>CM061268.1:67994122-69401122 GCA_030848825.1 Tadarida brasiliensis | reverse complement strand
GTAAGGCCTGCATACACTGTCTCTGTCCTTTCTCAGGGGTATATCAACTCTCTAGTGCTATGTCATGAATTAGTTTACAGAGATCTTGACTGCCTTTCCCTTCCACAAGATATCACACTGTTCTATTGCATTGCTAACAGTATGCTGACAGGACCTAGTGAGCAAGAATTTGCCAGACTTATTGCTAAGACATCTGTGTGACAGAGGGTAGGAAATAAATTCAACAACATTTGAAGGTGTCTACCTTAGTGAAATTTCTAGGGGTTCAGTGATGTGGGAAAGTCCAGATATCCCATCTAAGGTAAAGAAGCAATTGTATCTGATCCCTCCTGTGATCAAATAGGAGGCCCATGCCTAGTTGGTCCCTTTGGATTTTGGAGGCAAACTATTCCTCATAGGAGTATGTTACTGTAGCCAATTTACCAAAGTCACCTGAAAAGCTGATAGTTTTAAGTAGGGCCCAGTTCAAGAGAATGCACTACAACAGGTCCAGGCTACCACACGAGCTATTCTTCCATTTGAGCTATAACATCCAAAGGATCCAGTGGTGCTTGGAGCATCAGTGGCAGATAAGAATGCTATTTGTAGCCTTGGTCAGGCCCCTATAGGTGAATCTCAGTGCAGACTCTTAGGATTTGGGTAGCAAAGCCCTCTGATCCTCCATAGATAAGTTCTCTGCTTTTGAGAAACAACTCTTGGATTACAACTGGGTCTTAGTAGAGACTGAATGCTTACCCATAGACCATCAAATTACCATGCAACCTAAACTGTTCACCATGAGCTGACCCACCAAATCATAAAGTGTAGTATGTACAGCAGTACTCCATCATAAGTAGAGTGGTATCTATGTGATTGGGCCTGAAAAAGTCCTGAAGGTGTAAGTTCCATGAAAAAGTTGCTCAAATGCCCATGGTTCTTCTTTATATATACTGCCTTCTCTGCTTCAGCCTGCAGCTATGGTCTCATGTGGAGTTTCCTATAATTAATGGGAAAAGGAAGAGAACACTCACGTAAATTGTTACAAACACACACACACACACACACACACACACACATATATTTTCTGGTTAAAAAATTATATAGGTTTCAAGTTTACAATTCTATAATACATCATCTGTATATTACATTATGTGTTCACCATTGAAAGTTAAGTCTTCTGCTCACTATATATTTGACTCTCTACATTTTTCTACCCCCACCCCTTCTCCTTGGTAACTACCATATGTTATCTGTGACTGTGATATTTTTTATTTGTTTGTTTGTTACAAATTGTTTGGCCTTTTGTTGCTTTCAGTTTTATATTTCACATATGAATGAAATCATATGGTTCTTGACTTTTTTGTCTGACATATTTAAAAACAAGTAAAAATGTACTGAAAGTGTGACTGGGTAGGTCATATAACCTTTCTTGTCGCTCTTCTCATCTATAAAGCAATAATAATAATCATTCCTGTGTCATAAGAAAATTGAGAGGTGGATTATTAATTAGTATATTTGAAGGAATTACAACAGAATTAGAAATATCTGCAGTGTTGGCATTAATTACTATTATCACATATTGGATTCCTATCTTACCAGAAATTTTGATAGTATTAAAAGGTGTGTGAAATAGTGATCATTTAAGTTTCTTTCCATCAGTGAAATTTATGATTCTGAAAATAATTTCTGAATAAATTTGCCAAATAAATTAGCTTAAATCAAATTCAATTACTTGAACGATACAAACTTTCGTTTCTTCGTAAAAGAAAGTCTTCTAAGATAAATTCTTTTTAGGATACTGGGTGTTATTCTGAATTCATTTTTCCTGACTTTGTAGGCTCTAAGAAAATACTGCATGTTCAGCCAAATTTGAGCTGACTCTTTAATATCCCTCATTATTATTTTTCAGCATGAATGGTTATCCATACATTTCCCTGTTTCCAAATATAACATTCATGGGTCATGCAGATATAAACAACTCTGTCCCAAACACTGATGCATTTCAAGAGTAAATATAATGTATTGGTTAGAATGAAGACTCTGACACCACCCCATATGCCATAGTCTATTTTTATACCAGGATATCAAACTCTGAGCCCTAACATTACAGTGATCTCTCCTCATTAATTTTTGCCAACCTCTTAAATAAGCCCTGCACACGTTTGCTTTGCCTCTCCTTTTCTCAGCTTATTATTGTATTCAACAAAAATCTATTAAGCAACTACTACACATAAATTTCCTATCTACTGTAAAAAATAGGCAAAAAAAATGCCTAATGATAATTTTATATCCAATGGGAGAGATTTAAAAGATTTACATACATCCATACATATATGATGTTAGATAATAAAAATAAATAAGGAGAAAAACAAAGTAGAGAAAAGGGATGTAAAGTCTGGGTACAGTGGACACTGAATTCTACTTTGATAACCAGGGAAGAACAAACTAGTCACAAAGAGTATTTATGTTGCTTTTCATTATTTTTACTTATGCTATATTCAAAGTATGATTAGAATAATTGTTATTATTTAAGTAGCTATCAGAAATTTCCCTAGGAAAAAACACTGATGAAAGTGAAGGCAGAATAAAAAATTTTAGATACTCAAATTTTTATGAACTACCCTCATTATGTATTATGGTTAAGTACCAGTTCAAAGCCCTTTGGCATGTACAGTCATTATCATTCCTCGTTTTAGACATGCCATTTCATCTATGCTGCCTACAAAGTAGAAACTATTTGATTTAATATTTCATACAGAGGACAAATTGGCATGTCCCTTAAAGTGGGGTTAATGCTAATAGATGGACCAAATACAGTCCATCTCTTCCTCTCCTTTCTGTTACATCAACTTATGATGACCTATTGTTCTTGGAGTTAGAGAGTTTCCTATAAATCCAGAAAAAAAATGACATTCCCACAATGATTACTAGTAGTCTTTCAATGATTCCCATTTTACGAATTTATCTGTAGGATATATTTTTCTTCATTTAAACATAATAGTGAATTAGATTATTTCCATCTCAGATGCTTCATTAAAGTAGTGATATAATAATTGGGATCTTCTTCAATTATAGTAGACTTTTAAATAGAATTTCTAAAATATTGGCTTATTTTGATTTATATTCATCCGAGGTCTCTTATTAGAACCCTGTGGATGAGATATATTTGCAATTGAGAGGTTTTCAGATTTTGAAAATGTAATACAGTTTACATGATAATGAATAGTATCCTCAGCAGGGGCTTGGGCAGCAGTTTCCAATTAAGCATATTAAATTTTTCAATAAAATATTAATTAAAATGTTAATTATAAAGATAGAATGAAAATAGCTTTATATCATTTCAAATTATGTTTACCACCAAGTCAGTTCAGGTAAATCAGATTTTGCAGTGAAGAATACTTTTAAAAGCTCTTATATTCTATAAAAGAAAATTTTAGAATTTTATATTGAGGATGAGGGATTTTATAATCTGTATAAATATTTCATATCTGATCACAAGGTTTAAAACTTAGTTGCTTTTAAAATACAAAATAGCAGCAATCAAACAACTAAATTACCAGCTGATAACCTCCTCTCCCAACCCAATACCTAGTATTTCAAATGTGCACTTTCTTTCCTATATACAAGAAAAATATTTTGTTTTCCAAGAATTGCTCTTAGACCTACATTTTATCTAAATTTTAAATGTATGGATACATTTAAATTTTAAAAAATCTGAATACATGCATCTGTCATATAAAAATTGACTTTTGTCTTGTTGCTGTTCTTTTGTTGAGTTTATAGAGTATTTTTATATTTACTGTATTATTCATCTTCCTTCTTGTCCAGTGATGCAGGTAATATGATCATGAGTCTGAGTCCCAGAAAGACTGTAACCTTCCCAAACCTATTCAGTCAGTACACAAGAGAGTCAGATTTAGAAGTGCCATAGTACTAAATAAATATCTTTTTGAGTCTTAGATTGTACCCAAATAGTATTAGAACATAAGAAGGTCAGGCAGCACAGATTAAAACAAAAATAAATAATAATAATAAAAAAAGAGGAGGCTATGGAGTCATGACTATCTGAGTTTGAATTTAGATCTATCTCTTTTTAACTGTATAACCTTGGACAGATTACTAATGCTCACTTAATCTTATTCTAGTTCTTCCATTTCTCTTTGACCATTTTAATCACAATTTATTTTAAAATCCCTTTCACATGATTTTATTATCAGAGGTTCCTTCTCTTTTAATTTTCTCATTTCTTTCAACTTTTGAATTCATTTCATATCTGTGAGTTTCCTGATATGCTTTGTCATTTTATCTGTGAGATCAGTTTTAACAGAAGTTACTCTCTGATGAAAAAAAATCAATCCCTCCATAAGTCATCACTGCAAATCTGTAGTTACAAAAAGAAATGATAAACTGTTACTGTTTTACTGGAAAAAAATTGAAATCTTTATATCACACCCTTCAAACTCCTTTTAAATATCTTTATAAATTTTTGTTAAATTAAGCTACAGAGCCTACCCTCTCCTCACTTGGTGACCGGCTTTAAGTCTTATTCTCCCTACCAAATTTCCATGAGGTTCTTTCTTCTTTGCTGACCCTAAGGCAATTTTAGGCATGCATTCTAGATTGTATCTATAAACAAAAGAAAAGCTGCACATAAATTTTAAATCGTGGAAAGGAAGTTTTCCTGGTTGTTGGTTTGTAAACTGGTTTATCTTTTTCTCATGCAATTCACTATCTTTTAAGTAAAGAGTAAAATATAGGTTAAACTTGGAGTCTGGTGTTATTTTCTATAGTACTCTTGTGGGAGGCAACCATGTGTCGTGATATGTGGGGGTTTTAGTATACAAAAGTTACATTGTTTACATTTATTTTGCTAGATTCTATGAATTTCAGGAGTTGCAGAGCTCCCCTCCCCACCTCCCCCCTTTCTCCCTCCCTCCCTCTCTCTTTGTGGTTTGTTTGTTTTGTTGTATTTTAGTTTTGACTCATAGACCAGGCTTGGAGTTTCTTTTTTGTTTTCCTTTTTGACTCTACTTTGAAACAAAATCCAGTTTACAAGGAAAAAACATGCCAAAATAGAACAAAGAACACTGTCTTCTTCAATTATTTGAGAAAGCTGCCAACATGATTCCATGTCATTATCCAATGTTTTGTGCACATTTCCTGTGTACAAGGACATTCTACTACATAATCCCAGTGTAACCACCAAAGCCAGGAAATTAATATTGATACTACAAAGCCAAAAAAATTTTACGAATTTCCCCAATAATGTCTTTATAAAAGAGTATCCAGACCAGAATCATTTTGTATTGTTGTCTTTCATGATCTTGACCATTTGCGTGATGACAGGGCATTTGTGGAATATCTCTCAGGTTAGGCCTGTCAGATATTTCCTCACAGTTAGATACAGATTATGCATCCTCAGCAATAACACCACAAAATGATACTGCATTCTTCTTGCAACCAATAAGGTTGCATGCATTTTAGATATGTTTTTATCCTTTTATTGGTGATATTAAATTTGGTGATGTGTTGGGCTAATGCACTCACATAGTTCAAATTTAAAAAATGTAAGGTTTCCCTTGAGACGCTGATCTCATATCTGACACAGGAAGAAATCTATGCAGAAAACATTATTCTTTGCTTACTTAACAGGCTTTGCTTCCAGTCTCCTATTTTCCTACTTCCAATATCCCCAGATTCTTCTGTTAATCCAGGGAAAGATTTGTGGTTGATCTAAACCACCTATGGTAATACATCTATCTAGGCATGAACATAGGATTTGCTTCTGGCCAAGGAGAAGTAAGAAAAGTCTTCCTGGCAGGTGGTTTGGGAAAGTTCTTGCTTCCCTGATAAAAGAGCAGAAGCACAGCACTCTGACTTCCCCCCATTCTTTCTTGTTTTCTTCTTAAAAGGTCTGAGCCCTCAGGAGATCACATCCACAAAGCAAGGCCAATGTAGAGCAAAATGGCTTTACTGCATATGCCTGGGTGCAGGCAGGCTGAGTCGCAAATTTCGAGCTCAGCATCTGACTCTCTTTGTTTTCTGGGTTTTATAGTTGCAAACTACAGACACTTAAAAAAAAAGAAAACTACATTAAAAAAAACCCCCACATTCTCTTGGCACCGCGTAACTGGTGTCTGGGTTGGTATGAGTTGTCTCAAAGGTAAGGACAACCAGCAGAGGTCAGGGCCATCATTAATCTCTTTCTTCTCATGGTTCCTCTGAGTTTCCCAAGGCCTTCATTAACCCCTTATCTTTACAGTTTTCTTTGGGTTTCTCAAGGCCCTTATGTTTACAAAAAGAAACTGCCAGGGTGTATACGTGCAGTAACTGAGGGTCAGAATGGAGTTTAATTTTGTTAAAACATTATTAACTCTTTCACTTCTTGCCTGGAAGGCCTATGTGATGGTTGGAGGTGCAATACGCATCTTGAAATTTTGACCAAGGAAGCAAGGATTTTGGAGCAGAAAGACAGAAAGAGCTTGAGACTTCTCTAAAATCATTAAGCCATCAAAGCTACCCATGGCAGCTGTAAACTATTTTTTCATGACATACTCGAAAACCATTCACAAATAATTATTTAAATTTTTAAATTAGCTAATTTACTTAAATCGAATCTTTAAAGTACTTGACACATACTATTATATTTTTGCTGTTTAATTTAGCCTATGAGTTATCATTAACAGAATAAATAGCTTCAAAGACTCACATGACATAGAAACCCCAGAAATAAAATGAAATGTATGAAAATATAATTCTTGCCTTTAAGGAACCCACAATTTAATGAATATTTGTTACAACATTAACACAAATTATAAGTGATTTCCTTTCTGTCACTCATACTTCAGTTTGAGGCCAGCACTTCTAATGGTCTTACCTGATGCTGTGCATCAGTCCCCAAATCTCATATTTTGCCTAACAACTATTCTCATAGAACTCTGACAATTCTGTTCAACAACACAAGGTAAAAACTCCTGTTCCTAAAACTTAATTCTTCCATATTTTGTCTTAAAGTGGGCTGCTGATTTTAATATACATGTACTATTGGCTTTAATTTTTTTAAGTGTTACATCTGAACTGAATACCTCAAAGAAATGAACAGTTCTCCCATAGTTGTAGTTTCTCAGAACCCAATCAATCTTCCTGACTTCTAATAATATAGATTAATTTTAACTATTTTTACAGTAGATTTAAGTGAAATTACAGAATTGTTACTTGTTTTTATCTTGCTTCTCTCAACATCATGTTTGTGAAATGTATCCATGTATTTCATGTAGTTGCTAATTCATTCTCATTACTGTATACAATCCATTTTGTAAATATATGCAAAATTTATCCATTCTACTCTTGATGGCTATTTGTGTAGTTTTCCACTTTTCAGTTACTGCAAATAGTGTCACTATAAACATCTAGTCCATCTCTTTTGGTGAACATATGTTTGCATATATGTAGGATATATGAATATTCAATATATATCCATATATACTTTCATACACATATACATATACATATACATATACATATACATGTATGAAATTGTTAGGTGAAAAATTTGTATTTGTTAAAATATTGTAGATACTACCAAACACTTTCCTACGTGATTATCAGTTTATTCTCCCATGACCAGTGTGTGAGGATTTTACAGTCTCAACATTCTTGTGAACATTTGATATATAAAGACTTTGTGTGTGTGTGTGTGTGTGTGTGTGTGGCCATTACAGTTGTTGTTTTCTATGAAATTGTGGTTTTAATGTTCATTTTCTTAATGATAAAATTAAAAGGTTAAGAAAGTGATTCATGCAAGTGTAGTGAATATATGTCAAATATATATATTATTTTCATTAATGAGGGAAGCAGTATGGTCATGATTCCAGTTTAAAGTTCATTTGAGTCTCTGAGTAGTCTTAGAAACCTTATAAAAGAATGTTAGGAAAATTTTTTTTTTTTTTTTTTTTTTTTTTTAGATACCAAGCTTGTTGGTGTCATTTAGGGAAATACTTATTATCTTTAGACTTTTTTTTACCAGAGAGGTTTTTTTTTTTTTGTATCTTAAAAATAATCAACAAAATAAATGTGCTCTTACAGAATATAAAATAACTCAGTCAGCAGAAAATCAATCAAAATTGCAAGACTAAAAATATCCTAAAGGAATAACTAGTAATCTCTTTTGCTTCTTTTTAAGCTTTAGATAACTCTTCTGACCGCTTCCCACTGCCGGTTTGATAGTAATCTCCAAAGATTACTCTTAATGATATTAAGACCCGCTTTATATTTGTTCAGATTGCTACACATAGGGATCCAGCTAAAGGGTTAATTACATAGGGTTCCTACACCACGCAATGTTGAGCAAACCAGTGCCAGATAATTAAGTTTCATCAAAAATTTTTATAAGGAAACTAGATTACACTTATAAAAGTCTGTTTTATCAGTTCTTGTATACTGAAGCTAGAACACTGAGTAGAAAACTCTGTTTTTACCCACAGTAGTTCTAAATGTGGATGAACTGTGCTCTTTTAAGGTCCTCAAATTTGGTATGGTTTTGTAGTTTTTCATCACCTGTGAAACTGAGGTCAGGTACCAAAATGAAGGGGAATGGAGGTGCCTGAGAATGATCTTATAAAAAAGTCAGACGTCTGAAAACACATTGTCTGGTTTCCCTGGACAGACTTTCTGTTTCAAAGATCATTCTCAGGCCCCTCCTTTCCCCTTCATTTTGTATCAGTTATTTTCTCTAAAATTCTACTCCAGCCCTATAGCGTTATTCCTATTTCTTCCCAAACCAAGAAATCACTGGATTTCTCATGTTTTTATTTTCTTTGTAGGTTTTCCCATGAATTTATACTCTCAGCCATGGCTTTTTTCTTTCTTGGTGTGTCCAGTTGCTCTTCTGCAAAATAGTATAATGGTTACTATACATAATAGCATGACGTTTGTTCAAGCTACCTCCTAACCTGCTGAAGTCCTCTTTCAGTCAGTTCACTTCTCATTATGAATAACTGCTGAATTTTATCAGACGTTTCCAGCATGCATTGGGATATATACTTCCTTTAAAAATCTGTTCATGCCCGGCCAGTGTGGCTCACTGGTTGAACATCGACCCATGCACCAAGAGGTCACTAGCTCAGTTCCCGGTCAGGGCACATTCCCAGGTTGTAGGCCCGATCCCCAGTGGGGGGCATGCAGGAGGCAGCCAACCCATGTTCTCTCTCATTGATGTTTCTGTCTCTCTATCCTCCCTTCCTCTCTCTCTAAAATCAATAAAGAAAAAATATTTTTAAAAAAATCTGTTCATCTGATGATTTTAACCTATAGACTGATGTAAAATGTTTGCATTTCTGCTATTCCACATTATTTCATACCTTTTAATTCTACCCTGAGCTTTTCCCTATGTAAATCAAATTTCTGACTAAAAAAAATGTATTTATTATCATACTTGCTTCACATTTTTTTATAAAAGAAATAAAATATTGGTCAAACTGAAAAAAAAGTACAAAAAAACAAAAAAAAAATTTGCTTTTATATTCCAAATAAATAACAAGAACTACATTTCTCTCATCAGTTCTTTCAGTTTTATATAATTAATTCTTTCTTCTCTGGATCTTGGTTCATCAGTCTCTGCTTCTGAACTAAAAAACCTAAAATTTTAACAAAGACCACTTGTATAGTCAAAAGTTGTACTGGCAGTGTGCAGGCTGACAGACGAATACTAGAATTAGTGGATACAAGTGTCAATCACTGTATTGAACACCTGAAGCTAATATAACTAATATGGTATTGTATACCAACTACACTTAAATTTTTAAAAAGCTGATTGTAGGAATAGGAAAGTTTTTTTAAAAAGTTCTGTGAGCAACGTCCACTTAGTAGCCTGCACCAAAGTGTCTGTTCTTTGAAGTGTGTGTATTTCAAAGAACCTGAGCCAATTCTTTCCACGGAGCTCTGGAACTGTGAAGACAGCTTCTGAACTGTAGCAGTGAACATATACAAATACATATAGGAAAACAGAAATCTGTTTAATAGTAAGACTGAATAGGAGTGGTTAATATATTTTAGCAACTATATAAAAACGAAGGAATGTAAAATTATATTTGAATTATAATGCACAAGTATTTCAGAAGGGTATGATCCATGTTTCCTCAGAGGTAAAATATAAAATGCATATAGAAGTCATGAAAAACATCCAGTGCCGTCCCATGAGGCATGGCGTTTCTGAGGTGTTTATATTAATAGTATTATCCTTAGAAGCTTAACTTAGGAAAGGTTGATTGTGTCTTCTGATTTCACAAATCTTCCCATGCAGCTCCTCTATTAGTGATGAGATAATATATGCCCCATGTATGAAAAATGCCTAGCATTTCTTTTTATACAGAGAATGAATAAATCTTTGTGATTTCTAGGGCTTCTGGGAAATTTCAAAGATAGTTTTTGGAGCAAAGCTCTTCCCACCCCCAAGTATATAGTATCAGAGATGGTAAAGACAGAATCAAGAGAGTTGTCAGAGAAGACATGATCTGTTGGAAAAAACTCGTGAGGGCATGGGAAAATACTTGATTACAATCAAAATGACCACTTAAAATAAAAGGAAGAAGACAAATAGCTGTTAGGAGACAGCTCTTTGATACACGAGAAACCTTTGTTCTCTGGTTTTATGCTTTTGATTTTGTATAATAATTAAGGGAATAGTAAAGTCACACAATCAGAGAAAATTATTCTTCTGATAAGATACAGTGTCTTTTAACATAGAGTATGCTAAATTCTCATTTTGCACTAATATATTGACATAAAAGTCATCATGAGCTCCCTTTTTGTTCTTAAATTTTTCACAAATAAGTTCACCCAAAATGGCAAAGTTTGCCAAAAATTGACAAAATTAATAGTATCTTCTTTACAGACTAGGCAAAAAAATGAATTAATTCCTCTCAGTACTCAAAAACTTTCTACTCTCCCTCAACTTTTGTCTTTTATTATGTTTTCAAATTCAGGAAAAAGTAATACTTTATAACAAATTGGCTTTTTTTTTTTTTCCCTTGAAAAACAAACCTCACCCTACTTTTATTATTATTATTACTCCTAGATATTTATTGGGTCATTACAATTACTATTTGGGGAATATTATGTTATGAGAAATAAAGTAAAATGAAACTCCTCATTTTAAGGAACTTACATTCTATTACATGAGTGCACACGTGTGCAAGCACACACACACACACACATTTGTTAAAGAAGGAGATCTTGTGTTAGCATTTACAAGAATGAAAAACACATTTTATAATCCAGGAAATGGAGGATGTCTTGGAAGCTTGGTTCTGGTTTCATAAAGAAAATATAATTTGATCTAGATCTGTTAGGTTAGTAGGAATTTTGTATGTAGAAATGCAGAGAGGATGTTTGAGTAGGAGAAAGTAGCTGAAACAAGGAAAAAAGTTAAGGATTGCAAGGTGGAATCCTTAGGTAATGGTGAGAAAAGGCAATCCCTACTTTTAAAGTTTTCAAAATCAACAGAATCTACTTTATATGTAATAAGAATAAATACAACTCAGTGTTAAAGGGTATAGGATTTGGAAACATAGTTCACGTTGAATCCATTTTAACCAATTACTAACTGTTGTATACATTTGAGCAAATTGTTTAACTTCTCTGTTCCCCCCCCTTTTCTCTGATGCCAATGCTAACATTTATATCGTAATTTGTTGTGTAAATTAAATTGATTAATATGTATAACATTTTTTGAATAATGTTTAGCATAAAGTAAGTGCTATATATGTGATTGTTGTAGTGATATTATTACTCTTATGAGAAGCTATGCACATAGATACCTATAAGTCAGATTTATAAATGGACATTATTATTATGAAAATATATACAAAAAATAATCATAAGTTAAAGTTATAAGTAAGCTTCTGCATATATAAAGCTACAGATATAAAACACTAAAAGCTAAAGCATGAGCTTGTACAGTAAAAAAATTACATTTCTACTAATTTAAGAAAATACTTATTTTTTTCCTTAGCAGCTTTATCCTATTCATTCAACATTCATACTCTTTTCATTGTTTCACACCTCCTTCCTACCCTTCTTTCCTTTCTTTTTCAAACTAAATTTATTGGGGTGACATTGGTTAATAAAATTATATAGGTTTCAAGTGTGCAACTCTATGGTACATGATCAGTATATTGCATTGTGTGCCCACCACCCAAAGTCAAATCTTCTTCCAAAACCATATATTTGACCCCCTTTACCCATTAATACCCTCTGCCCCTTCCCTCTGGTAACCATCATACTCTTATCTGTGTCTGTGAGGTTTCGTTTGACTTTCTGTCTATTCATTTGTTGCTTTCAGTTTTATATCCCGCATACAAGTGAGTTAACATGGTTCTTAGTGTTTGAATATACATGTGTATCTAGCATGATAGGGCTTAGTTCGTTCCTTAAACAGTTTTAGAAGGGCTATGACTCAAGAAGTAACCAGTCCCACCCTGGCCAGTGTGGCTCAGTGATTAGAACATTGGCCTGTGCATGAAAGGGTCATGGGTTCGATTACCAGTCAAGGGCCCGTACCTGGGTTGCAGGTTTGATCCCTGCCCTGGTTGGGCATGTGTGGGAGGTGGATGTGTACATCCATGTTTCTCTCTCTCTCTCTCTCTCTCTCTCTCTCTCTCTCCCCCTCTCCCCCTCCCTCCACTCCCCCTCTCCCTCCCATTCCCAACCTACCTCCCTTCAACTCTCTCTAAAAAAAAATCAATGTAAAAAGTATCTTCCAGTGAGGATTAACAACAACAAAAAAAGGAGTAATGGTCCTTCTCAATTCTATGAAGACATACAAAAACAAAGATAAATATATAATCACTCAAAAATAAAGTTTAGCCTTGGCCAGTTTGGCTCAGTTGTTAGAGCGTTGGCCCGCAGACCAGTGAGTCTTGGGTTCAATTCCGGTCAAGACCATGCACCCCGGTTGTGGTTTGCTCCCGCCCCTGGTCGGGGTCATGACAGAGGCAACCAGTCGATGTGTCTGTCTCACATCAATGTTTCTCTCTCTCCCTCCCTCCCACTCTATCTGATGACAAATGAAAAATCCTCGAGTGAGGATAAAAAAATAATAAATATTATAAATAAAGTTTAGAGTTTTTGGTGTTCAAATGTTGCCAAAATTATTTCTGTCAAATGTATTTCATAAAGCTCCTGTATATTATATGAATCACATAGAAGCATTTTAGTAGGCATTTTATAAGTTAGAACTAATTATAGTGGACAAAGAATTAGAATTGGTGATTCCCTAGATGGCAGAATTTAGGGACACATTTTTGCAGCACTTTTAAATATATAGCTTCAGTATTAAGTTATTACTATCATAAGTATATTTGTATGACACACTTCTCAAATTTTCAGTTTAAAAAGATTATTCTCAAATTATTTAATTTGTATTATTCTTAGAGTGCTTTGACAAAGCATTATGTTGGTTTGATTTATGCCCCCTGAAATCTCATCCCTTTTCATTACTAGCTCATGAAATTAATATAATTATTCAGAGTTCTGTTCTTTTTCTTTTCTTAATTCATATCTGTCATAGTGGATGTCTCAATCATGAGGCAAAAACCACATACAAGAAAGCAGGTGCCACCCTGGCTGGGTTGCTCGGTTGGTTGCAGCGTCATCCCGTACACCAAAAGGTTGTGGGTTTGATCCCAATTCAGGGCACATACCTAGGTTATGGGTTCTATCCCCAGTTAGAGCATATGGGAAACAACTAATCGATGCTTCTCTCACACATCAATGTTTCTCTCTCTCCATTACTCTTTCTAAAATTCAATAAAAACATATCCTCGGGTAAGGATATATAAAAAAAAAGATGCATAGAAAATTTGGTAATTTTAAAGGATTACCAAGTAAACATGAAAGGAAATATTGGAGAATACAAAAAAAGCATGACTCATTAAAATACTAATTATTAATTTCATGAAAGATAAGACATTCTCATAGCAAAGAATTTTTAATAAATTCATCAACAAAAAAAATATAAACTATAATTTCAACTCTTCCTTTCCAGGTTATTTTTTAGTGAGTGCTTACCCACTCCCATACATGATACATAAGAGTTCAAGTCCTCTAAAACCACTTATTTTCTTGAACATTTCGATCTTTCTTCCATATAAACATTTGATGACATTATAACTTGAACATATATTTCTTACATATACACTTAACCTATATTACTCATATTCATTCTTCAAATATTATTCAATATTATGATATTATTCGTTGTAGAATGGCTTCCTCTCTTTTATCCCAGAATGTTTGGTACTCCTCCTATATGCTCAATTAGTACTGCTACTTTACCTCTTGTGGTTAAATTTATCCTACTTTATCATATTTTCTTACTTAACTCTGTGCTTCTCTGATTGATGTTTTTGTGAAAGAAGGGATTTTTTTGTTGACTTTTGTATTATTATATGTAATTGCAGTGCTTAGAACGTGTTAATCCCCAAGGATTATTTATTTTATTAGTTGACTAAAGTAAGAATTTTACTCTTAGCAAATAGCCTTTATTTGTGTGTAAAAATGGAAGTGTTTATTTGTATGTGTGGTTGGATGGATGAGAGAGGCTTTGATCAAGCTATTAAGTTAGAGAGCGTTGCTATGATCTTACAAATTCTCATTTTATCTAATCTGAGACAGATACTATCTGATACTGGCTCAGTAACCTCCAAAAGCCCACAAACAGAGATATAGAAAATTTGTACATAAAAGCTGGCCAAGTGATCTGCATGCATAAAGAATTGCTGTAATCAATTGAAATGTTAAAATATTCTAGTAATTATAAGACATAGATTTGGCTAACGGTAGAGTGGAGCATAGTCAATAAATATTTATTAGGCATATACAAAATACCCAGAATATCCCGGCTGGTGTGGCTCATTGGATTGAGTGTCCTCCCATGGACTTAGAAGTCCTGGTTCAATTCCCATCAGGGCACATGCCCGGGTTGTGGGCTCAATTCCCTGTAGGGGGCATGCAGGAGGCCGCCGATTGATATTTCTCTTTCACATCAATGTTTCTATCTCTCTCTCCCTTCTTCTCAATCTAAAACATCAATAACAACATATTTTTAAATAAATAAGTAAATAAACAAAATATCCAAAACAGTGTTAAATGTTGTAGAGAAATCATAGGAGTAAGAGTTGCTGCCTCAAAGAAATGTTCAATTAGTTTAATAAATGTATGCATAATTCACTCATAATTGTGCTCTATTGTGTTGGTATGAAATACAAAGATACAGTACTCAACAGAAAAATAAAAAAAGACTTCATATAAGCTTAAATTAGCTTATTGAATTTCAAAAACACTTGAAGTGGACTTAACCTCTTTTATTAGAACTCTATGATAACTGCACCTTTAAAAAATGGATTATCAAATAGCTACATAAAATGAGATTGCAAGATGATCTCAGTTTAATAACCTTAAACTCTGAGGATGAAAAGAAAAGAATTCTATTTATTCTCAGTTATTGGAAATTCTTGGTTTATGGCAATAGAGAACTTGAAGATTCATTTGGTACCATAAAACAAAAGTAATTTATCTCTTTGGTGCAATATTCCAAACTTCATTGTGAACACTGTTGCTTGAACATCAGTAATATCTAGGAAAATAACATTAATTATTTTCACTTTTAAATATTTAATGTTTCTTAATAACTTTATATTTATATTTACTACTTCATATAAGTTGTCGGCTGTTCTGTGCAGTTCAACATTGTATAATTTAAATTACTGTCCAGCTTAATGACACTTAAAAATGGAAAAATAAAAAGATATAATTTAGTTATATTGACTAAGGTGGAAAAGACTTAAATGGCATACATAGAAATGCTGACACTGACACTTTGATGGCATGTTATTCAGCTTTTTTAGAAGGGAATATACTCAGATGCAAATAATCCTATTATTAATGTAGTGGGACAATATACATAGGCTAAAAGAAGAGATGAAGTCTTGTTCCCTGGTCCCACAATTTTTCAGTTTACATTTCAAGAAAAACTTTTGAACATGAAAAAAGAAATGAAAATTTACTAATAAATTTCTACATAACATTATTTCAGATGTCAAGATAGAGATGTTGCTTTTTAATAATCGTCTTGAAATGAGTTAGGAAACAATAAGGAATTCACTCTCTTACTCTCTCATCAGTTTCATCACTAACTATAAAACATATTTAAAGGGACTGGTGTTTCATTTGTGGACAAAAATAAATAAACCATTTAAAAATTAATGGTAGAATTTGTAGGTCAATATGGCAATATGAGCATGAGCATTGGATCCCTCTCTTCTTCTAAATTGCCACTAATATACAAAGTTAATGTGCAAACAGGTAAATGTCATGCAACCTATTGTGACATTTATTCACAGAGGTTACCTTAAGATCACACAGTGTGATGTACAGAAGAGAGATGAATCATGAAGTCAGATCAACCTTGGTTGGGGTTTGGATCTCCTACTTAGTAGAATTGTAAACAACCACAGTTAAGCTACACAAGAAATCTGCATCTGAATCTCCGAGTCAGTAGGATGTAAATGAACAACTTGCAGAACTTTAAATAAGTTTGTATATGCACAGCACTTAGTACAAGCTCTGGCACATAGCAAGCAGTTAATAAATGAATCTACTGTATTAGTGTTGAAATAACACACTGGAACTTGAACAATACTCATACATGAATACGAAATTACATTTGACTGAAATTTTAGAACGCAGATAACAAAATAAGCTAAACATAAGGAAAGCAAGAATTATACTCTACACCTAAATAGTATCAATACTGAAACCTCTCATATATTTCAATAACCTCAGTCTTACAGAAATAATTTAGAAACTATATGAGAAGAATACATATCTATCCCAAATTGTTCTGAGACTAATATAACCCTGACACAAAAATCTGACAGATATTACAATAACAAAAATCATGAAAAAATTGTAAAATATTTAACAAAATATAAGTAAAACATCTAGCAACATATAACAATTAAATACCAATTTGTTGTATGAGTGTGGGTCCATTTTTGGACTTTTTTGCATTCTGTTTATGTATTTATCTATTCCTACACTGTTAGGATTATTATATGTTTATATTACATGTTGAAGTTGGATAGGTATGACATCCAAACTTGTTGTTCCCTTTTGAGACACTTTCAGTTAATTGATAATGTAAGTTTTAGAATCAGCCTGATAATTTTTCCATTTTTATAAAAGGCTGTTAAATTTTTAAAATTTGGTTTCATTAAAATGAAATTGTTTTCCTAGGATAAAACCAACTCTTCCTAACAGAAGATTAGACAAATTATCTCTGTTGGAATATAGCATTATCTGGGACCCCTATATTACCTTTATGCACAATGACTGATAAAAATTATAATACATGGGAAGGGCAAGAAAATATGACTGTTAAGAGTCAGTAGAAGCAGACTCTATGATAATTCAGATATTGCAGTTAGCAGAAATTGACTTTAAGAAAAACATGATTACTTTTTACAAGAAAAATTAGAAGAATGAATGAATGCATAATTTTACAGAGAAATTGAATCAATTAAAAACAAGCAAAAATTTTCTCTAAAACTGAAAGAGATACAGCTGACATTAAGAACAAAATGAATTATTAGATACAGATGAACACAGGAATGGTGACCAGAAGACAAAATAGAAAATATTTACATTTTAAAATAAATCATAAAGAGAATAAAAAAGACAATATAGATAAGACTATGTGAGAACATATGAGACAAGTGGAAAATATTCAGAAGCTCTTAGTCAAATATTTAATAATTGGAAAAAAATAAAAGGCACAAATCTAAGTAAATGCCCAGAGACCATTTAGGTTACTGAAATAATCCAGGTAACATAAGGTGAAGTCTTGGAATATGTAGCAGCAGTACAAGTGGTATGAAATGATCACATAGTTCCTTCATTTCTTCATGTATTCAAGGCATATTAAATTAGTAATTACCATGTTAAAAGTCAGATAGTAACCTGAGGTACAACAGTGAACAAGACACAGTCACTGCTATTATAGAACAGATGGTAAAGCTGTAACTATCAAAGTATTTAATTGCAACTAATAGAGAACTTCAAACTATGGAGCTGATGGCAATATGTTTTTGCTATCAGTAAACTTGTGTATAAATAAATAACCCAGCTCTATTGATATTGGCCATAGAGGATCAACTAATGGTAGAAATTTGCAATATTTGAGCAGGATAGTCATGTGTATGATGGGGATGGAGGTGAGGGAAGAGACACGTTTTAATATTGAGACATTCCCTTGGGTAATCCAGTTTGTTCCCCATATGATGAATCTCTTTATTTATATATATTTTAAAAATCAGTAAGACTAGAACAAAGATTATCTTCATTGTTTGTGAAGTAGTGATAAAACTGGGAGATAGAAATACACCTGGAAAATGGGACTGTAAGTTTCCAGACTTCTTTAACCAAAAAAGGAAAGCAAAATAACAAAGTAAATGTATTTTATTAAAAAAAAAATAGCCCAGTTGGGTATGGCTCAGTGGTTGAGCATTGATCTATGCACCAGGATGTTCAATTCCCAGTCAGGGCACATACCCAGGTTGTGGGCCCAATCCTCAGTGGGGGGCATGCAGGAGGCTGCCAATTGATGTTCTCTCTCATCGATGTTTCTATTTCTCTCTCCCTCTCCCTTTCTGTCTCTCTAAAATCAATAAAGAAAAAATAAATATACTTGCATTTCTTGTTTGGAGCTATCCCATTTATAGCAAACATTTTTTTATCAAACATTTCTAGAGCACATTATAGATTTCCAAGTACTTTCACTTAACTTTTTAAAAATATGATCCTCACAGAAAGCCTGTGAGGTAGAAAGGGATTCTTATTGTCATTGTGTCATCTGGGAGCTTCCCCAGAAGGCTGACAGCCCTCCATTGGTAATGAAAGAGCAAGAAAGAACTTGAACCTGCTCTCCTCTCGTGTAATGAACCTGTTATACTTTCCAGAACAGCCCAAGTTATATGAGTAGTTGCTGATAACATTTGAAAGAGAGATTTAGAGCAATGTGTATTGGTATCCTATTGCCAAATCTGTTAGAATTCAACTAAAACCTACCTTGATTGCTACTTAAATAGTATAATTTTGCAGTGGTGCATTTGCTCCTTATGCTTATGTATTATTTTCTCCTGGGAATTAAAATACTTTATATAAATTATCCAATTAAACCTCACAAATTTCTCTTTGAGGTGATATGGAGTAACAGTTAATAATTTTTCCCTTCTATATTATATCTTTGTCAAGAGCTAAAGAGGGCTTAGCACACTGATAACTTATAATTATTAGCCTTCTTGAATTTAAGGGGGGGGGGAGAGCTCATATCACTAGGGCAGCCTCCATTAAATTTATATTTAATTTCCATTAAAATAACAATGAGAAAAGAGAAGGTTGCAAATAACATAACAATACAAACCATGATTTTGAACTTTTACTGCAAGCACTAACATGTGGAAAGAAATTCACCGTAGTTGCTGCCTGTGATAGATGGCTTATTCATTTTGCATTATATTTTCCTTTGAATTTTAGTGCAAATATACAAACAAACAAAAAATTGGGAGAGAAAAAATGGCGGCAGAGTGAATGGAAGCTACACAGACGATCTCCCAGGACCAAACGGGAATTACAACTAAAATAAAGACAAATCGTTGGAAAAAAGCAACAGAAAAGAGCGGGAAAGGACTATATAACCTTTCTATAAGGGACTATATAAGGGACCCTGGAAGGATCTGCAGAGGCACCAGAGGGTAGTGGGCTGGGAGCCCAGGGACAGTAGCAGCCTTAGCTGTGAGCAGGGCCGTTGGGGATAAAATCCCAAGCAGGCTCCACAGCGCAGAGGGCCAGGCTACAGCCACTCACCTTGGGCTCTGGCAGAGGGAGGGCAGACTGGACTGGAACTCGGTGGGGACACCCAGGATTTGGATGGGGCTCAGAGTTTGTGCTGAATTGTGGCCCCAAAGGATGGTGGCCAGCTTGCTCCTTCCCAGCCACACAGGACAGTGGCCAGTTTGCTCCTTGCAGCTGTGGGGAAAACAAGCAGCCCCTCCCTCAGAGATTCAGCCCCATCCAGGTGAGCCAAAGAAATGCAAATTAGGGCTCATTTACAACCAGCATCTGTCCCACCCTCTGGAAATCCTCTTATGCAGAACACCTGAGGGCTACATTCCAAGGCCCCAAGTAACTGAGACTAATAGCCTTCGGCAAAAAGCTAGAGGATAACTGAACCTTTCCTGGGCTTGCAAATCTACCCAGGAAAGTAAGACTTAACAGTGGGGTTTTACGTGGGCCTTCCCATGCTCATCCAAACCCAGTAGAGGAAGCCACAAACAGCAGAACACCAACACCCACAGGGAAAATTTGGCAGGCTCCAAAACCCACTGAGATAGCCAAAATGGTGAAACAAAGAGACAAATCCCAAATGAAAGAACAAGAGAACTCTACAGAAGATGAGATAAATGAAATGCAGTTAAGCAAGTTATCAGAGGTATAGTTCAGAGCCAGGATCTTGAGGAAGCTCAACAGCATAAGTAAGGACATTAACACCATGAGTAAAGATATAGAAATACTGAAAACCAACCAAGTGGAAATAAAGAATGACATAGCAGAAATAAAGAACACATTGGAAGGACTGAACAGCAGAATAGAGGAAGCTGAGGACCGGATCAGTGAATTAGAAGACAGGGTAGAAAAAAATCAACCTATTAGAAAACCAAAAGGAAAAAACAATGAAAAAACAGGAACACAGCTTAAGAGAACTGTGGGATAACTGGAAATGTAATAACATTTACATCATAGGAATCCCCGAAGAAGAAAATGAGCAAGGGTGAGAGAATATATTTGAAGAAATAGTGACAGAAAACTTCCCTAATTTGGTGGAGGAAGAAGGCATTCAAGTTCAAGAAGCACAGAGAGCCCCAAGTAAGAAGAACCCAAGACACACACCAAGACACATAATAATTAAAATGCCAAAAATTAAAGACAAAGAGAGAATCCTAAAGGCAGCAAGAGATAAGCAACAGGTTACCTACAAAGGAACCCCCATAAGGCTATCAGCTGACTTCTCAACAGAAACACTACAGGCCAGAAGGGAATGGCATGAAGTAATCAAGGTCATGAAAAACAAGGATCTGAATCCAAGACTACTCTATCCAGCAAGGCTATCATTCAAAATAGAAGGTCAAATAAAGAGCTTTCCAGACAAAAAAAGGCTAAGGGAATATATTAGCACCAAACCAGCACTGCAAGAAATGTTAAAAGGACTGCTGTAATTAGTAGAAGAAATAGGAAAGAAAATATAACCACACTAAACAAAAATGGCAAAAAATAAGTACATATCAATAATCACCTTAAATGTAAATGGATTGAATGCTCTGATAAAAGGACACAGAGAAGCTGACTGAATAAGAAAGCATGACTCACATATGTGTTGTTTACAAGAGACCCACCTCACAACAAAAGACTCACATAGGTTGAAAGTAAAGGGATGGAAAAAAATCTTCCAAGCAAACGAAAAGGAAGAAAAAGCTGGGGTAGCAATACTCATATCTGATAAAATAGATTTCAAAATGAAGGCCATAACTAGAGACAAAGAAGGCCACTACATAATATTGAAAGGATCTATCCAACAGGAAAATATAACCTTGGTAAACATATATGCACCCAATATAGGAGCACCAAAATATATTAAAAATCTTCTGGAGGACTTCAAAGGAGAAATAGACCACAATACAATCATAGCAGGGGACTTCAACACCCCGCTGACATCACTGGATAGATCATCTAGACAAAAAATTAACAAGGAAGCAGAGACTCTAAATGAGTGGTTCTCAACCTGTGGGTCAGACAACCTCTTGGGGGTTGAACAACCCTTTCACAGGGGTTGCCTAAGATATAACAATAGCAAAATTACAGTTATGAAGTAGCAACGAAAATAATTTTATGGTTGGGGGTCACCACAACATGAGGAACTGTATTAAATGGTCGAGGCACTAGGAAGGTTGAGAACCACTGCTGAAGTGCTAGATCAAATGGATTTAATAGATATCTACAGAGAATTACACCTCCAAACTGCAGAATTCACATTCTTCTCAAGTGCACATGGGACATTCTCAAAGATAAACTATATGTTAGGGCACAAACTAAGTCTCTACAAGTTCAAGAAGATTGAAATCATATCAAGCATCTTCTCAGATCACAATGGCATGAAACTGGAAATCAATTGCAGCAAGAACATGCAAAGACATTTGAAAACATGGAGGCTAAATAGCATGTTATTGAACAATGAATGGGTTACCATGGAGATCAAGGGAGAAATTAAAAACTTCCTAGAAACTAATGAAAATGATTGCACAACAACACAAAATCTATGGGATGCAGCAAAAGCAGTTCTGGGAGGAAAGTTCATAGCACTGGAAGCCCACCTCAAGAAACAAGAAAAATTCCTAATTGACTACCTAACCACACAACTTAAAGAACTAGAAAGCAAACAAAAAGAAAACCCCAGAGCAAGTAGAAGGAAGGAAATAGTAAAGATCAGAGGAGAAATAAACGACATGGAGACCAAAAAACAATTCAAAGGAACAATGAATCAAAGAGCTGGTTTTTTGAAAAGATAAACAAGATTGATGGACCCTTAGCTAGACTCACCAAGAAACAAAGAGAGAGAACCCAAATACACAAAATCATAAATGAAAGAGGAGAAGTAACAACTGACACCACAGAAATACAAAGGATCGTTAACAAATACTATGAACATTTATATGGCAGCAAATTGGACAATCTAAGTGAAATGGACAAATTTCTAGAAACACATAGCCTCCCAAAACTGAACCAGGAAGAGATAGAAAACTTGAACAGACCAATAACAACCAAGGAAATTGAAGATGTAATCAAGACTCTCCCAGCAAACAAAAGCCCAGGCCTGGACGGCTTCACAGGGGAATTTTACCAATCATTCAAAGAAGAACTAACACCCACTCTCCTCAAACTATTTCTAAAATTCAAGAAGAAGGAAGACTTCCAAACTTGTTGTATGAGGCCAGCATAATTCTAATTCTAAAACCAGAAAAAGACACTACAAAGAAAGAAAACTATAGGCCAATATCCCTGATGAACATAGATGCCAAAATCCTTAACAAAATACTAGCAAATTGGATCTAGCAATACATCAAAAAATTTATTCACCATGAACAAGTGGGATTCATCCCAAGGATGCAAGGCTGGTACAATATTAGCAAATCAATAAATGTGATACACCACATAAACAAAATGAAAGATAAAAACCATATGATCATATCAATAGATGCTGAAAAAGCATTTGACAAAATCCAGTACCCATTTCTGATAAAAACGCTCAGCAATTTGGGAATAGAGGGATCATATATCAACATAATAAATTCCATATATGAAAGACCTACAGCCAACATCATACTCACTGGACAAAAACTAAAAGCACTTCCCTTAAGAACAGGAACAAGACAAGGATGCCCACTTTCACCACTCTTATTTAACATAGTAATGGAGGTCTTAGCCACAGCAATCAGACATGAAGAAAAAATAAAAGGGATCCAAATTGGAAAGGAGGAAGTGAAACTGTCATTATTCGCAGATGACATGATATTATACATAGAAAATCCTAAAGACTCCATCAAAAATCTACTTGACTTAATAAATGAATTTGGCAAAGTAGCAGGATACAAAATTAATGTCAAGAAATCGACGGCATTCTTATACACCAATGATGAACTCACAGAAAGAAAAACTAAAAAAACAATCCCATTTACCATTGCAGCAAAAGAATTAAGATACCTAGGAATAAACTTAACCAAAGAAATAAAGGACCTATTTGCAGAAAACTACAGGACACTGAAAAAAGAAATAGAGGAAGATATAAAAAAGTGGAAGTACATAACCTGTTCATGGATTGGAAGAATTAACATCATTAAAATGTCCATAATACCCAAAGCAATCTATAGATTCAATGCAATCCCCATCAAAATACCAACGACATACTTCACAGAACTAGAACAAATACTTCAAAAGTTCATATGGAACCAAAAAAGACCCCGAATAGCCACAGCAATCTTGAAAAAGAAGGACAAAGTAGGTGGGATCACAATGCTGGATATCAGGTTATACTACAAAGCTACTGTAATCAAAACAGCCTGGTACTGGCACAAGAACAGGCACATAGATCAATGGAATAGAACAGAGAACCCAGAAATTGCCCCAAAACATTATGCTCAATTAATATTTGACAAAGGTGGCAAGAGCATACAATGGAGTAAAGACAGCCTCTTTAATAAATGGTGTTGGGAAAATTGGACAGCTACAGGCAAAAAAATGAAACTAGAGCATCAACTTACACCATAGACAAGAATAAACTCAAAATGGGTAAAAGACTTAAATGTGACTCGTGAATCCATAAAAATCCTAGAAGAAAATGTAGGCAACAAAATTTCAGACATCATACACAGCAGAATCTTCACTGATACATCACCTATGGCAACAGGAACAAAGGAAAAAATGAACACATGGGACTACATCAAACTCAGAAGCTTCTGCACAGCAAAAGAAACAACCATCAAAATGGAAAGGCAACCCACTGTATGGGAGAGCATAATTGCCAATGATACATCAGATAAGGGGTTAATTTCCAAAATATATAGAGTGCTCATACAACTCAACAAAAAGAAGACAAAGAACCCAATTAAAAAATGGGCAGAGGACCTAGATAGACACCTCTCCAAACAGGACATACAAATGACCAAGAGACATATGAAGAAGTGCTCAACATCACTAATCATCAGAGAGATGCAAATTAAAACAACAATGAGGTATCACCTCACACCTGTCAGAATGGCCACCATCAACAAATCATCAAACAACAAGTGTTGGCGAGGGTGTGGAGAAAAGGGGACTCTAGTAACCTGCTGGTGGGAATGCAGACTGGTGCAGCCACTATGGAAAACACTATGGTGTTTCCTCAAAAAATTAAAAATAGAATTGCTATTTGTCCCAGTGATCCCACTCCTAGGAATATACCCTAAGAAGCCTGAAACACCAATCAGAAAGAATATATATACACCATGTTCATAGCAGCACTATTTACAATAGCTAAGATCTGGAAACCGCCCAAGTGTCCATCAGTAGACAAATGGATAAACAAGGTATGGTACATATACACAATGGAGTACTATGCAGCTGTAAGAAAGAAAGATCTCCTATCCTTTGAGACGACATGGAGGGACCTGGAAAGTGTTATCCTAAGCTAAACAAGCCAAGCAGAGAAAGACAAATATCATATGATCTTACTTATTCGTGGAATATAATGAACATAACTGTCTGAAGAATAGGGTAGTCCCAGAGAGGTGGAAGTAGGGTACAGACTGACAATCCCCAGAAGAGGGGTTGTGGGGGACGGAAGAGATAAACCACAGAACTTATATGCATGTACTCATAACCAGTGGACATGGACAATAAAGCTGGGGACGGGCAAGGAGGGAGGGAGAGGAGGGTGTCAATGGGGAAAAAAGGAGAAACATCTGTAACAAAAATAAATAAATAAATAAAATAAAAACAATAGAATAAAAAAACCTTAAAAAAAACTTAAATGCAGTATCTTCAAATGTAGTAGATACTATGGAACCTTCTGACACTAAAATATATAACATGATTTTTCTAGTAATTCAAATAAAAAAGTTATTTTTTAAAATTTCATACTTAAGCATCTTACATATTATTTGTAATATATTGAATTGGCTCTGGCCAGTTTGGCTTAATGGTTAGAGTGTCAGGCCATGGACCAAAGGGAAGGGTAGCGGGTTTGATTCCTGGTCAAGGGCATGTACCTGGGTTACCTGGGTGGCAGGTTCAATCCCATGGAGAACCAGGGTCGTGCAGGAGGCAACTGACCAATGTGTCTCTCTCACATCAGTCTTTCTCTGTCTCTTTCTCTCTCTCTCTTCCCCTTCATGACCCTCCTTCCTTCCACACTATCTAAAAAAAAAAATTAATGGAAAAATATTTTTGGGTGAGGATTAACAACAACAAAAAAAAATGTAAAATATAAAAATATTGAATTGATATGTATTTTGAGAATATTATTCCAAAAAACTATCTAATAATTTAACATCAAACACTCTAGTTTAGCATTTGATATCTTAACTCTATTTATATCTATAAACTTATATATAGATAGATATATAGATAGCTAGATTTACAGATATTTATTTATGAGGGGATAAGTGGTGATATACCTCTATATATTTATTACAAGCAGATACATAGATTTGTTAGGACACAGCAAAGACAAATGGAATACTCAAAGTAAGCAGTAGAAGATTTAATGAAAGTTACCCAAGTTTACAAAATGCAGATTGGGTTTCAGGAGGGGGATGGGAATAAAACAATCCAAGAATTATAAATGTAAGGCGCTGGTACCACTTTAGACCTGAAAGGACAAGGAAGAGAATAGTGAAACCTGGACATGAGAGTTGTTTAGGCCTGGGTCTTCCGTACTGAGATGCAACAAACCAGTGACAAATTAGCAGGAATGGAAGGAGTAAAATAAATGTTCCATCTCCTTTCCTCCCGCCCTCTGGAAGAGAAATACTTACAGAAGGGACCTTAATGTATCTTCGGTATATCATTTACTGCTGTCATGCCTGAGCTATTACATATAAAATGTATATTATATTATGATAACTTTTATTTCTCTTTTATGTTTCTTATGGTGTTGTTTTTAATATGTCGAAATTAGTAGGTTGTAATCTATTAAATAATTTAACAGGATGTAAAGGGGGTGTGTTTTTCCTTTCTGGTCCTGTTGATGTGTCGGGCAGTTGCACCAGCAGCTTCCGGCCTAGGCAGCGTGGTGCCAATTAGGGCAGCTGAAGGGTGACCCTCAGCCCCAGCCCGCATCAAGGTTCCCACGGACTTGCTCAGACAGTCACAGCAGTAGCCCTGAGCACGTTAGTCTCCGTAGCAGAGCGCCCATCGACTGGCCTCTGTGGTAACAATAACAGTAAAATGCTTTTGGCAATTTGAGACTGAAAGGCATGATCAGCATGAGACTGTCGACTTCTGGCTCCTATAAACCTTTAACAACGGTGATTCCAACAGCCAGAGCACCCGCGGATGTTCCAGACACCTCGCTGCCAGGGATCACTGGCTCTGAGCTGCATTCCTATGACTTTTCCTTCCCTGAAGGAAGGTAGGGTCCCTACAGTTTCATCCTGGGTCACCCAGCTGTTTTCCTTTACCTCCTTTCCAATGCTTTCATACCGTTCCTATACTTATGCTGGCCTCTCCCAGATAATTTAGAATGTTCTTTTAACGTAATGTTGTATTCTACATCATCCCCAAATGAGAAATTGCTTTTATCTCAAAATTTCTGAGCATATGTTTATATTGAAATTATTACATCATAATCATAGATATCTTACCTATGAAAACATTATTACATATTAACAGTATTGATTTAAAAAGTTTCTCTTCTTTAATAAATATTCACACATGCAAATTTGCAAAGCTTCTCTCACCTTTACCTACTGTAATGTGCTATGTCTCCAATTTAGGGTTCTCAGAAATGACATTTTAAATATCCATGTACCCTTGCCTGCATAAAAATTTACTACAGACTCAAATGTACTTGAGAGTATCATGGACAAAACATATTTGCCGATAAATTGTCTCTGGAAAAAAATAGGGTGAACTTTGTCTCTCTTATTTTTGCTATAGGCATTGCTGAGATTCTTTTTAAATGCATTTTTATAGAATTTTATTATTCATAGAAAATCACTGTGTCTCTGTTTGAACTCATGTGGGTTTAAAAGAGCAGGCTAACCAAATCTTCTTTTGTAATATGGATGACATCATAAAATTGTTAATACATTTAGAAAACTAACGGACAAGGAATTTGCAAACTCTGGTTTATGTCTAAGCTCTTCAACATAACTCTCTTCTTTCTTTTACTAACCATCATTGTGTTTCTATAGATTCCATTCAGTTTCCTAATTTCTCACAAAATCAATCTTACGCTCCATCTTATCTTGCTACTCTATTACTTCAAGTCCTTTCATGAATAAAATAATAAATTGGTACTCCTAGTAATGCCTGGTATTCTACATCTTAGTCATTTTTCTCCTTCATTATATAACTACAAATGGCACCATTTTGCCATAGTAATAACTGTTAACTTACTTACAGCTGAATGAACAACCATCAACATACAGGGAACATTCTGTGGTATAATTTATGCAAATGGAAAATGTAAGACAACATTTTATTGCCTCCCTTCTGCATCTAAGATGTCACTTCTATTTTTTATTGGTATATACAAATGGGAATTTCTTGTTGCGTGTATTCTGTTAATAGGGAATTATTTTAGTACAGTCTTCCTTGACAGCATAGTTTATCTGTGATAACCTACAAACGTGTTATACAGACAGTGCAATACTGTACTTTGTCCATAGAATGTATTTTTCCCCAACATGTGAAAATTATACATGAGCACTTTACTTTAACTAAAGGATTCATAGTTTCTAGAAATATGCTAGAAGTTAGGCAAAGATGATTTTACTTGATGATGTATATTCTCAATTAACTTAACCATATAGCTACATAGTAGAGACAATGGATTTGCTTTATCTGTCACAAGGTTAAATGCCACAAAGTTATCCTTAAGTCAGTAGTGGTACCAAACACTTGGTTTTTAAATTTAAACTATTCTTACAAGAAGTTAAGTAAAAAGCAAAATAGCCTGGCTGGTATGGCTCAGTGATTGAGCATCGAGCCATGCACCAAGAGGTGGCTGGTTCAATTCCTGGTCAGGGCACATGCTCAGGTTGTGGGCCTGATACCCAGTGAGGGGCATGCAGGAGGTGGCTGATCCATCTTCTCTCTCATCGATGTTTCTATTTCTCTCCTTCTCCCTTCCTCTCTCTCTAAAATCAACAAAGAAAAAAAAAAGCAAAATAAATGCAAAATGGTCCATAAGAAAAGAAATTTTCAGAAACTATTTTTTCATGGTAGTACAAAAATAATATAAGAAGAAAAGTATATCAGACATATAAAGTTAAGAATCAAAATTTGCAAATAACACTTGATTGTAAAGTTGTCAAAGTATTGAAAATGTATTCAAATACTATGGAAAATATGTCTTTCAATAACATAAGGGGTTTAATATAAAATGAAGAAACAGTTTCTGCTCATAATACATGATTACATTTTCACTATTTTTTCACTAGTATTAGTCATTTTTTTTCTTATATTCTTCTGTTAGTTACAATAGGTGGATTTTCTGGTATAATGCCATTACATAGAGTTCAATTTTTGTGATTTTTTTCTAGTCTTAAAACTCTAGTAGTAGCTTTGACACTACTAAATTACAGGCACCTGAAAGGTTTTGATTGGAATCTCTCATTCCGAATGCTCAGAGATTTTGTTTTTTACCCAAATCCCATCATTTTCTAAGATCTGAAAATACACTTTTTTTAATCTGCCTTCAAAAAATGGCATACACATCTTTTCAACCTTTAAATATTTTGACATTGCATAGTTTCTGGAAGAAATATTTTAGGTCACTAACACACAGTAGTCAGACTATGACATTTAATAGATACTATCATGGGCAAGTTATTACCCTTTCCAAGCCTAATAGTCTCATCCCTGCAGTGGGCATAATAACAGACCTGCCTTTGGATCTGTTATTAGGATTAGATGAGATAATGTACATAAAATGTTTATCAGAGTATATTTAGTACATATTAGCTCTAGGTAGTCATACATTTATATTACTCTATGATTTTTCATTTTATCTTTTCTTGTACATACTCCCAATTTTATAAATTGTAAGCTTCTTGATAAGAGTTTACCCTTTATTCAACATTTTAATTCTCATTATACCTGAAAATATGCTATGAATCTCATTTCATTAAACAAATATGATATAGTCTTTACATGTGCAGTGTGCCATAATGAGAAGACACTACAAAACGTGTGTTTGTTGTCCGTATGAACTTAATCTAATCAGCACTTTAATATCTCAGTAGAGAAAAGCTATTTAGTGCAATTGGCCATGGGTCATTTTAATAAGTATAATACTTTGTCCCTTCAGGCTTAGCTTGAGTACTCCTTTTTAATGACTTGAATGTAATTTAACAGAACTTGAGCCATTAAATTTAGAAATATCACTGTGGAATCAAAGTGCATTCACTATTCGGTGATGTGCATTATGTGCCTAATTATCATTTCTAGAAATATAATGATTTTACATACATTTCAAATGAATAAAGGTGATTATATGACAGATGCTTTCATGGATTTTATCTCGGTAGAAAATACATTTTGAGCTGTCTCCAGTAAAAAGTGTAAGTGTGGGAACTTTTAAACTGTTCATTTTGCAAAGGCTCCATTGTTTTCATTGAGTTCAGTATTTCTTACAGTCCAGACTTTGAAGTTACTAATTTTATTTTTACCTGATTTTAAGGGCTTATGATTTATATTCACATACCCAATCGCTTTGGAGCTTAATCCATTATAATATGAGTGTGAGTGTGTGTGTACATGAATCCCAGTGCTGTGCAGATTATTGGGGTGTATTAAGTGCTGTGGTATCATATTCCTAGAGCTCTCACCTAGTACTATTATTTTCACTATGTCAGGCTACTCTAAATTATAACGATATATAGTAAAATATTATTACATGATAAGATTATGTGTCAGACTGCCCAGGTAATGTTTTATAGACATTTGGAGGATAATGCTTAAATGCACAGGCTTGACTATACTGACTATTATGTTAGATTCTATGAAAAAGATAGCTATAGGGAGTAAGTATATTATAAAGATAGTAGTTTACTTTGTATATGCTTTCAGCAAGCTCTTCATTCATGTGCTGAACTCATATTCATTGAGTATTTAAATAGATACCAGGCACTGTTTTAGGCAGAGGGAAAAAAACAACAATGGTGTAATAAAATCTCTGCTCTCATCAGACTTAACTTCTAATGAGTAGATACCAACAATAAAAATATGCATATAATTTAAGTGATTCATTGGTCTGTCAAAAGGGGATAAATGATATAAAAAAACAAGCTAACAGAGAAATGGGAATCAGAACACAGAAAGGAGGCTTATAATATGGTCGGAATAGCTTCATTGAGAAGTTGACATTTATGCAGAAGCTTGCAGAAAGTGAGTGTTAACCATGTGGGGAATGGCCAAGAGCACACCAAGCAGAGGGAACACTATTTGTATGCTTGGTGTGTCCCAAAAACGATAGGGAAAGCCGTATAGCCAAAGGGGATTTTGTAGGCTATAAGGTCAGAGCACCAGGAAGGAACAAATTATTCAGAGTTTTGAAGGCCATTATAATTTCTGTTTGTTTGTTTTTATTCTCAGGTAAATGGGAAGTCATTGGAGATTTCTGAGAAGGGAAATAACAGTCACTGATAAATATTTTAGAAAAATCTTTCTGGCAACTTGAGAATATACTGTAGGAGGCAAAAGTAAATGATGGAAAGCTGTTTTGTGTCCTTTGTCATATTGTAAGGGAAAGATATGGTGCTTGGATGTCTGGTATCCATGGATATAATTAGGAAATTATATAATTTATAATTTTTGAAGGTATAGCTAGAAGAATGTCTTATTAAAAAAGAAGATATTGCCCAGGCCGGTTTTGCTCAATGGTTAGAGCATCGGCTTGCGCACCAGAGAAACCCAATTCGGTTCCTGCTAAGGGCACGCACCTCAGTTGCAGTTTGTCCCCGCCCCCGGTTGGGGTTGTGTGGGTGGCAACCAGTCGATGTGTCTCTCTCACACTGATGTTTCTCTCTCTCTCTTCCTCCCTCTCTCCCTCCCGCTTTATCTGAAGATAAATGCAAAAATGTCCTCGAGCGAGAATAAAAAATAAAAAATAAAAATAAATAAATAAATAAATAAATAAATAAATAAATAAATAAATAAATAAGATATTAAAGAAGGAAAGCTAGGAAGGTGCCAAGGCTTCTGGCCTAGCGACTGGAAGAGTGGAGTTGCAGTCAACTGTGAGTGGACATTTTTCAGGTGGAGCAGATGTGGGGGCTAATTGAATGCATGAAGTTTGCTTGGAAAAGTTAAAGATGTCTAATCTACATCTAACTAGAAGTGTGTAGTTAGGTGATGGTATGGAATGCAGGTTGGTGATTGATTTTTTAAATGATGCAATATAAATATAAATTTGGAAGTTTTGGGCATATAGATGGCATTCAAAGTTGACAGAATCACAAAGGGGATGTAAATAAATAAAAAAGACCAAAAGTCAAGTAGTAAGCTCTTGAGATTCCACCAAAAGATAAAGCAAAAAGTGGAGGATCCAGTAAAAATGCCTGAGAAGGATCATTACCAAAGAATTAGGAAAATCAAAAGCACATGGTATTTTACATGAGCATTCACCACAGACTAACCTGTAAAGTCCAAGATTTAAAGAGACTGAGTGGGGGGATGTCCTTGTCTATAATATCTTATCTCTAAATCATTATATTTGCAAGTTCTCAGAAAATCTATGTCATTTCAAGAACAAGGAACAGCCTCATTTGTCTCAGCATAAATTTTTTTAGTCGTTTTTTAACTGACACGAGGTGTTTATGTTTAGGTGTATAACTTATATCTCCACGTTTGTCTTTGCTGTGATCTCACCATAATTTCAGAAGATACTCATGACTAACTTTCAGCTAAGTATTTTGGTTTGGAAACTGAATATTCAGCTAGGGAGAGAAACAGATTTGGACTAGAATGGATTCTAAAAGGCAGCATCATTAAAAAAATCAAACTTTTAATTTTTCTCTCCAAAAAGTTTTTCTTCTCAACTTGAAAACATGTTTTGTCCTATTTTTCCTCATATTTTATTTGCATTTTGTCACCAAGTCCTCATGCATCGATCTATAAAATATTTTTTTCAAACCTGTTTGGACATTTGCAAGTTTAAATTATTTTAAAACTTACTTAAGTTGCTATTTTAGAAATTCATTCTCCCTTAATAGTCTTAGCGGTTTGAAATCAGGGACCCTTGATGATTCTTCTTTGTGATGTTCAACTTCCAGTGAAGGTCTTGGTACCTGCCGAAGGAAATTTTGCTGAATAGAATATAGTTTTGATTCTTGCCATCAAAACAGGGTGGTTGAGATGTCTTTCTAATATGCTTCCTTTAGGTGTGTTGTACTAGTAATATCTTGGGCTCTACCTCACATTCCACTGGCTCACTTTTTACACTAGACATTGTACCACCTGAAAAAATTTCTCATCAGCTGAGGAGCTTGTCTCTTACGTTCTGCACTGATGTCTCTGATCCATGATGTGGGATGTTGCTGGGAACCACAGGGCACTCATGCATGTGCAGCCTGGAATCATGGCGTAGTGAGTGTGTCATGGCTCAGCCATTGCACAGTGGAGGAAAAGGTGAACATGTGGCCCATCTTCTGTTGCCCAAGTTAGTACTTCTGATATGAAGTACTAACACATTATACCCATGTGTCTCTTCACAGAATAAACTAGGGCATTCAGGCAGTCTCTTGTTAGAAGTTCTCCTTTTTCTGGGAAATATAAACTAAAACATGTATCCTCTACTTGGACACACTTGATCTGTTGTGTAGGAACTGCCAGACCAAGCCTCAAAACATGAAGTATTTACCACGTCTGTTTTTGCTTAGAAAATGTCTGGTCTCTATCGTCATCAGAATAGATACCATGCCCTAATGTGTACATAGGAATTCAAACAATTTTTAACCTGTATTACCAGTTATATCAAGTTTACAACTGTTCTTAATTATTGTTTTAAGATTAAATTTTATTTCCAATATGATCATTTTCTTAAAGACAAAAAATAGATTCTTTGATTAAAAAAATCTTTCTCACTGTGCCTAGTAAAGTTGTCATACATTAGGCACTGAATATTTCTTGATGAGGTGAATTAATGACAACCTTTGGAGGAATCCGATAAATTTCTAAATCCCACTGAAACCTATTGTTTTAAGAAAAACAGACTTGGAAATATATTTAAAAATGTTAATGTCACCTCATGGTGCTAGAACATTTTAAGCTCTTTTGTTAGGAACACCATTTATTTCTAGAGGTAGATAAAAATTAGAAACATTTCATCAAATACAGCACTATGTAGTAGAAATGATACTGTTTTTAAAGCCATGGGACATGGAGTTAACTTTTGTTTGTTATTGGTGAGTCACTTCTATTAAATCCTAATTTTTCTATCTCTTTCATGGGAATTCAAAAACAGTCTTTCCTGCTAGACAGTGTGTTGTCAAGTTCAAATGCAAAAAATATTTGTGAAATAATTCTGTGATCTATATAGATGTAAAATAAAAATTATTATTACACATACAAGCCTATCTAAAGATTTATATTTGAGAATTCATTGCACTTGTAGTTAATAAGGGGGGGTGGGGAGAGGTAGAAGAGGGTAAAGGGAGGATAAATGGTGATGGAAGGAGACTTGACTTGGGGATAAATACTATGCAGTGTACAGATCGTATATTATAGGATTATATACCTGAAACCTATATAATTTTATTAACCAGTGTCACCCCAATAAAGTCAATAAAAATAAATTAAGAATAAAAAAAAAACCCTGATCATATTCAGATATTATTAAAAAAAGAACAAAAAAACCCACAATTTTTAAAAAACGATCTCTTCTTTATTTAAAAAACAACAACAAATTATTCCCACTATCTAAACTATTGAATTAGCACAAAGACACTAAAGGAAATATGATTTTTAAAAACATTTTCTGTAAATATTTAGAATTCAGTAATTTATTTTAAATTTTATATATGTATAGTATGCTGCCAATCAGTTGCATGTGGTTTACAAACCATACAAAGCCTACTTTGGAAATAAGTTTAATATTTGTAAAAGGAAAAATGTATTTCAACAAAAAGTACAGGGATATTATTATACCAGTTCTTTAACTGGCTCAATTTCTCTTTGGCAGCAAGTAGCGTGTGTGTGTGTATAGAGAGAGAGACACAGAGAGAGAGAGAGAGACAGAGAGAGAGAGAGAGACAGAGAGAATGATAATAGTAGAATAGTAGTATGGCAATAATAGTTGTTTGCATTGCGTTTCTGTGGAGTTTTATAAAGCATTATATGTTTCCTTGCCTTAGCTTCACAGTTGATTGTCACTGTCCTTGTTCCTTTTTACTCCTCATAGCCCTATTTTTAAATAACAATGAAAGGAAAAATTAACACTTTTCCAACATAATCAACTAAGTTCTGAGATTCCAAGTCAACCACAAACTCTTCTGGTACTTTGGGAATTTTGGGTGTTTCTTCTGTGGGGACCTGGGCATGAATGATTCAGTGGACAAAAGAAACACTGGGCAGGCCTAAGCTGCCTGCCTGACCACAGGGAGATACCTCAGTTAATGTACGTTTAATCATGAGACAGAAGGTACTAAAATCTACTAAAACAAAACAATAAACTTGTTCTCAAGTGAATGTTTTAAAATATTAATATATTCAGACTTTCTTTCAGTCAAATATGAGGAGAAAAATATCCACGATGTCTAGTAAAATGTGAATGTTTAAGTCAGTAAATTGCTTGAAGAAATTGCTCCAGAATGAGAGGGAAAGGAGAAATGTACAGCTACAAAACGTCAGGCTTTTTACAGACAAGGCTATCTCCACATTCCATGCCCCACAGTTCCATAGAGTTTGGAATGAACTTCTATGTAACAAGAAAGCATTATATACATTTTTAAAAGCTGGAAAATAAAAAGAGCATAAATGTCCTCAAATATGGAAACATGACAAAATGTGATGTTTGGATATATATGTTCATGTATCTTCACAGCAAGAAATAGCAGCTTGTACATTATAAGACTTATTAAAAAGTCAATTATACCAATGTGCCAGGAAATTTTAGTTTTAGATTCCTTGGCAATTAGAAATACAGTGTCTTAAAACGGGATTGTTAAATAGAATGTCCTGAAACACAGAAGTTTTAAATCAAAGAAGAATGGAAATCTAAAATCCTTAAAATAATTTGAAATATTTTTTCCATCTCTGCTACTGAAACACAGCATTTTTTTATTATATTAGAAAAAATTTATATAACAGATTTTTACCATTTATATATCTCAGATTCAGTGATATGAATATGAACTGGTTATTCAACAATCCATATTCCAAATAATCCTTTTTAAACTAGTACTGTTCAACAACTACATCTTGTGTACCTACGATTTTAGCACTGAGTTAGTCCTTAATTGTCTTATGACCAAAATAGAAATCATTACTGTACAAGCAACACTGTGGTATGAAAAAATAATTATTAAACAATCAGACAAATGTAATACAGGAAAGTACAGTGAGAGGATTTTAAACCAGGAATGATTAGCTCCAAAGCCTAGGCCCATAGCTAGTTTTGTCTATGAACCCTGGGACCTTGCTTCTAAGTTCTGACTTTCAAGTCTCTTAAGATTTCTTACGTGGTTCTTTTTCTCACTTTAAGATGATGTGCCCTAATTAGAAATAAGTCTTTTATATTTGTTTTAGTCTGATATTCTAACTTCTTATTGCTAGCCTTTGTAGGCTTGGATAGATATATTAAAGATAAGATTGACACTATGTTATTTTGTTTTTTAGTACCTGGCTATATGGATAGAAATAAAAACATATTCTATTTAACAAAGAAGGGACTGCATCAGATATCTCGATATTTCAAAGAATTAGTACAGAAGTAAAATGGATTGGATGATTTATAGAATGCTTGCAATTGTATTGGTCTATTAGTAATTAAAAACAAATATAATTATTAAAAGCATGGCATCATTTTTAGGAAGACATCCCAGAGATACATATTAATCGGTAATATAATTTTTCAGTCTTTTTTTATTATAGTAGATAATTGTGATTCAATAAAATATGAAATGAGAGAAGGATTTATAAATTTGTTGAGTCCAAAACACTATTGAATAAACATTTTATAAAACATGAAAATATTAGAGAATTCATCACGAGTAATGACATGAATAGAATAGTTTCATATCAGAAAATCCACTTTTAAAAGTCTGAAAAATTAAAATATAGTTATATCATTAAGTAAAGCCATTTAATGTGTATAGTACATTTTGTTTTATTGCTTGAAAGATTAGTTTCTATACTTTTTTCATTAACGGTGTTGTAGTAAATTCTGAGAAAAACCTTTGATACACAGCATTACGTGCTTATTGTGACTTTGAAACTTATTGGGCTTTCAATGGAATAAGTTGATTCTTTGTTCTTTTGAATATGAATCTTTCTTAAGCCTCACAGAAGGTCATGTGAATGTTTAGCAATCCTGATCAAAAGTTGTAGAAGTTCATATATTGCAAAACAGAAAGATAATGATGTCTGAAATTTTGGATATTAATAAAAAAGCCACTATGTTCTACAGAAGGTCACAGCACCTCTCCTTTTCTTCTCTTTTGAAAAGAAGAAACTATTAAACATGACTGCAATTGTACTAAGCTTAGAAAATATGTACAGCAGTCCAAAGCAATTTTATCTTATTGAGTTTGTGAACTTGGTTGAGGCAGTGGTTTCTTAGACTGACACCCAAAGCACAACCAAAAACAACAGCTAAAATTTAAAAAATATATTGTACCTGAACAAAATTAAAAGCTTTTTGTTTCAAAGGTTACCATCAAAGAAGAAAATACTTGAAAATTATATATCTGATAGAAGACTTAAATCCAGAATATGTAATAACTCTTCCAATTTAATAATTTAATAAACACATAAAAATAAGTATGTGGTTTCAATAGACATTGTTCAGAGAAGATATGGAAATGGCCAATGATCGCAAGGAAAATGGTTGACATTATTATTATTCATTAGGAGAATGCAAATTAAAACCACAATGATATACCACTACACAACCACTAGGATGACTATAAAAGACAGATAGTAACAAGTCTTGTGAAGATGTAAAAAAATTGGAAGCCTCATACACTGCTTGTGGGAATGTAAAATGGTGCATCCACTTTGGAAACAGTCTAGCAGTTCCTCAAAGTGTTAAACACACAGTTATAATATGACCCAACAATTCCACCTCTATAGACCCAGGACAAATGAAAACTATATCCACACAGCTTGAATATAAACGTTCATATTCCTATGGCTAAAATGAGAATGTGTTGGGGGATGGGGAGGAGGGTGTCAAAGGGGAAAAAAGGAGAAACATCTGTAACAAAAGTAAATAAAAAAAAAAAAAAGAAACACACACAAAAAATAAAAAAATAAAATGAGAATGTGTTCCAAATGTCCATTAATGAGTAGACAAATAAAATGTGTTTAATACAATATAATATAAGTTGGTAGTAAAAGTTATGAAGTACTGATGCCCACTGTGACACTGAGGAGCCTTGAGAACATCATGCTATTGGAAAGAAGTCACAAAAATCACATATTGTATTATTCTGTTTATATGAAATATCCAGAATAGGCAAGTCTGTAGAATCACAAAGAATATTAGTGGTTGCCTAGGACTGGACGGGGGAAGGTAGGAGTGAAGAGAATGAGGAGTAACGACTAATAGATACGAATTTCTTTGGGGCGGTTTATGAAAATGTTCTAAAACACATTGTGGTGATAATTGCACAAAGCTGTGAATGTGCTAAAATCCATTGAATTGCATACTTATAAATGGGTGAATTATGTGATTTCAATAGAACTCAATAAAGCTGCTTTTAAAAAAGATGCGGAGTTCAGAAATGGTCACCTAGTGTTAAAATCTAGAAACACAGACTTCAGATAAGCTGCTACCCATCTCTGTTATCCATAACTTAATCAGTATTTAATGCTTTCTAATTAACATAATATGAGAAAATAACTTTTATTGGTAGGTTGTTAATTAACATTATAAATGTTAGAAAGAAGCTCTCATTTGTGAAGTTGAATTCAATATATGTGGATTAATTCAAAATACTTTATTGATACTATTAGTCTTATATAAACATATGAAAAATTCTCATGAGGCCTATACATAGTTACCTGTAGGAATGAAGTCTGAGATTTCACACCTAAATGTTCATGTGTCCAAATATTCATTTAAGAGGCTTTTATTGCCTATTGAGATTATAAGGATAATTGATTGAATTTTACTTGTGAATGTCATTTCTGACTTAAATAAACCTCTATGATTCTAAAAGGGTAGAGAGCTACTAGGTGTTTTTTCAATAAGTGGAGGTATGAGGCAGAATTTGTTCCAAGAGTTGCTTTCATTACATCTAGTTGTGCATTATAGAATAGCAAACCACTTCAAAACCTTTTGGAGGTAATGATTATTTACCAAAAGTAACCTAAGTTGTATATAGCAAAACTATTTTTGTCTGCAGTAGATAGTAGAGGACTGATTTGGAATTAACTGAGATACAGATAAGATGTCGAAAGGGTTAGTGTTACAAGTCAAGTGACAGATACTGCCAAGGTGTGGGGGCTGCTTGTGAACAAGTAAGCAATGTAAGATCTAAAATATCTCTATTTGGTTTAAGAGCTAGGATAATGTTGATGCCTAAGACACGAACATTTTTCTAGGTGAAATTAAATGTATGTGTAAAAAGTGAAGTACTCAAATATCATATGTCCTCATTATTTTGCATAATAAAAACCTCATGCCAATATGTCAAGTTTTCACTCTCAGGTATTCTACTCTCAAAATTTTATATTATTTGGTTTTAGCTTTTATTTAGATCCAGACTGAATTTTTAAAAATATGTGGTTTAGTATCTTAAATTCTACATTATAAAGGTCACAATATAGTAGCAAAAACGATCTAATGTCAGAGAAATATATTATCTCGATAAAACTGAGCAACTTTATTTGATTAAATGGTGCTAGAAGGACTTTTGTGAGCCAGCTTAAGAAGGAACCCAGAATTTAGATGTCAGAATTGTCTTTCTTAATGAATCAGTCACTTTCTAGGATCAAGACCACAGACCAGCTGATTATTAAATTTTGGAAAATATTTTTTGATGTAGAATGTTAACAAAAGTAATTAGTTCTAAATTAAATTCTATCCTACTGTATAAACTTGTTTAAAATTTAGTAAGGCTCTTTATTAAAAAATAATTATATGAACATGGCTTTGAGTATATACTGATATGAAGATGTGTAGCAAAGATGTAAACATTGCTCAGTTTTAGAGCCTGTTTATAAGTAAAGTGATACAGTAAGGTGGTGAGAATCTGAAAGATTGCACAGACACTCAGCTCTTTAGTTTACCAATGTGTGGCTTTGGAGATGTTATTTACTTGCCAAATTTCAGTTTCATTATCTGGTTGTGATATTTGGAGAAGAAAATAGATGGTCTTAGTTTTCGTAGGATAAAAATGATTCAACTCAGTCATTTGTAGCCCTCTAATATTTGTTTCACACTTATGTCAGAGAACCCTGTTATGATGTAGGCAATTATGTAATTTAAAATTCTTCAGCATAGAGAGTGGTGTTCTATGTGTTTTAGTTTAATTCAAGCTGTATGCTAGGAGTAATCAGATACATTAACCATGACTTTATGAACAAGGATGGTCAGCCAGCTTTTATCAGAAAGTCCTCAAGAGAGGGTTATTAGAAGTACTTGTCTTTCTCTCCTCTGAATATAACTGCTAGTGCCTTAATTATAGAAAGAAAAAATCTCTCATTGGTTAAATAGGTGACTGACTCAAAACATTATAGAAAATGGGTTAAAATATTTTGGAGACATATCCCATCCTTGAACAAAGCAACACATGAGACTCTCTCATAATCTTTACCTTTTGGGATGGTGCCTGATGGATCCTAAACTGCCCTGTGCTCAGAAGTTGCTGATTGCTGATAGAACTCTGTCTCCAGGATATTCTTATCTGCCTCTCCTTGTCTTTATTTTGTGTGATTGGCTACTAAAATGACAAATATATGAGAAATAATTGAGGTTATAGAGCAAAGAACATGTCCATTTTTGTCTATTTCCTAATAAATTTGTGTAGAAGAAGTCAGTGTAAGCTTTGATTTCATAATAGCTTGAAAGCCAACATATAAAGGAAACTTAACTTCCACCTATATGTGTATCTAATATTTATGCTTTATCAATAAACCTACCTCAGTTTTTTTATTTGATCATAAAGAGTATAATTTATTTGCGTTTTTTCCACCATAATATCAGATCTGTAATTTCAAGAGCAACTTTTTAGTCATTTTTGTCACTCTAGCACCTAATATAGCAGCAAACACACAACAGAACTGTTGATGTTTGTTTTCGATTAAACGGGTTCATTGTTATCGATGCAAAGATAATGAGGAGTATGATTTTTTTTCCTATGAAACAACAAAGCAAAAAAATATTAAATACAATATAGTGCCTAATATATAACAGATATTCTCTTGGATATTTTCCCAGTTATTTTGTCATGCATTTCTCATCACCAACATCATCCTTCCCCATCTAAAGTAGGTATTTATACTTAAATAAATTTATAAGCTAAATTGCCAAGATTCAAATCCAATTGTATCTGTTTCCTAACACCACGTTCCAATACTATTTCCTTAATTTCTTTTTCACTTTGCTAGTAATTAAAACAGCAGATGCCACCAAATTACCCAATTATCTCAACTTGATAAAGTATAACTACAAAAAGATTGTTTTTCACCATTTATTTTCTTAATTGTATCTTGTAAGCCCATCTCTTTCTTAATGGGCAATAGACCATTTAATGACAACTTGAGCATGTTCCATAAATTCACAGCAATTTAAATTATTAAAAGTTCATCCAGTTTTAAACTTCAAACTCATGTCTGATTTTCAAAAACTGCTCCCCATCTCCTGACCCCTTCCCAACACACACACGGAGTGCTGATTTTGTCCCTTGAGTACCTGAAGAAGGGCAGAGAGTATGGTAGCCCTCCTACCCTGCTTCCTTCCTTTCTTAGACTAAAAATGTGGTACTTGCCCTGGTTCTGGCTTAATGCCACCCTGTATAGTTTTTTAGGTAAACACCTCTGATAGTAGAAGCTTGGAGGCAGGTGGGAAGAAAATAAATGGGTCTTTCTTAAATAATTCAGTTGATTGCTGATTGCATTTCTTCTCTGGTTAATGTTGACTGGACCACTGATGTCTTCTAGGTAACAGACATAGAAATAGGTTTTTGTTGTTGTTGTTTTTTATAGGAGCAGTTGAATAATTTGTATAATTTCCAGGTTTGTATCAAATTTTCCAGCGCCCCTTGAGTCCTGACACTGGCCGCACACTTCTTCTCCTTGTTCAGCAGCCAGCAAGGTCTCTCCAGCCCAGATGAAAAATTAACACATAGAACACTCTCACATCCTTTCCAAGCCAGAGAGAGTCTTACAAGCTACTCCATTGCCATAGTTCATTTCCATCTTTAAAAACATCTTCTCCTACTGCTCAAATAAGTGTTAGCTCTGTTATCCAACTCAGCTGTCCATGTGGAATTCCAGCTGAGAAAATGTGTCAATCTTTGATTTTTTACGGACACTGGCAATCTCTACAGGCAGTTCTCCTGAAGGCTCCCTATTTTGTGCTTAGCCTGAGACAGATGGGGTGGGTAGGGGGGTGCAGAAAACTCTTTTTTTGAGCCACAAACTCAAGATTCTTTTTCAGTCTTTTGTTTGAGTAATGTTTGGAATTACCTGACTGTGTACATTCACCTCTGAATGTACATTAAGGAAGGTGCCTGAAATCATTTTTTTTGTGTGGCTCCTATTATATCTCCTTCATAAAAGGAGGCATTTGAAACCTAATTTTTCTCAGGTTTAGTCTACAGTGATGATTGCAAGGCAAAGCAGTATAATCTCTCCATATGCATTATCATACATACAATGATGATATGTGAGATAATTTTTACATAATACAGATGTGCATTTTCAAAGCATGATGGTGATATTATCTGTTCTAATGTATTGAAATAAACATAACTGGCACAGAAAACTCATGCTTCCTTAGACCTTGCATCTTAGAATAAACCTGACTTTTAAAAAGAATTTATATAATTTCAATTTTTAAAGGGTTAAGAAAATATTAATAAAGGTAGTAATTAAATGTTAGAAAAAGTATAAGGATGGCATGTGAATTAATAAAGGCCAATATCCCACAAGTCTATTTTAAAGTAAATTCAAACACAAGACTTTATTATTTCTAGTAGAGAAAAAAGCCATTATCACCTTTTTAATCAAGCAAACCAGAAACTTCTTGTCTCAAAATTGAAGTTTAAATGAATGCTCATTTCTTTAAATGAAAATAGAATGATAGTTTCTGGTAATTCATATGATTCAATATCTCAAGTTACAAATAATCACAAGTTTTATCTTGCAAATCAATCCTAACAGAGATAGAGTATAAAATGTTATTTCTATATTCCAAAATTTTAAAATTAGAAACATATTCAATACTTTTCATGTTATAACCAATAACTCAAAGCTTAGTAATATGGTATCATCTTACCTTTACAGAGTCCAAGTGCACATATAAATATTACTTAAGCGGGATATCTCTGGTATGCAAAACATAATTCCTGAAATTTTGGATACATAAACATAAATAACACAGGGTGTTTGCCTTCAAATGTGTTTACAATCTATGGGGAGAGAGACAAGATTAAAAAAAATGTATAAAGGAAAGGACAGTGGGAGTGTAGGGGCTGATAGTAACTAAAATGGACACATGGACTATTGATACTATTTATGTTTTGCATTTACCGTCAATTCCAAGAGAGTGATCAACATGAGGGGCACCTGTCTTGTGCGTAAAACAAATGGTGTAGAAGAATCTAAGGAGCTCTGACAAAAACTGACCTAGGCTTGAGAAATGGCTTACAGTGAATATATGTGGCTTAGAATGACACAGAGGATGGCAAGACCACTCGCTTCAGGAATTCACATAGATGTCACCCAGAAAGAAAATACCAGACTGCTTTTCTCTATATGAGAACCAGTGGATGGGCACAAGAAGGTTATGTCCATTTTTAATAAAAACATAACTGTCCAGAAACAGTATTTTGCTTTGGGAAAGGAATTAATCTCCTATTTGAAATAGATTCAAGTGAAAAATGGATGACCACAGGAAAACAGTCACAATGTTGCTAGGATGATTTAAGTGTCAGATAAGAGGGTGATTCTAATGGCCTCTGAAACACTACTATCCATGTTTTTGGGACTAGGATATCTCATTAGTACAGCAGATAAAGTAAGTTAAAATATTTGTACCTGGAGTTTGTGTATGTATTTGTCTCTGAAATATAGATTGGTATAACTATCAAAGTTTAACAGTGCCAAAATAGGCTCTTTTGAATATAGAATATAGTAGTGAAGGCAAATAATCAAGACTGCATTGGACAAAATAATATAGAATAAATGTATGAATGTGGAGGCTTAATTTTTAGGGAAGTATATATATCTAGTGGTCACATCTATATGTGTACTGTATGTGTGTAGGCACATACACAAATGCATATATATTCCATGTGATAAAGAAAATAATGCCTTATGAAACAATAACTAGGACTACTGGGCCACATACTTAGATATGACTATTCATGCCAATTTAATCGTGATCCTTGATAAATCTATGTTGGGCTCAAAATACTTTTTTTTTTTTTTAATCCTAACCCGAGGATACTTTTCTATTGATTTTTTTAGATAGAGTGGGAGGGAGGGAAAGAGAGACGCACACACATCAATCGGTTGCCTCCCACAGACCCCAACAAGGGCCAGGGATTGAACCTACAACTGCGGTATGTGTCCTTGACTGGGAATTGAACCCGGGATTCTTTGGTCCCCAGGTTGACACTAACTGCTGATCCAAACTGGCCAGGGCTCAAAATAGATTTAAAATTTTCCATGATGAATATAAGATTGTCGTACAGTCTGTGACAGATTTTGTTCAAGGACCATACAGAAAAATCCTGTTAAAAGCCATTTTGTGAGTTTTGTAAGCCTGAAGAAGGAAACCTTTCTGCCAAAGTCATCTGACCTCAATGAATCTGAAATATAATTTTAAAATACATTTACTGCAGTCAAAAAAGAAAAAGATGAATGTCAGAAAGCAAACTGTGTGACATCTAATGAATATGGAGTAAAGATGCCTGATTATTCTGAAGTATTAAATAATAATTTTATGTGACCAATTTCCATGAGAAAGTAAACATAGATGAATACTTTGGGAAACAATAGAAGTGAACCGGGAACACAGGTTCAGTCAATGGTGGGAACTACAACCGAAAACAGAGACATGTTTATAATGTCAGAAATGAACTCTGTAAGTTCTGATTTCCTACAGTGTACTCAAGTAGAGCTTAAAATGCATCTTTGTATGTCAGAAGTACAAGGACTTAGCCATTTTGTAGAAGGGTGTTATGAAAATAAAAGTAAACAAAAAATTCAACTATTCATTTAAAAAATCTCACAGTATTAGACTAAAGAATTGGGCGATTTGGTTTTCTTTTCTCTCATCTTTTTGTCATACAAATTTAAATATGATTCGAAATCTGCTTAAGGTATTACCATTCACAGAGTAGACAATAATTTTTATTGTAAAAATAATTAAATGAATGAATCAATGAATTGTTATACTGAGACATTTGTGTTCTGTATTTAGCTAATATCTCAAAATCTGGCTATTTAATTTTTATTTTATTTTATTTGGAATCAGTGTAGTTTAATAAGCATTAGAATAGAGTCATAACCCTGTGAATTTTCTGAAACTATAATTTATTACTACCTTTTGTAAACTTGAGTGCTCTGTTGCAGCACAAAGACTGGTCTTTCAGATATATTTAATAAAACATTCCACAATTTCATAATTCTGTATTATGTATTAAATGCTTGTTTATTGCAAGATACTATAGTGGTTATGAGAGATTAAGACAAACTTCCATCCTCTACTTAGAAAACAAAGACTATAATACATAAAAAAAATGTTATGCCCTGGCTGGTGTGCTTCAGTTGGTTATTATCCAGTGCACTGAAATGTCGCCAGTTTGATTCCTGGTCAGGGCACACACTTTGGTTGTGGGTTCAATCCATAGTTAGAGCGTACATAGGAAGCAACCCATCAATGTTTCTCTCTCACATCTCTCTCTCTCTCTCCCCCCTCCTTCCCCTCTCTCTAAAATCAATAAAAACATATTTTTAAAAACTGTAATAAATAAGGCAATATATTTTGTCTCTATTGTATATATCGTGCAAAAGTGCCTACTTACCTTGTGTCTGTGCTATAGTCCCTGAGAGATACTAAAATTTTCCAATGATTATTATAGCTCTATGCTATTTTAATGAGATAATTTAGCACCTTCTAAATTTTTATTGAATGATTTATTTACCTAGTCCACTTCCTGATACCCTGTTAGTAGTCCAAGAAACATCAGCCTTTTGATCACTGTCAAGGTAAGGGATGTGCAAATCAAGGGTGTGATTTGCCCTTGTCAGGCCAGATCTAGAGAAGAGGTTAGCAGAAGACCTGGCAGTGGTGTGGAAACTTTTTGGTAGTTCCTTGGAGGCTTGTTGGGTGGAGGAGGTATGGGTTTCAAGTGGGTGTACCCTTGCATCTCTATATTAAGAGAAAGGCTTTGGCAAGTAGAAGGCCAGAACAGGGAGCCTCTTAGGCATTATTGTTTAAATATCTATGATAAACAGCCTTAAAAAAAATGTCCAATGTGTTGTATTTTTTTGGTAACACACAAAAATGTGCTAGAAAAATGAGTTTAAAACAAAAGACTGAAAGGTCGCCAGTTTGATTCCAAGCAGAAATTTTTTACCATAAGATTCTACAAAGAAAAAAATTACATTTCAGTGAATACAATCAGCACACTGTAACAGAAAACTCTAAACATTATTCATTGAAAGAACACAAGCACACATAGGCGGTTAATGCAGTGAAACACTATTATACTGGAAATGTTTTGTCATTCTGCAATTATATTTAAACAAAAATTATAACTGAAATAATGATTCCTTATATTAAATGTATATACACACTTGGAACAAATACTGTGTGTAGCAACAATTAAAGTAGCTTAATGTGACAAACGAACTTGCTTCATGCTAATTAATTTATGTAATCTTGTATAAAATGATGTCAACGGTATTCAGCAGGGGTAGTGTATACTTAAACTGTTTCTATATTTAGTTTTAGTAACATTAAATGAGAATGATTTAAAATCATTCTCACACATGTATGTAGATAGGGTTGGGAGAAGAAAATAATTCATTCACAATGAAGAAAATTATACTCTATTTTCAAAATTAATATTCAATTATTCTTTAGTTGCCAATTCCAACTATTTAATTTGTAAAGTTATATTTAAATTTGTAATTCCTTTTTATATTTAAATTTATAATTTAAAATTCTTTTCAGTGAAAGAAATGGATTTGAATCTATAAAGGTTCCCTGTATATGCTTGTAAAACATCAAGAATTTAACTGTAACATTTCTACAAATTTTGTTTTAATGAAATATAAAATTCTAAATATTTTACCAAATTTGTACTGTGTTCATTGATAGATCATAACCTACTTCTTTGATAATAATTACTAAAAAATGTGGAGCACATAATAACAATCTAGAAAAATTATGCTTTTCTAACTTGTTTTTGTCTTTGGTTCTTATATACAATTTAAAAATAATTGTGTCCCTTTTGAGGAAACATTTGAATTATTAAAAATGCAAAAGATAGACAATGAAACAAATCTGGACGTCTAGTTCACATCATAAAAACATGAAGATCAGTCTGGTTTCCTATCTTGCATGAACACAAAAGGTTCTTCTTGTTATTCAAAATGCTCAGCAGAAATTACCTATTAAATAACCACTGTAACATTGCATGTACCTTGACAAGTATGTATGACTGGCTTTAATATAGTACAAGAAAAATCATGGTGTATTAGCTTTAAATAATTCACAGGTTTTACTGTATTACTAGACACTGTCTAGTTACCATCTTTGGAGGAGGGGAAGAGAGTGGGGCAGGGGGAGGAACTGAACTTTCTCCATGAGGAAAGCTGTGTACTGATTTGTATTCTGGCAGCTGCACCATCAGCACCTACAAAAACCCTCAACTCCAAAGACTTTTTACACACGTTGGTGCTATAGTTGATAAATTAACTTTAAAATATTAAACATTACAGAGTGGTCCTACTGTGATTGATTATTAGGCTGCTATTCACACATGCTCCTCACCACATAATTTCCACAAGACCTAACAGTCTGCACTTGGGTGCCACAGCAATGTCAAATTGCTATAAAAATTTTAAACAGTTCTCAATGTTTAGATCACTAAATTGGTGAAAGATGTAAGGCAATCCTAGCCTTAAATTTCACTCTTTTTAAAAAATAATTTACCTTTATTGTTGGAAGTATTATATATGTCCCTCCTTTTTCCCCCGCTGACCTCCTCCTCCCCTCTCCCACCCCCCTGCCTTCACAGCACTGTCACCTGTGTCTGCTGGTTGTGTATATATGCATATAATTTCTTTGGTTTATCTCTTCCCGCCCCCCTACCTCCCTTCCCTCTGAGGTTTGTCTCTTGGTTTTTATTCCTTTTTATTTAATGATACATAATTTTCATATATTCTTAATGTCACTTTTCATGTGTACTTTTGATGTCCTTTAATACATACAGACAATGTAAAGTTTTATGTAGTTTCGACAAGTTGCGTTGGTCAACACTGAATCTTAAAAAAGAATGTGTCACCATGACAAGTTTCCATGGAAACGATATTTATGCATTATTGAGTAGCGATGAAAAATACTCTGCTATTTTTATTTTTTCAGTGAGTTGAGCTGCTGCATGGCTGGCTAGTTTTGAATACATTAAGATATAGTGTCACTGGAAAGTCGTATTGAACTTCCTTTTTGCCACCATTTCTCCTAACAATATGAAGAAAACATTTCTGATACAACCTTTGACTAATGTTGGACATTTAATTATATAGATATTGATATAAATATTTAATTTCAGCAATTGGAAGCAATGCTTTAAGAAGCCACAAACCACTAATGTTTTATTTGAAGTATTAAACATCTTCTGTGGAAAGTTTTTAAAAATGATATTGGAATATAATTTAAATATTATATAATTACACTTAAAATGTAAAGGGAGTCAACTACATGGTGACACAAGGAGACTTGACTTAGGGTGGTACACACACAATGCCATATGCAGATAATGTATTATAGAATTGTACACTCGAAATGTATATAATTTTATTAACCAATGTCACCCCAATAAATGTAATAAAAATTTTTGAAAAGTGTAGTAGAGCCTGACTGATGTGGCTCAGTGGCTTGAGCACTGCCCCATGGACTGAGAGGTCCAGGTTCAATTCCTGGTTAGGGCACATACCAGGGTTGCGGGCTTGATCCCCAGTAGGGAGCATGCAGGAGGCAGCCGATCGATGTTGCTCTCTCACATCCATGTTTCTATCTCTCTCTCCCTTCCTCGCTCTAAAAAGTCAATAAAGACATATTAAAAAAAATAACAAAAAACATTTTTAAAAAAAGTATAGTAGAGAGGTTTTTAGTATAGTGAATATTGTATAACCATAACAACAATATAATTTTAGAAAACTGTTATCACCCCAAACAGAATCCCTGTTTCCATTAGCAGCCTTTTAACATTCTTTCCCCACCTACTACACCAAAGGTCAAAGCTGATCTACTTTATGTCTTGACAGATGTGCCTATTCTGGACCTTTCATATAAATGAAATTATAAAATATGTAGTATATTGGGACTGGCTTCTTTTGCTTAGCATAATATTTAAAAATGTTTCCATGTTGTACCATGTATTAGTACTTCACAATTTTTATGGCCATACCCAATAAACACCATATTCTGTTTTTCTAATCATCAATTGAAGGACATCTAATTTGTTGTTTCCTTTGTGCTATTGTGAATAATCCTGCAATGAATATTTGTGTCAATTTTTTTAAAGGGATTGTATTGAATCTTTATACTGCTTTGGATAATATTGCCAGTGTGGTAGTTAATTTTTTAGGTCAACTTGACAGGATCATGGGGTGCCCAGATATCTGGTTAAATATGATTTCTAGGTATCTGTGAGGATGCTCCTAGAAGAGATTAGCATTTTAGTTGGTAGACTGAGCAAAGTGAATTGCTCTCCCCAGTGTGGGTGGGCATCATCCAATTCATCGAGGGCCAGAATAGAACTAAAAGATAGAAGAAGAGAGAATTATCTCTGTCTGACTGCTTGATTTGGGACATAAATCTTCTCCTGCCCTCAAAATTCCTGATTTCTCAGGTCATGAGACTCAGACTGGAATCTCTATTATTGTTTTTTTTTGTTTGTTTGTTTTTATTTACCTCTTAGTCATTCAAACTATGTATTGGCCTTATGGTTCTCCAGCTTGCAGAGGGCAGGCTGTGAAACTTATCAGCCTTTATAGTTGTATTAACCAAAACCTCATTATATATGTGTAATCATATAATCATTATATTATATAATCATATAATCTCCTATTGATTCTGTTTCCTTTGGAGAACTTTGAGTAATACAGCCACCTTAGCAACATTAAGTCTTCTAATTCATGAATATGTGATCTCTCTTCATGTTTATTTCTTTAATTTATTTCAGCAATGTTTTGTTTTCAATATTTGAATCTTGCATGTCTTTTGTTAAATTTATCCTCAGTATTTAATTTTTGATGCTATTGTAAATTGAATTATTTTTACATTTTGAGATTTTTCCTTTGAAATATACAAAAATGAAATTGATTTGTGTGTACTGATCTTGGAAAATGCCACCTTGCTAATCCTGCATTTATTAGTTCTAATAGTCATTTAACAAATTCCTTAGAGCTTTTTATATACAGGATCATTTTACATGTAATCTACAAATAGGGATAGTTTTACTTCTTCCTTCCCAATCTTCATGTCTTTTATTTCTATTTATTGCCCAATACCCTTGGCTAGAATCTGTAAGAAGATGGACTTCTATAACGTTAAAGTCTCTTACTAAACTATTTGGAACATACCAGAATGATTCTATAGAAACACAAATCTGATATCAAGTAAAAAAGCAAGTTATTCAATGGCATCCCATGTGTGCAGTACATATAAAATGATTAAGCTTGGTAATAATTCTGAGATTATATGGGTAAAAGAGAAAAATACACTATAGCAGTAATATTAAACATAGAAGTTCATATATTTTAACTATTTACTAGGTACCCATCGGCATGTGCTACAAATTTAATGACTGAATTATGCTCAGAACAACTTGATAAAGTAAGTGCTATTTATCATTATGCTTATTTATAGATGAGAAGAATAAACGTAAAGAAGTAGGCCCTAGGTCATAGAATTCAAATTCATATTTGTCTAATGTTAAAATATTTTTTAAGAAAGGTCCCGTGTGATGATAATAACACCATTATAATGAATAGTTGCAGTTTACATTACCTCATTTAATTCTAAATAGAATTGAGAAATAATGTATAACTGAGGCTCAAAAATTCTTTTTTTTTTGCATTTATTTATTTTTAACTTATCTTTATTGTTGAATGTATTACAGATGTTCCTCATTTTTCCCCCATTGCCCCCCTCCTCCCCCATTCCTGCCCCCCTACTGCCTTTCCCCACACTGTTGTCTGTGTCCATTGGTTATGCATATATACATATAAGTTCTTTGGTTTATTTCTTCCCACCCTCCAATCCCCCTTCCCTTTGATGTTTGTCAGTCTAACAAGCAATTTGTACTTCTTAATCCCGTCACCTTTTTCACCCATCCCCCCAGCCCCCACCCATCTGGTAACCAACAAAAGTTCTCTGTGTCTATGAGAATGTTTCTGTTCTGCTTGTCCATTTTGTTTGTAGATTCCATTGTTGATAGATATGTATTTATTGCCATTTTGTTTGTTCATTTTTTTTTATCTTTTTCTTCAAGAAGACCCTTCTACGTTTCATATAATAATGGTTTAGTGCTGATGAACGCCTTTAGCTTTTCCTTGTCTGGGAAACTCTTTATATGGCCATCAATTCTAAATGACAGCTTTGCAGGATAGAGTAATCTTGTTTGTAGGTTCTTGCTTTTCATCACTCTGAATATTTCTTGCCACTCCCTTCTGGCCTGCAAAGTTTCTTTTGAGAAATCAGCTGACAGTCTTATGGGAGCTCCCTTGTAGGTAACTACTTTTCTCTTGCTGATTTTAAGATTCTCTCTTTGTCTTGAACCTTTTGCATTTTGATTATAATGTGTCTTGGTGTGGGCCTCTTGGGGTTCATCTTGTTTGAGACTCTCTGTGCTTCCTGGACTTGTATGTCTGTTTCCTTCACCAAGTTAGGGAAGTTTTCTGCCATTATTGTTTCAAATAGGTTTTCGATTTCTTGTTCTCGCTCTTCTCCTTCTGGCACCCCCAAGACGCGAATGTTGGCATGCATGAAGTTGTCCCAGAGGCTCCTTACACTATCCTCATTTTTTTTTTATTCTTTTTTCTTTTTGCTGTTCTGATTGGGTGTTTTTTGCTTCCTTATATTCCAAACTGATGGTTTGCTTCTTGGCTTTACCTACTCTACTATTGAATCTGTGTAAATTATTCTTTATTTCAGTTAGTGCCTCCTTCATTTCTAACTGTGCATCCATCATTTCTGACTGGTCCTTTTTTATGCTCTTGAGGCCCTCACTAAGTTCACTGAGGTTCTTTCTCACTAAGTCCATTGAGCATCCTTATAAGCAGTATTTTGAACTCTGCATCTGTTAGGTTGCTTAACTCCATTTCACTTAGTTCTTTTCCTGGAGTTTTGTTCTGTTCTTTCATTTGGGACCTGTTTCTTTGTCTCCTCATTTTGGCTGCCTCCCTGTGTTTGTTTCTATGTATTACTTAGCGAGAGGTATGGGGCTAGCTGAGACCAGATGCTGATTGTTTGAAAGAATTTAGGAAAAGCTGAAGCAGGCTCCAAGACAGGCCAATCCTATGGTAAAGCAACTGGCAACAGCTTGGGTGGGCCTGAAAGTTGGGTGGGGTGGGGCCTCAGGGAATCACCAGGGCGGGGCAAACAGTGTGAGCCAGGTAGCTGGAGTCCCAGATATGGCAGCGTCTGCTGGCCCAGGGAAGGACTCACCAAAGGAACAAAAGCCTCTGACAGCACGTCTGTCCAGGAGAAAGCTGCCTCACCAGCCCTCACTCCAAAGCGAAACAGCTCAGTTCTTCCCCATATGACTCTGGTGCCTTTCAAGCTGCCTCCCGCTTGTTGGAGCCTGGAGGGAGTGAGTCCAAGTAAGTCCGTGCACGGGCCCTTTAAGAGGAGCTGCCGGGGGCTCCAGCCGCCTCAGCCTCAGTTCCTGCTGGTTTTTCCAGCCAGAAGTGATGGGGCTTCTCTTCCTGGCACTGAAACCCTGAGCTGGGCTCCTGGTATGGGACGGAGACCCCTCAGTCCTCAGGGAGGACCTTCCCAGCCGAGGTATCCTCCTGATTTTTATCCGCCACACGTGGGTGTGGGACCAGCCCGTCTGCCTCTGCCCCTCCTACCAGTCTCGATGTGGCTTCTTCTTTAATTCCGTAGTTGTAGGACTTCCATTCAGCTTGATTTCAGGCGGTTTTGAATGATGGCTGTTCTATAGTTTAGTTGTAACTTTGATGTGGTTGTGGGAGGACGCGATATCGTGTTTACCTACGCTGCCATCTTGACCGGAAGTGAGGCTCAAAAATTCTAAGTGATATGTCCAAGGTCTATAGGAAATAATAATTTACAACAAAAGTTTCTTTTCTAATCATTAAATGCAATAATTATATTTTATTTTTTATTCAAGGGTTATTAAACCTTTCACCTCTAGGTTATTTTTTTCTAATCCTAGTTAGTTATGTGAAAAATTGATCTTTGAAAAAATAATGAGATTTATTACTTAAGGTGGTGGTCTATGCTATTGAGGCTAAGAGCACAGGCTCTGCTATCAGAAAAGTTATATGACCTTGGGTAAAATGCTCAGTTCCCTTTCCTAATGTTCAAAGTGATGTAAAATGGATATAAAACGTGACCTGTTAGTGCTTTTGTGGGAAATGCAATGAAATAATATATGCTAGAATTTAACACAGTTGCTGATACGTAACATAGGCTCATTGGATGATACATTTTAATAATGTCTGCAAAATAAGGTAAGCTGGGCAATAATAAAGTCGTGTTACCATTTATTTAACTCATTCAACAAACACACATTGAGTGTGTCTTACTTGGAAATTGTGCCGAAAACAGCAAGGTAAAATGAAAAACTTCACTTATGCTTTGCAGAGTTTAAGTAAAACAAACTATGACCAAACAAACAAAACCCAAGAATGTTTATAATTCAATACATTGTAGAAAATGCTATAAATTAATGTATAAACAAGCATGACTAAATGTGAATGAGATAAAGATTGTTTTGAATGAAATGATGACATTCACAATGAGTTTAAGGTACAAAGAGTTCATTGTGTTTTATATGAGAAAATATACATTCTAATTTAAGTAGTATGGATGAAGGGTCATTATATAATGAGGACATAATCACAAGATGGCTAAAGTAAAGGGGTCAAAATAGGAAATATCAGAACAAATCTGGGTGCAGATCATAAATGTCTTTACTTTTTTTTTTGCCTTTAGGAGCTTGGAGTTTAACTGTAGGCAAAGAAGAGACCAAAAGTCATGCAATAAGTAAATGAATATTTTACAAAGATAAATCTAATGCAAAGTGAATGCACTAGAGTTGGGAGAACCTGGAGAAAGGGAAATCAACTAAAAGTCTATTTATAGTTCAAGAAATGGATGATAAGAATAGTAATTATGATAGTAATAATGAATTTGTAAAGAGATAATAAATTTGATAGATATTTAGGACTTATGCTTAACTGGATTTAATGTCATATTGAATTTGGAGGCTGAACGTAGTGAATATGTGGCTAGCATCAGGGTTTCTTGTTCCGGAAACTAAATGACTGATGATGTTATTTAATGACATTTTAAGGAGGGGTATATATTTGGAGGTAAACAGATTTATGAGTTTGTTTGAGCTTTGTTGAATTTAAGATGATTGTGGGATAGTCACTGAAGGTGTCCAGTGGGCATCTGGAAATACAATAATGAAACTTCTAAGGAGCATTGGAGTTGAGGATACAGATTTGGCAGGTGTTGATGTCAATGTGGTAGTTGCAGCATGGAAGTGAATGACGCTGTTGAGGCAGGATGCATAGGACATTAATGACAGAAGCTACAAGGGATCTGCCAATACTTTCTTGTTATGCATAACTTGTAATAAAGAATTGATCTTAGCTCATAGAATTGGACTCAACCATCCTAAAAAATAGAAAATTTTCAGTTGTCACCCTTTTTCTCATTGTTTGCAACTTTTTTTTTTTTTTTTTTTTTTAATCCTCACCCGAGGACATTTTTGCATCTATCTTAAGACAGAGTTGGGGGGTGGGGAGAGAGAAACATCGATGCAAAAGAGACACACCGAGTGGTTGCCACCCACACAACCCCAACAAGGGCCGGGGACAAACTACAACCGAGACATGCAGCCCCAGCGGAACTGAACCCGGGACTCTCTGGTCCGCAGGCTGATGCTCCAACCGCTGAGCCAAACTGGCCAGGGTGCAACTATTTTTTAATATTGATATTTTTCAAATATATTTTTGAAATGTAAACTATACTAGTGATAATAAAGCATACGTGCACTCATTGGTTTCCTAGATGTGTATTTTAAACTGTCTGTATTAGAAGGATTTTATTTTGTATTTCCTAAGCCAGCTAAAAGACACACACACGCGCACGTGTGCACACACACACACACATGCACACACACACTTTCATGCAAACACTCTGGGAGCCATCAACTTGGCAATTTAATTTTACCTAGTAAAAATGCTAGAGGGAAAAAAAGAGGCATAATGTAAACCAAAAATCTGACATCCACTTTAATTATGATTCTGCAAAACACATTGTAATATTACAGAAAGAAGAAAGGCTTAAAATTAGAGTTCTTCCCTGGAAAAGACAATTTGCAACCATAAACTGACAAAGCCCTTGCAATTTTTTTTTTTTTTGGTAGGTGCCCTAGCAGGAACCGAACCCGGGACTCTCTGGCCTGCAGGCCGACGCTCCAACCGCTGAGCCAAACCGGCCAGGGCCTTGGTTTGCTTATTTTATAGTTTGAATTCCTTTCTAAAGGTAAGATTTTCGCTTCTTTCTATGGGGAAGACTCCATAGTGCTTTTGTGTTTTTCTCCTTGGTGATAGATTCTCCAAAACAAAATATGTATTCATGTGCAAATATGCAGTCTAGATAACAAATTCATCATTGTTTTAAGTTTTTGTTTTGTTGCATTCCTTATGCCATGTATTATGGCCTCTAACCCGATAAAATAATTTTACTGGCATTTATTCATAGTCGCAGTCACTTTGTATTTTTTCCTTTTACTTGAGTATTACAAGTTCACAAAATAATAAAATTCTTGAAGATGTATATATAACTTGCTTTTAATTCGCCTCACTGCCTGTAAGTCAAAACTGAAGAAGCATAATTACTTTCTCAGAAAAACAAACTGCTTGCAGAAACATTATATATATAGTGTCAATATTTTTACTGACATGGAGCTATACATTGGTAAAACTTCTCAAAGACAAGGAACTCTTACATTCCTCAAAGTTGCAATAACTTATTAAAATACTTCAAAATGTCCCCCAAACCTTCAAAAATAGTTTCCTTCTCCCTTTGTTTTATACTACTGTTCATTATACAGTGATTTATATTTTAAGCCTTATCTTCAAAGTTGTGTTATTGTCAACTACTACAGCTGTTCTTTCATCTGTTAATTGCCCTAGTTCTTTAACTTAATGACTCTTTAATACCTGTTTTTCCAATGTATTTAATTAGCATTTTATACTTTTAAATTACTTTCAGATATATTTTTATTTGATCCTCACAAGGTTTTAATGAACATTAACACACTTAGGTTCTATTTTGACCAGTAGGTAAAATTTATAAATATAAATGTTATTAATATTTTATGAGCCCAGTCACATATGATGTTTTTTTCAGTCTCCCCTTTCATCTTATTATATGTTCTTAATGTCCATTAAATATTTAATAATATTACCTACTGTATTTTGTATTATTACTGTTTTCCTGGCTATTTCTAAGTATTTTATATTTATTTTTATGTTTAATATTTATGATACTATCTTTAAGTATAATCAAATCTGTATTTTATAGATGAGGACATTGAGACATTATAGTTGAAATAATGCTCATCTGTTGATATGCAAGATACATATTTAGTTTGGATTAATTTGAAGGTCAATTCTTCTAAATTCTAAGGTATTATATCATTTTCATTCTTGCACGCAATGCGAAACTGTCTTCTGATCTCCAAAGCATTAACTTTCTTATCCGATTGTGAAATACTTTTATAGATATTCTTCTGCTTTAAGATAGTATTTTTTTTTTTTTCCAGTTTTTTAAAACCGTATCTTGGCCAAATGATCCCCAAAGTACTTTTCTGTTTTATGTTCAGTCATTATCAATGAGTTCTTACTCCCTAATCTCACCCCTTTTCAATACCCTTCTCTTAACAGATTTTTCTCCTTTTGTTTGTGTGTTTCTTCTGAAGGTCTCTCAGCCTCTGACTAGTCAACTTAATTTTCTCATTCTAAAGAACTTTACACATTATAAGATTGGTTTATTCTTAATTTTTTTTTCTTTATTGATTTTACAGAGAGGGGAAGGGAGAGGAAGAAAGAGACAGAAACATTGATGAGAGAGAACATCGACTGGCCACCTCCTGCATGCCCCCCACTGGGGATTTGGCCCACAACCTGGGCATGTGCCCTGACCAGGACTCGAACTGGCGTCCTCTTGGTTCATGGGTTGATGCTCAAGCACTGAGCCACACCAGCCGGGCTTGAACTGATTTTCTACCTTTAGGTTATCCATTTTTATACTCCACTCTGCTCTTTCCTTCAATATAGCAGTTACCTAATGATGAAAGGACTAAAATGAAAAAACAGTAACTATTATAAGCCAGCCAGTTTTTAAGTACTTCACACAGTTTGTTTAACTTAAAACTTGAATAAGCCTATGAAATAGGTAGTATGACCAACACCAGCTTTACAAATGAGAAAATATAAGAAATTATGCATATTGCCCCAAATCACATTGCAAGTAAGTGTGCAGTCAGGGTTTGAATCCAAGCAGCCTGCCTTCAGATGTCATGCTGCTGTTGTCTTTATTACGTGGTTTCTCGTTAATAGAAGATGCATTTCTCACTCTTTGTTGTTAATTTTTCTTTAAAAAACTTATCAGAGCATTTTATGTCTATTTTTACCACAGGGAGATAGATTTTAAAGGCTGTTTTAGAGTTGTCTGAGTTAAAAAAAAATACTGATATGAAAATGTAAACTTCTCCACACAGACCCAAACTGACCCAACCATATATACAAATCCTGTTCATTATAATGATGATCTCTTCCCCTGATGCAAGTTGTCTCTTGATTATGTCCTTGTTATTCCAAATAAATTGATCATATTACTGCTTTTTCTTCTTCTCTTTACTGGACATATTCAACATTCCAAAACACAGAAAATTCATATTTTGCTTACCCTAATGATAATTTCTTAACCCTCATCTGACAGTATTCTTTAAATTTCTAGTTTTGTAAACTCTATGCAAAAATATCTGACCATTTTTTCATTTATTATTATTATTTATTATTATTATTATTATTATTATTATTATTATTATTATTATTATTTTGTTGTTGTTAATCCTCACCTGAGGATATTTTTCCATTGATTTTAGATAGAATGGAAGGGAGGGAGAGAGAGAGAAACAACAGTTTGTTGCCTCCTGCATATGCACCACACAGGGCTGGGGATCAAACCTGTAACCCAGGTACTTCCCTTACAGGGAATCAAACCCACGACCCTTCAGTGCAAAGGCTGATGCTCTAACCACTTAGCCACACTGGCCAGGGCTTTTCTTTTATTTTTTATTGCCAATACTGTTTTTTCTTCACTGTTAGAGTTTTATAGTTTGTTTTAATAACTCCTAAGTCTATTAAAACATATCATTCCTTTGTAATCTTATTTTTATTTTATTACACATGAAAACAATGGCCAAGTTCTCAAAAAACTTTTTTTCAAAGATTCTCAGATATCTATAGAATTCAACAGTGAATCCTGTCAGAAGGTTGCTTCTTTTCACTAACAATCATGTCAGTACCTCCATTTTTGAACATTCAAAATATTTTATTCAAAGTTCAGAGAGAATAACAGCAAGATAGATAAACAGGAATTATGAAGCATCCAAATATCCAGTTCACATGACGAAGACTTGGACTGAGACTTCCTCTAGTCTTCCCAAACTGAATGCTTTAAAAGCTGGGATTCATTTTTTCTTTTTTCCTGGAAGGCATGCATAGGTACAGGTTCCTTTTCTGACTGACTTACCTAGTTCCTTAACTACCTCCAAGAAAGTAGCAACATTTAATATTCACACCTTAGCATGTGCTTCCTCGAGAGCCTGACATGTTCATGTCAAGAATGTTCATGTCATTCTCCAGGCCACCTGAGAGGTTCCTCTCATTCCCAAAGTCAGGCCTCTGAGACACACTGCTTTTCAAGACAACAGCCACCCAAAATGAGTTACTATTTACTTTGAATATTTAGAAATGAATGTAGTCTCAAATAGTATGCAAGGTGGTATTTATTTATAACAAAGAAGGGTTTGCCTTTGAATTATAATTGAAATTCACTTACAGAGTTATAAGGAGAAAATGAGATTATGACCTAATAATTCTATTTCAACTCAAACTGACTTCCATGTGTAAGAAAGATTTTATCATGTGTAATATGACTTACAACCACTCCAAAGAAAGAGCTCAAGAATAAGGGACCCAGTTTTTAATAATACCACAATAAATACAGAATTAAGGATAAATAGAATGATAATGTTTTGCTCTAATTTCTAAAAAAAAAAAATTTTTTTCTTTATTGATACTGGAGAGAGACAGGAGAGGAGAGGGAGAGAGAGATAGAAACATTAATGAAAGAGAACATTGACTGGCTGCCTCCTGCATGTCCCCAGCTGGGGATCAGGCCCACAACCTAGGCATATGCCCTGACCGGGAATCAAACCAGCAACTTCTTGGTGCATGGGTCAACACACAACCACTGAGCCATACTGGCTGGGCTTGCTCTCATTTTTTAAATAACTTTCCTCTGTGTTTATGCTTCTTGTTTGATTGACTAGAACTTGAAGTCAATAATCTCAGGAATAATTTAGAATTGTTATTCTGTTACTGTCCTTATGGGAAAGCTTTCCATGTTTTACTATTATATGTGACATGGGTATAAAGTAGAAAATAGTTATCACCGAAGTAAATGATCTTATCTTCCTTGTACTGTAAAAGAACGGTTAGGAGTGGTATTTCAAATTTATTCAGTGTCAAATCCTTTTGATTAATTATCCATGAGAAGTTCATAAGTGCTTTTCTTTTAAAGCTGCTTATGCTTTTGAGGTGGAATATTGAAAATATGGCCATAATGTCTCATCACTGTATACATGCCCATTTGCCATGTGACTTTTGAGCTCTTCACATCCAGAGCAAGAGTTTAATTCTCCATCATGTGAATTGAGGCTTAGCCATATGACTTGCTTTGCCAATGGGACATTTAAAAATATGGTGCAAACAAAGACCAGGAAAGTTCTTGTGCTTTGAGTTTGTCTCCACTTGCTGGTAGAAACCTTAAAACACCATTTAAGCAAGCCCAGGCTACCTTCCTAGAAGATGAAACCATATGGATAGAGGTCTCGGCTGTCCTTGCTAATCTGGCTTCCTGACCATACCAGCGAAGGCCAAAGACCTTTGAATGATGTCATCCTAGATTGTCAAGCAATAGCCAAGACAGCAGACACACTATAAAGTCATGAAAAGAATATTAAAAAAAATTTTTTTGCTTTACCCTTACTGAGCTTTGAGGTGGTTTATTACACAGCAAAAGTTAATTGATACAATACTTTATATTATATTTTATATTTTTTAATTAAATCTTAATTTTTTTCTAAAGTTTTGTTTTCCTATGATAGAACATTTAGTTAGATTTTAATAATTACTTTATGATACTATAACAGTTTATTTTAAATCATTACTTCTCTCTAAGTATCACATTGACCCTGTATGAATAATCTCTTTTAAGGTAATTTTAATGACCTAGATCTATAAAAGTTTTCTTTTACTCCCCTGGCTGGTGTGATTCAGTTGGTTAGAGCATTGTCCTGTGCAATGAAGGGTCGTGGGTTTGATTCCCGGTCAGGGCACATACCTAGGTTTCAGGTTTGTGAGCAACCCATTGAATGAGGATTTAAAAAAAAAAAAAAAGTTTTCTATTACCTAACCTGTTCATCTTTGAATAGTAAAGGTATAATATTTATTTAAGGGGCAATTTGTCATGTTTGGATATTTTTATTGGCATTAGTTTTATTTATAAGAACATTTAATTCTTTCTATATTTTAACAATTTATTGTTAATTCCATCTCTGTCCATCTTAGTTCTTTTTTTTCAATAGGTACTCTCTCTTTTTTTTTTTAAGTGTTTTTATTGATTTTTTTTAGAGAGAGAGAAGAAGAGAAAGAGAGAGATAGAAAAGTCTATGTGAGAAACATGGATCAACTAACTGCCTCCTGCATGCCCCGTACTGGGGATCGAGCCCACAACCCGGGTATGTGCCCTGACCAGAAATGGAACTGGGACCTCTCAGTCCATGGGATGATGCTCAATCCACTGAGCCATGCCAGCCAGGTTCCTTTGGGTAGTTTTGACTCTTTTTGGTGGCAACAAGAGATAATGTGAGCAATGAAGACAACAAGCTGCCACATTTATTAGCACATCAAGTCAAGTTATTACAAAGAGAGCTCCTAGGAGAATGAGCTTGACTGTCTCCCAGTCTGAGAGCTGCTTCCCACACAGTAGTGGCCAACTGGCAGAGTACATGAAGTGGAAAGGATTCCCCAAAACACTTAATTTCTGTGGCTTGGCAAGGTTCTTGTTAAAACGGCCTGACAGACCAAGAGTAGAGGGCTAATTAAAAGTGATTCTTAGTTGAGAAGAATGCTCAGAGGATCCTGACTAAAGTTTTGTCAAGCAAGGAGTCCTTGTCATTAGGTCAGTAAAATTGAGAGATTCTGTAAATGGGACAGTTGGCCTTGCCTTGGTGCCTATAAATTCCTACCTTTGCTGGACACTGAGCTCTATTTTGTTGAACTATAATTGTGTCTTTCGCTCACTTCAAGTTTATAAGGTCAGAATCATGAACTCTCTGCTGTCTCTTCTCTCCCCTATTAATTTTTGTCTGTTTTTTCTTGATTTTTTTTTTAATTCACTGACATAACATTCTATTTCTACAAGTTACATTTTATACATTTTCTTAATCTGGTGGTGTTTCTTTCTCTTCTGGTCAATATTACCCAACATGTCTTTGAAAATTTCTGTCAATTAATCCAATTAAAATCTTGGTATTTGCATTAACTATCTATTGATATGTAATAAATTATCCCCAAACTTATCACTGTAAAAGAGAAAACATTTTTCATCTCATAGTTACTGTGGGATAGGAAGTTGGAATTTGGATATGGCTTAGCTGGATGACTCCTATTCAGAGTTTCTCACAAAGTTCTAATTAAGATATCAGAGGGGCTACAGTCATTTCTCAGTTGAGGAAAAATCCATTTCCAAGATCACTCAACATGGCTGTCCACAGACATCAGGCCTCAGCTGGCTGTTAGCAAGCAAGCTCTCTCTGTTCCTTGCCATGTGGTCTTCTCTATGGACTATTGGTAACCTGGCAGGCTTCTTTCCCTGAGTCTGAGGGAGGGAACATGAGAGAGGGCATTCTACACAAAAGCCTTATTCTTGAACCTGACCTCCAAAGTGACATCCCATCACTGTACCATATTATCGTCCACTAGGTTCTGGTTGCACTCAAAGGGAAGGGATTAAAACATCTGTATTATCATTCTATTGTTATGTAAGCAATTGCCCTAAAATTTACAGCAAACCTGTATAATGTAACAGTTGCTGAGAGTCAGGAATCCTGGCACAGCTAGTAGGTGTCTCTGTCTAAAGGCATCTCAAAAAGCTGCCATCAAGGTGTTTCATCTGGAGGACGGACTGGGAGAGAATTAGGCTCCATGATGACTCACATGGTTGTTGGAGGCTTTGGTTCTTTTGGGCTATTGGACTGAGGGCCTTAATGTCTGGCTTGCTATTGGCCGGAGTCCTCCCTCAGTACTTTATCATGTTGACCTCTCCATAGGGCCACTCACAAATGCCAGCCCTCTTCTTTAGATCTGGCAAGAGAGAGCAAGAGTGGGCAAGCAAGGTGAAGTTCACCGTCTTTTTCAAAATCTAATCTTTGAAGGGACACATCATCACTTTTGCCATGTTTTATTCATTACAGGCCAGTCTCTAGGTCCAGTTCACATACAAGGGGAGGAGATTACACAAGGGCATGGATATCAGGAGTCCAGGATCCTAAGGGGCTATTTTAGAGGCTGCCTGCCCCAGTGCTATTATATAACTGAGTTACATAAATATTTTTATTTAAACTATTACTTATTTGTTACAAATACCTAGCATAATTTTTGTTGTCACTTTAATTAGTTTGTCATATTAATTGTATATTATCTTATCAAGCTTAACTTTTCCCCTGCAATGACTTCCACTGTCTGTTTTTAAATTAAATTTATAGGGGTGACATTGGTTAATAGGATCATATAGGTTTCAGGTGTGAATTTCTGTTACAAAATCTGTACCCACCACCCAAATCCATTGTCTTTGAACTTGCAACTCACCTGAAAAAGGTATGATAGAATTCCACTTTGATTTTATTTCCCCTTTTTACATTTTCTCATTTTTGTCTCTTTATAATTATTTACACTTTCCTTTGTAATAGCTGAATTATTTAAATTTTGTAGGAATATGTATCTGAACTCTAAATTACATTTTTTCCAGCCAATTGAATTTCTGCTATTTTTGGTGGAATAAATTTTCCCTTAGCTAATAATTTATGCATCTTCCTTCGTCATAATTCAATATCTCTGTTTCTTTTTCTTTCTCAGGTTTTAAACTATAATATCTGCTGTTAAGTAATTCACTTTTTATGTTTGAGTTAAGATTAAATTGGCTTACAACATTGCTCCTAGCCTGTTGATTTATTTTCTTGCTCCTAAATAGCCCAACTCCCTTTTTACCTTCTTCCCATTCTTCCTCCCTTACTCCACATAAATCTCTCTTATTTTATATAAACATATTTCTCCTTTTGCTTCTTGAGCTTTTATCAGTTTTATGTTACCTTCCTCTCCTGTTTTCCAAACTTTTCATTAATTTGGATTATTTTAGACTTACATTTATAATGTTTTCATTATCCTTGTATTTGCCCCGTTTCCATTCATTTCTCTAGGTAATCATTAACTATGTTCTATTGCCCTACGATTTTAATATGTTCTTTGTATGTCAAGCATTTCTTTGTTTCATAAAGGACATCTTCACCATAATGGTATAGAACATATTTTCAATCCCTGTTTTCTATATATAATTTAACCTTCTTGGTAGCCAGTGAGTTAGAATTAGAAAGACAGATATAGACACACACATGTATATATGTTGTGTGTGTGTAATATAATATGTATATATTGTCACACCTTTCAATGTTTAGGGCTATAAAACAAGTAACCTAGAACTATATTTTATTTATTTTAGAAATAATGACGTAAGTGGCCTCTCTTCACTGTATACTTATCATGTCAGAGGTATATATTTCCCCAGGAGAAGTTTAACTGAATGTCCTGTTAGCTCTCATAAATACTGTTTTGCGTATATTAACAAGAACATTTAGAACTTCTCAGGACAACTTAATAAGGATAGAGTGCGGAACAGAACTTGGAGGCAGAGAGAGGAGAGAGAAACAGTCCCTAACCGAGAAGCGGTGCGGTTGTACTGTTATCCCTCCCACAGAGTCTACAAATAATTTTCTAGTAAACTTCTGATATTCTTGATGTGAGTGTTTTCATTCTTTTTACAAGGACAAGTATAGGAGTGGTATATTTTCATGTTGAGTCAGTGTGATAAGAAATAAAATAGAAGCCTGAAAAACTAACTTCAGAGGCAAAAAAATAGGAGAAAATGAGCCAATGTGAGTTGGCATAAGCGATGGAGGTTGTTTAATGATCTAAAAGATTGTAGAATCATACTTTTATCTCTGAGAGACAATGTAACTGCCAGATTATATCAAATAAAATTTATTAAGTACACATTTTATATTCATGTTGTGTATTATACAATTCTAATAGTAGTTACATTTGCCTAAACATCTCATTCTGATTCAATCCAATCAACGCATGCAAGTAACCATTGAAATATATTTATTAATTATCACAGCTGTGTATTTTCCAAATGAGGTAATTAACAAAGATTTAATTACAAAGTTAAACATATAAAAAATAGGTTATTTCTAATGATACAAGCAAGCAGTTAGTAATTTAAGTACACAGATTTTCTTAGAATGTGCCCCAGTATTTCTGATAAACAACTAAAATGAATTGACAATTGTCAGAAATATGTCTGTGGAGTCATAAACTTGAATTAAAAGACTCAGTCTCTTTTAATTAATTGCACAATATATCAGAAGCCTTATTAATTTTTCTCACAGAAGTCAAATAAATAATAAAATTTTAAACTACCTCTTTCTACATATTTTGAATGTTAGAGCTGTCATAAGACAATTTTATCTATTTATTTTATCAATACACTGGTTATTATCATATAGTAGCAAGAATTCCAGGCATGATTGAGAGAATGGAAAGTTAAAAATCACAGCAATTCTGACATGGTTTTGTTACTTGTTTAGAAACAAAGATAAATCCAAATAGTATTTGCTGTATATGTTCTCAGTAGATCAAATATGTATTATCTTTATCCAAGAAAATTGACATCAGTGTGCCCGGAACTTAACTGATCTGCCAAATAATCAAAGTGGGATTCCCTCAATTATATTCCTTAATATTGTTCAGCAATATTCTTCTTAATGAAGTAATGACTTAAATATCAGGCTCATTCTAGTCTGATATCTTTCCTTTGTTTCTGAGTAACAAATATATCCTTTACTCCAGAGTTGTCTGACAAATTTCTATGATCATTTACACTGTGGCAATATACAATGTCCTTGCCTTCATATTGGCACCAAAGGACTTCAATTTTGTGTAATTCCTAGTATCTTTGATTGTGTCATGCTAGATCCAAAGGAGCACAAAGTAGAGCAGAGAAGGAAGAAACCAGGGATTATCAGATAATCAGCTCAAGAGAAATTGGAATTTAATGTTTTTTCCTCACAAGTGTCATTCTTCTATGTATTGTATCCCAAGGGATCTAATTATATTAGTAGGAATAGCAATAGAAAATTTATTGAGTATCAATATTCAGGGATTCCAAGGTCCTAGAACTCATCCCAGGCATATTTGAAGCACCAGAATAGGAAATCTCATCTTAGAAACTCATGAGAGTATGACAGTTTGTGTTCTGGCAGAGTGGAATGACTTTTTCAGAAAATAAATTATCCAGCATTTTGTAAGTTTAACATCTATAGCTAAGAATAAGAAATATATACTAATAACTTTAATCCAATTTTGAAAAAATATATATTCTGAATTCATTCATTTACTTCCATTTCCACTGCTAATACTCAACTGTTAATGGTATAATTCTCTTGCTATAAACCACTCTGAGTTTTTAAATAAACTATATGAAATAACTGTATTCAGAAACATCAGACTAAAGGAAATGGATAGTTGAGCTCTTTGAGCCAAAGGCAAACAAATAAATTTAACCTCATTGATTATTCTCCATATCTGTCTGAAGCCACTTTTCTAAATGAATTGCAGAGAGGACTAGATCCAACAGAGCATGAATGACTTGCTGAGCTAAAGAATCTGGTACTGGAGTTTGAGCTCTTGGTATATAGAATTTCTGAGGCAAGATAATGAAGGGAAGAGGAACTATAGATTGGTTTAGAAATTTTAGGATAAAGAATCATATTATTTTCCTCCCAAAGAGAAAGCTAAGACCCACATTGCCCAATACTGGATATAAATGATGTAGACCAATGCTACCGTATCGGACATTGCCCAATACTGGATATAAATGATGTAGACCAATTCTACTGTAATCATGATTTTTGGACCACCTGGTCATCATGAATTGTTTATAATTGGTTGTCATGAGATAGGGAATTTGCATGAAAATGCAAAATAACATAGTCACTAGATTCAGTGTTTAGTTCAGCTAACATTTTTCCTCTTTGGTAACATGATTTTCTTAAAGAATAAAGCAGTATGTTGATTTACATTCTGGTACAAATCCCCAATCTTTTTCAGAACTAGCACTTTGAGTAACACTAAAAATTGTAAAGTTGATGGTTCCTAGTGTCTCATCACTTACTTTGAGGAAAAAAAAAGTTTTTCCTCATGATTCTGCCATTTCAGTGTTCTTGTGATATGTGAGTGAATCTATATAAAGATACTGGACTATGTTACATGTTGCCAGACAAATGGTCTGAGTTCTTGGATTCTAAGGTACTTGTCTGGGGCTTCTTTTGGCAGGAATACTTGGCAAAATCTAGTTGAATATCATGAGTCCCATGTAATGTAAATCACATTTACAGCATGCTAAGTGTTGTAAGAATGATATATGGTCCATATGTTGAGGTTTATATATATTATAAGGATTGTTTCTCTAAGTTGGTGGCATTCAGATGAGTGTATAATAAGATCTACACTTTGTTGAGAACTGTGCTAGCTAGGTTCTCTGTTAGTCTTATAATGTTTTATAAGATGACATCACACCTGGTTAAGAGTCTCGCCTAAAGATTTCTTTCTTTTGTATGTGAACTTTTCTGACTTCAGAGCCATGCTATCTGCCCAACGGTTGAATATAATATTACCAAACAACAGGAAAAAAGTTGTACAGATATAATGCAATGAAAAAGTCCTGGGAAATCTATGGTAAAAATTATGGCAAGAGGGTTGAAGATGCTTAAGAAGAGTGAAAAGATGAGGAGAAAAGAATGTCCATTGTCAGATTCCCAAAGACATTATATGCCAAGAGTGAAGCCTTGATTTTATACTTTAAAGTAAAGATAGTTGTAGATTAAAAAAAAACACTAGCATGATAGGGGCTGTTACTATAATTCTGGTGACCTGGAGATAAACAAATGTGGAGAAATATTGATGAGAGTAAGAACAGTTAGGAACCAATTAAAATTGTCCAGGTAGCAATTGAAAAGTCAAGATGTCATCTAGATTTCTAGTTTGGGAAAAAGATAGGACAGTTGAAACATTCAAAATGTAATAGGGTAAAAAAAAAAAAAAATCAGAACTGGAGTCAAATTTAATGGTGAGTAATTACAATCCATATCTCTTTGGATGATTTAAAGCAATTTTATTGTGATAATTACACTTAATATGAGATCTACCCTCTTACCACATTTTTAAGTGTACAGTACTTTATTATTATCTATAGTCACAATGTTGTACTGCAGATCTCTTGAACTTGTTCATGTTACATAATTGAAATTTTATACTCTTTGATCAACAGCTCCCCATTTCCTTCTCACCCAGCCCCTGGCAACCACCATATTTTGCTCCTATTAGTATGATTGTTTTAGATAACACATATTATTGGATCATGTAGCATTTGTTCTCTGACTGGTTTCTTTCACTTAGCGTAATGTTCTCAAATTCATTACATATTTCAGGATTTTCTTAATTTATAAGGCAGAATAAAAATCTGTCGTATATTTATACCACATCTCTTTACCCATTCACCATCTGATACACACTTATGTTGTTTCCATGTCTTAGCTGCTGTGAACAGTGCTGCGGTGAATAAGGGTGTGATAATGTCTTTTGAGATCCTGATTTCAATAATTTTATATAAATATATAGAGATGGGGTTGCTGGAACATAGTTCTATTGTTAATTTTTAATGAATCTTCATATTGTTTTCCATGATGACTGTAGTATTTTGCATTTCCACCACCAGTGTGCAAGGTGTACAAGTGTACCTTTTCCACCACATTCTCACCAACACTTGTCTTTTGTTTTGATAGCATTCATTCTTACAGGTCTGACGTGATTATCTTATTATTGTTTTGGTTTATGTTTCCCTGATGATTAGTGATGATAATCATACTTTTATATATCCATTGGTTATTGTATATATTCTTTAGATAAATGTCTGTTCAAGACTTATTCCAGTTTTTTTTTTTTTTAAATCCTCACCCGAGAACATTTTTCCTTTTTTTTTTTTTGTTCAGACAGAGTGAGAGGGAGAGGAAGAGAGAGAGAGAGAGAGAGAGAGAGAGAGAGAGAGAGAGAGAGAGAAACATCGATGTGAAAGGGACACATCGAGTGGCTGCCTCCTGCACGACCCAACCAGGGGCCGGGGACAAACTGCAACCAAGGTATGTGCCCTTAGCGGGAACCGAACCCGGGTCTCTCTGGACCGCAGGCCGACGCTCTAACCACCGAGCCAAACCGGCCAGGACTTTATTCCAGTTTTAAAACTGGGTTATTTCCTGCACAGGAGAAGACCATCACCAATCATAACCTGATTAGAATTTCTGTGGGCCTCTCAAACTTTCTTGCTGGTCCAAACTGCTGCCTTAGTTCTCAACTTTCCTTTCTCAGAGAGAATCCGAGAGCTGGGATTTATTGCCTACTCACTCTGGGGGGGCTGTGGTGAGTCATTATATGCACACTAGTTCAGACTGCTTTGTTCTCTGTAGCCCCCAGGATACTAGTGTATGAAGGTCTCTGTCAACTTTCTGAAACTAGCATGGTAGAAAGTAGTCCCTCAAGTAACACTTGGAAAAGTTGAGATCTTAGTTGAGAGGTCCAACTGCTTAACTACTCAGGGAGAACCTGAGAACTGGGGCTTCCCTTCTGATCATATGACCATGTGCCAGGGGTGGGAGTTTAGGCAAGAAAGTGTCCTCATTTTTCCTGCTGATTTCACTGTGACTTGTTTCACACTTGCACAGGATACAGAAGCCTCCCAATTAGTTTCTGTACTTCTCATAAAGGAAACGTACGAGTGTGTTGTCAAATTGGCATGTCCATGGGAAGAGGTGAGTCCAAGGCATCCTGTTTAGCCATCTTGCTGGTCTGGGTAAAGTATTTAGTCTTTGTAAAACTTAGTAGCATGGCATGCACAATGGCAATAACAATAATGCTTATTGTTATCAGAGGCAGTTGTGGAAATTAAAAGAGCACTGAAACTATTTAAGACACTTGGCAAAATAGCTGACAGATAGCAGGTGTTCGTGAATATAAAATATTAGATATCAGTATTGATGTCCAATTAGTGCTTAAGATGTTAACTAGACCATTACATCTCATCCAGATTTACTTTAGACACTCTCCTCATGAAGAGTAATGAATTGTTTATTTGTTTCTATTTTTGGGTCAGTTGCTCTGTAGTTCTTCTGAGAATTAGTCTGCAATGTAAATGACTAATATGGCATGTAGTCCATTATGTAGCTTTTATATAGGAAATCCTGGGACAGAAAATGTTTGATTAGGGTTCCTGCTGAACATCATCTATGTGAGAAGAATTACCCCTTCTAGGAGTATACCAGGTGTGAGGAGACAAAGGGAAGTCTGACTAGGGTTGGTACTGTGTGACTTGCCTCAATCCAGACCGTTCTAAGGAGAGATTTACAGATTAGAAGTAACATTAGTAAATGACATATTAAGCACCCATAAACTGATGGAAGCTAGTTAAAATACATTTTTGGGGTTGAAATCAATAAAAATGTCCAAATTTTATACACCAAAATGAGAAACATTTTATTTCAATGCAAGGAGTTTCACTGTTGCTGTGAAGTACATGAAATAATTCACATCTAATTATATGCAGAGACAGCAGTGAGAGATCACACTTGGGACACACAAAAGAGAAAAGAAAGAAAAGTAGATTTTTCTGAACTCACCAATCCAATGGGAATTGAAGCCAATACAATTAAATTTCATTAAATGCATTTTAAAAAATAGACAATTATTATTTTAAAAATATGGGCTTTTAGATGCGTAAAGCAATATAATGAAATATATAGAAAATGAAGAAAGTAATAAATATAACAAGCATACCATGGCAACAACAGAAGTTTATATTCAGATCACTAGGGATTATATTTAATTATATTTAATTTCTTGTCTTATTTGACACTGATGTGAAAGTCAACTTTATGTTGAGACACAGTAATATCCCACAGCCTATCAAGTATTCTCAATAGTGAAAAATTCAGCTCTATTAACATCGTCATCTATTCATATCTACATTTTAATGGCAAAAATAAAATTGACATTATTGATGTAATCTTTAATTTCTGTTGTGAATAATTGTATTTGAAATGCTTTAGGGTTTCTAAGCTGATTATTGGATTTCCACACATATTAATGTGAAATTGTTATTAGAGAGAAGTGGGGGGTGGAGAAAGTGGGAAGTGCTTAGAGTTAAGTGCTAGTTGGGACTTTAATATATAATCTCTTCTGTTTCCCTCATTTTCTTATTTATTCAAAACATGTTTAGAACACTTACTATGTAGCAGGGGAATCACGCATGCTGACTCAAATCAAATAGAGAAGATACTGTACCTGTTCTCTGATATTAATATTCTAAAGAGCATATATAAAAAGAAAAATATTGGTATGATATGAGGAAATTTGTTGCTATAGAATTTGGTGCATATCCAAAGGAAACTGAGATAATATCAACTTTAGGGTCCTGGAAAAGGGAGCTTCAGGAATAGAGAGAGAGAGAGAGAGAGAGAGAGAGAGAGAGAGAGAGAGAATTTTAAAGAATTGGCTCACATGATCACAGTCATTGGTAAGTCCAAAATCTTTAGAGTAGGCCAGTGGGCTAGAGACCCACTCAAATCTGAAAGCATTCTACTGGCACAATTTCTTTTTCTTAGGGAGGCAAGTGTTTTTCCTCTTAATACCTTCAAGTGATTGAATGAGATCTACCAAAATTATGGGAGGATAATCTCATATTGTCAAAGTCTACTGATGTAAATATTAATCTCATCCAAAAATATCTTCACAGCGCGGTGTCGAAAATGGTAGACCAAATATCTGGGTATTGCCCAATTCCAGTCCTTGATATATACTCAAGAGAAATAAAAACATGTATCCACACAAAAACTTGTACTTGAATGTTTATAAGAAGATTATTCATAAGAGTCAATAGGTAGAAACAACCAAGTATCTATCACTGAACCAATGGGTAAGCTAAACGTAGTTTATCTATACAACAGAGTATTAAGCAGCCATAAAAAGTAATGAAGTACTGATAAATGCTACAATAAGTGTTGTAAGTTGTAAATTCATTACTTAATTCCATTCATACAAATGTCCAGATTGGTGAAATCTACAGACACAAAAGGAATATGGAAGTAATAGCTGAAGGACATGCAGTTTCTTGAGGCATTAAAATGTTCCAAAAGCTGTTCTATGAATTGTGGCATTGTCCTATGAATGTGGGATTCTTGTCTGACTTAGTGTAAGTGCTCTTAGCATCATTTACACACTTTGGAGCTTAAGTTTTCTGTTTGTGAGTTGTGTTTTTTTAAAATAATTAAATTAATTAATTTTTATTGTTGACACTATTACAGATATCCCATTCCCGACCTTACCCAGCTCCACCAGTCCCCACCCCCCTTTTTCTGGCCATCACCACACTGTTGTCTATGTTCATGGGCTATGCATATATGTTCTTTGGCTAATCTCTTCACCTTCTTTCATCCAGTCCCTGCTCCCATCCTCCTCCACTCTGACCTCTGTCAGTCTTTTCCATGAATCCATGCTTCTGATTCTATTTTGGTCATCAGTGTATTTTATTCATTAGTTTCCATGTATAAGTGAGATAATATGGAATTTGTCTTTCTCTTTGTTTTTGTTTTCCTTATTTTCATGAGAAGTGAGAGACTCAACCTAGTACCATGTGCTTACTAAAACCTAGTAAGATCCTGCTAACTAGAAATTGTTAAAAATTTGAACAGTGGCTGGACTGAAACTTAGCTTTGACTAATTTACTAAACAATAAAACTCCTTTCAAAATTTCTTAAAACCACTAAGGTAAAATTGTTTCCTGTTGAATGATACTGGTATTGTCAGGTCCTTCCATATTCCTAAATTAATAAAATGCGAGTTTATTTTTAAAATATATTCTGTAACACAGATGTTTCACTAAATTAAATTGCTTTTCTACTAATTACCCTGAACTAATGAGAGCCTTCGCTTCATTTATCATGTGATGTCTAAGAATACATCTATCAGGGAACCATGATTCCCAACACAATAGACAAATCAAATGCAAATCTTCATGACTAAATAATCTGTGAGCTGACATCTTATCTTTCAGGTAACTCTCAAACCATTTGGAACAAATTTTCTACTCTGCCTTGATTATATAAATTAATATTAAGATCAAAATTCTGAGAATATTCAAAGAATTCTATTGAATTAGATACAGCAAACCAAAAGACACTTGATCTTCTTTTTCATATAATTATAATTACTGCCATCATTAGAAAAAACACTTTATGAAAAAAAAAATACTTTGGGACTGTCGATTTCACAATTTCTTTCCTTTAGCTGAACGTTTAGGGACATCTCAAAGTTGGCTGATATAAGCAGGCCCCATTCTGTAAGTGACTTTCCTGCAGTTGCTATTTTTTTTGCCCCTTGGCTGAGCCAGCCTTTGCCAGTGGCATAAGCACTTTATCGCAGTCAGTGAAGTTGATAAATGAAGTACCCTTATGTAAGCAGGAACTATTAATAAAACTGCTCTTAATGGGTGGTCTGACTGCTTGTACCACACGAGCTCAGATGATACTGACATACAGGAAGAAATAAAGGACTTATTCATCATTGTTCCTTATCGATCAGCATGACAGTCTCACTTGGTGGATAAATACTATAGCAAAACTTTGTAGTTTATTGTCTTCGTCAAAATGTTTGCTCTCTTTCTAATATATGCAATAGTTCATTAAAAAACCTAAAAGAAATGTACTTAGCTGTGACTATATGAGGCAATGATAACGTGATTTGTTGCAAACACTTCCATTCTTTTTTTTTTTGTCAGCAAAGAAATAATTTAAATAGTGCAGGCATAACTTGGTGATTTAATAGCCAAAACTATCATCAAAATGATAAATAGTTACATGGTGTTCATTATTTTACAAGGTACCTTAACCTGTAGATCAGCACTTATTAAGTTCTTAATTTTATTAGTAAATTGCTTTTTTTCTTCCTGATAATTTTTGTAGGTGTCCTACCTAAAAACACGTTGTTCACAAGAATATGAAAATAGCCTCTTCTATTCATCTTCTAGAAATTATTTTACTTTGAAATTTGGATTTGTAATCCAATCTGTTACAAACTTCTTCATGATCAGAAAAGTGCCAGTTCCTGAAATATCCCATGTATGCTTGAAATGACAATATACTCCGTAGTTGTTAAGTGTAGTGTTCTGTTTAAGTACATTCAGCCAAGTTTGTTACATTGTTTAGATCTCCTACTTATTTTTGTCTATTTATCCTATTAGCTAATTACAGGTATAATACAGTGTGGGGGGAAAGTAGGTTTACAGGTGCAAGTACGTGAAATAGAGTTTATTCTTGTATTACTATTTATTGATTATTGTATTATTTTCCAAACAACTGTAACCTACTTTTGCCCCACTCTGTAAATTCTCTCACTCTGCTTTTAATTTTATCTAGTTCTTTAAATTCTGTCAACTAAATTCATTATATATGATTAAGCTATTTTATATGAATACACATTTAGGATTTTGATATATTTCTTATGAAGTGATCCTATTATTGTTATTAAATATCCCTCCTTTTCTGTAGTAATGCTTCTTGACTTAAAGACTACTTTGATAGTAATTTCCCTAAAACTAGTCTCCTATGCTTACATAATTTTTATCATTTCACCTTCAAATACTTTGTATTTTTAAAGTTTCTTTCTTAGAAATCAGTATATCGTCAGCTTTTGTTTTATTATCCAGTCAGAGAACTTTGTCATTTGTTTGGATTATTTTATCCTCTTGCTTTAATGGGATTTATTTGTGCCTCAATTTGCTATCTTGCTTTTTGGTTTTGGTTTTTCATTTATTGTTTTTTTTTCTATTAATAATTATCTTGTTATTTAATTTTATTCTTATTTAGCTTTATTTAGATACTTAGATATAGCATAGGTTTACCATAGAATACAATATGCATTCTTGACTTATTAGAATACATTAAAAATGTACTTTAGCTGTTTTGGACAATGCCAAGGACCTCAGACACTATAGCTCCAATTATTCTGCTCTTTTATGTTATTATATCATATATATCCAATTATCCTTCTACCTTTGATGTTATTATTATGTATATGTGTGTGTGTATATATATATATATATGACATGATATATTTCAGTAATATTGTTTTACAGTCATCATTTATATAGGTTTATCTAAACAATAATATTAGAAGACATGGCCGAAGTCCAAAGAGGTAGAGATGGTTTCATTTTATGATTCCACCAGTAATGTAGGAGAATTCAAGTTGTCCCACATTTTTGGCAACACTTGGGTTTATTAGGTTTCTCTCTCTCTCTCTCTCTCTTCTCCATATATATATATCCATCAGATATATGTATCTATCTTATATACACATATATATATATATTTATCAAAGTGGGAGTAAAATCTCATCATGACATCTTATAACGTGTTTGGTGGTCATTAACATATCACCAGTTGTGATTGATGCCTATTACTAGATTTTAAATTGGGTTACTGGCAATTTTTTATCAATTTGTAAGAGTTCTTTAAATATTAAGGAAATTTGTATTTTGTTTTATATATACATATACACATACAGAGTGAATATTTGCTAAATATGATGTTACCATATTTACTTTGTTTTTTAAATTATTTCTACAGTTGAATTTTTGATAGTATGAAGGAATATAATTGACTTTTGTATATTGGTGGCTGAACCCATCAAAAAGCTTTAAATTCAATTATTAATTGTAGTCATTGTTTCTAGATTCTTCAGATATTTGTTGCACACAGTCACATCATTTAGAGATACAGACAGCTGTACTTCTTCCTTTCTTTTGTTCTTGAATTCACTAGCTAGTAATTTCACATGCCAAATAAGCATAGTAGTAGTAAACATCTTTGTCTTATTCTATAACTCAGGAGAAAGTGCTCAATACTACATCACTGAATACATTTTAGTTGTAGGATTTTTATAGATATCATTTGTCAGACTGAGTTCCTTCTATTCCTACTTTGTTGAAAATTTTATACTCTAGGGGTTTCAAAATGTGTCAGATTTTTTTTCTGTGTCTAGTATTAGTATATTATTTTTCACCTTAACTATGTTAAATGTGTTGAATTACATTGATTTTTTAAAAAAAATGAAAACATTTCTGTATTTTTGGAATTCCCATTACTGTTTTGGTTCTTTTGTTTTATATTAAACATCCCTTGTATTACTGGGATAAATACCACATGGCAATGAGTATTAACTTAAAAAAAATTATTCTGTTCTTTTTGCTAATATTTAGTTTAAGGTATTGACATATCATTATTGTATGAAATTTGACTGTGATTTTCATTCTTAGAATGATTTTGTTCCATGTTGGTACTAGGGTTTTTCTAACTTCATAAAACAAGTTGAGTATTTTTCCTGTTTCTTTTCTTTTGATATGTTGATAAAATACTGATCTTGTTTCTCCTTATGGATTTTAAATTATTTGCTGCTGAAGCCATAAGGGTTTGACATTTTGTTTTACTTTGGAAAGTTTTAAAATTTTGTGTCCAAAATTTTAATAGGTACAACACTGCATACATTTCTATTTATTTTTTAGTCTCTGTTGTCCACTTTTGTTTTTTAGTTAAGTTGTTCATTCTGTTCAAGTTTGTTAAATATATTGGCACACTTATTCTTCATATTCTCTTATTATCCTTTTAATGTTTAGAATATGTAGTGACATCAATTTTGTTCCTGATATTGACATTTGTGTTTTCTTTCCTTTTAATTCTCATTAGTTTTGCTATAGAATTATCAAATTTATTTTTTTTCTTCATAGAATCAGCTTTAGGCTTATCAGTTTTGTCTGCTTTTTGCTTTTTTGTTAATCCTCACCCGAGGGTATTTTTTTTTTTTATTGATTTTTAGAGTAGAATGGAGGGAGGGAGAGAGAGAGAGAAACATTGATGTGAGAGAGACACATTAATTGGCTGCCTCCTGTGACAGAAGGCCAGGGATGGAACCTAAAACCTTTTGGTCCATGGGCAGACACTCTGAGCCAAACCAGCCAGGGCAACTCTGTCTGTTTTGAATCAGATTTGTTTCATTGACTTCTGCTTCTGTTTTTATATTTATTTAATCATTTGATCTTTAAAGTTTTCTAGATTTTATAAGCTTTCATGTCTCATGGCAGTTTCTCCTGATGGTAGTGTGTAACTTTTCTCCTGTTGTGTTTAATTGTGTCTTCTGTATTGCCATTTAGAGCATTTCTATTGATTGCCCTTCAAATACACTCATTTTTTTCTTGTCTGTGTTGATTCCTCTGAGAAAATTGTCATAGTCATTCTTTATTTCTTTTACTGTGTTGTACGTTTTTATATTTTCCATTTGATTCTTGTAGGTTTTACCTCTTGTGGTAGCATCTTTTATCTAGTATTTATATTTTTCATTAGAGCCTTTAACACATTTATCATAGTTATTTTAATTTCCCTGTGTCATATATGAGTCTAGTTTTGATTATTTCTCTTTTTGTTGGTGATATCTTTAATCTTGTCATTTATTAAGAAATCTTGTAATTTTTGTTGAAAGATAATTATATTGTGTAAGATAGATGACAAGTTGGCTTCCAGCATATATAACTGCATCACTATTAGCAAAAACTCTCATGAAATTCAATTTTTAAACTTAAATTAGATGCAGCTGACCTTAAAGAATAATTGCCAAATTATATCCATAAAAAGAATTATGAGATTGTAAGAACAGGAAAATATTGCTAATTTGCCAACCTTGGTGTCCTTAGCAATAGGGTACGGGGGAACTCTTGAACTTGGAGTAAAACCTTCCTTCTACCAGACTCCAGGTCCTCAATGGAAAGAGTCTAAAGAGAACCTCATGCTTGCAGTAAAATTACCCTTCCATTTTCCTTCAGCCTTGCATCCTTTGAGTCTCGATGTTAAAGAATTCTGTGTCCTTGATAAGAACTGATGGACTTTATTTATTTTTATTTTTTCCTTTATTGATTTTAGAGAGAAAGGAAGGGGAGGGAAAGAGAGATAGAAACATCAATGAGAGAGAACATCGATTGGCCACCTCCTGCATGCCCCCCACTGGGGATTGGGCCCACAACTTGGGCATGTGCCCTGACCAGGAATCGAACCGGTGACTTCTTGGTGCATGGGTTGATGCTCAACCACTGAGCTACACCAGTCGGGAGGAACTAGTGGACTTTATACAGTCATTATCTGTTTGAAGCAATCAGGATTAATGTTGTCATAAACTTTGTCAAGGATTTTCATCAGTCACTAAGAGAAATCCAGATATCCTAGCTATCCCTCATACTCAGATTCTCATATGGTTCTATATATCCACTTATCTGACTACATTATTACTCCGCCACAAATCTGAAACTATACCACTGTGTCTCTGGGATTTAGTTAGAGCCTCTAGGTCTCCAACCTCTTCTCCAATGTTGTTATTCAAATGAAAACCATTTCTTTATGTTCTTACTCTTCCCTAAGGACATGGTTTACCATCATTCTTCTCAAGTGTGGATATTCCTCTTACCACCTTCTTTATGTTAGTGACTCTGGACAGTGCAAAAATATCCTCTTGTTGTTTGTGGCTGAACGCTGAACCTTATTTTTCTCAGCTATCTAAAATAAAATCCCAGCTTAGATTTTTATATCAGCAGACTGTACCATCCAATACTATTTACTTTCTCAAAGTCTACTAATTGGTAACAATCCCAGCAGGATATGCAGTGCTCCTTCAAGCTGGACAATTTAGGAGTTTACCAAAGGAACTGTTTGCAAAAGGTGTGGGTAGGATTTAGGGATATCAACATCTGATAATTTAATGTCCTAGGGCAGGTAAAACAACATAAGGGCACTATTTATTACTACTCCTAAGCCTACAGGCAAAAGATAAGAAAACATTTACTGAAGCCAAGAGTCTACAAGGGACAAGAACCTTGACCTTTGAATAAAGAGGGAAACCAAATTATAGGATTTCTTCAGGAAATGAGCAAGAGAAATAAAATATCAATCTCACTTTTCTCCTGCCCTTATTCTCCCATTGACTAAACCCATAGAAACAACAAAGAAAGGGAACCTCTGAAAATTGTGCAGATAAGTAATCCTTTTGGAATACAGGCTGAGTGGAAAGGAGCAGAGCATCGATGTGGTAGGGCACTCAGAAGACACATCAGCATATTCACTATCCCTTGAGAGTTTCACTCTTGGCGCCCTGTGCCCCAAAATCCTGTAGTGTATCCCTAGTCCACACACTCAAATATTTTCCTAGATGATCATTTCACACTTCATCAGTTTTACCCACACTTCTAACACCTCTTCTCTTTCTTCATTCCCAGATTATGTATTTGGTTTAATTTTACTGAGAAAATAGGAACAGTCAGAAGAGAACTTCCAAAGTCTTTTTCTATTGCATGTACCTAACTACCTGTATATTATTTTATTTTTTATATGTTTTCATTGATTTTTTTGAGAGGTAGGAAGGGAGAGAGAAAGATAGAAACATCAATGTGAGAGAGAAACATTAATTGGTTGCCTCCTGCATGCCCCCTACTGGGAATCAAGCCCCAAACCCAGGCATGTGCCCTGTCTGGGAATTGAAGCGGGACCTCTCAGTCCATGGGACGATGCTCAATCCACTGAGCCACACCAGCTTACCTAACTACCTATATTTTAATCTACATATATAATTTCTCCTTGTTATCATAATAAATAAATTATGACTTTAAACTTTTATAAATTTAATCTCTAATTCCTATGCAAAATCATTTTCCACAGATTACCCTTCTTCTCCCTTTTAAATCATCAATTTCCCCCCAACTGTTTCTTTACTAAGGAACATAATACCACACACATACCAAAACAAACAAATGAACAATAAACTCCCCTTTTAAAAAAATCCTAATTCACTTCTATTATCTCATTTCTCTATTCAAAAGTCTTGTTTATATTGATTGTTTCCACTTTCTCTTTTCATACTTTTTTTTTTGCATTTTATTTTTATTAATTTATTTTTGTTACAGATGTTTCTCCTTTTTTCCCCATTGACACCCTCCTCCCCATTCCCCCCACCTTGTCCCCAGCTTTGTTGTCCATGTCCATCGGTTATGTGTACATGCATATAAGTTCTGTGGTTTATCTCTTCCCTGCCTCCCTACCCCCTCTTCTGAGGATTGTCAGTCTGTATCCTACTTCCACGTCTCTGGGTCTACCCTGTTCCTCAGACTGTTATGTTCATTATATGCCACAAATAAGTGAGATCATGTCTTTTCACACTTTTCATTGAACATATTATATCAGGCTTTCATGCCACTACTCCAGCAATTTTGTTCTTGTGAGGGTTAACAATAACTTCCCCTTTGTTAAATTCATAGTCATCATCATAGTTGAACTATCAGAAGTTTCTGATATAGTTTTATACTCCCTCCTTCCTCTTTACTGAAACAGTTTCTTTGATTTTCGTCCAGAACATCACATTCTTCTGGTTCTTCACATATCTCACTAGGGCCTTGTTAGGCTCCTCTTCATCTCCTCTCTCTTGTCTCAGAATTGGAGTTTTTTCTACACTCTCTCTAGACTTCTCTTTTATATCTGTAGGAACTTGCTTGATTTTTTCTGATTTTGTGGCTTCAAATGTCTATTCACAGATCAGTTTCTTATAATTACAGTCTAGGTCTTTCCTTTTTACTCTAAACTTGTATTTTGACTGCCACTTCGGATGACTAAAAGGTATCTCGAAAGAAAGATCCCCAATGAAATTCCCAGTATTCTCATCTGAACTTGCAATTCCTGCTTTCTTCCCCCATTAGTTATTGGTAACTCACCCTTTCATTTACTTAGGCATTGAAACTTGGATTCATCCTTAATTTCTTTCTTTTTCTCATCCTACATGCAGTCAGCATATATTATTGTGTCTTCATTCAAAATGTGTATAGAATCAATCAGTTATCATGAGGACCACTGCTACTACCTTAGTCCAAGACATCATTAACATCATTACCTCTCGACCACATTTTTATCATAGTCACTCATTTGTCTCTCTGCCTTTGTCTATCTTGCCTATTTCAATCACAGTAGTCAGAGGGATCTTGATAAATGTTAGGTCAAAATATGTCATCCTCACTCCTGTGTCTTAAATTTTCTTTAGGTTTTCTTTATTCTCACTGTATTTATTTATTTTTTTTATCCTCACCTGAGGACATTTTTTCATTTTTTGTTCAGATAGAGTGGGAGGGAGAGAGAGAAAGAGAGAGAGAGAGAAAGAGAGAGAGAGAGAGAGAGAGAGAAACATCGACGTGAAAGGGACACATTGAGTGGCTGCCACCCACACGACCAACCAGGGCCGGGGACAAACTTCAACTGAGGTACATGCCCTTAGCGGGAACCGAACCCGGGTCTCACCGGACCGCAGGCTGACGCTCTAACCGCTGAGCCAAACCGGCCAGGGCTCTCACTGTATTTTTAAACAGGCTGTTCTACACATCCAGTTTCATTACCTCTCTGTCCTTATCCTCAACTACTCCCCTGTTTGCTCATCCACATTGGCTTTTTTGTTGTTCTCAAAGGTACCAGCGAGCTTTTACCACAGGGCCTTTACACTCGTTATTTCTTTCTTTTTTTTTGGGGGGGGGCGTGTTCTCCCACCATGTGTCCACATATCTCACTGTTTTTACCTGATACTAATTACCTAAAAGTGCATAGTCTACTCTTAATTTATGTCTCCTTTGACACAAGAGTAAACACCACACAGTTATAGAGATGTTTGCCTGCTTTTCTCACAGAAGTAAACCAGAATACTCCCTCCAAGTGATGGCAAGTTGTTTCACTGTGATCCTGTATCATTAAAAAAATAGACATAGCCCGGCCGGTGTGGCTCAGTGGTTGAGCATTGACCTATGCACCAAGAGGTCACCAGTTCAATTCCCGGTCAGGGCACATGCCCAGGTTGTGGGCCACATCCCCAGTGGGGGGCGTGCAGGTGGCGGACAATCGATGTTTTCGCTCATCGATGTTTCTATCTCTCTCTCCCTCTCCCTTCCTCTCTCTTTAAAATCAATAAAAATAAATTTAAAAAAACTAAATAAAAAAATAGACAATATTTGTAGAACCTTTGGGATTTTGAGGCAAATATATTTGAAAGTGCTGTTCCAACCCAATTATAGGTGATCCAAAAAGATGCTAACTTTGAATGAGCTTATAGCAAAAAGTTTCACCTAATGATTGTGTTGCAACTCTGCCACTTGGTCCTTCTGATCTAGAAAATCAAATGTTGCTGAAAGGTTTTGTGATAGTTGGGTGTACTGTGGTGGCAGGGAGCCCTGATAGTGAAATATATTCATTTGTTAAAGTTGCTGTAACAGAGTCCAACAGACTGGGGTGCTTATACAACATACATTTATTGTCATAGTTCTGGAGACTAGAAATCCAAAATCAATGTGTTGCGAAACTGTTTTTCTCTGAAGGTTGTGAGGAATAAATGTGTTCCACGCTTCTCTCTCAGGCATATAAATGACTGTCTTGTCTATGTCTTTTCATATGGTCTTCCTTTTATACGTGACCTGAATTCAACTTTTAATAAGGACTCCAGTCCTATTGGATCTCATTTGACTACCTCTGAATAGACCCTATTTCCACAGAAGGTCACATTCTGGGATACTTAGGGTTAGAACTTCAGTATATGAATATGAAGCTGGATGGACACAATTCAACCAACAGCACACAGAGAAGGTGAACTACCACGTAGGACCAAATCCTAGTTATTTTTATAAATCAAGTTTAATTTTAACATAGCCTCATTTGTTTGTTAAAACATTGTCTATGGCTGCTTCTACGCTACAACAGTATAATTAAATAGTTGCAGCAGAGACCATATAGAGTTCATAGCCTAAACTATTTACTATTGGTCTTTTACAAAATATGTTCATTGACTCCTGCAGAAGTATTGGATAAAGGCAGAGCATCTTTAGAATTTCATTTTTTCTTTGAGAAAAAGTCCCTGTCCTGGCTTGCTATTGGATTCAAATGAGCCACCATGTAATGGCTAATGAGGGGATGCGATTGATGTTAGATCAGGCTGATCAAAAGATATACATATTAGCCCGGCCAGTGTGGCTCACTGGTTGAGCATCAACCCGTGCACCAAGAGGTCGCTGGTTTGATTCCTGGTCAGGGCACATGCCCAGGTTGTGGGCCAAATCTCCAGAGGGGGCTATGCAGGAGGAGGCCAATCAATGTTCTCTCTCATTGATGTTTCTCTCTCTCTCCCACTCCCTTCCTCTCTCTAAAAATCAATAAAGAAAAAAATTTTTTTAAAAAAGATATACATATTAAATAGCACCCAATAATAATGTTAAATTGGTAGAGATGAGACTTGACAAGAATCCAACTTTTATATGTAAGTTATGTGAGTACCTTGCTCAAATTTTTAGCAAGTTTGCTCCTGTGACATAGTGGCCTTCCCTCTACTCAAACCTATGACAAGATGACTAAAGAAGGAAAAAGGACAAGAGCCTAGATTTAAAATGGTATGCTGCATGAGTCAGAAGTGGGCTTCTGTGGCTTTTCCATTATTGTCAAGTTGACAGCAAAAGAGAGTGGTAAAGAGTAATCCTTGTCATGAATAGAACTTGAAAAAGATCAAGTTCCACTTTACCTGGAGGAAGAGCTGTCTTCAACAAGGTTCAACCCATAATGAGAAATGGCAATCACTAGTTGACATGGGTCTGGAACATCCTTTCTTCAGTTTTACAAGTAGAATCTATTTTCTGCTATTAGTTTCATATTATTTTTATTCTATGAATTATATGCACACCTTTTCAACCTGTACTGACTCTCTCTACTATAAACTCAGAGACACAGAAAGAATAACATCACTAAATTGGTTGTAAGAGGTTGCGGAAGACATGTGGGTAGACTTAAGGTGCCACTTTTTATCCAATCTCTTTCATTCACCGCTTACTTCAATTGAGTCTCCCCTACCACTATGCTCAATGACTTTAAGTTACAGTATATATTTGGTCTTTATATGTCCCTACCTCACGATCCTTTTTAGAACATTAAAGAATCTCATAATCAGTAAATTATAGAAAATTTAGAACTCGCACCTAAAACTTTATACCTCATTTTTACCCCTCTTATATTTTAAATAGACTTCAGAGTAGTTAAAATCCATACCAGTATTGAGTAGACAGTGCAGATACTTTCCTTATATCCCCAACCACTACACATGCCTAGCTTCCCTCATTAGAAACACCCTCCACAAGAGTGGCACGTTTGTTAAAATAAATAAACCTACATTGACACATCATTATCATGCAAAGTTCATAGTCTATATTAGGATTCACTCTTGGTGTTGTACATCTTATGTGCTGGACAAATGTATAATAATGTGTATCCAGCAGTTCAGTATATAGAGTATATTCACTGCCCAAAAAATCCTCTGTGATCTGCCTGTTCATGCCTCCCTTTCCATTAAGTCCTGCCAACCACTGATTTTTATTATCTCCATAGTTTTACCTTTTTCAGAATGAAATGTAGTTGAAATAATATAGAACCGTAAAGATTGTCTTCTTTCAATTGGTAATATGCATTTAAAGTACATCTGTACATTCATGACTTCTCATGGCTTGCTAGTCTCCTCCCCCCCTTTTTAGCACTTGAATAGTATATATTTCATTGTCTGAGTGTACCAGTTTTTTTTATCCTTTCACCTATTTGAAGAATGTCTTGAATGCTTCCACATCTTGGAAATTATGAGTAAAGCTGCTATAAACACCTGTATGTCATTTTTTTGTGCGTACATACGTTTTCAGCTCCTCTGGGTAAATACCAAGAAGCACAATTGCTCCTTGTATGATAAGAGTATGCTTAGATTTGTAAGAAATGGCCAAACTGTCTTCTAGAGTGTCTGTACCATTTACATTCCCGCCAGCAATAGATGAAGGTTCCTGTTGTTTCAAATCTTTCCCAGCATTTGGTGTTGTCAGTGTTCTGAATTTTGGTCATTCTAATAGGTATGTAGCAGTACTTAATTGTTGTTTTAATATGCATTTTCCTAATGATATATAATGTTGAACATCTTTTCATGTATTTATTTTCCAGTGGTATATCTTCTTTGGTGAGGTATCTGTTAAGGTCTCTGGCCCATTTTTTAATGAGGTTGTTTTCTTACCATTGAGTTTTGAGAGTTCTTTGTGTATTTTACAAAACAGTCCTTTATCAGATTTGCCTTTGAAACTATTATTTTCATTCTGTGGCTTGTCTTTTTATTCTCTTGACAATGTCTTTCACACAGCAGAAATGTTTAATTTTAATGAATTCTAGTTTAACAATTCTTTCTTTCATGAATTGTGACTTTAATGTTGTATCTAAAAAGTTATCACTAAACCCAAAGATACTAGGTTTTCTCCTGTGTTGTCTTATAAGAGTTTTATAGTTTTGTATTTTTCTACTGCTCTTTTTAAGTAAGTAGTTTCACTAAAGGTAAATGCTTTTCACTTTTATTTTTTTCTAAAACAAAGTGATAGCATGTATGACATAATTCATAAATATTCAGATATCTATTTGCTTCAAATCTAACCTTATATCTCTGACTCCAAAATCTGTAATCATAGACAATGGTGATAATATCTTCATTAGAATAATAAATTTAGTCGTACTTTATTTTTTTATTTTTATTGAATTTGTTGGGTGACATAGTTAATAAAATTATACAGGTTTCAGACATACAATTCTACAGCACATCATCTGTATACTGTATTGTGTGTTTACCACCTCAAGTCAAGTCTCCTTCCATCACCATTTATACTCCCTTTACTCTCTTCTACCCCCCTCACCTCCCCTTCACTCTGGCAATCACAATACTGTTGTCTGTGTCCATTAGTCTTAAAAGAGAAACCATTATAAACTTTGATTCTTTCATTCTCTCACATATTAATTCATTCATTTATGCACTCATTCATCATTTACTCCATCATGTACAAACAAATATCTATCAAGCCAAGATCTATCTAGACATAGGACTAGTGTAAATTACATGTGGCACACTACAAAGTTGTCATTATACATTAGTATGTTGAATTTCTTGATTAAGAATATTAGATAATATCCTAATAGTTAAGAACTTGGAACACAGAGAGATTTGTATAGCTTGGAATGGTGTGTGTGGGTTCTGAAAGGTGATTGGGTTAAAAATAAATAATAAAGGGTTGATGATGTTTGTGTAATCAGGGAGAAGGGGGAACATTCCAGGTTATTTGATCATGTAAGAATTACTCATTGAACAATATAAATTGTTAAAACTTGGAAGGACAATCCACAGTTTCAAACTACTTTGATATAAAAATACAGACTCTTATTTAACAAGCCTTAATTATTCTCCCTGTGAAAATTTAAGCCTTCAATAATCATCTGAATGTGAATTTTTTTAGGCTGAAACTCTGTGTAGATGAACAAAATATAATCCCAGATATTTGCGTGCACAGCATGTCTAGAGTCAGTTTATTAAAAGACTATCAATATGCCTAGTTTGGAATTTAAATTACTAAGACAGAAAACATGGTTGACAGTTTCACCCACATGATCCTCATTAAGAGGGTAAAGTGTGACACATGCAGGTCCAGTCAAAGTTATTGCTCTGGTCTGTAAAGGTAAATATTCTTTGCTTGTTCAAATGTTGACATAGAACTGCCCAAATATTTTTGCTTGTCTTTGTTAAATATTCTCAGATGATAAACTGATGAGTTTTGATGTTATTTGTGAAGGGAACAGTAAACTGCATTAAGGAGAAATCAAAGCATCGAAACAACTTAAGGGTTGTGCTGGATGTGTTGATGAATGTAAAAATGCATACAGAGAACATCACCGATCTTTTATTCTCGTTGATAACTAATTTGTCTCAGGTTGCTTTAAATGTTTTTATTAATTTGATTTTGATGAATAACAAATTTTGATTCTATAAACAGTTGGAAAATTTAACTCTGTTGTCTCCGGTTTTAATATATTATTTTATGTAGATTCAGATATCAAGTGTATTAAAATATTTTATGCCTGGTCGGTGTGGCTCACTGGTTGAGTGTCGACCCATGCACCAAGTGGTCACCGGTTCGATTCCTGGTCTGGACACATGCCCAGGTTGTGGGCCCAATCCCCAGTGAGGGGCATGCAGGAAGTGGCCAATCGATGTTCTCGCTCATCAATGTTTCTATCTCTCTCTCCCTCTCCCTTCCTCTCTCTCTAAAATCAATAAAGAAAAAAAATTTTATATAAATCTAATTTCTGATTCATTAGAATTTAACTAATGAGGATGATTTTACTCAAATCTCAAAAATAACATGCTTATATGAAATGGTCAATATTAAAACAGAAAATGCTATTAAATATTTCTTAAGCCTATTCTATGAAATTATCTTGAGATTAATCAATGAAGGCACTATATAAATATTATGTTGAAATTTTAATTATATTAAATCCTGAAATTAAAAAATTTTTAAATTTATTTTATGTCATATATAGAAATTATTAATGGAACAGGTAGAAATTTTCTGTTGACTCAAAAATTGTATAAAGGACACCAAAACAAAGGACATATTTTTATAAACATATATCAACCTCTAGTATCAGCCTTATAATATCAAGTTATACATATTATAAATATATGTATCTGTAATACACACACAAATGTATTTATACAGGGTTTAACTATGAAGTAAGTATTTTATCTGTGCTGACATATAAAATAAGTTATAAAATATGTCAATAAATCAAAACCTTCCCAGGTTTGAAGATAGAAAATAACTTACTAAGAATATATCACCTTTTATTTAAGTTATTAGGCAAATACTTATCTTACAAAACTTCATAAAATTTTAGTGAGAAATTAATTATTTTATTTGGAAAACCAGAGTTTCTTATAGTCTATAATTTCCTAAGGTAGGTAAATAAAAACCAGTTATGAGAAATGTATAAATTCAACTTTCTGAACTCTATTTCATCCAGAGTTAGGTCTGACTAGTTGTACTTTTTCTCTTTTTCTTTTTAAGCCCAGGTGTTTCAAATTTGCAGTTAAGTTGTATTATAACCACATACAATGATCATTTTTCACAGGTTACTCTTAAGGATCTGTCCCATTTACTTATCACTCACAGGATTAAGTTATTATAGTGGAAATGACAGATTTAGGTACAAGTCCTGGCTGTGCTATATTAACTATGTGACTATGGACCAGCTACTTAAATCCTTAGAGTGTCCATTTTATCATTTATAAAATGGAAATCCTAATACCTGCTTCATGTTATTGTTGTGCTGAATTAAATAAAGAAATAAATCTAAATATAAGGTAATATATTGTATTTAGGAACATATAAATTCAATTCATTGCATTTAATTGAATTTGGAATACATTTGATTTAATTAAGAGGATTATCTAGATAAATTGATTGTTTCCTGATAGGTTATTTCTAATTAGAGTAATAGACAAAAAAACTATCTGAATTTCTATAGTCCAAAGGTCTATTTATTTCACAGTAAATAGACATTATTGAAGGTTGAAAAATGGTTTGACCTAACATTTTGGTGCAATATGCTTCATGTAGATCTGGATATAAACAATAGCATGAAATTAATCTGTCTTTGAACCTTACTGTAGACCATATATGCTAGCAGGCAGTGATTAATTGCTAAAAGGAAGCTTTATTATATTTAAGTAACAGTAAGTAGACATTATGAAGCCTGGGCTATGGAAAACTATTCACCACATAATCAGAAAAACATATCAAGGACAGTCAATAAAATATTGCTGTCATTTATATAGCTGAGAGAACTATAATAAATGCTAGAGAAAATAAAATCTATCACTGATTTATATTGTTAAATAGACATGCATATATATATTTAATAGATTGAGTAAATGTATTTACTCAACAAATATTCATTGTATTCAGAAGAATATTACATAACTATGGTTACAGAAATTACTAGAACAGAATGAAACATATTCAGTAGATATTTAAAATGGATATGTAAAAAATTCAAATTGCTCAAAACAAGAATAATTAGTATCATCCATCCTTGGACGGGTTATAAACAGAGAAAAACAATTGAAAAAGAAAATTGTAAATATAGTATCAAATCTTATTGGAAATGGAGAAAAAGCAACATCACATTTATATATTGAACATCTAAGCACAAACGGCAGTAACAGAGGCAATCATCATGCTAATTCATACCCTATACCAACACATCCACTAAGAACCCCTGACCTCCCAAAGGGAGAAATTTCCACTCTCTGAAATCTATCAGCAGATATTTAAAAATATTTGTCCACATTCGTTTCAAAGGGAAACTTTAAAAAAATGCAGATTTCTAAGTTCCACTGCAGAACATGTGGACCTATGATTAAAGAACAGAAACTCTTATTTGAAATTTATAACATAGCCCGGCCGGTGTGGCTCAGTGGTTGAGCGTCCACCCATGTACCAAGAGGTCACCAGGTCAATTCCTGGTCAGGGCACATGCCCAGGTTGTGGGCCCAATCCCCAGTGGGGGGCATGCAGGAGGCGGCCAATCGATGTTTGCTCTCATCGCTATTTCTATCTCTCTCCCTCTCCCTTCCTCTCTTTCTAAAATCAATAAAGAAAAAAATTTTAAAAAAGAAATGTATAACATACAACAGACATCCTTAGATTTCTGTAATATAATGCCAGATTTGGATACCTCAGTACTATAACTATTGCATTATTCAGATATATTGTTTTTGTCACTCAAACCTATTACTATGCATATGGGTATCTATTGAATATGTTTCATTCTGTTCTATTAATTTCTGTATCCATAGAGAGGCACTTTCAATAGAATACAATTAATTAGTTTCACATAAAAATTGTTTACAGACTAAAAAAACTACCTTTTCATGAATAGTATAATTGGAATTTTATCACTTTTAAAGAATTTATTACTGTGCCTCATCTCCTTAGAAGGAATCATAGAGACCATTGGTATAGTACTTGCATTTCCCCCTAAGTCTATTGCTGTCATGCTATGAATGGCTGCCATTTAGATAGGGGTGCCATAAAACTATGGGTTATTATTAATTTATGTACTTTTACTTTCTCAATTTTTCTTTCCCAGTATAAAATTGGAATGCAATAAAATAGCAGAGTTTTTTTCTCCAAGTCAACAAGCATTTATTAATCTGACTTTATAATTAAAAGTTATCAATCGACTCTATAGCTTTGTCTGAATGTTAGTCAAGAAAATATTTGACAGCTGCTCCCTGAGGCCAAGGAAAATTTGGTCTAGAAATAGAATTTGGCAGCATCGACTTGTATGATGCTCCAGGGGCTTTTCCACGCACAAGACTTTCACAATATGCAGGATTTCATTATTCCTTTTAGAAATTTGTATCATTATTATTTTACATTTCTTTTGATTGAGAACAAAGCATTCCATGCTGTTAAAAATCACTAAAAGCAAAATCCACAGTTCTTGGGTACATACCTTAAAGCATTCTATACTTAGCAGTCTGACAGCCCTGCTGACAATTCACGTTGCCTCTGTTTCTTGTGCTTCTGTCTTGCTCTTTCTGTTATTTCCTAATAAGGTCAGGATTCCAAGCACTACCTTAATGTTGAAGAAGCCCTATCAGAAGTCATTGCTTTGGGTGACTGGTAAACCAGTGACAGCTTAGGAGGTGTCCATGAAGCATCTGTCAGATTTTGATGGAAACATTGTTCTCAAAAAACTCTTAGCTCCAGTGAATGCATTTCTACCACTACACTAGGGGAGGAAAATGAACTTCTCTTGCTTAGCATTATTATTTTATAAATCATTCTTCTCTTACCTTGGTCTTAAAATTTTACCAACAGTGTAAATAAAACTTTTCGGATAAGGAAACAGAAGCGTGAGAAAATTAAATAAATTGCCTTCCTTAGAAAACTAACAAATGCCTGAGCTACTGCTAGACCTGTTTCCTGGCTTTCTCCTCAGTTCATTACACTGAATTAATTACTCTGGAGTTACTTCTCTAACCCCTCATACCAGTAAGAATCCTAAGTCGTGTATCATAACACTTTGTACATTTCCTTCATGCCACTTACCACAGTGTTATTTCAATACCATTTATATTTTTCCTCCTCACTAGAAAATAGGCTTGAGAAGGTTTCTTTGCTGTTAACTATGAGAAAAATGGTAACACTCAATGGTATTTGTGGACTAACGCACAGCGGAAGAAACTAAGCAACTCAAAGCATTTTTCTTGACATATTTAAGAATTGCTTTCTGCCCTGCTTCTCCAGCCAGCACACTTACCAACCTGGCTGCCGTCTGTCTCCCTGTCTCTTGTTTCTGATATTCAGCCTGTTCTCCCTCTCTCATATGCATCTTCTCCTGCACCCTACCTCTACCTCCTCCCCCCAGGCTAAAAAAAATAAAAAACACAGGAGTGACTCTTAGTTCTGGCTTCTCCTTTATGCATGCCATGTGCGCTAGCGCTAAAACAATAACATGCCAATTGCTATCTTCATGCTGCCAATTCTCTCTGCCCAGAAATGATCCAGTTGTAGCCTAATTATAAACGTGTTCCTATCTCTAAAGAAATTAGCACCATAAAGTGGATTAGTAAAAGCTTTGTGGACAGGCAGACCTGTCTTCACATTCTAGGTGAGCCTCTAGCCTCAGTTTCCTCAAATAGAAAATAAGAATAACAATACTGAACACAGAGGGCTGGTAAGAACAGAGTATTTTGTCATCAGCATTGAAAAGTAAAAGCTCTTTTTCTAACAAATGATCCATCCGACCTCCACACTCAAATCTTTTCTGTACTTTTCACTTCCTTGGAATGTACACCCACCGTTAGTGCCATGTCAACTCTTAGCACTGTGTGTGTGAACCCTTCTCTGTTTACCCCCTCATTCTGCTCTTACCTATTTGTCTTCTTCTCATCTTGATGGGAGGCTGGGTTTTCCTTTTACAGTCCCCCTTTTCCCCCTGACCATAATCATAGGCCGTGGAGAAGGACTGGACGTTCTCCTTGTTGCCATGTTCCGTTCTTCTAACTAATCCCTCTCTTTTCAAGTCTACTACTTTGTACTTTGCCCTCTCCTTGGTGTTTTCTCTCATTTGAACCAGTTTCTCCAGTGCTCACTTAGGGTCCCTGTATCATGTTCCCTCAGCTCTCCTCTGACGGCAACCACAGCTGTGGTGCATGGATCTGCTGGACTCAGACTTGCCTCACATGCAGCAACCAACTTCTGCAAGACTGGACCTAGCGCGAGCACAGCCAGGGTGTGTAGAGGAATTCAGTTCTAGGATCCCCACAAACACTGAGGAACTAGAGCCAACAGAAAAACACTCCGATCTCCTATATTTCAAATGCATAATTTGGGAAAGCATCCTTGACACTTCTCAGGTGTTTCCTGGATCAAGCCCCCATTGCCCACACAGGTGACCTCAAAAACAGCTTCTGATATTACATCTTCCTCCTCCCTGGTCTCTTTCATTGTTTCCTCACTTTGCTTCTTGAGATCATTTCTCAAATAAACTCCCTGCACTCCTATCCTTAACGTAAGTTCTCCTATGAGGAGAACAGAAACTAAAAGGCGTACACCTCAAAGGATGTGAGGATGAAGCCTGTTACCTTTATCCCTCTTTTCTCTCTGCTGTGACCTTTCCTCTAGCCTACTAACATTATCAAGTACCCTCTGTATTCCTTCCCTCTTTCTTTACTCTGAGTAACTCCGAACTCATTCTGTGTTCAGCTATATTGAAGAAGTTGTATATTATTATCTGCTACTGCCTCACCCCATGGACCCAGTTCTGTGCCTTGCTACTCTCTGAAACTGCTTCTTGAAAGTTATCAAATGCATTATAGTTGCCAAATTCTAGAAGCCATTTTTTTCCGTTCTCATTATCCTTGACATTTGGGGCTTTGCTTACATCAAATGTCCTTCCCCCTGGTTTTAGGTCAAAGTTCTCCTCTGCTTCTAGATCCTCTTCTCTGGTTATTCCACATATCCCGCAGAATTGTGTTCAAATGTGTTTTTTTTTCCTTGGGATTCAAATCATTTTACAATCTAACCACAATCTAATTTGAATATTTAATTTTCACTTTTTATACTCTAAATCAGTGGTTCTCAAAGTTTGCTGTACACTGGCTCACCTGGGGATCTTTAAAGAGTACTGATGCCTAGCTCCCTCCCTCAGACATACTGACTGATCTGGATTGAGACCTGGGTTCTGGGATTTTTAAAGGCTTCTCAGGTGATTCTAAACTTCTAGAAAATTTGAGAACTACTGTTTTAAATTAAAGATACAACTCTTAAAATTTTCAGTATTTGCCCCATATCTTGTCATCTCCAATTTTTGGTTTGCATTGTTTCTAAGAATGCTTTTCTAGCCTTATCTTAACTTTCTTTAAGTTCCAATGGAAATAGCCTTTTCTCCATTAAATGTGTTCTAGTTGTTTCTGGGCTAAGCAGTTCTGACTAAATCTGAGCTATTCAAATATATTATTATTGAATCTTTTATGGACCTTTGCTTCCACGAGAATAAATTCAACATCTATGTTGTTCACTAACGTATCTGAATCAGAGTACCTGAGTATGTGAGTCTCAGAAAATACTCGTCAGTGAATGACCTCTAACTGACCAACTAAATACACCAATTGAAGAATGACAAACAATCTCAGAAGTCTTTGTTCATAGCCAATGAATACCTTTGGATAAGTTCCTGGGGGAAAGATTTATGTCTAATTTATTTACTCTGCCTATCTATTCTGGGAGACTATGTTATACATGTGTGTTGCTAGATGATTATATTTGTATAGATAATTTAATGAATGTGTAGATGGTTTTATGTTTACCTACTTTAACTTTTTAAATAATAGATTTAATTGTTTTAAAAAATAACTTCAAATTGACCAAGTAATAATCTGTCTAGACTTCAGTTCTCTGTTTTTGAATAAAAAAACTTTGCTAGGCTATTTCTGTTTTACACCTTTTAAATAATATTCTGTTCTATTTATTTTAAATTCTGTAGCCATCATTAATTGAACATTAGCTGTGTGCCAAACGCTGAGATGAAATTGGTAAAGATATCATTTATTTAATTCTCACAACATAATATTAAGGGCATGAAGTAAGTATCCAGATTATTAGGTTCAAATTTAAGTCCCACCACTCAATCAATTGTGACTACAGGTAAATTAATTTATTTCTCTAATTCACTTTTACTTACTATAAAATTAAGATAATCATACAACTCATCTCAGTGTGTTGCTGTGTGAATTAAATGAATTAATAGATGAAAAGTGTTTATACTGGCTTGTGCCGAAAAACTCTGCTATTTTTTGCTATTTATTTAATAGTTGTTATTCAGCCCAGCCGTTGTGGCTCAGTGGATTGAGCATCATCCCATAGACTGAGAGGTCCTGGGTCGATTCACAGTTAGGGCACATGCCTGGGTTGAGGGCTCGATCCCCAGTATGGGGCGTACAGGAGGGAGCTGATGGATGTTTCTCTCTCACGTCGATGTTTCTATCTCTCTCTCTAAAAAAAACAAAAACAAAAAAAAACCCAAAAAGATCAATAAAAAACATGAAAAAAAAGTTGTTATTCAATACTAACTATATGATGAAAACAGGGATTAGAACGTAGGTGATTTTCAGGGTCACAGGTACCTTAAATGGAATTCAAACCAGATTAGCAAAGTTCAGGATTCTAAACACTGCACTATACTTTCCCAATTAGATTTGTATGCTTTCTCATTTTAAAATAGAGAACACTGAGTCTATGGATTCTTCCATAGCATGTGTCTAGTACAGTGTCCTATAGAGGAGATAAAAATATAAGAAGAAAGTCAAAGATAAAAGAGACTGATTTTCGCACAGTGATACATGGGGAAAAAATCACCAGGTAATGTTTTATGACATGTACAAGCTCTACTCAAGTGATGTGTTATCATTTTACACCTCCACAATCCCCCTAGAAAAGACTAAGGGATATGTGAGAAAGCTAAATTTTCAAATAAATAATAAAAAGGGACCTGGTATGCATTGTTATAAAGGTTAAAACACACTTGTGGTTTTGATATTTCTCATCAGAAATCAGCATGTCTTGCCCTGGCCGGGTTGGCTCAGCGGTTAGAGCGTGGGCCTGCTGACTGAAGGGTTGTGTGCTTGATTTCTGGTCAAGGACATATACCTGGTTTGCAGGTTTAATCCCTGGCCCCTCTCAGGGTCATGTGGGAGGCAACCAATCAATGGGTCTCTCTCACATCAATGTTTCTCTACCCCCCCACCCTCCCTTCCACTCTAAAAATTAATGGAAAGATATATTTGGTTGAGAATTAATAACAACAAGAAAAAACCAACATGCCCTACAGAAACATTTCTGTTTTTTTTTTGGGTGCACAGTACTAAAAAGGAGAAATTCAGTGTTGCAAGTTTGCCGTGGTCGATAAAAGTATTTTCTATTATTTTAAAAAAGAAATGTTTTAGGTGTAGATTTGATGAGTAAAGAGGAAAAAATCAAGACTGGAACTCAGTATATGAACTAGGCATTAATATATATAAAATAACAATATCCTGTAAACAAATTAGTCTAAATAGAGGGCAGAGAATAGATGAGATACGGCATAGATAAACTTGATTAACTTGGGAACACCATTTTCAAAAAATCTAATCCTGTCTGTAAATTACCATGAACCTTTTCTCCCCTCAGCCTATCTCAAAAGAGTGGCAGTCATTATTGTTGTTGTTTTTTCTTTAATTATACTTTTATTGTTCATCTACCTTGCTAAAATAGTTTTAATCTCCATACAAATAGTGCTTCTCTTAATATTGGAATGTTTCCTTAACCCTACATATTTGGTCTGCTTTTTCTAAAGCCATGTTGCTTGATATTCTTTAGAGAGAAATTTGGATTCACTCTGTGATTAGAGCTCTTACAAAGTCGTAAAGCCCTGAAAACAGGTTTATGATGGAAATCTTGACAAACCTTAATCTATAGGTGACACTAAAATGAATAGTGTCTCTGCGCTGACTCTGAATCTACTCAGTTAAGTGGAAAATAACTCTGTTAGCTGGGTGTGCAATCATACAAAACAGCTCAGTACATTGTAAAGGATGTTCTGGTACCAAATGCTTGTGCCAGTGCAGCATTTATGCAGGCAATGCATATTTAAATTTGAGATTAACTTGCTGATTCTGTGCTAACATTTGTAAGACAAGCTTTTGAAATATAGTTCATGTTTAATTTCCATTTCTACTGTAACACAGTCAAAGCTTATTATAATTAAGGTAAGAGACATGTCCTATAGTACATAATCCCCTTTAAAAATATATAAAGCATATCTATCCAAGTACGGAGCTCATCTATCTATTCAAACAAGATCCTAGAAGCGGGATTTGTCCATTGTCATGTAACATTCTGCAAACTCAGTGTTAACGTCATGCTCCAACCCTGAGAAGTTTGCAGAGCAGAATGCATGTCCTCTTAGACGTATACTGCAGGAAACACATCAGTTCTTACCTTATGAGAAACATATAATTTACAAAAATAATTGTTCATTTTCAGAGAATTACATGAGCAGAGAACAGTTATTTGATTTTAATACCCTGTATTTATTGTGTTTTCTCACATGACTAAAATGTAGCTCAGAGGGGTGGAATTCTAAGCAAAAGAATACCCAATTTTAGCATATCTTAACCAACTTTTACTTAAAGAATTTTCTGTTTTTCTTCTTAGGGTTTATCTGATAGATGTTCTATGGGTACTTTCATTATTGGTAGATTGCCCTTTGTTTATTAAGTCTCTAAGACAATGCTCAGTGCTTCATTTACTGTTTTATTAATTTTTTAACATTCTGATATATGTGTGAGTGTCATCTGAACTGTAAAATTACATGCAAATACAAGGAGTTATTCAAACATTTTACAGTTATACTCCTTCTGAATATAAAGGAAAGTTAAAGGTCTACCCTGAATAATAAACATTTTTGGGGCCCAAGACTAAGAAGCACTGCATTATCAGAAGATTTATTTTTGTAGATACAGAGTTCACTTATCTGACCACTTTTTCAGTATCCTTCATCCTCATATCTTCACTTCCTTTCTTATACAGTTTAGAATCCATGGTATATTGTTAGCATCAATTATCTGCAAACCCTTAATTCCTTAACCTTTCTCTGCTCATTGTACTGGTCCTTTTCTTCCCAACCTCCAACTGTTATTCAAATGAACTCCCAGGCATACCAGGGTTATAGTCACAGAGCTGAATGCTGCCATCTCAGTCTGTTGGGACTGATTGTCACAGAAGGTCCCTGACCTCTTGCTTCATTCTGCTTTCCTGCTAGACATCTAAAATTGTTCCTTTCCCCATCAGCATTTGTCCCTAGATAATTTTACCTAATCTTTTCAAATTGTGTACTCTCTATAGACCAATGATTCCCAGGTTTTTTCCTTCAATTTCTGCCTTCTTAAGTCCTTATATCCATTTTTATTTACATATCCACTTGGAAGTCTAGTAGCTATCCTGGACTTATCATAACCATAACAGACACATATGCCCGCCCCCCCTTTCAAATTGTAGTCTCGCCGAATATTTCCCATATTACCAATTGCTCAAGTTAAAAACCTAGAAGTCATTTTGACTTTTAACTTTCTCTCACTACCCTACTCAATATATTAGCAATTCCCATTGATTATAATTTCCTTCTTTCTAATGTCATTTTTTGTTGTTCAAACCTGTCATTTTAAATTTATATTGCTGGTAGACCAACTAATTCTTCTCTTTGCTTCCGCTCTCACTCCTTACAGTATATTCGCCACACTATAGCTACAGTAATCTTTTGATCACTGTCCTAATTAAAACTCTCCAAATACATCTAATCACACGTACAATAAATCCAAAGCCCCTATCATGACTCCCAAGACATGAAAAAAGAAAGGAATCTCATCAGACTTACAATAAAAGCCAAGTCCTTGCTGTGGCCTCAAGTAGGAGCAAAATCTTGTTCTGTAAAAAGCCAGATAGTAATATTTTATACTTTGTGGGCTATATAGTCTCTGTTGTAACTACTCACCTCTGTTTTGTGGTGTGAAATCAGCCATAAACAATACAACAAAAACAAAACAAAACAAAACAAAAAAATGTTATGGCTGTATTCTAATATAACTCTATTTACAAAACAAGTGGCTGATCTTGGTTTACACATATTGTGTCCCAACAACAACAAAAACCACACACACACACACACACACACACACACACACACAGAGTCCATCTGATTTATTTCTTCCTCGTCACTCTCTTCCTTACTCTGCTCCAGTGACACTTGCATTCTTGTTGTTTCTAAATATGCTAAGGACTCAGGGCTTTTGTAATTGTTTCTCTTTTCTGGAATATCAAGATTGTTTTTTTTCTCAATTCCTTTGGATCCAAGTCTGACCTCCTCAGTGAAGCCTGATCATCCTATTTTATTTTATTTTTTCATTTTTTAAATTAATTTATTTTTGTTACAGCTGTTTCTCCTTTTTCCTCCATTGACACCCTCCTCCTGATCCTCCCCCCTCGCCCTGTCCCCAGCATAGTTGCCTATGTCCATGGTTATGCATACATGCATATAAGTTCTGTGGTTTATCTCGTCCCTCGCCCCACACCCCCTCTTCTGAGGTTTGTCAGTCTGTACCCTACTTCTATGTCTCTGGGTCTATTTTCTTCATCAGTTTGTTTTGTTCATTGATTCCACAAATAAATGAGATAATGTGATATTTGTCTTTCTCTGATTGGCTTGTTTTGCTTAGGATAATACTCTCCAAGTCCCTCCATGTCATCTCAAAGGATGAGACCTTTCTTACAGCTGCATAGTATTCCATTGTGTATATGTACTACAGCTTTTTAAACCACTCATCTACTGATGGATACTTGGGCTGTTTCCAGATCTCAGCTATTGGAAACAATGCTGCTATGAACATAGGGGTGCATATATTCTTTCTGATTGCTTTTTCAGGTTTCTCAGGATAAATTCCTAGAAGTGGGATCACTGGGTCAAATGGCAGTTCAATTTTTAACTTTTTGAGGTAACACCATACTGTTTTCCATAGTGGCTGCACCAGTCTGCATTCCTACCAGCAGTGTACTAGAGTCCTCTTTTCTCCACACCCGCGCCAGCACTTGTTGTTTGATGAGTTGTTGATAGCAGCCATTCTGGCAGGTGTGAGGTGATACCTCATTGTTGTTTCAGTTTGTATCTCTCTGATGATTAGTGACATTGAGCATTTTTTCATATGTCTCTTGGCCATTTGTATGTCCTATTTGGAGAAGTGTCTCTTTAGGTCCTCTGCCCATTTTATAATTGGGTTCTTTGTCTTCCTTTTGTTGAGTTGTATGAGTACTCTGTATATTTTGGAAATTAACTCCTTATCTGATGTATCATTGGTAATTATGGTCTCCCATATACTGGGGTCTCTTTCCATTTTGATGGTTGTTTCTTTTGCTGTGCAGAAGCTTTTTACTTTGATGTAGTCCCACGTGTTCATTTTTTCCTTTGTTTCTCTTGGCTTAGATATTGTATCAGTGAAAATTCTGCTGCGTGTGATGTCTGAAATTTGGTTGCCTACATTTCCTTCTAGGATTTTTATGGATTCACGAGTCACATTCAAGTCTTTTATTCATTTTGAGTTTATTCTTGTGTATGGTGTAAATTGGTGGTCTATCTTCATTTTTTTGCATGTAGTTGTCCAATTTTCCCAACACCATTTATTGAAGAGGCTGTTTTGACTCCATTGTATGTTTTTGCCACGTTTGTCAAATATTAATTGAGCATATTGTTTTGGGTCAATTTCCCAGTTCTCTGTTCTGTTCCATTGATCTATATGCCTGTTCTTGTGCCAGTACCAGACTGTTTTGATTACAGTGGCTTTGTAGTATAACCTGATATCTGGTAATGTGATCCCTCCTACTTTGTTCTTCTTTTTCAAGATTCCTTTGGCTATTCGGGGTCTTTTTCGGTTCCATATAAACTTTTGGAGTGTTTGTTCTAGTTCTGTGAAATATGTTGTTGGTATTTTGCATTGAATCTATAGATTGCTTTGGGTAGTATGGACATTTTAATGATGTTAATTCTTCCAATCCATGAACAAGGTATGTGCTTCCACTTTTTATATCTTCCTCTATTTCTTTTTTCAATGACATGTAGTTTTCTGTGAAGAGATCCTTTACTTCTTTGGTTAAGTTTATTCCTAGGTATCTTATTTTTTTTTGCTGTGATGGTAAATGGGATTGATTTTTAATTTCTCTTTCTGTGAGTTCATCATTAGTGTATAAGAATCCCATCGATTTCTTGACATTAATTTTGTATCCTGCTACTTTGCCAAAGTCATTTATTAAGTCTAGTAGATTTTTGATGGAGTCTTTAGGGTTTTCTATGTACAATATCATGTCATCTGCGAATAATGACAGTTTCACTTCCTCCTTTCCAATTTGGATCCCTTTCATTTTTTCTTCATGTCTGATTGCTGTGGCTAAGACTTCCAGTACTATGTTAAATAAGAGTGGCAAAAGTGGGCATCCCTGTCTTGTTTCTGTTCTTAAGGGAAATGCTTTTAGTTTTTGCCCATTGAGAATGATGTTGGCTGTAGGTTTTTCATATATGGCCTTTATTATGTCGAGATATGATCCCTCTATTCCCACATTGCTGAGTGTTTTTATCAGAAATGGGTGCTGGGTTTTATTGAATACTTTTTCAGCATCTATTAATAAGATCATATGGTTTTTATCTTTCATTTTGTTTATGTGGTGTATCACATTTACTGATTTGCGAATATTGTTGATCATCCTGTTTTAAATAGCACCCTCCCTGTCTTGGGTTGACACTACCTTTTCCTCTTCCTTGCTTAGTGTCTTTATAATGTATATCAGTGTTTGACACAGTTTAGATTTTCCATCTTTGACTCTCCTTGAACTATGAGAGCAGGAGCTTTTGCCTGTTTCCGTTTTTTTTTTTTTTTTCTGTTACATTCTCATATCATAGAAGAGTGACTGACAGATAATAGATGCTCAATATATACTTGTTTCCTCGTTTTTTTCATTGAAAAGTTTAAATTTGGGGAAACAAGACTTAAGATTTTTTATATGTATGAGGTAGAAAATGCTTGAAGGGGTGGGAAATTGACATATTTGGTTTGAGGTAACGGTAAGAAATTATAAATAGAAAAATAGTAGAAATATGAACCTAGATATCATCTAAACTTTGAAGTCAACCATGTTTGATCCAGATAATTCCGATTAGGCAAGCTGATATAAAGAGTTAACTGTTCCTTGTTCCATGCTTTTATTTTTGTGGTAAAAATATCTGTGCTACCCCCCACAGGGTGCAGTAGTTAGCCCTTTATCCAGCCCTTTACTTATCAACTCTTTTCCAAAGGACCTCTATAACCACTGACCAGTCATTGAAAATCACATTCCAGCAATGACCAAGAATTCAAGAAAAAGTATTTTGTGGTTATTAACTTCCTTCATCCCTGTTCTTTTAAATTTCATTCTTTTAAAATTTCAATATATACTTATTTAAAATTTTAAAAATACAAATAAAAAAGTGAAAATATCCTCGTCATCTCCTTTCGTTGCACTCTTGGGTGATAACTAGTTTGACATGTAGGTTTCCACAACTTTTTTCTCATGTGGTTATGTTATCAGGGAAGTTGAGGTATCTCTTTCCCCACTGATTGCTGGGGGTGGAGTCCTTAAGATATCTTGAGAAAAAGACTTTTCTGAGACTCACATGGGAGAATGAGTGATTTTTATTTGGGTGGAATTGCATCTCTGTGTTTCCAAAATCCCATTTCCCTTAGACCAGTCCTAGAAGTGTAACTGGGGATTAAGTAAAGCTAGAAGCAAAGCCAGTGTCCAGAGTTTCTATTCCATGTTACAGCCAGGTCAAGTTCAGCATCAGGCTAGTTGCAGTCCATTAGTCCATGGTGTGTGGGGTCCACATGGCCATGAGTCATGTAGGTGAATGCAGGAGAGTGAAACACACCAAGAGCACAAGAGAGCAAATTCTTTTGTTCGGGGGATTAAATATCCCAAATTTTGTGCCCTTGCAGTGGCCACTCCTATTCTGGCCAATGACCTGTTCCCAAGTGTGATTGACAGCAAGCACCTTTGCTAGTCCCTCCAACCTTACTGGGCATGTGTCTATCTCCTCCCTGTCCAGACCCTTCCCCCCAGTGATCTATGGGAATAGAATGGTGGCTCCCTGGGGAGTGTAAAGCTTTAGCTTCCTGGTGAAGCTGCCCAAATGACATGCCTATCATATTTAGACTTCTCTTTGTTCCTTTCCTATTATTAATAACTAGGTTAACTACAACAGTATCAGTTATAGATGTAATTTTTCATAAATAGCATCAAACTATGTTTTCCCTGATTTAACATTTCACTTACCAAACTAGAAAAAACATCATTTCATGTTAGTACTTAAAAATTTATTTCATTATTTTTACTCTTTTTATTGACTCTCATATAATGAATAAACAATATATATGTAACTGTTTCCCTGTGGATATATTTTTTTCCTCATATTTAAATAATTCAAACAATATCACAAATAAATACTTTTGAAGACACACTGTCTTTGTAATTATACAGGGTGGGGCAAAAGTAGGTTTGTAGTTGTTTATATGGAAAATAATACAATAATTAATAAATCATAATACAAAAATAAACTGTTTCATATACTCACAACTGTAAACCTACTTTTGCCCCACACTGTATATTAGTACTTCTTTGGCTCAGATTTCTCAAGTGGAATTGCTGAAGCAAAGAGATTATTCCTTTCCATAAACTGTGTACTTCTTCAAAATGCTACAGTGTGTATGAGAGCACATATTTTGATAACCCAGAATTTATTAATATTTTCATTTGCTTATCTGAGAAATAAAATTGGACTTTTACTTCAGTTTTCTAATTTACTTTGAATGTATCTGATTACTGAAGATATTGATAATCTTTTCTTATGTTCATTTGTGCTTTTACTGTACTCTATTAAAATTCTATTCATACTCATAACCTATATTGAGTTGTTTGGTCCTTTTAAGTATTGATTTGAATATAGTGAACATTAAAACTTTGTTCATTATACACAGGCAGTTTTCCTTGATCTTTAAATTTTTATTTTGTTGAATTTATTTTTTCTTGTAAAAGTCTTAATTTGTACAATATCAAATTATACATATGTATAATTTTTACTATTGCAGTTTATATCTTTAGATTTATAAGAGAATCTAAAATTTGATGGAAGTTGATATTCTAGGGACTCAAAGCCTTCTCACGTTTAATTTTTTTTTTTTAATTCTTAATGCTGCATGTGGTTGAGTATAAAAAAGTCTGAGCTAAAGATGTGTGGGGTACAATTTCTATTAAACATTAGAGTTCCTTAGAAACTCGAATTAGACTTTTGATTTAAAAGCATAAATCATTATAAATATGTAAAATATTATGAGACATTTATATTTTAATTTCCTGATTTTTAACATGTAATGAAATGTAAACAAATAAATTAGTGCACAGAAAAATTGTTGGTGGGAGCTTTGTTGTCGTGCACACTCTCAGGTTCATTTCCAAAGTTTTTATTCAATGCTTTGGTTACTTATTAGTTCTAGGAATCTATATTTTTAACAAGTACCCTTGGTCATTTTCTGACAGGTATTTCTCTCTCTGAGAAATCCCTAACTTACTATTTGTATATAATTTGATTGTTAGTGAGATTTCCACTAGCTCTTGTACACCTAATTAAGAGATAATTGTATAAGCTGTATATTCGACATTCCCATTAATGTATGCAATTAAAACTACAAGATAATACACAAGACTGCTGCAAAACATGTATATGTCAGAGATTTTTTTCTATTTATGTATTATGCACAGCAAATGAGTTCGTGCTTTCTTTGACTTCTTTAAATATAAACTATTTTTTTTTTCATCTTAAAAATATAGCTCAAACACAGAAAACAGCTTCGTGCTGACTGTGATGTTGTTATTCTGTTTATTGTCCGGCTTGCTTCCAAAAACACAAATAGATATGAAAAGAGATAGATTTCCTACCAGAATCTTGATATTTTTTTTTTAGGGAGTACATGTGTGGATGAATGTAGTTTTTCTTTTCCTTGCTAAAGTACTACTGAGGATATTGCAGGGGATATTTTGACAGTTTTAAGTTATTATAGCAATGGTCATAAATTAATTATGAGATGTAGAAGTAACTCCAGGAGAGAGATACTGAGCTATTTGGAAATAATATCATTATATTTTAAATGCGTTTCCATATTATGGGTCTAGCAAACCATAGGAAAAAAGCCATGTGATATAATATAAAGCATATTAGGAGATAAAACAGGACCTTCTTGAATGGCCTTAATGGACCATGTAGTCCAGCTTCTTGTTTCTAATAATGTCCAATATGAAATCAAGACAATAGAATAAGTAAGGCAATTATTTAAATAAAGCTATACAATGTCTTTTTGTTGTTATTTTTCCCATTTCTCATACTGTTCTTACATATACATCAGAGATGGTAATAAGTGAAATAGTAAATCTGTCAGTAACTGATACCTTATATCCCACTTTTATTCCTCATTCTTAGCCTATTGAAATAGAAAACAGAAGCTAAGAACAATTGAAAACAGAAACTAAAAACAATTAAGCAACTAACCTAGTCCTATAAAAGCCAGAGCAACTATTCATATTAAATTATGCGTTATTTTTAAACCCATGCTTTTTTCATAGTAACATAGAACATTTAAAATGTAATAGATTGTGTAAAACAAAATGGTATTATCACCTTAATAGATTTTAATTACTTGTGTCTTTTATAAATTTATGTATGTAATTTTCACAAATCCACCTTTCCGTAAGAGATCTATAAATTAGACAATATATGTTAACCATATTAAAATTATGATTCTTCTTTGAGAAAACATTGGAAAACAGAGTCAACAGCTACCTCTGGGTAAGTAAAGGCTGAATAAATGAACTCTTACCTTTCTAGTTGCTTATTCTTAAGACTCCATAGTTGTAAATGCAAATGCTCTTCATGCTGAAAACCATCGCCTTCAAAGGCCAGAGAGTGCATTTGAATAATATGGCCTGCAATCAATTCTTGACAACCTTTTAACCTTTCACAATGCTAACTAAAACTTCTTAGACATCAGTGTTATAGATGCATGTCATTATACATGTGTCCAACCCATAGGATGTACGACAGCAAGAGCGAACCCTAAGGTAAACTATGGGCTTTGGGAGATAAAGATGTGTTAATGTGGTTTCATCAATTGTAACAAATATGGAGAAGAGGTTGATAATGGGGACTAGGGGTATAAGGGAGGTCTCCGTGCCTTCCTCTTAATTTTTCTGTGAACCTAAAACTGTTCTAATAATATAACAATTTCTTAAATATTAAAAAAATGGTTCTTAAATCTTATAATATAATGGTATGTCCCTTTTACCTCTATAGATATAACATCTTTGTTTCTTATATTTTAGTTTCTTTCTAAAGTAGACAAATATATGAATCAATAGATCTTCAAAGTAATTCATTATCTTAGACTTTGAGTCAAAGAATAACACAGAAAAAGGAAAAAATGTCCTTTGGTTTATAACCTATTTTATTTAAAAAATATTATTGATTAATCATATTGAGTGCTATATACATTTAACATTTCTTAGGGTTTATATTGTTTAATTGCTTCATTCAATTATTTTACATTTCTGAAGAACCCAACTTCAGCAACTTCAATATTATAAAAATTGTGCACTACATTTGAACTTCATAAAGTTGTTCTGAGTAAACAACATATCTGAATTGGAAGATTAAGTTATCTTATATCCACATATATCCAATGACTGAAGATTTTGTAAGAGAAACCACAAGATGAAATAGCCCACTGTGTAGAAAGAAAACAAAAATTAAATAATATAAATTCTCACTAGCAATATGAAGCACATTGAGATTTAGAAAAATAATAATGATAAAGTGAATTGTAAAAGAGAAGGAAATACTAATTTGGACATTATTTCATAAAACTACTGATAGTAAGAAAACAAAATTAATTTAAAAACGTATAACTTTCTGTCAAGACTTCAAGCAATGAAAGAAAATAAGGGGGAAAAGATGAGCAACTACTTTTCAAATAATCACGTTAACAGCAAAGTAGAAACTATGCACAAAGGCATAGCATGATGGAGAGAATTTATACCTCAGTATAAGAGAGAAGTTGCTCCCCTAAAATAAAAGTCTTTAACATGTGTGGTAGAAAATATTTTTTAAAAAATTGGAGAGGAGACAAGTAAAACCATAGAAATTCTACATAGGGCAGAAACGACCTTTAAATATCAATCTATCAATCCAGGCATATATACATGCATTTTTAAAATGGTATTAATATTTACTGAACATCATTAGAAGTCATTATCGTGGTAGAATTTCCATAGTTGTAGGGCTAATGGGGACCAAAATAGGAGTCTTGGGTTTGCTAAGGAGGAGTTGTCCCTGTAAACTCCTCATAATTTGGGATGGGGCTTTGTAGTCTATATCATATGATCAGTGATGACCTAGGAAATAGTTCAACTTTCTCATTGCCTGAAGTCCAACAAGGGAATTAGCTAAATTCCTGTAAATTAATTAAAGAACTCAAGAGTTTGCAAGTACTTGTCTAATTAATTTAAGGGAAGAAAAAGGAAACCAGAGTGTTGTTAGCATTATTTGCTTACTATTCTATGTATTGAGAGGTATTCCTAGGAAAGGATGAGTCCAGCAGTGATTCGTACACTTGGCAAAAGTAGAAGGAAACTGAGAACAAGCTCATGCTGGGACTTACAGTGTTAGATAACAGAATTGTTTCTCAGCTGCAACTGGTAAAAGAAAAGCTAAGAAAGCCCACTAAGCAACAAAAAAAGAATTAAACTCCATCATGATTTATCCATTACAATTTTTTTCCTATTTTTATTAATTTATTTTTGTTACAGATGTTTCTCCTCCCCCCCCCCAGACACCCTCCTTCCCATCTCCCCCCACCCCCCCAGCCTTGTTGTCTATGTCCATTGGTTATGCATACATGCATATAAGTTCTTTGGTTCATCTCATCCATCCTCCCCGACCCCCTTCTCTGAGGTTTGTCAGTCTGAATCATACTCCTTTCTATGTCTCTGGGTCTATTTCGTTCATCAGCCCACCTTGTTTATTATAATGCACAAATAAGTGAGATCATGTGTTATTTGTCTTTCTCTGATTGGCTTATTTTGCTTAGCATAATACTCTTGAGGTCCCTCCATGTCGTCTCAAAGGATAAGAGATCTCTCTTTCTTACAGCTGCATAGTATTCCATTGTGTATATATACCATGGCTTTTTTTATCCACTCATCTATTGATGGATACTTGGGCTATTTCCAGATCTTAGTGATGGTAAATAGTGCTGCTATAAACATAAGGGTACATATATTCCTTCTGATTGGTGTTTCAGGCTTCTTAGGATATATTCCTAGAAGTGGGATCACTTGAGTCAAATGGCAATTCAATTTTTAATTTTTTGAGGAAATACCATACTGTTTTCCATAGTGGCTGCACCAGTCTGAAAAATTTATCTGAATCCACTAACGTTGTATCTGCTAAATGTTTTCATTAGATAACAGGACTCGGGAGAAAGAAAGAGACTAAGGAAAGAGGTTTCCCATAGAATCTTGTAGGCTCCATATAACTGCACTTTAGCCCCGAAGGAAAGGAATTTTCATAAAGAACTATTAGTGTGATTATTGGTACATGTAGTGGCTGGAATCAAATAATATGAAGGTCAGTATGCTTTTTTAAAAAAGTGTTACTGTCAAGAGAACAAACAACCTGGACTAAAGCAGACTGTGACTTAAAAACTCTGACATGACCCTTGGGCACTCAATCTCTAACAAGCAAGAAACAGTATGAGAAAGCTCCTCAACCCCCAGGGAAATAGTATTTTCCAAAATCTTCTTGAAATGTGGCCTGTGGAAATAATGGGAAAGTGCCTTCTAGGGCCATGAGAAACATTAGACTATGAGTTTTGCTCCAGAAGTGTGTGTGTGTGTGTGTGTGTGTGTGTGTGTGTGTGTGTGTGTGTGTGTAGTTTTGCTGTCCCTATTAGGTGCAGATGGGTGGTGGCTTTTTATTTCTGGTGTCATAATTTAAGGGAATATTTGGCGCTCTCTTCTGGGAGAGAGTGACTGTATTCTGCATGTGAGAGGATCACCAAATATTGTGGGGTTAAGAATAGGAACTATGATAGATTGTGCTAGGGTTTCACTTAACTGCTGTTCCTAAGTGGGTCTTGTCCTGGGAGGGAGACAGGCCAGGAAGCCAGGGCAAGCGGAACAGGGAAGCTGAGACAGATAGTTAAGCAGCAGTTTGCAGCCATATCCAAAATCTAGATGCCAATCAGTTTGCAGCCGTCTAGTAAATCCTGCCTTCCCTAAACTGGGACACTTAAGAGGAGTAAATGGCTTGCACTTCTCCTCCCCAACCAGAGGGTAAATAGCTTAAATCACCCTGCTCAGGGAGACAGAAGAAATCCAATTAGTGCCATTTGCCAACCACACCCAAGGACAGATGAAGTTAAGAGAATAAATCTCATCTTGGTCCGTCAACATAAAGCTGATGAATAGTCTATTGAAACCCTCCCCTAAGACCTCCTTGAAACACCCAGCCTTTAAAACCCCTCAAAACAAAGGTCCCATGCTTGCTTTCCCTCCCAGGAGCATGCCTGTGCCTCCCCCCTCCAGCCCCCTGCAACCCCCCCACACACACACCTTCTTCCCCTACAGGCATGTACCTCCTAAACTCTGAGGGACCCCATAGGCTTGCAGCCAGGGCAGCAAGGGGCAGTGACAGTTCATCCCAGGCAAACCTCTGAACCTGTGCCCAAAGCCCATTTTCTCTGACTTCTTAGTGAGCCAGAGAAGCCCAGCCTTAGCTCATTTCCCCAGCCCTTCCTTGTTTCACATTCCCAGCTTCAATAAACCTCCTCTGAAATTTGCTTGGACTTGTGTTGTGAAACATTCCTGCACAAAGTCAAGAACCCACACACTACCGGCTGGCCCTAGGAAGACCACTCAGGGCAAGGTCCCCTTTCCAGTAATAGGAGAATCATAACTTTTACCCAATGTGATGTCAATTTTGGCCATATAACTTGCTTCAGACAATGCTATGTGAGTGACAGTGTTATAAGATTATTTGGGGGCACAGAAGCTTTAAGATGCAATCAAGTGACACTGCCATTTTTCTTTTCTCTCTACCTGAGTCCAGTCATGTTTTTGTCTGTTTATTTGTTTTTCAACCTGAATCTTGGTAGGATAAAGAAGAGCCACAAGTCCACCCAAACCTGAGATCTAAATTTTCTCCATGATGTCAGACCAAAGCTACTCTCCAACCGAGGATATACTTTACTTAGCTTTTTTAAAAAAATAAATTAATTTTTTATTTACTTTTTTAATTAATTAATTTATTTTTGTTACAGATGCTTCTCCTTTTGCTTAGCTTTTTAAGTCTGCCCTGTCTTGCTTCCCTCACTCTGCTCCTGTTCTTCTTGAGATCCTTACCTCAATAAACACCTTGAACTAGCATCACCACATTAGGTTCTTGTATAGAAACCTGACCTAAGCAGTTGGCATCAGAAATAACTTCTCAGAAAAGGATTCTAGAGTTGGATAAAAGTTCACCAACTGTATTCAGATGCTGTGAAGTCATGACTTATTTAAAAGTTGACTGAGATTATTTTCATTAGCTGTATCCACATTAAGTGATTTAAATGTGGAATTATATTAGAGAGTTAGATGATTATTTTTGGATATCATTTATATGTTAGATTTCAATTTTTTGATCATATATGCACATTATAGTCCAAAAGAGTGAAAAATAATTATTATATTTTTGTTGATAAAGCTGATCATAGGAGCTGCCTCACCAATTCAGCTAAAATTAACAATAGTAATAAAGATAATAGGTCTTCACTAAACATTTACTACATGCCAAGCATGTTATAAACACTGTCATCTCTTTAAAAGTCATAGCAAGTCTACAAGTTAAGTAATTATGAAAGGAAACACACATTCATAGATCTGTAGATTGCCTTTTTATAATGTTACAGGGTGTTTCCCTAAGTTCAGAGCAATAAAGATCTGCTAATTTAAAGAAAGGAAGAAATTATACCCTCCAGGTAATTAAAATGTATACACACTGTGATAACTGAAGTTATGGACTGTTTCGTTTAAGCATAGTAATAAATTTCTCCTCTCTCTCTCTCGCTCTCTCTCTCTCTCTCATATACATCTATCTATCTATCTATCTATCTATCTATCTATCTATCTATCTATCTATCTATCTATCAATCATCTATCATGTATCTACCATCACCAGAAACTATATTTTTGTAAACACAGAAAGTAGAGAGGGTAATTTTTATTCCAGCACAAATATTCTAATACATAAATGACAGTGTGAGTCTCTGCCCATGTTTTCTGATGTTAAACAAAATCTTGAAGTTGAATTACAAAGCACTGCCATTTGATTGATCAAAAAATTGAGGCTAATGAGGCTCTACCTCACCTCTATGTCTTTCACCTATTCTCTGCCGAGATTAAGCTGGGTAAAATAATTTTAACTCCAGGCTTGGAGATAGGAAAATAAATGTGTAAAAGAGCAGACTACGGTAAGCTCAGTCAGAGAACAGCACTGCAAAAAGCCCGGAGGAAGAAGGATGTGTGGTGTTGAAAACATCGTCAGAGAAGGAAAGAGATTAGATATGAGGCGGAGAGAACTAGAGCTAGCTAAGGCAGGGGCTTGTATATCACTGTAAGTTTTTCAGAGTTCCTCTGATTGTGACAGGATGCCAATGCAAGGTCTTGTGCAGGATGGGAGTGATAGATCCTAATTTATATTTTTTTAAAAACCCCAAAGAACAATGAACATGTTAACTGCTGCTGATTACTGCAGTAGGATATTTACAGAGAATTCCATTTGGCAAAAGACGAAACTGCTGACCTGGACAAGAAATGAATATATAGCTGGAGGGCATTGTGGGAATCATGAGAAAGTTTTTTGTCTATTGGTTTTAAGATGGGAGTTTTTATGTTGCTTTATGCTGTTGAAGATGAGAGGTAAAATGATACAGTGTTTTGGATTATAGCTCTGAAGCCACATTGCCTGGGCTCAAATCCTAGCTTAATCTCTTTATCTGTAAAAATGGGTTTCATAATATCAAATCATAGAATTAAATAAGGGTTGAGTCAAGACGTGTAAAATACTTAAAATTGTTCCTTGCACATTGTAAACACTGCACATTATTAACTATACAAGGAGGGATGTTTTTGCTATAGGAGAGATATAAAAAAAAAAATTGCCAGAGAAAAATCAATCGAATGAGAGACATAGGATGGAAACCATTTCACAGTTAAGGATTTGATGCTAGGTTGGAACAGACATGGCTCATTCATTTTAACAGGAGGGAGGTCAAAGTGTGCGTGAGATGAGGTATGTAGGTTGATTCTCTCTTCCTTGAGGTATCATTTATGAGAAAAAAAAGCTCTTGTCTGATATTTGGGCATGTATGATATATATCTTCTTGTGGAGTAGAGCTATTTGATTTATTCAGGGCATCTTTATTTGGATAAAAAACTGGAACAACATACTTTTTAACTTTATATATTTGTATTGGTTTTAGTCCAAAATATATTTTACAGCTATGTTTTTTTAAAAGTACACGTCTGAAACGTTTGCTATAAAGAAGTAGAGCAGGTTAATTTTATGACTTTGCCAGTTTTCCATCTGTTTTAAATTATTTTAACAAAATATAAATAAATGAATGGAGGATTAGAAATGAACACATAAATAATTGTGCAGGACCACTCAATCCTTTAAGGATAATTTCTTTATTTTTGTTTCTTAAATAAGAAAATGGCATTAAAATCGATTATTTTTCCCTTAATAATTATATTAAAACACCCACAGATAATGCACAAACGGGTAAAGCACTTCTCACTGTTTTTTATACACAACTATGAGGATACAACGAAACAAGATTAAATATGCCACTGTATTTAATCCTAACCTTTTTATTGCTATTTGTATTTTGCTTTGGCAATCAAAGTTAGAGGTGGTTTCCTTTCAAACTCCTAAATCAGCACTTGACTCATGCTATTATGGTTTGGTAATATTTTTAAATCAAGCAAACATATCAGTAAGTAGTAGATAACAAAATATGAGAGGATATTTTGAAATTTAAGGTCAGTAATTATGGTTAGTTTTATATAATCCTTCACTTGGTGATTTACAAGGTTATTATTTTATTTTTTAAAATCTGAGTAAATGGATGTAAGCATTAAGGGAGATAAAAGGTTATATTTTTAATTTAGATGCTACTCATACTATCAGCATATGATTTCAGGACAGATACACATCTGCATTTCTCATGATTTATGTGGAATCATCAGTAGTTTGATGTTAAAGACATTTATGCAAAAATACATTGCAAAAGCACACTGAACCATGAGATTACTAATATAATATTGTTTAAAAACATGTTTATTTAAAATAAAAACATAAAGACAAGTAATTATATATTGTGTTCTGCAATTAAGAAAAAATGAAATACTCATTAAGAAATTATTGGTTATAAATAGAAAGAAAGGAACATTCCCTTAGTACATAACTTAGTGTTAAAGACAAAGTACCTATATATTTTAATTTGAAGTTTTACATCTGAACATTGTCATGATTGTTGTTTTCTTGGTATAACCTAGTGCAAAAGTTGGAGAACATTTTCTCTAAAGCATCAGTTAGTAAATTTGTTAGACTTTTTGAGCATATAGACTCTATTACGACCATTCCATTTGGTGGTTGTACTGTGAAAGCAGCCACAGGCAATGCCTGAGTGAACAGGATGGCTGTATTCCAATACAATTTTGTTTACAAATTGAGGCAGAAGACCAGCCATAGTTTGCTGTCTCCTGATCTATTAGAATTTCAAAATGGACAGGTTATTTAAAAAACATGATTGCAATGCTTTTAAGAATCTGAGAAACAATGATACAGTTCTAGCTATTAGAACAAATAAGATCATATAAATATATCTACATATAGACATAATTGTAGATATGACCATAGTTATAGACTAAGGTGTTAATATTGATATCGTTTTGCAACACATAAAGGTATAAAGAGATCTTTTATTCATTTGTTTCTTTCTTTTGCTGCACCTGGCTAGTCATCACACTGGTTTCAAAATAATGCTATAGGTAAATATTTTAATTCTTGCCATCCTGAAGTGAAATTCTGTAGATAGTAGCCTGGGAATCACACATTAACTCATGCACACATGCACTTCAACTAAATCAAATATATCTACCTTACTATTCAACTTTCAATTCTTCAAAACTTGCTACCATATTTGCAGCTATTAGCAAACAATTCAAACAATTTGCCAATGAAAAGGACTTAGAAGTTATATTAGAAATCTAGACTTACGTTTAGTTATTCTAAATTAATTACTTTTCTGTCTTCCTAAAGCTGTTAAAGAAAAATGTCCTCTGTACTATTATACATGTCATAGATATTAGCAGTAGGTAATTATTACAGTTTCTGGTTCCTGTCTTCACTTCCCTCCTGTGCATGTGACACGGAGGCTGGATCAGGCACCGCTAGGCAGAGTTGGAACCCCTGAAGCCCTCGATTCTGAATGGACAGTGCATTGAACAGGAAACTCCAAGCACTGTTTACTAAATATGGGTTCCAGGTGTTTCAGTTCTCATGGTCAATATAATAAATGATGTAGAGAATTCACAAATTACAAATATAATCTCTGTGCTTCAGGAATTTATAATTTTGTAAGAAAATGAGGGCAATGAATAGAATTGTCAGTTTTCAGATTTAGATTCACCAGAAAGAGGGCTAAGCATTTTCACCTCCATTGTTCCAATTAGCCAGGATTCACAGTGTCAAATGCCTGACGATGTCAGGTGGTACCGCATGAGAGTGGTGCTGGCTGAGTAGGGGTCGTGATAGAAGACAGAGAGCATGCTCCCCTAAAGGGGCGACCAGTTCCAGCTTTGTGCTGCCATGTATTCTTAGAATTCATCTGAAGCCAGATAATCATGATTTTCTATTCAAAGATAAATGAATACTATGCAAGCCAAACAAAACACATCTGACAACTGGAGTCAATGTTAGGCGATATTTGCAGCAATGGTCTTGACATAATTTTTGTATAATCAGTGTCTCATATTTAATATGATATAACTAAGCATCATAGATATTAGTAGACATTCTAAAATTTACACGCCTATCATAATAATGGAGACATGGTTTCATGATAACAAATATGGGGTGAAATCTGGCTAATAGGGACCTTCAGGGAACACTAATGATGCTAAATTAAATGTAATCATTACTGATGTGTGTAGAATTGAGGACAGAAGAATTGTTGGAGAAGCAATCCTATTTTTTTTCCCTATGTACTATTAAGGTGCACATTATATGTGTAAGTTAACATATTTATATTTGGAATTAGAAACAAGTATTATGTGTTCTCTGTATGCTATCTGTCTAAACTTGATGCCTGTGCTAGGGGGTCCCCAAAATATGAGGCTCCTCTTTGTTTGCTGACATTACTCTCTCCAGACTACTGGGAATCACCCTATATCCAATCATAGCCTTTTCTTTTAATGTGGAACTTGGAGATTAATCAGCCCATAGACCAATCTTATCTGAGTAGGTGGTATGAGATGTGAAGTTACAAACCTCTCAGGGCGGTGCTTCTTACCATATGAGAGGGGCCAATCTTCAGAGAGAAAAAAAATTAAAATGTCCCATGTAGAGAAGCATAGGTAAACTATGGAGAGGTGCTAGCATTATCCAGGTTCCTCAGGCCGAGTTAAATCCCTTCCTGTTCACCGTCTTTGCACTCTGTTTTTAATGGTCAGTATACCCTCTTACATGTCTAATGACTCCCATTTGATGTTTGTCAAATCAGATTTCCCCCACTTATTATCAAGAGGGTCTTGTCAAACAGTGCACATACATTATTTTTCCTTCCAGATACAGACACATTTTTCTCCAATGTACCAAAACATCATATGTGACACTATGAAAAGGTTTGAAGAAATGAAAATCAAACTAACTTTATTATTATTATTATTATTATTATTATTTTGTGAGTCTGTAATCCAAGTCCAGTGGCCAGGAAACACGAAACGTGGTGAGTTGAAGAGAAGGGGGGACCAAGACTGAGAGAAAGTGTGTGTGAAGTGTAGACTCTCACAGCTATCACAGGTCCCTGTCCTATGCTCTACAAGCTTCTTTAGCAGAGTGTGGGCTGTTGCTACTTAGTATCTTCTGAGAAGAGGGTTGTCTTCATCTCCACAGGGACAGTAAGGAAAAGCACCATCTTACGTTTTCCTCTATCTCTTCTCTATAAGCAAGAGAGTGCGAACCACATGACTTGGAAAGAAGTGTTGTTGGCTAATTCCCCTCAGAAAGTTAGACCTGGCAGTATATACACTTTACTAATGGGGGCATCACTTATTACTTTGTGGTTCTATATACATAGAAAATAAAGAGTTGGACTAGCCCAAAGATTACCAAAGGAGACAATTCTACAGATATTAAAAAGATAAGGTAATAATTATGAAAAAAAAAGTATGCCAATCAAGTCAACAAATTAGATGAAATGAAAAACTTGCATACCAAAGCACATTCAAGGAGAGATCTATCACCTGATAACACCATTTTTATTTAACAATTTAATTTTATTTAACAGCCTGTGAGAGATAATTTTCCATGGATTTCTCACGTATTTGCACATCTTTTGAACATAGGCACTAACTACCCTTTGTTTCAGACAATCTGTTCAAGAATGTGTGTAAAGCAGGCTTTGAAGACTAGAAACTAGAGTTAGTTTCTCCCTTTGGGGTACAGGGAAGGTGTGCTTACAGACTGGGAAGATGCTGGTAGTGTCTGTCTCTAGAGCACAGAATGGGTTTGACTGCTGTTCCGGACAACAAAGATGATGTTTCCCCCAGAGCACAGAGCAGATATATTTACAGACCACTGAAAGTATAAGTAGGTTCCCTAAACTTGTTTCCTCTCAAACAATGCAACGCAGTGGACATGCGTACATTCCTCTGGGCCCAATAATAACATATCCATGGGACTTATATGCAAGGGGACTCAGATTTGTGGCAGGCTAACTTGTCAGCTTGATAGTTGCCTAAATCTCAGCCCCTTCGTAGTTCTTGGCAAGATCTTCTCAAATGTAAAACCTTAGGCATAGATAGCTTTCCCTGTGAATTCCAGAAAATACGCATTGAAGATATTACACAAATTATTCTAGAAACTGGAAAAGGAAAAAGTATTTCCTCACTCATTTGACAAAGCCAATTTTACCCTTATACAAAAATTATTAAAAGATATTACAAAAAACCCACATAGATCAACATGTTAATACATATACATAACAAAATTGTAAACAAAATGTTAGCCAATTGAATTCAACAATATTTCAAAAAGATAACACATCATAACAAAGTATATTTTATTCCAAGAAAGGAAGTTCTAACTTTTGAATATTAATCAATGTAATTCATCATATTAATAAAAAGTGAAAACATGATCATTTCTATGAATACATAAAAAGCATTTGAAAGATCCCAAATCCCTTCCTGATAAAAACTTTCAGCACACTGAGAATACAAGGGGCTTTCTCAACATGATAAAGAACATTTATGAAAAGCCTACAGTTAATATCATACTTAATGGAAAACACCTCAAAGCTAAGATTTATTAAATATGACAACAAAAACATGATCCAAAAAAGACCAAATTGGTAAACTGAACCTTATTGAAGTTAAAATGTTCTACATTCTGAATGCACTATAAAGAGAATAAAAAGACAAGCCACAAACAAGAAGAAAATATTTGCAAGTCGCGTACCTATAATAGGACTTATATCCAAAATACATAAAGATCTCTTGTCCTTTGAGATGACATGGAGGGACCTGGAGAGTATTATCCTAAGTGAAACAAGCCAAGCAGAGAAAGACAAATATCACATGATCTCACTTATTTGTGGAATATAATGAACATAACAGTCTGAGGAACAGGGTAGACCCAGAGATGTGGAAGAAGGGTAAAGACTGACACCCCTCAGAAGAGTGGGTGGGTGGGGAGGGGAGAGATAAACCACAGAACTTATATGCATGTATGCATAACTGATGGACATGGACAACAAAGCTGGGGATGGGGCGGGAGGGATGGGGAGGAGGATGTCAATGGGGGAAAAAGGAGAAACATCTGTAACAAAAACAAATTAATAAAAAAATAAAATAAAGAAAGAACTCTCTAAATTCCAAAAGAAAAAGAAAAAATGGGTAAAATTTGACCAGACACTAGTAAAAATTAGAAATATGAATGGCAAATAAGCACATGAAATAGGTACTCACCATCATTAGCTATTAGGGAAAGAAATTAAAACCATTAGAATGACTAAAACTAAAATAAATTACTATATCAAATGCCAGTGAGGACCTATGTCATTGCTGGTAGAAATGTAAAACTGCTTTGGAAAGCAGGATGACAATACTATGAAGATACGAACAAAATGAAAGTTTTCTGAAAAGTGAAGTTAGTTCAATTTAAACTAGCATATAAAATATCTAGCCTTAATCTCTTTATCTGTAGAGTGTTTGTATGTGTGAGTAGTATGATGGCTAATCAATCATATTTATCATTGAAAAATATGCAAATCTGAGAAATACATGTGAGTGTAGTTTATAAATGTAAGTAACAAAACCCAAAAATGGAGTATTATCATAATCAGTGTTACTTTATCTTTTTGAAAACTACAATATCTTTTCAATAATGTGATAATATTTCATTCTTTTTTCTCCAGCTTTTTTACTTCTTGTAGTAAACGTAGAGCCTAAAACTAACCCAGGTCTACTAGAATGCAGCACCGTCCACATACAATTTCAAAATGCCGGAGAGAGAACTGTGCTATCTGTTACAAGGTTATAAAAGTATATTTGGCAACGTAAATTGATTTAATCAGTCCAGCAATTCCACTGTAGAAAAAAATTAAATGAAAAAAGGTGAATCACTATAAAGCATGGAACTGGGAAATTTGGGGATAGCATACTACATGTAGAGAAGTCCAGGATGACTATAGCAAAAAAAGAAGAAGAAATCATAGATCTCTGAGCTTGCTTTTATCTCCTGTGTTGATGGCCCATTGGTTAATAAAGCTGCGTCTCCTTTTCTAAGATGACATGAGTGCTGAGAAATCTGTTATCTTTTTTAGTACGAAGAACAGGTGAAGAAGAAAGAACTCATATTCCTGAAGCTAGTGATTGTGTTGCTAAAACTGAATTGCCCTTTTTTAGCAATCACTTTAAGGAGTATTTATTAAGGACCTACTGAAACCAGACAACAAATAGGTCCAGGCTGCCTGTCACTTCTTAAGCCAATTAAGCAGAGACAAGGTTGAATCGTTTATGAGCATTTGTTCCAACACCGCCCACAGTATGGGAGAGCAGTGGGTCACCCCGTAAAATCTACTCTGCCCCCTCATTTGCCAGCTGCTTTTAAAGGGTAGAGAAACAATGACTATGTGAGAAAGGGCAGTTGGGCAAAAGGAAAAAAAAATGGGTAAAACGGTTGCAGGCAAGGGGGGAGGAATGTGGGCCGGGAGCTGAAGGATCTGGTCGCCAGTGAGTCTCAGTCCTGGGTCCAGTGTTCCGATAATCAGGTTGTTCATCTTTCCGTGACGTCAAGTCGTCCCCCTTGTCCTCAGGTTAGGAGAATGGACAGCATTCCCGAGGTACGCACCCAAGGTGCACACCTCCCAGCCAGGGCAGAGTGGGCTTTCCTTTAATCAGAACAAAGCAACCATGATTAACATCGCAAAGGATGATTAACATTTATTATAACTATGGCTAGTGCCCCACTGTGATTAGTTCTCTATTCTGTTATTCTCTCCGGCCCCTTTCACTACTATATGCCAAGGACGGTGCTAGGTATTGAAAGATTATTAGTTGCAACTCTGTGTGACCGGATTTTGTGAATCCAAATGACTATTGTGTATTCCATGTATGTATTATAGTCCCAGTAATTTGTGGCAGATTTGATTTTATATAGAATCCTAGTGTAGCTCTGCTAAACTTCACCATGCAGCACGTAGTTACAGGCATTGAATGTATATGCACCACATGGAATTTAGCAGTTGGAGTGGAGGGCGACGCTTTTGCAAGGCCCCAGATTAGTGTAAAATCCCTCATTGAGGCAAGACCTGCAGGTAAGCACACCGTTTGCAGGGGTCTTTTAAGTTATTCATTGGAGAGAAATCTCACAGACAGGAATACAGCCAGATGCCTGCTGTTCTATATTGAAATTTCAGGAAAAAAGTTGTGTGACACTCTCTCTTTAAAACTGCTCTCTTTTAAAATAATAATAATAAAAAAAATTAAGTATCCTCGCTTCAGTAAAAGGTCACAGAATGGTCAAAGAATGAGAAGCTGGGATAAGATCCTAGAGCATTTTTCTTTGAAGAACTCTAAGCCCATTACATAGATGATCTATTGAATCCCTGCAATGGTTACGGGAAATGGATATAAGTATTGTTATTCTTTTAGTGCTTTGCAGAGGAAATATAAAAATCATCAAATAGAATTTTCAAGCCCCTCACTCAAAGAGCTCAGTTTTGTATTTGTCTTCCTAGCTTTGGACTACTCCCCCAGATGTCAGAAAAGATGAACCATAATCTCCCAGGGGCATGTTTGATGTGATTCACGTAGGGCAAAACAGATTGTAAAAATTTATAACCTCTTTGGAGGAGAAAATAGAAGCTACATTCAACAAAAGGTGGAGGAAAGTGAATGCTATTGAGCAGTAATCACCAGCAAGCTGCGAGAACTGCAAAGCCTTTAACTCAAACTTCTCAACAGAATAATTTTTGATCATACACAAGGTAAAAATAATTCTTAAGAGCTGTAGAGAGATTTGAGAGAAGCATATAAGATCCTGAAATATAAAAGACATAGAAAGTCCCCCAAGAACAAAAATCGTGCTTAAACTATATTAGTGGAGCCGATGGTTCCTGGATTTTTGAATATCTTCCGTGTGAAAAAAAGGGTATCAATTTTCGTACGAAGATAAGACAGAAAGAGAAATAGAAGGAATATAATAATAGCTACTTCTAATGGACTGTGTAATTTAAATGGAGTTTCTGGATTGGTTTCAAAATGAATTCTACCCAAGAAGGAATATTACAATGTCTCCTTCTCAGTGTCTAACTATACATTTAAACACCCCCTGCACATACACATACAGATTCATATTATACTAAAATATATTGAATGTATTGAGCAACTTCTATGTGCTAGTCATTTTGTGTATGCACATTTCCTTATTCTATCCCCATACTAACACAGAAACTCATTTTTTAAAATCATTTTGAAGTTCCACCAAAGCATTTAACTATGCTGAATTAAATACAGTTTGACTGGAGATTACTGAGGTAAACGACATGTAATGGTTATTTTTAGCACTGTATATCTAAGAGAGAAAGGAAAGAGAAAACTAAATTCTACCCAAAATACTTATATATACATACTAGTTTATTCTATCCTCGACAAACTTCTACAAAGTAGATACTATTAGTAATGCCATTTAAAAGATGAGAAAAGAAAAACAGTGAGATCATGAAACTTCCACAGAGTACATAGTGAGAAGTGATAAAACAATAATTTGAACCCAGGTAAGCTCATACCAAAGTTAAAACTCTTAACCACTGTATGCTACTTCCTTTGAAACCTATATCATCTTATTAACCAATGTCACTCCAATAAACTTAATAAAATTTTTAAAGCCACCAAAAAGAAAGTATGAGATGCAATAACATTATCAATATCCTGTAATTAGTATATATTTTAAGTAACGTTTCAGCATTCTCTTCCTTAATGAAGTGATTTTCCCAGTGGAAAAAAACTTGATTTTTTAATCAGGTAAGCCTGATTTCTTTTATCAAGTTGCCACTCACCAAAAAATATGAAACTCATTTAACTTATTCAAAAGATATGAGAGATGAACATCAATGGTCTGCCTCCTGTACACCCCTTTCCGGGGATCGAGCCCACAGCCGGGGCATATGCCCTTGACCAGGAATCAAAAGGCAAGAAACATCCTGGTGCTCGGGAAAACACTCACCAACTGAACCACACTGGCTAGGGCTAACCCATGGCTCTTAATTTAGTACTAAGATAATAACAAAATAAACATATTTTGAGTCAAATAGAATTAGTTTGAATATTGGCTTTGATGACAAAAACTGTATCATCAAAACCTATATAAAATTGTATCAGTTTCAAAGGCAGTAGCAAATAGTAGTTAAGAATTTTACCTTTGGTATGAGGTTACCTGGGTTCAAATTATTGAACCTTGGAGAAATAGTCAACTGCTCTGACTAGGTAATAATAGTCTTAATCGTTTTATTAAACTGTGATCAGTATTTATTAAGATAAAATAGTAAATGTAATATAGCGAATAAAGCAAAGTTCTTAACAGCGTATCTAAGTCAGAGATAGCATTTAGTAAATTAAAATGTTAAATACTGATTAAGAATTTTTGAGATTCTTTTTTCTCTTTTACAATGAGGTAAATTCTGTGTCTCTCACAGCTGAATCAGTATAAGATTTGAAAACAGAGTACACTTAAGTAGATAGAGTTAAAGCAGTGCTTGCCACATAGTTGGCATTCAGACAGCATGGTGACCTTGTTTTCATTTGTCCCTTATTTATACTTTAATTAACTTGAAGTGATTTCCAACTGGTAGGTAATGTCCACAGATTACTCAACAGCTCAATTTGCTGCCTACTTTTGTAGGAATCTGCCAGGCCAAGCTCTATTATATGCTTTATTATAAAAAAGCATTTCTTTTATTGTTTGAGTAGCATCTACTTGGAATTGTTGACAGCAAACTGAACACATTGGTTTTGTTACATACAAACATTATCTTAGAGTATAAAGTCAAAATATAGCATTTTCTAAAATAAACATGCAACTGTAAACTGTGTCATCAAAACCAGGGGTCACAGAAACTTTCCTCTAAAGAGCCGTATAGTAAATATTTTGTCCTATGATCACTGTCACAACTAGCAAACTCTGCCATTACACATGAAGGCCTCCCAGCCACCTACTTCTTAAATGGGTGGAACTTTGCTCCAATTAAACTTTATTTATAAAATCAGAATGTGGGCTGGATTTGGACCACAGATCACAGTTTACCATCTTTGATCAAAACAAATTGTTTAATTGGATTGTGAAATAAAGCCCTACCAATATTGTCAATAACTTATTTAAGACAAATAAAACAGAAGTTATCATCAGTATTATTGATTATAAACTCTAGACAAAAAAAGTAGGTTTTTTTGGTGTGTGTTTTGTGTTTTATGTAGAGTAGATAATCAATAATTATAAATTCATTAATTTAATCATAAGAGAATATTTATTGAGCACTTAAGATATGAATAAATGAATTAGTACTGATTCCATATGTAAAGCAAATTTTGGCATAAACATTGAAAAGGCAATAATTCTTCTACTTTATCTGTAGACATCAAGAGAGGATATACTTATTAGTAATTCTGGTCTTCCTAACTAGGCATTGAAGACATCAGAAGGGACACAGCATAAATGATTATCTGGTCAATAGAGATCAAAACTGTGTGCATCAGGCTAACCTTAATTTCTGAGAAAGGAAAGCAGTGACAGTTCTAGAGGTTCGTTATGCTAGCTGGCAAGGAGCTTGAGAAAAATTGCCATGTGAAGCCGAGAGAAAAAGCTCCAAAGGAAGTAGAAGTCAGAGTCACATGAAGAGCAATTAGATTAAATAATATGAATCATAGGCTAACAGGAAAAAATAAAAGTTGAATAATAGAGACACAAACATTAAAACAGGGTTTACAGTGTATTAAGACAGTTGAGTAAGGAAACTTCCTTTTTTCTTGGTTGGTTTGTCTTATTTTTATTCAGAGAAGAAAATGTTCTACTACCATGAAAAAGTATTCACTAAAAACCAGATGTAATTTTATCACACCTTTTCATCTAACCAACTGGAGTACATTGAAAATCCTAGAGAATGTGAGTTTAACCAAAAATTTGGATAATATAGTGAAGTAAAAGTTAGATAGGAAGCAGAACTTTAGTTAAATTATAACAAAGGAATAAGATAAAGTACAAAGATCAAAGTAGTCTGAGTGATCAATGGGTCCCTGATGCAATTTAGTGTGGTTATAAGCAGTGACTACTCTTTCTGTTTTGCAAAGTCATTTTTTGGGGGAAAAAAAATGACTGACATTTAATTAAGCCAATTTCTCAGTCTGCATTATGACTGCTTAAATTTATTCCTAGGAATTTATGGAACTTAAAACTAACAAACAATAAAACTAGGAATAATTTCAAGAACACAACTGAATATAAATATACAATTTTTAAAATGTTTTTGGTAATATATTTTTTAACTACTCTGTGATATAAAAATCAGAAATAGAAGAAATTTATTTGGACAGAAGTAGAGTTAATATTATAAACTACAGAAGACTTTGAAAGATTTACAGAAGTAAGAAGATTTGAATTTACTTTATAAACTGAAAATATTTATAATTCAGAATAATATCAATGAACCTAGATCTATAAAATATTGATGAATAACTGATTCCTTAGTTAAAGAACATGTTCTGTGAAGAAATAAAAAACAACAACAACCCAGATTCTATAATGTATGTACACATTGTTATATGAAATAATATGGCAGAATTGAAAGGAAAACTATCTGATTCTTTTATAAGTATAAATGGGTAACTCACCTATTAAAAGAAGACTTCTGCACAATGAATATATAATAGTTATGGATACTTATGCACAAAATAACAATGGAACAATTGTTACAAAGCAAAGTTTACAAAGAATGCAAGAGGACTAACATTGAACTTGAACACACCACTCAATATTAGATCAAGTGCACAAAATGTAAAGATACGAAGTCCTAAACAACAAAGTCAATAGAGCATATTTTGTCAATGCACTTGAATGTCTATGTTTTAATAATAAATTGTCTCTTTTTTAAGCAGACATAAAACATTCACATAAAATTATCACGTTATTTTATAATTACAACAGGGGCCCTAACATTTTGTAGGTGCTTGGTGATTGCAACACCATGGACCCAAGCACATGTGGTTTGGACCCACACACTGTGCAGCCGAAGGCAATGGTAAACCTCTGCTGTATTTTCTTATTTTTTATTTTTGTTTTAGCTTGAAAAAGCTATGATATGACAAGCCCAAATGAAATATGAGATAGTGCAGAGAGATGAGACTCCCAGGTCAGGAAGCATTCAAACGGTTAACTGGGGAAGAAGTGAGGACACGTATGAATAGCAATGTTACTAATGACACACCTAGACCAAAGCCGGAGTATATCTCAGGGCTGTTGTGCACAAAGGTGAAAGAAAAGTACAATGCTGCACAACACATACAATGGGAACATGAAACGTAAGAAGCGTGAACCAAGGTAAAATGGAAATAGTAGAGCAAGAATCAGAATGTATAAACATTGCAGTGCTTTTTGTTAGCAAACGAAAATGACTGGATTGGGGCATTTCTAATCAGGCAGCTACAAAGTGTTCTACTCTGGAAAGGACAAATACAGAAAAAACAAAGTGGCTTTAATACTGAGACAAGATGTAGCACAGGTAGTTAGGGACTAGAGTGAAAGGTTACATGGAATGATATATCAGTCAGTTTCCAGGGAAACCTGTTAATATAGCCATCATTTAAATCCACACTCCAACTTACAGAAGCTGAAGATGAAATTGGAAGCTCTTATGCAAGCATCCAAGAAGAAATTGGCCACATGCCAAAACAAGACACAGGTAATTGGAACTCAAAAGTAGAAAACAGAGCAGAATTAAATGTACTGGAAAATTTGGACTATGGGTCAGAAATGAAGCAGGAGAATGGCTTGAGAATTTCTGGGGAGCCAAGCAATATGTCCATCTCAATCCCATATATACATGGACTGTATACGTGAACCTCACTAGATGGCCAATACAAAAATTGAAATTTGAAATTAGAAGTGCAAGATGGAGAAATTGTATTCTCTCTGCCAAAACAAGTCCAAGAGCATGCTTGTTACTGACCACAAACTGTCTATATCAAGCAGTAAAGCTGATGAAGAGTGCTAAAAGAATCGCAGTGCCAATATATTACTTAGATGACATTCCTGATGGATTTCAAGTCCACCTAAAAACAGATATGTGCTGTTAACCTTAATTGACCAAGAGCCAGAAGAACTTGGACTGAAACTATAAATATTAGGAGGAAAGAACATGAAAAGACAATGCTAAAAAGAAAAAGAAAAGAAAAATTGAGATGGATGACAGAAGCAGCACTTAAAATTTTAAACACAGGAAGCAGTTAAAAGTAAAAGGTGGCAAATGGAAGGTTGGAATCCTGAATGCAGATTTTCAATGACTATCATGTCAAGATAGAGAGCTATTACAATAGTCAATGTAAAGAGATAGCAGAGAACAACAAAGAAGAACACACACACACACACTCGAGATATTTACCAGAAGACTCAAGAAATAAAAGGGAAATTCAAACTTGGTCTGTGAATATTGAATGACCAACAAGGAAGCACATTATCTGACCAGGAGAAAATAAAGAAAAGGTGGAGACAGTATACTGAAAATCTATACCGAGGAAACAAAAGGGTGACAGATACCTTTGAAGAAGATTTCTATGAGGAATAGAAGGCTTTCCTGAAACTACTGGGAATAAATAAATCACCACGGGTAGATGGATTACCAACATAATTATTTCAAGCCACGGAGACGGAATCTGTCAAAATTCTAAGATTATGTCAACAAATATGGAAAACGAAACAATGGCCAACAGCCTGGAATCTTTTGATACATATCACAATCTTCAAAAAGGGAGATGCCAAGGTGTATAGTAACTAAAGGACGATGGCTCTAATTTCCCACACTAGTAAAGTGATGCTCTAGGTGATGCAATAAGCCTTCTACCTTACATGGAGCAAGAAATGCTAGGTGTTCAAGCTGAATCCAGAAAAGGAAGCACTCAATATCTAATTGCAAACACGTGTAGGACACCTGAGTGCTACGAAGAATTTCAGAAGGTTAGTCTATGTTTTACAGACTACAGGAAAGCCTTTGACTGAGTGGATTATGAAACGCAATGGGTTGTTCTGACAGAAGAAAGGGAGGGTGGGCACAGCACTTGATTGTCCTGATATATAAACTGTATGTGGACAGAAAGCCACTGTCAGTATAGAATATGGAGAGACAGAGTGGAGTCCTGTAGGTAAAGGTATCAGACAAGTGTGTACTTTATATTCCTATTTGTTTAATCTGTATGCAGAATGCATTATATGAAAGACTTGGCAAGAGTAAGAAGAAGGAAGAGTGAATATTGGTGGAAGAAATATAAGATATTTCTTAAGATATGCAGATGACACATTCTTACTGGCAGAAAGAAGGCATTTCTGGCCAATGAGATGTAGGCAGAAGTCCGCTAGGGGTTTTAGAAGGAGGTTTTTCTTTCATAATACCAATTCTGCTCTTCTACCTCTTCCATTTACATTTTCCAAGGGCAAAAGCTAAATTGTATGTATGATAAAACAAAAAGATAAAAGGAATCAGTTTTTAATGATATACTTGATCAACTATCATACCTCTGGACTGGCTAAATTTGTTACGAGATACATATCCTTTTACTTTTAAGCCACTGCTGAAAACATTATTTTTTTTTAATTTGAATTTTTACACAATGATGTATGGATTACATATGAAAAATCACTCATATCCAGAACTCTAATTGGATTAGTTCTATGTGTCATTACTCTTCATTTTAGGTGTTTTTCTTTATTTTCAGTGCCAGTTGCACATTTCATAGAGCTTTATATCAATCTAGTAGTTTGATCTTTTTCATAATATGTTTAGAATCACATAAAAATTTCAGAATCACAATATGTTATTTATTGCCATTATCATTTATAAAATAACAATATTGGTTTACATGGACTTGAGTATTTCTTTGTTATACTCATTACAGAAAATCATAACCAGCTGAATTTGCGGAATTTATCAGTGTTTGTGTGTGTGTGTGTGTGTGTGTGTGTGTGTGTGTATTCATTGAGATATATAGGTAAGAATCATTACCAATATTTATTAAATAGTGGAATCAATTTACATGAACACATACAGTACATATAAAGAATAGGAAATTATGTAGCCTTAAAATGATGTTGTAAATCTATATTTATTGACATAAAAATATGCCTACAAAAATCATTTAATGGATAATCAGGTCACAATTAGTATATATCAAAATTAATTCTTAATAAAAGTGTGATAGAAAAGATTACAATTAAAGCTACACAAAAAAGTATGTCATAGCACACTCTGTATTTTCTTATGTTATTTAGATTAGATTAGATTAGATTGAAAGAGAACACCAAAAATATATAGAAGGAGTTTTAGCAAATTGTTAAGAGGTATACTTTTAGTTTACTTTTTAATTTTTTAGATTTTTAGTACTGTCTGTATATGTGTTTTAAAATATATTGCATACTAATCACCTAAAACAATGAAGTTAAAACATTGTAATGAAGTTTAAGTTTTGTTTATCACAAAGGAGATCAAGGGTAGGGTGTGTCCATGGACTGTGTTGCTGTCTTGAAATAAAAGAGCACTTAAATTGAACATGTAAGTATAATAGGTATGGGTTTTAGAGGACTCAATAACTATTTGAAGGATATAAGACAATTTGTTTAGGTATAATTGGCCTCCAGAAGGCAAGAAGGAAAGATGACATAGAAGAAAGTAAAGGATGAGGTCGGAGAGGAACGAAAACCAAGCCTGGCCGATAGGAAGGCACCAGGGAAAACTGATAACCAGAGAGTGTTGAATTTCCAGCTGTGAAAAGGGAGGAGAGACATGGCTATTGATCAAACACAAAATTCCTACTAGAATTTTATTTCACTCAGATTCACTCAGAGACTCTTTAAGAAACTGTCATTATTGGTAGCCCAGTCAGTCAGAAATCTAGACTTTTCTATTTTGTCTCTTATGACCTACTCAACAAACCCGGCCACATTGAGTCCCTGTAATTGTATTCACTTTCTGCCTTGTTGTTTTCAATCACAAAGTCTTTCTGAAACCTCTTGAACCTCTTTTCCAGCGTCCAGAGTTTTATTTCCACTGTGAAGGCTGCCCATCACCCCGAGGATGCATCGCTTGCTTCTCTGTGCTCCAGCAGCCTTTTGTAGAGTCCACAGTTATAAAAATTGCACATGGATCATCTAGTAGTTTAGGAGAAATGTAGTACTTGTTGAGAGCCTACAATTGTGCTGGGCAGGTGCCAAACATTTAAAATAAATAATTTTATTTAAATCTGTGATGGTTCTACAAATATAGACTAATGTATTATGTCAACTTTGCAGATGATGAAATTGAAGTTTGGAGATGTAAGTAAACTAGCTCTGTTACAAAACTGATAAAGAGTAAAACAAGCATTTAATGCCAGGTACATATGCTTCCAAAGGCTAAGGTTTTTATACTTTATTATCCTCGGTTATATGTCCACTTCCTCTGATTGATTATAGGTCTTTCCAGAGTAGAGGTTTGGTCTTATTCATCTTAGTATTCTCAGCACTTGACCTTGGACCTTGAACATTGTAGTTGCCATATATTTTAATGAATGAATAATTTAATTCCTGCAATAACTGTAATTTTTTATGTTTTGCTTGTCTGGATATTTCAAGACCAAATGATAAATCATTTGGTTCTATAATTAAACACAACAAGTAATGAATAAATATCATATGATGTTATAGTTAAATTTTGAAACTAAGTAGCAGTTTTATTGGCATGGTGTTGATGAATATAGGTCAACATGGAGCATGAATAGACTGTGAACAGAGAAATAAATCAAGTTTGGAATAAAGATATACTATTATATTTGGAAACTACACATTTCTTATTTTAAAGGAGTGAGGTTTCTAAGACTAAAGATTACTTACTGCCCATTATGTTATATACTATATTTGCTAAGCAATAACAATTTTATACTCGTAAGCTAAAGTTTATTGTTAGACTGGTCATGAAGAAATAGATCCAATATAAGTTCACATTGCAATATCTATCTGCTCAAGGACATATCTTGCAGGCTGTTAAGGTTTCTTTCTTTCTTTTCTTCCTTCTTCATTGCTATACTATATATGTTGCCTTTAAAAAGCCGTATAAGTGTGCTTTCCTAAATGTTAGCTTCAGAATCGTAATGATGTGCTTTCTGTTGATTAAACCATCTTGAGTTAACAATAAAACAATTATAAAATGATGTCAAAGTTGGTATAAATTGATAGACAAATCAAGTATTTTAAGTTGTTTTTTTGTTGTTGTTAATCCTCATATGAGGATATTTTTCCCATTGATTTTTAGAGAGAGTAGAAGGGGGAGGGAGGGAGAGGGAGAGAGAGGAAAAAAAACCACATTGATGTGAGAGAGACACATTGATTGGTTGCCTCCCGCAAGCACCCAGGCAGGGATCGAACCTGCAACCCATCAGTGCACGGGCCGATGCTCTAACCACTGAACAATACCAGCCAGGGCCAAATATTTTAAATTTTTACCCATGATGTAGTCACTGATGGAAAGCAGGATGAAACATTCTTTTGATTACCCCAAGATAATATGATAGTAATATATAGTAATATATATTGATAGTAATATATATAGGAAAAGGAATGGGAAAGAAGGCAGACTTATAAAAATATTTTATATTACACAGTGATCTCAGTTTAGAGCTTAGCATTACTGAAAGGGAGATTTATTACCTGTATATTACAGATGAGAAAACTGAAGCATTGAAAATTATATGCAATTTATCTAAAAACTTTTGACTAAGAGATAATAAAGATTAGAAAACAACTGGTGAATAATTTTAATCTCCATTAAATCATATTATGTCTCAGAATATACAAATTCATACATTTTTATGTTGGTGGAAAAACATGATATGGTGAACTCTCAAAAAAATGGTGGCAGCCAAGGGAAATACATTTAAGTGAACTATAAATAAAAATAATTAAAATTTTCCAATTATTTTTGAAACACTGAGTTATCTTAAAAATGTTTTTCTGTTGAAAAACACAAATGATTTATAATAATGCATGTCAACCAATTACCAGAAAATAGAGTTATTTTGAGGCTACATTGTTTTATTTCATTTTCTAAAGTCACAATACATTATTATATATTTAGAATTAAATGGTAAATTTATTCTAAGAAAAATAAAAATAAGCAACAGTTATACTTTTGTCAGACTGAGAGCGTATATTGGTTAAAAGTAGCCATAGATTAAATCAATATTGAGTTTTGAACAGAACTATCAAACTAGGTTTACTTTGTAAGATCATTTTTATTTTGTATTGGTAATTGACTCATATGGATATCACAGTTATGCATTTCGTTCAACTTCGGAGGCTTCTCCACTTCCCAGCTACAGGAAATTTGACAGTTTACTTATAGCAGACAAATTAACTGCCCACATCTTCTTCAAGACGGGCCTTTTTGACCAATGAAGAGAAATGTGGCTAGTTGACAGCCTCTCTTACCTCCTTTTGATTTACCTCTGCTTGTGAGTTTAGATTATACTCTTCTAGAGATGGCCCTACCCAATGACCAAGCAGGACTGAGGTACAAACACCTGGCCACTTAGCTCAATGTGACTCTCCTTTTATGGGCAGTCTGCTGCAAAGCGCTCCTTTGATCCAGCAGAGACTTTGTCAGATCTACTTCATGATCAACAGCTCCTCCTGCCCAAACATGCTTTCCTCCCTTTTCTTTTTTCAGGTTTAATTCCCAATAAATCTTTTTACCTCTGACTCTGTCTCATCATCTCTTTCCAGAAGCCCACACTGACACAGAACTTCCAGGGCTCATCTGAGAAAGCAGGAGTAAGACAGAACCTTGGACCTTGATCATCTGGCTGGCAATAGTAGGGACAGTCCTGGAAACAAAGTGGTGGGTTAATTGCTAAAACTTTCATAGGTGGTGACTTCAGAAAATGTCCCAATAAGAGAAAAGGCCCTGGTCTGTGTAATAATACAGGCATTGGGCCCGGCTGTTGTGGCTCAGTCGTTGAGCGTCAACCCATGCACCAAGAGGTTGCCGGTTCAATTCCCGGTCAGGGCACATGCCCAGGATGTGGGCCAAATCCCCTGTTGGGGGGCATGCAGGAGGTAGCCAATCGATGTTCTCTCTCACCGATGTTTGTATCTCTCTCCCCCTCTCCCTTCCTCTCTCTCTAAAATCAATAAAGAAAAATAAATAAATAAAATAATACAGGCATTAGAAAAAAAAATAGGGGGATGCAGGAGTGAGAAAGGAGGTGGAAAAATTACAGAAAGGGGGCATAGAATGGGCTGGTTGTTATTCAGCTGTGTTGATGGTCTACAGAGGCACAATGCAAAGCTTAACAAACAACTAAGTGTGAAGGCCAGAGGCTTTCTGTGGTGGTTTACAAGGGGAGCAGAAGCAGCTGAAATCCAAATTTAGGATTTACTAATCAAAGTGGCTGATGTAGTGGTCAGCTAATGCAAGTCTGGAATGACAAGGGCAGAGCCTGGGCAGTGGCCAATGCCCAGCTGTCTGGTTAGGGATCTGGAAGGGAAAACCTTGCAAGATTAGAGAAAAGGAGGTCTGTGTAGTTTCATGTGGCTATACGCATGGGAGTAGACATGAAGTGTAAATATTTTACTATTACAGCTTCAGGCCCACAGGTAGTACCCACCACGGAGGAAGCACTAAACAACCAAGCAGACAGAGTGAAATTAATCAGCCTCCGTCATCAGCTCCGTGATAACTGGCACAGGGCACCCATGTGAGGAGTGGCAGCCAAAGTGGGAGCAATTCATTGTAATAGGAATAGATACCTATTGCTAGCATATGTTTGCCTTCCCTATTGGCACAGCTTCGACCAGAATTATTATGAGAATACTTACAGAATTTCACATATCATAGCATTCAACCAGGGGACCCTCTTCACAGTCAAAGTCTATGTATATTTGGAATTAAAGTTGTTAATTTATACATTAAAATATATGAGAAATGATGCAAGTTATATAACATGAGGTATTTTGCAATGAACTAGAAATATATTCAGAGCCATTTCAATTTATATATCAAAGCCAGGCTTTTTGCAAATTTTGTGAACTTTTTTTTTTTAATATATATCCTCCAAAATACCCTCTGACTTTGGTGATAATGAAATGATTACACTAGCTCTTAACTATCATGGGCCTCATCCAGCTATTCAATATTCTTTGCCAAAGGTAAAATGTAAATCATGATTTTATCCAGGTAAAAGAAAACCCACTATAGTTTAGTTATAGCATAGAATAAACATCAACCACAAATAAAAATATGTTGTTTCATTATACAGATGGTTTTAATTTCAGATCTTTTGAACTCATTATAGAAATTATATCAAACTACTGCACTATGATTGTTAAATTATTTAATTTTATTTTATAATTGAGAAGAATTCATTTCTTGATCACCAGTTGAATTGACAATATAATGTCATGAAAAAAGAAGTAACAAGAAAGACTATATTTTCTGAGCCTTTATTTCAAAAGGTATTTTACATTTTCTCCACTATATTTTCTAAAAATTCCTTTTACCTACATACAAGAGAACCACTCTGTCAGCTCACTAGAGGAATATGATTTATTAATATTTTATAAGCAAGCTAAATACCACAAATATATTTCTCTGACCTATGATATTTATTCATCTGGTTTGTAATTTTAGATATTTTTTCTTTCTGCTTTTAAGAAAAATTATTTGAAAAATAAAAACATTAACTATTTTTATCATTTTTTTGTTTTACCTATAGTTTTATTTATTTTTTAATATTTTTATTTATTTATTTATTTTTTAATCCTCACCCAAGGACATTTTTGCATTTACCTTCAGATGGAGCAGGAGGGAGAGAGGGGGAAGAGAGAGAAACATCGATGTGAAAGAGACATATCGAGTGGTTGCCACCCACACGACCCCAACTGGGGCCAGGGACAAACTGCAACCGAGGTACATGCCCTTAGCGGGAACTGAACCCGGGACTCTCTGGTCCGCGGGCTGATGCTCTAACTGCTGAGCCAAACTGGCCAGGGTGACCCATAGTTTTAGTATCATTTTAAAGAACAAATCTTTCTCAGATTCTAAAATATTGTCTCTCATTTCATAGGAGAAAGTTGCATTTTGACCATGAACTCATTTGAATTTACTATGCTTGCTTCATTTTTCAACAGAAATAATCACAGAGGAGTTTGTTTTTAAATTGGGCTCCTATGTCCCAACTGATGTGGTACGTTTGTGGTTTTACTTCTTTTTTGAAACCGATAATATTTTACCCACAAGTAACATCATCACTTCTTTGCTATTTTTTAAATTAAATGTTCTTTTATTTTGAAGCCTATACATATATGCTTATAAAAATAGCAAAAGCAGAACTGTCTTTATTTTTTATTAAATTTATTGGGGGGACATTGGTTAATAAGATCACGTAAGTTTCATGTGTACATTTCTGTGATACACAGTCTCCATATTGCATTGTGTGCCCCCCACCCAAAATCAAATCATCTTCTGTCACCATATATTTGGCCCCCTTACCCTTTACTACCCCCCACCCCTTCCCTCTGGTAACCACCATACTGTTATCTGTGTCTATGAGCTTCAGTTTTATGCCCGATATGAGTGAAATTGTGTTTCTTAGCATTTTCTGCCTGACTTATTTCACTTAGCATGATATTATTAAGGTCCATCCATGTTGTCACAAATGGCAGTATTTCATCTTTTTTAATGGCTGAGTAGTATTCCATTGTATATATGTACCACATCTTCTTTATCAAAGGACAGTTTGGTTGTCTCCATGTTTTGGCCACAGTGAATAATGTTGCAATGAACATTGGATTGCATATATCTTTGCAAATAAATGTTTTCAGTTTTTTGGATATTCAGAAGAGGGATTTCTGGATCATATGGTAACTCTATCCAAAGTCCAGTAAATAGCATTCCTATTATAAAATTGAAAACATTCCTGGCAGTAACAGTAAAGTTTATTTATAAAGAAGAAACGATAGTATCTACTTTCCATCTTTAGAAAACCAAAGTGTCCTCCCACACATGAACCATAGAGGTTCTTCCTCCTCTGCCCCACCAGGCTCCATGTGGAGAGTCCGTGGTTAGAACCCACTGAATAGTTGATTTGTAAGAGAGCCACATCTCCTGTTACACTTAGCATTAGTGAATCTTTTTTGTTGTTGTTCATCCTCACCTGAGGATATTTTTCCATTGATTTTTAGAGAGTGGAAGGGAAGGAAGGAGGAGACAGAGAGAGAAATATCAATGTGAGAGAGATACATTGGCACCGGGCCTTTGGTGGTGGGCCATCATTCTAACACCAGATATGGCGACATAAACAAATCTTTATAGGTGCAAGCTGCAGTATTCATGGACAATTTTTTAAAAATCACTGTTGAGCCCGGCCAGTGTGGTTCAGTAGTTGAGCGTCGACCCATGCACCAAGAGGTCACCAGTTTGATTCCCGGTCAGGGCACATGCCCAGGTTGTGGGCCAAATCCCCAGTGGGGGGCGTGCAGGAGGCGGCCAGTCGATGTTCTCTCTCATCGATGTTTCTGTCTCTCTCCCTCTCCCCTTCGTCTCTCTCTGAAATCAATAAAGAAAAAAAAATTTAAAAATCATTGTTGAAATCTGCAGATTCTTGTCCTCATCTCACTATTTGTTTCTTTATTTAACAAATACTCATTAAGCACCTAACATGTTTCTGCATTTTGCAAAAGGCTGTGGAAACAAAGGATAAAGACCATCAAAGTCCTCTCAGAAAGAAAGGTAGGCAAGGAAAAGGGGGTTGAACTCGATTTTAAATGTAAAGATCATTACATGTTCTCCTTCCTACGCCAACACCACACCCCTACCACAGGAGGGTTAGGTTGGTGCATGGAGAAGTACTCCACAAAAATGAAGCATCATAGAGCAAGTAGTTAATTGCAGTAAATGCTCTAAAGATGTGAAGTAGAAGAAACTTTATGCAACTAGGGTTTTACTGGCATGGCTTAGGAAATTCCAAAAGGATCTGTCTGGTCAAGATATAATGATAAAGTAATAGCCATGAAGCAAACAAGAGGAGCTTATATTGAAGTATAGACTATGTTTCATAGATAATTTTTACAAATGGGTTTCAGAAAAGGATGCTATCAACATGGAAAAGAGACAAAAGAGAAAATTCAAAGTCATGTGACTTATGACTCACTTCCTTGCATCTTTTTGTATTTCCTTTCATTCTCATTTGCTAGCTGTTAAGTGCTAGGAATAGACACTAAAATAACATTGAAGCCCAGCCAGTGTGGCTCAGTGGATTGAGTATCATCTCATGGACTGAGAGGTCCCAGTTGGATTCCCTCCCAGTCAGGGCACATGCCCACATTGCGGGCTCAATCCTCAGTGGGGGGGCATGCAGAAGAGAGGTATATTCTCTCTCACATCAATGTTTATATCTCTCTCCTTTCCTCTCCCTCTAAAAAATCAATAGAAACATATTTAAAAAAATAAAATAACACCGAAGGTTGTTTATAAGAATATCACATTCCATTGGAAATATATGTATAATGCTACAGAAATATAATCATTCTAGGTAACACTTATAAAATATTTATTATATGACAAATATTTTTCTAATTGCATATATATGTACATATTCATTTAATTTTTATTAAATACTATGAGATATAATGTATTGGTAAGAACTAGTGTTATTACCATATTACAATTAATAAAAATATAAAGCAATGAAACCTTGGTAAACTGCTAAATTTACATAGATAATATTCTGTGGAGCCAGGATTTGGGAATCATGTAACTTATCAATAGAGTCAAAACACTTGATCTCTAAACTCTACTTTTTTGGCATATAAAAAGGTGTGGTAACATGAAGATGAAAATAATTTTGACTATACAAAAATGGAAAATTACTTCACAAAAGTGATGGTATTCAAAATAAAGCCCAACATATTTAACTTTGTAAGTTTACTTTTTCATTTAGATATTTGTTCATCATGTTATCTCACTCTGTGTGCTACACACTGTGTAAGGTATAAATAAATTGGAGTCTCTGATCAGCATAAGCTTACATTAAAGTAGGCAAAGGCAGTTATATCAACCAAGAAGTAAAATAAAAATTTCCCTAAGAATTTTTCTGATATAAAGAGAACAGGTACTAAACACCTATCCTTGCCATAACTCCTGTTCTTAATTCTTAAGACAAGTTTGCCCAAATTACTTTTCAGGAAAATCAATATTATGAAGAGTAAATGATGATTGAGCTCTACTTCTAAACTCTTATGTACTCTTTCCTGTTAATTAACTTGGCTGATTCAATCATTAACCACAAGAAGGTCTCATTTTAATCTAGCTCAAGGCAGAGATCTTAGTGGATTTAAGCAGCCTGTTAGGTGCCTCTTTTCTCCTGTATATTTACCCATTTTCTTTCTCTTAATTTAAATGAAATAAGAGAAATTTTTCCAAACTCAATTCTAGGGTACAGTATTGGGGTACCAACTTGTCTACAATGCTCCACCTACCTGATAGATGTGCCTATCTCTCAAATCATATTCAAGTCAAGCAAGAAAAAAAAAATAGGTGCTGCTTTTTTGGCTTTTCGAATCCAAATAATTAATCCAAGAGATTAAGTAAATTATAAGAATGCATATTGCTGAGTGACTGCACCCAGGCTTATGCTTTTATATACACATACATATACAAAGAAAGAACTACATAAATATATACATTTCAAGCGCACTCTCAAGAGGTGGATGCAGGGAGATAGGATGACCTTTATCTTAATAAATACAGTGTTCACCAGGGTGAATTTCTGTCAAGATGCTCACAGAGTTTAACAAAAGTCCTTATTTTAGAGCTGAGACCAAATTGCTTGTTCCCATTAAGAAAGACCTTTATGGCCTTTCTACATTTCTTTCCACAAAACTAAAAGCAGACTATGCATGGGTGACAGCACTTGGTAAAAGTGATTGTAGTGACATTTTAGATCTGTCAAGTCTTTCTGTAACTACTGCACCGTAGGTAGCCTAATGAGACACAGTGCATAGTAACACAGTGAGAAAAACCCTTAGAACTCTTGTTACAGTCATTTCAAGAGGGTTGTAACTCTGAGGGCCATCATTTCCTGCTGGGTGGTAGAATCATTTGGTAGCTACTAAAATTGCAACAAAATGTCTCTAAAGCAATTTCCTTTCAGTCACAGCCACACAAAGATTTAGATATACCGGGCTTCTGTTGATGATGGATACAGCTTTGCATCTCTGGAACTGGAATTCATATCCAGGGCGGTGCTTTCTGAAAATTCAAAGATTTATTTGAATACCTCATTACTCCTATGCATATAAAGTATAAGTTTGCTATGAATGAGCTTAGATTATTTCTTAAATAATCTAGCCTTTTAGTATTATACTATAGCCTTGTAGTTTTTTGTGACAATAGATGCAACTATAGCAAATGGTGCTACTGTTTGGACAATTCATATGGAAAGATGATTGCAAAAAGATTTATTTTCAGAATAACCGAATATACAGAATTTCAGATTTGAGGGAACTCCAGTAAAATAAAAATTATGCATGCCACTTCAATAAATATTTATTTAAAATCAACTTTATGTAATGCAGGCACATGGTAACCACAATGATTAAGGTAGGATTGCTGTACCAAAATAGCTCAAATTGTAAAGAAAAAAAATTAAGGCATAATAGAAAGTAATTATAACACAAGGAAGAATAAAATAAGTGTGAAAATTTAAATTTCATATTTGTATGTTTATACATTATTTGTTCTTCCATTAATTTAAAGCCCCTCACTTTTCAAAAAAATATTTGCAGAAACTCACTATATATAAGTGTGTATGTGTGTGTATGATTGGATGTTATACTTGTCTACAGGATTTTTATAACTCTGAAATAAAAGGAAAATATAATGGTATGAATAATTTATTTCATTGTATAGGTAAACAGCTTTTTGCTACTTAGTTAAGAAATATCCATGTGATTACATAAGATGCTATACTAGATACTGGTTATGGAGGTGAATGATGTCTTCCGTATCTTTTTAGCTAAGTTAGAAACAATTTTATTATTATTTTTTGTGTGTGTATCATCTCCAAGAGTCAATGCATATTATTAAAATGTAACAAATTTATGTGAACTAACAACATAGACTATATGTGTATTTTTCTAATAAATTGTATGTGTTGGTAAGTTGGAGTGGTGCTAAAAGAATGCTACAGACATAACTTCTTTAGCAGTAAGTAACTAGATCATGTCTGCATCTAAAAATTACAGTATTGATGTCGACGGGATTTCAATATTAGGCTTTTTTTAATTTTTAAAATATTTTTTCTTTTTTTTAAATTAATTTATTTTTGTTACAGATGTTTCTCCTTTTTCCCCGCAGACATTTTTTCTCTGTATTCTTTTTTTTTTTTTTTTATCCTCGCCCGAGGACACGTTTTACATTTATCTTCAGATAGAATGGGAGGAAGAGAGAGAGAGAAAAACATCAATGTGAGAGAGACACATCGAGTGGTTGCCACCCACACAACCCCAGCCGGGGCCGGTGACATACTGCAACGAAGGTACATGCCCAAAGCGAACCAGGGACTCTCCGGTCCACGGGCTGTTGCTCTAACTGCTGAGCCAAACTGGCCAGGACTCCATAGACATTTTTTAAAAAGGATAAAGTTTTTTTCCCTTGAGAATAGCAGTTAGTAAAAGGCAGGGTTAGAAAATGGACTACATTTTTTTTTAATTGTCTTGTATCTACTTTTATTTATTTATTTATTTATTTTTGGTACGTGCCCCTAGCAGGAACCGAACCCGGGACTCTCTGGTCCGCAGGCCGACGCGCTAACCGCTGAGCCAAACTGGCCAGGGCTTGTATCTACTTTTATTTTTAATTTTTTCCACTTGTTTTCTTTATTTTTATTGTCGACACTGTTACAGATGTCCCTATTTTGCCCAGTTTGCCCACTGCCACTTAGCCCCTGCCCCTCCTTCCACTTTTAAAAGTGTGAAATAAAACACTCCCAATGAGAAAGATACCAACTAAAAGATGAAACAAAAATTAAGATACCATTCAAAATAGCAACAAAAACTCATTTTTTAATCCTCACCCAAGGATATTTTTTCCCATTTATCTTCCAATAGAATGGGAGGGAGGGAGGGAGGGAGAGAGAGAGAAACATCGATATGAGAGAGACACATCAACTGGTTTCCTCCCACACAACCTGGACTATATTTTTTAATTATAAGCTTTATGCTACTATTTAACTTTTTAAAACATGGCACATAAAATATATTTATTATGTATTATAATAAATATATAATATGCCCTCGTTGGTTTGGCTCAGCGGTTAGAGCATCGGCCTGCAGACCAGAGAGACCCGGGTTTGGTTCCCACTGAGGGCCTGTACCTGGATTGCAGTTTGTCCCCGGCCCCAGTTGGGGTCATGTGGGTGGCAACCAGTCGATGTGTCTCTCTCACATAGATGTTTCTCTCTCTCTCCCCCCACCTCCCTCCGCTCCATCTGAAGATAAATGCAAAAAATGTCCTCGGGTGAGGATAAAAATAAATAAATAATATATTTATTGAAAACTGCACTGATTATCTGATTTTTTCAAAGCAAATCCTATCATTCTGAGATTGTGTTTTCCATACATCCCCTTTCTCACTGATCACAAATTTATCAAGAATAGGAAAAAAGTGTTCATTTCATTTCCAACATACCACAAACAAAATTTGTTATTTTGTTCCTTTTAGAATTTCCAAAGACTGATAAATCACAGTTTTTGGTTTTTTTTTCTGAAGTAGATTTGCTTAACAAATACATAGCACTTACTCTGTGACTACTTTAAGGAGCACAAGCACCCTATGACGATGTCACTGAAATAAGGGAGCGGAGGCACAGAGAGGTTAGTAGCACAGACAGCAGCAAAGGCTGATTCAAACCGAGGATTGAATCAGCATACTTCCGGCAGCCTTGCTCTGGTACTGTGCCTCCTCTCCAGTGGTAGACGATTTCTGTTTCTAACTCACTCATTAATTTTAGTCATCTTTTACAAGAGGATGATCACTGTTTACATAGAATTATCCTGGATATTTGCTCTCTTTAATGTAAAATGTATAATGAACTTTATGGTTATGGTGCAATCTCAATTGAATTTATTAAGAATAGAACTAAAGTAATATTCTCTTTCAAAGTAGAAAGTGTAAACACATAGGATAGCACCAAATTCTCTATAATAGCAATTATTATCCTATATTATAATTGATACTTAGGCTTGAGAACAGGGATATTGACTCTAAGCCTGGTTGAATCAAAATATAATAGCTGCTGAAAGAATGAAGGAGCTGAATGAACTCTAGCCTCGTAATAAAACTTGCCTAATCATGCACTCGCCATTAATTAACTACATACCATTTATCTACCATGGTGGTGAGTATATTATATACATTACCTACTATTCTCTCAATAGCAGTCCACATCATATGTCATAAGTAAATATGGTGCACAGAAAAAAAAAAAAAGAAACTTTAAAATATTATGGAACTTGCCCACCATCATATGGTGATGAAGTGGAAGGGCTGTAATGCAAACTTCGCTCCATCTATCACTAGCTTTGCAGTTGCTTTATAGGGAGCAATTTTCTCTGGGTGCCCTTCACAAGAAAGCCCTTGGACTGAATGTAAACTTAACCTGGATTATCTCAGGAAAATTTTAATTTAATTATTATTATTATTATTACATTACAATTTAATTGTTAGGGGAATAATTAACATATCATATTATCTCTTTTTCCTGTATTAATTATCCAACAGAACAGACACTGGTTCAAAGGGAAAATATTCCAGCTTCTTCTTCCGTTAAGCATTATCATAATGATAGTTTCATATCAGAGTAAGTTAAGGTAAGCAAAGCCTTCTTGCAGAGCCAGCTTCCCCAAATTACTTCTTGAATTTGGTTACATCTTAATGAATACTAGTACTTCAACTTGCGCGCTATGAATAGTTCAGAGATAACTCTACATAACCACTCTAACAACCTGGAGGTTTTCTTCACACTTTCTTTATATCGTCCCACGAGAGATAACCTAGTCATCATATTTGAGATTCAAGCTTTATTCTATTCCCAACAGCATGAATAGCTTCATCTACTAAATCACGGAAGGATTAAGAAATACCCTATGTTTTGTTTTGTTTGTTTGTTTGTTTGTTTTAAACATGTTTCAGTCAAGCCTGGCTGGTGTGGCTCAGTAGTTGAGCATCAACCCATGCACCAAGAGGTTGCCAGTATGATTCCGTCAGGGCACATGCCCAGGTTGTGGGCCTGATCCCCAGTGGGGGGCATGCAGGAGGCGGCCAATCGATGTTCTCTCTCATCGATGTTTCTCTCTCCTTCTCCCTTTCTCTCTCTAAAATCAATAATAATAATTATAAAAAAAACATGTTTCAGTAAAATAGATGGAAAGTGACTTGTAGGAGAAAACTCTCACCCACTGTGATATATGGAGAAGCCAGACACTGTGGAACTGCTTAAATATCATCTATTTTTCTTTAGCTCACACTATTTCCTGAGAAGAATTTCTTTCATTTTCTCTTTCCTTGTGAAGGAAACCACAGTGCTGAGGAGAAACTTCCTTTGTGGCCTCTCAGTACTAGTTTATTTTTATTGTTGAGTTTAATATTGTGGGAAGAATCAAAACTCCATATTTGAAATATAAAATGAGCTAAACGCAGGAATTCTTCTACTTGAACATTTTCTCTAATCTCATGTAGTTGCAGCCATTCTTGTCTGGAATGAATTAGTTTTGGTATAGGAATTTAGAACTTTCAAAATAGATCTCTAATTCTACATGCTAAGTTAAAAATGCATTTTTCTTTGAGAATAGAAATATACTCATCCAAAACTCATCTATGCCATTCTACTTCATTTATTTTCTGTTTGAGTTTATTAAATTTATATTTTTTACCATAATAATTATAACGTACTACTTGACTGTCTTGGTATTAAATTTAATTGTCTTCCTATGATAATCACTGTAGTACTAAAAATTTTTTTTTTTACTCTACAAGGATTTTTTTGGCAAGTACTAAGATGTGCTTCAGTAGTTTCAACGTTACTCAATATGATAATCTTTTGCTATTATCTACTTTAGAAATGAATACAATTGGAAATTTTTCATGAGACGTACTCTTTTATAAACTGTTTGTAATCAAACTTCAGAATTATTTTCCGTTTTTGGTCTTTGATTTAATATAACAATACTGTCACTGTTATTTATTTAATTCATTTCATCTCTGAGACAAATGCATTCTCTAGCATTTTGACACATGTTAACAGAACAAATGTTTATTTGTTATATTCAATTTAATACTCCAAAATGATTCAGAATTAAACATCCCTTATTAATTATCGTGCACTTTATAATAAAACCAGCAGTGTCTGTGGAGTCAGGCTCTGCGCATTCAAGTATGGGCAATGCCAGCACGAACTGCCAGGTGAAGAATCCCAAAGCCAGACAGACTGAAATTCAAATCCCAAACCCGTGACCTGCTCACTTAATGATCTTGAATAAAAATGTAATCACAGTTTCTTTATCTGTCAATGGAGATAATAGCACATAATATCAGAGCAAGAATTTAAAATGATAATATATGTGTTTTTTGTTCTTGAAGTACTTAAATCAGTTAAGGCTACATCACATTCCCATAAGCAAACTAAGTCTCCAAGAAAATCAGGTATCTGATCAAATTTACACAAATATTTATTAACAACAAGTCCAGGACTCCCAAAACACATGTCCCAGGCTGGTGCTTCCACTAATATAATGTATACTAAGCGTTATTTGTAAACAAATAAAAAATAAGAAATTTATTTCCCTGAAAGAAGTTAATACAGAGGGGGGAAAAATCACATCACTTTACTTATGATTTGGAAAAAAATCACATCACTTTACTTATGATTTTCATTCTATTGTTAAAGCAGCAGATCACTTCAATTCTGCTTTTAATAAAATGTAAAGCTGTCCTCTTGCTGTGGCACTTCTTTCTCGTCTCCCTCCCTCCCTCCTCCTCCTCCTCTCTCTCCTTCCCTCTCTGCCTCCTTTCTTTCACTCCCTCCCTTCCATCTTTCCTTCTTTTATTTATCCATTTATTTCTTTTCTCCAACCCGTAATAGCATTTTGCAGGCACTAAGAGCCAGCGATTTTGCTATTCTAGGAACGCAAAGACCAATAGGGCAGAGGTGCTGGTCTCAACATGCTCGAACTAGGAATACACGATCTGCACGGGAGTGGTGGGTGAGAAAGATCATGCTGTGGACGATTTTCAGAGTGCCTGCATTTTGCATAGTTTTAGGTATGTTTTCAGATTTAACACATTCAAGAATTATTTTGTTTTATGTATTAGGAAGTCGGATTTAATGTGGTTAAATAAGTTGTTGTGATTCCTCAGTAGATGGCAAAGCTAGGGTGTAAAATCTAGTTTAGTCTGATCCAAAACATTATTTTACTACAAGTCCATATTAAATCCTAAAATGTCAATCATCATTATTGTCTCTATATTTATATAAAGTTCCACATGAAAATTAGAACCCACAGCATGTGCTGTTCTGGATATTGTAATGTTGTTCATTCTTAAACACCTATAGCTACATATATAGCTACACACACACACACACACACACACACACACACACACACATATATATATAATATGTTTGATTTATGATATATAGATATGCTCTATATATAATACTCTCTACATATATAACATTTTATTTTATAAAACACATGAAAAACTATCCTCAATATTTCTTCGTCTTGTAGGTTATCAAACATCTTACATTTTACCCTCATATTAAGCCTTGCTATCACTGATGTTTTATACCTTTTGATAAAGTACCTTAAACCATTTTGAAACCTTTAAAAGCTGACTTCTACCATTTAGGAAAACAAAATGTTCAGAGGCAAGTTGATTTAATTTAGTTTGTAACATGTCAGTTTACTTTAACACTTTGGTAAATGTCTGGACCCTAATCTAATACTTTAAATGTTTGAGAATCCATTGTGCTACTGATTCAAGAAGCAGAAGATTACCTCATGGTGGTGCCAAGGCTAGAATAACGGCTTTGTAGACAGCCATGATGAATTCACTTGAATGAGAAATATAATGTGGCTCAATAATAGCCCTAAAACTAGTACTCTAAATAGGGTTAGTACATTTGCCATGAGAAAAACTATTTTAGATGTGTTTACAAACTAAGCATTAGACAAAAGATGAAATAAGGGAAGTTAATAATAAATAAAAATAAAATTAAAGATGCTAAAATAACTGAATGTTATTCCCTATATTTTCCTAAACTTGATTAATTTTATTAAAAAAATAGTTTATCCAGAATAACAATACTAAGAGAAAAATATTAGTAACAGGCATAAGAGAAAATATTATAAAACTACATTGCAAAAATATACTTTTAATTACTCTGCAAGACAGTTTTGGTGAATGGACTGTTCTACATTTTAAAAGATATTTTTTAAACTAGTTATTGAACTGATACCTATGCAGCAAGATAACTTCCTCACTATAATTGCTATAAGCTTTTAATAGAAGGGGTTAAGCCCTGCCTGGGTAGCTAGGTTGGTTAGAGTGCCGGCCCAATATGTCAAGGTTGTGGTTAGATCTCTGATGAGGGCACATACAAGAGTCAACCAATGAATACACGGATAAGGGGAACAACAAATTGATGTCTGTCTCTCTCTCTTTCTCAAATCAATCATTAAATAAATAATAAAAGAAGGGATTAAGGTAAACCAGAATATAAAACTGGCTTTACAGTATTTGAGAAGCAAATAAGACTGAGCTTAGACTAATTGAGCACATCCGAATAAGAAAAAATTATTGGAGAATAACTCCTTCCAAAATAAGCTGAAGGAAGAGAGGCTAATTCAGACCTGACATCAATATTCAAGAAGGACCCCAATCTAAACAAGCAGGACAGTGGTGAAGCATCTAGAATTCTGTGTAAAAATGATAAAAGATCAGATATAGAACCACATTATATTGTATAGCAAATATCCAAAAAATGCTTCAATTATAGGAAATGGTGCTAGAATAAGTTATTTGAAAATATCAGGAACTTACAAACTGTGTAGAATGTCAGACAAGCTTCTATAGGCTTTAATGTTCAGTAACAAAAGGAAACACCCAAATATTGAGAAACAGGGTGAAAGGGAGCTGTTGAGAATTTCAGGACAGCTGTATACAATAGCTTGGGAAGTTGATAGTCTCATGTTACATGGTATTCTGTTCTTTTTTAATATTCTAGACTTCAGGCCAAAAGAAAAATATTATTTACCATAGTTAAAACTTCCATTTCCATCTCATCAGCTATTGAAGAGAAGCATTCCTAATGTTCAATTAGGCAGAAGTCTTATTAATTCTAGGCAGAGTTATTGCTGTAATAAGTACAGTGCCAAGACTAACACCATCATGGCCATCAAGGTCTTTGTATTGACACACAGGCAGAAGGGAAGCCTCTTGAAGGAGACCATGGCTACTTAAGGCATAGGCTCCTGTAAGTGGTATACATTCTACTTTCCAAAGAGACACATAATGACAAAATGATACAGGGTTTGTCTGTTAATATCTGTTTCTTTTTTTGGTCTATATTCTTAATCTATAGGAAGTTCATCCTTGTCTTTTGACCTCTTCCTGATTGTTAATGGACTAATCTATCATTAACCAGCTGAACCACATTTAACCACATAATGTTTTCCTGTCTTTTTAGCTATGGACTCTCTACACAACCAGTAGGATGATATTTGGTTTAAGCTTCATGTCAACTAGATTAAAAAAATAAAACACACAAAAAACAAAAATAAGTACTTTGCTACAGTGTACTAATTGCAAATCTCCATACAATTCTTCCTTGAATCCCAAGCTTTGTCACTTCTTGATGTGAACGTTACATTCAACACCAAATCTTAGCTCTTGGTGTTCTTCCTCCCCACTCCCACCTTAAAAAGCCAGTTCATCGCTGTCTTCTCTTCCCATCTAAATCCTCCTACAGGTTAGCACAGGCCAGTTGTCACTGTCTTCATGAACTCTTTCCAAACACACTCATACACACACAGATTTTTGTGCCTGCATTTATCGCTCAACTACAAATGTATTAATCTCAAGAAAATGTCTTATTATATTTTGTACAAAATAGGTATGTTGAAAGAGTACATTTTTTAATAGTTTATTTTTTAGAGAGAGAGGAAGGGAGAGATAGAAACATTGATGTGAGAGAGAAACATCAATCAGCTGTCTCCTGCACGACCCCCATCGAGCCCACAACCCTGGGCATGTGCCCTGACCAGGAATTGAATGGGGACCTCTCAGTCCATGGGATGATGCTCAATCCATTGAGCCACACCTACCAGCTGAGAGAGTGAATTTTTTATTGCTATATTTAGAAATTCACTTTGAGCTTTGAGAACAAAAGGATCAGAATTTTATATTATCCAGAGCCTCACATATTACTTAGTATATAATTAACTAATATTTGATGATTTAAAAGAAAAACAAATAGCCTTTTTTAGAGTTATGAAAATGTCTATCTCTAGCAAAAGAAGTTAAACTTCTTTAGATTGGAGGCAATCTTTTTTTATCCCTTTTCATACTCTTAACATCTATAATAGCTTAGACTCTCAATAAAAGTCAATTGGATTAAATGGAATTTGCTGCCAGTCATTTCCTTAAATATCATTGACTGTACACCCACAGGATACTTAGGCTTCCACTGAAAGCTTATCTTATTTAAATCCTTTTCACCGCATAAACACATTTTGTAGAAAGTGCTGATGATGTGACTTCTATTGAGAAAAATAAATGCTGCATAATAGGGACTTTGTTGAATACATGACTTTAAAAAGACATCTGGAAAACCTCCTAAATAAATTTTTTTGTTGTTGTTCTTCAGCCCAAGGAAAAGCTAAACAGATGATAAAAATTATTAACATTGAGGTATTTTGGAACATCTACATTTTAAAATAAAACTTTAATATTTAACTATGTTAACTGCATGAAAGAGCTTTTAAAACAAATTAATTAGAACTGTTGATTCAGAGGGTTTAAAAACATGATTTTTTGACAAAAGAAAACATAGGCCAGTAAAATATCACACAGCTTCTCTGTGACTGATCTTTCTCACATCTCCTCCGGTCCCCGTGTTTTCTGTCATGTGTAAGTCGAGTTCAGTGTCAGTAACAACATAAATCATTCAAGTCGTGGATTTTCAAGTCCTATCATGTCTTCAAATACCTGATATCCCAATTAAATTTGGGTGGGGGGTATTACAAGATGATTTGAGTTAACAAATTGCTATTATTTTGAAAGGATTTTGTCTTAAAAAAAATATGACTGTCATTTTCATTTGAACTGGACTTAATCAAAGACATAATCAACATAAATGTTCTGTTGATAGGACATTTTTATTCAATGGCAGATTAAGTTCATGCTTTCATTTGTTTTTGTTTAATGTGACATATAAATCTAAAAAATGTACATAAAGATCAGAAAAATGTGAGGCTCTCTTTAAATATGAGAAGCATACTAAAATATATTAGAATTTAAGGACAGGTGACTGTTTATATTTTCTATTTAATATTAAATGTTATCTATAGTCATATGCTGGGTTTATGATTACTTTCCCTTGGAAGATAACAAATGTATGCAAATGACAAAGTTTTTATAAAGAAGTATTATGGTAGTAAAATAATAAAATTAAAAACATTATACTGGTCAAAAAAATTTACAAACAAAAATGTCTTGAAATATAATGATCATAAATTTTTCTTCCTATACCAGACAAAGCAAATGAGGTAATAATAAGCATGTCCTTACTCTTAGTGTTTCTTAGAAGCAAATTGTTTCAAAAACATACTGCAAAAGTAAGTAATCAAGGAGTGTATTGCTGACATAAGGATAAACATATAGACTAATGGAATAATTGAGAAACAAAAATAAACCAATCTATTTATAGTTAACTGATTTCGACAAGCATGTCAAGATATCAATGTGGAAAGAATAGTATTTTCAACAAATGGTGCTGAAATAACTGTATATCAACATGCAAATGTATAAGAACAAATTTGGATATCTAGATCACAAAATGGATAAAAAATTCACACGTAAAAGATAATCCTATCACATTCTTAGGAACAAAGGTAAATCTACAAGACTTTGATTAGGCAATTTTTTTTTCAGAACTGAGACAAAAAGTACAAACAATAAAAAAGATAAATTTGACTTTATTGGAATTACAAACTTCTATGCATCAAAGAATACTACTGATGAGGTGAAAAGGCAGCCCACATAATGATAGAAAATAATTGCAAACCATGTTTATCTTGATGAAGATCTAGTATATAAAATATAAAATGAAAAAATGATTTGAATAGGCATTTCTCCAAAGACGATATACAAATGGCCAATAAGCAAATGAAAAGATGCTTATTATCATTAGTGATTAGGTAAATGCAAATCAAAATGAGATACCATTTTCCACTCTCTTAGATGGCTATAAAACATGGAAAGTAACAATTACTGACAAGGATGTGGAGAGATTGAAATCCTCATATGTTGCTGATGAAAATGTAAAATGCAGCCACTATGGAAAAGAGTCTGGCAATTCCTCAAAAAGTTAGATGTAGAATTATCAAATGACCTAGCACTTCCACTCCGAGGTATATAGTCAGGAGAACTGAAAACATATGTTCACACAAAAACTTGTACACAGATATTCATGGCATATATAAACACAAATGTTCATATAAAAATAATGCATGCCACAAAAATATTTCCCAGAATAATTAGCACACCAAACTATACAGGTAGCCATTTTATAAATATATTGTTTTAAATCTGAGAATATCATTGTTGAGATTTGGTGACTTCAGTAAATTATTTATGGTGGATAGAAAGAAAGAACATGTGGAGTCGTCATTGTTGAACAGCACATAGATCTTAATAGTGGAAGCTGGCAGTGGAAGCAGGTGGGGTCTAATTGCAATCATGAATGACAGTTGGGAACACTGGAAATTTTTCAAGGTGATATGTTAGAGTGACCTACAGGTGCCTGGACACAGTGACAGGAAATTCCAAAATCAAGCAGAAGTGTTGCTGTGTAGCAGAGGCTAACAACATACTGTGTCAAAGCTCATGGGGATGAATTACCATTGACCATCCTTAGACATATGGAGGAGAAAGATCCTAACACCAGAATTATATGGGGGCATTAAACTCATTATCAAAGCAAGTATTTTTAAACAATAGTCTTTAATCTAGTTGGGCTAGGGTACCTCAAAAGCCTAAAGCTTAGAAATGTAGTAGTAGTGTGATCAACTTAGTCATAGCGTTGAGTCATAAGCAGGATAAAGTAAATATTGTTTAATAATCTCTTACCAAGATAGCTCATAATCTGAGTATTATAATCCATTTAATTCTCAAAGAAAACCTGTAGTTAAAGGGATGGTTCAACTTTACATTGCTGGAAAATCATCCATATCTGTAACTAAACTGTAAACTGGGAGAAGTTATTGTATCTTTCATTCTTTCTTATTTCTTCTGTGATATATACATATCACTTGACCTTTTTTTTTTTTTAGTCTTCACCCAAAGATGTTTTTTATTGACTTGAGAGAGAGAGAGAGAGAGAGATCAATGCGAGAAACACATTGCCTCCTGTATGTGCCCCGACTCAGGATCAAACCCGCAACCCAGGCATGTGCCCTGACCGGGAATCAAACCCGCATTTTGGTGCATGGGACGATGCTCCAACCAACTGAGCAACTGGCGAATGCTCATTTGACTTTTAATGGTCCCTCAAGCAATATTTGTAGAGAAATTGTTTATCAAATAAAGCTGAGATTAAACTTAGACCTGAAGTATATTGAATAGAAATTTCCTTTATTTAATATGTTCTTCTTGTAGGAAATGGCTTAGAGTTTGGAAAGAATAAGGAGGTAGAGTATGGGAATAAGCTTGGCATTATAGCCTATGCATTTCTATCTTCGTCTACCTGGACATGCTGACTGAATGAGTGTGACTCATGGTCAGTAATACTTTCTAAAACCAGAACTGCTCTTGGCCCTGTTTGGAAAGGGGAATACAGGAAGAAGCACAGATTCTATCCTGAATAAACAACCCACTGTTTCGTTAAACATCACACACACACACACACACACACACACACACACACCCAGAACATTGATGAACAAGTATTGCTATTAAGTTTTTCTACATAGAACCTGGCACAGATGACAAAGGACTGAGATACAAGAAGAAAACTGGTCTTCATAATAAAATAAATGTATTTTTTCCCTTGCTAGAGCATGAGGAAGAAAGCAAGGTGTAAAATCACATTCAGTGATAAATGATAGAGAACTTTTAAAGAATACACTTTAATTTAATATATTAAGCATAGATTTAGTTGCCAAACATTGTCCTGGGCATACAAATAACAGAAACCCCCCAAATAAAGCCTCTTTGCTCATGTTACTTACATTCTAGAGTAAGGGAGGCAGATAGTAAATAAATAAACAAATGAATATGTACAATGTCAAGTGACAATATACAATGTTAAATGGTGATGAGTGCTCTGGGGAAAAGCCCTATTCAATTAAAAAAAAAGTATCTCATTTCAAAAAGTTCTTTAATAAATATATCAGTGCTTTTTAGTCATATATATTTAAAATGCTTTTCTCTAAATGTATTCTTTCTTTATCATAAAGAAAGAAAAGTAAATGCATTTTAATTATATTGCATTTCAATTCTATTCTTCTGGGAAATATAACCCTCCATCTTACAGAAAACCGAGTATTTCTTGTGCTTCAAATCCAAATATTAACTTTTTAAATTCTCCTTCTACCTTAAAATTCTGCATCTATTACTAAATTGGTGCTATGATGTCATGCTCATAATTAATTCTACCACCAAATATTTTTTAAAGTAGTGACTATATAGCATTGAAACAACAAAGAGCTACTACTGTTATTCATTTTAATATGACTTCATTGACACTAAGAATTCTATAGCTTCTCTATTTGTTTGCTAATATCCTTGTCAATGGTAAATTTTTGTTGTCATATTGCACATGAAATTTCAACTAAATCTTACATTTTGTTTATTTTCTACCAATTCTGGAATTACTAAAAACAAAACAAACAAAAACTTTGCTTTCTTTGTCAGATTTTGTCAATGCTAAGTAAAATAGCAATTTACATGCATTGTAATTGACATATTCAGATAGGCAACATGCTACTTTCTGACTTCTAAAAAGGTATGTGGTTTTTACAACAATGTTCATGGAAAATTAGAGCTTTTAAAGTTATTGTATTTCTTCTTTAGCTCTGCAAACTTGACATCTCCAACTGACTTGGAAATGGTCTTTAAGAACTTGTATTTAAAGAATTAGAGAAGAAATCAAGATTCATCCATGAAATAGTGTAGCATCTACAAAAAAAGCTTTATTCAAATTAAATCAACAAAGGATAGCATTGTGTGAAGATAAAATAATTAAAAATACATCTTAAGATATGCACATGACTTATGGTTTAAAATCTCCATTTTAATTCTGATTGTATAAATGTGAATTTAAATTGTGTTCAGAAATTAATGAACAAGTTAAGATCATCAGGCATGCAAGAAATGTTGAAGAGTTCCAGCCTTAAGAATATAACGCACCATAAGAGGCCATACCTGCCAAGAAGAGCACAGCACTCTAGTAAAATTCGAGGACATTTATTGATAATGATCTGAAATGTTTCCAACGTATAGCAAGTGTTTTACCCTTTTAACTATAGGTAGACCATTTAAGATGGTTCTACAAAATGTTTGTACCAAATCAAAACCATGGCAGAAAGTTCTCTAGGTCAGAGAGACTATTAGGAATTTGAATTTTCTATGTGGATGGATCACGCATGCTTATAAAAGTAATGTTATTTTTTCCCTGAAAATAGATCCATCACACTATCTTAGTGAGGAAAAAGTCTTATATTTTAGTTTTTATGGATACAGTGAATTCTAACCAAGAATCAGTATGCAACTTGACCATATGTACTTTTTTATAATGAACCAAAATTAGAAGGTCAAGACTCAATTCCTTTGCAACAATGTGGTGTTCAACAAGCAAAAAATACAGGTTTGAGATCAAGTGATAATTTTCAGGGAAGTTCAATTTAAGAGAAATGCCTCTCAGCCACTGGCCTGTTTAGTAAAACTATGAAGTATGCCTGTTAGCCTTTGTTATTTTTAGCTTTAAAGATTCTCTTCTGTGTATTTTAATTCTCAGAGAAAGAAAAGATGGGCAAGGAAGAGGCTATTGTAGTTCGTATATGCCTTGACATAAAAGAAATATCATAGCCAGCAGTCATAGTAATAGCAGTGACATGCAGTGGCAGGAGCAGGAGCAGGAGCGATTCTTTTTCTCTTTCCTTTTTGATATTGTAATTGATGATAGGTTATCAGTTCCAGATGCCTTCCTCTGCAGGTGAATGCCTTTACTTCATTTCACCTAGAAGTTGCCAGGGAGGCCGAATGATGGAGTGTCTCTGGAATCAGATTGATAGAATTTAAAAATATAACCTCTCTCACCTAATGGTTTTTGGGTTTTGATCCTGGTCCTTTCATTCAGCTTTTCTAAGTTTTTCCAGACACAGAACAAAAGAAGAAATAATACATCCTGATGTATAGGGTTGTGATGGGGACTAAATTTAAAACTATGTTTCAAGCACTTAGATCATACCTGACACACAATTAAACACAGAGATAATTAACTTTTATTATACTCCTATTGTTGAGAAAATTTAAACTTATGCACTTAAACAATATTCTGTATCACACAACTAAGAAGTTTCAAAGCCAGGATTGACCCCAGCTTCTTTGTGATTCTAGAGCACAAGTTCTTGCTTACTTAGCCTGCCATTTCAGGATATTATGCCTAAATCATTTAAATTCATTGACTTCAGCTATTATTTTCATAATCTGATTTAAATGATTTTGCTCAATCTTCACAAAGGAAATAAAGGAATTTAGAAATTATTACTGAACTCCCTATGGAATAAGAACAACATATTATACACGAAACAGCTCACACCCAAGTGTACACGCACACACGCAAATTACAAGAGTTACACAATATGAGTCTGGTATGAACTTAAATGATTTGGAAGTAGGGCAATAACCAATTTCCAATCAATTAAGATAGACTATCTGGATCTGATGTTAATTTTCTATTGTCTCATTCACAATTTCTCCGTGAAGACTCCTTTTCTTAAAAGAAACATTAAGTGCTTTAAAATTTTTTGAGTCTATAAAAATATGTATAGAAAATGAATATTATGCCTGAAGTCACTCAGAGATTGAAAAATATTTTCTCTTGAACATGAGACTTTTGACACATAGCTCAGTATTTTTTCACTAAACTATCTTCTTCATAAGCTAAGTGACCGATAGGGAAATCAGGAGTGCAGCAGACATGGGTATTATATACAATGCAATATTTTGACACATTTGAAGACCCTGATAAATATGTAAATAACTGTCTTTCTATTATAAATATTTAAAAAAATGGTTCTTAGATAACTTCTGAGTTAACACTTTATTATATCTTATCTGTGCATCCCAGATTGTGCTAACATATTTGAGAATTAGCTAAATCTCTATGTGCTCAAGTAGGTGTGTTTATGTGATGTGTCTGTATACTGATGGGTAATACCACAATGATCATTTGAATGGGTTTAAAATTGCTCTCAATTAAAATATATTAAATTAACTTTCCTATCTAATTTAAAAAATCAGAAGACACACAAATTTACCAAAAACTTTTTTCTACTTAGAGGCATTTATAGGCCAACATCATCAAAGCTTAGATTTTTTTCTTTTGGTTTTTCCACTTCATCATTTTTTTTGTCATTGATTGCCTTTATAACCCAAACATTCTCTACATAAGGAGTAAGCATTTGTGGGGATTGTGAACTCAGTGGTGAAGAGGCGTAGAGATACAGAGTGAAGAAATGGTTGATACATTGTCTTATAATTATCAATAGGTAAGTCCTTGTTACTTTTTTTTTCATTTTTGCTTAAAATATTCCTTTCATCAGCATGTGTATTCCTTCTCTCAAACTTATTATTTTAAAAAGAACTTACTACATAAAAATTAAGAATTGGAAAAGAGAGAAGGAGGAAGGTATGTGATTCCGAAAATTCTGCTGGGTAATTTTACCAGTATGGAGATCACTGACAATCTTTTAAGTTATTTTTAAGTAAGATTTATTTTTAAAATCGATCACACACCTCTCTATAAAAACCCTGATTGATCATATAGACTATGCTTCTATTTCTCCTCATTCATTCACTCAATGGGCATTTTTAAAATACTTTTGTTGGTATTTTTTATTTATTTAATTAAAAAATAAAATGTTAGTGCTTTCAGATAAATATAAGTAAACACCAATGAATAATATAAATCTTCTCTGAAGAAACTTACAGTTTTGGGGGGAGAGAAAGAGTCAGACAGGTACAATAAAGTGTGGAGTAGGTACTAAGGTCAACTCAGACTGTTTGATGGCCACATTTCAAGGCACTTTTTTTTTTTTTAAACTAGGTACATGCCCTGACCAGTGATCAAACCTACAACCTTTTTTTAAAAAACAAAAATTTTTGTTCTTTATTTATATTAGAGAGAGAGGGGTAGAAACATCAATGAGAGAGAACACTGATTGGTCACCTCCTGCATGCCCCGCCCTGGAGATCAGGCCCACAGCCTGGGCATGTGCCCTGACCGGGAATCGAACTGGCAACCTTTTAGTGCATAGGTTGACGCTCAACTACTGAGCCACATTGGCCGGGCTTGCAGGGTACTTTGATTCTGGCAAGTGTAGTGAAGGCAGTGTCAAGAAAAAAAACTGTATCATAAGTAGGACTTTGTTTTCCACTCTGTTTAAGAGATAGATTTGACACCAAATATTCACTTCATGCTCTTGAAACAGTATTATCAAAATTTTTCTTCTGTGTTTAAAAGGCTAGTACCCAAATCAGATGGCTTCATGTAAGGAGGAAAGCTGACTAATTCATTGCTCAAACTCAATGAACGATTAAACAGTTCAAATGTTTTTGGGCATAGGATGTTCTCCTTCTCTGTTATCTCTACTCTGTAATGGAAAAGCCTGTAAAATTAGTTAATCATTTTTTAATATTAGCTCATGTGCCAGACACTATGCTAAAGCTTTACATGTATTATATCAATTTTATCTTTGTAACACTCACTGTTAGGTATAACTATTATTTCAATTTTAGATAAAGGAATGGAGGGATGGATAAGTTAAATAAACTGGTGAATTTAATTGTTAATAACTAGCGCAGCCAGCATTGAAACCCAGTTAGGCTGTCTTCCAAGTCTTGACCTTAAACTACTGCACAGCATTTCCTGGACCATGGCAGTGTTCCATTTCTCTTCACACTGACATGATACTGGCCAGCTTTTATCCTTCATTCTGAAAATGCATTTGGCATGAAGTAATAGATTATAAAAGATTAACATTGTCCATTTTAATTTTTTATCCTGGCTTAATGAGGTTTAAAAGACAAAGTACGTAGTAACCCGTCAACAGTAGAGAAATCAATATACATAGTTATAATATTCATAATAATGGAAGACCGCAACCATCTTTTTTATTTGAATCTAATATTTATGTCTCACTAATGAGTCTAAAGCATTGTTTATGTATATATTACTTAGATAAACTTATAAAATAATAATCTTTATATAGTAATGCTAAGCTATCTACCCAAAATATTTTCTTGCTTAAGTTTATTCAGTTGAAGAAACACTTTTTGACTTATAAGTTTATATTGAAAGGTTTAACGTTGACTATACAAATCTTAATGAATTAATTGGTGAATAAAAATAATATAACTAGCCAATGGTCAGTGTAAAATTTACTATCACCGTACTATTTTTATTTATGATTATTTGGTCCCAAATGTGGTAATGCTGCTTTGAATCATTACCATTTTATAAGAGATTTATGTCTAATGCCCCATGACCTATTAGTACAGAATGTTCACTTTGCTGTATTGAGGAGACACAGATTAGATTCAAGGGAGCTATGGCAGCTAGAATCTGTGAGATGGAATAATGAAAAGCAGGGAAATACACAGATAAAGAGATGCAGAAATCTGAAAAGACCTTTGTGACCAAGGTATATATACATAGGGTAAAACTCCAAAAGGCTGGGAAAGAAGGATTAGGAAGCTGTATGTTGAACAATTTCCACGTAGACCTTGTAGACATTCAAGTTCTTATCAACCAGTGTGGAAAATCCTCACTAACACTGAGGATATTCAGTAGAGATACTGAAAGGGTTGTGCCTTAGGAATATAACTAAACTACTCCTATAATAAAGGTTAGCCAACTCTCCACAAAAGTTTTAAAAAAACTCAGAAAAGGAAAAAGGTGATCTGCAAATACATTAACTTCCTGCCAGAACAAAGCACAACACTCATTAAAGTATAACAATAAAATACAGCATTAAAAAATGTGAAATGCATGATGTGAGGCTTCTGAAAAAAAATTACTAAGATCTGTCAAAAAATCAAGAAAAGGTGATCCACAACCAGAAGAAAAATCAATAACTAAAAAGAGATCCAGAAGTGATAATATTATGAGATTAGCAGGCAAGGTCTTTAAAATATCTATTAGAAATATGCTCACAGACTTAAAGAAAAGCATGACTAGAATAGGGGAGAAAAAATGTAAGACATAAACGAAAACTAAGCAAAAAAGTTCCAGAAATAAACATACATTTTCTGCACTAAGTAATTCACTGGCTGGGATTAATTGAAGATCAGATATTGCAGAAAAAAATATCAATGATCTTGAAGACATAATAATAAAAACTATAAACTAAAACAGACAGATCAGAAAAAATGAGCTAAGTTTTAGTGCCTGTGAGACAATATCAAGTGGTCTAACTGTTATGAATTCAAGTCTCAAAGTGAGCAAGCAGATACAGAAAAAAATCTTTGAAGATGTAATGACTAAAGTTTGCTGAATTTGATAAACTATAAAGAGGAATAGCCAGAGATATAATTATATTGAGACATTTTAACACATCACCCTCTGCAACTGATTGATCATCAAGACAATATTCAAGGCTATGCAGCTCTGCCTGTTTCTCATGGGACATTTGTTCTGGGGGAAACCAGTCACCATGTAAGAAGTTCAACTATTCTGGGATTGCCATCTGGAGAGTCCATGTGCAAATTCACCTCAGATGAGCTCCCAACAGACAGCAAGCATCAATCACAGCTATATAAGTGAGCCATATTAGATGTCAGCCCATCTGAAACTAAATGACTGCAACCCCAGCTAATATTTGAATATTATCCCAAAAATGAACCCAATAAAGAATTGCCCAGCTAAGCTCTTCCCAAATTCCTAACCCCAAAAGTAAAGTTATCATTTAGAACTGCTAAATTTTGAGGTTATTTTCTTATCTAGAAATTGATCATTGGAAGAGTAATACAATTTATAATTAAAAATTGTCACACAGCCCTGGCCAGTTTGGCTCAGCAGTTAGAGGGCTCAAGGGTTCAATTATCAGTCAAGGGCATGTACCTAGGTTGTACGTTCAACCCCACAGGGTTGTGCTGGAGGCAAACAGTCTATGTGCCTCTCTCACATCAATGTTTCTCTCTCTCTCTCTCTCCTTCCCTCCCTTTCACTCTATCTAAAAATCGATGGAAAAATATCCTCAGGTGAGGATTAACAACAACAACAAAATTGTCACACAGCCCTGGTCAGTGGCTCAGTGGTTGGGCATCATCCCATGCACCAGGAGGCTGCTGGTTCAATTCCTGGTCAAGACCACATGCCCAGGTTGCAGGCTGGATCCCAGGTGGGGGGCATGCAAAAGGCAGCCAATTGATGTTGTGCTCTCACATTGATGTTTCTCTCTCTCTCCTTCTCTCTTCCTGTCTCTGTAAAAATTAACAAACTGTTCTTTTAAAAAAATTGTCACACAAACACATTTCTATAACCTCTACAAGTGAGATGGTTTCAATATTAAATTCCACTAACATTTTTTAAAAAAATTTTCTGTGCTGATTTTTAGAGAGAAAGAAAGGAAGGAAGAGAGAGAAAGAGAGAGAGAGAGAGAGAGAGAGAGAGAGAGAGAGAGAGATTTATTTGTTGTTCCACTCATTATTGATGCATTTATTGGTTGATTCTTGTTTGTGGCCTGACCTAGGATGGAACCCGCAACCTTGGCACATTAGGACAATGCTCTAACCCACTGAGCTACCTGGCCAGGGCTCTACTAACATTTTAAAAAGAAAAAATAACACACTTTCAGAAATTAAAATAAAGAGATCACGATGTTAATCTAACTTTGTTATAAAAACCTGATACAGATGACATGAATTAAAAAAAAAAAAGTGAGTTTCACTTTTGACTGTGTTTGTGAAAAATCCTAATAAATATATTAACTAACCATATATCCAGCAATATGTGGATGATGCATAAAGATGATAGATAGATAGATAGATAGATAGATAGATAGATAGATAGATAGACAGACAATAAACCATGAGCAAACTGTTTTTTCCTCCAGGAATGTAGCATTATTTTGACATTGAAAATCTATCAGTGTCATTCAGCATATTAGCATAATAGAAGAGAAAACTTGATTATCGAAATAGATTCAGAAAAGAACATGTAGTAAAATTCAACATCCATTTGTAATAAACTGTCTTAGCAAACCCATTTTCCTACATGTCTGTTGGGAGTGTAATAAGGTATAGCCACTGGGGAAAACTATTTTGACATTATCAACTTTGCATATATGCCTACCAAATGACCCCAACTTTTTACCCTGAGGTCTATGTCAATATACATGCATATAAGCAATAAAATACATGTATAACATTTTCTCAGCTTTACAATTTAAAAGAATCCCAAATTGTAAACAATCCAAATACCCGTCAACATTTTTTAAAATTAAAAAAAAAATTATTGATTTTAGAAACAGAGGAAGGGAGAGGGAGAGAGACAAAGAGAGAAACATCAATGTGAGAGGGAAACATTGATTGGTTGCCTCTCATACACAATCAGACTCGGGGTTGAACCTGCAACCTTGGTATGTGCCCTGGTCAGTAATGGAACCAGCGACTTTTTGGTGTATGGAATTATGCTCAACCAACTGAGCCACCCACACCAGGGCCCATCAACATTTGTATGAATAAATAAGCTGTGTTTTATTCATACAATGAAATACCATATCACAGTTAAAATAAACCTATACTAGTAAGAACATGGATTAAAATTGCATGCAAAATGTTGAATGACTAAAAAGCAGGCACAAAAGAATACAGATCGTATGGTATCTTCTTTTTTTAAAGCTCCCAAAGTGACAAACTAATTTATAATTTTAAAATACAAGATAGTGTTTACATTTGAAAATGAGGAGGTAGAAATGATCTGGAAGTGACATGTGGAATGCTTTAGATGGGGTTGCAACAAACCATTTCTTTACCTGCATGTATTGTTTCTCAGGTAGAACCACTTGTAGGGGTAGTAGGCAAAATAAAGGCTCCTTCATGAAGACGTCCATGTCCAAATTCCTAAATCCTGTGAATAATGTTTGTAACATGGCAAAGGGGACTTAAAGTCACAGATAGATTTAAGATTTCCAATCAGTTGACTTTGAGATGGAAAGATTATCACTGATTATTTGGGTGGGGTGGGCATAGAGATGTAATCACACAGTGGAAAGGGAGGCAGAAGAATAAGAACCAGAAAGATAGCCATATCAGGACTTGGCCCCACATTGCTGGCTTTGGAGTTGGTTCATGGGTCATGAACCAACGAAGGTGGATGGTTTCTAGAAGCATTCTGTCCTAGAAACTCCTGAATGAACAGAACGTGACTGACAGTAAAATCTGCTTCTGAATTCTGACCTCCAGAACTGTACAGTTATAAATTTGTATTGTTTTAACCACTAACATGGTTGCAATTTGTTACAGCAGCAATAGGAAAACTTGGATATGTCATTAAACTCTACATTATTTGTGCACCTTTTGTAGTTATTTGACCATTTTTGATAAAAATATTTTATGTATATGTGTGTTTGTATAAAAACTATATTAACTGAGAAAATTCTATTTCAAACAGCACTAAATTTCCTAGAAATCATGTTCAAAAGTAAAAGGGAATTAATATTTTTGAATATTATGGATGGGAAAGATTTCCAATGACCAGTAAGAAAACAATCTGCCCGGTGAATTTCCCAGTCCCATGTGGAAGAGCCTAATCATGGCCCCTGAAAGCTGTCCATACCTTGATCTCTAGAAACTGTATATATTAAACCTCATATGGTAAAAGGGACTTGGCAGACATGACTAATCTATGGATCTTGAGATGGAGAGATTTCCTGGATTATCCACATGGACTCAGTGTAATAACAAAGATCTTTATAAGAAAGTCAGGAAAGTTAGAGTGAAAGAAAGAGTAAGTGACAATAGAAACAGATGTCGAGTTGTGTGGGACCATGGTCCAAGGACTGCAGGCAGCTTCTATCAGCTGGAAAATGCATGGAAATAGACTCTCCCCTGAGCCACTAACAGGAAAATAACTGCAACATGTTTTAGACTTAAGAACTCCAGAATTACGAAGTGATTAACATGTTATTTCAAGCCACTAAATGTATAATAATTTGTTACAGCAACAAGAGAAAATGAATACACTGACCCCTAGAATTAGGAAAAATGCCCAAAGCCAAATCGTTTTCCTAGAAGTGTCTACTAATTGAATTTAAATCTGCAGATTATAGATTCCAATCAAATGGTTTCATATAACTTGAATTTTTAGGCCATTGGAAATGAGATTTCACCCACTACCCTCCTGACTTCAGATATTATGAAGCTTCTGCTTGGGTCTTCAGAAAATTCAGACTTTTTAAAATACAACTGTTGTTTGGTGTGACAATTCTATGGCCTGAACATAAAATTGGTAAGTATAAAGGTACATGCCTTTCAACAATTTTTAAAATTCTATAAAACTTTTAAAAAAAATTCAGTAGTGAACTTCATGAAGCACAATGTGTAAGACCTTGAATGAACTGTTTTCAGGAAGAAGCACCTAATGAAAGAACTTCTGCTCTATCTAAGGCATTAGAGAGGTTTCTCACTGAGACTGAATAGAACAATAAATTTGGGAGAATTTTTAAAATTGAATTGAAGTAAAGACTTTTAAGTAAACATTTAAATTAGGTAAAGACTCAACTCAGGAGAGTAAAACGTTTCTTTGGCCTTCAATTTTTTTGCATGCTTGAATGTCCTTGGATTTTTACTTGCAAGAGAACTAATATTTTAATATTTTTTTCCTGAAATTTTGATAATATAAAAGAGTTTATATTCAAATTTTGACATTTCTGTGAATTATTGGCATTAAGCTATTAGAACTCTTAAGTATTTATTATTCAACTACTTACTGATGTACTATTCTGTGCAACATGCCAGAAGAAAATACAAAATGAGCAGCAGAATATAGAATTAATTTTCAGACCCAGATATAAATTGTCCTTGGAATTTATTCAACTATAGTATTGATGTAACTCATTTCACAGCTTTTCTGTGTCTAAAATCCATTAGAACTATCTTTGGTACCTAGAGGATACTCAAGGGAATATTGTATACAGTTGAGGAAAGTTGGGAACACATTTGTCCCAATAGACTGCTCTCTTTTTCCTAAAGGGGCCATCTACACCCAGATAGACAATGAGCTATACAGTAAAGCTCAAAATAATCAAAAGAAAATAACTCAGGTCTATATTATTGTAAAATATTTCTTTTCCTCCCCTGATTTATCTTTCTGTAGAGACAGAATCCCTTTAGTTACTCTTCTCCTTTCTTATTCCTCAGAGGAAGAGATCTATTGAATTGATACATTAAGGAATAAACATTGAATTTGTCCTTCTTCCTCTTTGGAGTGAACTTCCTTTAAAGACCAGGTATTCAACATGGCTACTTCCAGGAGGCAGCTTCTTAAGCAGCTCTGCCTGGTGGGTATCAGCAAGCCCTTCTGACTAAATGAGGAAAGTCCACATTCTATCTTGGCCTCTATTATTAATTAAAAAATACTTTAAATTTTCATAAGCTACTTTTTGACTCTTTCCTCATTTTTTTCAGAAAGAAGATTGGGGGAAATCGTACTATTTTTAAAACTCGTTTCACTCCCCAGATTCCCTGTATGTGTACTGATAAGGCAGGGAGACCCAGGAGCTCTCGTGGACTGCTAATGCAGTATTAGCATACACAGCCATTCTGGAAAACAACCCGAGAGCACTTAGTACACTTCTATTTTATTACCTTAGAATTCAGATAATGAGAATAGTCTAGAGAAACTTTTATTGGTCCATAAAGGGACACATATAAGATTTTATCACAGCATTGTTTGTATTAGTGAGTTGTTAGGGGTTATTTAGTGTCTATTTCAAATGAAATGTGCTCATGTTCACTGGTGCAATGCTTTTTAAAAGCCATAAGTAAAAAATTAGAAATTATACAGCTACTTGGGTAGATCTCAAAAACAATATTTAATAACAATAGTAAGAAATATAACATTTATACTACTATTTCATTTATTTACATTAAAATCATATATGTAAAATTAAAATATATACCTTTTAAGGATATAGCTGTTCAAGGATGTGTTTTAAGCAATTAGAGTAGATATATAGTTGTCTACCCTTATCTGTGTTTTCACTTTCTGTGGTTTCAGTTTCCAATGGTCAACCCTGGTATGGAAATATTAAATGGAAAATTTCAGAAATAAACATTTTGTAAGTTCTACATTATGTGCCATTCTGAGTAGCATGATTAAATCATCAGGTCAACAGTAGCCTGAGTTTGCACCACAATGTCTATGTCATTCATCTTACCTCATCTCATCACACAAGCATTGTACCATCTCACATCATCACAAGAAGAAAGGTGGGCAGAGTGCATTCGGATATTTTGAGAGAAAGGGACTACATTCAGATAACTTTTATTACAGTATATTTTTTGTAATCGTTCTATTTTATTATTAGCTATTCTTGTTAATCTGTCTAATTTATAAATTAAACTTTATCATATGTACGTGTAGGAAAAAACATGGTATATACAGGACTTGGTACTGTCGGCAATTTACAGGCATCCACTGAGGGTCTTGGAACATATCCCCCACTGATAAGAGTGGACTACTATATATGGACAGTCAGTACATATAAAATGAGAGATTGGAAAAGTTAGTTTATAGCATAGATCCCTGGGCCTCACACTAGAGATGCATATTTAATTGTATTAAGACTGGAATTTAGAAATAAGCATTTTTGTCAAAAATATTCAAAAGTTTAGTGAACTTTCTAAGACTGAGTATCATGGATAAGTAGATTGTTCAATTAGAAAGCTAAGTTTTTTAAATTACTCAAGATTTTCAAGCTATAGCTTAATATGACTCTCAATTCTATGTATCCTTTGAATATATCTGCTTTGAAGTGAAATGCTACCCATTCCCCAAAAGAAAGCTCAAAGGCTGTCTTCTCTATAAAACTAGCATCAATTTTCCCAATTTTAGGGGGAGTTGGTATCTCCTATGTTTCAACCCTAACTATAATTTTAGTAGTTTGGTTATAATTTGAAGTAATTTTGAAATACTTTAAAGTTGGAAAGAAACAGGTAAAAACCTATCAGAATGGAGTCAGTCCATAGCACTGAATCAAGATCTTAGAGGCTTTGATTGTGCTAGGCATTACTATATTAATTTATATATTTTAGCAAATCCAGATTTGACCCAACTTTGACCCAACAGAGGGAACAGAGACCAGACCAGTGGCTATTTACCAATTGATGTAAACACATTTCCTTATTTGAATAATAGGTATAGCTGTTCCAGTGCATATGGGCTGAATAGCAAAACCTATTTGATTAATAATAATGACATCTTGACATTATACAGTTAAAAATATTAAATTATTAAATATTTTAGAATCACATTGTTGCAAGGTTAGTGAAATTTTGGAAGGAAACCTATTTAGTTTGCCAGCAACTCTCTTCTAATCTGTTCATTTCCAGCTGCAGTTTGATAACATTTTATGGCTCTTGACAACTTTGGCTTATCTACTGGTGGGGAGGATTCTTGATTCAGTAATGGACGGGGACTTCTAGGAAAGTGGCAGCCAGTCCAAGAATCTTTCTGTTACTGGACATCCATTTCTTTAGCTCAAAGTATACTGGAAAAATCAGCCTAAAAGATACTGGGGACAAAGATACCCACCTTCTACCATCCAAATTCCCAAGATGGATTTGCTTCTCTATCCCCCAATATCTTTTCCACATCACTTCTCTGAGAATATATAGACTTCAGCCACCACTTTGGATAATGGAGTCTGGGCAAGGAATGGCAGCCAATCAATAATAGCTTTTTGTCTACATTCATATTACTGTGGGAATACTGGCTAGACAGTGAGCTGAGCCCTTGTATTTAAATGATACCTTTATTAAAAAATGGACCTGACATTATGGTATACACTAAAGAGCATCGTTAGAAAGGAGACTGGTGTCCATTTCCATCTCTTTTACTACCTAACATTGTGAATTTGAGAATGGCATTTTTAATCTATGCACTTTAACCTCCTCATTTATAAAATAATGAATTTGTATAGGAAAATCTCCAAAGCTTTTTGTAAAATACCATAATATTATTTATACTTATATTTGTTGTTGTTACAATTCTAAAAATACCTACATGTCTTTTATTTTAGTTGCACAAGACTGCTAAATGTATTTTGAATAGCCCCGCCTGTGTGGCTCAGTGGCTGAGTGTTGATCCATGCACCAAGAGGTCGCCGGTTCGATTCCTGGTCAGGGCACATGCCCACGTTGTGGGCCTGATCCTCAGTAGGGGGCATGCAGGAGGCAGCCAATCAATGTTCTCTCTCTCATCAATGTTTCTATCTCTCTCTCCCTCTCCCTTCCTCTTTCTCTAAAAATCAACAAAGAAAAATAATTAAAATAAATAAAATAAATGAATTATTTTGAGTAGGGCCAAATAAATAGGTAAATGTATATATATGTAAATATAAAATTTATATTTATAGAAACATAAAATATAAATTTATTTATATTTAAATAATCTTAAAATCTGCATTATTGTCATTTTATATGATTTGCAATAATGTTGTTATTTAAATTGATTTCAGTAAAACCACTGTCACTCTACCAACTTTCAAGCATTCAGGAAAAGAAAATTCAAGAGTGATAAAAATTCCATCCAAGATACCATGTTTTAAATTAATCTAGAACTTTTCATCTATATTATTTTTCTCCAGATATTAGGCCCACCAAATTTTAGCTTGTCATGTTGCTGCCCAGAAAAAGTGATATTTTCCCACCTCACTAATAGCTAAATTGGCCAATGAAATAGAATCCAAAATCATCCAGGCAACTTCTAGGAGGTAACTTTGATGTTAGGGAAACATCAACTTTTCCTCTCTTTTACCATCTCTGCTGCATGAATGTAGACGTGCATTGGAGCATTCTTAAGTCACATGGATAAGAGTGACACACTAGTACAGTTGAGCTAAAAGACAAAAGAAGACTAAATCTATAATAAATTTATAGAATCTCCATATCATTCATAGGCTTAATATGCTAGAGAGAATAAAACTTGGCATTTTAATGTCAATTGTCTTTACTTGGCACTGTGCTGAATTCATGAGTATGGTATATCTAGCATAAATTACAGATCACATGAGACAAATAGGATGGAAATTAACGGGATGATATGATCCACAGTGAATGGTGGTGAAATTGATGTTTAGAATGAGGGGTGGCAGCAGCCTCAGTGAAGATTGTTTTCTGTAGAATATTTAGGAAATGTCAACTTTCCTTGGAGCAAATCTGAGAAGAAAGGTCTGTAATACATTTTGGGTTTTGTTTGTTTGTTTTTAGTATTTAAAATGTATTTCTTTAATATTATTAAATATTTCTAAGAAAACATTTAAACCATTTTATTTCAAAAATTTCTACACATTCTCTTTAGCTAAAATGGAATACTTAATATAGGATTGTGATGAACCACATTCAGAAAAAAATAATAATAATTGAAAACCAGTGACATTTGTAATGCATTTTGGTATTTAAAAACTGGGTAAAACTACAGAACCAAATATGGATTGAATTCATACTACACTGACTTATTCTCCTAAGTCTTTTAAAAATCTTTTCCTTTGTTTTATACTTACTTCAGCTTTTGTTCCTTAAGTCGGAGGATCTGAGCTAGATTTTATGCTTTTCTGGAGTAGATTTTATGCTTTTTCTCCAGTTCTGCACTGTTACCTAGGAAGTCTTCTGCTTTCGACTCTGCACTCAATTTTTCTCATGAAGACCCTCGTAGAGCCTGCAAATTGGTGAGAAATTTTCTTGTATTAGTGGATCTCCAAGGTTCTATACTCTCCTGTCAGGTCACATTCAGCCTTTACAAATTCATTAATGATTTTAGCTGAGTCCCTACCCATTTATACAGTGGCCTTGTCTTCCTCATCCTGGCTGCATGTAAGCCAATATTTACAACTTGCTCTCCTTGGAGAAATCTAACTTCCTGTAAATTCTAGCTACTGGATTCTCCTACAAATTCAGATTTCTAATGGGGTTAGTAAAAATTTAACTTTATAGATTATATGGCTTTATATTATCATTAGATTGAGAGTGTTAGATTTTCAGCATTCTACGCCCAAGGCAGCAGTTGGAAGTTTCTTTAAGTCATTATTAAGGTGTTTTAGATTGCATGCTTTAGCCACTATGCAGTAACCTAGACATATTCATAAGTTTTATTTAAGATCAAAGAATTTTACAAGTTTTATTTCTTTCTTATATTTTTAGGAAAAAGAAAATCCTTCTTAATCATTAATTTCATTTTGCCACTAAAACTAACCTGTCTCTGTTCCCATTTACCAATTGTAACCATTTATTTTATTTACATATATTTATTGAGCACCAATGAACTTAGTCTTTTGTGCAGTGATGTACAATGTTTATCATGTTAACATGTTTATCAGTATCAGATTTCACTTTTATGTATATCAATTCTGTATGAATGGAGTTGTTTTATTATTCTAGTTTCTAATAATAGCTGAAAATATCACTACAGTGAAGCCTTATTTTAAAATCCAAGACCACTTGGCTAGAGCTCTGTCTTCATGTCTAGCCTATATTAGCTATTTTCTCTCAGAGCAAAACACAGTTCTCGTATTACCTGTCTGAGATTAAAATCAATTAGTATTCTACTTCAGACCATGGATGAATCATCTCTCTTAATTCAAGAATTGCTTCATAATATAGGCCACTTTGGATGTGTTTACCCCAATGTGTTTGATTACTCTGATACCATTGTTGGCTAAGGGAATGTCTTCATTACTGTATGTCTTTCAATATTGAATTTGTGCTCCACTTCTCATAGGAGCCCACCTAAAACCACCATTTGGTTTAGTCTCACTCTGGGGTCATTCCAAAATTACTTTGGGGCATAATTATGACACTTCTATATTAGATACAGATTTTGTGATGATGCCAGTAAGAGCTATATGTCAGAGCTCTCTGAAGTCATATACTTCTGTGAATGTCAGCCCCTATGTAATGAAAGGAAAACATTTCACTATAGTGTTAAACTAAAAAATATTATACTTTTTGTGACCTAAAGATCTTTTTATCTCTACATTTATGATTTCAAATGTTACCTTAGTCATGTTTCTTTTTTGTCCAAAATGTAAGACTCTGGTTGAGTCTTATATTCCATTTTTTCCTATATTCAAAGAACATTTATTTCAATAATTCCTTCTAAATTTATTGGTTTCTCATTGTTTTTTCAAGAAGGCATGTTTAAAACTTGAAATTAAAAAAATACATTAACTTACATTGACAAACTATTAATGTTACAAAGTACCACAATTTATTCTCTCACATTTTAAAATTATAATAGTTCTTAAATTAATGTGTGATAAATTAATTTCATACATACACCACCTACTTTATGCTTAACTACCAAAATTTTGCTTTTCTACTATTTACTTTCCCCAAAACATACCTATTAATTTTTTTTTCAATTTATTTCTTCATTCACCAAGAATGTATTAAGTGGCTAATATATACCAGGCCCTGGGAAAGGTTCAGGTGCACAGTGGTGAAGAAAATAAACACTATCCTTGCCTTCATGTACTTACAGACTGGGAGTAGAAGAACAAAGAGACATTGTTTAGAGGGAGCACTTATTTCTTAATTCTTACCTTCCTATTTACATGGGGATGAAATCCATTTTCCATGCCTTATGTGATTAGTGAGTTTAGGAGAAGAAATGAGCATATTTGACTCAATTATTTTCTCGCTTCTTTAGGGGAATTTATTATCTACAACAAGTTCAGAATTTCTACTTCTACTTATTTTCTGTTTAACAACAGTTTGCCTACGTGGAAGAGGCCCATAATAGTGTAGTGTGGCCTATAATTCTATAAGCGATTCTCTCTAATTAAGGAGCAAAATGTTAGCACACCCTCTTGTCCACAGACCTATGTCACCTTATCCAGGTAGCTTTTATCAGCAATAATGTTAATACTTTTATATCCATCTCTCAATTATCTGTCAATTGGTTTTATACCTAGAATAAGAAGAGTTACATCAATTACTTGAACACTTCCAGCACAAAACTTCTGTTATGTCAACTATGAAATTTAAGAAAGGTTCAAGAAGTATAACTTGTGGAAAAAATAAATAGAATGGCCATTTTGGGTGACATTAGTCACTTGATTTTCATAAGCAGGTGAACAGTGTATGGTCTTAATTACAGGAGCCTGTATCAAACTTTAGTAAGAAGACAGTTGCAGTTCCACTTTGCAATGTGCACAGAGCTGACAAGGATTAGATCTATCCCCAATAAAGGCTCACCATGAACCAAGCAGAACTTCAGTAACAATATATTTTCTATTTTACTCTGTTTTTCAGTCAGTACTACAAACCAGACCAGGACTTTTTAAAAATTAAAAGGTAGCTGTCTTCTCTCTGTGATCCATAGGCCTAGTGAGTATCTAGTTTTAAATTGTTAAAGCTGAGTCTGTGGTAGGCAGTGTGAGAGTAGCTTCTTCAGATTCTGCTTTCCTTTTTAATGTTTTGAAGAGCAATGCCCACGCTGCTCAACCAGCAGCAGTGATTTTGTTTGCAAACCAACAACCAAACTTACAGAGCACAATAAGCATTGTGAGTGTCAAGTTTACTTACCATCAGTATAGAAAAACAGGGCAGGAAACACACAATATACAATGATAGTAGTGTAGTGATAGCACAGTAAAGGTCATCATAGTAGTTTCTGAATATCCCCAAGTCACTCCATTCTTGAAATACCTGTGTTACAGAAAGCAGTATTTACTGGGCATGAACCAATATCAATTCTGAGATTTCTTTTGGCTTTTATACTTTGCTAGTCATTTGCCGCCTCAAGGATATCTCCCAATCTCCAGTACAACCATATCTCACCTCACCAATTATACATCATTCACTAGAAACAGTGTATCAGTAAACAATATTGACAAGTGTTAATCCTTGTTTCAATACACGCTATTTGTCTTGGATGCAGTATATTTCTATAAATTCCTTGAATTAGTCTTCCAAGGATGATTTGAAGTAGAATTTATTAATATATAATATTTGAACATACCTAAGATTTCAGTGATTAACATTGTGGTACATTGAGCTCTGGCCAGTTTGGCTCAGTGGTTAGAGTATTGGCCCAAGGACCAAAGGGTTACAGTTCAAAGGCATGTAGCTGGGTTGCAAATTTGACCCCTGGCCCCAGTTGGGGTCATGTGATATGCAACCAGTAGATGTCTCTCTCTCACATTGATCTCTCTCTCTCTCTCTCTCTCTCTCTCTCTCTCCCTCCCTCCCAGCCTCCGTCCCTCTCTATCCCTCCCTTCCCTTCTATCTAAAAATCAATGGAAAAATATCCTTGGGTGAGGATTAACAACAATGAAAAATTGTGGTACACTGACATATATGTTTTATATATTTATTAGTAATTGAATGAGAAAGTTTGGACTCTTATAAAATAATATGCCATCAAATATCAATATATGAAAAGTAGAACAAAATACTCAACTATTTTAATCCCAAAGGGGCAGAAGATCCAATAAAATGCTTATGACAGGATTACTATATCTATAGGAAACAAAGGAGTGGTTTGAAAACATAATTTAGTCTTTAGTCTTACTATCAGATGAAAAGGATTGGAAAATTAAAACAAAATAAAGGAAGACAGTCTAGTTAAGTTGGATAAAGAAAGATTTCCCCAGGGAAAAGGCTGAGATCTTATAAGATAGAGTAAATATATGTGAAGGTCAAATGATTTTAAAAGTGAGAATAAAGTAGATATAAAAGTATAAAAAAAAGTACCAAGTCTAATTGTTCTTAAAATAGGCCCTAAGAAATGGGGAGACACTTTAAAGATTATTAGATCACAGTGATGACTAACAGAAATCTGACAGTGCTGACAGAGATCATAGAAAAAGGACTGGAAACACCCTTAAATAAAGCCAATATTCTGGAGACTTTGAGATGTGACCTTTTAAAACTATGGACAGAGTCCATTCTAAGAGCAATTTCAGAGCTATCCATTAAGATTAAAATAGCTATTCTAAGATGATAATGACAATGTATAGGTTTGAGATACAAATACTGGAAGACCAATATAAAATACCCCAAAAAGTTCCAGTGTGAGTTTAAAGGTGACATAATTACCAAAGTTAGGGAACTATTTGAGAGAATATGTCTCAAAATTTATGTAATCAAGGCTCTAATTGAACACAAGGTAAAACAGAGAAATTAAAGGGAAACAACACAAAGACAATCAGATAGAGAACATGATTGGATTAGCTGCTCATGTAATGGAAAATATAATTTAGATAGGATTATCCAACTCAATGGAGATTTGCAATATTTTGTATAAAATGTTGGAGACATGAAGAATCTATTAATTTGAAAGCTCCACTTCTGGGAAAACCAATAAGATAAAACCAAGAGTTGATGTTAAGAAGGCAAATGTTGGGTCAGAAAGCCAATAAAAATTAAATGGAAAATAGAAGGTACTCATTTTTAGCAGATATATTGACTGACATGTTATAGATGAAAAGTGAATTTAAAGTAGTTGATTAAGCTGTTACAAACATAAAGCCATTTAAAGAAATAAATTCAAATGAATGAACACTAGAGTCTTACTTTATCCCACTACTGATGTGAAAGGATGACAGACAGAAATTCAAAAGCTGAGGAAAGATAATGCCTTGTTAAGCATTCGCTGAACAATTGGTTCAAAATAGAATTAAAGATGTATATCCTTTAGAGGCAATAACTGTAACTTTAGTTCCTTTAAACAAAGGTGGGGAGATTTATCTCAGAGGCAGTTTTCAATGGTTTAAGTAATTCATAGCTAAAAGCACAGTTCCAAAGCTGCTATTGTGGTACAGAATTTTAAAATGTCCAATCAAAAAGGTATATGACACTCTGCTTTCAAAATACTACTAGAGTGCCAAAACATAGGGTTCAAAGGGAAATGAAAATTAGGAGGTTTATTTAGGATGGATGAGAAAAGGGCACATCAAGTAAAATCTGGTGACAGGATATTGTCATTGCCTATTTTTTTGCTACACAAGAAATATATTTAAATGAGTTACAGTGAGACAACAGGCAATACTTCTAGATATCTTCTCCCCACATTGGAAGAAACCATGACAGCACAGAGGGGCATTTCTATCAATTTTACTTAAGTTTAAAGGTAGTAAAAACATTGACCTGACAGGTGAGACTTAAATAAATATGATTTCTCCATCTAATCTCTTTCTCTTACAAATCTTTGCATTAATGCTATATTTTTTGGCAGTATTGAGTATTGACTTCCAGCTACCATACTTTCTACTAGGGGTAAGTTTTAGGGACTACTAATGTCCTTACAAAATCTCTGCTATACCATGTTGTACATAGTAGCAGAATATAATTTGTGTTAAAATATAGAATAAGAAATGAATTTTCAGACTATGCTACACAGCAGTAATGAAGTTGATTTAATTATGTTTAATATTCTGATCCGATTTATGAGAGATGCTTAGAAGATAAAATCAAGAGAACTTGGAGTTGAATTAGTTGGGCCATGAAGAAGAAGAGTTATTAAGGATACCTCCTAGCTCTCTGATTTGCACAAATGGATGGATGCAAGTGCCCTGAAAGAAAACGAGGTTTTTTGACAAAAGTCTTGAATTGGATTCTGTTTATGCAAAGTTTAATAGAGACCTCCAAGTTAAATTGTTCAGTAAAAAGTTGAATATGACTTTGGGAGCTCAGGTATAAATCCTCTGATGGAAATATGAAACTAAAAGTTTTGGTTATATAAGTAGGTACGCACATTCCATAAAGGAGTATGCTTAAGAAGTTAAAAACAAAACAAACAAACAAAAAATCTTAGGACCAAGAAACATAAGCATTTAAAAATAAGTTAGTAAAGCTTCCAGGGAGCAGGGATGTAAAGAAAGAGAGAGAGAGAGAGAGAGAGAGAGAGAGAGAGAGAGAGAGAGAGAGAGAGAGAAATGGAAGAGAAGGGTTTAAAGAGAAAGAATAGGTTAAGATGCTATGTACTCTAAGAGATCAAGTGCAATGGGACTATTCTCTTTTGATGTAAAGGTAAGGCCTTCATTGGTCACCTTAGGGTCATTTAAATATAGGTATAGCAAATTTAGATTGAATTAATGAGTTTGGGGGAGTTAAGGTAATTAAGATTGATGGTTTTCATACTTTCAAAAAAAGTTTGACTGCTAAGGAGGGTAAGAATTTATAGATAATTTAAAAAAATTAATTTGTTAAGTGTAAATAGATAAACTAAAAAGAAAGTAGATGGGACACAAATGAGTCCTCTCAACCTCATAAATAGTTGGAAAACCCACATAAACAGTGATGGCAATGCTACAAATGAGAAGACAATGTTCACAATACCAGATAGAGAATGGATAAGAAATTAAGTTTTCAAGAACAGGGAAAATTAAATACATTAATTTTATCAAGTGTTAACAGATTAATAATTTGATTTCTTAATAACATTCCTATTTTAAATATGGCTTTCTTTATTAAAAAATACTAAAATGGTGATTCTTAATTGTTACTTTAGGTTTTGCTTGCTAATCAGTGAGAGAAATAGTGAAGGTGAGAGACAGCATTTAGAATTTAGAACCATTAAAATCATGCCCTGTAAATTGTCTTTTATTCCAATAACGAAAGATGGCTTTTATTATCCTTCCCTGGTTTGTGCTGCATTTTCCTCCAATGCCTCTAATTAATATTTCCCATAATTGATTTGCATTGTAGCTGTAACCCTAAACTTATTGCATCATAAACACAGTAAAATACATCTTGTCAATATGCCACCAACACAGTGAATATTGAAGGTATTACTAAAAAAATCATTATTAAATTTTGTGGTAGTTGTTAAATTATAATTTGTTAAACTGATAGGAAATTTAATTCATTTACTTTTTTACTCATATATTCACATAAAATGTTTAGTATAATTTCTCAATTCACTCATTTTCAGAGTAGAAAGGATTTTTAAACAAACAAAGCCATTACTCTCACAGTGTCTTTATACAATGGTTGGATATGTTTACCTTTTTAAAAAAGAAGAACACTCTGACCATTAAATTTAAGGAACTTGCCTAGTACTTCCTGTTAATAAATGGGGAAGCCAATATTGGGAATCTAGTCTTGAGGGTCCACAAAATAGATTTATGGTTAGCTAAATGTATGGTTTGTTTACTTTTTTCTTTATAATTTTAAATTATTATTGATAATAGATCTTATAGGTATACTGGTTTACAAAAATGATAATCAAAAACCACCAATGATATTATTTAGGGGGAGATTTGGAGTATGCATTTAAGCATTTACCATGTAAGCTACTATTTATTTATACTCTAGAGACACTGATCTTTCAAAAATGTACAAGATATTAAAGATCAATATCTCAAACAACATTAAAATCCTCAATAACATTGTATTTTACTTAGAAAAGATCTAAACCCCTTAATATGACCTATAAAACTCTATCTCAGATATCTGCCTACCTGTATTAATTAGGATTAACTTTGGCACTTAAAACAGAAAATTCCAAAGTAGCAATAACTTTAATAAATTAGAAAGTATGTATCTTTTTTTTTAAATCCCAAGGTAGGTAGCACAAGGTTGACATGAAAAATGAATACATTTATTAGCAACTCCTGCTCCTTCCTGCTCCTTCCTGCTCACTTCTATGTTATTTCTTGTATGTGGCCCTCAGTGTAATGGCCCAAGATGGCTGTTAGATTTTCTTTCTTTAAAAAAAATTAATATGTTTTTATTGATTTTAGAAAAAGAGGAAGGGAAAGGGAGAGAGAGAAACATCCATTGGCTGTCTCCTGCATGCCCCCTGCTGGGGATCGAGCCCACAACCCAGGCATGTGCCCTGACCAGAATTAAACCAGTGACCTCTTGGTGCATGGGATAATGCTCAACCAACTGAGCCACACTGGCTGGGCAGAGTGTCTCATTTTTAATACAGCAGAGTGGAAAAATGTGTCAAGAAAAATTTTGGAATTCTATAAGTAGACGTGAATCAGCATATTTGAGGGCAACTAGCAGCCTATGTCCCACCACTTCCATTACCCACCTATATCATTTACTTCTTAATCACTGTTTCCCAACCATTCTGCCCTTCTTTCTATTCCTTGAACACAAACACTTTTTGCCTTGGCTTTTCTAGCACTGTGTAAAAGCATGTTCCACCGTTTTGGCTTGTTCTTGTTTGTCTTTGTAAATATCAGCAAAAGTATTATTTTCAGTGTTTAGTACCATTTTTTTATATACTTTATATTATTTTGATATCTGACTATTTAATGTAACATCGCACCTCACCACCCAGTCATTCACTTTTATGGTCATCCTGTTATTCTTTTTACAGCATTCATACACACACACACACACACACACACACACACACACACACACATGTTTCTCTATACGTGTAGACAGAAATAGAGATAGGTCTAAGTATGTTATATAAACATAGACTATTAGCACTGAAGTCAAATTTGAAAATGATCTGACCCATTATCCTCTCTCTGTCTCCATCTCTCCTTTTTTTTTTTTCTTTTCTGAAGGAGTCTAAGTAAAGAGAATTAACATCTATCTGTGATCACACACACACACACACACACACACACACACACACACACACACACAATTGCTTAGTCAGAACATAGAGCATCAGCTTTCTCCACCAATTCACCAAACCTTAATATTCTCAGGTCAAGGTAAAGAGGACAAGGTGATACTTGCATATGCAGTGAATTGTATAACAAACAGGAATCCTGAGCTTAGTGAATCTGTATCTTTTATAATAGACAGTAGGCATGTCTGCCATTTACTCTAGAGGGAGACATTTTCTTTATTACGCCATACAGTTAGCATGCCTTCACTTTTCCCTAGAGGTAGACAGTTTCTCTTTCTTCCCTGGCTGTTTGCTATACAGATATCCTTGAAAAACCATTTGTATCAAAGGGCATCAACGCCTCCTTCACAGAATGAGCCAAAATAGGAGAAATCCACAGAGAATTATCTCACAATAATATACAAAGTTGCATAGTAAAACATTGAGATAAATATATATGTTTTGTATTAAAATAAATCAAATAACTTAACTTGGAAAATATCTAAATTTAGGAGCTTTATTTTTTAAAAAAGAGTGAAAGAAGTTACAGCCAATGAGAACTAGGGTTTGGATACTTCCTTTTATGGAAACCAACGTAGGAGACAGTTTACAAGGTAAGCAGACAATTGTTTCTTTGTCTACCTAACACTTCTGACACCACTGGGAATTTTAATCCCTTCCTTCTCATCTTTCATTGCAGCCACATGTCAATCAAAAAATCTGCCATGTTTTTATATGACTCCTCATTACTGGGCTATAGGTGATTGGTGTAAGCATGGCAGTCTCACCTGAGTTAGAATAATCATTCCTTTAAAAGAACCTGTCCTCTAGCTACAAGAGGCTAACCAATAAGAGAAAACTATTTGCCACAGAGAAGTGTGTCCTGAAGAAATAATGAGAATGAACTTTGAGCATTTGGATTTGTCAGTTAGAAATGTATTGGTTCTATATAGAAATCTACTTTAGTAGGTAATGAAGTGTCTGGCTCCATGTTTGAAGTTTGACTGCTGACAGCTTTAGGTCTCATTCCTCCCCCTTCTCCACTTGCACCATATCTGGGTAAACTACATCTGGTATCTTATAAGAAAGGCCATTGCTTTCTTCCTTGATGCCATGGAGAAGTCCAAGCCCCGTAAATACCAGCCCCATCGGAGAACCCTAACACCAGCAGCCTCTGCACTAATCACACTTAAAAAAACCAAAATCATTTGGCCTTTTTTTCATTCAAGACAAAAGGTGCCTGCTCTGTTCCACCCAGAACATCTCAAGGGCTTTCTTCAAACTCTCTTGGTGTGTGTGTGATGTCTTCAGTCTGGACATCTGAACCAGTTTTGGTTGAGTAGCTGATCCTGTCCTCTTCCTAGCAACAGCAAGACAAAGTAGAATGGTAAAGATGAAAACCGTATCACTGGGGTTAAGGATAAAGTAGGTAGTGAAGAAGTAGAGACAGTAAAGATAATTCTGGGAATAAAATTTGAAGTAAACAATAGAGGAAATAGCGCAACATTTGCTGGTGGAGCAGCTAAGTTACAGGGATGTGTTTTAAAATAGGGGAAATTATAAAGAAAAACCTTCCACAAAAGCAGTAATAACAGAAGTTATTTCTGACATGTGACATTTAATATATCATTTCTATCTAAAAATCCTATAGAAAACATGCAAAATAAGTTATCCATAGAAGAATTTGTTGGTGGTGGTTTTTCAGTAGAAGTGTCTGGGGTCGGACTTATTCTTTTGTGTCAGAATTATCACTTATAGAAAGTTTTACATGCTAAAGTTTTACACGTAATTATCTTTGGCGTTGTTGTTTTGGGTTGTGTTTTGTTTGGTTGCTTGCATGCTTGCATTTGTTTTATTTTTTGGCTTTTAGAAAGTGTTCAAAAAAGCTCCATTTCTATTTTTTCCAGAGATATCTTCCTCTAGCATTTGCTTTCTCAAACGGAGTATTTTCCTGGCATTTTGCACTGTCTCGGCCACTGCATGCCCACAGAGCATTTCTATAAACTGAGCTCTTTTTGAAATCAGTGGGAATTAAACATCTATAGAGCAGCTGCAGGGGTGTGAAAGTGTATGAAGTTTAGTGATCATAATTTTCACAATCCTTTTGTATTCATATTTCTCAAAGAAAAAAATTTTTTTGAATTGACTTCCATTGTAAAATTGTCATCTGAAATGACACCGGGATAAAGGACCATAGTAAAACAAAACCAAAGAACTTATATGCATATATGCATAACTAATGGACACACACAATAGCGTAGGGAAGGCAGGACGGGGGTGGGAGCAGGGAGGAGGGCATCAATGGGGCAAAGGGGGGCCATCTGTAATATATTCAACAATAAAGATAAGTTTAAAAATAAAAAACAAAACAAAAACAAAATGATGAATGGGCTCATTGTGATTGTTGGTAATGAAATCTTGTTATATTTGAAATAGGTCTTATATTATGCCTGAAGAAAACAGAAAAAGAAAATCCTTGGTTTATTATTTTGAAGTAATACCAGTGACATTATACTTTTCAGACTAAAGAAAAAAAAATCAAGACAATTGTAGATAAGCATTTCTAAAACATATAGTAAGTAGCTTCTTTATGAATCCTATGACCTTAAAGCTATACAATAATTAAAAATCACAAGTACTATGTTTTATCTTGATCAGGCCAGTTTCAGATTATGTTTCTGTGCATCCTAGACTATTTCAATAGACTATCAGGGAACTGGAAAAAAGCAACTGGCAAATTTAGCAAGTGTGATTTTTCGAAGCTTACAAACCAGTGACAGAGGAAATATTATTAATAAGGAATATTTGAAATTTAATGGATGTAAATTATTCTCCAGAGACCATTGAGTTATTTCTAGGATACAAGGTTTTAAAATGAATTTTGTGGTGAAACAACATAAAAAAGTGTAATCAATATGACCGCATGCCAAAGTTAATTTTTAATCACTTTATTAGGTGGGTAAGGGTCTTGGGAATAACAGATGCTAATTCAAAATGATAAATAATATGTAGAATGAAAAATAATGCAGACATTATGGTGAGAGCAATGAGTTTCTGAAAATTTGTTACAAATTTTGTTTTAAAGTGTATTTAGATATCAATTAGGACTTAGAGAAAAAGATTATTTTCATAAATTATATAATCGCACATTGTGGGTGTGTTCAGTTTGTCCCTTTGTGTTGAGATAAAGAGAGAACTGACAGACATACAGAGAGAGACAGAGGGCTGGACTTTAATGATTTTCTGTGAGCAATATGACACGCTTTGGAAATAGAAACATTGCAAGAAAATACAGTATATATAGTTTCCTTGAATAACCCATAATCTAGCTAGGAAATAAAACAAAATGTAGTGTTTTTGTTGCAGTTTGGGGTTTATTTATTTTCTTACTGAGCAGATTTCATAATTTCTGACAAGATGAAGAGCAACATACTCCATGCCCTATGGGTACAGCAGTCAGTGCTCCTCCAAGGGGTCAAGAGTATATTCCCCGAGGGTTTCTGGATCTCAAACACACTCCTTTTGGAACTGTGCTATGTTCATTGTTCCTGGTAATATTGGGTATTAATAGCTCAGATTTTTATTAAGCACCCACTGTGTACCAGTGGTCATTGCAGTTGCCTAGCTCAAACTTTTGGGAACCAGCAGGCTGGCCCTCCCCTGCAAAGTCTATTGGTTTCCTTCTATGTGTCATTGGCAGCAAGAACTTGGGAAAATAGCCTACAAACAAATCAATAAACATTTCCTGCTCTAAACTGGGACTAAGCTGCTGATAAAATTGTAGAACTCAACAGAAAACTGGAATATTTTTAATTTTTATGCCCAATCTAAATTCTCTTTGAGAAAAAACTAACATGAACTTTAATCATAAATAACCAAGAGCAAACAGATTATCTTTTTTAAACAAAGTGAAAATACCCCTCAGCCTTTCCTTGTCTTCTCTACCTCCACAGTTATAGGCATAGAGGCACAAAAGATAAGATTATACAGAGCCAATCATTCAAATCATTCTATTGATATAAATAATACACTCTCCTGAGGAAAGCCACCTCGGTGGAATGTCACAGTTGCAGGCAGCTAAGTAATTCAAAGGTTACAGGTAAAGTGTATTTTGCTCAAGAATTCGCTATTAAAATAGGGCAAATAAACTAAAACATCAGTAGGAAATCTGGGAAAACCTATAAAAGAAAATGTCAGGTTTCTTTTTATCTATTTCTAAACAAAAGAAGTTGCGAGGAAAGAAGTCACAGAGCGTAGTTTCATTGTTGTGTTCTAGCTGGGTATCTAGACCTATCATCAGCTTAAATCGTGGAGGCAGAAAGATTAGCTGAAATGTAAGTATATTTCTAACATGTCAAATAGAAGAGCAGAATAACCCAGGGGAGTCTGATTTGAGCTGTAGTTCCCAAACAATAGTGTTTCAATTCCCAGGACGAAGCCAATTTACAAAATTATTTTAAAAGCCAAGTCTCCAGTTGCTAATTAAGAGATCTGAAACAAGGTGACTACAAGAAGAATATTGTGCTTTATTTTGGCAAGAAGTTGTGATGAAATGTGAAAGTACTGTACAATTTCCTGAGACAGGTAAATTAAAGCAAACATTTAAATATGTGCCTAGTGTATTTTGTTAGCCTCCATCTAATACAATTTAATTAAATATTTCAAGTTTATGAATTTAAGAAATATACTTTGTTACTTGTAGATAACATAAAATAAATGTATGCATATATTTTTCTATAATTAGGTTGATTCTTACAACAGGAAATTTCAAATTAGCAGTGTAAAGCTAGGGACTGGACAGGGAAATCAGGATTTTGATAAGCCCCTGAGTAATTCTGAAGAGGGTTGTTCCTATACCACATTTATAGAAATACTGTTTTATAGACTTGAAATTCTTAGACTAAAGCTTTTTTGAATTTCACTTTACAAATGAGGAAGCATACATTTTCTCTTGCAATATTTTCAATACACACTCATCACATAATGGTCAGAATTTCAGTTTAGATTTACTTTTTATCCATTTTTCATTTACTGATCCAGTAAATATATCTGGAGAGTCTACTGTATTTCAGGAACAGTGGTAGACAGTGAAAATCCTGTGATGAGCAAGAGAAGGGTAGTTACTCTTAAATTTGCTAGGAGTAAAGGGTAATTTGAAATAGTAAGATAACCAAGATTAAAATTAACTAGAAATAGCTAATATCAATCCAGATCATTATTAAAAATCAATAACATTTATTTGCAGCAAAAAGAGTTAGAAATTAAAAGCAAAGCTACTTACAGTAGCGTCAAAATATGTAGTGCCTCTGAATAAATTTAATAAAACATATTTAAGACATCTATGGAGAAAACAGTACAACTCTATTGGAAGATATTCCAGAAAACCCAAATAAATGAAGCTGTATACCATATTTATGACTTGGAAAACTCAAGGTGTCAATTTTCAGCAAGTGGAAATAGAGATACATTGCAGACACTGTGAGAATCTCCATGGAGTTTTTGGAGGGTAGAAGAAACTTCACATTCCGATTTTAAAATTTATGAAGAAATACAAAGTTTTTATTCTAGCCCAGATAGTCTGAATAAGAATAACAAAATGCTAAGAATGTTCTAAGAAATGGTAGGATTTATTGCCCAATATAGTTAGATAGGGTTATACTACATCAAAAGTAGATAAGACTGAGAACTGGAAACATTTGGCCCACAGGCCAGCCATCACTTTTTGTAAATAAAGTTTAATGGAACAGAGCTATGGCCATTCGTTTATGTATTATCTATGGCAGCTTCTATACTACACCAGCTTGTGATACACTGTATGGCCCAAAGACTAAACTATTTTTATCAAATCTTTTAAGAAACAGTTTGCTGCCCAGACGGTGTGGCTCAGTGGTTGAGTGTTGACCCATGCACCAAGAGGTTGCTGGTTTGATTCCCGGTCAGGGCACATGCCCAGGTTGTGGGCCAAACCCCCACTGGGGGGCATGCAGGAGGCGGCCAATCGATATTCTCTCTCATCGATGTTTCTATCTCTTTCTCCCTCTCTCTCTAAAATCAATAAAGAAAAAAAAAATTTTAAAAAGAAACAGTTTGCCAATCCCTGAGCAAGAACAGTGAAGCAAACCCGAGAACACAGAAATATGCACATATGCATATTTGATATGTAACAAAGATGTAACTACACAGCAGTTGGTAAAGATGGAGAAAATGTATCGCTACCTCGTGCTGTAAACACCCACCCACATCTGCGTGCATGCATACACACATACATGTACACGCAATGCAGTTCTCCATGGCTCATATAACTATTGTTAAAGGGAAACATTATTGTACTTAAAAATAATACAAAGAGTATCTTCAAGATATCTGGGTAGAGATAATTTACTTAAATGGTATATTTTTTAAAAAATCTATATATAAGTGAAAAGGCATATAAAATTGAGAATATGAAATCCAAAACATTTAAGAAAGTAAAAAGCAAAGCATGTGGTAGGAGAAGATATTTGGCAAACACATAACTTGTAAAGGGATTGTATTCATAATATTTTTAGAATTGAAACACATTAGTAAGAAAAAAGATAACTTAATAGAAAATTTGGCAGGAACAAAGGAAGGTTTTTTTTTAAAAGGAACCATTGAAAAGTCTTCAGCAAAAGCACATATACACCCCAAAATTTTAAATGAGTGGCAAATCTTAGCAATTAGTGAAATGTAAAGTAAATCTACAAACATACACATATCATAAATCTGAAAGACTAAAATTAAAAAATGCAAAATCTGACAATACCAAGTTGAAAAGAATTTGGAGCAATCAAAACTCACACTGGCAATGGAAATAGAAATATTCCAGAATAGTTATACTCTGTCTTGAAAACTAAAAAAATAGCAAAATAAAACCAAAGAAACGATACATGTTATTTTGTATAACTGAGAGTTCATATACTCTTTAATTCAACAATTCTATGATAAATGCTTATTCTTCAGAAACATGCTTATTTGCTCAAAATATATATATACAAGTATGTTTATGGTATCATTTTTCATGATAAATAAACCTGGAACAACTCAAAATGAGATCAAGAATAAAATGAACAAGCCATGGCTGGTGTGGCTCAGTTGGTTGGGCCTCACCCTGTGTACCTGAGGGTTGCCTTTGAGGGCTCGATCCCCGGTAGGGGTGTGCAGGAGGCAGCCGATGGATGTTCTGCTCTCATATCAGTTTTCTCTCTCCCTCTCCCTTCCTCTCTCTGCAAATCAATTAAAAATTTGTTTAAAAACTCAAAAGAATAAAATGAACAAATAATGATATATTTATACAAGGAAATAACCCAGAGCAACAAAATATTATGAACTATATTTACATACAAAAACTTAGATATATTTTCAAATATTATGCTGAATGAGAATCCTGGAACACCAATCAGAAAGAATATATGCACAGCTATGATCATAGCAGTGTTATTTACAATAGCCAAGATCTGGAAACAGCTCAAGTAACCATCAGTAGATGAGTGGATAAAAAAGCTGTGGTACATCTACACAATGGAATACTAAATGGCTATAAAAAAGAAGGAATATCTACCCTTTGCAACAGCATGGATGGACCTTGACGTTATTATGCTAAGCAAAATAAGCCAGTCAGAGAAAGACAAATACCACATGATCTCCCACGTGGAATCTAATGAACAAAATAAACTGACAAACAAAATAGAACCAGAGGCATGGATACATGGAACAGACTGACAGATGTCAGAGGGGAGAGTGGTGGGGGATACAGGATGAAAGAAGGTGAAGAGATTAGCCAAAGAACACATATGCATAACACATGGACACAGACAACTGTGTGGTGATGGCCAGAGAAAAGCGGGCGGGGTCTGAGTGGAGGTGGGCCACGAGCGGGAAAATGGGGACATCTGTAATAGTGTCAACAATAACAAAAATATTATGCTGAATGGAAGAAGACAGAAACAATACATACTGGATTATTTTACTTTTTATAATTTTTTTTTTTATCCTCATCAGAGGACATTTTTGCATTTATCTTCAGATAGAGTGAGAGGGAGAGAGGGAGAGAGAGAGAGAGAAACTTCGATGTGAGAGAGACACATAGACTGGCTGCCACCCACACAACCCCAACTGGGGCCAGGGACAAATTGCAACCGAGGTACGTGCCCTTAGCGGGAACCAAACCCAGGACTCTCTGGTCCACGGGCCGATGCTCTAACCACTGAGCAAAACTGGCCAGGGCTATTTTTTATAAAATTTAAAAACAGATGAAACTAAAGTACAGAGTAACTACAATATTGCTTACTTTTACAAACTTGTTATGCTGTGTATCTGTATTATACATATCCTGTGAGATGTATTTTACAACTTTAAAAGTTGAGAAACTAAAATTTCCAGTGAAATGCAAAAGACATCCCAGGCAGCTCATGGAAGAAGAATTCTGAATGGCTGATATACATATGAAAGAAGAGTCAACATCAATAAAAATCAGAAAATTTCAATTTAGGACTAGATATAGATTTTCTCCCCTGTCAGGTTTGCAAGATTTAGTCTGATAATGTTTCTTTTACCAGTGTTGAACATATCATGTGGAAAATATAACTCATTTAAAGTGTTGTTGGGAGTGTAAAGTGTTAAAACCACTCTGGAGAGAAATTTGATTCTACCTAATTAAAGTTTTGAGAATGTGCCTTCTTTGAAATCCAGTAATTCTGCTTTTAGAAATCTCCTCTGAGATTTCCACAGGTAGAAAAGGGGGCAGTTTCATGAATGTTCACTGTAACACTCTTAACTGTGTGAAAAAATACAGATAATGCAACCATCTTTCAGCAGATGTATGGAAAAATAAGTACATATTTACTCATCAGAAGAGTATGTTTTAGCAAAAATCAATACACTAACTCTATGTATATAGATATAAATAAATTTAAAACTAATGTGGAATAAAAATGACTTGCAAACTATTTACAGTATGATAGGCAAACCTGTCCCTTCTAACAGTATGGGAGGCGATTAAATGCAATTATAGGTAAGTAGGTGTGTTTACTTTCTTGAAATGGTCTTGGAAAGAGAAGAGTGAATTTCTCGTGGAAGTTGGTCATTTTGGCAGGTGGTGCTGAGTTCCCATTTGAGGTTTATGATAAAATATAAATGGAGCCCAGTCAGCAGACACCTATGGTTTTCTCCAGCCATGTTAAGCTGCTGATGTGAAGCAGCAGAGAAGGTAAGATGTATGCATAATTGGGGTGTGAATTTTCCAGGCAAGTTGATGTTGTAGGGAGTGAGGTGCAAAGAGTAAAGACTTTATGGACTGTATGGTGGAGAGGCATGACATTTTTACTATTATTATTATTATTATTATTTTAATTAATTTATTTTTGTTACAGATGTTTCTCCTTTTTTCCCCATTGACACCCTCCTCCCCATCCCCCCACCCCGTCCCCAGCTTTGTTGTCCATGTCCATCAGTTATGCATACATGTGTATAAGTTCTGTGGTTTATCTCTTCCCTCCCCCCCCCTCTTCTGAGGATTGTCAGTTTGTACCCTACTTCCACGTCTCTGGGTCTACCCTGTTCCTCAGACTGTTATGTTCATTATATTCCACAAATAAGTGAGATCATGTGATATTTGTCTTTCTCTGCTTGGCTGGTTTCACTTAGGATAATACTCTCCAGGTCCCTCCATGTCCTCTCAAAGGATAAGAGATCTTTCTTTCTTACAGCTGCATAGTACTCCATTGTGTATATGTACCACAGCTTTTTTTATCCATTTGTCCACTGATGGACACTTGGGCTGTTTCCAGATCTTAGCTATTGTAAATAGTGCTGCTATGAACATGACCTTTATTATATCGAGATATGATCACTCTATTCCCAAATTGCTGAGCGTTTTTATCGGAAATGGGTGCTGGATTTTGTCGAATGCTTTTTTCAGCATCTATTGATATGATCATGTGGTTTTTATCTTTCATTTTTTTTATGTGGTGTATCACATTTATTAATTTGTGAATATTGAACCAGCATTGCATCCCTGGAATGAATCCCACTTGGTCATGGTGAATAATTTTTTTGATGTATTGCTGGATCCGATTTGCTAGTATTTTGTTTAGGATTTTGGCATCTATGTTCAACAGGGATATTGGCCTGTAGTTTTCTTTCTCTGTAGTGTCTTTTTCTGGTTTTGGAATTAGAATTATGCTGGCCTCATAAAACGAGTTTGAAAGTCTTCCTTCTTCTTGAATTTTTTGAAATAGTTTGAGAATGGGTGTTAGTTCTACTTTGAATGTTCGGTAAAACTCCCCTGTGAAGCCATCCGGGCCTGGGCTTTTGTTTGCAGGGAGAGTCTTGATTACATCTTCAATTTCCTTAGATGTTATTGGTCTGTTCAAGTTTTCTATCTTGTTCCGGTCCAGTTTTGGGAGACTATGTGTTTCTAGAAATTTGTCCATTTCGCTTAGATTGTTAAATTTGTTGCCATATAAATGTTCATAGTATTTGTTAACGATCCTTTGTATTTCTATGGTGTTAGTTGTTACTTCTCCTCTTTCATTTCTGATTTTGTGTATTTGGGTTCTCTCTCTTTGTTTCTTGGTGAGTCTGGCTAAGGGTCCATCAATCTTGTTTATCTTTTCAAAAAACCAGCTCTTTGTTTCATTGATCCTTTGAATTGTTTTTCTGGTCTCTATGTCATTTATTTCTGCTCTGATCTTTATTATTTCCTTCCTTCTACTTGCTCTGGGGTTTTCTTTTTGTTTGCTTTCTAGTTCTTTAAGTTGTGAGATTAGATAATCTATTAGAAATTTTTCTTGTTTCTTGAGGTAGGCCTGGAGTGCTATGAACTTCCCTCTCAGAACTGCTTTCACTGTATCCCATAGATTTTGTGTTGTTGTGTGTTCATTTTCATTGGTTTCCAGGAAGTTTTTTGTTCCTTGATCTCCACGATAATCCATTCATTGTTTAATAACATGTTATTTAGCCTCCATGTTTTCAAATGTCTTTGTATGTTCTTGTTGCAATTGATTTCTAGTTTCATGTCATTGTGATGTGAGAAGATGCTTGATATGATTTCAATCTTCTTGAACTTGTAGAGACTTAGTTTGTGTCCTAACATGTGGTCTATCTTTGAGAATGTCCCATGTGCGCTTGAGAAGAACGTGAATTCTGTAGTTTGGGGGTGTAATTCTCTGTAAATATCTATTAAATCCATTTGGTCTAGTGCTTCATTTAGGGTCTCTGTTTCCTTGTTAATTTTTTGTCTAGAAGATCTATCCAGTGATGTCAGCGGGGTGTTGAAGTCCCCTGCTATGATTGTATTGCTGTCGATTTCTCCTTTGAAGTCCTCCAGAAGATTTTTAATATATTTTGGTGCTCCTATATTGGGTGCATACATGTTTACCAAGGTTATATCTTCCTGTTGGATAGATCCTTTCAATATTATGTAGTGACCTTCTTTGTCTCTAGTTATGGCCTTCATTTTGAAATCTATTTTATCAGATATGAGTATTGCTACCCCAGCTTTTTTTTCCTTTGTGTTTGATTGGAAGATTTTTTTCCATCCCTTCACTTTCAACCTATGTGTGTCTTTTGTTGTGAGGTGCGTCTCTTGTAAACAACATATATATGGGTCATGCTTTCTTATCCAGTCCGCTACTCTGTGTCTTTTTATCGAAGCATTCAATCCATTTACATTTAAGGTGATTATTGATATGTACTTATTTATTGCCATTTTTGTTTAGTGTGGTTCTATTTTCCTTCCTATTTCTTCTACTAATTACAGCAGTCCTTTTAACATTTCTTGCAGTGCTGGTTTGGTGCTAATGTATACCCTTAGCCTTTTTTTTTTTTGTCTGGGAAGCTCTTTATTTGACCTTCTATGTGGAATGATAGCCTTGAGGATAGAGTAGTCTTGGATTCAGATCCTTGGTTTTCATTACCTTGATTACTTTATGCCATTCTCTTCTGGCCTGTAGTGTTTCTATTGAGAAGTCAGCTGATGGCCTTATGGGGGTTCCTTTGTAGGTAACCTGTTGCTTATCTCTTGCTGCCTTGAGGATTCTCTCTTTGTCTTTAATTTTTGGCATTTTAATTACTATGTGTCTTGGTGTGGGCCTGTTTGGGTTCTTCTTACTTGGGACTCTCTGTGCTTCTTGAACTTGAATGCCTTCTTCCTTCACCAAATTAGGGAAGTTTTCTGTTCCTATTTCTTCAAATATATTCTCTAACCTTTTCTCATTTTCTTCTTCTTCAGGGACTCCTATGATGCGAATATTATTATGTTTCCAGTTGTCCCACAGTTCTCTTAAGCTGTCTTCCTGTTTTTTCATTGTTTTTTCCTTTTGGTTTTCTGATTGGTTGATTTTTTCTACCCTGTCTTCTAATTCACTGATCTGGTCCTCAGCTTCCTCTACTCTGCTGTTTAGTCCTTCCAATGTGTTCTTCATTTCTGCTGTGTCATTCTTCATTTCTTCTTGGTGCTTCTTCATTTCCAAATGGTTGATTTTCAATGTTTCTATGTCTTTGCTTATGGTGTTGATGTCCTTACTCATGCTGTTGAGCTTCCTCAAGATCATAGCTTTGAATTCTAGTTCTGTTAACTTGCTTAACTCCATTTCATTTATCTCATCTTTGGTAGAGGTCTCTTGTTCTTTCATTTGGGATCTGTTTCTTTGTTTCACCATTTTGGCTATCTCAGTGGGTTTTGGAGCCTGCCAAATTTTCCCTGTTGATGTTGATGTTCTGCTGTTTGTGGCTCCCTATACTGGGTTTGGATGAACGTGGGAGGACCCACGTTAAACACCACTGTTGAGTCTTACTTTCCTGGGTAGATTTTCAAGCCCATACAAGGTTAAGTTATCCTCTAGCTTTTTGCCTAGAGGCTATTAGTCTAGAGGCTATTTGTGGTGGTTACTTGAAGAGCCTTGGGTTCTCAGTTGAATGAAAACCTCCCTCAGTTGTTCAGTGTGAGAGGATTTCTCGAGGGTGGGGCAGATGCTCGTAGTTAATGAGCCTCAATTTGCATTTCAATGGCCCACCTGGGTGTGGCTGAATCTCCGAGGGAGGGGCTGCCGCCTCTCCCCAGATCCCTGGGAAGGAGTAAGATGGCCACTGTCCTGTGTGGCCACAACTCAGCAAAAGCTCTGAGTGCCCTCCAAATCCCAAGTGTCCCCACACAGTTCCAATCCAGTCCGCTCTCCCTCTGCCAGAGCCCAAGGTGAGTGGCTGTGGCTATTTTAGTACTCTGTCCTGGCCCTCTGTGCTGTGGAGCCGGCTTGGACTTTAACCCCGAGGGTGGTGCTCACAGATAAGACTGCTGTTGTCCATGGGCTCCCAGACCACCTCTCATGCCTCCATAATCCTACCAGGATCAGTTCAGTGTCCCTAGTTGTATGGTTTTCACAAGCTGCTTTTCTGTTGCTTTTCCCCCAACGATTTATCTTTATTTTAGTTGTAATTCCAGTTTGGTCCTGGGAGATGGTCTGTGTAGCTTCCATTCACTCTGCCGCCATTTTGGAATTCCCCGAGGCATGACATTTAAGCTGGAATTAAGGACAATGAAAACATGACCTTTGGACAAATGTAACAATTAGAACTGTTGATGAAGCAGAAACATGTGTGCAGTGGTTGTACTCGTATAAAGGAGCAAAAAAGATTGTAGATTTGATGAAAGAATTGATTACATGACATTGGGATTTCAGAGATGATGTAGTAATTGAGAATGGAAATGTCTAGGACACGAGAGGTAACTAAGATGAAATTAAGAAATAGATAGCAGGAAGATGCCCAAGACCTAGGAGGCCAGGGGATTGAATAGATCATTGATACAAATTTAGACCATGTCAAAAATTAAGGACAAACATAGTGATGTTAAGAGAAAGTGATAAGCTAGGTGAAAGAATAATGAAAATTTAAGAATGAAGAGGAATGAGAAATGTTCGTAGATACCAGCATCAAAGAGAACTAGGAGATAGGAAAGTCTAACAGCATCACTTGAAAGAATTATTGGTTTTTGAGAGATAACAAATGGTCTGGAGACTGAAATGATATACAACAAGATATACCATCTCCAGACCTTGTAATACATGCAGTGTTGGAAGAACAAAGACAGCTGCCACTTTGAAGTCTGCATTGACGTGTCCCATCTCAAAAAAAATAATAAGGTGACAACAGGAAAGTTCAGGGGAGGGTTTGAGCAGGAGGTGTGGTATGAGATGCTGATGAGGGGTGTTCAAAGGGAACAGTGGCAAGATATGGAGTTAGGAGAACTATGAAAATTGGGTCACTTGAGAGATATATGGAGTCCTATGGGGATGAGATTCAGTGGTGAGAGGTTTCTTGGAGGTGTAGACTTTTGCTGGTGACTAGGCACCCAGTGGTATTTCATAATGGGATTTTCTTGAATTTTCTATAGAAAAGATGAATCATCAGTTCAAATGAAGGCCTCCATCATGCATTCTTTTTTGATAAGTATTCATTATATAGTTGCTAGTTATATAACAATATATAGTTATGATATTAGTTAGATAACATTTTAAGATAATGAAACTTTTAATTTACTTACAAAATAAAGTTGGTGAGATGGAAATACTTTTTATGTGCATTAACATAATTGCATATACATGAACAAATAGAGCGAAATTATTCAAGGTCAGTCTTCAATCTCTATTTTATGTTTAAACACTTAAATCTAGAAAATTAAACTACTTTGCTTTATTATATTCACTTAATTTCTGCTGCAAAAATTTAAAGTTTTTATTTACTTATTTTTATTGTGGTAAGAACACTAAACCCAAGCTCTACCCTCTTAACCAAGTTGTACAACTATGGGCACAATGTTGTACCACAGATCTCCAGAACTTATTCACCTTGAATAACTGAAACTTTATATTCATTGAACAGTAATTTCCCATACCCCTTCCCCCAGCCCTGGCAACCACCTTTCTATGAGTTTGACTATTTTAAATATTTCATATAAATCGTGCAATATTTATTCTTCTGTGACTGACTTATTTCACTTAGCGTAATGTCGTTCAAATCCATCCAGGTTGTTGCATGTGGAAAAAGATCCTACCGTTTTGATGGGAGAATTCCCAAATAAGGTGTGCTTGAATTACAAACTGACCTGTAAGTGGATTTACCTGCTGTAGATGACATAGGAGAGTGGGAGAGGGAAGAGTGTTACTAATTCTTGCAAAGGTAGGTGATGGAGGGAGGAGATTGAGACTGAGTTATAGATCAAGGAAAATGAGATCTTTCTCTTGACCCTTAAACTCTTGAAGAAAATTACAAACTTTGTTGTAAGAAGTCATTTTGTGAATAAAGAAGGGGAAAGCTGAGTGTGTGGCAGAATAAAGTCAGGACTTTTTTTTTTTTAGAGTAATGGCAAGGGTCAAAAGAATTAGAAGAGAGGCTATACATTAAAATAAGTTTACTCAAATTTAAAAGAGCCAGAGCTCCATCTGGTCATGAGATGACAGAGTGCATATAATTCGTATTTCTGTTTCTAAGTAGAGGGTTCTTCGAGAGGGTATACTGCACTTTCTTCTACTCAAGGGTATTTTGGAGAACTCTTATGGTTGTTCTTTTTTACTTCTGTTAGTATTGTAGACAGTCGATTTCCTCTAGGCATATTCTCTCCACTGTATCAGAAGCTGACCTGTGCAACTGGTCTCTGCCTCACCAAGGTTTATAGTTTTTTAAAATGTGTTTCTTATAACAAGACAATATCTTATAATCGTTCAGAAATCACTTATACATATCATTTGCCCATGTGAGAGGTAGCTATTTATTCTTTTTTAAAATTTACAAATGCTTCTTATAAGTTTTTTCTTATAATGTACATAAAAGAGTAAACTTAATATATACTCTGATTAACTAGGGAGCTGATAGCAATAAAAATAACACATATGTCATGTTTTACCGCCAAACATTTTTGTTCATATGCTTTATTTATTTTTGTAATAATCTGTTAATTAGTTAGAGATGCATTTTTATTCTAATTTTAAAAGTGAAAAGACAGAGGATCCAAATGTAATGGGTCTGCCCAAGATCACAGAATTGCTGAGGACTGAGTGGAAATGGGACTCCTCAAGTGTTCTGTTCCCAAAGCCAGGGTTCTGTTTGCAGTACGGTGAGTTCTCTGCCTTTATATACAAATCCCAATACATATAGTCCAGTGGTTACTTCTCCTAATTAGCCAGGTTAAATTAATCTACTTATTGCCTTACTGGTTTGCCTTCCTTCCTTCCTTCCTTCCTTCCTTCCTTCCTTCCTTCCTTCCTTCCTTCCTTCCTTCCTTCCTCCCTCCTCCTCCTCCTCCTGAAAACTAATTAAGTAGGAAAATAATGGCTAAATGTGAAACAATGCTTATTTTTCCTTATGTGCAGGCTCTATTGGTGATATTTAAAAAAAAAACAGTTTGAGGTTTAAAACTGATTAATTACCTGGCACTAGGTTCACATTTGAAAAAGACAAGAGGAGGACATAGGAAATGACAGATTCTAAATAAACACTAGAATGTGGGTATTTGACTTTCAGTTTTTTGAACAGGAATACATTTGCAAAGGAAACTTGGTCATGAACAAAACAGTGCTTGATTTACAGGGGAAAAAATTGAAGGTAAAACAACAGACTACAACTCTAAGAACCAGGAGTTGAAAAGGAATAACATTGTACAGCCTTCATTTGGCCAAACATGTATTTTTTTGTATTCTTATTTCTGTTAGGCTATAGATAATAATTATTGTAAACTTGATTAAGACTACATTGTTTAATATTTTTAATTGTGCTAAAACAAGTTATTTGGAGTCAGTCTAATAGGATGTAAACCATCTCTGAACTCCTAACTATAAAACCTTGGATATAAGACTTTAATATTTTTTAAAAGGACTTTAATGTTGTTAATTACTTTCATCTTCAATTCTACCTTATAATAATATCGTGAGTCATGAAGGAGTTAATGGACATCAAGTGCTGAATCCCAAAGCATGTGACAAGGCTTATGCTCAGTAAATACTCCTCCTTTCCTCCTCCTCCATCTCTTTTCCTTCTCTTTCATAAAAAATAATTAACATTGAACTTTCTTTCCCCTTGTGTTCAGGACCATTATTAAAAAGGAGTTCTTAGCTCTGAGTTCTTCTTTTGTCTCAATAACTTTTTGAAAATAATCTTCAGAGGAAAAAAATACAACTATCTCAGTGTCTGCTCATCACTGAATTTGCATGAGTTAAAGCAGGGTATCTTGACATCAACTAGAACACCAGAGTCAATAAAGATGTGCACTGTGATGAGATCTCTGCCTTAGAATGAAACTTTCAGGCACCATTAAGATTTGTCTTCCTGGAAACTATATTTAATAATTATTTCTAAAATCAGAGTTTCAAGACTATCTTCACCCAAATTTTTTCAAGTGGCATGTACTATTCAATTAAATACCTGTCATATGTTATATTTCCTACCTCTTTAATATCAGAAACATTTTCCAATTACATAAAAACTCAAAATATATTTTGCTTTGGTCAATCACAAATAGTATTTGTGCCCAAAACATCTTAGCTACCTTGCCATCACCATTGGCAACCTCCAACATTAATATTATTTAATCCTATTCTCAGAAAACATGATAATATTAATTCTATCTCTAATAGATTTTGCATAGTGTGATTCAGCATAGTAATTGTCTTAATGAATATGGTAGGCTTCTGATAAATGGAGATTAAACTTATGACTATAACAACATTTAAGGATTGTGAAATTACTCTTCTCAGCCTTTCACTGCATGTTGAATTAAACTTTTGGAAAACCCAGTGAAAATTTAAACACATTAGGCTAAAGGTATTCAGTGTGGCATTAACATGAACTTATTATCAATTGGATCATTCATTCATTAATTTATCCATTCACCCATCAAATATTTCTTCAGAGCTTCTGGTGTTCTTGATACTGTTCTAGGGATTGTGGATATAGAAATTAATCAATATAAAACTCTATTCTCATAAAATTTATATTCTATTGGTGAAAGACAAGAAAAGAGCAATTATATGACATATATGGCAATAAGTGCAATGAGAAAAATATTGAAGTGTGAGAGGCATTAAGAATGATAGAAGAGTGCTATTTTAAGTAATGAGTCCAGAGAAAATAAGATAACATTTAAGCAAAATTTTAATCTCTGTGAATGGGTTAAAATAAGATAAAGGTGCCCTGGCTGGTTTGGCTCAGCGGTTGGAGAGTCGGCCTGTTGTCCAGAGAGACCGGGGTTTGGTTCCTGCTAAGGGAACATACCTCAGTTGCAGTTTGTCCCCGGCCCTGGTTGGGTCATGTGGGAGGCGGCCACTTGATGTGTCCCTTTCACGTAGATGTTTCTCTCTCTCTCTCTCTCTTTCTCTCTCTTCCTCTCTCTCCCTCCCACTCTATCTGAACAAATAATGGAGGAATGTCCTTGGGTGAGGATAAAAAAATAAATAAAATAAAATAAGATAAAGTTAAGGGTTGTATAAATTGTGAGATGCTATAGAAAAAGAAGCCTGGGATAAAAGTGTTCTCACTGGAGAAAGGACATATCAAAAAATAAGTTATAGCCCAGCCAATGTGGCTCAGTGGTTGAATATCGACCCATGTACCAAGCGGTCACCAGTTCAATTCCTGGTTAGGGCACATGCCCAGGTTGTGGGCCCAATCCCCAATGAGGGGCATGCAGGAGACGGCCAATCAATGTTCTCTCTCATCAATGTTTCTATTTCTCTCTCCTTCTCCCTTCCTCTCTCTCTAAAATCAATAAAGAAAAAAAATTTATAAAATAAGATATAAGAACCAAGAAAAATTTGCCAAATTAAGCCCTGCTGAAATGACACAAAAGATATTGTAAAGAATTCTAAATAGCAGATTGCAAATTCTGAGAATCAGCATCCTGTATATATTTTATTCATTAACTCAAATAAAAAACCTATTTTCAGAGTTTATGTAATTTCTTCCTATCATGGACACTTTACAACCTTGAATATATTGGTCAAGTATTTTAAAGTTCAAATTTTATAGTTTTTAAACATATATATTCTAATAATTCAAGCTTATAATTTCATGTATTATAAGAATTGAGGTAATAAACTTAGGAAATGTTCTTTCTTTGAATATTAGCACAATGAATGACAAAAAACACACAAAAAATCTCATCTCACTTTCTCATGTCTAAGGGGAAAAATAATTTATTGGCTTTTCTTTATATTTAACAATTTGTTTTTATTTGTGAAATAAGGCACATATAGAAAATTGCACAAATATTATTTATCACAAATCAAATATTCGATGTCAGTGACCCAAATAAAGCATCCCCAACACTCCAAGTTCACTTGGTACTCCCTCACAATCACAAAGCCTCCCCACTCTCCAGAGTTCACCATCTTACTACCTTTATGGTAATTACCCCTTTGAACTGTTTTACAGTTTAAATAGCTAAACCTATCTGCCTAAACACTATATTTTACTGTCTATTTTTAAAAAATACATAAATAGAATAATAGAGTGGGTATAATTTTCATATCTGGCTTCTATTATCTCAATAGTTGTAAGATTAACCAACGTAGTTACATGTAGCTGTGCTTCATTTGTTTCTATTGCTAGCATTTCTTGTATAAATATGCCACGATTCTACTGTTTATAGGTTATATTGTTGTGTTTTTAAGTTGTTTGTTATTATTGTTGTAAACATGTACACATTTTGTAAAAATATACCTAAAAATAGAGAAAATCATTTTTTTTCAATGTTGACCATTATGCTCAGTATTTAATGCTATATTTTGGGGGGTTTAAATTGGTATTTTTCTGATTATTATTGAAGCTGAGTACTTTTTCATAGGATGGTTGGAAATCCTTTTTTGTGTGAAATTTGTACTCAATTAATTTAGACAATTTTTATGGGTTTGTTTTGTTTTAATCCTCACCCAAGGATATTTTTCCACTGATTCTTTTAGAGTGGGAGGGAGAGAAAGAAACATCGATGTGAGAGACATACATCGATTGGTTGCCTTCTGCATGACCCAGACTTGGGCTGGGGATCAAACTCACATCCAAGGTACGTGCCCTTGACCAGAAATCAAACCCGTGACTCTTTGGTCCATGAGACGATGCTCTAACCATTGAGCCAAACCAGCCAGGGCTTTGTCTCTTATGTTGAATAATAATTTACATATTTTAATGTAATGCTTTGCCTGATAATTGTTTTTAAAACAAATTTTCTCCAAAAGTTTAAAAATGCTTTTGATATTTCATGCCCTCTCAGTTTCTATTTAAATTTCACAATATTCTAACCGCTGAGCCAAACCGGCCTTAAATTTCACAATGTTGTTAAATTCCAAAAATTACACCTGTTAGGCTATAATTTTAGATGAGATCAAGTATAATCAGTTTAGAAAGAATTGCATCTTTATAATATTTAATCTTCCAGTAAATAAATTAAACCACAAGTTTACACCTGTTAGGCTATAATTTTAGATGGGATCAAATATAATCAGTTTAGAAAGAATCATATCTTTATAATATTTAATCTTCCAGTAAATAAATTAAACCACAAGTTTATATATTATTTTACTCTTTTTAATTTTTTATTTTATTAGTTTTAGAGAGAGAGGAATGGGGAGGAAGAGAAAGATAGACACATCAATGAGAGAAAACGTCGATTGGCTGCCTCCTGGATGCCCCCCACTGGCGATTTGGTCCACGTCCTGGGCATGTGCCGTGACCGGGAATTGAACTGGTAACCTCCTGGTGCATGGGTTGATGCTCAACCACTGAGCCACACTGGCTGGACTATTTTGGTCTTTTTAAATATTAGTGTTAGCAATTATAATCTCAATTGAGTCTTAATATTGATAAAGATCATAGAAATAGCCATAATTAATTATTTGAATAAACTGACTACCAAAGGCATAGCTTAATTTACTGACCATATAAAAATCCAATAATTCAGTCTTTTCTATTTCTTATCTTATAAATACTGTTTAAGATGAATAAGAGGTACAAACTTCAGTTATAAAATAAATCAGTTGTGGAAACGTAACATACAGGAGAGTAGATGTAGAATAATATCATAACTTTGTGTAGTGACAGATGGTTACTAGACGCATTGTTGTGATCATATCATAAGGTACATAAATGTCAAATCACTATGTTGTACACCTGAAACAAATATAATATTGTATGTCAATTACATGTTAATAAAATAAATAAGTAAATAATATAACTTTTGTTCAAATAATTTGCATGAATCAAACATCTAATATATATTTTATTTAAACATTTTATCCATATGACCTAAAAACTATGTGGCCCTTACAAATGATCTTGCATATTCATTCAATAACTAATTGATAATATAGCTTCATTATTTCCCAAAGAAAAGAGCAATTTTGCAACCAAAAATAACTTTTCTTTGGACAACCTTACATTTAGGAAGTGTTATTATATAATATTTTATATATTCTTTGGTACAAAATTTAAATTTTTAAAAATTGGTACAATTCAAGTGCAAAAGTTATCTGTGACTGAGAAGTTATGGTACAGGATTTGCAAGAGATTTCTTTTAAAAAGCTTCTTTTATTTAATGAATAAATAAATTTTTCTTAGAATCGTTTTGCCAACAATTATCAATACTTGTAAAAATAAAATGCTCTGAATTTTTAATAGGCTTCAGATAAGGGTGATTCAAATAATTTTATTTGAACAGACATTTATTAAACAGTGAGGAAAACGCTGTTCTGGGTACAATGAGGAAACATAGAGATTAAAAAACAAAGGACTGCTGTAATAGGCTTTTGTAGAGTTGACAGAAATTAGATAATTTAAGAAAAAATAGGAAGAAAGTGTCCCTCATATAATATAAATTACTTATAATTTATCAATCTGCCTTTTCCCATCACTTACTATTTCAACAAAATGTCAAATGGTAAAGCTTTTGGCTGTATAGTTGGGTCAAACTCTTCTCCAGAAACTGTACACTAAACCAGAAATTTATAATCATCTGTCACTGTTACAAATGTTTCATCTCCAAAAATTATATGTGAAATACCTTAATAATTAATGCATTCTTAATTAATAATAATTTTTATTACTTTCACATAATTCACAAGGCCATTTGGATAAATTATATAGATAGAGTTACATATCTTGTTTTAAATTTTTTCAACTGTGGTTGACATACACTATTATATTAGTTTCAGGTGTAAAACATCATAATTAGAAATTTATAGCCTATGAAGTGATCACCCCGATAAATCTATTACCCACCTGACCCCATACATAGTTATTACGATATTATTGACTGTATTTTGTATGCTGGACTTTACATCCCCATGACTTTAAAAAATGTTTTTTATTGATTTTTAGAGAGAAAGGAAGGGAGAGGGAGAGAGAGAGAAAAACATAAATGTGAGAGCGAAATACTGATTGGCTGCCTCCTGCATGCCCTCTACCAGGTATCAAGCCTCAGAACCTGGGTATGTGCCCTGGATTGTGGTACAAGTATATTTAGTTTTATAAGAAAATGCTAAAGTATCTTCTAAAGTGGCTGTACAATTTTATATTCCCATCAGTAATGAATGAACATTCCTATTCCTCTTCACTTTGCTTTCTTATTTAGCAATATATTCTAGAAATTACTTCATATTAGCTTTTAGATATTTATTTCTTATTTAATTTGACAGGTACCTAATAATCTATATGAGTATACCATAGCTTAGGTTTGTTGGTTCTTTGACCACTCTAATGTGTGTGTGTGTGCGTGTGTGTGTGTGTGTGTGTGTGTGTCTGTGTGTGTGTGTGTTCTGTGTAGCAAAGTCAATGAACCTAATGCCAGGGAAGATATTTATTTTGAAATAGGATGAAACTCTCCACAGACTCAGATGCTACCTGAATCAGGAAGTCATTCTAAAGACACGTTTGTATGTTTTATTGTGCTCTGACTGTCCAATGCATCTTCTCCTATTATAATATCTATAATAGTTTATTGATATTTTTTGTTCCATTTCAATCTCCATCAGCCTTTTTTACTCTAAGTAACATAGTTTTCCATATGTGGATGAACACTGGTATTTCTATAGATAATTCTGTTTCACTGAACTTATGTTATTTTTTTTTCTTTTCATTGGTTGCCAAGACCTTTATATTTATATTGATTTATAGTATTGAACTAATGGCAAGCGATCTGCTGGACAGCCCTCATTTGAGTAAAGTGCATTGTTTCTGGGACTTGGGACCCTTAGCAACTAGGCTGGGTTTTTTCTTCCTTTAATTTTCTCTGCTTCCTTTTTTGTCCTAAGCAAATGGAAGATCGGCTATAATTTTGATGTGAAAAAAATTTTTCAATTGTATTTGAGAGTTGCCTGTTACTTTACATATATATTTAGCTTCATGGACTGTTAAAGGTGAATGGAAAGGTGACTTAAAATGCCTGTCCTTTTTCTGAACAAGATAATTGTTTGGTTGGGTTTGGTTTGGTCCTAGTTGTTGTTTCAGGTGTTATGCTAAGGGGAGCTATGTGCATAATAGCCACTGCTCTGAAATTAAATATGGAAAACAATAAATAATGTTGTTTGTATTCACTGTATATTAGTCAGAGTGAGATACCAAAACATATGAATTCTGCCTCCCTCACTTCCTTCTTTCCTTCCTTCTTTTCTTCCTTCCTTTTGTTTTTCTTATCTTTCATGTGTTCATTCTTTAAGCTTTGTTTCCCAAATATATATTATGTACAAGGCACTGTATAAAGTATCTCAATTAGGTAATTCCTACATATATTTTGAGCACCCATGTTAGATCATATTTTCAACATTGAATAAAAGACATTTACAGTGTTCTGTTCCTCAGAAGGGTTTGAATTGAGAATACAACAAATCACATTTATTATCTATGTCAATGAAGTTACAGACTTTTCAGGTATAGTGGAATTTTTATTAGGCATTATAATGTAGAAGAGCACGTGAATTATTAGCCTAAAATTTAGATATATATATAGCTCACACAAAACATGGAAATTTTACTTCAGAGGAAATTTACTATATAATGAAAATGTATTTCCTCAAATCAAGTTTATTAAATCAAGCCCAGAAGTGCTTGCTTCAATTTTCATTTATTTTCCTTATGTTGCCATTCATAGCAGGAAAATAATATCCTAGAAGCACAGGAACATTAAATAAAAAACATTTCATTGAAAAACTTGTGCTTGCGAAAGGAGTATCTGATCTACAATTGGGGATTCTGCCTGCTGTTGGATGACTAAGCTCCAACTCTCGGTAAAGTGAACTTTATATTCTTTATATGGGAATAGAAACACTTTGAAGAAATAGAGAACACCACAGTAAGTCAGAAAAATAGTAATGTGAGGCCTGAATAGTCTCCTTCTTACCATGAGAGCAAGACAGTGGTATGAGTGAAGTCATTTGCGGCTGAGAAGAGGGAAGGCATTGTCTGTTTCTTAAACAGACTTTTAAATAATTCTCTTTATTTATACCAAGTCACTTGCACACACACACATCTAAAATACCACCAAATTTTGTGGGTTAGGAGGACTAGACCTATAAATTAGGTTGGTGCTGCCTGCTGTGGAGTCATTCCTGTTCCATCCACTTTCCAAATGTCAAAACTGCTCTGGTGTCTCCTCTCCCGTTCTAGATGTCCTTGTAGATATTTGTTTTAATAATTGCCTTACCATTGTGTGGAACTGTTTGAAAGAGAGCAATGTTGATGTAGCAGTTTAATCTACTATTTTTATCTATGTGCCCTATTTCAGTTATTTTTAATAACCAACTTCACTGACCATAAAGTCAGATGCCCAAAAATATAATTTAAATTTTAATTCTTATCTGAATCTAAATTTGATCTTGAATACCCATTTCACTGATAGTTGAAAATCAATAAATTCAATTAATTTAGTGTTTGCTCAATCAATTGAAAAGTTTTTCCAATTCCTATTTACTTTGTGGTCCTTACTACGAAGATACCTGCTAATCGCAATTTTAAGAACTCTCTAAACTTGGAAACTATCATGGCACATTTCTGGCACTATTAGCTGCACAGAACAGTGGTATACTAACCCGTATCACTTGCTGAGACTGTCTGCCTAAAACTCTATATGGGATTTATAATCTACTGCTTCCAGATCCTGCTCAGATGGGGTGAGGATATTGAGAGAATCTCTCTAAAGTTTAACAATTTCTCAGTTGGTATTCTTCAAACTAAGCACAGAAATTTTTTATCTCAGATTTCCATAATATGGACCCTTGAATTCGTATGCAATTTTCCTAACATATTATTTAGGTTAGAAGCCAAGATGCCTTTCTTCTTTGTGGCACTGAGATGAAAATTAGTTTAAATAGATGAGGACCAAAGTGTTTAATATATATATATGAAATTAACCATGTTAGCCCAGCTGATGTGGCTCAGTAGCTTGAGAGTCCTCCCACGGACTGAGAGGTCCTGGTTCGATTCCTGGTCAGGGCACATGCCTGGGTTGCTGGCTCAATCCCCGTAGGTGGTGTGCGGGAGGCAGCTGATCGATGTTTCTCTCTCACATCCATGTTTCTATCTCTCTCTCCCTTCTGCTCTCTCTAAAATATATATATATACATATATATTTGTAATTACCATGTTATATATAATTATCCAAACAAAATTATAGTTAATTACATATGTTTTACTTTTATACAAAATAAATTGGTGTACTAATTTACATACGTTGACATAAATTTATGTAGAATTATTTTTTCATTTAATATAACATCATTGACAGTGATGTTTTAATCAGTAATTATTTTTATTTTCTATTATTGTTTAATAAATAACCTAAGTATGCAAACTGTACCAAATTCTTATGAAATTTTCCAAGTAATTTGTTAGCATAAATTTCTAGGTATGTAATTACTGGATTAAAAGTAAAGAATATATATACTTTTTAAATTAAATATGCCTGAGTGATTTCAAGGCAGGTCTCAAGTATTTACACTATGAATGGTTTGCAACAGTCCCTTTTTTACTGCTTCCTCACAAAAACTAAGATAGACACTCTCAAACATTTAAATACTTTATTATTAAACACCAAACAATTTTACACATTTATCTGTATCTTCCCAGTTAGAGTAGCACATGTATTTCTCACTAGAACAATGACTGTGTTTTCCAGTGAACTTCATTGACACAGTCACATTGGAATACAGGTCTCCAGAAGTGTCTGTCTGGGCAGCCTGTACCTTCACAAGACATGTTGTTTTAACAAATAACATCCATCCTGTTAGGGAACTGACAGGATTAGAGGGAATTTCTGTCATATGAGTTGTGGAGTTTATCGGAGGTCCACACTTTGCAAGTTTTATTTTGAATTCTCAACCATTCATAGAAAGAAATCTTAATGACTTTGAGGACACATATAGAAAGTTTCCTAGATTTTGAAAAACTGTATAAACACTAATGCTGTTTTTCAGCTTTACCCCCTTCTCACAAAAATAAGCTGCAATTTATTTATCCTATATGTTGCAACCAATACAAGTTAGAGTATATTTAACAAACTAGTCACTAGAAATATGAGACTCTGTAGGGACTTTGGGTAAGTTCAGCTGAGATGGACACAGGATTGCCTCTATGTAGGAGTTGCTTAAGAATTTCACTTGAGATGGTGCAATTAATGAAGAATTTTTAATTCCTAAACTGAATGTAGGATAGATATAAATTTGTGAGAGTAGCTGAGAAATACAAAATATAAGATTACAAAACTAGGACCAATCCTTTTAAGAAAACATTGTGAAAATGCTGAATTCTAATAATTAGAGGAACCAACAGAAAAACTAATTGATAGAGATCATTTTAAAATAGTATTACACTGATAGACCTGAAGTGTATGATGCTAAGTGAAATAAGCCGGTCAGAGAAAGACAAGTACCACATGAGTTCACTCATATGTAGAATCTAATGAACAAAATAAACTAGCAAAGTGGAGACAGACGCATGGATACAGAGAACAAACTGGCAACTGTTGGGGGTGAGGGGGATTGGGGTTGGATGAGAAGGGTGAAGGGATTAAGCAAACAGAAAAAAGAAAGAAAGACCCATGGACACAGACAATAGTAGAGGTAAGAGGAGGGAGGTAGAAGAAAGTAAAGAGGTGTCAAATGGTGATGGAAGGAGACTGGACTTGGAGTGGTAAACACACAATACAATATACAGATGATGTACTACAGAATTGTATAACTGAAATCTGTATAATTGTATTAACCAATGTTACCATAATAAATTCAATTAATAAAAAAGTAAAAAATAAAAAACAAATTCCAAATGCAAAACTACTCAACTTTGTAGTAACAAGAATGTCTCATAAAAAATAAAATAGTGCTACACTTATGTTCTCATCTCTGAAGATTGATTAATTTTTTAGGGTCTCGTGAAGATTTTTTTTTCTCTAGAGTAAAGGCTGGAGATGGATCAAAAAGTCCCAAATCTTCTAGTTCTAGGTACCCTTAGGTTTTTCCAATGATTAGGAAATAATTGAAAAAGAGAGGCATGATATTAATCAGGTGTCTTTTCTTAAGATATATTGTTCTAATTAGACCCTAGATTTTCCAAAAGAGATCAAGAGAGGTGTCCTGAAAATGTAGATATTACTTCATAAAATAACTACAATGATTCAGAATAACCTTTATTCCAAATTCTCCTTGGCATAAATAATGTTTAAAAAAATGATCAGGAAAATAATGCACCAGATTTTGTTGTTTAAGGTGGAAAGGTGATCTTACCTGAAGAAACTATTTTCAAGGCAGGCTGGGTGTATGTGTTTCGTGTAGCTGCAGGACATCTCTGCCTTGTGAGCAACAGTCCAGTGGTCCAGCCTATCACCTGATTGTACTTTCTATGTACATTCTTCCACACCTTTCCTTCCAGCTGTTTGCAGAACTAATTCCAATGAAAGTTTACAAGTGTCCGATATAATTGAGTTTGAAAGGCATCATTTCTTAAGTTTTGATATTGTGAAATGTCATGAAAGAATAGAAAAAAAAATAAATGTACTTCACAGAGAGAATCATTATTGGCTTTTAGAAGACTATACCATAATTAAGCCTGATCAAAATTTTTGGCAACCATATTAGACCACTCTCATAATTCAGAAATACACTTTATTGAAACCACTTACAATAAAGAATTGGCCCTAATATTAATATTCTGTGATATTTTCTATATCTCCGATTAACATATTTATCACCATAAAATATTGAACATCTAAAATTTTTTTCAATTTGTCTTTTCTGTTGAGTAGAAACTCACATAGTAGTATTTCCTACCAGACCCTGCAAGGACATTTAGATACATGTCCTAACTAAATCCACACACAAAGAATCTCATATGGTAGATATAATTATTTTCATGTGACTGTTGAGAAAAATGAAATATAGCAATGTGCCAGGGCTCAACAGTAGACAAAAGCATTATGCCAAATTACATAAACTAAATTGAAAGTGTTTGTTTGAAATCACTATGTATTAATTAGTCTGGTTATGTGTATATGTACCATAAAGTTCTTATACATAAATGACTACCCCTTAGTAATTTATTTTACTCCATTATGATGCCACAATTTCTTAACAAATATTATGCTACATACCTTATATTTACTTCAAATAAAATACCAGATGCTGGGGAGAAATATAACTTTCAGGTTAGTGATTAAGTATAAATTTTAAATAAAATCAGGTTAAAGTATTTCAGCTTGATAAAATTTGGTAATGTGGTATATTTAACATAATTTCTTATTATGGTTTCACTTTAATTTTTTCATGACATGTAAATAGTTTAGCTATCACTCTATGCAGATGTTCATGAATTATTGATCTAATCTCTATTTAACCAAAATCACTTTGCTCTACTGTTTCCTTAAATGGCATGTATTATGTAAAAATACAAAGAACTTGATTATTCATGAATTAGAATGAGGCTTTCAAAATACACCAACAGTTCTTAAAATAAATTCAAGCAATTATCAGTAGCATGAGCGTTAACTTCCAAAATATGCACAATAGATATATTTATTAGTCATATTTTGTGGGTTAAAATAACACAATAATTATAGAACAGAAGAAAATTTGATTACTGAATTAAATAAGTCATACTCATGTTATCAGGTATGAATTTGTCAGGCTTTCCTTCTAGTTAATCTGTATATAATATCTAAGGTATGCAATGAACTAGTAGTTTGAAGATTACCATTCTTTAAAGTAAAATACACAAATGTTAAAATTGGACTCATGTAAAATGTTAATTTAGAGCCTATGCTATTTTGGGAAGACAAAAATTGGTTTTCTTATAAACTTTTGTTCCACTTGAAGTCCTCTAGAATATTCAAGGACAAAAATGTATCTCTTTAATTTAAAAGAGTACCTATTTTTTATGCATGTGAAATGTTTCATGCAGGCTTTTTTTTATCTAATTCAATCCCTCAGTATGTTGCAAAGTCAGTTTAAAAATCTTTCTGTCTTCATATCACACTGAAGGTTGTTTTCAAACAAAAATCTCCTGAAAAGAGAATTTAAGTATCCAGGAGGAGAGAAAAGCATTGCCTAATTTGTTGGATAAGAAATAAGTGTCATACACTGTTACGTTTTTTTATTTAGATTAATACATAATTTTTTTAAAGCGCTGTCATGTACTAGCAACAAACACCAGCATGTATGTTGATGCTTGGAAACACATCTGATGAGAAATCAGTAATTCCTTCCTATTTATTGTGGTGATAAATAACTTTTAAATAATAACACAGTTGAGAGAATCTAAAAGGATTAACATTGAGCCTTTGATTTGAAAGCCATGAAATGATGAAAGCAGAGAGTGACTGGGAAGAAGAGGAGGAGGGAAGCATGTAAGGAGGAACCAAATACACATTTTAGCTGGTTCTCTCATTTTTAGGAGGAAAAGGGTTATTGCCTTTATGAACACACTTTTTAGGGATCTATCTTTTATGAAGCACCTATCTATTAACCACCAGGTTATGTACACAAATTACCATGTTTCATCCTCATAAACACAATGTGTTCTTCATAGAGAAGAATTGATAGTCAAAAATTTAGTAAATTGCTCCAGATTATGGACACTGGATGCAAACATGCTTCCTAAACTGATTATTTTTCTATTATACCAATCATTTTAGTTTGGGGTCTTGTTGCGTTGAGTCATAAGCTGCTTTTCAGTCCTGTGTTTGCATATTCAAATGCACAAAATGCACGGCTCCCATACATCCAATGAAGGCTCAGCTCAAATGCCATTGTCTCAATGAAACATTCCCTGATCCCTCCAGACTGAAGAAATTCTTCTACTCAGAACTCATTTCTCAGATTAGGCCTTTATTTCACTGTATCTTGCAACAGTTAATTTTGCAAATATCTACTAAATTGTAACTTATTTGAAGGCTATACTCTTGACTCTGATTTCTAAATTCCCTTCATCTCTACAAGTATTAGCTACATAATAATTACTGAGGGACTGACTTGTTCTTGAATGAAAGGACAAAAAACATGATAGTAGATTGAATAAACAGTTTTTAATTGTCCTTTAAATAGTTAATCTTAATTGTCCTTTAAATAGTTAATCTGATCACACATTCTTTTTTTTATTTATTTTTTTATTTTTGTTACACATGTTCCTCCGCTTCTCCCCATTGACACCCTCCTCACCCTCCTTCCCCACCCCGTCCCCAGCTTTGTTGTCCATGTCCATTGGTTATACGTACATACGTATAAGTTCTGTGGTTTATCTCTCCCCCTCCCCACCCCCTCATCTGGGGAGTGTCAGTCTGTACACTACTTCCACGTCTCTGGGACTACCCTGTTCCTCAGACTGTTATGTTCATTATATTCCACAAAAATTGAGATCATATGATATTTGTCTTTCTCTGCTTGGCTTGTTTCACTTAGGATAATAGTTTCCAGGTCCTTCCATGTCATCTCAAAGGATAAGAGATCTTTCTTACAGCTGCATAGTACTCCATGTGTATATGTACCACAGCTTTTTTTAATCTATTTGTCTACTGATGGACACTTAGGCTGTTTCCAGATCTTAGCTATTGTAAAATACTGCTGCTATGAACATGGGGGTACATATATTCTTTCTGATTGGTGTTTCAGGCTTCTTAGGGTATATTCCTAGAAGTGGGATCACTGGGTCAAATGGTAATTCAATTTTTAATTTTTTGAGGTAACACCATAGTGTTTTCCATAGTGGCTGCACCAGTCTGCATTCCCACCAACAGTGACCTAGAGTCCCCTTCTCCACACCCTCACCAACACTTGTTGTTTGATGCTTTGTTGATGACAGCCATTCTGACAGGTGTGAGGTAATACCTCATTGTTGTTTTAATTTTCATCTCTCTGATGATTAGTGATGTTGAGCATTTCTTCATATGTCTCTCGGTCATTTTATGTCCTCTTTGGAGAGGTGTCTATTTAGCTTCTCTGCCCATTTTATAATTGGGTTCTTTGTCTTCCTTTTGTTGAGTTGTATGAGCACTCTATATATTTTGGAGATTAACCCCTTATCTGATGTATCATTGGCAATTATGCTCTTCCATACAGTGGGTTCCCTTTCCATTTTGATGGTTGTTTCTTTTGCTGTGCAGAAGCTTTTGAGTTTGATGTAGTCCCATGTGTTCATTTTTTCCTTTGTTTCTGTTGCCTTAGGTGAAGTATCAGTGAAAATTCTGCTGCGTATGATGTCGGAAATTTTGTTGCCTACATTTTCTTCTAGGATTTTTATGGATTCATGAGTCACATTTAAGTCTTTTATCTATTTTGAGTTTATTCTTGTGTGTGGTGTAAGTTGATGGTCTAGTTTCATTTTTTTGCATGTAGCTGTCCAATTTTCCCAACACCATTTATTAAAGAGGCTGTCTTTACTCCATTGTATGCTCTTGCCACCTTTGTCAAATATTAATTGAGCATAATGTTTTGGGTCAATTTCTGGGTTCTCTGTTCTATTCCATTGATCTATGTGCCTGTTCTTGTGCCAGTACCAGGCTGTTTTGATTATAATAGCTTTGTAGTATAACCTGATATCCAGTATTGTGATCCTACCTACTTTGTCCTTCTTTTTCAAGATTGCTGTGCCTATTCGGGTTTTTGTTTTTTTTTTTGGTTCCATATGAACTTTTGAAGTATTTGTTCCAGTCCTGTGAAATATGTCATTGGTATTTTGATGGGGATTGCATTGAATCTATAGATTGCTTTGGGTAGTATGGACATTTTAATGATGTTAATTCTTCCAATCCATGAACAAGGTATGTGCTTCCACTTTTTTTTATCTTCCTCTATTTCTTTTTTCAAGGTCCTGTAGTTTTCTGCAAATAGGTCCTTTACTTCTTTGGTTAATTTTATTCCTAGGTATCTTAGTTTTTTTGCCATGATGGTAAATGGGATTGTTTTTTTGTTTCTCTTTCTGTGAGTTCATCATTGGTGTATAAGAATGCTGTCGATTTCTTGACATTATTTTGTATCCTGCTACTTTGCCAATTCATTTATTAAGTCTAGTAGATTTTTGATGAAGTCTTTAGGGTTTTCTATGTATAATATCATGTCATCAGAGAATAATGACAGTTTCACTTCCTCCTTTCCAATTTGGATCCCTTTTATTTTTTCTTCATGTCTGATTGCTGTGGCTAAGACCTCCATTACTATGTTAAATAAGAGTGGTGAAAGTGGGCATCCTTGTCTTGTTCCTGTTCTTAAGGGAAATGTTTTTAGTTTTTGTCCATTGAGTATGATGTTGGCTTTAGGTCTGTCATATATGACCTTTATTATATCAAGATATGATCCCTCTATTCCCAAATTACTGAGCTTTTTTATCAGAAATGGGTGCTGGATTTTGTCAAATGTTTTTTCAGCATCTATTGATATGATCATATGATTTTTATCTTTCATTTTGTTTATGTGGTGTATCACATTAATTTATTTGTGAATATTGTACCAGCCTTGCATCCCTGGGATGAATCCCACTTGGTCATGGTGAATAAATTTTTTGATGTATTGCTGGATCCGATTTGCTAGTATTTTGTTAAGGATTTTGGCAACTATGTTCATCAGGGATATTGGCCTGTAGTGTTCTTTCTTTGCAGTGTCTTTTTCTGGTTTTGGAATTAGGATTGTGCTGGCCTCATAAAACGAGTTTGGAAGTTTTCCTTCCTCTTGAATTTTTTGCAATAGTTTGAGGAGAATGGGTGTTAGTTCTCCTTTGAATGTTCGGTAAAACTCCCCCGTGAAGCCATCCGGGCCTGGGCTTTTGTTTGCAGGGAGAGTCTTAATTACATCTTCAATTTCCTTAGATGTTATTGGTCTGTTCAAGTTTTCTATCTCTTCCCAGTCCAGTTTTGGGAGACTATGTGTTTCTAGAAATTTGTCCATTTCACTTAGATTGTGGAATTTGTTGGCGTATAATTGTTCATAGTATTTGTTAATGATCCTTTGTATTTCTGTGGTGTCAGTTATTACTTCTCCTCTTTCATTTCTGATTTTGTGTATTTGGGTTCTCTCTCTTTGTTTCTTGGTAAGTCTGGCTAAGGGTTCATCAATCTTGTTTATCTTTTCAAAAAAACCAGCTCTTTGTTTCATTGATCTTTGAATTATTTTTCTGGTCTCCATGTTGTTTATTTCTGCTCTGATTGATCTTTACTATTTCCTTCCTTCTACTTGCTCTGGGGTTTTCTTTATGTTTGCTTTGTAGTTCTTTAAGTTGTGAGCTTAGGTAGACAATTAGAAATTTTTCTTGTTTCTTAAGATGGGCCTGTAATGCTATGAACGTCCCTCTCAGAACTGCTTTCACAGCATTCTATAGATTTTGTGTTGTTGTGTGTTCATTTTCATTGGTTTCCAGGATGTTTTTAATTTCTTCCTTGATCTCCGTTGTAACCCATTCATTGTTCAATAACACGCTATTTAGCCTCCATGTTTTCAAACATCTTTGCATGTTCTTGTTGCAATTGATTTCTAGTTTCATGCCATTGTTATCTGAGAAGATGCTTGATATGATTTCAATCTTCTTGAACTTGTAGAGACTTAGTTTGTGCCCTAACAATGTGGTCTGTGTTTGAGAATGTCCCATGTGTACTTGAGAAGAATGTGAATTCTGCAGTTTTGGGATGTAATTCTCTGTAGATATCTATTAAATCCATTTGGTCTAGTGCTTCATTTAGAGTCTCTGTTTCCTTGTTAATTTTTTGTCTAGAGGATCTATCCAGTGATGTCAGCGGGGTGTTGAAGTCCCCTACTATGATTGTATTGCTGTTGATTTCTCCTTTGAAGTCCTCCAGAAGTTTTTTACTATATTTTGGTGCTCCTATATTAGGTCCATATATGTTTACCATATATCTTTCTGTTGGATAGATCCTTTCAATATTATGTAGTGACCTTCTTTGTCTCTAGTTATGACCTTCATTTTGAAATCTAATTTATCAGATATGAGTATTGCTACCCCAGCTTTTTTTTCCTTTCTGTTTGCTTAGAAGATTTTTTTCCATCCCTTTACTTTCAACCTATGTGAGTTTTTTGTTGTGAGGTGGGTCTCTTGTAAACAATATATATGTGAGTCATGCTTTCTTATTCAATCAGCTACTTTTTGTCTTTTATCAGAGCATTCAATCCATTTACATTTAAGGTGATTATTGATATGTACTTATTTATTGCCATTTTTGTTTAGTGTCGTGATATTTTTCTTCCTATTTCTTCTACTAATTATAGCAGTCCTTTTAACATTTCTTTCAGCGCTGGTTTGGTGCTAATATATTCCCTTAGCCTTTTTTTTTTTTTTTTTTTTTTTTTGTCTAGGAAGCTCTTTATTTGACCTTCTATTTTGAATGATAGCCTAGCTGGATAGAGTAGTCTTGGCTTCAGATCCTTGTTTTTCATGACCTTGATTATTTCATGCCATTCCCTTCTGGCATGTAGTATTTCTGTTGAGAAGTCAGCTGATAGCTTCATGGGCGTTCCTTTGTAGGTACCCTGTTTTTTATCTCTTGCTGCCTTTACGATTCTCTCTGTCTTTATTTTTTGGCATTTTAATTATTATGTGTCTTGGTGTGGGCCTGTTTGGGTTCTTCTTACTTGGTGCTCTCTATGCTTCTTGAACTTGAATGCCTTCTTCCTTCACCAAGATAGGAAAGTTTTCTGTCACTATTTCTTCAAATATATTCTCTAACCCTTGCTCAATTTCTTCTTCTTTGGGGAATCCTATGATACAAATGTTATTACATTTCCAGTTGTCCCACAGTTCTCTTAAGCCGTCTTCTGGCTTTTTAATTGTTTTTTCCTTTTGGTTTTCTGATTGGTTGATTTTTTTCTACCCTGTATTCTAATTCACTGATCCGGTCCTCAGCTTCCTCTACTCTGTTGGTTAGTCCTTCCAATGTGTTCTTTATTTCTGCTATGTCATTCTTCATTTCCCTGGTTGGTTTTCAGTGTTTCTATATCTGTACTCATGGTGTTGATGTCCTTGCTCATGCTGTTGAGCTTCCTCAAGATCATGGCTCTGAAGTCTACCTCTGATAACTTGCTTAACTGCATTTCATTTATCTCATCTTTGGTAGAGTTCTCTTGTTCTTTCATTTGGGATTTGTTTCTTTGTTTCACCATTTTGGCTATCTCAGTTGGTTTTGGAGCCTGCCAAATATTCCCTGTGGGTGTTGGTGTTCTGCTGTTCGTGTCTCCCTCTACTGGGTTTGGATGAACATGGGAGGGCCCACGTTAAACTCCACTGTCAAGTCTTACTTTCCTGGGTAGATTTACAAGCCCAGGAAAGGTTCAGTTATCCTCTAGCTTTTTGCTTGGAGGCTATTAGCCTCAGTTACTTGAAAAGCCTTGGGTTCTCATTTGAATGAGAAACTCCCTCAGGTGTTCAGCGTAAGAGGATTTCCAGAGTGTGGGCAGATGCTGGTTGTTAATGAGCCTCAATTTGCATTTCTTTGGCTCACCTGAAGGGGGCTGAATCTCCGAGGGAGGTGCTGCTCTTTCTCCCCACAGCTCCAGGAAGGAGCAAGCTGGCCACCATTTTGTGTGGCCAGGAAGGAGCAAGCTGGCCACCATCCTGTGTGGCCATGACTCAGCACAAACTCTGAGCGCCCTCCAAATCCCTGGTGTCCCCACAGAATTCCAGTCCAGTCCGCCCTCCCTCTGCCGGAGCCCAAGGTGAGTGGCTGTAGCCAATCTAATGCTCTGTTCTGGCCCTCTGCACTGTGGAGCCACTTGGGATCTTAACCCTGAGGGTGCTGCTCACAGCTAAGACTGCTGCTGTCCGTGGGCACCCAGCTTGCCACCTTCTCACGCCTCTGCAGATCCTACCAGGCTTGTTCAGTTTCCCTGGTTATATGGTCCTCTCCTGCTGCCTTTCTGTTGCTTTTTTATGACGATTTGTCTTTATTTTAGTTGTAATTCCATTTTGGTCCTGGGAGATGGTCTGTGTAGCTTCCATTCACTCCACTGCCATTTTCTACCCTGATCACACATTCTTTATCTTTAAAATTCAAAGCAGGATTGTATTTCATACTGAATTCCAGATTTTCAAGATTTACTAATAGCTTTAATTTTTAAATAAAATTTGCATATTTGAATAGAATACTTTTTCCTCATATTATCAGATATTTTTCACTATACTTCACAATCAAGGAACCAAATTGCTTATATTTGTTGGCATTAAATGAAAATTATAATGCCAATGGAAAATTCGTATATGGTGAATAAATGACAGTTTTCTTTTTAGGTGCCATTACAGACTTGTTATTTTAGTTTAAACTGTTATAGAGAATATAATAATAATAAGTAAGACTAATAATTAAATATTTGTAGTTGTCAAGTAGGATTCACACAAACATTTGGAAATATTTCAAGTCAATTAAATTTGAACGCTTTATTTTTCTTATCAGTAATATGAAAACAGTTTCTGCCTTGGCTTCATAGATTTTAGGTTCTTATGTATAAAATACATTCATGATAATGTATGTTAAAAATATAACTATCATTATGAATACATTGTTGGCTTATAAGGAAATAATACTTCACTATATGAAAACAAAGAGAAAAATCAGCTTTTTCTTCTCTGTCGCCACAGAATATAACAATTCTATATGTAGGCCTGTGAAAAAGACACCATTAGAGAACAAAACTTTCTTCTATGATATCTAAAGGTATCTTTTCTGCATGAAGTAAAAAAGGAATAAATTATACTAATAATTCATGATAAAAAAAATAAACACATTCTACATCATCTACTTTCTAGATAATAGAGAAAAAAAATTATTTGAATGCTATTTCAATCCTAGAGCATATACTGAGTTCCTAGTAACAACTATTTATAACATATTATATAAAATAAAGGTGTAAATAAAGCTACTAGGAGCATAAGGTGGAATAACTTTGCCTGTGAATGGGGCAAGGAAGTTGAGAAAAATTAGAGAAAGTTCATAAATTTGAATGGCATGTCAATGAAAAGTTAGTATCAAGGATCATCCTGCAGAATCACCTTGAAGAATTGGTAAGAGTTTTTCCATCAGCCAAATATGAGAAGGACATTCCAAACTCAGGAGGAAATAGCAGAGAAATCAAAAAGGCATGAAAGTACACTGTGTGTTAGAAATGACGCCAAGTACTTCTCACCTAGAAGATACTCTTCTGCAAACCCCCATCATCTCTGGCTTTATTATAAATACTGATTTATCAGCTAGGAAATATGAGTTTCTAGATAGGCAAACTGCAAGTGATTTCTCATATTGAGCATATTTCAGATATTTTAAGGAAAAAATTCTGAGATGTTATATTAATGAAGAAATATTGAATAAATTGAATTACATAAAAAAACATAAAATGGCATCATCATTATATTGCGTTATCAAGCAACTTTACATAAATGAAAATGCTAAGTAACAATAAGGACTGTCATAGAATCACTCTAAATTATTGTCTACTTAACCCTCTTACCTAGCAGAAGGCAGAGAAGAACAACAGTTTACAAAAGTAAGAACAGATATGTGAGAACTCTAGCAGTTTATTTATTAAAAACTATGTATGCCAGAAATTGATATTTTTAAAATATTGATAAAGAGAAAATATGTCAACTTAGACTTTCATACACAGGTACATTATCTTATTAAATTTAGCTTATAACAATTAAACACATTTTAAGAAAAATGAAAAGTAAGTAAATCCATTGCTAGCAAACTGCACTAAAACAAAACAAAAAACAAAAACCCTTCAAACTACAAAACAGATTTTCAGGTAGATGAAAATATACAGGGAAAGGTAGAAATTTGGATCTATACAAAGGAATGAAGAGTAAAACATTAGCAAGCATAAAATATTTTTTCTAATTTTTAATGCAAATGTAGTAATGTTATTAGTTTTTAAATAAATATGAAACTTTTACGACAATAATAGTAATATGATGAGAATGAGAAAACTGATGTATACACTTCAAGGATTTTTACATTATAATGGAAGTGATATATTATTTAAAAGGCTGACTGTAATAAAGTAAATTTGTATAGTATAAATTGTAAAGAAAGAATAAAAGTAGAGCTAATAGTAAAATAGAGGTTATAAAATGTAATCATAATATTCAATAAGTATAAAAATTCAGAAAAAGAGGTAAATGAACAGAAATACATTAATCAATTAAAAATTAAATAGCAAAATTAAAAATTAGTGCCTAATCATATTGGTAATTATATTAATGTTAAATATTCTGGGCACTCTGATTAAAACAAAAGATTGTCAGATGGATAAAAATGCTGTTGATAGAAATATAGACAAAAATCTGTATGGATATAGAAGACTTGAGTAACACTATCAACAAACTTAAAGTTTATAATTATAGAACTTTCTGCATAATAGCAGATTTCATATTTTATTTAAATTCATCAAGATAAGCTAACTTATTGGCCACATTTTAATAAATTTAAAATACTGAAATCTTAAAATACTAAAGAGATGTTCTTTATCCACAAAGAATCTAAGCTAAAATCAGTGATGAAATGAAGTCTAAAATTTGTGGATATTAAATAATAAATTTTAAAAGGGATAATTAAAAAAAAGAGAACAAATATTGGAAAGTAGAAAATATTTATCATTGACGAAAAAATTTTTTCAGTTAAAATTTGTGGGTAGCCCCTGAAACAAGGCTTAAATGTAAATTTATAAATTTACAAATTTACATACTTAGCAAGATGGCAAAGTAGGAAGTTCTAGCCCTTATACCTCCATAGAAACACCAATAAAACAATATTTGGCCCAATATATCATTATGAGAATTCTAGAATCCAGTATTGAGGTTGCAACACCCCACCTGAGCACAAAACTGAGAAGAAACAGTGATTCTCTGATTTTACTGGAATTATTATTGAAAAGCAGATTCCAATGGTTCATCCCTGGGTAGGGCTATAATTTATTCCAGATACATTTGAAACATGAGGTTTGGAAATCAAGTTTTTATACAAAATTTTCTAGTTTTTTTTTTTTTTTTAATACCTGGACCAACTGTTGATTTTTTAAAATTTCAAACATATATGTCTAAAAATGTTATTTAAGTATCTTTTTTAATAGAAGGAGGTGAACTTATTTTAAAACATTGAGCATATAGTATAATTATGTGATAATTGTATTTTAGGAGGATTTTTTAAAAAGATATATCCTATAACAGAATGACTTCTAGGTGAAGGTACATATAGAGAAGAGAGTGCCGTATAATTCCAGAAATAGAGAGATGCCTACCATATTTTAGCAGAAAAGTGCCATTGAGAGTAAATAATCTTGTATCATTGCAAAGTCAACTGCACAAATTCAGTTCTTTCCAAAAAATGTTTACTTAATTCTTGTCACTCTTGTATTTTGATTACCACTCTAACTATGGCATCCATTCCAAATAATACTAATTTCCCTCAACTTTCAAGCCAAAAACATTTCTTTGATTTCCTTTGCACAAAGTGGCATGCTGAGATATTTCAAAAATACTTACAAGCTAAGGAAAACACAAAGGAAAAATTTATAGAACATGCGAATATCATGGTTCTGTTTTATGAGCTATTATGTGCTGAATTTTACCCCCCCCAATCCATATGTTGCGTCCCTTATTCCCACCACCTCAGTATGTGACTCTATGTGGAGGTAAGTCATTTAAAGAGTAATTAAGTTAAAATAAAGTCCCCAGAGTGGGCACTAATCCAGTGTGACGTGTGTCCTTATCAGAAGAGGAGGTTAAGAGACAGACAACATAGTCATCACATGAAGACACAGAAGACGGCCATCAACAAGACAAGAGAGGTGTTAGAAGAAATCAAACATGCCAATACCTTGATCTCAAAGTTCTAGCCTCCAGAATTGTGAGGAAAAAAATATTCTGTTGTTTAAGCAACCTAGACTCTGGTGTTTTGTTATGGCAGCATTAGAAAATTAATATATGAGCCTAAGAAAGATGTTCTCAACTCCAAAGATCTGATTACGTTGTTGACATCTTCTTGATTTCCTTCTTTTGCTTTCTGCCAGTATACATATACCAGGGCCATCTTAGTTCTGCAAGCAAATGGTGAATAATTTTCCATATTGTAATTTCTTTACTTCTAGAAAAGATCATGTTTCACTTACTCAAAGTTTCAGTGGGTCCAAAAAGACAAAAAGACATAAATAATTGGAAGCTGGGATTATAGAGTTACCCTATTTGATTCCACTCTACTTTTGACATTCACATTTCTTGACTTTAGGCTTCCGCTATTTTAATCTTTAGAATGGGAGTAATAATAGTGCCTACATGAAAATGTTATAATAAGGTTTAAATGAGATAATAACTACTAGGCATGTAGAACTGTGTTTGAAAATGGTCAGCATGACCATATAATGTATTGTGAAACTAGGCTCCTTTGAGCGTTATAAAGGGTGCTCCTCATAATCATGGCAATAGTCATAAACTGGTACTATCTGGGAAGGTAAACATAGTAAACATGCAACAAATCATTGTTTTTATTATTCATAACTAATAAGCAAGAATGTTAAAATGAATACGGTATGTCCCTGTAGTTTCTGGCACAGATATAGGTTTTATTCCCTTCTATGTAACTTTATGACCCCTCCCCCATTATGTAACATGATGATGTTCATTTCAAGCTTTCAGTAAAGTATTGTGGAGCCTTTTATGCATATAGCCTTTCTCAAATCAAGTTGTATCAGATGACTATGCTCACATCGTTCCATAAATGAGATGTGGCCATACCTCGAAGGACGGAAGTCTGACCCCCATGCCATGAAGAGAGACCAGATTTTCTCTCTCGAGGATGTGAAATGAGATATAAACTTGTCTGACAGCAGGTATTGGGCCTATGTGGTTGTGTTTATTCAGACTGGTCTGCAATATTAGCCTTGCACACCCAGAGGGTATTGCACATTAACACTTGCGTCTTCCATTATTTTCTCAAACCTCACAGGTAGCCCCATTTTCCTGGTATGATTTTCTTGTGTGGTTTGCTCCATCTTTTAGCCAAGGAATCCCCAAATCACTTATATTGAAACGGTTTTAACAATAAACAACTGTAACTAGCATATGTTAAGAATAAGCATGCATACTGTAAAAGAAAGTTTAAATATCTCAACACATGCAGGCTTAATTACTAGAACATATATCTGATTGCACATAAAACACCCTGGCAATAAACCATATAAATATATCTTTTTGATATGTTACTGTAAAATTTTTCTTATCCCCACACAAATCTTCCCAGCTTAAAACAAACAAACAAACAAACCAAAAAACGAACTTTGGCAGACTTTGCAACTAAATGTAAGAAATAATGCATTTTAAGAGTATTATGCTAAGTGAAATAAGCCAGTCAGAGAAAGATAAGTATCACATGATCTCATGGATTTGTGGAATAGAATGAGCAAAATAAGGTGATGAACAAAATAGACCCAGAGACATAGAAGTAGGGTTCAGACTGACAAACTTCAGAGGAGGGGCGGGAGGGAGGGAAGAGATAAACCAAAGAACTTATATGCATGTATGCATAACCAATGGACACAGACAACAATGCTGGGGGTTGGGCGGTAAGCTGGAATGGGAGGAGGGTGTCAATGGGGGGAAAAAGAAACATCTGTAACAAAAATATATTAATAAAATAAAATAAAAATAAATAAGTAAAATATACTTTTAAGTCACTCAGAAAGGTATGACAAATGTAAAAAGAATTACCAATTCACCTTACTTTGTGTTCATTACATTAATGATTTGTGAATAAGAAAAGATTTAAGTTCATGAATGCTATGCCTCAATGTTTAGACAATTAATCCTTGCCAAAACTGAGGTAAATGTAAATAAATACTGGTTTTTGACAGGTTTGAATTTGCTTCAGACATTATCTGTCAGAGATTGGAATAGGCCAGGTTAAAAAATATTTATTCTTAAAACAACCACCCATACCAAAATTAGACTCATCACTTTCAATTTTAGTGTCTGAAAAAAATGAACCTATAAGACCTTTTCTGTATTTGCAAGTAATAACCACACAGTTTAATCTCCCTCAAGTAGCTTTCATAGGCACAGAATGTGTCTACTAGAAATTGTAATCTTAGGCCTCAGAAAAACTACTTCATGCTGTGAGGTTTCTATTTTATGTGACTGCATTTACCATGTTCCCTAAAACCCAGATCTAGGAAAACAGTTTCAGAAAAATCAGTTCATTGGGAAAACAGCTTACCTCTTACGAAAATATCTTTTAAAAAATAATGTCTAGCTTTAAATATCTATATGTTAATAATGATTTATGACCCTCAAGGGGTATTACATTGTTTATTCATCTTTAAAACCCCCAAGGGCATGTCACTGTCTAATTTATATTGTTTGCATCTATATATTACAGAAAACTTGACACAAATGACTTCTAATAAAAGTTGTGGATGATAATAATGGATAAGTGATCTAAAAATGTATGTTGTCCCCACACTTCACTTGTTTCTTCCAAGTTCTTCCTGGTACTTTTCTGTAACTGCCACTTATGGTGAGGAGACATGGTGATGGATGGATGCTAGTATCGGGCAACTTGCTCCTCCTTCATGCCTACATTTCAAACTGCTGGAAACGAATCCAGCCATGATTCACTCAGGCAGTTTGAGGACAGAGGGAGTGCTTCCACTTGCTTCCTACTTGTCCACGCTTCCCATTCCTCACAACTGGTGTTAGATTGTCTGACTCCATTCGGAATCAATGAAAATATTAAATTTAGATGTATTTTAAAAATGTAAAAGGCTTCAACAATGACAGCAGTCATTTCTCAGGAGCCCTCAAGCTTTCTGAAATCTATTGCCTCTCTTACTATTTAAAAAGCCAATCTGAGCACATAAAAACTAGCACAGGTGGCTATACCTGCACATTTTCCCAACACCCAATCCTACATTCATGCTTGACTTTCTGGCATCTGTGTTTAAAGACTTTAAGGGCAATTATTTTCTCACAGGTAATAATCTCAACCACATTCAGTAAGTTTATATTCCTCAAAAATAAAACCTTTAACAGGGGATCAAAATATCAATCTTTTTTATCATAAATAACATTGTGGTGCAGAGCAACCTTGAATCTATAGCCACTGTCATGCTGATTGTGAATTTAGGCATCCATATTTGCAGATTTTTCACTGGCAGGAACAGAGACTATTCTGATAATCTTACTATACTCAGGAGAGAGAAGCTTGATTGTTATAGGCAGGCAACAGCCCAGAGAAAAGATAGACAAAGGATGATAATAGCAACATTTAGTACCTTTGTTCCACTCAATAGAGGAAAGTGGACCCGTGGATGATAGATTCTCAACATCTGATTAGTCACTTTTCACATGGAAGGATAAAGTGTAGTAGATGGCATGGAAAGCAGAAATGTGACTCCAAGGTTCTTTCCTTATGGGCAAGAAAGTGCCTTCATGCAAACATAAGGGATGGAGAATACAGTTATGTCAAATGTCTGCCATGTATCAGTCAGGGTGATATCCCATTGGTCTCCCTTAACTGGTTCACTGCCCTTGGAGTCCAGATGACCACTCCCATTTGCACGCTCTCTATTTCACTGCACGTTCTCCATCATGTTGTTAGGGCCACTTCATTGTCCAGCCTTCATTTCTTCAAATCTGTCTTGGCCTGGGATTCTAAGGGCTCCCAGCAAATGAAGAGGGCATGTGTGTGTGTGTGTGTGTGTGTGTGTGTGTGTGTGTGTGTGTGGTTATTTTTTAGTGTGGCCTTCAGGTCAGCTACATCATTTGCATGGCCAAGTGCCAAATGTAAATGCAGGGTCCCTTTGTTTCCAAAACAGAAAAATGTTTTAGTAACTTATGGGCATCTTAAAACATTTAAACATGCTAAAGAAGTACCATAAAGATATTTATCTTATCTAAAAATGGCAATAGGTAGGTTATTACCAAATATTTTGTTTGGGGATTTTCTTTCTTGGTCCTATTACCTATACCACTTAATTTTTCTCAGAATATCTCAGTGGTTTCTAGACTGAAGAATAAGGCAACTTTTAGAATATTCTTCAATTTCCAGAAAATGTATGAAAACTGTAAGTGTATTCTGGAAGGTTTTAGCAGCTTCTCTGAAGAATTTGTGAGGTTTAAAATGTTTAGAAGCCCTCCCAGGTGATTTTAGCCACTATAATCATATTACCCCCTAAATCAGTCATTAGCCTGAATGACTGGGAGTTTCAGACTTAAACACATACAATGGCCCATACACTTCTCTGTGGGAACGTAGGTGCTGAAACTCAACGATCAATAATGGAACTCACCTTTACTTCCTCAACTTGTCTCTCTGTTGCCCATTAGCTCCAAGGATGATAATAGGCTTCATCCAGTTCAAGTCTGAAACTCCCAAACAAAGCAATCACAATGCCCTCTCAGTTATACCTTACTAAATATGTCTCAAGTTTATTTCAGAGTTTTATGCTGGGTTTACAAAGTTCTGTAAATGTAAGCCCGTGTCTACCCATCCAGCCTCAGAGTGGCTGTCCTTCACCCTCTACTTTTCTTTATCCTTCAGGTTAAATTTCTAAAAAATTGAATTTGTTGTAGTGACCCTGGTTAACAAAATTATACAGGTTTCAGGTGCACAATTCCACAACACATCATCTGTACACGGTATTATGTGTTCACCACCCCAAGTCAAGTCTCTGTCCATCAGTCCATCGCCATTTATCCCCCCTTTACCCTCCTCCACCTCCCTCCAGCCCCTGCCCCCACCTCTGAGCAAGCACCACACTGTTGTCTTTCAGGTTGTCTTAATTAAGTCCCCTAGGAACTGTTATCTTTCAGGTTATTTTAAGTCCCCTAGAAAATGTTTATGATTCACTAGGATTTGGATGAACATCCTTCCTATGTGTTCATTTAAAATCTGTATTTTTACTATTATAATTTCTACACTCTTTTTTTTTTTTTAATCCTCACTCGAGAACATTTTTGCATTTATCTTCAGATAGGGTGGGAGGGGGAGAGGGAGGAAGAGAGAGAGAGATACATCGATGTGAGAGAGACACATTGACTGGCTGCCACCCACACAACCCCAACCAGGGCGAGGACAAACTGCAACTGAGGTATGTGCCCTTAGCAGGAACCAAACCTGGGTCTCTCTGGACTGCAGGCCAATGCTCTAACCGCTGAGCCAAACTGGCCAGGGCCCTACACTCTCTTTTAAGTAACATTTACTCAGTAGTGTGCTGGTGAATGTTTAAGAACTAACTCTGGAAAATAAAAGTAGCATTTATCAGATTTTCTTGGTTTAGCTAATTTCAGACTACTGATGTGATATTCACTGGCTTGCCCAATTTTTGAAAATTTTGCAGTTGGCTTTTGTAAAAGCCAGATGTAACACACTACTGATTGTATACTCTATTTACCTGTTGCAGCTTCAGTACCTAGCATAATGACAGCAGAGTGAAGAATTATTAAATGTGTATTGACGATAATTTCAGATAAAGATGAGTGAGTGAAGGCTAATTACAAATGTCCTTTCCATGAATATTTAACAAAATTACAATTTAAAAAGGAGGAAGATAATAAAGCAATAAAGTAAGTTTAAAAAAAAAAAAAAGCTACTTAGGAAGAAAACAAGATATAAAATAAAAGAATGCCAGAAGTAAGGGAGAGGATAGGAAGAGAGGGAGGAAGGACGGGAGGAGGAAGGAAGAAAGGAAGTTACAGATACGATTGAATTTAAATCTATGCTCTTAGTATATTGTTTTCTTGTCTGTTTTGCTCTTCTTCCTCTCCTTTCTTTCTTTTTTAAGTTTTCCATGTTGTCATTGTAACTGACATATTACCTATGTCTCTTTGTTTTATTTTTAAAGATATTCTTCAAGGATTTACATATACATATTTAACTTAATACTATTGGTTTGAAATAATATCATGCCATGTCATGTATAGTAAGGACCTTAAGGCAGTATATTTCTATTTCCCACTTTATCCATTATAGTTTTTGTCATATATTTTACTTCCACATATATTATAAACCTAATGATCTATTTTTTAATTTTTGCTTTAGTGATTAAAGTGAATTTTAATAAATTTATAAATTAAACCAAATAGACTTCTATATTTGCCCCCAAATTTACCATTTCCAGTGTTCTTCCTTCCTTTGTACAGATTTCAATTTCTATGTCTAAGTATTTCTCTTCAGCCCAGATAACTTTCTTTAGCATTTCTAGTAGTTTAGGTTTGCTACTGATAATTCTATCCACTTTTGTGTATTTCTAAGAGTATTTAATCATTTTTCCATTTTTAAAGGATTTTTCTTTTGTCTGATAAAAAAAATATGTCCTCTATTGTTTTTGGTAAAAATCAGCTATTTTTAATCTTCACCCCTCTCAGTATGTAATGTCCCTGCCTGCATTATATTTTAAATAATTTCTCTTTATTTTTAGCAGTTTAAGATTTACATGGGAGTGGTTTACTTTGTCTTTATCCTGCTTGGAGTTTGCGTGTTATAGACTATATTGGTTTATCGCTTCTCGGCCTTTGGCTAAGATCAAGTCTAAGATAGATTGGTTTATATTTTGTTAATTTATAAGCATTGTACTTTTAGAAGAGTTTTGGGTTCACAGCAAAATTGAACAGAAATTACAGAGCATCCCATATATCTCCTGTTCCCAGACATGCACAACCCCCACTAGTGACATCCTGGACCACAGTGATACATTTGTTAAAACTGATGAATGTACATTGGCACATGTTATTACCCATCTTCTATAATTTACATTGTCTCACTCTTGGTGTTGTACATCCTATAGGTTTTGACAAATGCATAATGACATATATCCACAATTATTGTATCTTATTACAAAATAGTTTTACTGCCCTAAAAATCTCCTAGACTCTGCCAATCTATTCCTCCCTTTTTCCAGCCATGACAGCCACTGAATTTTTTATCTCCATAGTTTTGCCTTTTCTAGAATGTCATATAGTGGAAGTAATACATGTGTAGACTTTTTAGATTGGCTTTTTTCACTTAGTATTACACATTTACGTTTCCTCCATGTATTTTCATGTCTTGATAGTTCATTTCTTTTTACCACCAAATAATATTTCATTGTCTGGATGTATCACAATTTATCCAGCCAACTACTCAAGGACATCATAGCTGCTTCCAGGTTTTGGCAATTATGAATAAAGCAGATATAAACATCAGTATGCAAGATTTTGCATGGATGTAAGTTTTCATTTCATTTAGAAGTACAATTGCTTGACTGTATTGTACAAGTATATTTAGTTTTATAGGAAACTGCCAAGCTGTCTTCCAGAATACCTATACCAGCAATGAATGAAAGTCCTATTACTCCATACCATCGCCAGCATTTGTTGTTCCTAAGTGTTTTGGATTTGGGCCATACTCATAGCTGTGTACTACTGGTCTCATAGTTTTAACTTGCATTTCTCTAATGACGTGTGATGTTAAACATTGATTCATATGCTTACTTGCCACTTGTATAGCTTTTTTGGTGGGGTTTCTGTTAGGATATTTTGCCTATTTTTTAAATGGTGGTTTGTTGTCTTATTGTTGAGTTTGAAGAGTTCTTTTTATATTTTGAATAACTTTTTTTATTTTAATTAAATTTATTGGGGTGACACTGATTAACAAAATTATATAGGTTTCAGGTGCACAGTTCTATAGCACATCATCTATACACTGTATTGTGTGCTCACCACCCCAAGTCAAGTCTCCGTCCATCACCATTTATCCCCCCTTTACCCTCAATTCTTTATCAGATATTTATTTTGCAAATAGTCTCTCCCAGCCTATCTCTTTTCTTCTCATTTTTTTTTTTTATTCCTCACCCACGGATATTTTTCTATTTATCATCAGATAAAGTGGGAGGGAGGGAGAAAGAGAGAGACAGAGGGAAACATCGGTGTGATAGAGCCACATTGACTGGTTGCCTCACACACGACCCGACCAGGGCCAGGGACGAACCGCAACCAAGGTACATGCCCTTGACCGGAATCGAACCTGTGACTCATTGGCCCGTGGGCTGATGCTCCAACCACTAAACCAAACTGACCATGGCTCTTCTCATTCTTTTGCCAGTATTTTTCACAGAACAAAAAATATTTAATTTTAATGATGTTCATGTTACAGTTTCTTTCTTTCATGGTTTGTGCCTTTGGTATTGAATCTGAAAAGACATCACCATATCCAAGGTCGCCTAGATTTTCTCTTATGGTATCTTCTGGAAGTTCTATATTTTTGTGTTTTACATTTAGGTCTATGATCTATTTTGAGTTAATTTTGTAAATGCTGTATGGTCTGTGGGGCTTGGGAAAATGATGAAGCAACTAGTATCCTTTCAAGTAATTTTGCTCAAATCGTGAATGATAGTGCAGCCAACAAAAAGAAGTCCAATAAGAGGATACATAAGTTTGAGGAGTAAAGAAACAAAGAATATAGTTATTTTTGGACATGTTTAGTTGTGGTATAGTCATATAAAATTTTCTATTGATTTTTTAAAATATCCGTCTGAAATTTTGGATACGACAGAATTGAACGACATCAAAATATAGTGACTATCTAGGAACAATAATGTCAGCCAATGCAATTAAGTGAAATAAGAGCATGGGTGGAATGCTAAGTGACCCTAACAATTAAAGCAATGCATTAGAATTATCTGAGATCGTTTTTTGAAGATTCACATTCCTGAAACGTTCCTCAGATCTATTTTGGTGATGAGCTTCAGGAATCTGTCTTTTTTTCTTTAAAGAATAGTTTATTGATTTTTTAGAGAGAGGGAGGAAGAGAGAAGAGAGATACATGGATGTGAGAGCGCCACATCTATTGGCAGCCTCCTGCACCTCCCCCACTGGGGATCAAGCCCACAACCTGGGCACATGCCCTGACTGGGGTTGGAGGGCAATGATTTGTGATCTCCTTATAAGCAGTATCAGTGAAATAGTGGGAGGTGGGGCAGGAATGGTAAGAACTAAGGGATAAGATTGTGGAGAAGTTGAAACAATAAATATATATTTCTTTTTCCAGAAGGTTTACTATGAAGGGAATTATTTAAATAGTATAATATGCAGATCAGAAGGAAAAGTCAAATGATGGCTTTATATTTTATTTTTTAAGGGTGAAGAGCTTGTTCAAGTATGCTGAGTGTTATACATTCTTTTTGTCAATATAAATCAAACAACAATCATTTAATCAATTCATTACTTTTGTAACTCATAGTTACACACTGTGATTCCTGGTTCACAACGGTATACCAAATTAACATGTAATTTGCTCTCATAAGAGGAGTGGAGACAGTAAGAGATGCCAATATTTATGTATCGATGAAAAATGAAATAGTAGAAGGGGCTCCATTGTATAGAATTCTGACAAACATCTAAACAATCATCACCACCGGTTACTATAAATCTAATGGACCGCATGTTGAGTTCCTTGATGTGTTAGTAAATCCTTATTATATAAGTTATTCAACACACATATTCTGATAGCAAGGTGAGTCTGAGAAAAGTACCTACAATATAAAAGTAGGTCTGGTTGTCACTTATTAATGAGGCCAACAATTCCCTGTACATATGAGTCTCTTATGAGGTTCCACTGAATGCTTTATGCTATTGAATTTTTTGCTCAATACAGACAATTTGGGAATAAGCAAATAAAAGTTGATGTTGTCTTCAAGTAATCATTTTTCTGGTGCTTGATTCCCTCTGCCACTACATTTTTATTGTGTTTGAGCATTGAGGGTAGAAATAATTAAAAGGATTTTCATTTTCTCTGATCACTGTGTCTAGAAAGCATCAAATTAATGTTTGAAAAATAAATGTTTTGCAGAGTTGATGCTCGTTGAAGAAGCAGGGGAGGGAGGCTTTTGTAGAAAGGCTCATTGTATCTGTTATCAAAATAATGGCAAATACTCCATTGTTGTGAACATTCGCTGCCCATACTTAAATTATCAAACATATGCAAGGCCATTCAAACTTGTGGAAAAATGCTTTATTTGAGCTCTCCACAGAAGTTAATTGAAAGCTTAGCTAGATAAATGACTATACAACATTTTCATATAGATGAGGCCAGGGAAACTAAACTGCTTAAAACATGGGATTTTTTTTTTTTTCCTCCTACAGTTCATTGTGTATCTCGATGTTCAATGAAAATTTTGGAAAAATGTACTTGCCATAGTGGGATTCTAATGGCAAATAAAGTACATGTGGTCATCATACATACTTTAATTGTTAACTAGAAAATGCTTATTAATGTCATTTTATTAGCTGTAGCCATAGTAATACTCTCCATTCCTCCGTATTGGACAATGCTGTTCTGATCATCGTGCTAAGATATTTTATTTAGTGTTTAATTCTTTTTTAAAAAAATAATTTTCTTTATTGATTTTAGAGAGAGAGGAATGGAGAGGGAGAGAAAGATAGAAACATCAATGAGAGAGAACATCGATTGGCCGCCTCCTGCATGCCCCCAACTGGGGATTGGGCCCACAACTTGGGCATGTGCCCTGATCGGGAATCGAACCAGCGACCTCTTGGTGCATGGGTCAACGCTCAACCACTGAGCCACACCAGCTGGGCTATTTAGTGTTTAATTCTTGTGGCACCAAACTCATACTTTATGGCCTTTATGTATTTTATTGACCGCAGCTAACAAACGTCAGAGAGATCATGATTGGTGTTCCCCGCACATGGCAGTGGAGATCCAGCATCAAGAGAGTCTTCAGATGAAGAGGTGCTAGAGCTGGGAGTTAGAAGTTCAAGTTGCACCGAGGGGCGAAGGCCTGGAGGATATGAGGTAGGACACAAACAGTTTCTGCTACGTTTATGTTAAAATATTATATGCAAAGCAAGCCGGGTCAGTGTCGACATCTGCCCTGGACGCTGTCCCACCTTTGCTCTCTGCCTTCTACAGATGCTGCTCCCTCACTGACGAACCTTTATGACTGCAAACTCTCTTCACAATAGCTTCTTTGCTAACATGTGAGAAAAACCCAGAACTAGGGGAAGTGCAGTCTGAATAGTCCAAATGGTTATTTTTATTGAAGTATATAATGTAAAAAAAAATCTTAAAAACATAAATGGTATTTACTAGCACTGTGCTAGAAATAGAGCCATTTCTGACCTGGATGTTATTACAGAGCCCAGTTACTGGCTGCCCGCTCGGTTCCCAGAGCCCCCAGGGGTGCAACGCTTCAGCATCTGATTTGCTACTTATTCCCACACGTTTAAAGTTGACTTTATTAGTAACTGGTCACTTAATTAAATTGAAATAAAACATTTAATTAAATGCCATTAATCCTTGTACTCTGAGGTGATTTTATTACAAAAAGGAAATTTTTCTACATACAAAAACTAATATATATATATATATATATATATATATATATATATGTAATATAAACATAACACTGACCTTTCCCCCCTCGAATCTATGCCATTGTTTGGCTGGAAACTATGCCACTGTTTGGCTCCAATTCTAGACCTTTACTTTCTCCTAAAAAATAAACGAAACGTCTGGCACATCAATTTTGCTTATACAGTCTACGTAGTTCAAGTTCACAATAGTGCAGAATGAGATGGAGGATAACACAATAAGAGCAGTAAACACTGAAGTCACCTGTCAACTCTTCTTTCTTTCTTAGGTCATGTAGGAATTTGTTTTTTAGTTTCCTCTTCACTGTCCTTTATAAAAATTGTAACATTTTTTATATCTACGTTTTTGCAGTAAAGCATCTAGCATAGGAGAACAAAGCATCTTTTGTAAGTGTCTGACAATGCCTGATTTCTTTCTCTGAATGCAGTTCTATGACTTATTTACCCCCCCCCCTGCACATACACACATACCTACAGTAACAGAAATAGCTACACAGATTAGATTATTTTTCATCAGAAGGAAACAATTAGATTTTAAAAATGAAAAAAATATATTTGTATAAACTTATTTTCATGTTACATTTTGTTGTAATTGTAAAAATAGTTTTGACTAGCAAACAATCAGTAGCAAAGGTCCATGGCTACTGGTCCCACCAAACTGCCTTTTAAATATAAGATATAATGTGCATTCACTACCTGAGTGGAAATAGCAATAGCTAGACTGCTTCATACTTGTTATTAAAAACCAAACATCAAGCAACATTCTGTCACATACATACTCTGCTCCTCATAAATGATTTGGCTATCTGGAGTCAAAGACAAAGAGGTCTTACATCAATGTTTGACCAACTATGTGATACTCTTTCACTTTTCCATAGTAAGTTATAAAGTTACCTGCATAATATCCCTCAGAGTGCCTTGTGCTGACTGACCCCTCAGACACCACACCAAATGTTTTCCGTTACGCAACACATTTCTTTTTTTTTTTTTTTCCTTTATTGATTTTAGAGAGAGGAGAAGGGAGAGGGGGAGAGAGAGATGAAAACATCAATGAGAGAGAACATTGATTGGCCACCTCCTGCATGCCCCCCACTGGGGATCGGGCCCACAACCTGGGCATGTGCCCTGACTGGGAATCGAACTGGCGACCTCTTGATGCATGGGTTGATGCTCAACCATTGAGCCACACCGGCCAGGCACACAACACATTTCATAATAAACTTTTTAGGGAAAGAGGTAGAAGCAATAATATTTTGTACAGTAAATTTTCTTAATATAAAAAATAGGATATTTGCACTTTAAAAAAAATTTTTTTTCTTTATTGATACTAGAGAGAGAGGAAGGGAGAGGGAGAGAGAGATAGAAACATCGATGAAAGAGAACATCGATTGACCGCTTCCTGCATGCCCCCACTGCGGATTTGGCCCACAACCTGGGCATGTGCCCTGACTGGGAATTGAACCAGCCACCCCTGAGTGAATGGGTCAATGCTCAACCACTGAGTCACACCAGCTGGGCTGGACATTTTTCTTCATGCAATCAGTTGCTGTAATGTCTTCTCCTAGCATCATCGTGCTATCACAATGTTTTTATTTGAATCAGAAATACAGGAGAATGTGAGCTTCACAAAAAAGATGTAGCTTTCTCATTACTACGAGGCTTTGATTGGGTTATCATCTCTCCAGGCTCTCAGAAATTGGCTTATTTTATGTCAGGAACTGAGAAGGGACTAAAGATTTAAGGAATCTTGGATCAATTATGAAAACTTTGGGTAATTCCATTCAATTTTATGAGGGCAGAGTTAGAGATGGGGAAAAAAAAATGAAGGAAACTACATTCATTGATCACCTTCTAAATTCTACATTCTTAACATATATATATATATATATATATATATATATATATATATATATATATATCCTTTTAAGAAACTGTAATTATATATCCTCTAACCAATATTTCTAAAAAGTTTATTCGTGACCAAAATACTTTTCATGTCTGTTTCCGTCCATTTCTCCCTCTGTCCATAATTCCAGACAACCATGGCTCTGCTTTGTGTTGGTATATTTTAGTTTGCATTTTCTAGAATCTTATATAAATATAACAATTTAATATATAATTTATGTGTCTAACTTCTTTTACTCAGCATACTAATTAGGATTTCCATGTTTTTGTGTGTAACAGTGGTTTGTAGTTTTTGTTTCTATGTTTTTTATTTCCAAGTAGCATTCCATTGTCTAGATTTTCCACAATTTGTTTATCTATTGATCTGCTGATGGACAATTGAGTTATTTCCTAGTTTTTAGCAATTGTGAATAAAGCTGCTATCAATGTTCTTGTATAATTCTTTATACACATATGTGCTTTAATTTCTCTTGGTAAGTACCCAGGAGCAAAATGTCTCAATCATCTGGTAGATTTATGTTAAAACTTTTGAAGTTTACAGACACAGAGAGAAGGTGAGCCAGAAAGAGGGCTCTTGCCAGGGACCGAATTGGCCAGTACCTTGATTATGGACTCCTCAGTGCCCAGAACTGTGAGAAATAAAGATTTCTTGTTTAAGTTACGCAGATTATGGCATTTTGTTACAGCAGCCTGAGCAAACAGAAATAGGCAGAACTGAAGAAAACAGTATTTACTGGCAGCTACTAGGGACAGGTAGCTGACATCCTTGTTGGCTTTCAGCAGCTCCAAAACGACTTGCAAGTCATCTCCTTTGGGCTTCAGCAGCTGGAATCCTTGTGGTATCATCCCTGAGTCTTTGCATGATCAGATTTCCAGAAAGCTGCTTTGCTCTCTTTGTTCCTATAAACTTCTCATTGATTATTTAAGTTTCTATTTGCTTATATTAAATCTCTTCTTACTAAAATATCAATGGAATTTAAATTTTACTCTTTCACTGATACACTTCCACAATAAAAGGTATCTGAGATGTTCATTATCTTGCATCCAGCATAAACTTCCTAAGTGGTGCACAAGGTGCAATGTGACAAAGATTCCTGAGTCACTTCAATAGATTCACACCTGGACATCTATAGAGTAACCTTGATTATCCCTTGTTGGAAAGACTCATCTTTTTTGTTGTTGTTATTTGCTTTTGAGGGGTAGGGGAAGGGAGAGGCATATCTGGGCTTCTATCCTTCATTAATATAATTTTAATATTTCTATATTAAAAATGCAAATTTACTTATTAATTTAAAAATAACTGACTTGCAAATTACTTTTGTAAAATTGAGATAGTCTTTTTAATAGGCTAAGTAATATATTTGTTAGGACTGTTAAGTACAAACTAATCCAAGCCACTCTTTCAGGCTCTCTTAATTCTACATTTTTTTTCCAGATTATTCTCCTTAAATTAGTTCTAATTATGGTATTGCTCAGCCTACCAAACCATCCATTACACATTACACACACACACACACACACACACACACAATGTCCAAAATTCTTAGCCTGATCAATAAGGTCCTATGTAATAATAATTCATCCAATTTAGTTTTTTCAATTTAAAAAATGTCCACCCCTATTTATGTATTCCCAGTTGAAAAGAATGACCAGCAAGTCCGCTAACACCTTTTACTCTTCTCTAGCTTTGAGCCCTTGCTCATGCTATTCCTCAACATGAAATAATTATCTCAACTCTGCATGTGAAAATTCCACTTATTATTTTTGTTCTACCTTCAAAGCCATAACATTTGCCTCATTCGCTCTAAGATGTGAGTTATCTTTCTTTCTGAACTCTCACAGCTATGTATCTATCCCTCAGAAAACAATTAGTAGTCTGTATCTTTCATTTATTTTTATATAGGTAAGGGGATGTTAACTTTGTTTTTGGTTTTTTTCCTCCAATTTTTATTAATTTATTTTTGTTACAGATGTTTCTCCTTTTCCCCCCTAGACACCCTCCTCCCCATCCCACCCCCCCACGCCCCTAGCATTGTTGTCTATGTCCATTGGTTATGCATGCATGCTTATAAATTCTTTGGTTCATCTCATCCATCCCCCCTGCCCCCCACTCTGAGGTTTGTCAGTCTGAACCATACTCCTTTCTATGTTTCTGGGTCTATTTCATTCATGAACCCACCTTGTTCATTATATTCCACAAATAAGTGAGATCATGTGGTATTTGTCTTTCTCTGATTGGTTTATTTCACTTAGCATAATACTCTCGAGGTCCCTCCATGTCATCTCAAAGGATAAGAGATCTTTCTTTCTTACAGCTGCATAGTATTCCATTGTATATATGTACCACCGCTTTTTTATCCACTCATCTACTGGTGGACACTTGGGCTGTTTCCAGATCTTAGCTATTGTAAATAGTGCTGCTATGAACATGGGGGTACATATATTCTTTCTGACTGGTGTTTCAGGCTTCTTAGGGTATATTCCTAGAAGTGAGATCACTGGGTCAAATGGCAATTCAATTTTTAATTTTTTGAGGAAACACCATAGTGTTTTCCATAGTGGCTGCACCAGTCTGCATTCCTACCAGCAGTGTACTAGAGTCCCCTTTTCTCCACATCCTTGAGGCGATGTTAACTTTGAATGCCTTCCTATTATCCTGGCTCAGCTAAGGACCTATGGTTGAAAACAAATAGAGATACTACATCATCTACACGTGACTTTCTATGGGATGACCTCAAATATTGTCTATCCCCTCATTGCCCATCACCAATCTCAAGAAGATTGATCAGAGAACTTGTATGTGGTAACATTTTGGACAGTTGTTAAGGGTTCATTCATAATCTCTTCCCTACCTGTACGGGTGGCAAACATAAAGTGTGAGGAAAGCCTAGTCAGGTTACACTACTGGTTTTATGTTTAATAAGGCGTAGAATTTTTCTAGTTCTGTTCTGGTGCTAACAAGTGACGAGAGAACTCCTGGAGGAATCTGACATATGTACCCTGTGTTTGGCTTCTGGACACTTGATCCTAACAACAGACTAAAAATATATGAAGGAGAGAGGCTGGCTGGAGCCACCCTGATGGGAGGTTGAATAGAGAGAGCTATAGCAAAAGGAATTGTCTTTCCACTGTTGACAGGTAAAGATGAATGCTTTCTCATGAATTAAGTGAGAATTCAGAAGATAGCCAGGTTGGAATGGACTTCAAAAGGACCTCATAGAAGAGGTCTTTCTTCAAGGAGTGAGGCATCTCCAGTGTATCTCAGAGGAACACAACCAATAGGAAATTATTACATACATATACAAGAGTGGGCAAAAATAGCTTTTCAGTTGTGAGTATGAAAAACAGAGTTTATTCTTGTATTATTATTTATTAATTATTGTATTATTTATTCATACTACAACTCTAAACTGACTTTTTCCCACCCCTGTAAATGATATTTGTTGTAAGCAATTGGTTCACATGATTGTGGAGGTGGGGCTGGTCCTAATATCTGCAGGTTGAAGTGTGCTGACCAGCTAGAGACCAGGACAGCCAATGGTACTATTTCAGTCTGGGTCCAAAAACCTGAGAACCAGGAGAGCTGATAATGTAATTCTGATCCAAAGGTGGACAGACAAAAGGACCAGGAAGAGTCAATGTTTCAATTCTAGTCTGAAGGAAGGAAAATGTTAAAGCCCCATTGCAAAGGTCATTAGGCAGGAATATTAATCTCTTATTTGGGGGAACATCTACCTTTCTGTTATATTCAAACCTTCAACTGATTGGATGAGGCCCACCCACATTTGTGAGAGCAATCTGCTTTACTCAGTCAACCAACACAGATATTAATGTCATTCAAAAAACACTCTCACAGAAATGCCCAGAATAATGTTTGGCCAAATATCACCCCATCCTCTGTCAAGTTGACACATAAAATTAAGAACTTATTCACAAGCCAAGCAGAGAAAGACAACTATCACATGATCTCACTTATTGCTGGAATATAATGAACTAAACAAACTGATGAACAAAATAGATCCAGAGTCATAGAAGTAGGGTACAGACTGACAATCCTCAGAAGAGGGGGTGGGAGGAGGGAAGGGATAAACCACAGAACTTATATGCATATATGCATAACCGATGGACATAGACAACAAAGCTGGGGACGGGGTGGGGGGGTGGGGAAGAGGGTGTCAATGGGGGGAAAAAGGAGAAAAATCTGTAACAAAAATAAATTAATTTAAAAAAAAAGAACTATATTCAGTAAGCGGAGATAAAGGTTTACTTTTGGATGCTGGTACATACTGGTTGAAGGGTGGGGCATGGAGAGACCAACCAGAGTGAGCTTCATGTACTCAGGTCAAAGAGTGCTCTCAGAAAAGCCTAAAGCATGCAATAGGTAAAAGGGCAAATATTTAGACATCTAGTATATTCAGAGAACACCAATACCGAATCGTAAGTTTAGAGTCAATTAAAAAGTATTCTCCTTTATTCCCCAATGCCATTCTATGCAGTTGTGCAAGACCCAGAGGTAGTATTGTCCTGCTTATTTCAAATATGACTGAGACCCTAGTTGGAACAAAGTAGAAGTTTTAAATCAAACAAGAAAAGAAAATATTTCTAATGGTCTGGATTTGTTGTTTGAATCACGGAATAACCAGACAGTTGAATCACAGGGCTATGAAAAGTCCACTATTTTCTGCACTGTACCTAATTTACCTCAACAAATATTAATAATAATGGTATATGTGCATTTTTTCTCATACTATATGCTTCTTAATGGCAAAATCCATAACAGCTCTATGTTCATCTTGTAATAGGTAAATTATGCTATATCGGAAATATAGAAGCCTAAGCATAAAAAGAGACTTAAGGAAGATTGAGAAAAAAATATTGACAATTCCAAGCTTTTGCTGTTACAGGGTTTTTGCTGATCATCCTTAAGGATACACCCACTTCCAAAGAAAAATTATCTAATAGCTCTTTTCTACCTTTGTTACTAAGAACACACAATAATATCCAAGGCTGAACTGCCTCATAATGACTGTGTCTGAAAGGATGCTCGTAAGTGATGTCTATTCACTGTCCTTTACTGAATACCAGGCATTTATTAGGGCATTCAAGATACAAAGTTAACTCCTGATTTCAAGCAACTAACATATTGGAGTTGGTTACATAAAGAAATAATTATAATTAAGGTGGATTACAGTGATCAAATGAAGCCTAATGAGTCATTAAATATCACATTATAGTATGAATGTTGTTATAATAACTAAAGCTATATAAGGACCACTGCAAAACTTAGTGGCTTAAACATTTGTTTAGCTGATATATGTGCAATCTGGGCGAGTTTGTTGGTGACAGCTCTTCTGGCTTTATTCAACATTAGCTAAGGGCTGGAATTGTCTGAAGGTGTCTGGTCTAGGAACACGCAAACAGCTGGCGATTAGAACAATGGGGACCTCTCAATCATCTCTTTATTTTTATGTGGTCTCTGCACATGATCTCTCTAGCCTGGCCACTTAAGCAAAGACAGAGTTCTTATGTATACACTCAAGACTCTTAGATACATGTCATCCAGAGAGCCAGGTGAAAGCTTTACTGCTCTCAGCATCACCCACCAGCTTCCTTGGTAGAATACAGACCTAGCCTCATAGTGGATGAATGTTAATGCCACACTGTAAGAACATGTAGACTGGAATATTGCACTTGGAAAATGCAGTCAGCCGCAGGTGCACAGAGAAAAGGGGTGTATTTCAGACTAGAGAAGCCAGGGAAGTCTTCCAGTGGTGAGTCAGAAATCCAGGTACAGAAACCACCTGGGTATTCCTGCTTCTAGTCTCTCTGTCTACCAATCCATTTTTCACATGGCCTCCTAAACAAATTATCTAAAATGCAAAATGGGTGCCTAACATGAAGTACTTATTTCTAAATTTCAAGTACCTATACCAGCAGCGTCATGTAGAACTTGTGATAATGGAGTATTTTCTGGGCTGTCCATTAAGGTAGCCACTAGCCATTGTAGCTACTGAGGATTTACTGATTGGATTGATTTTAGAGAGAGAGGAAGGGAGAGGGAGAGAGAGATAGAAACATCGATGAGGGAGAACATCGATTGACTACCCCCTGCAAGCCCCCCACTGGGGATTTGGCTCACAACCTAGGCATGTGCCCTGACCACCAGGAATCAAACTAGCGACCTCCAGATGCATGGGTCAACACTCAACCACTGAGTGACACTGGTCAGGCACTACTGAGAATTTAAAATGTGACTATTGCTCTGGCAGGTTTGGCTCAGCAGTTAGAGCCAAACTGGAAATATAGAAGCCTAAGTATAAAAAGGGTCGCAGGTTGAATTCCTGGTCAAGGGCATGTACCTGGGTTGCAGGTTTGATCTTGCTCCTGGTCGGGGTTGGGGTCGGGGTCGGGGTCGGGGTCGGGGTCGGGGTCGGGGTCAGGGTCATGGTCATGCAGGAGGCAACGAATTGATGTCTCTCTCTCTCTCTCTCTCTCTCTCTCTCTCTCCCTCCCTCCCTCCCTTCCACTCTATCTAGAAATGGATGGAAAAATATCCTCAGGTGAGGATTAACAAAAAAATAAAAATAAAATGTGATTATTGCAACAAAAACTGAATATTTAATTTTATTTAATATAAATTAACTTTAATTTAAATACCAACATGTGGCTTGTGAGTAACATTTGAAGAACACAGATAAACTCCAAAGTCCTTAAAGTTGTATTCTAAAATCTTTGTAACATCAAAGTGCTATGTTATTATACTCTTTTAAAGGCAAGAAAACTGAGATTAAAAAGAAATATTTTCTTTTTAAGTTGGTATATTATGCCTTGTAATCTGAAGATGTTATTTTAACCTAGGACAAGGCAAGTGCAGCCAGACCTTGTTTTATTGTGCTTTGCTTAATTGTGCTTCACAGACGTTGCATTTTTTACCAATTGAAGACAAGACCCTTCACCAGCAAAAAGATTATGATTTGTTTTATTGTGACACTCCCCTTATTGCTGTGGTCTGGAACTGAAACCACAATATCTATAAGGTATGTCTGTATTAGGGACTTCTATGTGCAGCGTTCAGTGTTATTTCAAGGAAATACTTTTATTGGGATGTGCTTTACTGGCATTCTTTTTTGTAATGTGACATTTTAATACCTCACACACTCCAAGAGGTTGACCAACCATGAAAAAAAGGAAACCAAGGTTGTGCTTGAAACCTCTGTGCACTATTGCTGATTTCTAAATGTTGTTCATTTAATATCACCCCTGCAAGACTTTATAAGTGATCACATTGTTCATAGTCTACAGGTTTTGCATACCTTGTTAGACCTGTGTAGTTGGCCCTAGGGGCAATGCGATTTTAAGCATTGTTAGTTCTCTTTAGATTACCTGCCCTGAAAAAGGTAGTGAATTGGTCCCCTTAGTGACCTTTAACAATGTGGCAATTTACAAATCCTTTCTATGAAGCAAACTTAACAGAATTTTTCTCAAAATAAAAACATGTGGCCAAATATTTTTGACAGAAGGTCAAAATGTCATGTGTATTGTGTCAGTCCTAAGATATACATAAGAAAGATAACACTTAGCACACCACTTTAAATGAACAAAAATAGAGATACCCAATTGAGTTAAGATTGGACCTGAAAGAGATCCGAGTATTCTCTTTTAAATAGTTACGTATTCTCTTTTCTGTTCCACATAATCTGGTCTGCACATTAGTCATTTTATTTTCAACCCATGATTTCCTTTTACATTTTCTAGATGAGAAATAAAACGTTGCAGGCAAGATAAAAAGGAGCAATTAAGATTCTGTTTATTCCACGAGTTGTAATTCACAGTTCCTGATGATTAGCAATGAGCAACATTTGAAAGGTTGAGTGTTATTTGGATGTTTGTTTGCTACACTCAGGATAAAAATAACTCGTCCCCATACGGGGCACCCATTTTTACAGGAGAGAGAGATATCCTGGCAAGGGCCATATATCTAAGGATCCAAATCTAAATTGTTCTGCCTTTTTTTTCCCATTGAGAATTTCCCTGTAGGAGGGAAGGTGATGCACCTGTGGGGGTCAGGCCACCACTTCCGCATCCAGGTTCCCCCAGTGTCCCGATTCGCTGGAGCCCACAGCTTCCAGGCAGGAGGCAGAGGGAGCCAGAATGCCCTCGCAGCCCACGGTGCTGGCGTCTGGAGTAGGATACTGGTTTTCCCTGCTGCATCCAACCTGAGAAGAAAGAAAACAGAGCAAGTGAGATAGATGCATTCCAGGTAGGTGGAGTTAGTGGCTGTGTGTTGCTTATGTGTTCTGACCACATTTTTCAGTTCAGGAAACAGACTAAATATTCTCTGTAATGATATGAATAAATCTTTGGTTCAACTCCGCCATCAACTCAGAGAATTACCAACACAAGTCAATTCACCTTGAGCTTTCTATTTGTGATTCATGAAGAAGGAAAAATATTACCTAAAATGTTGGCTTGTCTCAAGAAACAAATGGGTAATGCAGGTGAAATCACTTGTTACTTTAAAGTAGTGCTTCTCCAATTGTAGGGAGCACCAGGAAGCCCTGGGGACGTGGTAAAGCAGCCCTTTCAAGCACAGTATCAACCTGAAGACTGCCGACAACTTCAACTGACACCCTTCCAACAGGAAAGGTATAGCCATACCTTGTTGTATTTCACGTCAGTAAACAATTTTTATTAAGAATAAAAACAAAATAGATTTAGTAAATATATTTAGTTTTTCTAAATTGGGTAACATACAAACAATGCTTTATAGTATTAGAATAGGTAGTTATATGACCATTCTGATGTCACTTGATTAAAAATAATGATTCAAGTTTACATTATATAGCTTTTGATTATGAAATATGAAAAAAAGGTTTTTTTTCTTTAATAAATCTTAGGAAATAACTGAATGATCTGTTTGTAGACTTTGGGGAAAAAATCATAGTAATAGGTTGAATTGTGTTTTCCCAAAATGGATGCCCACCCTGAATCTGAGAATGTGACCATATTTAGAAATAGGATCTCTGTGAATGTCACTAAGAATTGAGATGAGATCATAGTAGGTAAGGGTGGGTCCCAAATCCAAGGAAAATAACAGGAGAAACAGAAAAGGACACAGATACAGCGAATGTGAGGAATATAGAGATTAGGGTGTGTACAGGCCCAGGAATGCCAAGGACTGCTGGCAATCACCAACACTGAGAAGAAAGGCAAGGGAAAATCTCTCTCTCAGAGCTTCCAGAAGGACCCAACCCTGCCAACACCTTGACTTTGCATTTCTCATCTACTGAATTGTGAGAAAATAAATTTGTGTTGTTTTAAGCAACCAAATTTAAAGTACTTAGTTATAGCAGCCTTAACAATTTTAATATATCATAGCAGGTATAAAAATGGGCATGTTAAGAAGTTTAAAGTGTTTAGCCTGTACTTTTTTATCAAGTATTGTGATACATGCAGAAAATTTTAATGATTCTGAATACCTTTGAAAATAGTGCAGCCCTGTCTGGTTTGGCTTAGCGGTTAGAGCGTTGGCCCGTGGACTAAAGAGTCATGGGTTTGAGAGTGGTCAAGGGCACATACCTGTGGTTGCGGTTCGGTCCCCTGCCCTGGTCAGGGCGTGGAGGAGGAAGGCAATCGATATGTCTCTCTCACGTCAGTGTCTCTCTCTCTCTCTTTCTCCCTCCCTCCCCCTCTCCCTCTCTCACTCTATCTGAAGATAAATGGGAAAAAAACTATCCTCAGGTGAGGATTGAAAAAAAGAAAGAAAGAAAATAGTTAGTGCTTTTGCTGGTCATTATTTGATCCTGGAAAGACCTTCTAGTTCTCTACATTATTTCCTTTATCACTTGTGGCTTCTTGTGACTCTTTGTTTGACTGGTTAACTCATTTTACACTTGGATCTTTTGGTCCTCCTTATACTATCTGCTCTGCCACTGCTCTTTCAACAAGAAGGCTATACACACATTTCCTTTTTTCCCTCTCCCACACGAAGCGCAGACAGGTGTTTTATCTCAAATACCTGGCACTAGTGCTGTGGTTTCTGTCTCTGCCCGAGCATGAAAACAAACCTGCAGGCTGACTTTGGGAGCTGAGTAGTTGGTTAAAAAACAACCAATCTACTAACTATATATATATATATATATACACACACACACACACACACACACACACACACAATACACACACACACACGTGTGGTATCTTCTACATTCTAAAAACAACTGTTTTTACAGTATGCCTGCTTAAACTTTATTGTTATAATTTTCTGGTTTTCAAAGTTCCAATGAGAAATCATTTCCTTAGCACAGCTGCTCCCTCAGCAAGAGAATAAAACAGAGGTGGCGTTAACATATGCTAATCAACATGGTGCTGGTTCAGTTTGGGCTACAAAATAAGCAATATTACAGTTCTCAACTGCTGTACTAAATAGCAATTACTGAGCACTTTAAGGTCATATCAAAACTGTCTTTCTTGGTGGACTGTCAATATAGAGTCCCATCTATATCCATCAAAAATGTGTGATTTAGGCTATTTTAATCAGTTTATAAATAATTCATAAAAGAATATTCCTGCCTACCAAGACCTGAAAACTAAATTCCTACAGCTTTAGATTCATCAATATATATATATATTCATCCCTTTAAGGAACAAATAACTATTTAAAGAATGGAGTGTATTCTCAATTTAATCTTCATGTAACGTTGTGATTATGAGTCAGAGCAATTAATGTACTAAAAGTTTTATGAATTGGTTATACAAAAAAAATTTTTTTATCAGAAAATCATTGATTCAGCAGAGGCTACATTATGTTATCTGGTAATATTTAGACCATTGTACCAAAGGCTCAAATCCCCAAAGATTCCGAATTATTTAATCAGTAGTACATGCATTCATTTTCCTCTTTAAAATAATCTCTAGGTGTAAGTACTGCAGGAGCTTCAGATATGTTTGACATATGGCTCTCAGCATGCCTATAATCTAGTATAGGAATTGCAGAATGTTGTCTGGGTCAAACGTGAGCTACAGACCTGTTTGTTTTACCTGCATACTATTTTTGCTTTTTCAACACTCACTATGATTGTTTTCAAGATTTAACAATTGACAGTTTTCACATAATAATTCAGAATTCTGACTTCTGTTGATCAATCAGAATATCCTAAACACTGAGGCTCGCTGTGCACTTATTTGCTCATACTTTTGAGCAAAACTATTACCTATAAGAATAATTGGAGAATAAGTGTATTTGTGGTGAATTTGTAATGTTTCAGCTTGGCTAGGTTAAACTTTACTTTCCAGAATTCCCTAATGTGTTTTCCACTTATATTGGACTTTAACAGAGATCCGGTGGGAGGTTTGGAGAGCAGAAGCAAACAGCAGCCATTTATACTCACCTGTTGATTTATTTGGTGTGAGTCAGCAGCTGGGTGCAATTTTTCTACCTTCCCCTGTATATCCTCTTTAGCTGCTCCAACTCCTGGGCCAGGCATGTGTTTAGCTTTGTGACAAAGGGAACCAGCTTCTGCAAGAGACTCAAATCACCAAGGTCAGAGGCAGAGACCTTAGACAAGAGTCATTCTGTTCTTGTGACTCCAGCTTATACTGATGAGTTCCAGTTTGCTCTTATTCTCCCCACTTTATGTTAGTTTTTCCTTCCTTAGTTCTTGCCCTATGGGCTTCAAGCTCCAGCATCAGATCTGAAGACAGCAGCCTTCAAAGACTAGTTAGTGAGTCCCACAGTTGAATAAGGTTAAATCTTCATAAAATATATATATGCACACGTGCACGCATGCGCGCGCGCGTGCACACACACACACACACACACACACACACACAGAGGTTAAATCTTTGTAGAATAATACACACACACACACATACACATATCTATGAAATGATATATCTAAGATAAGATACTTAAAAGATCTACAAAATTGCTATTCAGATTTGTTCTGTGAAAGCTAGCCACACTCCATCAAACTGTTATTGGTCCATGTTGAAATAATATGAAATGTATTTATCTAATAATAATAATTTGAAAATTTGAAGTCTTTTTTGTTGTTGTTTATGACTCAGGATGCAGTGGATTGAGAAACAAACTGGGTTTCACCACAGATAGGGTGGCAGGCGTTGATCCAAGGGGGCATGTATTTGCCCTTTTAAGCATACAAGTCTGTTATCTCTGCTCTTGTAGTATAAACACAATATGTAATACATCATGGTAACATTTATATTATATATTTGACGTTAATATTATATATAAAATATATTTATTTATATTTAGTTTTAGTTAAGGTGGTCATTTCTTTCCATATGATTTCTTCTTTTGTGTTTATCACATGAGTTATTTTGATAAATGATGTAGTATAATTTAGTTTTATCATGGAGTACCCCTAGCATAAGTCTATGACAGTAGGATAATAAGGGTATTTCACTGCAATCAGCTAAATTCATTCTATAAACAGCATGACAATGAATATTTACCTCTATACCCAGTTCTATTTTCTCAATAGTGGCTATTTAAATGGTAACAGTTGTGGATTCATGTTCAGGGTCAAGAACATGTCTGGCGTAGATATGGGAGGAAGGAGTGATGGTACGTGTACTTAGGATGTGCTTTCTCTGATATCCATGGGTCCTGCAATACAGAAAAATCTGTAACAACTCTTTTTGACTGGCTAACTCCCAGCGTCCTTCTGAAAATAGTTTGTCCATGCCATCTCTAAATGACCTGTTTCCGGTATAGATATTCAGTAAAATCTGAATGGCAAAAAAACGTTACATCATCATCTATGGTTATTTTATCATTTGAAAACAGCAAAATAGCCGGATGATTTCTTGTACTATTTTGCATCTGTAAGATCTGTGATTGTTGTTTCAATCAGTCATTTTTGTTCCTAAAGTACTTATGGTTAGTCTAAAAACAGCTAAATAAATAGAGATATCTATTTATGAGACAATGAAAAAGGTAAGACAGGATGTGACCTTGCAATATATTTGAATGCAATCAAAAGCAGTTTATATGCTGCTGAGCCAAGTAATTTTTTTAGAATTTGAGGAAGCTAGGATCATGTTCAGAATTTGAATGGAATATGTCACATAGTAAAATGTAGTGGTCATTTGTTACCTTTTTTAGTTCAACATTTTTTTCTTTTCATTAGCTCCCCCTCCTCCACTTCCTGAAACTGTCAATCACATAAACGTGGCTCCCCTTCCACAGGAATGGACATAGAACCCAAACTGGGCCAATCAGCATTCTCTAGGAAACATTTGCGCGAGTGACCAGAATAAAATAAAAAAGCATTCCCTTTTCCATATGATTGCTAGACTTAAGGATAATATGTTCTTCCATTCACATAGAGAGAATGTATTTAAGAATAAAGCCAGGAGCCGTGGCCGGTTTGGCTCAGTGGTTAGAGCATCGGCCCCCGGACCAGAGAGTCCCGGGTTCAGCTCCTGCTAAGGGCACATACCTTGGTTGCAGTTTGTCCATGGCCCCGGTTGGGGTCATGTGGGTGGCAACCACTCGGTGTGTCTCTCTCACATCGATGTTTCTCTCTCTCTTCCTCCCCCTCTCCCTCCCGCTCTATCTGAAGATAAATGCAAAAATGTCCTCGTGTGAGGATGAAGAAAAAAAAAGAATAAAGCCAGGAGAGCCTGGCTGGTGTGGCTCAGTGGATTGAGTGTTGTCCCATGGACTGAGAGGTCTCAGTTTCATTCCTGGTCAGGGTACATGCCTGGGTTGCAGGCTCAATTCCCAGTAGGGGGCATGCAGGAAGCAGCTGATCAATGTTTCTCTCTCACATCATTGTTTCTATCTCTCTCTCTCCCCCTCTCTCTCTAAAAAATCAATAAAAAAATATATATATTTTAAAAAAGAATAAAGCCTGAAGAGAATAAATCAGAGCTAAGAGAAGGGGAAAGACAATTTTCTCTGAATCTGAAGATTAGGCATACTTGAGGTCTTGGACTTTTTAATTATGTAAGCCAATGAATTTCCTACTTAATTCAAGCTAAGTTTTGTGTTCCTGTTGTTTGCAGCCAGAGCATCTTAACACAGTAGATTTCTAGAATATGATTTTATAGTTTTAGGTGTTGGAACAATGGTTTATATCTTTTAATGTATAACAGTTCCTAATTGAGACACTTATAAAAGATTTGGAATTCTTAAAAATGTGTATATACATATAAATAGAACATATTTTATATAAAGTTAAGGTGTTCATAGAAACCAGTTGGAATTTCATGAAATCCCAACTAATAATCAATGCCCTAAAGAGAAAAATAGATTTTAAGCAACACTAGGAGTATAGTTTCAGACCAGAGAAATTTCAGTGGGAGAAGAAATTAAAAAAAAAAAAGATATGTACCCTGGTTATAGAAGCTATACAGGTTATTCTTGAAGGTCATGTCCTCCAAGTCTTATGATGGCCCCACAGAAACAATCCCCTTGGAGATCATGTTGACTCCAGAATAAAACTACAAATGTAGGAATCACTCTATGGACAAGTATATCCCTGAGATGTATTCTAGTCATGTCCAATCTCTACTCAAGTCTCCCTGATTTTGCTTATCAATCACTATGCAATTGACTCAAGCTGGGATATATTAATTTGAGTACAAAGCCAGGAGAATTTCTCTACTATGTTTCACACACATAGTTTTCTTGTGATTCGCCCAGGAGTATTCTCAGTATTGTCTGAGATTTCCACTCACTAGAGACTTCATCATTCTACAAGAAGCAATTAAAAGGGCAGCATCATCTTGGGATAAAGTATAAACTGTACTTGGTATTTCATGGAGTAACTTAAATTAAGGAGCTGCCCTAAACTTTAACTGCTGATAAGTTTACCTTAAATGATACCTACGTTATCATTCTAATATAATTTACCTGAGCCACCCAAAGACTTCATCTTGAAATTAACTTCTGAATCCTTAGCAAAAAGACAAGCTTCAAGATTCCTTTGTTTTGTTGTTTGTTCATTTTTTAAGATGATAATGCCTGTTTAGTGTCCTTACTTACTAGCTGACCTTGACTTATGACCTTCCTCTGATCTCTGCAGCACGTTCCTTTCTTACCTCCTAATTCCTGTTCCTCTGCTGCCCTCTGGGACCTCTGTCTGGAGCAACTCTGTTGTGCATAGATTTGATTTTATGCTTCCAGTTATGCTTGTTCATGTTATACTTGTAATTTAGACTGCCTATGGGCTCACTATGGCATGTGTACTTTTCTAGGCAGAAAGTTTCTGTCTTTATTGGAAAGCTAGCCTTATGATCCATCATGAAGGGAAACTGCCCTGTTTAGAAAATAACAGTCTAACACCTGAACTTTATTTGGTTAGCTCTATTTTTGCCATAGTGCTTGTACCATCCTTATGTCAGAAAATGTATGTTCTGATTAGTCATCTCATCTTGGTAAGAGAAGCAATAGCAGTGCTACTAGATTAATTCTCCTGAAGCTTCCACATATAATAAAAACTCAAATGAGAGTGAACTGGATCATCAGTTTCCATGAGGAATAATATCAGTCAGTATTGTTCAGGTCGTTTGGCATGTGAGCTTCTGAAATATCCTTGACCTTCATGTTTCTGCAATTAAACATTCTATGGCTCAGACTCTTAGGCCAGTTGGCATGGTAATTCAGATCAAGGTCTTTGGAATAACTAATTTTCTGATTTGAGGAAGTCTTTATTACATCCTCTTGAAAACAAACTATTAAATGTATATATTTTTTCCAGACTCACAATTCACATTCACATAGACACAGTCAAAAAGCTCTCCCCACATACAAAATCTATTTTATGACTATTTTATCACTTCATAGATATCTAAAAATATTAAGTTGCAGAATAATACTTAGCTTTTATTGCACAGGTCCACACTCTCCCATTATTTCACAGCAAAGAAAGCTAGCTAGGGTATTGCTGGGCCAGCAGTGTTGGTTTATACCCCAGTGAGGAACTTTGCCCCTTGTTTTTCTTCCTTTTTGTAGGTCCAACATGCGAATGCAAGGTTGCAGTAGAATAATACACAGAGTTTGGAGTCAGTCTGAATTTTATAGGCCAGGTACCTGTAGGAGTTATCTAGAAACCAAGTATCTAGATACCTTAGGGTCCATGGGGTTTCATGGTGCCTTCTGCTAAGATGAACATGTGGGTGGGGGATGGAGATCCCACCGTATGAGGGAAGCTAAGCTTGGATACAACATTTCTGTTGCTAGAAGAGAAGGTCTTTTTTTCCTCTACAAGTGTGAGTAACTCAGAGAGAGCTCCTAGAAACATTCTCAGATAATTCTCATTGCTCCACAATTTCCTGGGCAAAGCATATTATTATTTAATTGTTATGATGATAATGATTAAAATCCACACTGAGGTTTCATTGTGCCATTATGAATGGTCTTTCCTATAGCAATGAATTATAGGTTAGAATCATGGTATAACAAGGATGTCTTTGATCCTACCGGTAACTACCTTGGATAGAGTCCAAGACAAGCTCACATTAAATTGGCTGCTCATTTTGAATTTGCATTATATAAAGAGGATGCAGGAATACTAATTTTAACTCATCCTGGGCTTATATCCAAGTTGATGATATTTTTTACACTGAGCTTTCTACCTAGAGTCTGACTTTCAAAGGCTAACTTTTTAAAAAATTTACGTGGATGTAATGTCTAGTACTAATTTCTTCACTGTATTTACCAGATGCTGCAGATATGTGCCTGACATTGTGAGTGGGAGTGAGAAATACATGGGTCCTGTGTTAAATATCATTAGAGTTCTAAGAAGAATGAATGAATCTGTGCTGTTGTTTCAGCATTTTGAAGAACATTATTTACATTTTGAAAGTGATAAATCACAAAATTGCTCTTAATTTTTGTTTTCATTAGTGACTGTACCTCAATAAAAAGTTGATTTTAGAGCTGAATGTAAGCCAAAGTAATGTTACTGACTAGCATTTTTATTATTTTGGATTTTGCCCAAAACAGGCATATTTCAGTTTAATACAGTGTTTGAAGAATTATATTAAGGTTTTATTTTAAAAGGCTCACATGAATTTTTATTGTGATACCTATGACTACACAAATATAAAGCACTGCCAATATTTAAATGTTCAACTAGGGGATTAACAGATATAAAATAATAAATTCTGAATAAAAACATTTCATGAGAGGAAATCTAGACATAAGAAGCTATGAATAAAACATCAGATAATATGCAACTATTGATTGACAGTCATAGATATTGTTATGTCTACTGTGAATGAAACTTTTATGATGACATCAGAACATCTTTTCACATTTCATCTATAAACATGCTAAGAAATTAAAACTCTATCTGAAAGCTGTGTAACTACCAAGTGACATTATTGTATATGTGCATTAGAAAAGTCACTCTAAAGTCAGGGTGAATGCTTTATGGAGAGGGAAGCAGAAAAGGCTGTCTGCTCTAAACACTCTTTTTCTCCTACTCAACAGCTCATTTGTTTGTAACCTTTTGGTATCTTCTATGAATATAAAACAATATGTAGGGATTATCCTAACATTTGTAGGAAAGTTTTGATCAGATAGTATATAGTATAGGCTTTGTAAGCAAAGGAGTCTCTATAACAAGTATTCAGCTCTGTCTTTATAGTGCAAAAGTGCTTATGAATAATTTGTAATCGAATGAGCATGGCTGTATTCCAATGAAACTTTATTTACTCAAACTGGCATCTTTTCTAAGGACCATAGTTGGCCAATCTCTGGTGTAGAAATTCCTTTTAGTCAAAAGCTACTAGGCATATACATTGGGATATATGCTCTTTTTGACCTGATGTGTGCCAGATGTTTAGAAAATAAATGGAATGATTATCATAAGTTATCAACTGTTTTGGTTCTATAATGCAAGTAATAAACACTGTTCTCAAGTTATCAATATGCTTTATTTTAGCATTTAACTTTTCAGTTGGTTATTTTTAAGTGGAGGAATTGTAGTAGTTAAAAATGTCATGATGCATCAACAAGATGAAATATTGAGCTAGTGAATATTTAAGAACAGAAAACTGGGTTGAACAATTTTAAATGTTTGAAATGTACAATCAGTTACAAAGAATAAAATGCAAAAGGATTTTATCTGTGTGACAAACATCACCTAGGCAAGTAGGTGAAGACTATAAAGTAGTAATAAAATTAATTAGAGGTGTTACTTTTTCTTAGGAATCTGCTTTAGCATGATTGTTATATTTATTAAAGTTTTCTAAAATTATAAATAACTTGATTACTTGAAACCCAAAAATATTTTTAATAGAAATGAGCAAACCTTGGCAAATAAAACACATTTTTGACAGAGGATAAGAAATATAAATTTAAAAAAAGGCTTGTCAGTATAATAGAACAGAATGACAAATGACTTACCAGGACTGAGATTTGGTATAGACTACAAACTACTACTGTTATTTTCTACTTACAAGATTGAGAATAATTTGACCAACACTCTGTCCTATATATCTACCTTCAATTACAAGGAACATAAGAGAATTATCTCTGCTCTGTGTTTAGGTTTTACCCTAATTATATTTGCAACAATTTGTTGCATTAGTAGTTTGTTGTAATAAATAAATAATGGTAATCAATATTTAGATAGCATAGGATGTGTTGTGCTTTCTCAGACAATCAAAACACACGGGCAGGAGATACATCTCCTATGTTTATCTTTTCTTCCCTCCAAACTACTTCCTATATAAGGCTATCAAACAGCCCCTATTAGGTATGTATTTCTCAATGTGAGTGGCTGAGATTTAAGATTAACCTGGAGTGTATGGGACAGGTGGATAAGTGCAGGAAATGCCTGTGGGTACGGAAGTCCTCATACTATATTGATAGTGAAGACATAAGACAATGAAAATATGGCCAAGCATCCAGCCAATAGAAAACGAAAGAGAGATGTCTGTGGTTACTCTACAGTAACAGAAGAGGCAGAGGCAGAGAAGCAATGAAATAAGGAAATTACCTTCATCCCTTTGCCAAGTTTAAAAATACTTCTAAATCAAAATCCATACAAGTTTAAAAGAAGGGAAAACAAATATAAAACACTGAAAATAAGTTTAAATGTTACATTTTTCAGTTGTTGAAATATGGATGTTTTTCTTTGTATCTCTCATTTTAATAGTAAGCATATGTTCCAATAAGGGAAAAATACGCTTTAGAAAACTTCAGAGTCTGCTTCATCTTTTTTGTTTGTTTTCTAAAACAAGTACATCTATTATTTTTTTTTAAAATCTAGGTAAACTGTTTAAATAATTTCTTAAAATATAAAGAGATTTTGTGTGTAGAAAGAATAGATTGGCATTTATGCAAACATCCTTTATGTTGCCTAATTTTTTTTTCTAGTTGAGATACTACTCTTGTAATTTTGGTAGTGGAGTATGAAGTATAAGAATATGTAGGTGTCTTCCTGGTTCTTCAAGCTCACCTCTGAAACCTGCTGTTATACTTGATCCTCTAATACCCTCTTCTTGACACATTCAGTTTGGCATTTGTTGTGCCCACCCAAGTGAAACAACAATGCCATTTACCTCTTCTTGGCCACAATCCCTAAATCTCTTTTTTCATTCTTCTTGATTTCAGTGTTGTTATCTGTACAGTACACTTCTCTCCTTCAAACAAACAAAAAAAAAAGTTGTGTAAAGGAAATAACAGTATAAATTAGAAGAAAGATTATTGTCTTCTAAACCACTGACCGATTAAATGCCCACTATAGAAGCATTTGGAAGAGAGATGATAGGTTATTTAAAATTTTTAAAGATTATTTAGACTGCAAACAATATTTATTTGAAAAATGCATCTATCTGTATAATCTTTGGTATGTTAAACAATTACTACATGTGATATAATAAAAACACACCCTGAATTAGGTCTCACATTATTCCTTATTATTCATATTTGGTTGACTATGCAGACTGGCTTTCTACTCTGTGGGCTTGGAAGACACTTAAAACTGACATTCCAGTTCCTGGGCAGGTCCATGGATTCCTCAGACATTTCCATAACTGAGTACCTGTTGCTTGAGTTCCCTTGACACAGGCAAATGAATGTGTCATCTGGGTAGTCAACCCAGCTCTCTCCTTAAATCCTTGAAATGCTCTTTTCATTACTAGCTTCCCTGGGGCTGTGTCTTCTACCCCCCCCCCCCCAGGCCTATTGTGCAGGGGAAATGTTATCCCACACAGGCTCTCTTTCTCTTTTGTATTCATAAAATATACTCGTGTATCCTTTGAGTTTACAAGTTTTGGGAAAGAAAACTTATCCCATCAAAAACTGAAGCAAACTATAACAAAACTCTGTCCTGGTTCAGCAAATCAACAAGTGAGTTCATTGCTCCCTGTCTAGATTTTGTAATTGAGAGTGAGACTGTATACAGTCCAGAGGATCCCTTATCTATGGGGACATGCACATCAGTGCGTGATGATGCTCACTACTGATGCTTACTTTCTTAGAATCAAGGTGGAAGACTTATCTCCCCAAATTCTCCAAACCAAAAGGAGGAAGTTATTGGTCCTCAGCATCAGCTGTGTCCATAAAAGAAATCCTTCCAATTTTTTAATATCTCTCCTTTTTCTGGCTGAAGTACCAAGTGGTACAGGATTCATGAAACAAATTCTCCAAAATTTCTTTTGGAAAAATTTGCATACAGAGAAGCTCTGTGTTACATTTATTCCAGTATCTGATTTCTATGTATTGGTACCACAGAAGAAATAAGACATAAATAGATCTATTTTCTGTCACACATATAAACAAAATGAAGGAAGGATTTGATCAGATTAAAAGGACAAATGCTGGGAAATCACACAAGAAAGTTAAGGCTGAATATCCTTTCAAGAATTGATACTGACCTGATAAAGTTGGTTTACATAATTTTCGTATATAAGCAGAGAGGACATTAGTTTAAGCTATATGATTCTACAAACAAAGTGATTTCTGTTTTTTAGGAAATTCTACAGAGTGTAACGTGATGATATGGTTAATACATTATTCAGTTGGTAAGTAGGAACAGGACAGAGCAAGTAGAGGTCAAGATGTCTTAGCCAAGGACAGAATTACACTTGAAGGGTGGAGACTTTTATGTTTATTCTTATATTAAAAACAACAACAACAAAAAACTGTGTTAAATTTCTTTTAGTTCTGGAACTCTTTTACTCCAATGAGGACTCATGTACTCTTCCGCCAGTTTCCCCCCCAGTGGCTATATCCTATATAACTCTAATACAATATCAAAACCAGGCACATTGGTACAATGTGTGTGCATAGTCTTGTGTCATTTTATTACATGTGTAAATGTATGTAACTACCACTGGAATCAAGATACAGAACTATTTTATAACTACAAAGTTCTCCCTTCTGCTACTACTGTAGACAGACTTACCCTCTAAGCACTGTCAACCACCAATCTGTTCTTTATTGCCATAACTTTGAGAATACTATTACATAAATGGAATCATACAGTCTATTACATTTGGGGATTGGCTTTTTCATTCAACATAACACCAGCATGTATAATTGAGTCATATTTTTACATCACTTTACCAATGTCTGTCTTTTAATTTGTTTATTTAGTCTGTTTATATTGGAAGTAATTATGGATTTTTTAAGGCTTAAGTCTGGCCCTTAATCTTTTTTCATTATCTATTTGTTCTACTTTTTATTATTCCTTTTTTCTTTCCTTCCTTCTTGTGTTACTTGGACATTTTTGGGGACATTATTTTGTTTCATACTATCTTGTGTATAATATTTTAGTGGTTTCTCCAGGTATTGCATTACATATACATGACTTGTCAGAGTTTGCTGAGTACATTTAATTTATTAATTTATTTTTAAAAATACGTTTTTATTGATTTTTTTAGAGAGAGGAAGACAGAGAGAGAGAGAGAGAGAGAGAGAGAGAGAGTGATAGAAACATCGATGTGAGAGCGAAACATCGATCGGCTGCCTCCTGCACGCCCCCTACTGGGGATCGAGCCCACAGCCCAGGCATGTGTCCTGACCGCGACTCAAACAGGGACCTCTCAGTCCATGGAATGATCCTCACATGTGCCACACTGAGGCCAGGCCGCTCAGTACATTTTAATAATTTGAATTTAGTGTAGAAATTATTCATCACTTTAAGTCTCTTAATCCTCTATCGTGCATAATATGTATTAAGAACCACATCAGAAAATATGCTTTTTGAGTCAACCATTAAACATAATTTAGGCCCAGCTGGTGTGGCTCAGTGGTCGAGCATTGACCCATGCACCAAGAGGTCACTGGTTCGATTCCCAGTCAGGGCACATGCCCAGGTTGTGGGCCCAATCCCCAGTGGGGGGCATGTAGGAGGTAGCCAGTCAATGTTCTCTCTCATCCATGTTTCTCTCTCTCTCTCCCTCTCCCTTACTCTCTCTAAAATCAATAAAGAAAAAAAATGTTTAAATAAAAAATTGAAAAGAATAAAACATAATTTAGAAAACTCAAAAGGAGAAACACAACCTTTTGCTCTTTTCATCATTGTTTCTTCCATTCTGAGGTTCTAAGATGCCATGTTACCATTCCTTTCTACTTATTACTCTCTTTGGAGATTCTTCTAGAGCAGGTTTACTCTTGACAAATTCCCTTAGTTTTCCTTTGTGTGGGAATCTATTTCCTTTTCATTTCACTGATTGTAGAAGTCAGTGTTGACCGTTGCTTCTTTTTCAGAATTTGAAGCATGTTATACTACTGCCTTCTGGGCTCCAAGACTTCAGATGAAAAATCTTCTCGTTCGGTTTTCCCTAATTGTTAGGTATCATTTATCCCTCACTACTTTCAAGATTTTTGTTTTTCTTTAGTTTTCAGATTTTGATTATAATGTGTCTTCATTAGGATATTTTTGGGTTTATATTATTTAGGGTTCACTCAGCTTCTTAAATCTGCATGCTTTTGCCAAATTTGGGAAATTATCAGCATTTTTTCCTTTGAAATTATTTTCAGCCTCACCTATTTTATCTCCTTCTAGGACTCCAAGAAAATTAATGTTAAATCTTCTGTTATAGAGCTACAGGTCTCTAATATCCTGCTCTCTTTTTTCTTTGAGTATTTTATTTATTTATTTTTTTAAATGTGGAGTTTTTTTGGTCTGTTTTAGTTGTTTAGGTTAAGTAATTTATATTTTCTATCTTTACGTTTGCTATTTTTTTCTCCTTAAAGAATATTTTTTATTTCTTCCCCAGCTTTATTGACATATTATTGACATATAATATATGTAAGTTTAAGGTGTGCAATGCATTGATTTGATACATGTGTATAATGAAAAAGAATTGCCACAATAATAGTTAACACCTCCATCCTCTCACATAACATTTAAGATTTATTCCTTGAACAATTATCAAATAGTATTGTTAGTTACAGTCATTATAAAGTACATTAGATTCCAAGAATTTATTTCTCTTATAAATGGAAATTTGTATTCTTTGTCCATTCCCTCCATTCCCCAGCCTCTGGCAGCTACCATTCTATTCTCTATGTTTATGAAACCAATATTTTAGATTCCAACATAGAAGTATGTGAAACCAAGTGGCAGTAATCAGGTTCATTGTCTCATGAAATCAAAAAATGAATTCACAGACCAAAAGTAAGCCATAGCAAAGTTTATTTGAAAGATAGACAGACACCCCACAGCAGGGAGGGGACCCAAGTGGGTTACCAGTGGGGCTCTGTTGTTTAGGGATAGATATATACTTTGCTAGCCTCTGATTGGTCCTTTCAAGGAATTCCGCTTTAGCAACATCCACACATTTTAAAGCTTGTTTCCCACCTGACTGGGTTCAGCCCTAGGTCATCTATAGTGGCCTTAGTACTTTCCCTTTTTGGATAATTTCAATTTCTCCCAGACTGTTAGTGAAGAGAAAGGGAAACGTCCTTGGAGCCACCCTATGCTTACTTTTGGTTTCTTTTCTATGTCCAATTTTGGTTTTCTATAATCCTTTTAAGGTGACCTGGCTTTCTGCACTAGAAACACACTCTATGCAGCGGTTCTCAACCTGTGGGTCGTGACCCCTTTGGGGGTTGAACGACCCTTTCACAGGGGTCGCCTAAGACATAACAGTAGCAAAATTACAGTTATGAAGTAGCAACGAAAATAATTTTATGGTTGGGGGTCACCACAACATGAGGAACTGTATTAAAGGGTCGTGGCATTAGGAAGATTGAGAACCACTGCTAGTTTCCCAGAACTCATTCAACAATCCTGTTGCTTCCTTGAAACTAGCCTTTCTGGGTTTGTTTTTGTTGTTGTTGTTGTTGTTTTAATGTAATTGACCTGTGCTCCTTCCAGGAGCTTCTAATTTGCATTTCTATAAATGGGGGCTGGAGTTTGTGGCCTGGGAGCACAATGCCCATGTTGATTATAGTTTTATTGTGAGAACTACAGTCTGAATAAACCTCCAGATACTGTGTACTGGGTTGCCTGCCTGTGTGCTGAGCTCCACGTCATTTCAAACTTCCCGCGTGTCTCAGCCTTCCCTTCCCATGGTCCTGCCCTCCTCTGCCTTACCTGCCTGTATCTCCTCATATGTGTGTGTGTATGTGTGTATAAATATACACATTTTCCTTATACAGTCATACAGTCATCTCTTGATAGACTGGACACATAGGTTGATTCCTTGTCTTGGCTGTTGTAAATAATGTTGCAATAAGTGTGAAAATGCAGATATCTCTTTGAGATACCAATTTCACTTTGCTCAAATATATATATATATATATATATATATATGGCTAGAAGTGGAGTTGCTAGATCAAATGGAGGTTTTATTTTTAATTTTTCAAGGAAGTTCCATAGCATTTTCAGTAATGGTTGTACCAATTTACATTCTCATGAATAATGTAACTTTTTCTTTACAGCCTCTTCAACGCTTGTTGTGAAAATAGCCATTATAATAGGTATAAGGTGATATCTCACTGTAGTTTTGCTTTGTATTACCCTGATGATTAATGATATCAACCATCTTCTATTGTACCTGTTGGTCATTTGTATAACTACCTTGGAAGCATATCTATTCATGTTCCTTGTCAATTTTTAAATTGGCATGTATTTTTTTTTTGTTTTTTGTTTTTTGCTACAGAATTGTATGAGTTCCTTTTATATTCTGGATGTGAACCCCTTCTCTGATAGGTGGGTATCCAGCTCTGTTCTCTCTCAGGATTGCATTGGCTATCTGACATCATTTGTGGTTTCATATAAATTTTAGGATTTTTTTTTCATATTTCTGTGAAAATGGTATTAGAATTTTGATTAGGATTACAGTGAATCTATAGTGACTTCTATGATTATTTTTATCAATGTCTTGTAATTTTCAGTGTGTAGATCTTTCACCTCTTTGGTTCCTTTATTTCCTAAGTATTTTATTATTTTTGATGCTATTGTAAGTGGAGTTGTTTTCTTTATTACCTTTTTAGACAATTTATTGTTAATGTATAGAGATACAGCTTATTTCTATGCTGATTTTGTATCCTGTAACATTACTGAATTTGTTCATTAGTTCTAAGAGAGTTTTGGTGACATTTAGGATTTTCTATATAAGATAATATTATCTGCAAACAGAGAGACAGTCTTTTTCTTTTTTGAGTTGAATGCCTTTTATTTGTTGTTTTTTTTTGTTGTTTGTTTGTTTGTTTGTTTTGTGTGTGTGTGTGTGTGTGTGTGTGTGTGTGTGTGTAATTGCTCTGAATAGGACTTCTAATAGTATGTTGAATAGCAGTGGAGAGAGTGGGCATTCTTGTTACTAATCTTAGGAAAAATTTCAATCTGTCACCATTCATTATGATGTTAGCTGTGTATTTGTCATTTATGGCATTTATTATATTGAGGGACATACCTTCTATACCCAATTTTTTGAGAGTTTTTGTTAATGTAGGATATTTAATTTGTTGAACTCTTTTCTGCATCTACTGAAGTGATTATATACTTTTTTGTTGTTGTTAATCCTCACCCAAGGATATTTTTGCATTGATTTTTTTTTTAGATAGAGTAGAAGGGAGGGAAGGATGTAGAGAGAGAGAGAGAGAAACATCGACATGAGAGAGGCACATCGATTGGCTGTCTCCTGCGTGACCCTGACCAGGGCCAGGGACCAAACCGCAACCGAGGTACGTGTCCTTGACTGGAATCAAACCCACGCCTCTTTGTTCTGAGAGCTGACACTCTAACAGCTGAGCCAAACGGGCCAGGGCTCTTGTTTTTTTTTTTAAGTTTTGTAATTTTAAAAAAATGGTTGCCCCTCCCCACTCAGCTCCTACCCCACCTCAGGCCTTCACCACACTGTTGTCTGTGTCCATGGGCTATGTATATATGCTTGTAAGTTCCTTGGTCTTATTTTTTAATCCATCCAGCAACTCTTATGCCTTTTGATTGAAAGATTCAATCTATTTTCATTTGAAGTAATTATAAGTAAAGACTTATTAATGCCATCTGGTTAATTACTATTATTTTTTTGGTTAATTCTCACTTGAGGATATTTTTCCATTGATTTTTTAGATAGAGTGGAAGGGAAGGAGGGGGAGAGCACAAAAGTGAAACATCAATTGGTTGCCTGCTGCACAAGCCTGACCAGGGCCAGGGATGGAACCTGCAACCCAGGTAGGTGCTCTTGACTGGAATTGAACCCACAACCCTTTGATCTGCAGGCTTGATGCTCTAACAACTGAGCCAAACTGGCCACGGCTTGTTAGTTCTTTTTTAGCTGTTATGTAGTTCCTTTGTTTCTTTCTTCCTCTTATGTTGTCTTTTGTAATTGATTTTCTATAGTGGTATGCTTTGAGGTTTTTTTTTCTTCTTCAATTTTTATTAATTTATTTTTGTTACAGATGTTTCTCCTTCCCCCCAAGACCCCTTCCTCCCCATTCTGCCCCCCACCTCCCTAGCATTGTTGTCTATGTCCATTGGTTATGCATACATGCATATAAGTTCTTTGGTTCATCTCATCCATCCCCTTCCACCCCCCTACTCTGAGGTTTGTCAGTTTGAACCATACTCCTTTCTATGTCTCTTGGTCTATTTTGTTCATCAGCCTGCCTTGTTCATTATATTCCACAAATAAGTGAAGTCATGTAGTGTTTGTCTTTCTCTGATTGGCTTATTTCACTTAACATAATCTAGACAAAAAATTAACAAGGAAACAGAGACTCTAAATGAAGCACTAGATCAAGTGGATTTAATAGATATCTACAGAGAATTACACCCCAAAACTGCAGAATTCACATTCTTCTCAAGTGCACATGGGATATTCTCAAAGATAGACCACATGTTAGGGCACAAACTAAGTCTCTACAAGTTCAAGAAGATTGAAATCATATCAAGCATCTTCTCAGTTCACAATGCCATGAAACTAGAAATTAACTGCAACAAGAACATGCAAAGACATTTGAACACATGGAGGTTAAATATCATGTTATTAAACAATGAATGGGTTACCAAGGAGATCAAGGAAGAAATTAAAAACTTCCTGGAAACCAATAAAAATGAACACACAACAACACAAAATCTATGGGATGCAGCGAAAGCAGTCCTGAGAGGGAAGTTCATAGCACTATAGGCCTACCTCAAGAAAGAAGAAAAATTCCTAATTGACTATCTAGCCTCACAACTTAAAGAACTAGAAAGCAAACAGAAAGAAAATCCCAGAGCAAGTAGAAGGAAGGAAATAGTAAAGATCAGAGCAGAAATAAATGACACAGAATCTTTTTTTAAAATATGTTTTTATTGATTTTTTTTTAGAGAGAGGAAGGGAGAGAGAGATAGAAACATTGATATGAGAGAGGTACATCCATCGGCTGCCTCCTGTACACTCCCTACTGGAGATCAAGCCCACAACCGGGCATGTGCCCTGACTGGGGATGGAACCAGGACCTCTCAATCCACTGAGCCACACCAGCCAGGTGCTTTGAGTCTTTTATGTAGGTTTTTGCTTTGTTTCCATGATGCTCACACAAAACATCTTATTTCTATACATAATATCTTATAGAAACAAGATGTTTTATCTTAAGCAGATAACAACTTAACTTAGATTACATATAAAATATCTACCCTTTTATACCTCCCCGCCATATTTTAATGTTTGATGTTACAATTTACTTCTATGTATATTGTATACTCTTAACATTATAATATAGTTACTTTTTAAACTTTTGTTGTTTAAACCTTTATACTGGATTTAATTTATTAATATGGCAACATATTACAGTAGTCTGAATTTGACTATATATTTACCTTTACCAGTATGTTTTATATTCTTATATATTTTCATGTTATTAATTAGCATTCTTTCATTTTACCTTGAAGAACTTCTTTTAGTATTTCCTATAAGGCAAGTCTTGTGATGATGACCTTCTTAAGCTCTTGAGTTCTTTTAAGAAAGTCTTTATCACTCCTTCATTTATCAAAAATAACTTTTTTATGTAAAGTACTTTTGGTTGGCAGATTTAATCATTCAGTACTTTGAAGATAACAGTTTACAGACTGCTGGTCTGCATTGTTTCAGCTGAGAAATTTACTAATAGCCTTAATCAGGTTCCTTTATATGTAAGAAGTAATTTTTCTCTTACTGCCTTTTAAATTTGTTTTTGTATTTGATTTTAGACAGTTTTATTATAATGTATCTTGGAGAAGATTGCTTTGGGTAGAAATTTTGGAGTTACCTATTAGCTTTATCAACTTGAATGTCCAAATCTCTCCCCAGATGGGGAAGTTCTCAGATATTATTTTTTTAAATAAGCTTTCTGCCCCTTTCTTTTTCTACTTTCTCTTTTTATCCACTAATGCATAGATGGTTTATTTTATTGGTATCCATAATTTGTGTAAGCTTTATTCACTGTTTCTATTTTTTTATTTTCACTTTTTTCTGCTCTAACTGGATGATTTCAAATGACCTGTCTTTACTTTTTAATGTTAGTGAAAATGTACCTATTAGTTTATTTATTTATTGTTGTTATTTTAATCCTCACCTGAGGACATGCTTAGAGAGAGGGAGGGAGGAGTGGTGGGGAGAGAGACAGAGAGAGAGGAACATAGATGTGAGAGAAACATCAATTGATTGCATTCTGTACATGCCCAGCAACTTTTCCGTGCACAGGACATTGTTCAACCAACCACTCCCGCTGGGTGACCTGTCTTTCCATTCACTAATTTATTCTATTTTGTCAAGCCTGCTGTTGAACTCCTCATTTCAGTCACTGGATTCCTTAACTTTAGTATCTCTGTTTTATTAATGGTTTCTGTTTCTTTGTTTAACTTCTCATTTTGTTCTTGAATTGTTTTCCTAATTTTATTTAGTTGTCTGTGTTTGTTTTCCTGTAGTTTACTGAATTTCATTAAGAGGATTATTCCAAATTATTTTTCAGAGAGTTAGTTCAGAGTTCTCTATTTTAGGGTCAGTCATTGGAGTTTTATGTTTTCTTTGGCAGTGTTATGTTTTCTTGATTATTCATGATCATTGCGGTCTTATGTTGGTGTGTGTGCATTTGAAAAAGTGGTTACCTTTTTCAGTCTTTACAGACTGGCTTCAGCATTCAAAACCCTTTACCAGTTAACCATCCACAGACTCTACATAGGCTATTTAGTGATGTCCACAGGAAGGCCTGCTGCTCGAGTCCTTGAGTGAGAAGGTCTGGTGCCTGGGCCTAAATCCTGGGTCCAAAGGGAACAGAAAGTGCCAAGATCCACTCTGCTGAACCTGACATATGTGTCCATGTTGGCCAATTTGGTACTTGAATGGGCTGGGATTCTGGTTTAATAAGAATCAGCATCAAGCCTGCGCTATGGGGGTTGGCCTGATTCTAAAAAGAGAGTGGAGTCTTGGACCACAGTAGTTTTCCTGTAATCTGGGATGTGAGGGACTGGTCTGGCATTGCTACAAACTCAGAGCCTGGGTCCTTAAGAACCTGCCCTGTGGGTCGGGCTACAGGGGCTAGCCTGGTGTTTGAGTGTTTTGACTACCTGAATATGCAGTATTTGGCTGGAAATGGCCTGGCCTAGAGCTGGATCTCACAAGTACAAGCCTAGAGCCTGGGTTAGTGGGGCTGACTGGGAGCCTGGAAACATAAGAGTCATGGGAGCCAGCCTGTACTAGGTTGTGCTGGGAGCCTAGGTTCAAGGAAACTCACTGGGAGTCCAGTACCAAAATGGACTGGGAGCCTGGGTTTGTCAGACACTGCCTAGAGTGTGACCACATGGGAGCTGGCTAGAACTGGTATGGACCAAGAGTTTGGATTCTCAGGAACCACCTAGGGTGGCAGGAGTTAGCCTGGTACTAGAATGGGTTAATTCATGTGTTCACAGTGAATTTTGGTGCTTGCTTCTTTCTCCTCCCACTGGGGGGGGGGGTGCTCTCTCTATCTCTCTTTCTCTCTCATGGACTGCTTGGGCTTGAGGGAGGGGTGATGTAAGTAAAGTGAATTTATCTTTCCTACACTTCTAAATGAGATTTTTCTTATTTGTGTGCCTCACCCAAGTGCCATAATCTCTCACCTGGAATTCTTGGCTCTTGTTAAAGTATTTTCATGCATAGATGTTGTTCAAATTGATGTTTCTAATACGAAGGAGGAACACTAGAAATTCCTATCTGGTCATTTTGCTGTTTAATGAATTTTTCTTCTTTCCTCTCCATTCTGTTTTTATGCCCATCCAGCAAATTTTTATTTCAGTTATTTTATTTTTTACTTTAAAAATTTCCATTTGTTTCTTTCTTTTTGAAAAAAAAAATGTTTTTATTGATTTTTTAGAGAGAGAGGAAGGGAGAGAGCGATAGAAACATCAATGTGAGAGAGAAACATTGATCAGCTGCCTCTTGCATGCCCCCTGCTGAGGATCGAGCCTGCAAACTGGGCATCGAACCAGGACCTCTCAGTCCATGGGACGACACTCAATCCACTAAGCCACACCGGCTGGGCCTATTTGTTTCTTTTTTATATCTCTTGTTCTTTCTTTACTAAGACCTTCATTTTTTTTTTTTTTTGATACCAAGCATGTTTATAATTTCTTGTGGAATCTTTTTATAATAGCTGCTTTAAAATCCTTATCACAATTCCAACCTCTGTGTCATCTCGATGTTTGCATTTGTTGATACTCTTTTCACATTTAGGCTGAGACTGTACGTTTTGGTGGGACAAATGACTTTTCATTGTTTTCTGTACACTGGGAGTAGTATTGAAAGACACAAGGTCTTATTTAAATATTCTGTGTTAGCAGACATTGTGACAATGGATGAAGGAGTGGGGAGTACTGCCTTGTTACTTCTAAATGGAGGTGAAAGTTCAGGTTCCCTACCAGGCCTAATTTGGTGCTATTGCTGGAGGAGGGTTACTTCATTGAATGGATTGAGCTTGGATTTTAGGCTTCCCTCCAGGCTTTCCCTGACACTGCACTGGCCAGGAAAAGGAGAAACTCCTGGTTACACTTTTTTTAGGCGATCTCCATTGACACAATAGGAAGAGAAAGGACTCCCTCTCATGATGTGACAGTGAGAGTTTCATCTTCCTGCTCATCCTCCTCTGAGACAGGCCCTGAAAGAGAGTGGTGACTTACAGTGGCTAAACTTGTTCTCTACTAATGCTGTGGAGGGTGTCTTTGTCAACATTGAACTGGAGGGATAGCTCAGCTCCTCACCCTGTCTTCTCTAAAATTTGCTGGGGAACAGGCTGAAAGGGGTTGCTCACTATAGTCCAGAAAGAATGGAAATCTAGAGTCTTCATTTGTCCTTTGCTGATGGGGGTGAAGGTGGTACTATGGGTTTCTTTACCTTGTTTGTCTGGGGTAAGAAGGTTATTATCTAAATGTTTCTGCCTTTCTGGGTTGCTTTTTTCTGGTTCTTAGGGAGAGCATGGTTTGATTGGGTGCTTTTTGGTGGTTGTTTCCATTGGCTTTTCCAAGTCCCTGTTTTTTAAAATACTAAGTCTGGGATATATGAGGCAAAAAAGAAAAGAAAAAAAAATCCAGGTGTAATGGTCAGCTTTATGGGTCAACATGGCTACGCTATAGTCCCCAGTTATTCAGTCAAAGATTAGTCTCAGTGTTACTATGAAGCTATTTTGTACATGTGATTGCAGCATAGTCATTTTACTTAAAGTAAGAAAGATTATTCTTGATAAGCCGAAAGCTGTGAATTCAGTAAGCTCTCAATTAAGAGCAAAATTGAGGTTTCCTTGAACATAAACTTCTGTCTGTGGATGCTACTTGAGCTTATGTCTGAGTGTCCCAGTCTACCTTTCCAGACAGTCTGCCCTGTGGATTTTGAACTTTCCAAGCCAACCTCCACAATCACAGAAGCCAATTTCTTACAATTAATGTTTTGGTATAAGGAAGTCATATACTACTGTAAGAAATGCCTAAAAATCATGGAAGTGGCTTAGAATTGGATAATGGGTAGAAGCTGGAAGAATTTTAGGAAGCATAATAGAGAAGAACTAGCTTGCCTTGACCAGATGTTGATAGAAATATGGATGCTAAAGACTACCAGTGAGGACTCGAGAAACTAAGGAGCATGGTAGAGAAATCCTGTATTGTCTTAGAAAAAAATATATATGACTATAAACAAAATGTTGGTGGAAATATGAATGTTGAAGATTATTCTGATGGGAACTAATAAAGAAGTGACAAACATGTTATTGAAAACTGGAAGAAAGGAGATCCTTCTTATGCAGCAGAGAAAACAGCTGAATTGAGCACTGTATTTACCTGGAAGCCAATTTTGTAAGCAGTGAACTTAGTATTTAGCTGAGGAAATTTCCAAGAAAATATTTCAAGGATGAAGTCCTAACTGCCAATACCTCAGAATGTGACCTTATTTGGAGACAGGGTGTTTATAGAGATGATCAAGTTAAAATGAGATCATTAAGATGGGCCCTGATGCAATATGACTGGTGCCCTTATGAAAGCAGGAAATTTGGACACAGGCATGCACACAGAAACAGTGCCTCTGAGACAACATAAGAGGTCTGGATCAGATCCTTCTCTCACATCCTCCCAGAAGTAACCAACTCTGCCAACACCTTGGTTTTGATCTTCTAGCCTCCAGGATTGTGAGACAATAATGTTTGTTTGTTTGTTTAACAACACATCCCTCCAGTTTGTCCTACATTATTGTGGCAGCCCTAGAACATTAATACACATAGAGAACCAGTTTCAAAGTGAATGGATGAAGAAGGGGATATGGTAATTAGATTGCCTCTTTCAGCCCTCTGATGCTCCCAGCCAGTATCTGCAGTGTGTCTAATGTCCCTGTTTCCCCCAATCTTGTTGCTTTTCATTCAGCCTAGCATTTCATTGGAAATTAAAAATCTTACTATTTAAATGATTTTGCACCATGGAGACAGTATAGATATAAGCAGGCCCTGGAGTCAAATTGCCTGGGCTTGCATCCTGGCTCTGACATCTATTATATGTGTGCATCCTTTAGCAAGTAATTTACTGCCTTGTGCATCAGTTTCCACATCTTTAAAAAGTTCAGAGCAATAGTCTAACTCCTAATATTCTATTGAGGATAAAATAAGATCATCAAAATTAAGTGCTAAATGTAGTTTTCTTTTATGCCCCCCTCCTCCACTTTTTTTTTTTTTTTTTCACTTTATTATGCTCTCCTGGAAAAAATTTCAAACTCAATTCTATAGCTATTGCACCTGGTGAGTAGTAGAATATAATGATTAAGAGCATGGATTTTATAGAAGATGAGCCAGTGCTTAAATATAAGCTTTGCTACTTATTTGGTTTGTGATCAGGAGTAAATTATTAAATGTCAGATTTGTTGTGAGGATTAGATAAAAATAATGATTATAAACTATTCAGCTGTTGCTGGACACAGTAGTATTCAATATTTAGTAAATATTTTGTGTACATCCCAAGCTTTGCTTCAAAGTCAGCTCTTTCTTGTGATTCATCGTATAGAGAGCTGAGGTCAGCTCTTCATACCAACTTTAATTTTGATATCCTTCCTCCAATTTGGGCTCATTTAATTCAGGCTTTTCAAAATCCCACGGTGAGCAATCATTACTCTTCCTGTGTGTCTGTCCCATTTTCATTGTATCACAAATAAACCACAAGTTCTCAGCTTTCAAACACCTATCGGTTCATCGTGACCCTCTATCTCCAGAATCCTGTAATTTCCTGGTTTGCTCTTATGTCACAAGTGAGCACACTTTCTTATAGAATTGTTTCTAATGATTTCCTTCTCCCATATCTTTTTCTTTCATTAATTTTCATGTTGTTGTATTTTCAAGTAGCCTTCAATTTATCAGTTACTTGACAATCTGTCTCTCCTATTCCAAGAACGGTTTGAATAGATTCCTCTCAGAGGTGCCTCTTTAGGCTCATTACATGGATATATTTAGAAACTATTGTTTTCTCCGTCATGTTTTATGCCTTACCAGCTTTAAATTCAATTTTTAAATATATTTTGTTTTTAAGTGTTGTTAAGGCTGAATTTTGTTCATCCCCCAAATTCATATATTGAAGTCCCAATACCCCAATACCTCATAATATGACAATATTTAGAGATAGGGCCTTTAAAATGTAATCATGGTAAAATGAGATCATATAGGTAGGCCTTACTCTAATATGACTAGTGTCCTTAAAAGAAGAGAAGATTAGAACAGACACACAACAGAAGAAGGACAATGAGAAGATACAGAAGAAGATGATGATCTATAAGCTGAGGAGCCAGGCTTTAGAAGAAACCAACTCTGACTACACCTTGACCTTGGACTTCAACCCTCCAGAATTATGAAAAAATAAATTTCTGTTGTTTAAGCATCTCAATCTGTGGTATATGTTATGAAAGCCCTAGCAAACTAATACAAATGTTTTATGTTTACACAAAATAAATTATCTTTTTTTTTCTTTTCTTTTGGAGAAAACTTTACCTTTATAGAATGATGGGAGTCATTATCTGTCCCAATCAATGAGCAGTGCACTTGGCTCCATTAAAAAGCAAATTCATAACAAAGAATAATATTGATTGTTGCTAATCCTAATTTTATTTGAATTTGTACTTAGATGGAGGCTTCTTAGTTCAGGGTTTTTCCTCTTAAATTATGCAGATGTTCTTATTGTTAATTGAAGACTGGGCCTCAAATGGACAAATTTGAATTATTTAGTATAGTTGATAATGAAGTAAATAAAACATCTAAACATCTAAAAGATATTTTAGTTTGTGTAAACTCAAAAATTTTGTATTAGTTTGCTAGGGCTTTCATAACATATACCACAGATTGAGGAACTTAAACATCAGAAATGAACAAAATAAGCTGATGCATAAACTAGAACCAGAGGCATGGAAACATGGAACAAACTGAGGAATCTTAGAGGATAGGGGGTGGGGGGGTAGGAATAGATGAACCAAAGAATTTATATGCTTATATGCCTAGCCCAAGGACACAGACAATGGGAGGGTAAAACCTGGTGTGGAGTGGGAAGCAGTGGAGGGGTAAATGAAAGGAAAAAGAGAGGGGGAGGGCATCTGTAATACTCTCAACAATACAGATTTTTAAAAATTAACAGGAAACTTTGGAAGACTTTTTTTTAATATTAAAAATATTGCATAAGTAGTTCTGAATTGCCCAATAAGTAGATAAAACATGCCAAAGAAGAAACATTAAATTTTAAAAAATTAGGAATTGATAAACTTATACAAACGTATGTAATCACAAAATTTAGAAAGTACTTTAATTTAGATATACTTGTAATTTTTTGTTTTAATTTTGAATATTGTCCTTCTTTTGAATTAAAGAAGAAGAAAGGGGACAATAAAATATCTTCCATGCCTAGCATTTTCTGGAAATCCTGATTTAGCCCTGCATGCAAATTATCCATTAGAGTATATGAAAAATGTTTTTCGGTTTTTGTTTTTGTTTTCTGTTTGTTCCTTGCAAAATGTGGGGTTATGTTCTAAGACAAGTAACCACCCTGCCAGCATGCTCTACTTCTGGCTTCGGTTTTATCATTTCCAGCTAGTCTTGTAATTTTACGTTTTTTCCTTTTTCAAAATGGTTTGTCTGTAATTGTCCGAGTAATCTATTCAAATTGTAAATCTAATGGGATCATGTTATGTCCCCTACTCAAGCCTCTTTAATAGTTTTCTCTGCTCATAAACTTCCTCCTCTACGTTGAACTTCATCTGAAGAACTTGATACAGTCTACAAGCCTGACACATCCAAGTTTTCTTCTCTAGTGTAGGGAGAGGCTCAAAAGTCTGCATTGTAGTTAAGTCTCCAAGGTCACTCTAATGCAGGTAATCTGTAGACACACTGAGAAATACCAGATAAAACCAAAGCCCTCATGGCCTATATTTTCCTTACATGTTTTTGTTTCTATTTCTTATTTCACATTACTATTCTCAGATCAAAAACACTGATAGTCCCTGCATGCTCTATTCCAAGTTAAGTCTCTTTGAAGGTGCTGATAATATTTTCTGCGTTAAACTTTCTCTAGTCCCCTTCCTATGTTTAATCGCGACTCATTTCCTTTTTATAAATGTACCAAAATATTAAACATATGACCCTTTCACATTATCTCTCTTCCCTCACTGTCCCCTGTAGGTTAGGAAACCATCTTCTTTGTTTTCTTTCTTTATAGTTTTTTCAACTTTTACCATTTGGTATTGCACATACCTGTTAACTTCTTTGTCTCATTTATCAGATCTTTCGTTTCTTGAAGACAGTGATATTTATTTATTTATTTATTTATTTATTTATTTATTTATTTATTTATTTATTTTTGAGAGAGAGGAAGGGAGAGGGAGAGGAGAGAGAAACATCGATGAAAGAGAGCTGCCTCCTGCATGCCCCCCACTGGGGATTTGGCCCACAACCTGGGCATGTGCCCTGACTGGGAATCTAACTGGCAACCTCTTGGTGCATGGGTTGATGCTCAGCCACTGAGCCACATCGTCTGGGCAAAGATAATGATATTTAAATGTTTGTATTTCTAGTGCTTGGTGTAACACTTTACATAGTAGGCACTCAATACATGTCTGTTGAAATACATTGCTTTTTTTAAATTAAATAATTATATGGACCATCATACATTCTACCACATTTTAAAATACCCTTTTCACATATATGATATAGAATTACATTATAATAAACTCTCTTAATTTGCTGCAGAATATAAATGGTCTTGGAAAATAATATTTGATATCTTCAAACACACATTCTGTTTAGTCAAAGGATGGGCACTTAAGTGAAAGTTGGCAGCAGCTTAATAGAAAATAGCCATAAGTTTGCAGTTTGTGGCATGAAAGTTGAGAAAGAATTGTGTCTTATTTATATATACCTAGAGAATCTAGGTCACTAGACACTCCTTACTTAGATTGGAACTTGGCCAAGGTATAGGCCAATCAGCCTGCTCTCTAGCAATACGTGCCATGGGATGCTTAATGACCACAAATGGTCAGACCTTCAGCTTGTGTCTCATCCAATAAGATCTCTTGTCTCTCAAGACATTAAAATAAAGAGTGAGTCATAGGAAATCAATAATGTTATATTCAAACAAGGCTCTTTAGACCAAAACACATTCCATTTTCTCATTAGCCATGGAGCCTAAGTGGGCAGGTGGTGGTGGGGTGGAGGATTTGCATTCATTTAAAACTGCACACAGATGGAACTGCAGCTTCCCACGGCCTGGCGAAGGCTCCGGAGTGCACCCAATTCAACGTGCTTTATTAAAACTAACTTTAAAAATGCATCTTGTTTCCTCCCATTTATTCAATAATTGATTAATTATAGCTTGCTTCACTTCTCTTAGTGACATTTCCAGTTTCATACATTTTTGAAGTTTAGTTGGCTTTGGGAATTGTATTAACTGAATTTTTAAAGATTCGAGAAATTTTAATTTCCTTTTAAAAATGATAATTCATTAATTTTCTAAGTCATTAATTGGGATATATGAATTTATTACTTCTACTTTATTATGCTTTCCCCACATAAAACAGAGGTCATATAAGTAGAAAGACAAGATGGTTGTTTCTGTCCTAAGAATTTGTTCGTGTTCTACTTCAATGTTATGCAATGGAAACATAATGAGTCACGTATATAATTTTAAATTTTATAGTAGCCACATTAAAAATACAAAACAGGTATAATTAATTTTAATGCTATTTTTTATTGAATCTAGTATACCCAAAATGTTTTCATCCCAACTTGCAATCAATATAAATATTATTAATGCAATATTTAACATTGTTTTCTTTGTGATAAGTGTTGGAAATCTGGTGTGTATTTGACAGTTGCAGCACATCTAAATTAACAGACCTCATTTCAAGTGTTTAAGTGACTGACTATCACAGTGGACATCACAGTTCTACTTAATCTAACTGTAGCACCAAGATAATACTAAATCTCTTCGTAAGTTGCAATGATATCATTGTAATTAACCTAGTCATGAATAATAGAAAAGGAGCAAAGGGAAGGTCAGATATTATAGGCATGTCATTTAGACAGCTTCACCAGGAAGCTACAACTTTATTCCCCAGAGGTCCAACCAAGGAAAGATAGACTCATGCCCAGTAAAGTTGGGATGATTAGGGAAGGTGCTTACTGTCGATCACACCTGAGAACAAAGATGGTTGGCCAAAGTGGACATGGCCACAACAAGCATGCGAAGAATTTAGGATATTTGATTCCTTGAACAAAGAAGCTCACTCTCTTGGCTCTGTTGGTTCCTCCTGGCACATTGTGCTTGATCCCTGGCTTGCTCCTGCGTCCCTGGAGCTGGCCTGATACACATGGACTAATGGATTGCAGCTAGCCTGATGCTGTACTGGACCTGGCTCCGACATGGAAAGGAAACTCTGGACACTAGCTCTGGTTTTAGCTCTCCTGAAACCCCAGCTACACTTCTTCTGTGACTGGACAAAAGGAAATGGGCCTTTGGAAATCCAGGGATTTAATCCCACGCAAATAAAAATCACTCATTCTCCCATTCAAGTCTCAGAAAATTCTTTTTCTTGGGATATCTTAAGAAGTCTACCCCTAGAAGCACCCACTGGGGAAGAGGACCTGCCCCCCACCCTTTGTCTGCTATTAGTTGGATTTCACCATGGTCCAAATTTTTAAATCTCTTGAACTTTTCTCTCTCTCACCATCAGTACTACCACCAAAACAACAAAAAAATATTTATTTTCTTCAAAATGTCTGCTGATTTTACAGGATGTGGTAGGTTTATGATCAGTGCTCAGAGAGCAATTAACATTTGAATTAAGCCACATGAAGATAACAACGTGAGATTGCGCATTTTAACAGCTGCTAAGTGGTGGTAATTGCTGGCTGTGGACCACAAGCTGAACAATTTTTCTGGATATTGTACAAACAGAACAAAACAAAATAGAAGTTAAAATAAAAGTATTATCCTCATTATAGTAAGGTATAGTACTTGATGATATAATGTATCCTCATGATTGTTGATGTAAGAATGTCCAAATCTGCAGAGAATTTTTATGATTTTATTTGGACCAAACTGAGGCAAGGACACACCTTGAAGCAAAATCTCAACAGACTGAGAAAAATGCTTCTCAAAATGGCAGTTTGCAAGGTTTTTTTATGCATTTGGAATTAAGGAGGGAACCTAGGGAAGTCAACATGAAGGTGGGAGAAAGCAAAGCAGAGATTGGATTACAGGATAGTTAACAAGATTATGTGCTCTCTAAAGGATGGGTAAGCTTCTGAAAAGAGACATTCCAATGGTGTGTTACCCTAGATGCACAGAAACAATGGGCAGGGCTTGCTGAAGGCAAAGAGCAACCTTTTACTGAAGAAGTTATATGTATTGGGCGTGACTACCCACCATGATCTGCCGATTTAGGCATTTATGATCAACTTGCCCTTTTGATCATACTTTCAGTGGAACCCCTTTTCTATCCACATAACTTATGTCATTTATGAAATTGATTGTAAACAGGTAATATTTATGGGAAAAATATGACTGCTCTTTTTTATTTTCAAATAAACTTTTGACACATTTATACGTACATCCAATTAGATGTGTCTTAAACATTTTATAAGTTTCTAAAACTGTCCATGGAGTTCTTGATATTTAAATTAGTTAGGATGATGTGTGGTTTAAAGGTCACAGGAAGCTAGAAAATATAAAGCCTGATCAAATTCTATTGAAAGCTGTCCAAAAGAAATGGAATTTATTAGATTATTAGACTATGCTGACTGAGCTAAATTCTATCAATATTTGGTTTTAGTTCCTGAGATGATGGCTAGAAAAATGTAATTGGTTTCCATTTTCAATCAATGAGACCATAAACAATAAACTGATCACATGGAGAAATTAAAAGTATTCAGTTATTTAAAATGGTAAATGTGATCATTATAATTTATTCTATTAATGTGTATTGTTTAAAATGAAAATATTGAATTGATGTAGAATATTTCATGGTCTAATTTAAGATATAAATTGATATTATTTTAGCCCAAACTACTCATATACAGAGTCCTTTTAATTTCTTAATCTGTACAACAATCTGTTGATCAGTTTGGCTTTAGGACATGGCCTTCACAGGCTTGTAATGCACCATGTACATTGTGAGGGATACTAAATGGGTAGCTGTATTTACCACCTGATGTATACTGGAAAATTATCTTTTTCTATCAAGTCATTTCTCAAGTGTAGTCAGATTATTCATTATTGATCAAGAGAGCTTCAATATTCCCATCAGTTTGACTAAATTTTAGCCATATTTCTTTCCTACTGTAGGCCCCTGACAACCCCCCCCCACACACACACACACACTCCACTTCCTTACAGCATTTACTTTTTAAAACTTTCCATTATAAATTCTTTCTCTGCCCCTTTGAATGTAAATCTTCTCTCAAACTCTGGTCAGTTTTACAACCCAGAAATGTCTTTCGCAAGGACTTGGGAACCATTTTTAGAAATAAAAGCATCAAAACAGATAAAGTACCCAGCCAGCCAGCTGTGCACTGGGAGCAAAAGGTGGTAGGATGGTGAAACCATCGGCACAGCTGATCAGCAGGTGGCGCAGTACACGAATGCTGTGTGGGACCATGAGCTGGACCTCCAGGGGTATACAATTTATGGGCAAAAAAGAGGCGACATACTAAACCTGACAAGCTCAGAGGAGGCCTGCATGGTGGGTCTTATAAACTCAGAGACTGAAAATAACCAGGTAGCATGATCTGAAATGAAAACTTTCTGGCTAAAAGTGAGTCATGGCGGGTAGCTATGTCCTAGGCTGGTATCTTCTTCGATAAAAGTTAATCTTTACCTTAACTGAGCCTGTCTATTGTCTTTTTGCATCTATGAAAACATACCTTTGGAATGTCAGGATAATTTCCTTTCTCCAGATGCATCAGGGCACAATCTCCCACCAGAGCAGAGATCACAGAGCCCTCCATTGTTACTGTTATCATGTTAATTGTTAATTCCTAACTATCCCACCCCCACCTATGTAAAATAACTTTGTGTCTATCCATTCTACTTTTTATCCAGTCCCAGAATTTCCCTGCTTTGCTTTCTCTCACCTCACTAATCTTTCACCAGTGAATTTTATATAGCCCCCTTAGCTCTTCCCCTTTGATTCTGATGTATAAAATAAGTGATAAAACTGACTTTTCCCAGAGCTTTTTCTCAATTTATTGAGATTTTTCTTCCCAGCAATTGTTATCAGCTGGGCCCAAATAAACTCATAAAAGTTCTTACAGGTTTGGACGTTTAGTTTCTTACATTGACAAATTCCTGTCATTGAAAATCTGAGTGTGACCTTAGACCAATTTGATGCTATTGATTTTTCTGAAAATGAAATCAGGAAACTGGATGGTTTTCCTTTGTTGAGAAGACTGAAAACATTGGTGAACAACTATAGAATATACTGTATAACTGAGGGACTTGATCAGGCTCTGCTCTGACAGAACTCATTCTCACCAACAGCAGTCTTGTGGAACTGATACCATTATAATAACCTAGTTATTATTTAACAAGAAATGAGCAAAGGGGAGACTAGATAATATAGGCATACTACTTACACAGCTTTGCCAGGAAGCTGCAGTTAAAATTCTCCAGGTCTGCTACCTACGGATCGCTGAGGGAAGGGACTGGACAATAGACGCATGCTCAGGAAGGTCTGGGTGACATGGGGATATGCTTACTGGTCAATCACAATGGGCCAGAATAGGCATGGCTACTGCAAGGGTGCAAACTCTGAGATATTTAAACTCTTGAAAAAAGAGAGTTCCTTCTCTTGGTTCTCGGCCCTGGTTGCAGGGGGAGCACTCCCCTGCATTTGCCCATGTGGCCCACAGCCATGTGGACTCCACACAGTGGACTGATGGACTGAATCTAGCCTGATGCTCTGCTGGATTTAACTCCACCGTGGAATGGAAACTCTGGACACTGGCCTTGCTTCTAGCTCTACTGAACCCACAGCTGCATATTTTCTAGGACTGGTTTAAGGAAAATGGGACTTTACAAAGCAAGGGGTATAACTCTACACAAATAAAAATCACTCATTTGCCCATGTGAGTCTTAGAAAATTCATTTCTCAAGATATGGCAAGAACCCCACTCCCACAAGTGATGGAGAAATTCTACCTATGCATTTCTCCAGCAACAGAACTGGGTGACCTAGACCCTTTGGCATCTCTTAAATCACTGACTTATCTAAGTATGCTAAGAAATACTGTTGAGAATAAGAAGCATTACAGACTGTGTGTGATTTATAATGTGCTACAAGTCAGAGTACTAGATTTCCAGGTGAAACTAGGAGCACCAGGAGCAGAGAAAATGTTCAAGGGCAAATGGGATGCACAACTTACACAGGATATTGTTAGAAGAATCAAAACTCTCAATCCCACGTGCTAGTTTGCCAACTGACAAAAAGGAAAGTGGCCCGTCTCTGGGTGATATAGACGCAATCAAGAATGTCATAGCAGACGCATCAACTCTGGCTGAAGTGCTAGCTGCAGTGGGGTCAGATATCGGGCAGGGAACTCAGGTCAGGCCCCGCCCATGATGGTGAAGAGGAGACGGGAGAACAGGCACAAGATGGGTCCTGAGCAGCGTGACCTGAGTATCCAAGGATGTACAACATGTCCACTTGGGGGAGGTCCTGCTTTTCGAACAAGGAATCATATAGCCTTGTGTCAGCAAAGAGGAGTTTGTAAGCATTGTTGAAATGCTCCAAACTGCTTCTGGTCATTTTGTAATCCATATTTTGAAATCTAAATGCCACTTTTCTACAAATAGTAAATATAAAGGACACTCACTGTGAAAATAATAATCAAAAAAAAAAAAAAAAACAGCAAAACAAAACAGATGAGATGCTTGTATACCAATCTCTTGTGAGATGATTGATGCCTAACTGTGATAAGTGTCAATGAGCAAACGCATGGCTTGATCATATTGAACAACCTCTCCCCTAAGACCTACTAGCACTTTTTCACTAACTCCTCTCGGTGCTTCAAAAGTCTTCCGCTGTTTGTTTCAAGAGAATTGCGGTTGAATTCACTACCTCTCCCCTATGGCAATAGTCTGAACTACTAATGCAATGGTCTTGAATAAAATTTTTCTTCCTCTTTAACTCCATCCTGTTTTATTCCATCTAGTGCAATTTTTGTTTAACACTGTCAAAAGCCCCACAACTGGGAGCAGAGATGGAGGGCCTTAGAAATGAACCTCATCAAATTAACTTTTACACTCACTGCATTCTAAAGTCATCTGCACTTAATCTAGTACTGCAGAGCTTGCGAGGACGTTTTTGTATGGAATTATAGGAACATGGAAAAATGTATGGAAATAAATGTCAAGTGGTTGCCTTGGTTACAGAAGTAGAGATGCTAAATATGAAGGAAGGGATGAGAGAGTAGAGCTTAACTCCTTTCATGCCTTTCCTTGTATTCTTTTACCTCTTAAAATTTGTATTTGTTCATCTTATAATTAAATATGTACAAATACTAGAAAAAACAAACAAACAAAACCTGTCAAAAATAAAAAGAAACTATTTTGATTTGCAAACAAATCTCTTTGTGACTGGGGATTTCTTAGAAGTGATGATTATTTATAAATGATAGATTTTTAAATATATTTAGAAAAGATTTTGAAAGTATGTATCATTGAGGAAATATAATTAAAAATAAAATGTCTCCCAACCCAGACTTCTCCAGAAAAGTGGAAGAGAAATAAAACAATTTTATTATTGAATATACATTAAACCAGAATGTGATGTGCATTCACAGGCAGTCTACAAAAACATTGCGAAGACAAAAAGAAATATTACATTTCTATATAGCTAAGCAGATACATCCTGTTATGTATCTGTTCTTAAGATAAACATAAATAGTCCTCAAGTTGGAAGACTTGACACCGTTTGTCTCACACGGTTTATCTCACATTAACTTCGTAATTGAATCAACTATCTGTGCTAGTCAATTGGTTTTGTACGAAGGAAAAGGAAAAATAAACTTCTCATATCTTTGTGAATGGAGGTAGTTTTGCAAACGGGAAGAAGCCCGCTGAAGTTAGGCTCCTATGCTCCCACCCACACTGAGACGAAGGGTCACTATGTCCCTTAAATGTTTACATTCCAAATAGACAGCTTTCAGGTCTTTGAGAAAGACATTCCTGTTTTATAGCGCTGGCAAAGGGATTTAGCTTTTAGGAGGATTTAAATACACTTCAAAGAGATATAGCTTACAATGAACATTTTCTAAAGTACCCTAAGCAAAGGGAGAGCAGGAAAACCCCGTTTCCTTATTTTCAACAGGGAGAATTGTCTCTTATTTTTTATTTATTTTTGCCCTTACAGAACCACTATTTTCATTAAAAAAAAAAAAAGGCAAAAGAAAAATAACTTTCAACAAAGCATGATTCATTTATTTATACATTGAAGGCAGAGTCAATGAAATAATCCTGACCTTGTAAACTCTATGTGTATATATGAAGGATCAGTGTTATAGATTAAATATTTGTGTCTCACTCACCAAAATGTATATATTGACTGTGATGACAGTCGAAGGCGGGGCCTTTAGGAAGTAATTAGGTCATGAGGGTGGAGCCCTCATAAATGGTATTTGTAGCGTTATAAGAACAGGAGAGAGCTTATTTCCTCTCTTTCTCTTTGCCATGTGAGGATCCAATGAGAAAGCAGCCCATGGCCAACTAGGAAAAGATCTCTCAACAGACTCTGGTTCTGCTGGCACCTTGATCTCAGACTTCCCAGCCGCCAGAACTGTAAGAAATATTTTTTTTATATATTTATCTTTATTGTTGAAAGTATTGCAGATGTCCTTGCTTTTTACCCGCATTGACCCCCTCCTCCCCACTCCCCCCAACATGCCTTCATCGCACTATTGTCTTTGTCCATGGGTTATGCATATACGCATATACATTCTTTGGTTAATCTCTTCCCGCCCCTCCTCCACACTTCACTCTGAGATTCATCAGTCTGCTTCATGCTTCCGTGTCTCTGGATCTGTTTTATTCAAGCTTATTTTGTTCGTTATGTTTCACATATAAGTGAGATGATGTGATACTTGTCTTTCTCTGACTGGCTTATTTCACTTAGCATAATACTCTCTAGGTCCCTCCATGCTATCTCAAAGGGTAAAAGATCCTTCTTTTTTGCAGTTGCATAGTATTCCATTAAAATACTTTTTTTTTTTTTAGCTACTTAATCTGTGGTATTTTTGTTAGGAGAGCCCAAACTGACTAAGACAATCAGGCTGGAGAATTCCATTGCCTAGACCACAACACATGAGACATTAATCTATGCATTTTCGGTTTAAGTAATGTAATTTTCTTGTTTTCCTATTTATTCCATAGTATTTGTTGTTATATTTTCTAAAAAATAAAACATATCTATAAGGAAGAAAATACAAAAAATGTATAACCAAAAGCTGTTAACATTTTTGATGTATTTTCCAGTAGTATTTTGTATTTACACATTTTAATATACCTGGATATATTTATACACACACACACACACACACACACACACACGCACACTTTTAAATACATTGTTATATTATATGTTTTGATGTCTGCAATTAACTCTAAAATTCTTCAGTGTAGTCATTGTCTTATATTGTCTAAGCTATGCTCTAGGGATTGTTAGTTCCTAAATCATGAATTCACACTCCAGGTGTAGTCAACTAGCATTTATCAGAAATACCACACTGTACCAGGCTGCTACAGTGAGTAATCTATATGCCCCATCTACACCAGCTGCTTAATAAAATGTATGTTAAAACTGGGTTTTTGGTGAAAATTGATTGGCAAAATGAATGTTAGAAATGATATTGATGATAAGTGAATTATCTAGAATATTAAATAAATACTTTCCCATCTTTATATTAGCATAGTATAAAAATTTTAAAAGCACCTTCAAATATAATCTTGGGAAGGCTGTCTTGACTGGGTCCTTAAATGGTCAATTTCTAATCCTTTTTCTGAGACTTTCTGGTTACATGATTCTCACAGATAGTTAGATGAATACTGTAGCTGGTATAAGGCCTCATTTGCCTCAGGTAAACCTGTTAACAGTGGATGTTTTGAGAACTTTGTGTCACTTGTTAAATAAATGCATGCTTAAAATAAGTCAACAAACATGACAGAAAGGGTCAGAGACCTCATTTCACTGTAACTCTTTAGTGGGGTCATTCTGGAGGAGCAGCTACCCCTTACCCAGAGCTACTGGTGAGTACTAAAAATGTCCAAATAAGTTGTCTAAGACTAACTTGGCTCAGGCCTGTGTGGAGTATAAATATCTCTTTCTGCATTTCTTTATGAACACTCTTTTATTTACTAATCTTTTGTAAAGATGTACCACAATTTATCTAATTAAGATCAATTGAAAAGTGTATGAGTGAGAAACAATATAGCAAAAATCATCTTTGTTCATAAGTCTTTGAATTTCTAATTATTTTATTGTGATATAATGCCAGAAATGATGTGACTTTTTCAAAATGTGTGATTGTAGCTTTTTATAGTGGCAAGTTGTTTTCCAAGAATATATGCTAGTTTATAATCCCCCTATTTCTCTAAAAGAAAGCTACCTCAATTTTTTTCCAAATCATTTTTTATTTTGATTGTAATGCCAAAGGAGAAAAAGTCAAACCTACTGACATTTCCAGACAAACTATCTTTACCAACCATCTCTTTCTCTATCGCTTTTTTCCATGTCTACTGCACATGCACAGATAAGCAGTAACCTGTGGGGAGGAGGGGCCTGTAGGGCATCATTTCAATCACTAGTGTGATCAAGGCATACATTTTGATTCTTTTAGTTTAGAAAACCCAAACAAACTTCTAAGATATTTTAGTTATCTGGAAAGGTTAATAGATGGAAGAAAGTGGTTTCCCTAATTTATCTGAATAGTAGTAATATAAAGTAATATTAGAAAAACAGCAATTATATCAATGATAGATATTTTATCAGAAAGTATATGTACAATGGGAGTTGTCATATAATTATAAGAAAATGAATTTAACAGATTATGTTCAAAATGTGGTTAGAATATGTTTTCAGAAAAAGTTAAGCAGATACTTCCCTTTATGCATAAAAAATGTTTGGTATACTAAGTGAAAAGACAGATTATAAAACAATGTACAGTAATATTCCATTTGTAAAAACTATCTTTAAATGTGGAAAAAAATGACTTGCAGTGTATATATATATTGAAATATTAACAGTTGTTATCTTTAGGTGGTGAGTTTATGAATAATAACATTACTTTCTTTAGACTTCTTGTATTTTTCATATTTTAAATATAAAATAAACACACTAACTCTCAATACAGCTTGGTAATTACAAAATAGTCTCGGGGATGTAAAGTACAGCGTAGGAAATATAGTCAACAATACTGTAATAAGCCCTGGCTGGTTTGGCTCAGGGGTTAGAGCACTGGCCTGCAGACCAAAGGGTCGCCAGTTCGATTCAGGTCACATACCTCGGTTGTAGTTTGAAACCGTCCCTGGTTGGGGTTGTGCGCGAGGTAACCAGTTGATGTGTCTCTCTCACATCAACGTTTCTCTCTCTCTCTCCCTCTCCCTCCCATCCACTCTATCTGAAAATCAATAGAAAAATATCCTCAGGTGAGGATTAAAAAAAAAGTAATAATAATAATAATACTGTATTAACTATGGATGGTGCCAGATGGGTACCAGAAATATCAGGTGGAACACTTGGTAAAGTATATAGTTGTCTAACCATTATGCTGTACATCTGAAACTAATACAAAATAATATTGGATTTAAACTGTAACTGAAAAAAACTTAAAAATTAAAAAAACAAACAAACATACTAACATTCATAATTAGAAAACAATTATTTTAAAAAATAAGCCTAGAATTCCTAGGCCAGGAAGTAGAGAAACTGAATCATTCAATTTTTGGCTTTATAATTCTACTTTGTCAATTTCTCTATGTGATTACTCTCATTTTAGACAGTTTTCTTTAATATTGTTATAAATGGTTCCATATTAGAAATGTGATCAAATATTACATTGTATCAACTCTTTAAAATAGGCAGGACTGTTTTGAAACTACCTTTTTAAACTTTTTAAAGGCCAGGGGAAAATATGTGTAACAAACAATAATAAACAATAATAAAGGTGGAGAAAAATTACCTGGGCATTACGTTTGCAGAAGCCAAGGTGTCAGTCATCCCTGAAGTAAGTAATAAACAGAACACACTAAAGAGGAATAAACTACAACAAAAAGTAGATACTTAGCCCAGGTGGAAGATGTGGAAAAAATATCCATTTATGTATTATGAATGATAATTATAGATTAATTATTCTCTTGAGGATAATTTGAGATATTATAGCCAATTTAATATTAAGATTTATTTGTGATCATGACTGGTAGTTAGAGGCAAAAATGAGAGGACTTTTAAGAGATGTTTGTGTGCATGTGTGTGTTTTGTTATTTGTGCTGATTTGGGTTGGGCTTTACACTGGGGAAAATGTGATCCCTCTGAGAACTACAACAGCACTTGGTCATGTTTTCTCTGGCATAAATATTGAATTTGCAAATATATTCCTAAATAGTTAATAGAGAACTGAGAATGAGAGGTGAGTATAAAGGGTAGAGCCTAAGTCCGTTTATGTACTTTGTAATTTTGTTTATTTTATAATTTGTATTTATTAGTCTTGTAATTAAAATAAGACTAATATATATATTAGTGTGGCTCAGTGGATTGAGCATTGTCCCATGGACTGAAAAGTCCCAGTTCAATTCCCAGTCAGGGCACATGCCCGGATTGTGGGCTCCATCCCCAGCAGGGAGCATGCAGGAGGCAGCCAATTGATGTATCTCTCTCACATTGATGTTTTTAACTCTCTCTTCTTTCCTCTCTCTCTAAAAAAAATCAATAAAAACATATTAAAAAATATATATGCCTGAAAATTTCAGGCCCGAAACTACATTGTAATTAAAATAATTATATAAATATATAAAAGGAAGTATAAAAGTAAAATAATTGAATAAGAGGTACTTTTAAATAATATTTTAGCCAAGTTTATAGTTTTTGTGATAAATATCTAGTTCAGGGTATTTACAATCACTGTGGTGATCAAAGTAAAAACCACACCGCAAACATCCAAAGGCACAGTTGATGACTTCTGGTGAGTTGCAGTTATGCTTGCCAACCTCAGAAACGCTCAAACCTGTAGAAAATTTTCATTCTCAACTTATTTGAACCAAACTGAGGACAGGTGCTGGGGAGCAAGATCTCAAATGCTCTGGAGAATGGCAGCTTTTTTATACGTTAAAATCAAAGGAGAAAACATAAGTAAGGTGCATGAAATGCATTGGTTGTAGCTTAAAGAGACGGGAGAAAGCAAAGCAAATCTCTAGGATCAGATAAAGGCAAAATGGAGAAACACATATTTCTTTTACATTGGTGGGTACAGGATAGTTTAACATGCACAGCACATAGAGATGGTATGTGGGAACAAGATAACAATGAAGGGTTCTGTGGTCTCCTGCTCTGGTGGGGTTGTGCTCTGGTGCTGATGGTTGTGCCTTCAGGAATAGGAAAAGGAAATTACTGTGAAATTTCAAAGATGAGATGTGTTATCCTAGATGCATAAGAACAACGGACAGAGCTCACTTAAGGTGACCACTGACTTTTGCTGAACTGTAGGCCTGAGCCATGACTACCCTCTATGACCATCCAGTTAGGAATTTGTGATCAGACCACACTGTGTGGTTACTCATGGTCACTGAGCTTGCCAGGCTGCCGTGTTGTCCCGATGAACTAGTCAGGTTTATTGCATAGCCCCATATTTTGTTCACATGCTATTTTTATAAGAGTAACCATCTGTTAAGAAATGTAAAGTCTGATCAAGTGAGGAAACGTAAGGGGCTGAACTATTATCAACTAATTTGATTACAAAGTAGAGAATCAAACTGACTCAGATAGAATTTTTCAAACTCCCAGAACATGAGTTAGTAATCAATACTTAGAAAATTTGCCCGTGTCGTATAAGTTCTTGAGGCCCTTCTTATTCTTATGTGCTAAATCAATTTTATTCTTTTAATATCATTTTTTTTCCCCTAGCAGGTATAGTCTCTGACTCAATAAATTTATGGGAACTGAGTAAATAAGTAATAACATTGCATCACCATTTCCCAAAAGTAATATTGCCAATTCTTTTTATTCTTGAATTTAATATGTGGTCTGAAAAACTTGTTCAAATATGCAACTGTTTGCAGAATAAAGACAATGGATAGGGATAAGAGGAGGAGCTCATTTATATGTAAATGACTTTGTAAAGAAGTAATAAAGCATGTATTTCTCCTTGTTATAAAAATATTCACTACCCTGAAAAATAGCCTCGTTAAAAGAAATTAAGTTAAGGAAGGGAAAACACAATATCTTAATGGGTGAGGCAATTGTCTAGCTATCTGATATGCATGAATATTTTCCTGAGACACAAATGCAACCACTCAGACTAAAAGAAAGAATCTGATCAAAGTCTTATCACCCACAGGATGTTCTGAGCTATCACTTTCCCTTCAAGCAACTATCAAAATAATGTGAAATGAGTACGTTTTAAAAGCCAGACCTATAAACCATGGCATATATTATTATTACTTATTAGAAAAATATATCTCCAAAATGGTATAACTCTTTTGCATTGAAACAGAGTGAACATGCTTAAAGAAACTCCCCCTCCCTCCCTTACTCAAGGATATGCTTTTTATTGACTTTAGAAAGAGGGAAGGAAGGAGGGAGTGAGAGAGAGAGAAATATCGGTGTGAGAAAGAAACATCAATTGGTTGCCTCCTGTATGTGCCCTGACTGGGGATGAACCTGCAACTCAGATATGTGGCCTGACCGGAAATTGAACCTGCCACCTTTCAGTGTATGGAATGATGCTCCAACAAATTGAGCCACACCAGCCGGGGCTAAAGAAACTTAAAAAAAATACCAAAAAATATTTTTATATATAATAAATATATTCTTTAGTTAGAAGACTGGACTAGCTATAAAACTTTAAAACTTAAGAGGTTTAAAACCTCTTGGCATATTTAAAACCAAATGGCATATTATATATCTATAAATCTATTATATATTTGTGAAAAAGTTTGTAACAACTCAAGTCTTTAACCTAATGCAATTAAAGAACACCCTGAGATACATTTTGGCCATTGTGCTGAGAAAAAGAAGTCATAAAAATGTAAAGCAACTATGTTAATTACATTTTAAGAGAAAGAATCAGAGCTCAGTTGTTTTTTTCTTTTTTTGAGATTCCTACTCTGTTTCAAATAGTATTGCTAAAAGAGGAAGATTTCAAATGTCAAGAGAGAAAAACCACTTATAAAATAAATGGCACTATCACTCATTTAAAAATATTAGTTGACGGCATTTATATACATCTCACACATAGACCACAAGGTACATGCCTTTGATGTACTTGCCAACTGGTGACATATACGGAAAACTGTTCACTAGAGGAGCACATTCCAATCCTGGCAAAGATGTATTACCTGGAGAAATTTTACAACTTCAAGCATAAATACCTTAATAACTTCCAAAGGGGCAAACATACAAAACAACATCAAGGCACCTGAAAAGGAACAACCATCAGACTGGTAGTGCTTGTCTCATTAGAATCAGGCATACTAGAACTAGAATTAATGTCTTTGCAATTATGATAGAAAAACAAGTGAATCTTTAATTTGATGCTCAAGTTATTCATGAAGTGTAAGAGCAAAATGAAAATACTTTCAAATTTCATATGTATGCACCTATTGAGAAATTACTCAAAAATATACTCCAACCACAAGAGTATTCTAAGGAAGGGCAAATATATTTGACACAAATCTTTGTTAATTGAGTAAGATCAAAAATTGAAGGAAGGAAAAAAGAAATTAAAGGTGGATGCATTAGATCTTGATACAGCAAGATTCTGTTTTGAGTTACTAATTTTAATAGCATAACAATTTGTCTTTTCTGTTGGTACTACAGTGAGAATATTTACAGGAACATTTTTTTTCTCCAATTTTTATTAATTTATTTTTGTTACAGATGTTTCTCCTTTTTCCCCCCTAGACCCCCTCCTCCCCATCCCCTCACCCCCAGCATGGTTGTCTATATCCATTGGTTATGCATACATGCATATAAGTTCTTTGGTTCATCTCATCCATACCCCCTGCCCCCCTACTCTGAGGTTTGTCAGTCTGAACCATACTCCTTTCTATGTCTCTGGGTCTATTTTGTTACAGGAACATATTTAATATATATTTTATTATTTTCAGTGTCAGACTGAATGAAATTTCCAAGTGTTTCTGGATATTAAGTATTCAAACAAACTACCTGAGGAAATAGTTACAAATACAAATTCTTATTCCTCATTTTAGATCTGCTTAATTAGATTCCTGCAGATAGACCTGGAAATCAGCATTTCAATGAGCAGACGGCAGGGGGGGGGGGTGTTAGTTGATACAGGTGGTTCGCACCCTTTAGTTTAGAAATTTCTGCTAACATGACTGAGTAGACTTACTTCGCATTATTGAATAAAATGTAAATAGTATAAATTTTGATTATATAAAATATTGAAACAACTAACAAAAGTTCCAAGACTAAAAAGGCAGGACATGTGAAAAGAACTACAGATAATGTCCTCATTTGCATATCAAAGAGCACTCAGATTTATTGTCTGAAGGAGATGAATTAAGATTCAAGCATAAGCATATTATTTAAAGTTTAATATAGAGTGATGTCAGAGGAATGTCAGTGTGAGAGATCCCCTTGGTCTCTGCCCTTGAAGTTTCAACAATTTGAACAGGTATAATTCAACAAAGGATTCCCTGCTCAGCACATAACCATGAGAGATACACTCATTGAAACATCTAAAGGTGAGCCTGTGGGAGCAACTGGGGAGGTGAGAAGGGAGAAGAGCTCAAAGGAGCCACAGAAGTAGCCCTGCAGCCCAGAGCTCATGCAGGGCTCAGGACAGAGAGGGGAGAAATCAGGCTGTGGATGCCACTCCCTTCAGCCAAGAGGAGAAAAGAGAGTTAGTGAGCATTCTCTAGGAGTGGGCAATACGAACTGCTGCTGAGCCCAGCGATCTGGGCAGGGATGAAGCAGGGAAGCATGGCCATGGTTGTCTGGCAACCAGCATTCCAAACACAGAAACAGAGCCACGGAGCCTGGCCGCCTTCCCTTTACCTCCCAGAGCTTGCCTCCCCTCATCCTTCCTGTGATTTTGCAGAGCACATTATCTGCAAACCTGAGAACTGGTACTACAGAAACATTTTTTCCCTGAGTGAAGGGCATGCAACGACTAATCCCAGGGATGAGTGGAGGCATAGGTGGGATACCACAGAAGTCCACTGGTTGCCATTGCTGGGAGGAAAACTAAAAAAAGGAGACCGATGGGTGGAGACCGATGACTCCACCCCCACACATAGAAATTGCAATGCCAGCAGCATCTGGCTGTGCTGAACAGCACTGGGATTTCATGGATTTGGAGCTCCATTGCTTACTGTGTTCCCTTGCAAGGTTGGTCCCCTGGGACCGGAATAACCAGATCACAGAGGAGGTGCTCAACTTTGTAGGGAACACAGGCCATTTCCCACCATCCACAGAGATATGAAAAGCCAGAAAATTGCAAGAGAGCTAAAAATAACTTGTGATTTTGAGCCACCTATGAGAAAATAATAGAAAGACTTGTTATCAATATACTAGAGAAATGCTGCTCATACATATATGTCTAGAAAGAAAAGGAATCCATCAAATACCACGAATAACCAAGGTAATGAGGCAGCTCAGAAAGAAAATGAAAATAAAAAATCTCTAGAAAGCTAACTTGAAGACATGAAAATATGTGATTTAAATGACAAACAATTCAAGATTGCAGTTATGAGAAAGTTCAACAAGATGCAAGAAAACACAGATAGACCATTTATTGAACTCATAAAACAAATCAATGAACAAAACGAGTACTTTACTAAAAATATTGAAACTGTAAAAAATAACCAAATAGTAACTCTAGAGATGAAGAACTCAACTCAATAAAAGAGATCAAGAATGAACTACGAGCATAAGAAATAGAGCTGACCAGATGGAGGAAACAACTAGTGATATCATAGATAGAAATCTAGACGTAATGCAGAAGAAAGAAGAAAGAGACTTGAGCATTAAAAAAAATGAAAGAACTCCACGAGAACCATCTGACTCCATCAGAAAAATCAATATAACGATAAAAAGCATACCAGAAGAAGAAGAAAGGGAGAAAGGAATGGAGAGTTTATTTAAACAAATAGTTGAGGAGAACTTTCCAAACCTATGGAAAAAGCTAGATCTTCAAATTCAAGAAGCACACAGGACACCTAATTACTTAAATCCAAAAAGACCTTCTCCAAGATACATTGTCATTAATTTTTGACAATTTTAATACAAAGAAAGGATTCTCAAGGAAGCCAGGGAAAAGAAAGTAACCTCTAAGGAAAGCCAATTAGTTTATCATCAAACTTCTCAGCAGAAACTCTGCAAGACAGTGGAACCAGATATTCAAACTACTGAAAGACAGATATTACCAGCCAAGAATAATATATCCAACAAAGTTATCCTTTAGATATGAGGGAGAAATAAAGACTGTTCTGGACATATAGAACCTGAGGAAATTTATTACCAGAAGACTACAATGCAGGAAATACTCAAGGGAGTTATTCTACCTGAAAAAAAGAACAAAAGTTTACAAAACTATGAGTAAGATCACCAACAGACTTAAACCATCAACAGGGATGATTTGTGACAACAAAAACATAAAAGGAGTGGGGATAAGGTCTGTATTTGCAAAGTAGGGTGGAGATCAGATGCATTCAAAAGAAAAAGGACCACTGTATATGTGAAACTTTCTTTTTCATAAACCTAATGATAACCACACAGAAAAAAACCCAAACTGAGACATATAACTTAAAAAAGAAGAAACAGAGGAACAAAGTATGGAATACCACCAAACAAAAACAACAGACAGAAACACAAAAGAAAAGAACCAATGGAGGCATAGAGCTACCTCAAAACGAAAGATAAAATGACTATAGGAAATCCTCATATGTCAATAATTACCCAAATGTAAATGGACTGAATTCACCAATAAAGAGGCATAGAATAGCACTGGGTCAAAAAACAAAACTCGCCCATATGCTGCCTTCAGGAGACACATCTAAGCTGCAAAGACAAAGATAGACTCCAAGTGAAAGGGAGGGAAATGATTCTACAAGCAATTAGCATCCACAGAAAAGCAGGTATAGTTATACTTATATCTGACAAAATAGTTCTCAAGATAACAAAAGTAACAGGAGACAATGATGGACATTTTGTAATGATAAAGAGGACACTACATCAAGAAAACATAACACCTTTTAATAGATATGCACCCATTCAGAGAACACTGAAATATGTAAAGCAACTACTATCATAACTAAAGGGAGAACTGACAAAAATACAGTCATAGCAGGGAACCTAAATACTCCATTGACAGCTCTAGATAGATCATCCAAACAGAAAATCAATAAAGAAATACTGGCCTTAAATGACATATTAGAACAAATAGACATAATTGACATTTTCAGAGCCTTTCATCCAAGAACATCAAATTATACATTCTTCTCCAGTGCACACAGAACATTCTCAAGGATATGTTGAGTCACAAAACTAGCCTCAAATTTAAGAAGATTGAAATCAGAACAAGCATATTCTCTGAGCACAGTGCTCTGAAATTAAAATCAACTGCAAAAATGAAGTAAAAATCCTCACAAACATGCTACTAAAAATGAATGGATCAAAAAAGAAATAAAAAATTAGGTCAAAATATATAGAGAAAAATAAGAATAACAGTACAACGTTTCAAAACTTCTGGAATGCAGCAAAAGTAGTAATAAGAGGAAAATGTATATCATTACTGGTCTACCTTAAGAAATAAGAAAAATCTTAGCTAGACAACCTAACATTATACTTAAAGAACTAGAAAAAGAACAAAAGCAGTCCAAAGTAAACAGAAGAGAGGAAATAATAAAAACTAGAGCACAAGTGAATAAATAGAGAACAAAAAGACTATACAAAAAATTCATATAAGAAAGAGCTGGTTCTTTGAAAAGATTAATAAAATTGACAAACCCCTGGCTAGACTCACTAGAAAAGAAAAAGAAAAAACTCATTTAAACAAAATAAAATAAGAGAAGAAGTTACTACAAACATCACAGAAATACAAAGGATCATACTAGAATACTATGAAAGACTATATGCCACCAAATTCAATAACCTAGAAGAAATATATAAGTTCCTAAAAATATATAACTTTCCTATATTGAATCATGAAGAGTTGGAAAATCTAAATAGACTGATTGACAGTGAGGAAATTGATACAACCATAAAAAATCTCCCCCAAAATACAATCCAGGAACATGTGGCTTCAACAGTGAATTATACCAAACATTCAAAAACGATTTGATACCTATCCTCAAATTCTTCCAAAAAATTGAAGAAGAAGCAATACTTCCTAAACCATTTATGAGGGCAACATAACCCTGATAACAAAACATGGCAAAGATAACACATACAAAAAGAAACTACGAACTGATATCTCTGATGAATACAGATGCAAAAATTCTACACAAAATACTAGCAAATCGAATATGGCAGTACTTTGAAAAATAATACATCATGATCAAGTGGGGTTCATTCCAGGAGAACAGAATGGTTCAACGTACACAAATCGATCATTGTAATACACCACATTACCAAAACAAAAAATAAAAATCATATGATCTTGTTCATAGATGCAGTAAAAGCATTTGATAAGTTACAACATCCATTTATGATGAAAATACTTCCATCCAAGTACTAACCAGGTCTGACCCTTATGGTGAAAATACTCAATAAAATAGATATAGAAGGAAAGTACCTCAACATAATAAAGACCATGGATGACAAATGTTCAGCTAATATCATGCTCAATGATAAAAAACAAAAAGCTTTTTCTCTAAAATTAGAAACAAGATAAGGATGGCGACTCTTACCACTGTTATTTGGCATAGTACTGGAAATTCTAGCCAGAACAGTCAGGCAAGAGAAGGAAATAAAGGTCATCCAAATTGGAAATGAAGAAGTAAATGTCACTTTTTGCAGATGACATGATTCTTTATATAGAAAACCCTAAAGATTTCACCAAAAACTATTAGCAACAATAAGCAAATACAGTAAAGTTGCAGGATACAAAATCAATGCACAAAAATCAACTGCATCCCTATATACTAACAATGAAATTTCAGAAAAAGAAATGAAAAAATATTTGTTTCACAATTGCAACAAAAATAATAAAATACCTAGGAATAAATTTAACAAAATATCTGAAGGACCTATATACTGAAAACTACAAAGCATTATTAAAAGAGATGGAAAAAGACAATAATAAGGAAAGATATTTCATGTTCATGTACTAGAAGAATCAACATAGTTAAAATGTCCATATTCTCCAAAGCGATATACAGATCAGATTTAATGCAATATCCATTCAATTTTTAAAAGAAATAGAACAACAACAACAAAAAATCATCAGATTTGTATGGGACCACAGAAGATTCCAAAAAACCAAAGCAAACCTCAGAAAAAAAGAACAAAGCCAAAGGTATCACACTAACTGACTGCAAATTTTACTACAGAGCAACGATAATGAAAACAGGATGATATTGGCAGAAAAACAGACACACGGACCAATGGAAGAGAATTGAGAGCCCAGAAATAAAACAAAATGTATATGGGCAAATAACTTTTGATAAAGAGGCCAAAAACATACAAAGGAGAAAAGAAAGCCTCTTCAATAGATGGTGCTGGGAAAATTGGAAAACCACATGCAAAAAATGAAACTAGACTACAGTTTGTCTCCATGTACAAAAGTTAATTCAAAATTGATCAAAGACCTAAATATATGATCTGAAAGAATAAATTGCATTGAAGAAAATATAGGTGCTTAACTTATGGACCTTGTTCTTCGAAAAGACTTTATGAATTTGACCCCAAAGGCAAGGGAAGTAAAGGCAAAAATAAATAAATGGGCCTATATCAAACTAAAAAGCTGCCTAGCCAAAGAAACTGCCAACAAAAGAAAAAGGCAACCAACCAAATAGGAGAAAATATTTGGAAACAACAGCTCCAACAAGGGGTTAATATCCAAAATACTTGAGGAACTTATACAACTCAAATCCAATCAATCAAACCATACAATAAAAAATGGGCAGAAGACCAGAACAGACACTTCTCCCAAGAAGACATACAAATGGCCAACAGATGTATGAAAAGATGCTCAACTTCACTAGCTATTAGGAAATGCAAATCAAAACTACAATGAGATACCACCTCACACCTGCTAGAATGGCTATTATTAGCAATACAAATACATGAAGTGTTGGAGAGGTTGTGGAAGGAAAGGAATTCTCATTCAGTGCTGGTGGGAATGTAAACTGGTGTAGTCACTGCGGAAAACAATATGGAGGTTTCTCAAAAAACTAAGAATAGAGTTACCACATGACCCAGCATTCCCCCTTCTGGGTATCTACCGATAAACTAAAAAACAAACATTTATTCACAAAGATATATGCACCCTGTGTTCATTACAGCATTATTCATGGTGGCCAAGACATGAAAACAACCCAAGTGTCCTACCATAGATGATTAGATAAAGAAGATGTGGTACATACATACAATGGAATACTACTCAGTCAGAAGAAAACATGAAATACTGCGTGATGGACCTTGAAAATATTATGGTAAGCAAAATAAGTCAGTCAGAAAAAACTAAGAACCATATTATTTCACTCATATGTGGGATATAAAACTGAAACTCATAGACACAGATAACAATATGGGGTTTGGGGGTATAGTAAAGGTAAAGGGGGCCAAATATATGGTGATGGAAAATGATTTGACTTTGGGTGGTGATCATACAGTGCAATCAATATACAGATATAGAAATGTATACTTGAAACCTGCATAATCTTATTAACCAATGTCACCTCAATAAATTTAATTAAAATATAAAATAAATTTAAATAGAATTTATTTCAAATAAAAATGTTTAATGTAATATATAATGTTTATAATATATATTATTTCAATATATTATATATATTCCTTAAATATATTTACTAATTTATGCTTATAATATTGTATATTTATATGTCATATTTATAAATTATTTAAAGGTATATTTGGTGACCACCAAATGTAATTAAAACAGTAATTAGTGCTGAAGGAAGGAGAATGGTATTGATGATAGAGGAATAAAAGTTTTACTTTAATTTCATACTTTTTGTAATTTGCTTTTTTAAAAAAAAAGGTCTGCTACTTTGATTTAAATGTTTTAAACATTTAACATATTGTTCATCTACTGCTTTCTTGAATTTTTACAAATACAAGCACATCCTTTATTTAATGTTGTGTTTTGCTGTAATAGCTCTGTCTTTTCTCTAGCTTTTTGCTGGGAGTTATCACTTATGTTCTTACTCTGTTCATTGGGTCTCTGTAATTTGCTGCTTAGACTATGCTTTGTTATGGAGAAATTATATATCTCAAGTGTTTGAGATTAACTTATAAACAATAGTTAACAGTTTTAAATATATTAGAAATTTTTCAATAAGAAAGTACAACAATTTTTGTACATAGGCTTTGTGAAAGATATATCATTAGCCTTCTTCGCTAATTTTATTTGTTTTCCCCTTTACTACTGATACTGAGAGCCCTTTGGTCTGTCTCCGAGAGGTGCTAGCACTCTTCCACAGAGGCAGGAATCCACTGTGGGTTGGTCTATCTGTTCTCATGAAAGAACACTAGGTTAATTCATTCTTGGTTTAATGAAGACATTTCTAATGTACATACTGATAAAATAAGTTCCTCTATAATGAGTACTTAGCAACGAACTGCAATCTCCACTCTTCACCACTCAGGGAGCTTGAATCACTTGCAGTATTTATTCCTCTAGGTATGTCACTCTTTTTTTTTTTTTTTTCTCCCAGTCAGATCAAAGGGCTGATGATAATCTTGCTTTGTGGAATGTCTTCAGAAATCACCCTAGTAAATCTCTCTCCCCTTGTATGCCCCAATAAGCATTTTGTGTTTTTTAAATTTATTGTTTGTATTATTGTGTTAGAACATTGTATAGTACCTGACATAGATTCCTTTCAAAGCAGATATCCAACCGAAATTTCAGTTGTCTCATTTCTATGAATAAATTTAATCTGAAATTTTTGCAATACCATGGAAATCTATAAATATACATAACTGACCAGAATTTGTAGGGGTCTCTAATAAGTCTAGTATAATTGTGGCCACTCATTTGAAAATAATACATTTTTTTGTGGTATACAATTTAGGTTAACTTGTGGTACCACTTGAGATCCATTCCTCATTTTCCTACATTCACTTTCCCCTACCTTTAATCTGCTCTTTGCTGTTGAAAAAACAGGTGATACTTATTTTGGCATCAGATCTTTTCAGGGCAAATATTCTCTCTGCCCCCTTCAAGCTGTAGGGCTGTGGCAAAGCTACTCAACCTTTGTAAACAATGGTGTCTTCATCTTTACAAAAGGCATTAGTAATGTACAGCTCATCATGTTTTTGAGAGGAATAAATGAAATAATGAGAGTTTAGCAAATAGCATATGGTCTGGCAGGTAGCAATTATTAGTTATCATTACTGTTGTAGCCTCCCTTAAACATTTTAGATAAGAAATCAGTCTTCCAATTTATGTGTGTGTGTGTGTGTGTGTGTGTATGATATTCATATATATGCATATATACACATATATATGTATATTATTTGAACCACATAGATTTTAACCATTGCATATAAATAGCTTCTTTACATTATTTTCTATTTTATTCCAATAAATCCAACATAGCCAGTTTTAAGAGAGAACCTGATAGCTTGACATCCAGCAGAGAACATATATTCAGGATAATGCTCACAGCTTGCTATAAATGCAAGTCTATGAGCACAACCTGATGCAACCATAAAAAAGTGTTTTGCAGAGAACTACAGGAAATGGAAAGAATGATGGAAAATATAAATATATTCTAATCGGTTTCTAGGAAAATGAAATGTGTGCATGAAATACTATTAAATTGAAGGCTAATACATGATATGTCAAAATGTATTCCATGTTCTCATCTGTGGTTCAAATATTTTATTCTTAGAAATTCCTTTTATTTAAAGTGTCTCATCTTCCCACACAGTTCAGTTAAATCATGTTTCTTTTGTGAAAATAAATTGCATGGTCCTGGAAAGCATGTTTATACTGTCCTTTGTTTTAAATAGTTGGTTTATTCAAATTAAGATGAAAGTCTATACCAACCAAACTTTCCTATGAATTTCTTTTCTTCCTATTTACTTTGTTTTCCTTTCCCTCTTCTCTGTTTCATGCATTTTCTAATGCTTACTCTGTGAATATATATGTGCACAGCTGTGTCTTTTGAACTAATCTCTATTTTTTCCTCCCTAAGTTTCTCTTTAGTTTTTGGAGAAGAAAGGAAATAGGCAAAACAAGAAGGAAGGAAGTTGATTTTAGATACTTTTTCCAATCCTGAAACATTTTCGGTTTATCAATTATATACTTCTGACCAAGATCTACATTTCCTTTATTAGGAAGAGAAAGGGAATATGCAGACTGCTTCATCTGCAAATAGACGTTCAACTCTCAGTGTCTCAAAGAAACAGGGTGCTTTGGGTTTTATGCTTATCCATCTACCACACACATGCCTGGTAGAAGTCATTGCACTCTGCATGATTGAGAGGGAGAATCCATTACCCAGCATAAGATACAGGGTAATTAAAATGCATCAACTCAATTGTTATCTATGATGTGTCTCTAATTTCTACAGTCTCCTTCCTCATGTCATCAAGTCAATGGCAACATTCCTAGATGGTAATTTATATTGTCTAGCCCTGAAATTTTTGAAAGAAGTCTGGCACCAACATACTGGCTGGCAGACAAACAGCCAAGAGATCAAATGTGTTGAGACTTTTTTTGAAAATGCTTTTTGTTTGCAAATATGGTTTAGAACTATGGCAAAAATTGCTCATGAGGCATTTTCATCCTGAAAATGTATGAGAATCCCTTCTGTTAAAATAAAGAAAGAAACATAATTATAAACGCTGGCAGCAGAAGATTGAATTCTCCATATATTTGGGATTTTGAAAGTATGTTCCAGACATAGGACTCCAATTCTGAATGAGAATGTGGATTAATGTTTAATGATTTGTCTTGTTGTCAATGAACAGATAATTCCCCTAACAACTTGAGAAAAGTATATCTAAACAAGACATTTCTTTAGTTTCTTTTTCATTTGAATTTATTTTCAGTTAGCGTATACTCTGGCTACTTCTGTAGAATACTTAAACGCTTTCTTCAAATAAAGGACCTAATTCAATTTCAAAAACACATTTTTATAGATTCGTTTTTTTTTTCTTTATTGTTTATTAGAGAGAGAGGAAGGGAAAAGGAGAGAGAAACATTGATGAGAGAGAACATCGATTCGCCACCTCCTGCATGCCCCCCACTGGGGATTGGGCCCGCAACCTGGGCATGTGCCCTGACTGGGAATTGAACCAGCGACCTCTTGGTGCATGGGTTGATGCTCAACCACTGAGCCACACCAGCTGAGCAAAAACCCATTTTAATATTTAGTCTTTAATTCAAACTTCACTGATACCCCTTAAATAAAACTCACATATCAGCCTCATGATGGAAGGAGACTTGACTTGGGGTAGTGAATACACAATACAATATAGAGATGATGTATTGTAGAATTGTATACCTGAAACCTGTGTAATTTTATTAACCAATGTCACCCCAATAAATTAAAAAAATATTTAAGAGTAGAAGAATATGTGTGGCAATAACACTTTGCCCAGTACAGAATCAGCTTTCTAGGGATTAACCCTCTTTTGGAAACTAGATTGCAATAGATGTAAAGAAGGGGTGTGAACACAATGAAAGCTCTACATTTTAGTTTATAGTAAAAATTTATAGCAGGAGACAAACACTAGAGCCTTTATTTCAAAGGATCCTATAACCCTGAATATTTCAATTAATCATGGTAGAATCCTTGAGATGTGGTATAGAAAATATCTCATTTAAAAATATTATTTTATTTATACTTTTCCAAGCCACCACTGATTATAAAGTTCATGAAGACAGAGATTATGTCTCCTTTAGTCTTCCCTATATCCCTAATACTTAGCAGAGGACTTACATGTTTGATTACCTGATCATACAGGATGATCAGGTCAAATGGATGCCTAGTTAAATGTTCCTTTGGGGCATACTTACACTAAATATTATCTGAAGTTTATTTGAAATTTAAATTTCAGTTGGCATTCTGTATTTTATTTGTAAATTTCCATTCCTTCCTATGTGTTGAATAAATGAAGAAATAAATGTTTAAAAAGATTTTCTAATGCCCAGAAGATTGTATTGAAGAGTGTTATATTTATTTTAGAATAATTTCTGCTTATAGCAATTAATATGTGGAGTAATCTGTGTTTATAAAAATAAACATTAAAGTATATATGCCAGATGAGCACATTTCTTCAAAGGTAGACACTAAGGATTTCCTATTTATTCTCTAATATATATTTTCACAAGATTTTTAAATTGTTTTTTAAAACTATTAAATGAATTAAAACAAGAGGAATTGAGAGAAGACAAGGGAAAGAAGTATCAATATTTCCTACCTGCTTATTATTTTATAGCTTCTTCCTGATCATTGAATACCTACAGCCATAGACACTTAAATCTTGTTTCTGTGAACTCTCTCTCACTCATAGTGGATGCTTTGTGTGTTTGGAAATTTTTTTTGTAAGTAATTTTTACTTTAACATAATCAGCAGTGTCATGGGGCCTACAGTGAGGTAGCTTTCCTCTTCAGTAAAAGTTGCCTTCTTTTCCCCCAGTGTGCAGGGAGTGCCACTAATCTGAGATTATGCTCCCACCCCCCAAAATGGCCCTTGCCTTAATGTGCAATTTCAGGTTCCAGTGCTCTAAAGTGCTTGGGTCTGAAGACTTAGTATCAAGAACACATATTCACATTTGTAGCCAGGGTAATAAAATTTTTTAAGTTTTTTTTCTCTGCTATATCCTCCTTATCATTTTTCAATTTCCTATATTTTATTCCTTTATTTTAAGTCCAGAAATGTAATAAAATGATGTTTGCTGAATGCAAACAGAAACTTGAGAGACACTTGGAACGATACAGATGTTACAGACTCTGTCTCCCATTGTGAAATAGTCACAGGGATGAGGAGCCCAGTTAATGGATTATTTTATTGAAATGAAAGAGGAAAGGTTTAGTTAGAACTGGAGTTAACTACAACCTCTGAAGGGGACTAGGTTTCACCACCTTATTAACCTATATAATTCTGAAACAAATTTTATCGGTGTGTAGTAATGAATTCCCCCACAAACTCTTTCTTGTTTTCAATCAAAGGAAAACACCCTCATTTGTTTCTTTTACCAAGATAAGATTTCTCCCTCTTTAAATTTTTTAGAGCACTTTATCGGCAGCACACAGGATATTTAGTGCAATTCATTATTTATGCATTGTCCTATAATCCCCCATAAATTATAAACTGCCTAAAGGCAAGCAGAGTCTCACTCACTTTTTAATCTCCTGAAAAATACTTAAGACACAGATTCAAGCTTTTTAAAAATAATTGTGGCCAAAAAAACCTGTAACGTAAAATTCACCATCTTAACCATTTTAAGCATACATTTCCGTTGTGTTAAGTATATTTACATTGTTGTGAAATACAAAACTGTTTCATCGCAAATCTGACACTCTATATACCTGTTAAAGAACCCTCTTTTCCTGACAGCTTCAAGTTTACAAGGCAACAACTATATATAGATAGATATATAGACATACGATGTATATCTATAGCATAAATATAGACATACATGTCTGTAGCATCTATCAAGCTATAAACTAAAAGGAGTAAAGGGCTCCCATAGGTATAATTTTTGTAGGGGTTGTCTTTTGACCTTTTCTTTTAGTAAGAACTTTGGAGATTCTCATACTTATGACATGTTGTAACAAAAGATCAGATGGTACATCTTATTAAAATTTTTAAAAAAATCCATAAGTGATTACCTTCGTTTTTTTTCTTTAGGTCAGATATTAGGTAGCTATTTTCAAAAGCAAAAAGATTGAACTCTTTGCCTTGGAGAAGTAAAGGTATGAAACATTCAGATTAAGACATGTCTTCTACCCATTTTGCCTAGCAATTAACAATTTCTAGAGAAAATCCTGTTATTATCTTCTTGATACTATAAAAATTTATATGCTTTTCTGAAAATAAGAATAAGCTCATTCTCCTAAAATATATCCACAGCCTTGCTATGTCATGGTTTTATATAAATTGGAGCTGTTTTTGAGACCTCCAGATGTCAGTAATTCTAAATCATCGTTTTAAACTGTTTGGAGGATTGCAGTCATGAAGACAATTAATCAAGCAAGGTTGAAGGTATGAGGGGCCATCAATTCTTGCAGTACTAATACATTTATAACAGACACATTTTTTCTTTTTTTGTCCTTTATTTTTTTTTTCTTCTTCCTTTTCTTCCTTTCGTCTCTTTAATCTACCATTGTTTTTCTTTACTTTCATCATATATGTTTTTCAGAATGCTTAGGGAAAAAAAGAAACCTAAAAAATCATGGCAAAAGCAACCCCTAGAAAACTGAAGACACTTTTACCAACTTAATGGCAACCTTTTTTTTTTCCCATTAAATTTGATATTTTTAAGTGTTTACTTATTGCTGTTAACCTAAAAGTAAAAGGCTTAAGTGAGAGGCAACAAGCATTTATTTGAGACCTAAAAGAATAATTGTTAGGGAAGCACTAATTCAGGTAGAACAAATAGTGTCTGATGAGGAGGCAAAGGCGAGGGGTATTGATGAGAAAGGGAATAAAGAAAGGGATTTCTATAGGAGCAGATAAGCTAACATAGTGCTGCTAAATCTAGAGAATGTTTAAATTTTCATTCCAGTATCCATAATATCTGCTTTCTTGTTCTCTTTGCAAATAGTTGTTTAAGATACAATGTTGCTTTAGGCTCAGTCCAAAAGTTATTTTGCCGAATTTTACCATTCCAGAGGTTTGAGGAGTAAGACATACAAAGGAGTTCCTTTGGGATGGCAGCTCCGACTCTATTTTAAAGTAACTTTTTATATTATTATTATTATTATTATTATTATTATTATTATTATTATTATTATTTTACATGATTCTAAAAGTCCCCTAAGGATTTACAAAGAGAGAAACTCATATGAGAGGCAGGACCACATTATGAGCTCAACTGTAAAAGTTCCTATTCCCTAATAAGTTCCTATTAGACATTAGAAAATACTCAGTGTTCTACTAGTGATAAGAGAAACTCAGTATCTTATTGGACACTCTTCATGACAAAATCAGCGAAGGTGGAGACATGCACATCACTGAGGCTCCCTCTGCTCTCAAGTGACTTAACATTAACTTGGAAGATATAGAAAGTATATAGAACCCAATAAAATTATGTCCTAGAGACTAAAAAAAAATAGGGTAAAAATGTTAAAAGTAATGTTACTTGGGGGTAGAATATGAGAGGAAAACATTTAATTAAGATTTGAAGGAAAGATTCAGTATTTACAGGTGATTAATGATGTGGAACATCTTTTTGTACATATTGACCATATGAATATCTTCTTTGGAAACAAATGTCTATTTAGATCTTCTGCCCATTTTTTAATTGCATTGTTTATTTTTTGCTATTGAGTTCTTTATATAGTTTGCATATCAGCCCCTTATCATATATATATATATATATAAAATTTGGAAATATTTTCTCCCATTCAGTAGATTGCCTTTTTATTTGTTGATAGTTGCCTTTGCTGTGCAGAAGTTTTTATTTTGACATAGTCCTTATTATTTATTTTTTTTGTCCTGTTGTGTTTCCTTTTGGTATCAGATTCAAAAATTATTTCAAACACCTATGTCAAAGAGCTTATTACCTATGTTTTTTTTCCTAAGAACAGACTGACAGCTGTCAGTGGGGAAGGGAGTTTGGGGGCTGGGTAAAAATGATGAAGTTATTAAGGAGGAAAAGATCCTTATAGACAACAGTATGATGATTATCAGAGGGAAAAGGAGGGTGGAGGTAGGTAGAAGAAGGTAAAGAGGGGATAAATTGAGATGGAAGGAGATTTGACTTGGGGTGGTGAACATAAAATACAATATACAGATGATGTATTGTATAATTGTATACCTGAAACCTATAAAATTTTCTTAACCAATATCATCCCAATAAATTCAATTAAAAAAAAGAATTTATGGTACTAGTTCTTACATTGAAGCTTTTATCCATTTTGAGTTAATATTTGTTGATAATAAAATATGATGGTCTTGCCAGGCTGGTGTGGCTCACTGGTTGAGCGTTGACCCATGCACCAAGAGGTTGCCAGTTCTATTTCCAATCAGGGCACATGCCCAGGTTGTGGGCCCAATCCCCAGAGTGGGGCATTCAGGAGATGGCCAGTCAATGTTCTCTCTCATTGATGTTTCTATCTCTCTCTCCTTCTCCCTTCCTCTCTCTCTAAAATCAATAAAGGAAAAATATTTTTTAAAAATATGGTAGTCTAGAGATATGATTTTTTATGAGATTGTATCAAGGCAATTCACTTGGGAAAAAGAACCATCTTTTCAACAAATGATTCTAGGACAAATGAATATCTACATTCTGAAGAGTGAAGTTGTACACTTACCTCATACCCAATTCAAAAATTTACTCACAATGGATCTAAATATGTGTGAAAATTATAAAAATATTAGAAAACATATGAGTAAAATCCTGTGAGCTTTGGCTAGGCAAAATATTCTTTAATATGAAACCAAAAGAACACATGACAAAAAGAAAAAATAATAATTTGGTATTGATAAATTTTAAAAAATTGGACTTCTATAGATACTATTATGGAAGTGGAAAACAGCTCACAAAATAGGAACAATTATTTTCATATATTGTATCTGACAACATATTTATATCTAGTGTAGGTATACCTTCTTTTATTGTACTTCACTTTATTATGCTTCATAGATTTTGCATGTTTTACGAATTGAAGGTAAGAGTCTCTATCCGCAAAAAGACTATGAGCTGCTATACTGCAAATTTTGTTTAAATGTGGTGATTTGGAACCAAATCTGCAATATCTTCAAGGCATGCCTGTATATATAAAGAACTCTTACAACTGGATGATAAAAAGATAAACAACCCAATTAAAAATGGGCAAAATATCTAGAGAGACATTTCTCCAAATACGATATACAAACAAAGAGTAAACATTTAAAGATGCTCAACATCAGTAACCATAAGAAAGCAGATTGAAACCACAACGTGATACCACTTTGCAGCCCTAGGATAACTATAATAAAAAAGTCAGAGAGTAACAAGTGTTGTCAAGAATGTGGAGAAATTGGCGTCTTTATACATTTTTGGTCGGAATATAAAATGGTGCATCCCCATTGTAAAGTAGTCCAGCAGCTCTTTAAAATGTTGAACAGAATATGACCAAATGATTCAGCAATTCTACTTCTAGGTATATCTAAGAGAAATAAAAATGTATGTCCACACAAAAATTTTTACGTGGATTTTCATTGTAGCATTAATTATAATCACCAAAAATGAAAATAACCCAAATGTCCATCAATTAATAAATGGCTTAATGCAATATGGAATATCCATATAATGGAATATGACTGAGCAATAAAAAGAAATGACACAACTGAGGCAAATATTACAAGCCTAAATTTCATGTTAGTGAAACAAATGGACCATAAACAAGATATGCAGTATAAATATTATGCTAGGTAGAGAAATTACTCAAGGAGAAAAAAATAACTTAGGGAAGGAGAAATTATCCAGGCACAAAATTTTAGATAGTGTAGCCAAGGAAGTTCTCATAGAGAAGATGGCCTTTGAGTGAAGACTGGATGGAACTGGGTGGGGAATGAGTCCTGCATTTATTAGAAGGAAGAGACAGAGGAAACAGTAAGTGTGAATCTCTGAATTGTCTAGGGATTATTAGAGAACATTGAAGTTGTAGTGTAGTAATCGAGGGAAGAGAACTAGTTAATGAATTTAGGAAAGAAATGTTGATAAAACCACATAGAGCTTTGTGGTGTATGATAAAGACTTAGACATTTTCTCTGGTTGAAATAAAAAAAATGATATTTATTATAAAAGTGATACTATGTAAATAATATTTTATTTTTTAATGCTTATTGATTATTTAATACATACCAACACAGTTCTAAACACTTAAAGGTAAAAAACAAAACAGCCCTGGATGATTTGGCTCAGCGGTTAGAGTGTCAGCTCGTAGACCAAAGAGTCGCAGATTCTATTCTGGTCAAGGGTATGTGCCTCAGTTGTGGTTCGGTCCCCAGCCCTGGTCGGGGTCTTGCAGGAGGCAACCATTGGATGTGTCTCTGTTGCATCGATGTTTCTCTCTCTCTCCCTCTCTCTCCCTCCCTCCAACTCTACCTGAAGATAAATGAAAAAAAAAAAATCCTCAGTGAGGATTTAAAAAAGTGTAAAAAATACATTTATAAATAATATATAAATATGATAAAAAAAAGAGTTTAAAGAAATAGAAAGACATACAGTGAAGAGTAAGACTCCCTCCCATGCCCATATCTCCTCTACCTCATTTCTGCTCTCTTGGGCAATCATTGCTACCATTGTTGGTGTGTTTTTTGTTTGTTTTTGTAATATCCTTCTAGAGACTGTTGTACTCTGTATTTGAAAGCATATATGTACTTTTTTTACACAAATGGTTATGTGCTAATATATTGTTCTACTTGTTCTACTATATTGTTCATGTGTTTTTCATTTTTGACATATTAGAGATCAACTCGTGTAAACAATATTTTAAGAGAATTCATCTCGTTTTTATTTTAAGAATCCTCTGTAGAAGGGTAAAGGAGTAAGCAAGAGACTAGTTATGAGGTTTTTGCAGTAACAGTGGCCAAAGATGATATTATCTCAGACTGAGGCTATGGTAGTCAACCCAGCACAGAAAGTATAGTGTGAATGCTGCCCCCTTGAGTTGTGCCATATGAAGGGCTTGGTAAATGCAGTTGGTGTAAAGGGGTCAAATTCAAGATATATTTTAAAGGTGAAACCAATAATATTTATTGATAGATTACCTGTGGAGGGGTTTGTGAGGGAAAGAAAAGCATAAAATATGATTTTCGGTCTTCAGCCTGAGCTCATTTCTGAAACAGGGATGATTGCAGGAGAACCATGTGTATGAGAATCTCACAAGCTCAGATTTGTGGGAATTAAGTTTAAGTTGTCTATTAAATATCCAAATGGGGCTGCCTTTGCAACTGATAAAGTTTAGGGCAGAAGTCTGGTCTGGAGACATAAATTTTGAAAATATCAGAGTGATGCTATTTAAAGCCAGAAGCCAGAATGAGAACATATTGCCTTTTTCACCTCTCACCCAATTCATCACCTCCTTTATTAGATGTTCTCTGGGCTTCCAAACTGACATATGCCCCTCCCATGCACTTTTTAACATTTTCTTTAAAAATTAAAGTATAGTAAGAATACCATATTCTATCAGTTTCTGGTGTACAACATAGTGATTTGACATTTATGTACCTTACAATGTGATCACATCTGTCACCTTACAAAGTGATTTGGTATTATAGACCATGTTCTCTGTGTTTTGCATTACATTCCTGTATCTTACTTATGTTATAACTAGAAGTTTGTACCTCTTATTTCCCTTTACCTTTTCCCCTCCCCTCCCTCCTCTCTGGTAATCATAAGTTAGTTCTCTTCATGAATCTGTTTCTGTTTTGTCTGCTTGTTTGATTTAGATCCCACATATAAGTGAAGCCATAGTGTGTTTGTCTTCCACTGTCTGACATTTCATTTAGCAGAATACCTTCTAGGTTCATCTATGCTGTAGAAATGGCAAGATTTCATTTTTTTCTTTATTGCTGAGTAGTGTTCCATGTATATATATATATATACCACATCTTTATCCATTTATGTATTGATGGACACTTAGGTTGCTTCCATATCTTGGTCATTGTAAGTAATGCTGCAATGAGCATTTTGGTGCATATCTTTCGAGTTACTGTTTTGTTTTCTTTGGATAAATATTCAGAAGTGGAATTACTGAGTCATATGGTAATTCTGTTTTTAATTTTTTGAAAAAATTCCATAATGTTTCCCGTAGTGGCTGCACCAGTTTACAATCCCACCAGTAGTGCACAAGGGTCCCCCTTTGGTTACATCCTTGCCAACACTTGTTATTTATTGACATTTTAATAATAAACACTCTGACAAGTGTGAGGTAATATCTAATCATGGTTTTGATTTGTATGTTCCTGGTGATGGTTAACATATTTTCATATGTCTGTTGACCAACTGTGTGTCTTCTTTGGATAAATGTGTGGGGTTTATCTTTAGTCCTTCTCTGTTCCGTTCTTCTTCTCTTGATCTCCTCCCTGTGGTTTCCTGGTTTTCATTAGTGTTTTGTTTGGGTTCCTTTTTCTTTATTTTTTGTGTATCTTTTCTAGGTTTTTGGTTTATGTTTACCATGAAGTTCATATACATTGATGTATATCTAGAGTAAGCTGTAGGAATTTAAATTCAAATGTATTTTTATAGTGCTACATTTTTATGCCCCCCACATGTCTGTTTTTGATGTGATATTTTAGATCATTTTATTTGTCTAGCTGCCAACTACTTATTGTAGTTCTAGATTATTTTGCTGCTTTTGTCTTTTAACATTTATATTGTCTTTATAAATGGCTGATCTACTATCTTGGTTATATAGTTACCTTTACTAGTGAGATTTTTTTCTTTCATTTATTTTCTTATTTCTGATCATGGCCATTCTTTGCAGCTTAAGGAAAACCCTTTAACATTTCTTGTAGAGCCAGCTTAGTGGTGAAAAATTCCTTTAATGTTAGGATACTCTATAATAATAGAGCCTAGGGTTTATCAAACATGACTGTCTGGAGAATGTAACCAAATATGTATCCAAATAATGGAATGGAACCATTAATCCTATGACCAGTGCAAAGATGTTCAAATAAGTCTAAAAAAGTCCTATTTGGTAATGGAATGTAGAAAATATTTTTGATTCTTATAGAACTAACCACATTGTTCATTAGATTCCACAAATAGAGATTATGTAATACTTGTGTTTCTCTGACTGGCTTATTTCACTTAGCATAATACTCTCCAGGTCCATCCATGCTGTTGCAAAACAGATCCAGAGACATGGAAGCAGGGAACAGACTGAGGGAATCTCAGATGTGGGGGGGGGGATTTTAACCAAAAACGGATATACATATTTGCATAACCAATGGACATAGACAATAGTGCAGTGAAGGCATGGGAGGGTGGGAGCAGGGAGGAGGGGGTCAACTGGGGAAAAGGGGGACATCTGTAGTACTTTCAACAATGAAGATTAATTAAACAAATAAACAAATGAAAAACACATAAGCAAAAGGGAACTAATAATTGCTAAGAAGTAAATCTATAAAAATACAGGAAAAAACAAACACGCAAACAAAACAAAAACCAAAAAAAACCAATCACACTGCTTCTAGTAATACCTGTTCTTTGAAATCATGTATTCTGTCAGTACCAGCTCAGTAATATTTATAAAAATATGATCTAGAGTCAAATCCTAATGTTGTAAATGACTGCTCAAATAACATCAGACAGGTTTCTCTCCAACAGTACTTCTCAGAGGCTTTAATATCTAAGTGCACATTATGAATTTGCAAGTAGGGGTGTTATATACTATGTGACCTCAGAGCTCGTCCTTCACAGAATATCTCACGGGACTAGTATTCAATGGACCACATGTTGGGAAATTCCATACTATGTTACATGACCTTCCAGAATGATAAATAAATACAATGAAAAGGCAACAAAAATGATCTGAGCTGTGTAGCATTTAAAAATTTTTGTGGAATACAAAGCAAAGCCTTCCTAATTTACGGCACAGAAATCAAGAGCCTTAGATGTTATGTACCTCGTCCAGTATCACTAAACTATTAGCATCAGGGGCAAAACTATATCCCACATTTCTGACTTTTATTTATTGCTATCTTTACCCTATGAAAGTATGAAGCATTGATTTCATGTTTGAAACTCTCATACTTGTGAAGGGTGGGTCTATAAAAATATATAAAATAAAATATCGGTTTACTTTCATTTTCTTTCTGTTTTTGTTTTCTTTTGAAAAAGTGTTTTGTTGACTCTCTCACCCCTCTAGATATATTACTGTGATATGTATCTAGAAACCATAATAAATTTTGTCATTTTTCTAGGCGTTAACAATTTTCTTAAACAGTGTAATTAACTTGTACAAAGACATCTGCCAACTATAAAGTTTACCATTTGAAATTGTAATTCAAAAACTTGTTAAAATACAAGATTTGCCATAAAACCAAAAATTGTAACAATAGCAACAAAAGCAATTGAAATCTAACATATAAATAAATGATAGCTATGTCATTAGGAGCATTATAATTAATGTTATGTGAAGAACTTTCATTATAAGATCCATTTTTCAACTTGATAATAAAAGATGTTGAGGAGTTTTATAGGGTGTAAATAAGTTAAACATAAAATGATTAATTCTGATATAAATAATTGTTTATAATAAGAAAAGATAGAAACAGAGACTCTAAATGAAATACTAGATCAAATGGATTTAATAGATATATACAGAGAATTACACCCCAAAATTACAGAATTCACATTCTTCTCAAGTGCACATGGGACATTCTCAAAGATAGACCACATGTTAGGACACAAACTAAGTCTCTACAAGTTCAAGAAGATTGAAATCATATCAAGCATCTTCTCAGATCACAGTGGCATGAAACTAGAAATCAATTGCAACAAGAACATGCAAAGACATTTGAACACTTGGAGGCTAAATATCATGTTATTAAACAATGAATGGGTTACTGAGGAGATCAAGGAAGAAATTAAAAACTTCCTGAAAACCAATGAAAATGAACACACAACAACACAAAATCTATAGGATGCAGCGAAAGCAGTTCTGAGAGGGAAGTTCATAGCACTACAGGCCTACCTCAAGAAACAAGAAAAATTTCTAATAGACTATCTAACCTCACAACTTAAAGAACTAGAAAGCAAACAAAAAGAAAATCCCAGAGCAAGCAGAAGGAAGGAAATAGTAAAAATCAGAGCAGAAATAAATGACATAGAGACCAGAAAAACAATTCAAAGGATCAGTGAAACAAAGAGCTGGTTTTTTGAAAAGATAAACAAGGTTGATGGACCCTTAGCTAGACTCACCAAGAAACAAAGAGAGAGAACCCAAATACACAAAATCAGAAATGAAAGAGGAGAAGTAATAACTGACATAACAGAAATACAAAGGATCATTAGCAAATACTATGAACATTTATATGGCAACAAATTCGACAATCTAAATGAAATAGACAAATTTCTAGAAATACATAGTCTCACAAAACTGGACCGGGAAGAGATAGAAAACTTGAACAGACCAATAACATCTAAGGATATTGAAGATGTAATCAAGACTCTCCCAGCAAACAAAAGCCCAGGCCCAGATGGCTTCACGGGGGAGTTTTACTGAACATTCAAAGAAGAACTAACACCCATTCTCCTCAAACTATTTCAAAAAATTCAAGAAGAAGGAAGACTTCCAAACTCGTTTTATAAGGCCAGCATAATCCTAAATCCAAAACCAGAAAAAGACACTACAAAGAAAGAAAACTACAGACCAATATCCCTGAAGAACATAGATGCCAAAATCCTAAACAAAATACTAACAAATCGGATCCAGCAATACATCAAAAAAATAATTCACCATGACCAAGTGGGATTCATCCCAGGGATGCAAGGCTGGTTCAATATTCGCAAATCAATAAATGTGATACACCACATAAACAAAATGAAAGATAAAAACCACATGATCATATCAATAGATGCTGAAAAAGCATTTGACAAAATCCAGCACCCATTTCTGGAAAAAACGCTCAGCAATTTGGGAATAGAGGGATCATATCTTGATATAATAAAGGCCATATATGAAAGACCTACAGCCAACATCATACTCAATGGCCAAAAACTAAAAACATTTCCCTTAAGAACAGGAACAAGACAGGGATGCCCACTTTCACCACTCTTATTTAACATAGTACTGGAAGTCTTAGCCACAGCAATCAGATGTGAAGAAAAAATAAAAGGTATCCCAATTGGAAAGGAGGAAGTGAAACTGTCATTATTCACAGATGACATGATATTATACATAGAAAACCCTAAAGACTCCATCAAAAATCTACTAGACCTAATAAATGAATTTGGCAAAGTAGCAGGATACAAAATTAACATCAAGAAATGATGGCATTGTTATACACTAATGATGAACTCACAGAAAGAGAAACTAAAAAAACAATTCCATTTACCATCGTGGCAAAAAAATTAAGATACCTAAGAATAAACTTAACCAAAGAAGTAAAGGACCTATTTGCAGAAAACTACAGGACATTGAAAAAAGAAATAGAGGAAGATATAAAAAAGTGGAAGCACATACCTTGTTCATGGATTAGAAGAATTAACATCATTAAAATGTCCATATTACCCAAAGCAATCTATAGATTCAATGCAATCCCCATCAAAATACCAGTGACATATTTTACAGGACTAGAACAAATACTTCAAAAGTTGATATGGAACCAAAAAAGACCCCAAATAGCCACAGCAATCTTGAAAAAGAAGGACAAAGTAGGTGGGATCACAATACCGGATATCAGCTTATACTACAAAGCTACTGTAATCAAAACAGCCTGGTGCTGGCACAAGAACAGGCATATAGACCAGTGGAACAGAACAGAGAATCCGGAAATTGACCCAAGACATTATGCTCAATTAATATTTGACAAAGGTGGCAAGAGCATACAATGGAGTAAAGACAGCCTCTTTAATAAATGGTGTTGGGAAAATTGGACAGCTACATGCAAAAAAATGAAACTAGACCATCAACTTACACCATACACAAGAATAAACTCAAAATGGATAAAAGACTTAAATGTGACTCATGAATCCATAAAAATCCTAAAGAAAATGTAGGCAACAAAATTTCAGACATCATACGCAGCAGAATCTTCACTGATACATTACCTAAGGCAACAGAAACAAAGGGAAAACTGAACACATGGGACTACATCAAACTCAAAAGCTTCTGCACAGCAAAAGAAACAACCATCAAAGTGGAAAGGCAACCCACTGTATGAGAGAGCATAATTACCAATGATAAATCAGATAAGGGGTTAATCTCCAAAATATATAGAGTATTCATACAACTCAACAAAAGGAAGACAAAGAACCTAATTAAAAAATGGGCAGAGGAACTAAATAGACACCTCTCCAAACAGGACATACAAATGGCTAAGAGATATATGAAGAAATGTTCAACATCACTAATCATCAGAGAGATGCAAATTAAAACAACAATGAGGTATCACCTCACACCTGTCAGAATGGCCACCATCAACAAATCATCAAACAAGTGTTGGCGAGGGTGTAGAGAAAAGGGGACTCTAGTACACTGCTGGTGGGAATGCAGACTGGTGCAGCCACTGTGGAAAACACTATGGTGTTACCTCAAAAAATTAAAAATTGAATTGCCATTTGACCCAGTGATCCCACTTCTAGGAATATACCCTAAGAAGCCTGAAACACCAACCAGAAAGAATACATGTACCCCCATGTTCATAGCAGCACTATTTACTATACTAAGATCTGGAAACAGCCCAAGTGTCCATCAGTGGATGAATGGATAAAAAAGATAGTACTGCATGGAGTACTATGCAGCTGTAAGAAAGAAAGATCTCTTATCCTTTGCGCCGACACGGAGGGACCTCGAGATTATTATCCTAAGTGAAACAAGCCAATCAGAGAAAGACAAATATCACATGATCTCACTTATTTGTGGAATATAATGAACATAACAGTCTGAGGAACAGGGTAGAACCAGAGATGTGGAAGTAGGGTATAGACTGACACCCCTCAGAAGAGGGGGTGGGAGAGAGGGAAGAGGTAAACCACAGAACTTAAGCGCATATATGCATAACTGATGGACATGGACAACAAAGCTGGGGACGGGGTGGGGGGATGGGGAGGAGGGTGTCAATGGGGAAAAAAGGAGAAACATCTGTAACAAAAATAAATTAATAAAAAAAAGAAAAGAAAAGATAGACATTTTCTATAAATGTACAAAATAGAAATTACTCTAAAAAGGAGTATTCTTTTTTTTGTTAGCAAGAAGATGTTTTCCTTAATAAATACAGTAAACTATTATATATTTAGGAGGTCTAGATATGTTAGTGAATTAACATTTAATATAATATTATATTTATTCTTCTGATTAGATGTTCATTTCTATTAAAATGAACATTTGTCAATTTGCAATATGATTATGTAAAGTTATATTTGAACAAAACCATATGGTATAAGCTCAATATATATGCAATAAACATAGTTTATTTAAAAATGTTCATAAACAAAACTTTAGAAGTAACACTCCCTCTCCCCCCCCAAAATCTAACATATAATTGGCAAATAATTAAATCACAAATAAAAAATATAAGAATGTCCAGCACATAAAAAAAGGTAATCAGTGTCATTTGTCAGTAGGGAACTAAACACTGAAACCATATTTTTATACCTTTTCAAATTAACCATAGTGAATACAATTAGAAAGGCTGACAACACCAAATATCTGTGAATCTGTAAAGCGTACATTACTGGTGGGAATATAATGGTATATCTGTTGTAGAGCAGCTTTGCAGTTTTCAATAATTCCTAGAGATATTTAGCCAAGAGAAATGTATATAAATATGTGCATAGAAAGACTTGTATTCCTATTATTCATGAAAAAATTCCAACTATCCACTGATGAGAAAACGAATTCTCACTGTGTCATATATAATGTGCTATTCAACAACCAAAAATGATTTAATATACACCAGAAATTATGAGTGAAACTCACAGACGTTAAACTATACAAGAAAAGCTGATATAAAAATGTATATATTGTATAATTCAATTTATATTAAGCTTAAGAGGAGGAAAAATTAACTTTTGTGCTAGAAATTAGAACAATGCTTGTCTCCTCAGAGAGTAGAGTTGAGAATTTGAATAGAAAGGATACAAGGAGGCTTTCTTGTGTAACAGAAATATTATAATTTGATCCAAGTGTGATTTACATTAATGTATATCTTTGACAAAACTTTTTACATTTTACTCTGAAGATTATATATATATGTGTGTATATATATGTATACACTTAATTAAATATAGATTATACCTCACACTTATGAATACTTGCCAATTTTTTTCTTCCAAACTAGACTGTATTTTCATGATGGCCAGATTTATACCCACAGATTTATATATATATATATATATCTTATATATAGGAGGCAAATGTTTTTTGAATCGATATGTAAAGAAAAGCAAATGTATGAGTTTGATGGACTAAACTTGATAATTGAAGATGGTGAGGAGTTAACTATGACATATTTTTGGTCTGAAGAAAAAAGATGAATTTCAGGGTCACACAAATGCATTTGATGTGGGATGTGCTGGAATAAAAGCTGTTCATTTTCAAGAGATGAGTTCAGTTTGAATATGTTGAGTTTGGGATAATTTTATGGCATCTGTAATATATTACCAAAAAAACAACTAATTTAATTCCATTATTCCTTCCATAATAATCCAGGGAGCAAGCAAATATTTCAATACAGCTTAATTATTCTGAGTTGCATCCTGTTAGCAAAGATATCTGCCGAGACTTGAAATAGGCAGTATCTGCCCAACACTTAGGAGTAAGAGTAACATCACTTCTTTATCCCAATGCAATTTTGCCAGAGAATTACTGAAAACATAGACAGATGAGCCTAGAATATTATGCTCAAGTTGAAAAATGAGTATTGATTTAAAGATTTAAATGATTTATCTTTTAAAATGAATAAATATTGTATAAAATTTATACTAAATAAAATAATGTATTTAGTATAAATTCATTAAAATTAAATAACATTTACTGAACACTCACTATTTTTTTTTAAAGTAAATGTCACTTATTGCCTATAAATTAACAGAAATGGTACTATGTGCTGAATAATATTTAATCCATTGTTCTAATGATTGTTAGGATCAACTATTTCATCCAAGAAAATGGACAGGCTTAAAAAAATATGAGAAAGGAGAGTCTCATTTAAGGCTTTTGGTAAATAGAAACAGAGAGAAATCATTCTCTTTCTGAACAAGAACAGAGGAACACATTTCTGAAGTTGCTCCTGGCACTAACTTTTGACTGTAAAGGGAACTAAGTTACAAAGCTAGCCCAGTGAAAGTGTCAGAGAAGGGTACCAGATAGAATAGGGCTTTGTGATGTTCCTGCTGATCCACGGAATCAACCAACCCTTGAGTGTATTTTACCTATGGAATTGTAATTCTGTGAGGTTGTACTTTCCTTATTGATGAGCAAGAATGGCATAGTTTCTTCTACATGCAGCCAAAAATATCCTAACTGATCCAGTTAACAGTCCTCATCTTACTGAAAAGAAAATACATACAGTGGAACCTCAGTTCTCAAACTTAATTCATTCTGGAAGGCTGTTCGAGAAGCAATTTATTTGAAAACAGAATCATTTTTTTCCCATGAGAAATAATGTAAATTGAATTAATCCATTCCAGGCCCCCAAATGATTCCATTTTAACCTTTCTTGTATACAGTACATATCTAATGTACTGTTTAATCTGTAAATAAACACTTCTTAAATGTATCCAACCACTCCCGACTAGCCTTACACAAATCACTTTCAGCACTCGTCTTTCAGGAAATCAACAGAAGGTTAAGGTCCTTGGTGGTGCGTGGGCATGCTAACTAGCAATTCCAGATGATGAATAAAGAAAAATTGGATTTATTTAAAGAAAATGGAATGGGGAATGGGGATATCCAAAAGGAAGGGCTACACATCACTGAGCCATGGGGTATTGGGTCAATGATGGCATCCACAAGGAGTTGGAGTTTCATCCTTATTTGCATGCTCTAGTGGGAAGATTTTGTTGTCAGTGGGTTTTGAGATCTTGGTTGTTGGGCTTGGGTAGTGGGTTTGGGTCTAGGAATGTAGATGTGCAATCTTGGTGCTTCTCTGGCAGTTTTAATTCCTTATATAGTTTGATTCCTGGTGTCTGGCATTTCCTGTCTGACAAGTCCTCCTGGTCTTTGTTCTCCCATGGTGGGAAGCTTACGACATGTCCATTAAGTCCTAACAATCAGCATGCAGCATCTTTGCTTTTTCACATATCGTTGCCTCCAAAATGCTATCACAGACTAACTGCTTTTCATTTCTCCAAATCAACAACAATTTTTCTACCTCTTCATTTGCCTGTGATCATTGTTTCATGAGCATTTTCACACCCTTAGCAACATCAGCACTCTTGATTTCTCTTGATGTTTGAAAGTTGAGCTAATCACCTGTTTCACCAGCAACAAAAACAAGCAAAAAACAAACAAACAAAACAGGAAAATATTCACAGCACAATTTCCTGAGATATTAACAGTGTGAGGTTTAGCAGTAAACTGACTCATACTGGTGGATATTCTCCTTTTTTTGTTACCTGAAAGACACTTTTTTGTCATGCTGAGGTGTCAGCATGAAAAGGTTGTCTGGTTGAGGAATGAGAGTCCTTTGAGAACTGAGGTTTGACTGTGCTTAATCTTTAATGACAATGACATAATATAACTGAGGAAAACCAGGTACCCCTGATGTGTTTGCATCTACTTGTCATCTTGTTGGGATAACTCCTCCTAAGTTGTCAGGGCTCACTTAGCTGCCTTTAAGAACTGTCCCTCAAAAAGACTCTTGCCTAATTACTAGGCCCAATCTGGAATTGAATTCAAAGACTGAATGTGTGCTCATGACTCCATATGTTGCAGGTATATTTTCTGAATTTTGAATTTAATTGATTACTCATATCTTTCCATAAGAATAACAGGTAAAATACAACTTTGATTTAATATCCCACTAAAACTCAGTCACAACAGAAGTCTAAGTCTTATAGACCCCTTATTTTTACATAGATCCTTACCTTTGTATTATTCTCTCTCCAATATGACCACATCAACTCAATTCTTGCCCATACCAAACATTTCCTCCATGACCTGAGTCAACCATATTTCTCATCAAAACTAACTCTCTCTCTCTGCATATATATAAAATAGAACAGAATAGAATATAATATATAATTAATATATAATATATAATATGTAATATATATAATAAAGTTCTCTTCATATTCTTGCTTTATTTTGAAAGATGCCTGTCCTCTTAAAATACTGTTTCCCTGTTTTCCTCACAATCAACCAGAGGCTATTCCTGCCATCAGATCCCCATATACCTTGAGGCCTAGAGTTGAAAATTTTATCTTTCTTGCATTTTGTTGCTTATTTAAGATGACTTTTCCTCTTTAATCCTTCAAAACCTTAAAATATTTTAAGCATATATTGTAAGATTCAATGCATGTTTCTAGAAGCCATCTTTCCTGAAAACAAGTAAAATGAGAAAAAATATAAATATTATAGTTCTCAAACTCACATTCTCATAAATACAAATACCAAAATAAGTACATACTGTTTTAATTTGTCTTTTTTATTTTAAAATAGCCATTTTCTGTAATACTACATTGAATAACATTTTAATTTAATGTCTTTTTCCATAAAATTTTCTTTGTTTTTTTTTATCCTCACCTGAAGACACATTTTTGCATTTCTCTTCAGATAGAGCAGGAGGGAGAGAGGGAGGAAGAGAGAAAGAAACATCGATGTGAGAGAGACACATCGAGTGGTTGCCACCCACACAACCCCAACCAGGGCCGGGGACAAACCGAAACCGAGGTACGTGCCCTTAGCGGGAACCAAACCCGGGACTCTCTGGTCCAAGGGCCGACGCTCTAACCGCTGAGCCAAACCGGCCAGGGCCAAAATTTTCTTTATAGTTTGTTCAAGTCAGAATTCAATCTGGGTCCAAATATTGTACTTTTTAATTGTTTATTCTAATACTTTATTTTTATGCATAAACTTTTCTCTTTGACTTCGTTTTTCAAACTTACAAGAACTTTTCAAGATTTTCTCTTTGGCTTTAATTTCTGAAATTTTACACCCTTATGAATAGGCATGAGAATGCCCAAGTCAATGGCTTTGATTCATGTGGAAATACTTATTTAATTATAAGACAGTGACTTGAATTTGTTCATGCATGTTACCCATCTTTTCTACTATTTCTTCTGTCATATTAATTATATATATTTTAAAGTCCCTAATAGTTCCAAATGCTTGGTCATATCTGAATCTGATTTGGTTGATTATTTTGTCTCTTGACAAATTTCTCCCTTCCCCACCATATGGGCTTTAGTGAGTGAGTGAGTGAGTGAGTGAGTGTATGTATATGTGTGTGTTTAACTTTATTGAATATTAAATAGCTTGTGTAGACTAGGAGAGATTGGGGTAAATATCAGTTATGCCTGGGAATAAAAACACTTCTTTTAAGGCATTTAGAATGGGATCAAATCAGTCTCATCAGGAGTTGAGCTGGGTTTGGGTTTTGTTGCTTCTGTGGATATCTTCAGTGTCCCAAAGGCTTCAGATTTCTCTAATGATTAGTGTGGGCTGAAATGCTGAAGGATTTTTCTTTATGCAAAGGTTTTACCCTCAGGTTTGACTCATTCCTATATGTTTGTAACATAGGGGATTCTCTCTCCATGGTTTTCCTTCAGATGTACTGCTGTTGCTCAATATTAGGGACTTGCTAGGCTGGAAGTAGTTAGATGGGGTTCCTCTTATTTCTATGCTTTTTTCTTAGCCTTAGTTTTAGGTAGACTGGAAGTGTATGACCATAAGGTTGGAATTTTCTTGGCCTTTTTGTTACTCCTCATCGTAGGTAATCATATTTTGTCTTATATCTCTGCCTAGTAGGGGCAGAGCTTTGTGTCTGTCCCCACACCAGACTATTCCTTCTTCTGTATCTAATTGTAAAGGCAACCTCTATGTAGTTTTTAGCCCTGTTCCTCTTTCTTATGAGTAGCTGGTGGAAATATATCAAAAATACCTTTGATTAGGTGTGAACTCATTTTGTATGAGTGATTCCCAAATTTTCTATAAGAAAATGCTAGTTCATGCCCTGGCCGGTTTGGCTCAGTGGTTAGAGCGTCGGCCCGCAGACCAGAGAGTCCCGGGTTCGGTTCCCGCTAAGGGCACGTACCTCAGTTGCAGTTTGTCCCCGGCCCCGGTTGGGGTCGTGTGGGTGGCAACCAGTCGATGTGTCTCTCCCACATGGATGTTTCTCTCCCTCTCTTCCCCCCTCCCTCCCTCCCACTGTATCTGAAGATAAATGCAAAAATGTCCTCAGGTGAGGATTAAAAAAAAAAAAGAAAATACTAGTTCATATTAGTAAATGTTATGGCCTTTAGTGAGTACTAAATTATTTATTGAGTACTAATATATCTTTAGGACACTATCAGACACTAAAGAGAAATAGCTGAAAAAGAATCATAGATATTTCAAATACTGGCTCTAGAAAAGACCTTAAAGATTATGTATTTTTAAAATTTTAATATCTTTTGAATTATTGTCCATGGACATTAATACTTTTTAGTCCAAAAGTGGGTCAATGTTTTGCATATTTTAAAATATATAAATACGTATTTTTAAACCTGTTAATTTAAACAAAGTTAAATGGGATTCTTTATCTCATGATTTGTGTAAAGTCCCCTGAGAAATACCACAGTGTAGATACTGTAGGCAATGTTAGTCAAAATGATTTAATTAAAGAATTCTTGAATTTCAGAGAACCTCAGAAAAACAGTGTTCCACCAAAAAATTCATTGTCAGATACTGATCTAATCTAACCCTTTTATATAAAAATATATATGGTGAGGCCTGGAAGGTGATTTTCTTTGAGGAACTTTTAAGTTACAATATATAAAATGATTAAATAAATATTAAATCTGATATATCTTGAATTTGTATAGCATTTCAAAATAATACACAAAAAAATCCCAGTTTACCACTAAATCACAGAAAAATCATAAAATATAATATTATTAGTTTTATTACAAATATATTATTGTTAATTCCAAAGTAGTTTCAAAGAGGTCAGATGACTTCTAACAAATTCTAACAAATACCAAAAGATCTAGGATTTGAAATTATGCTTTCTTTCTCATGTTATTATAATGCATAGCTTTGAACTAAAACATCATGTGTGTCTTTATAAGCACGGAGGCATAGGGAGGAAAGCATCTCTTTAAGAAAACATTATTGAATACAAGGTTAAAAAATAACATATTTAAAATAATAAATATAGCCCGGCAAGTGTGGCTTAGTGATTGAGTGTCAATCCATGCACCAAGAGGTCACCAGTTTGATTCCCGGTCAGGGCACATGTCCAGGTTGGAGGTATGCAGGGGGTGGCCAATTGATATTCTCTCTCATCAATGTTTCTATCTCTCTACCTCTTCCTTTCCTCTCTCTCTAAAAATCAATAAGAAAAATAAAAATAAATAAATAAATAATAAATATAGTAGTTAGACTAAGGGCTACATTGCAAATGTAATTCCTTAGCAGTACTAAATTTTATCCTTACCACTCCTTGTGGGCAGAACTTGGTCTGTGCTGAAAGACCCTTTATTTTCTTAAAAAGTATACATGTGCAGAATCCATTCATATGGTGTTGAGTTATAAGAGCATGAATAGGAAACTTTTCTCCATTTGGAAGAAAACACTTCAACTCTTTTTTTCCTTTGATATAATTTAAAAAAAAAACAAAAACTGAAAGTTATACAGCCCCAAAGTTGGCAGGATTGCAGTTTTTATTGAGGAAGGAAAATTATGCCATTTTTGAAGAAAATTGGTTAACTGTTTTTGAAATGTGGAGGATATAAATTATGCATTAGAATATATATAAGGAAAATTTTCTTAATTGTGTTCAATGGCTACCACTACTAGGCCATTTGAGCAAAGTTTTTCAGTTAAGATAGTTTTACTGGAATATATCCAAATCATGGGTGCTAGAGCAAAAATGAATTATGTATGTATAAATGTGCAGTATCAAAGGGAGCAATTATCAATTAAATGAACTAGAGAGCCTTCCTTTTTTCCTCATAAATTATCAGTAAAGTATAATATATGTATGTAGACTATTTCCCCTTCAAAGCTTTTCAGTATACTTCAACTTCATGGAGATATTATTTACATCTGCTGCTGTTTGATGAAGGGATTTGTGGATGTATAAATGGAGTTTGGCCATGGTTTTCATATGGGACCAGAACTATCTTTAACAAATATTTCTTTCAGGTGTTTTTGTATAACTTGCTCTCCAGAAAAGATATTTCAAAAGTCTCTTACTCATTTGCCCCACTATGAGCTTAGTAATGCTCATATTTATTCAGCACCCTGGGAGCCAGTCACGTTGTGATTAAAGAATCTAAGGCTTATTGAGCATAAGTAACTTGGTTAAGATAATGAAGGTAGAAAGAAATAAGACCAAGATGCAACTCCTCTTCTATTTAATCATAAATTTTAGGTTCTTGTCATGACCACAGACTAACTGCATAAAAAAGCAGTAATGTGCATCTGTCATTTTTCAACATTATAGTGTATTTAGGTGTAACAAAGATGTGTAAAAAATGAACATTACAAGTTAGAATATATTTAAATTCTAAATTGGGTGATACAAGTATTCAATGCTGTAAATGTATTAACAAGGAATGTTAAATGTGGGCTGTTAAGTGTATGGGTGAGACTTTCTGCATTGCACAAAATATGAATAAAAGTTGTAAGAATAGAGGAAATATCATTGTTAACATTTATATTTTCTCCAGAATGTCTCTGACATGCAATCGATGTTTTATTTCCTTCCTAGATAACAGCATAATCTTAATTTATGATGTGGCCACCATTACCCCTCTTTATCTATTCACCTAACTTTGGCAAAAGTGGCCCTATGATGGTAATGTCCATGCCCCATTGTAGCCCTATGGACTCCTAAAATGACTTTACCGTGGCAACTATATGTGTATATTTAAGTATGATATCTCCAAGGGACTAAATATTTCTGAGACTGAGACTTATACCTTCTTCAAAAACCCTCTGCATGCTCAAGAGCTGGCATAGTTTGTAATATTTAGTTAATAGGAACCCTAACAAATGTGTCTAATGGATTAAAAATACATCCCTGGACTTCAGACTTCTGTGGGATGCAGAAAGCAGGAAATAGGGGTGCTTCAAAACTTAAGCAGAAAATATCAACTCTGTGAATTATTTGAACCTTTCAATGAATTGAGATCACATGGTCTTCATCTGGCCCAAAGTCTAAGGAGAGACAGGTGGCTGCTGGGGATAGACCCCCATGTATTCACTCGATATAATAGAGTTCAGTAGAATGGTTCACTAGTAAGTGACCGGCAAGTGCAGGCTGGCAGGAGTGTGTGAAGCAAGATAACCATGTTAGATAGGTATGCGAAGACTTCAATGCTTTGCCGGCTAGCAGAGCAACAACAAAAAAACCTCAGACTTAGCTCAAATCCTAACTAGAATAACTTAAAGCTTCTCACTTAAGGCCCAGTGGGAGGGAAAGATTTACCTATTTCCAGACATAAAAACTATTTACCTCAGTTTCTACTGACCTACACGAGTTGCTCAATGTCAATAAAATATTTTGAAATAGATGAAAAGGCAAAAAATAACAGTTCCAAGAGACAAGGAAAACATCAGAATGAAACTACGAGATAACATCGATGTTGGAATGATCTGATGAAAAATGTAAAATAATGATGATTAAAGTTCACAATGGAAAAGGTGACGGTATGGAAGATCAGATGGGTAATCTCAGCATAGATATGGAACCAATGGGAAAGAATCAAATTGAAATGTTATAAATAAATAAAAAAAAACCTTAGTAGGAAAGATTTTCAATGGTTTCATCATAAATGATAAAAGAACTATTGAGCGCAATAACAGATAAATGTAATTAGCCAAAATAAGATAAACAGAGAATGAACAGTGAAATAAATAAAACAGAACATCTAAGAACACTAAGACGATATTAAATGGTCTAAATCGTGTATAATTGGAATCCCAGAAGGACAAGAAATAGAGAAAAGTGGTAAAGACTGAAAAATAATATACAAGAATTGTCCAAAATTAATGACTGATACAAAGCCCATTATCTCTGAGTACCAAGAAGGATAAAAACAAACAAACAAAGTCAAACTACTGACAAATCAAAGATAATCAGAAAATTTTGAAGGCAGCTAGTGGAAAAGAAAGAAACAGTATGCTTACAGGCTAAAATAATTATAATTGACTTCTTTCTCATTAGAAGCCATACAAGCCAGAGACAACGGAGTGTCATTGTTAAAATGCTGAGAAAAAAACAGCAGTATCAGCTGTTATCTACCTAGAACTCTATACTCACTTTCATAAGTGAGAAGAGAAATATAAACTTTCTTATACAGATAAAATGAGAGAATTCATTATTAGCAGGCCTAATTTATAAGATTAGTAATTTTATTCAGCAAAATGAAGACTCAGATAACAAACTGCTGGTAAGTCAATTAGTGAAGCAATCAGAGTTTAATGATAACACTGGTACCACTTCAGAGTGCAAGAGAACAGGAGCAGGTTGGGGCACAAGAGCAAAGAAGCTCTGCTGTCCAGCAGGAGCTGGGACTCTGGATAGAAAGGATGTCTGCAGCATCCGGAACCTCAGAGAAGCAGCAATCACATAGGGATGCTTCCTGAAATAGCAGCTCCCTCTAGGAATTCAATTGGCTGAATCGAGCTGGCGGAGAGTCAGTTTGGCAAGCTACAGCGAATTAGTCTAGGAAATACAGACTGTGGCCGCCAGCCTCTCTGAGATACAGAATAAAGAGAGTAGAGAATGGGTCTGAGAGAAAAGAGACAAATGACCTGTTCAGCACACATTTAAAACGTTTTTCTGCATTCATTTCACCACTATACTATAATTAACTCCCAAACAAAACATCATGTCTCTGTCTAATATACTGCAACTATATTTCATAAAACACAACTACTCTTCCTCTCTCCCCAAAGTCACATCAATTATTTCATTAATTTTAATAGTTCAGGGTTTTCAGGTGATATGAAGGCTTCTCCATCAAATCCACATGTGGCTTCTTGTGTTCTATGGGCTAAATTATACATTTAAACATTTCCATACTCTTCTTTCAAAATAACTGGAGAAAAGGAAGGGAGGAGGAATATAATTACGTACTATATACAGGTTAATGTATTCGGGTATATATAATCTCTCTCTCTCTAGCACACATGTATAATAAACTGCTAAATTTTTCATTTCTATGCGTGGCTTTAAGGCTATAGTTAGTTATCACTTTCTTTGCTTACCACCCATCACCTGCCTCCTTTGTCCTAAGCCAGAACCTCAGTTGATCACGATTATTTTTAAAACACATGAAAGTTAAATTCATTCTTGAAATGTCTGTGTATTTAGTTGTCGTGATTTAATTGAGTTGATATACTTATTACTTAATGTTTGTTATTGGGCATGACAGTGATCAGGAGACTTCTAGTGAATCCTCTGGGTTGTACAGGGAGACCCCAGATTGCATTAGAGTAAGAGCAACCCAATTTTTCCCTAATTAATCATCTTAGCCAGTACAGACCTTGTTCCCAGCCTGCTGAGCACCAGTGTCCTAACATAAGTACCTGAGGAGTATAGGCTTCCAACAAGAATTTATGGGATCATTCAAACAACAGTAAGTGTCTCCAGCTATGTGTGGGAGACTTTTGTTAGATATGCTGTTAACTAAATGTGCATAGTTACTCTGACCTTTTGAATATTAACCTTGATATTTCCTGACTTAGAACTCCTTATTATTAAACCGTTAGTGGTAGCCTAGCATAACCTTCATTTTGGCATCATCAGTTAAAACAGACAAAAAATGTGTAGACTAATAAAACTTAAAAAAAACAATGACAAGCTGTAGAAATTTAGGAGAAGTCTTAGCTGTGAAAAGCTTGGCTTGCAGAACCCTTACTTGGTCCCTCTTATTGATAGGCATCCTCACTGGAACTGTTGGCATTCGTTACAGCTCCTAATTATGTCTGCTTAAAAGTCACAGGAAGGAATATACTGGATCCCAGCACAAATAAAACACTTATATAATGGCCAAACAAATGTCATGGTTAAACACACAGAAACCACCAAAACTATCAAGGTATGATGATTATTTATTTCAAAAATGTTAGAAGGTAGTTTACAAAGAATAAAATTCACTATGATTGCATTTAGCAGCATCTTAAAGTGACTAGTCTTTTGTTTTTTAAAAAAGCAGAATCTGGGAAAACAAGTATATTGAAATTGATGTGCTTCCCATAATTTTTGAGCAAAATGGATTTTTCATTCATGTAATTAATTAGATTTTAAATGCCTTAGTGTGAGGGAATTATAGTTAACAAATGTTATAGCAAACAAAATTTATCTGATGTAAATAATAATTTGCTATTTTTTTTTTTTTTTTGGTAAACTTTTTTTGCATGAGGTTTTCTGGAACTGAGATATACTAGTTAATGCACATTCGAATTGATAGATGATTTAGTTACTAGATATTGACCTTAACGTTACTTTTCTGTTCCTCTTGGTTATGCCTACACATCTAGTGAACCCAAATGAACGAGCAAGTGGCCTTTAATAAGAGACAAAAGGGTACATTTCCTAAAACAAAAGTATGTGGCAGGATTATTGACTGCAGTTTGCCACCAGCTCAGCACATTGGCTAATGATATTGATAACTGAAATACTCACAAATAATGCGACCACGAAAAAAATCAGTTCTCTGTTGCTGTGATACCAGTATCAAGAGATACTAAAGGCAGGCTAGTAGCTTTCAGTTTATTTGAAAATTACTACAATCAAATATGTTCCTTTGGTGATTTACAATGTGGCTAGGTTTTGTTTCTGGTGCTTTTCTTACTTGGTTCTTCCATTTAAAAACATATTTTATACTAGAATAGTTATAATTTGTGTGAAACATACAGTCTTCAAGTACCAACTACTTAGAATTTTGCTGCTACCAGAAAGAATGAAAAAAATTTGAAGTATCACTCCTTAATTTCTTAATAATCTATTGTTCCCTGCTACTAATTATAGATTTCAGAAGGAGAAAGAACTATAAAATGCAAACTTCTTTCCACTGCTGTCAGATATTTATGAGTTTTCTTTTACTTCATTATTATTATTTTTTTAATCCTCACCCGAGGACATTTTTCCATTTTTTGTTCAGATAGAGTGGGAAAGAGAGGAAGAGAAAGAGAGAAACATCGACATGAAAGGGACACATCGAGTGGCTGCCTCCCGCACTACCAACCAGGGCCAGGGACAAACTGCAACCGAGGTATGTGCCCTTAGCGGGAACCGAACCCGGATCTCTCTGGACCGCAGGCCGACGCTCTAACTGCTGAGCCAAACCGGTCAGGACAGTTTTCTTTTACTTCAAAAATATTATAAAGCAGGAGAAAATGCTACTGTAAAAACAGTCCGATCTTGTAAAACCAGCATTATACTAAAATGTAAAAACAAAAAAAAAAATTGGACTGAGTATAGGGAACCTAGACCCATTCCTATACCTATACATGTCTTATGTGAGGCCTTCATCAAGAACTTGACTTCTCATGCCTCAGCTTTCTCATTGTAAAGTAATAGGTGTGTCTTTAAAAGATTTCTGAGTAGATTGCTTATTCTGGTCATTAGTGAAAACATAATGTCCTTTGTATTTACATAAATTTTGTTAGGATTCCTCCTCTGTCACCAACTTTTATTTACTTCTGTTTAACCTAGAAAAGTTATATTTTCCAAACCTTGGTTTACTATGTCTGTGATAAGGAGATTTATGCTTTATTTATTTATTAATATGTGAATAAAAAAATAAAAATATTTTGTATATTCTAGGCATTAAATATTTTCCTTGTATGACCCTCTTTCTCCTTTAGAGTTTCTTTTACCTCATCCTGTGATACCCTTCTGTGATTCTAATAAATATAAAATATATTAAATAAATCTAGTGTTACTTTGATCATTTACTTCAGTAATATTTGCGTGGGTATAATCATTCTATTTGCTTATTTGAGATATTCTAGACAAATAATTTCCAAATTATGCCATAAATGTAATCCTTACATTAAAAGTTCTGTGGTTGTGGTTTCTAAACTTAGCTATTTGAAAAATAAAAGTACATAAAAAGTTGTATAATCTTCTCTAACAAAAAGATTTCCTCATTAATTAAATCCTCAGAACTTACTATATTCCTCAGAGTGCTATAAAACATTTCTTTATTCTAAGACCTTTTAATATTGCCAATTACAGGGCTGCATGCCGACTATCTACTAAAAAAGTTTCTTGTTCAGTAAAAAGCTTATAATTTATAACCTACCTTCCTTCAGTATATGTGTTATTTTTCAAAGTAAATATTTAAAGAGTTAATCTGTAATGCCCTCAACAATGTATTATTGGTTATTAAAGCCTTTTACTTTTTTAAGTGCAATTAGTATGTCACATCCTATATGTTTTATGACATGCCACATACATTACTACCATTTATGTTTATTTTTCTAATAACAGAAGTATGCAGTCTGTGTGGGCATATATTAGTGGGTTTATGGAAAAGAAATGTGAGACATTAAAAAGTAGCATGTGTATATTGGGAGAAATGAACAAATAATGCTGCTTCAGACATACTTATAAAAGTAGTTTTGATAAAATATAGAATGGATATCTAATATTTCTGTTCTAATCTAGAATTTCTTCTTACTTAATAAGTGTTCATTAATTTTTCCCAATAATGGCAAAATATGTATACCTTAAGACTCAAATTAGATTTAGGTCAAGGAGAGAAGCAAAGTTTGTCAGGTTCCCTGCAATTCTTGAGGAGCTACAAAGTTTTGGTGGAACAAATGGAGAGACAATATGTTGCAGAGAATTTTAAGTTCAGAGAGTTCTAAGTTCAAAACCCAGCTACTCTCTACTTGCCGTAAGCAATTATTTTTAAAATTCTGATATCAAGGATTCTTATTGTTAAAATTAGGATAATTACAGTACATTAATCATAGACTTACTTTAAAAATTAAATGGGCTTAAATGTGTAAAATGACTATTGCCAAGTCTGACACAAGTATTTATTAACTGGAATAAAATAAAATAAACAAACCAAAAACATGGGATAATTGAGAAAAGCCAACTTTGCTGTAGTGTGGCTAAACCCGGACAGATTCTCATATTTTAGCTAAAATTCTCATAAATCTTTCTTAGTTTCACCCCCTCCTTCCCTTCACTTTTCTCCTCTTTCCCTCACTTCACCCTACCTTATTTATACATTAAAAAAACCTTTTTATTGATTTTAGAGAGAGAAAAAGGGAGAGAGAGAATCATCAATTTGTTGATCCTCTCATTTATACATTCATTGGTTGACTTTTATATTTGCCCTGACTGAGGGTCAAACCCGCAACCTTGTATCAGGATGATGCTCCAACCAACTGAACTACTTGGCCAGGGTTATACACATTTATACATACACATATATTACCAAATACAATACTAAGATCTTACCATTTTTTATAATGGTAAATAAATATGAGAGTTATAATCCTTAATAGAATTTTTATTGTCAATTATTTCCAATTCCTGTACATAAATCTATTTAAATGTACAGTGCTGTCAAAGTTTATGCTGGCTTCAGGTTAGTTCTCATAGGCTGCAGTGTTTCTGCTTCTACCTGCCCTGAGTTCTCTTCCTATAGAATCCCTCATGATTATATAGCTAGTTGGGTAGGATATCTGGTATGCGGCCAAGAAGTTTAAAAATACACCAGTGTAAACAAAAGGTTTCATGTGCAGAACACATCAGGGTTTTGAAACATTTTTATACAAAGCATTTGGAACATCTGCCCTCATTCTTTATGTAGATAAAAAGGTGAAGTTTCCAAAGGCGTTATTTGATCTAAATCTGTAACAAAGGAGAGAAAATACACTTGGGAAACATTAAGAGGTTATTTCAATCTGTTCAAGAGTTAAACTCACTTATAAGCAGAAAACATTGCTTAAATTGCAAATATCCAAAGTTAGTGAGAAAACATTTAGAAATAACCTTTTCCCCCCCTAGCATATCCAAGTTAATATTAATTGTTAATAAAGGCTAAGGTCAGAACTATCCATCTTATGAATAAATGAATATATGAAACTATCCTGATCTAAGGAAGTCTATCATACCCAACCGGGATCAACAAATAAGTACATAGGAATATCAAGGAAGGATGACCAGGCATTGATTCAGAGCAGATCGGAGTCCTCTCCCTTATCTGACAAATAAGTCAGGTATCTCTTACTTTTATTGGTATGTTCCAAGAATGTTTTGATTTTATAAAGTTATTAGTAATAAAAGTATTTTTGAAAGAAGGGAAACATAATTTGTTCACTGATAATTTCCTCCATGTTTCTGTGTCATCTCTGTTTGTAAACCCTCCAGCCAGTTGGTTCTCTAGTTTCTGCTTCAAAGATATTGCTTTGCTTGGTTGCCATTTGGATATTTTTTTGAGCAAATAATTTTGCTTTCTGCCACTGTTTCCATAACTAAAATTTTTCACTTCAAGGGGCACTGTTTTCTATGGGTTGCATTTCAAAATGCTAAGGAAACAATAAAGAAATAAAGAAAGCCCCCTTGTTTTTAACCTTTGGGTTTTTTTTTTTTTCCCCCCTCTCTCTCTCTCTCTCTCTCTCCCTTCCATATGCAGTTCTTTAATGAAAAACTCAGATCCATTCCCATGTCCTCTGCGGTAATATTCATTGCAAACATCATTACGGATGTGAGGTCTCTCCCTTAATTAAGAACTGAAAGCCTTCATTTCCTAAAACAAAAGCATGTGGCAGGTTTTATTGATCTGGTCTGTGTCGCCAGCTGAACACATTAGCAGAGGTTATTGATTACTCTAGCGGTAATGAGCTTGGGTTCTCTGTCAGGTGAAGTCCACATTCCTTGGGAGCATTTTCTTGAAACGGGCTAATATGGAAGTACATGTTCACTATGATATATGATTCAGTAGACATTTAAAGCTTTATGGCCAATGAATCATTCTTTAAAAATATAACAGCAGTCATTAAAAAGATTATTTTCTACTCATTATCTTTTTATAATTTCTTCTGAATGTTAATGATGCACTTATGAATAGATGCTAAGCCAAAAAAGTGTAGCATTAAAAAAAATGTGATCACATATGGCTCTCCAGCTTTTAATAAGTTCTCAAGTAACCATCATCATTATCCTCTGATGACTAAGCTGGGCAATGAAACTAGTTTAGCTTTATCATTATCAGTAATCATGATCTCCATCCAGTCTTTGAATAAAAGTTGATAAAAACAGCTTTGTGGATTGATAACCAATAAGAAATGGTAATCTGTGTAGTAAATGTTTGACATCTCTTAAGAAAAATGATAGTAAATTCTTCATTAGGGGATTAGATGAATATTGCTAAACTACATCTCACCCCAAGATTTCAATTCAAGTAAAAGACTCAGTAGTACACTGTTAATTTGTTCGGGTGGAATATTGCCCAATGGCATGATGAAAGCAATGAGGGGACTTGTTTTCCTTCTGAACGGACAACATACAGGTGATAGTTAATCTTCTTGGATTATTATAGATATGTGTTCAGCCAAAGGAACTGAGTACTCTTTTAAAAAGTTAAATGTCTTTGGGAAATCATGAGGAATTTGAGATTTAAATATGCCATTTCCACTAGAGATAAATTCAAAATGACCTGAGGGGGGAATTCTATCCTGCTAAATGGAAGGAAGAGATCCATGCGAAAATAATGTATGACTCATTTAGAAGTACAGCCAATGAGAATACAAAATGGTATTATTTGGAGCCTGGAATTTTTTTTTTTTTTTTATCCTCACCTGAGGACATTTCTTTTTTTTGCATTTATCTTCCGATAGAGAGGGAGGGAGAGAGGGAGGAAGAGAGAGAGAGAAACATCGATGTGAGAGAGACACATCGAGTGGTTGCCACCCACACGACCCCAACCCGGGCCAGGGACAAACCGCAACTGAGGCACATGCCCTTAGCGGGAACCGAACCCGGGACTCTCCGGTCCGCGGGCCAAGGCTCCAACCACTGAGCCAAACCAGCCAGGGCTGGAGCCTGGAATTTTTATGTTGATTTTGAAATTTGAGGAACATTGATGAGTTTATTTAAAACCTCCAATCCTTTTGTAATCTGCTGAAAAATATTGATCAGTCACTGAAATGTGTTAGTTACAAGGCCCTCTGGACCCACTTCCAAAGAAAACATTTACCTTTCCCCTCTGACCACTCCTGTAACACCTGATTGAAGGAACAAAATTGCTTCTGACCTTTGAATCAATCCAATCCCCAATCTCACATCACCCCATGAAGAAGTTATTCACAATATATTGACAGTATATGTTGCTTCTGTCTCTGGTAGGTTTTATAGTATGTGTGCCCCTCATGGAGTGAGATATAAATTTAATGGAGATGTAAACACAATGGGCACAATCATATGCTATTTGTAATTTAGAGTCAGGCTCATCTTTGACGATGAGAAAGAACGTGGTTTTGGGACATGGACTCAGCTGCAGCTTTCTGAAGCCAGGTTTATCCGCATAGACACAGAATGTTGCTATCCAATTTTATCCAGATAAAAAATACTTCCTTTGAAACTTGGCTTATTTACATGGTATTTTATATTGATTAGATTGTCATGTTAATTGAGAAACATTCACCCAGAAAATTTTTTCTTAGACTTAGTATCAAATCTTCCAAAATATGACAAATAGGCTCACTTCATGCTGAAAGCACTATCCTCTTCTGCATTGGTGAGTGTGACAGGCTATACATTACATCCATTTTTATGTCTTAATAGCATGGTTTTTAGAGCAGGTGGCCATGTTCTTGAAAATAAAAATGTAAAAAATTTTTAAAGTAATTCAATGAAGGTTAGTACTTTACTACAACCCTGCCTCACCTTTGAGAAAGGAAAAAAAGAAAAGTTGTAGAGATTTTAGCTATTTGTAAAATCATCACATAAAAAGTGCAATATATTATTGAGCACTGAATGAAAGACAATAATGGTGCCATCCGCCTCTCTGCTCAGCAGCAGACAAAGCTTGTTTGTTGGTGTTCGCAACAGAAGTGACATATGAAGAGCTGCCTGAGGAAAGAGTAACAGATACAAATAAAATATTGTAAAATGAAGCATTAAAGGAAAATGTGAATGAGGTGCCATTATTTATCTCAGGAAGGATATGAGAGAGACTTAATAAATGTATTGTAGTCTCTGAGATAAATTATGTAGTGTGGAATAAGGGGTATGTGTTTATCAGTAGAGATAAAACAAATGAACCAGTTATTTGCTCACCTGGTATGTACAAAGTATAAATTCTTCCTCATAAAATCTCAGTGCCTCCATGGTCTTGCACTACCATTCTTTGCAGATGGGTACATGTGCAATCAAACATACACACACACCAGTACAATAGCAGAAAAGTAACATTTTTTTTCTCCAAATGCATTCTTCTTTCTTCTAGTTCTATTTGTTCTGTTCCCTTTTCTTGGAATGGTCTCTATTTCATCTCTCCTTGTCAAAGTTGCTTTCATGATTAAATGGATCAAATCCAAGAAGGCATCCCTGACTACAGAATAATAATAAAGCTTTCTGTACTCTGTTATCCTCACTAGTCTTTTTGTACCATATCACATTGTATCTCACATTATAATGAATACACCACATATCACCTTCTCAGGCCTGGAGATTCTGCCAATACAAATTTTGAAACATACACCTGCTTCTCTCTAAATACCTGAAACAATTCCTTATATGTGGAAAATATTTATTTTTAGTAAAACTGAAATGATACGTTAGAATATTTTTTTCTATCCATATATGCTGCCACTTAAACACTGTAAAACGGTTTAACTTCCTGACTAGCAAAAGGGATAGTTGTTAGGTATTCTCTTCTATAATATAACCCACATTTAATAGAGTAGTACTTTCTAACATATAAAATTTGGAGTATCTGCAATGTACCACCCTCCCTCCCTTTTACCTTATTTAGGCTCTGGGTTTTATTTTGCTTGTTATCAGATCCTATACTGCATTTTTCTATTTTCACTATTTTATTCCATCTTCATGCACTTTTCATTCAAGACTAAGGAAGACCTGGTTTCCAATCTTGTTTTTTAATACTTAAATGTTCTATATTACCTTGTAGACTATTTGCTAAGTTGCAGTCCTTTTATCTGCCTCGTAGCTCTTTGGTGAGAATTAAATGAATAATACATGTAAAACCTTTATCAGAATATCTGTTAATTGTACAAAGTTAATAGCTGGAAGTTTTTATTATTAAAATAATTGAGTTTAAATAATTAGTTTATTTGGACTTTTCTTCAAATCAGTATTTGGAAACTAACTTAGGTAGATAAAGCATTACTGTTTTAAGCTATATTAACTATACAACTATAAGGCAGCTTAATCATATTTGCTGTGAAAAAATATTCATTTCTGCCAAGGAAGCAATTTTATAAAATGAGGCAATGTGCAAAGTATCATTTTTAAAATTCCAATGTGTTATTCTAATTAGAACCTGTTATAATAAAATTAGCTGCTCATTCTAGTCACAGAAGTCCATAGTATCATAACATTTTAGATCCAGAGGAGATTATTTTATTTAAAGATTAAAAAACTAGTAAGAGAGGTGATGTTGAGGATGGTATGGGCTTTGAAGCATGATTAACCTGAATTTACATCTCTGTTCTTCTATTTAGTAATCTACAGCCATCTATCTCTCCAAGCCGTGGTTTCCTTATCTTTAAATGGGCACAGTAGTATTCATCTAAAAATAGAAATGCTGGGAGAAAAAGGTATATAAAACTGTAAAGTATATAGAAAAGTATATTTCTGTACATAAGTTATACTACTTAATCGACAAATGTTAATGTTCAACCTGTCTATCAAATACATACAACACACACACGGATATTGATTAGTTGTTTAATGCCCACATCAGAACTGTCTCTTGTTTTTTAAATTTTTCCAACTTTATTAAAGTATAATTGACAAATAAAAATAATAAATATGTAAGGTACACAATGTGATAATTTGATATACATATACATTATGAAATGATCAGCACAATCGATCTAATTAAAACATCCATCATCTCACATAGTTACCTTTTTTGTGTGTGATGAAAACACCTAAGATATATTATCTTAGCAAATGTCAAGTATACAGTACAGTATTGTTCACTATAGTCACCATGCTATACACTACATCCCCAGAACTTATTCATCTTATAATGAACTGTTAAGTTTTAAAAATGCTCAATGTAAACAATGAGGCACACTTACTAGAATGGCCAAAATCCAAGACACTGACAACACCAAATCCTGGAAAGGATGCAAAACAACAGGAGCCCCCATTCACTGCTGGTGAGAAAACAAAACGGCATAAGAACTGTCTCTTGTTCGTTGTCTTGTAGAACTAATCCACTTAATAGCACGGAAATGTCTTGAATGGAAGCTCATGCATATGACTTTCATTTTTCTGAAATTATGTACTGGCTTTTGAAGGGTAGTCTCTTCTGATTTAATGCTCTGAAAAAGACAAGTTGTAGCATAATATCACAAAATCATCTCTTCTCAACAGTTTAAAAGAAGAAAGTAGTATATACTATCTAATGATATACTTTGGAGTTGCTGTGTTCTACTTACCTGTTCCATCTTCTTGTTGTAACCATTGGTACCTCTCTCCACATCTTTCCCTACTCATTTGATTCTATGCAAATTTGTCACACCAATCAACTTTTTACATCATAATTCTGCTAATCCTAAACTGCTCAAAATTCTCATGGAAGTAAATAGTTATATGATGATATCTCAAATCAATTCGGTTAGTCTCATTATATCAGGAGTACTGATTATCCAGTATGTAAGCCTCTTCAGACTGCAGCACATAACAAAGCGCTAACAATGTCTAACTTAGAGGGTGATGCAGCATTCTGTCCATTGTACATTGTAGATGATGTCTACTCAGGTCACACAAAGTAATGGCTTTGCAGTCCACTACATGAACATTCTTGAACAGGCCTGCATACAAAGATGACAGAATAAGAAATATGTACACTGATCAGGCAGCCACAGGTGAAAGAGAAAAATGTGACCTCTACATCTATAGTGAGGCCGCTTCATCCTTTCCTTATACATAATACATTTTAAGGGGAGTCATTTAAATTCTATCACTGGTATTCTTTCATCATGACATTCTTCGTGATCATTGTGCAAACAGCTATTGTGTTCTGATTGGAAAAGAAAGAAATACAGATTTTTTTGGGGAAAAAAAGTGTCCACAGAGAAATTTAAGCTATATAATTCTACTGACAGAGAGATAGGATAATACAGATTATCCAAAACAAATGCTTATTTCAAATTTTAAGTTCTAGAGATAACTGACATTTTTTTTTTCTGATAATACTTTTGAAGTAAGAATATAGTAACAGTGAAGATTATTTTTTTGTTTAAAAACATGTGTTGATTTATCTCACATAAGCTTTAGCTATAATTTCCCTTGGGTGTTTTTCATTTGATCTTCTTATAAATTGAAGAAGCCCTCATTTGACTCAAATGATTCAGCAAAGTATGATTTGTTTCTCATGTAGGTGATACACTAACTTATATGTTGTTATATTTACATAAAAGTGTTAATCAAAATTCATGCACTACAGTAACATGCAATAATATTTATTAATCTAGGAATATGATAATAATGGGAAAATGTTACAAAATATTTACATATATTGTTATATCATTCAAAAAACCCATAACCATTTTAAGAATACATATAGATAAAATAAAATACGAGAGAAAGCAAGAGAATGGTGACACCAGGATTCAAGGTGGTGGTTATACTGGTGGAGGCAGGGGGATGCCTTGGTGGGAAGCACTGTGTGATTAGATACAGGCTATATTTTAAGATGAGTGCTGGAGTTTTGGGTTCTCCCAATGGCCAAAGTGAAAATAATTTGAGTATCAAAATAAGCAATATAGTAATAGACTATAAAAATAGAAGTAAGTACAAAAATATGGTAGAAAGTAAGTTCATAGAGCTCTAAACAAACAGAGAATAGATATATCTCCTGTAAGGAGAACTCCAAATAATTTTTGTAGCTAGTCTTCCCTCCAGGAGGGAAACTAAGCTCCTCTCCCCATCTTGTGAGATGTATTTAGTGACTTACTACCAAAGAGTAGAGGGTGGAAGAAGGAAGAGGGGGAGAAGTAACCTTACAATGAAGAAACCTGGTAAATTTTGCCTGCCTCAGCCAAGCAATTGAGGTTAACTTAATACATTATAAGTCATGTTGATTACTGTACCAATCACAGTAAATATTTGAAGGTGTGCAGAATCTTACCAAGGGCAATTTGGAACCTTAGTGGACACTCTGGGCAACTTGGCATATGAATAAATTGCATATATGAATAAGCTCTTTTTGTGGTACCTTAGAATAAAAGGATTCAAAGAGTTTGAATATTCATTTGTCAGCATTTTTTATTAGAATGAAGAGACATCAAAATACATAAAAATTCTAAAATTATTCCCACTGGGAACTTCTTGGAAAAGGCTGATAAAAATGTGAAATTTATTTTCTCTCCCCAGTCCCTATCCTATAGCAAAGAATCTTGTCCTTTGACGTCCTCTTTGCTGCTCTTACTCTGCTCCTCCTCCTCCTCTGCCTTTTCCTTTTTTTCCCCTATATTATTTTCCTCTCTCTAAAGAATTTTTAAAATTTATCTTTATTGTTCAAAGTGTTACAGATTCCTCCCTTTTTTTTTCCCTCCTTGCCCCCCTCCACCCTGCTTCTGCCCCACCCCAGGCCTTCACAGCACTGTTGTCTGTGTCCATAGGTTATGCATATATGCATATAAATTCTTTGGTTAATCTCTTCCCACCCCTGTACCATTTTGTCTTTTTCTTGAAAACCCCTTTCTAAACACTCTCCTCTCACTACTGGGCAATATCCCTTCCTAGTATCTGTCTTGGGTAGAGAAAATGACCAGCCCCATTAATCTTATGGTTTAGAAACTTGGTAAAGATCAGAGTGGCAAAATGTAGCTAAGGACTTTTCAAACCCTCACAAGGAAATACAAAGTTCACTAAAGGGTTTAGGAATACACTAAAACATTACAGTTCAAGATGATCTTATCTATACCAATTTGTTATGTCCTCATGAGACCCTGGTTAGAAAAATCATGATGGATTGATTACTAAAATAATTTTAACTATATGCATTGATAGTTTGGATATGGATGGATATGAAAGGAGTATAAAATAGAACAAGACCTCTTAGCAGCTATCAGTACGTATTTCTGTTAAAATTGCTTGTTTAAAATTCAGATCCATAAACAGAGAAAGAAGAACTTTGTTCTTGACTTCAGAGTTTACTTACCTTTCCTATTCTGGGAATACTCTGGTCTTTATAAGGGTGAAGATATCATAACTACAAAATCTACTTTTGTTATTGTTGTCATTGAGTGGCCCCTGAGTGGGTCACTCAGTGGGCGGTATATTTAAGATAAAGTGATCATTATCTTTATAATCTAAAATCATATCAATTATCAATCTAACAAGAATTAAGTTTGAATTCCCTAATCCCCTTTTAGTTTGGCAGGCACTCAGGCCAGTCTGCCTGAGATTTCCAGTGGGGAAAAGAAAGAAGCCTGAAGACCAGAAATGATCAAGGCAGAATCTGGAATATTCAAAATAAGTCTATATAGCACCCCTCCCACCCCACTTTGTCCATATCAGTATTTAAGACGAAGACGAGAGGAGATGTTCCTTTTCCAGGAACAGTTGGATTTAATGCCCAAACTGCCTTATTAAGATGTGTGGACCAGGAGCTAAGAGCAGCAGAGTTAGGCTATGAGCTCATTGAGTAGTTTCTGCTATAAAAGTCACAGATCGACAAATGCAGTTAGTCTGGAAGCCTAAATACATGCTATACATTAATTGTAATGGCCCTATGAGGATGGCTGGAATCAACTGACCAGAAACAGAGAAAAAAATCAACATGAAATGCCACAGATAGTACCAATGCCAAGTAGTCAATAGCCAAATGTAATGCATCTGCCAGAAATATGCAGGAGGCCTTGTTCAGTGGGATGAAACAGAGTTTTTTGTTTTGTTTTGTTGTTTTGTTTTAGTGCCTAGTCTACCATTGTGGGTATGTTTCCATGTATGGGCAGTTTGGCAGTCTGGGCAGGGAAGCACTCCCAAGAGCCTGACGCCGGTCAGTCTCATCAGTGAACAGGCCCTGTCTGTGGGCATTTGTGAGTCACCCAATCTGTCTGATGAGCAACCACAATTGGGTTCCACAGTTTATGTCCATAAGATGTGTGTCCCTAATATGCACATTTTGTAGTATTTTTCCACAAATAACCAAATTTCACTGTGTCAAAATATTCATATTTTTAAGAAAACATTTCCACTGTGACAGGTTAATAGTTGTAAATTAGCAGTCTGTTCCGGTAGGAACTCTAAGTTTACTTATTATACATAGGCGACTTATCTGCTAATCAAGTTCCATGTCCTTGAACGTCAGGGCCTGAGCTGTTTCCATTTTACAAGTGTCTAAAATCATTAATTAAAAGAAAAAAGAAAAAAATATATATCCCACTTTGAGAGGTTAAAAACCGAAAAGGCTTGCACGTGCTAAGTTAATTATATAAATTGCCACTTCAAAAAACATGTAGCTTCAAAAAGAAAAAAGAGAATATATTGTTTTAAGGAAGGATCTGTGTAGCAAAAGTGGCAGATAATTATTAAAATAAAGATTTTTTTCACCAACATCTTTCTCAGAATCCTAAAAAATAAACAAGGGAATAGAATGAGGCTGATTTTATGAAATTTCAATAGGATGAAAATGTTGATTAGGCAATTGAGTAAAATTTAGTACAGGTCAGGTATGCAAATTAGGAGTTTTAATCAGAGATACTGTGTAGGAAGTTCTAGTGAATGGAATCCAAGCTGAGAGAAAAAGGCCCAGGGCATTTTCTCCAACTATACTACCATTTTATATATATGTTGTATATTTACAATATAAGTTTATTGATATATAATTTGTTTCAATGTAACAAGATTTGTCAAGCATATCATATATATAGAAAACTATATAATTTTTATAATTACATGTAATTTGTCCAAGTTGACACTTTCTATCCTCTGTATTATATGTTGGTTATCAACACAGTTAAATTTTATCTTTTTTAGTTTATAGATCTCATATTTATAGAAGAGAAAAATCTCAATATTTTTATATAATTGCAATCTTAAAAGCATAAATAGCTTCTCAAAAGAACTGCCATGGAGATGTTAGTTATTATATTTTTATTGTTTGTATAAAATTACTCTGTCATTTATCAATCAAAGGCCACTAGAAGTTTCATACATTATTTTGAAATGCAAAAGAGCAAAATCAACTTGGAGTGTATGAGGTTGTTTTTATTCATGACATATTATTTTACCATCTCCAACTCTGTTCAAGTCAGATAGACAAAAAGAGAGCAATCATCGAGACAGTTAATTTTTTCATATGGTCACTTTTAAAATAAAACCTATTAATATTTTGTGAATAGATAGAGCACTGTGCATTCAGAATAAAAGATATGCAAAGGGACTGAATTCTCAAAAAATAAGGACTATATGCACATATATTCATTATCAAAATAGCCAGCTAACAGAAAATAGGGCTGCAAACATTACATGTAACCCTGGACAGCTATAACTCTGAGTGGTCCTATGAGGAATGAGATCTACACAGCCATCTGTTCCCAGAGATTCCTGATATTCTAGAATCGATTTGCTGCTATCCTAAGTCAATTAAGGACATTTGTTTTAAATAGGGCATACAGAAATAGGAGGCAAAGTAACATCGAATTGCCAAGTTTTTGATCTGATGGCTCATCCTGGGAATATGAATGAATGAAAAAAAATTGTGAATATGCCTTTTTTTGGAAAGTTGTATGAACAACCCTAACATCTCACAAGTGATTCTTCTCTCAAAGAAAGATGCAGACATAGATATTTGAGAAACCACAGGACTACTGCTCCATTTTCACAGCTGATTGAACATCAGGAACACTGGTATATATCAAATCTGTATTAACACTAACGATTAACAAAATTATTTTCTTAGGTTCTATAAAGCTGTGTTTGCAATTAAAATATATTTGAAAGCACAGATGTATGGTTTGCTACTTTCATCTGGGGAATCTAAAAATACTTGCAACACTTCTAAAGGATGGTTACATCCAAATTCACATAAAGAAGATAATTATGATGGAAAGATCTGTTACAAAAATTAAACATCTTCATCACTGTGTTAATTATAGCAGTACATATGAGGTGATGCAATGGAAATAATCACTACTACAGAGCAATCAGATTTCATAATACACTTGAACCCTCCTTTCATGGAATCTGTGTGTTCTTGCCTTTGGAAAAAGGTAGCTCTATTTAGCATATGAAAATGCAAACAGTCACTTCTTTTTTTTATTTTTATTTTTTAAATATGTTTTTTTATTGATTTTTTTAGAGAAAGAGGAAGGGAGAGAGAGAGAAAAACATGGATGTGAGATACATCGATCGGCTGCCTCTTGCACACCCCATACTGGGGATCGAGCCCACAACCTGGGCACGTTCCCTGACTGGGAATCAAACCAGGACCTCTCAGTCCATGGGGCAATGTTCAGTCCCCTGAGCCACACCGGCCAGGCAGTCACTTCTTCTTTTAAACTGTGTAACATCATAATTCATTGGTTATTGAAATGGTATTAGTAATGGTAGCAGTGTGCTATAGATAGGCAGCAAAATCTTTTAAGGGTTCTCTGGGCATGGCATTTCATATCTACCCCATCTCTCCAGCATTTTCTCTGCATTACCTAACAGCGTGTGGCTAGTGATTTTAAATAATTTACCAGTTACAGAATATTCATTGCATATATAATCACATTTAATCTTCACAATGATCTTGTAAGGGAGGTTTGGAGCAAAGTGTGAAGCAATGGAGAAGGTATGAAATACAGATAGTAGATGCTGTCATTAAATTGTAAATGCAAGGCTGTTATTGACCATATATATATATATATATATATATATATATATATATATATATATATATATTTTTTTTTTTATCCTCACCCGAGGACATTTTTTTCCACTTTTTGTTCAGATAAAGTGGGAGGGAGAGAGAGGAAGAGAGAGAGAGAGAGAAACATCGACGTGAAAGGGACACATTGAGTGGCTGCCTCCCGCAGGACCCACCAGGGGCCGGGGACAAACTGCAACCGAGGTATGCGCCCCTAGCGGGAACCGAACCTGGGTCTCTCTGGACCGCAGGCCGACGCTCTAACCGCTGAGCCAAACCGGCCAGGGCATATATTTTTTAAAGGAGGAAACTAGTAAATAGTTTTAGTTTAATTCATTTGTGTTAGTTGAAGTTATAAGATTTTAGATGTACATTTAGGAGCAACAATATCATGAGTGAGACTGCAGACCTTCAGCAGCGGATGTCACTGGAGTTTCACCCTAAGTCGCTTTTACCTTAGAAAATGTGAATAGAGTGAAGCTTGGCAGACAAGCCAACTCATGAGAAGAAATAGATGGGTAATTTTCCAGTAGAAGAAAGTCTGCATTTGAGAGATGCAACACAGTTAGGTGTTATAAGCAATGTAACATTGTGTTGATTTGGGGCAGAAGTATGAATAATGTGTATACCTTGTATGTAGAGAGAAATATACAAAAGAGTAGTCAAAAGGACTAAAAAATCAATAGCTAGCCACAAGAGAGGGTTAAAAATGCAACCTTTTTAACCAATATACATATTATATATTATATATACACACATATGTATATATATATTCTATTTTAGAGACATACTGACATAAAAAAAACTATCACAAAATTTTCTATATCTAAAGCAGAAGATTGATACAATTTTCTCCTGAATCTCCTGAAAGTTTAGGTCTATAGACATTATAGTACATTTTAACTACTATTTTCTAAGAATTCTGCTATTCTCAGCTTCTCGGTCCCAGAATGTTGACACCAATTAACAGTTAAAACTACGTTTATGAAGATTCAAGCAATGCAGTGATACATAAGTACTTCTAAGAATAACACACCACTTTTGCATATCATAAGTCCAAGTATGCAATTCTTGGAAATATAAAAATGCTTCTACATTTCTAAGTGGCATCTGGAAATGAGGAGGGACAATGTTCTGTATTGCCCTGGGAGACAGTGGAAGATAGGGAGCCCTCGGAGTCTGAGAACGTGACAACTCTTCCCGTGCAGCCTTTCTTGCTTCCTGACTGTTATTTCCTTTGGAACCTGGCAAGGACGATTCTCCTCTGAAGGCAATGCATTGACCTTAACAGACAAGGTAGGCAAGCAACTCTGGGTTTTTTATTATTAGATATGCTTTTCAGAAGTGAAGGGTTTTTTTTTAGTTTCAGAAGGTGGTGTTTAAATTACTATAGCTTCAGGGCACCTGTAGTTTATGTGCTCACCATGTATGTATGTTTTATGAAGCTATTTAATCTGCAATTCACTTTTTTTAAAGAAAGGCAATCACCATAGCAACTGACATCATAAAGTTTTGTGCTGGTTTTGACACACAAAGTACTCTGTGGATACTGCCATATATAAACTATGTAGCCTGCTTAAGCTAAGAATACCTGGTTTCAGGAAAGTGGAAGTTAACTCATTATTTTAGTCATTTCCTTCTCATCACCTTAGGCAAATAATGAGGGTGGTGAAGTTTAAGAAAAGCAAAGATTACTGAATGTTAGCTGCAACACTGCTATTGGCTGAGAGGGAGGCCCTTTCTTAAAGAGTGGCCTTAGCAATTTTAAAAGAAATTCCAATATAAGATGTCAGATTTTTCCTTCCAATCATAAGTTATTCTCTGTAAAGAAAATAATTATTTCCCCCCATGAGCACATACAATGTGATTATCACATAAAAAATTCACAGGAACTGTGGAAAGCAATTGCTTTTTTTTTTTCAGTAGCATAGTAATGCTATGTCCATAAGAAACTATTTCATTTCAGATCAGCACAAAAATAGTGGAAAAATTTAAAAATACTTACTGTAATTGTATCAATCAACAATTCTGAGCATTGTTATGTTTTGATGATATCAGAATATATGATTTTTTCCGTTTGTAATGAAATTAATAGAAACCAATAGCTATAAATTTTTATTTAAAACATAGTGTTAAACATTTTAGCTATGAAATTTGATTTAAAACAAATTTAATTCAACAAATATTTCCTCATATTTGAAAGTTTACAAAACTGTTTTTCTAAATTTTTATTTTGAGAGTTTGTTTTCATGCTGGATTTTTCTTATTTAAATTTTCTTTATTTAAATTTGTTTCTGAAAATATATTTTTAAAAATTTGCAAAATAATGACAACCTGGATCATAGTTAATGAATAACTTAAATAATTTAATATGCAGTTAGGTTAATCATTCAATATTCATTGACATTTTATTACATGTATGTGACTCTACTAGATACTATAGGGATAATTTTAAAATTCTTTATATAATCTCTGCCTTTATGCAGCATATATTATAAAAAAGGATAATCAATAAAAGACAGCTTTAATAAGAGCTATATTATGTGATTTATAAAGTAAACAAATCACCAGATTATCTTTAGTTGTACTTTGTATAATCCCCCCCAAAACCTGCTACAACCTTTTGTTCTTACCTTATGTTATATATGAAAGGAGATAATCCCCTTTATATTATCTCTCAAGAACACAGATATATCCACAGAAGATTACATTTTAAGCTCACATTCTAAGCAAATCCAAAAGGCACTGAATCAGAAAAGGGGGGCTTTATTCAGATAAAAAATTGCAAACCAGAGAGACACAGCTTCTGGTAGAAACTAAAAGTACACTCCACTGAGAGAAAAGAGAAGATTTTTTTTCATAGAAAATTTCCCACCCATAGTTCCCACTTTATTCTATTTCACGTAAATGAGGTTTCCAAAATATAGTTTCGATTGGTTGAAATAAATGCAAATAAGGATACATTTTATACACGTTCGGTCTGTCTGGGCAGGTCAGTCTGTTGGTTGGGTGATAACATGCAGTGATGGGATAAAGAAGTTCTCTGTACTGGTTGACTCAGGCGAGATCAACAGGCAGGGACAACGTAGTGTAGGACACCATGAGTTCAGCTTGTGTTCTTCCTGACATACAGAGGACTAAGAAGGCCCTGTCAGGAATTGACCGCGAGCCTCTTATTTTGAATTTAGATCCAATTAACCATAGGGAGTCTGAGTCCATCTCAATAGACACATTCCTTCTGGGGGTTCACATTAGATAATCATTTTGGTGTCCACGGCATGTATGCTGGGTCTTTGAGGTACAAAATTTAACCTTGGTGAAGCACTGCTTTTCTTCCTTGCCTCTGGAAATCAGCATGTAGATTCTATACCTAGAAAGATCTACCTAGAAAGACTTCATCTCCCCAGAACTCTCCTCCCTAGACCTATGACAGGTTTGTGATGACTGCTTTTCCTTGTCTGGTTCCACACTTCCTCTGAGCTACAGTCTCTCCTAAAGCTCAAGATGCAGTTTATTTTAGACTTGAGAATCTCTGTCTAGTATCAACCACTGCCTTAATCTCTGACTAACTTCATTTTGTTTCTCATGATCTGAATGTTGGGGTTTTTTGGGTGGGTTTTTTGTGTGTATTTTTTGTTTTTTACACATTTGTCTGTTTATTTGTTCATATTTTTGACACTCCATTTTAATATTGTTTTGTTTCTTCTGCTTCTAATTTGTAGCCTCCTGTTCACACCTTGCTTCTGCCCGTCTCTTGGAGGGGTGATTTTTTTTTCCAATTGTTATTCTTAGCCCTATTCACTTCTGTTTTCTTGGCGATCTTACTTTATCACTTTATTCAGCCCTGTCTAGAATAGGGAATCTTAGTCTGTGATCTAGTGACACTTCATTGATGAAAAAATTTATAGAAGTCAGTGGATGCTTAGAATTTATATGCATGTTTTTAATGTGTAAATATTTGCACATTTCTTTCTTTGGAAGAGTTTCATAGCTTTTATGTGTTTCCTTCAGGGACCACTGACACCCTGAAAGTTTGATGGTCATTGCTCATATTTCCAATTTATATATACATTTATTCTTTTTATTCTGTCTTCAAATAGACACTGCATCTTATAGTGGCTTATTTTCCTTTCATCTTCTCTGTTTCTGGGTGTTGCATTGCATTCAGTTCTTAACCCTATACTACATAGTCTGCATTGGAGAATCTACTTTATTTTACTACTTTGGTTTCATGTGGAAAGAAAACCTCAAAATTTCTGGCCGAGACCTCAAATATTACCACTTACCTAAAAAGCCACTCTCATTAAATTCAAATGAACTGAAATTTAATTCATTATGTTCCCTCCAAATTTAGATTTTTCACATCTATAGTGGTACTATAATTCTTAGGATTCACTAAGTGCAAAGCTTTGGAAATACCTTTCTTATTCCTCATTCTCAGTTCCCAGATGAAATCTGCCTGTAACTCTATTACATTATACATCTACCATCACCCTCCATTTCTCTTAGGCCAAAATTATTTAAGTAGCTTGTTTCACCTTTTCTACTCTACAGTTCATCTCTAAACACTGCCACCAGAATAAACTTTCTTAAACATATGTTATTATTTGCTTTCCACTTATAGAATATTTCCAGTAGATAGTAATTGTCCAATGTTACATCTCATAATTCTTAGTCTTCATTAAGAGATTCCACAATTTGGTTCTTACAATTGTTGCCAAATTCACCTCTTCAGCATTTCACAACCTAAACCCTTTCTTAAGATATAATGTTCCACAAATACACCACCTTCAATATTTTTATATTTATATCATGGTTAATAATTGCACTCTCATCTTTATCAAATTATATTCATTATTTTAAAACTCATTTTCATGTTTTATACTATTAAGAAGTGTTCCTTGAGTTTTCTACACATTCATGGTATTTATTCCTGAAAGTTGTATCAGAAATAAAAACAGATTCTATTTTCCTTGCAAGGTATTTAGCACATTTAGAAGGCATGAATTTTTTTAGTTACCTTGCCATTTTGTGAATATTCCTGACTAGTATGTGAGGTCCTAAATGACAAAAATTATGCTTTTACCACATGTGGTCCAACCCAGAGATTTCTTAGTTATGCTGGCTATATAGATTCAGAGATTTCTGCTTAAAAAAATGAATTCCATGAAAATGTATCAGTTTCAAAAGTGTTTACAATAAAGCTGCCAGATAAAATACAGAATACCCAGCCCAGTTGGAATTTTATAAACAGAATAATTTATAGTATTTATAAAATAATTATTATAATTAATGTGTAATTTGTTGGTACAAGAATATACACAAACTTTTTGAGACATATTTGTACTAAAAACCAATCTATCTGAATTCAAATTTAACTTAGTATCCTGTATTTGTATTTATTAATCTGTCAACTTTAGTTTATAAGACTGGTTTTCCTTTTAGTGAATTTATTAGAGTGACACTGGTTAACAAAATTACACAGGTTTCAGGTGCACAACTCCACAACACACCATCTGAACACACCATTGTGTCTTCACCACCCCGAGTCAAGTCTCCTTCCATCACCATCTATCCCCACTATACCCTCCTCCACTTCCACCCTCCGCCACTGGCAATCACCACACTGTAGTCTGTGTCCATGAGTTTTCTCTCTCTTTTTTTTCCTTTTTTCTCAATCTCTCCTCACCCCTGACCCAGGCTCCCACCTCCCCACCACAGCTGTCAGCCTATTCTCTATCTATGAGTCTGTTTCTATTTGGTTGTTAGTTCATTTTATTCATTGGATTCCACATATGAATGAATTGGTACTCGTCTTTCTCTGACTAGCTCTTTTCACTTAGCATAATCCTCTCCGGGTCCAACCATACTGTTGCAAAACATAAGATTTCCTTCTTTTTTAATGCCTGAGTAGTATTGCACTGTGTAAATGTACTACAGCTTTTGTTACCCACTGTATACAGTATCATGTCATCTGCAATAAATGACAGTTTTACTTCTTCCCTTCCAATTTGTGTGCCTTTTATTTCTTCTTGTTGTTTGATTGCTGTGGCTAGGACTTTCAGTACTATGTTGAATAAGTGTGGTGAAAGTGGACATCCCTGTCTTGTCCCTAATCTTAAGGGAAACACTTGTAGTTTTTGCCCATTGAGTATGATGTCGACTGTGGGTTTGTCATATGTGGTCTTGATTATATTGAGGTATGTTCCCTCTATTCCCACTTACCTGAGAATTTTTATCATAATTGGGTGCTAGATTTTATCAAATGCTTTTTCTGCTTCTGTTGATATCATCATGTGGATTATATCCTTCATCTGTTTATGTGGTGTATCACGATTATTGATTTGAGGATATTATACTAATCTTGCATCCCCAGAGTAAATTCCACTCAATCCTGGTGGATGATCTTTTTAATGTATTGCTGAATGCAGTTTGCTAATATTTTGTTGAGAATTTTAGTATTTATGTTCATCGGGAATATTGGCCTATAATGTTCTTTCTTTGTAGTGTCTTTATCAGGTTTTGGAATTAAGATAATGCTGGCCTTGTAAAATGAGCGTGGGAGTCTTCCCTCCTCCTGAATTCTTTGGAATTGTTTGAGAGGATAGTGTTAGTTCTTTGAATGTTTGGTGAAATTCACCTGTGAAGGCATCCAGTCCCGGATTTTTGTTTGTTGGGAGTTTTTTTTTATTACTGCTTAAATTTCACTAGTTGTAATCTGTCTATTCAGATTTGTAATCTGTCTATTCTGATTCTTTCTGGTTCAGTTTTGGAAGATAGTATGTTTCTAGGAATTTATCTGTTTCTTCCAGATTGTCCAATTTGTTGGCATATACTTGTTTGTAATATTTTCTTACAATCCCTTGCATTTGTGTAGAGTCAGTTGTTACTTATCCTCTTTATTTCTGATTTTATTTATTTGGGTCCTCTCTCTTTTTTTTCTTGATGAGTGTGGTTAAAGGTTTGTCAATATTGTCTATCTTTACAAAGAACCAGCTATTGGTTTCATTGATCTTTTTTATTACTTTTCTTTTTTAGACTCTATTTTGTTTATTTCTGCTCTGTTCTTTATTATTCCCTTCCTTCTACTTTCTTTGGGCTTTGTTTTTCTTTTTTAAGTTCCAGTAAGTGTAAAGTTAGATAGTTCATATGAGATTTTTCTTGTTTCTTGAGATAAGCCTGAAGACTGCTTTTCTTTTTAAAAGATAATTAATCATATAGAAATTAAAACTAAACATTAATGATGTGAAAATTAAACATTAGATTTAGTGTTTTCTTTATTTCATATTTAAAATTAAATAGAATGTGTTGTGAAAAATATCTAGAAATAGATATTTTGAATTTTGTGGCCTGAGGTTCAAACCCAATTGTGTTCATTTCATTGCAACATACCACAATCCCCCAAATGAGTTGGTGGCTTATTTCTCCTTTTTAAAACTCAGTGTTTTATTTAGTTTTTCAATCTTTAACAAATTATAAAAGCTTTATATGTACTGATAATATATAAGCTAATAAGACCAACAAAGTACTGGCTTTGAAGTAACAAGCAAGATAATATAAAAATAAAATAAAAAATACAAGATAGTAACAAATGCTATGAAGAAAATAAAGTAGGACAAAGGATGAGTTGTCTGGTCAAGGAGGCTTTGTGAAGTAGCCACAACTGAGTAGCTGTTTGAATGATAGGAAAGCTGCCCATGAGAAAGTGTGAGGCAGGAGCACTCCAGGCAAGAGAAACAGCTGAAGCAAAACCCTCATGGAAAACAAGACTGACGTGCCTGACAGACCAAAGAAGATTTCTGTGACTAGGCCTCATAGGGCTAGGGAAAGGCCATTGCTTATAGATGAGGAGGGAGCAGTGGGTAGAAGACAGATCTCGTTTGGTCTTATTGGCCATGTTAAAAATAATTGGAGTTCAATACTAAAGATTTTAAAGTTTCATTTAAAAAGAAAGACTACTATTAATGTTATGTGGACAATTACTCATTGAGGGTGGGGGGAAAGAGCAAAATAGAGCAGTCAGTCTGATAGCTCTTTTGGTAGCCCAGAGAAGACACACTGATGATGTCTATGAGAACTGGAGATGGTAACTCAGAAATGAATTCAGGATTCATTTTAGGTCCAAGCTAACAAATTTTGTTAATAGAATACTGAGAGCAAGAAAGAAATCCAGGATACCTTTTGGCTTTTGACCTGGGTATCTGGATGTTTGGGAAGATAGAGGAGGACACATGATTAACAGGACCAACTCACACATTCAGGCTTGGGATAGAATACCCAATTCCATCCAAGTCTAGGCACATCTCTTGGTACTAGAGCAGGGAAAAAATCCTTTTCTAATGATTATGAACACTTTAAAATCTGTTTCAGAGAATATTTAATGATTGACAACATCCATTAGGTACAATAGTATATGTATTATCAGGGAGGAAATGTTTTAGAAATATTAACTTCAATTTAATATACATACAAATATTTAAATTTCTTAAAGCTAGAATTCAATTTTATTATTCATCTGTAGTGGAAGTGTCTGCTGTACCCTTTATAACAAGTGACTAGTAGATGCTAACTAATAAGGTGCCGTTCAAGGCCAGACTACTTTCTTTGTATACCTATATCATACTAACTAAACTCTCATTATTTTTTCAAAAAATCATGTACCGTTTCTTTAATCCCCACTCATCCTGTCTAAATGCTGAATTGGCTTTGAGAGCAAAAACTAGTTAAAATATTTTTTATATTAAAATGTTTCCCCAGAACATGGTTGAGTAGATAAAGCATAGTCATAAATACATGTTAAATGAAAGAGAGTCCTACTTGGAGAAAGAAATACAATTTGAAAATAATTTTAACGTAACCCCCACCCCCACCCACCACCCCGGATCAGGAATATAATAGCTAAGGCCATAAAAAAAAACCAAAAAAACCCAGCTTTTGAGACTCTATCTCATACTGATATCAGCATGTGAAACTCAGCAGGGACACTACATTTTGAGCACTAACCAGGTTAATCTGCAGAGCAAACACCTTAGCTCTCAAATCTAAGGCAGCTTTTCGACCCTTCATGACTTCTCTCTTTATAAACTATATACTTCACATAAGGATTCTGTATTTTCTGATTAAGAGAGGAAAGGAATGCTGTCAGCTAAATCAATACCTTACTAGTGAAAAAAAAAAAGAAAAAAGGAAAGTTGTAAATAACAGCAGCAATTTTCTATGATTGTGAAATGCTCTGGGCAAAGCAAGCATGATTCTATACAAGGCTAGGAAATTCAAGTGTTACTCTAGACATATCATTCTGATAATTTTAAGGTTTATAAGAAGAAGAAAAGAGCAACAGTATGTTTTCAAAGCATTTTTCCTGCTGTGATATTCTGTTTTATGAGTAAAACTTAACTATTGTAATTACTAAAAGTAGACACTTCTACCTACATTAACTATTTCATAGGATCTCATGAGCTGATATTTGTAAAGTACTTAGAATATTGCATGTCATATATTAAGCATCATATTCAGGTTTTATAAATAAATAAGTAAATAAATAAATGAAATGCCATTATATTGGTGATTTTGAAAACTTTTCATCTAATGGCACACATAAAGTAATTTCTAAAATTCTGCGGCACACCAAAACTATATTCTTTACTGATTTGACAAAAAAAAAAAGTGTAATATTGACTCATTCACAGGGATGGCTATTGTTTTGTTGGCTGTTGTCTTATTTTATTCTTTCAATTTTTATTAATTTTTTTTTGTTACAGATGTTTCTCCTTTTTCCCCCCTAGACACCCTCCTCCACATTCAGCACCACCCCCACCAGCACTGTTTGTCTATGTCCATAGGTTACACATACATGCATATAAGTTCTTTGATTTATCTCATTCATCCTCCCCTTCCCCCAAGGTCTGTCAGTCTGAACCATACTCCTTTCTATGTCTCTGGGTCTATTTTGTTCATCAGCTTATTTTGTTCATTATATTCCACAAATAATTGACATCATGTGGTATTTACCTTTCTCTGATTGGCTTATATTGCTTAGCATAATGCTCTCCAGGTCCCTCCATGTACTCTCAAAGGACAAGAGATCTCTCTTTCTTACAGCTGCATAGTACTCCATTGTGTATATGTACCACTGCTTTTTTATCCACTCATCTATTGATGGACACTTGGGCTGTTTCCAGATCTTAGCATTGTAAATAGTGCTGCTATGAACATAGAGGTACATATATTCTTTCTGATTGGTGTGTGAGGCTTCTTAGGATATATTCCTGGAAGTGGGATCATTGGGTCAAATGGCAGATCAACTTTTAATTTTTTGAGGAAACACAATATTGTTTTCCATAGTGGTTACTCCAGTCTGCCTTCCCACCAACAGTTTACTAGAGTCCCCTTTTCTCCACATTCTCACCAGCACTTATTGTTTGATGATTTGTTGATGGCAGCCATTCTGGCAGGTGTGAGGTGATACTTCATAGTTGTTTTAATTTGCATCTCTCTGATGATTGGTGATGTTGAGCATTTCTTCATATGTCTCTTGGCCATTTGTATGTCCTGTTTGGAAAGGTGTCTTTTTAGGTTATCTGCCCATTTAAAAAAAAAATTTTTTTATCCTCACCCGAGGACATTTTTGCATTTATCTTGAGATAGAGCAGGAGGTAGAGAGGGAGGAAGAGAGAGAAACATGGATGTGAGAGAGACACATCGACCAGCTACCACCCACATAACCCCAACCGGGGCCAGGAACAAACTGCAACTGAGGTACATGCCCTTAGCAGGAACCGAACCCAGGCCTCTCTGGTCCGCGGGCCAATGCTCTAACCACTGAGCCAAACCAGCCAGGGCATCTGCCCATTTTTTCATTGGGTTCTTTGTCTTCCTTTTGTTGAGTTGTATGAGCATTCTATATATTTTGGAAATTAACCCCTAATCTGATGTATCATTGGCAGTTATGCTCTCCCATATAGTGGGTTCCCTTTCCATTTTGATGGTTGTTTCTTTTGCTGTGCAGAAGCTTTTTAGTTTGATGTAGTCCCATGTATTAATTTTTTCCTTTGTTTCTCTTGCCTTAGGCATTGTAGCAGTAAAAATTCTGCTTTGTATGATGTCTGAAATTTTGTTGCCTACATTTTCTTCTAGGATTTTTATGGAATCATGGGTCACATTTAAGTCTTATATCCATTTTGAGTTTATTCTTCTGTATGGTGTAAATTGGGGGTTAGGTTCATTTTTTTGCCAGTAGCTGTCCAGTTTTCCCAACAAAATTTATTGAAGAGGCTGTCTTTACTCCATTTTATGCTCCTCCCACCTTTTCAAATATTAATTGAGCATAATGTCTTGGGTCAATTTCTGGGTTCTCTGTTCTGTTCCATTGATCTATATGCCTGTTTTTGTGCCAGTACCAGGCTGTTTTGATTACAATGGCTTTGTAGTATAACCTGATATCTGGTATTGTGATCCCACCTACTTTGTCCTTCTTCTTCAAGATTGCTGTGGCTATTCAGGGTCTTTTTTGGTTCCATATAAACTTTTTGAGTGTTCTAGTTCTGTGAAATATGTCATTGGTATTTTAATGTGAATTGCATTGAATCTATAGATTGCTTTGGTTAGTATGGACATTTTAGTGATGTTAATTCTTCCAATCCATGAACAAGGTATGTGCTTCCACTTTTTTATGTCTTCCTTTATTTCTTTTTTCAATTTCCTATAGTTTTCTGCAAATAGGTCTTTTACTTCTTTGGTTAAGTTTATTCCTAGGTATCTTAATTTTTTTTTGCCACAGTAGTAAATGGGATTGTTTTTTCAGTTTCTCTTTCTGTGTGTTCATTATTGGTGTGTAAGAATACCATCGATTCCTTGATGTTAATTTTGTATCCTGCTACTTTGCTAAATTCGTTTATTAAGTCTAGTAGATTTTTGATGGAGTCTTTAAGGTTTTCTATGTACAATGTCATGTCATCTGCAAATAATGACAGTTTCACTTCCTCCTTTCCAATTTGGATCCCTTTTATTTTTTCTTCATGTCTGATTGCTGTGGCTAAGACTTTCAGTACTATGTTAAATAAGAGTGGTGAAAGTGTGCATCCCTGTCTTGTTCCTGTTCTAAGGGAAATGCTTTTAGTTTTTGCCCATTGAATATGATGTTGGCTGTAGGTTTTTCATATATCGCCTTTATTATGTCAAGATATGATCCCTCTATTCCCACATTGCTGAGTGTTGTTACCAGAAATGGGTGCTGGATTTTGTCAAATGCTTTTTCAGCATCTATTGATATGATCGTATGGTTTTTATCTTTCATTTTGTTTATGTGGTTTATCACATTTATTGATTTGCGAATACTGAACCATCCTTGCATCCCTGGGATGAATCCCACTTGTTCATGATGAATACTTTTTTTGATGTATTGCTGGATCCAATTTGCTGATACTTTGTTAAGGATTTTGGCATCTGTGTTCATCGAGGATATTGGCCTGTAGTTTTCTTTCTTTGTAGTGCCTTTATCTGGTTTTGGAATTAGGATTATGGTGGCCTGATAAAACGAGTTTGGAAGTCTTCCATCTTCTTGGATTTTTTGGAATAGTTTGAGGAGAATGGGTGTTAGTTCTTTTTTGAATATTCATAAAACTTTCCTGTGAAGCTGTCCGGGTAAGGGGTTTTGTTTGCTGGAAGAGTCTTGATTACATCTTCAATTTCCTTTGTTGTTATTGGTATGTTCAAGTTTTCTATCTCTTCCTGGTTCAGTTTTGGGAGACTGTGTGTTTCTAGAAATTTGTCCATCTCTTCTAGATTGTCCAATTTGTTGGTGTATAATTGCTCATAGTATTTGTTAACGATCCTTTGTGTTTCTATAGTGTCAGTTGTTACTTCTCCTCTTTCGTTTCTGATTTTGTTTATTTGGGTCCTCTCTCTTTCTTTCTTGGTGAGTCTACCTAAGGGTCCATTAAGCTTGTTTATCTTTTCAAAGAACCATCTCTTTCTTTCATTGATCTTTTGAATTGTTTTGTTTTTGATTCTTTTTTTTTTTGGTTTCTATGTTGTTTATTTCTGCTCTGATCTTTTCTATTTCTTTTCTTCTACTTGCTCTGGGGTTTTCTTTTTGTTTGCTTTCCAGTACTTTAAGTTGTGAGGTTAGATAGTCAATTAGAAATATTTCTTATTTCTTGAGGTAGGCCTGTAGTGCTATGAACTTCCCTCTTAGGACTGCTTTCGCTTAGTCCCATAAATTTGTGTTGTTGTGTGTTCATTTTCATTGGTTTCCAGAAATGTTTTAGTTTCTTCCTTGATCTCCTTGGTAACCCATTCATTGTTTAATAACATGCTATTTAGCCTCCATGTGTTCAAATGTCTTTGCATGTTTTTGTTGTAATTGATTTCTAGTTTCATGCCATTGTGATCTGAGAAGATGCTTGATATGATTTCAATCTTCTTGAACTTGTGTCCTAACATGTGGTCTGTCTTTGAGAATATCCCATGTGCACTTGAGAAGAATGTGAATTCTGCAGTGTAATTCTCTGTAGATATCTATTAAATCCATTTGATCTAGTATACCATTTAGAGTCTTTGTTTCCTTTTTAACTTTTTGTGTAGTGGATCTATCCAGTGATGTTAGCGGAGTATTGAAGTCTCCTGCTGTGATTGTATTGCTGTCAATTTCTCCTTTGAAGTCCTCCAGAAGTTTTAAAATATATTTTGGTGCTCCTGTATTGGGTGCATATATGTTTACCAAGGTTATATCTTCCTGTTGGATAGATCCTTTCCATATTATGTAGTTGTCTTCTTTGTCTCTAGTTATGGCCTTCATTTTGAAATCTATTTTATCAGATATGAGTATTGCTACCCCAGCTTTTTTTTTTTTTTTTTTTTTTCCATTTCATTTGCTTGGAAGATTTTTTTCAGCCCTTCATTTTCAACCTATGTGAGTCTTTTGTTGTGAAGTGGGTAAACAGCATATATATGAGTCATGCTTTCTTATGCAATCATCTACTCTGTGTCTTTTGATTGGAGTGTTCAATCCATTTACATTTAAGATTATTGATATGTACTTATTTATTGCCATTTTTGTTTATTGTGGTTATATTTTTCTTCTTATTTCTTCTACTGATTACAGAAGTCCTTTTACCATTTCTTGCAGTGCTGGTTTGATCCTAATATATTCCTTTAGCCTTTATTTGTCTGCGAAGTTCTTTATTTCACCTTCTATTTTGAATGATAGCCTTGCTGGATAGAGTAGTCTTGGATTCAGATTCTTGTTTTTTCATTACCTTCATTACTTCATGCCATTCCCTTCTGGCCTGTAGTGTTTCTGTTGAGAAGTTAGTTGATAGCCTTATGTTGATTCCTTTGTAGGTAACCTATTGCTTATCTCTTGCTGCCTTTAGGATTCTCTCTTTGCCTTTATTTTTTCACATGTTAATTATTATGTGTTTTAGTGTGTACCTCTTTGGGTTCTTCTTACTTGGGGCTCTCTGTGCTTCTTGAACATGAATGCCTTTTTCCTTCACCAAGTTAGGGAAGTTTTCTGTCACTATTCCTTCAAATATATTCTCTAACCCTTGCTCATTTTCTTCTTCCTCTTGAAATCCAGTGATGCAGATGTTGTTATGTTTCTAGTTGTCCCACAGTTCTCTTAAGCTTTCTTCCTATTTTTAAACTGTTTTTTTCTTTTTGGTTTTCTGATTGGGTGATTTTTTTCTACCCTGTCTTCTAAGTCACTGATCCAGTCCTCAGCTTCCTCTACTCTGCTGGTTATTCCTTCCAATGTGTTCTTTATTTTTGCTGTGTCATTCTTCGTTTCCAATTGGTTAGTTTTCAATGTTTCTATATCTTTACTTATGCTGTTGAGCTCTTTACTTATGCTGTTGAGCTTCCTCATTATCATTGCTCTGAACTCTACCTCTGGTAACTTGTTTAACTGCATTTTATTTATCTGGTCTTCAGTAGAGTTCTCTTGTTCTTTCATTAGGGATTTGTTTCCTTGTTTCACCATTTTGGCTCTTTCAGTGTGTTTTGGAGGTTGTCAAAATTTCCCTGTGGGTGTTGGTGTTCAGCTGATTTGGCTCCCTCTACTGGGTTTGGATGAGCGTGGGAGGGCCCATGTTAAACCCCACTGTCAAGTCTTACTTTCCTGGGTAGATTTGCAAGCCCAGGAAAGGTTCAATTATCCTCTAGCTTTTTGCCTGGAGGCTATTAATCTCAGTTACTTGATGAGCCTTGGGTTGTAGCCCTCAGCTGAATGAAAAAATCCCTCAGGTGTTCAGGGTCAGAGAATTTCCAGAGCATGGGTCAGATGCTTGCTGGCTATTAATGAGCCTTAATTTACATTTCTCTGGCCTGGCCAGGTGGTGTTAAATTTCGGAGGGAGGGGCTGTTGCTTTTCCCCAAGGCTTTGGGAAGGAGCTCTTTGAGTAAGATGGCCACTATCCTGTGAGGGAGTCATTCAGCAAAAATCTCCCATTGCCCACTCACCTCTCCAAGCTCCAGAGTCTCCACACACTTCCAGTCCAGTCTGCCTTCCCTCTGCTGGAACCCAAGGTGAGTGGCTGTAGCTAATTTAGTGCTCTAACCTTGCCCTCTGTGCTGTGGAGCCAGCTTGGAATGTTAACCCTGAGGGAGCTGCTTACAGCTAAAACAGCTGCTGTCTGCAGGCTCCCAGCCCGCTGTGTCGCACCTATGCGGTTCCTACCAGGCTTGATTCAGTGTCCTTTATCCTGTCCCTGGTTATATGGGTCCTCTCCAGCTGCTTTTCTGTTGCTTTTTCCTGATGATTTGTCTTTATTTTAGTTGTAATTTCAGTTTGGTCCTGGGAGATGGTCTTTGTAGCTTCCATTCACTCTGCCGCCATTTTAGAATCTCTGTTTTCATTTTTTATTTGACAATCTAAGGGTAAAGAACTCAGTGACCCTGATGAAGTAGTCAGGTATTGTATGTTTTAAAAAGTCTTTGTGGCATCCTGGTTGAAAAACCACTGCATATATGATAAGTGCAGGGCATAATTCCTGGGATGTTTCTTTGTATTGAATAACAAGTGTCCTTGTGCCCATTCACAGCAGTGGCCCGCATAACCAGTGGTGTGCTGGCAAATGTTTCACAACCCACTTTCCAAAGGGAAAAAAAAAAGCCTAATTTGTTATAACATTTGACAATTTCTGTGGTATAAATACTCCAATAATGGATGATTTCAAGTGATTGCTATGATACCATTAAATGGTATAGTTTGGAGGAAATGGGGTAATCAGTTTTCATCAAGGAGTATGAGTTATACTATGCTGAGACATTGATTATATGACAGTCACCATTGTTTTTTTTTATCACAAGTCAAAATTTCTGAAAAAAAAATACTACCTAAAATATCTTTATCATTATGTGTTTTCTAAGCATTTTATCTAGATCTGGATCTTTTAAAATTATATATTCTACACTTGCTCAATTCTACTCATTGGTCTTTATTCTAGGCGTTTGCCAGCCTTGGCTTAGAAGGAGAATGGCAAATGCATAGTTCATGTGCCATCACTAGTCCCCACAATATCTTTGTATGAACCATATACATAATTACAATCTTTCCTGCTCAGACATTTAAAAAATCCATCGTCCTCATCAACACAGCACTCCAGGAAGCCACTTGAGTTCATTGTAGTTTGACAAATGGTTACAACTACTGTAGTAATCTGTTTACTTCCAGTTCTGACCATCTATACTTAGTCAATATTAATGACTAACATCTATGGAATCCCTTCCATGTGCAAAGCAGTTCTCTAAATGTTTTACATGTAATAACTTGTTTAATCCTCCTACCACTATTAAATAAGTTCTATCTTTAAATCTATTTATAAAGGTGAAATCAAGAAACAGAGATTAAATCAATTTTTCTCAGTATATGTCTTGAAAATGCAGGGCCTGGAATCAAAATCAGACATTTGACTTTATTTCACTTTCAAGTCAAGATTCCTATCTTCTTTAAAATGTTTTTGAAAAAGACTTTATCAACCCCTTTTCCCTACTTCTCCTGATGTTCCTGTCTTTATTAGCCTATTTAGTCACATCTATTCACATGATGATCACACTTTTTTTCTTACAACTATGAACATAATTCAGTGCTATATCACAGTTTTATATTGTACAACTCAAAATAATAAAATCATTTTTTCTCATCATTCACTCAGATTTTGAATTCTAAGCACCAAATTGAATTATTTTTTCTAAAATAATTACAAGAAAGCTAGACTGGTGGCTGCTTCTTTTCATGTTCCATGTGATTAAGATATTTTTATATTCTTTAGGAATGATATAAAATAAGCACTGACTAAGTTTTGGTTATCTGTTTGTTCCTTTTGAGGAAGTCATCATGGTTCTGATGAGTTCTAAAACATCATCTGAAAAAGCAAGATGTCCAGTACTGCACATCGGCCCCATTACAGGTCTCTCATTCCATCACTCCTTTTGTTCATCAGAAAGACTGGCTCTTGAATGCTCAGTTTACAACCTAAGTGGGGTCTTTTCGTTCATTGGCTTATATTCTCCAAAGTGCATAGACAGTTATTATTCTAAACATTAATAACTTAAACACAACATTTTACCAGAAAATATTCATAATTAACTACTAAAAGAAAGCTGACTTTTACTCTAGCCAGGTTATGTTAATGGTACAAATCTCTTCAAGTAATGATAAATTTTAAAATAATTATATACTATATTTTAGCTAAATATAGTTAGGATCCCTTTCATTTCTCTTTTGTGTTTATGAGGGGAAAATTATAATATTGTATAGGAAATGTTTAAGAAATACAATATCTACTTTTTCTTGCTTCATTTTCCAAGTACACAGTAGCATTATTGTACATATGCAATGGAATTTGGGTTCAAGTATACTGGTAATGGATTATTTCTGCTTTTGTATTTCTGAAAAAATATTTATTTTTACATTACTACTAGGAAGATGATTCTAGGTTCCTAGATTTTTTTCCATCTTCAATACTTTAAATAAGCTGTTTTACTTTGTCTTGCATGTTTCTGACAAGATATCTACTGCTTTTCTTGTTTTTGTTCATTTATATGTAATATGTCTTCTTAGCTGCTTTAAATTTTCTCTTTATTATTGATTTTAAGCTATTTGATTATGAAATGCCTCAGTGTAATATTATTAATGTTTCATTTTTTTCTTCATTGATTTTAGAGAGAGAGGAAGGGAGAGGGAGATAGAAACATTGATGAGAGAGAACATTGATTGGCTGCCTCCTGCATGCCCCCCACTGGGGATTGGGCCCACAATCTGGGCATGTGCCCTTGCCAGGAATCGAACCAGCGACCTCTTGGTTCATGGGTCAATGCTCAACCATTGAGCCACACCGGCCGGGCTATTGACGTTTCTTTTGATTGAGGCTTATTGAGCTTTGTGAACTTGGGAGTTTACATTTTTTATCAAATTTTAATATTTTCAGATAACATTTTTAAAAATATTTGTTGTATCTCTTTTTCCCTTCACTGTCATTCAGGTGCTCCAATTATACTTATATTAGATGCAGAACTAGTTCATACTGAATTCAATTTTGCTATGTTTTCATTCCTCTGTGTTACATTTTAAGTAGTTTCTATATTTTGAAGTTAATTAATCTTTTCTTCTGATATGTTTAATCTGATTTTTAAAATCCAAGCCAGTGGTATTTAAATTTTCATATCATTTTTTTTTTATTTGTGGAATTCTGAGATTAACGTTTTATAAATACCTTCATATCTCCATTTAATATGCTCTAGTTTTATAAGTTGTCTTGGTATCCCCATTCTATCATCTGAATTACTTCTGGGTCAGTTTCAGTTAATTTTTCTCTTCTTTTCTTATGCTGTAATTGCCTGTTTCTTTTCTTACAAATGTGTTTTCTTTTTCATGCTACCACTGTAAAATTTATATTTTTGGATGCTGGATATTCTTGTATTATTTTAAATATTCTTAAGGTTTTGTTTTTTTTTTCTTGGATGTAGTTAAGTTACTTGGAAACTATGTAACATTTATTTAGGGTTATTTGGGGGAATTTCTTTAAGTTATTTTAGACAGGACCAGGGCCATGTTTAGTCTATGGCTAATTTTTATCCATGAGTCATACAATAGCTTTCTGTATACTGTGATGACCTGGACATTACAAAGCTTTCCTGTTGTGATTACTAGGAACAAGAAATCCTTCTTCTTGGCCCTGTTTGAGCCTCAAGGATTCTATCTACTTCCTTTAGATCAGTGGTTCTCAACCTTCATGATGCTGCGACCCTTTAATACAGTTCCTCATGTTGTATGTGGGCGTATCTGCATGTGGGCGGACCCGCCTGGAGAAGGATAGGGGAGCGGTGTCTCGGTTCCTAAGCCATTGGAAATATGTGTTTTCCGATGGTCTTAGGTGACCCCTGTAAAAGGGTCGTTCGACCCCCAAAAGGGTCGCAACCCACAGGTTGAGAATCGCTGCTTTAGATGGTTGTTTATCCAGCCCCAGATACTTTCTTTATATACGTGTATTTCTCACCACTTAGCCGAAGATTTGAAAGGGATTCTATAGATCTCCATAGTTGTTTCTCTCTCTCCTCCTCTCCCATCTCCAGATCTCTCCTCTCCAGTGCTCTGCCCACACACGCGCACTCTCGATGCTTTGTCTTCTCTAAATCCCAATCTGTTTCCTCAAATCAGGAAGGTGATCAGGCTCTGCCTGATGATTTTCTCTCTGCACTGCAACCTAAGAATGTTCTTCAAGTACTAAGATTGGGCAATCATACGACATACCTTATTTGTCTCCTTCTTTCAGAAATCATTGTCCTGTGCTGCCTGTTGTTCAAACTCTGAGGCAATTATTCTTTATATTTGTTTGTTTTAAGTTGTTACATCAAGACTGCCCTGAATTGGAAGTAACAGACTAATTTCTATATAAGAGCTTGAGAAGTATTTAGTCCTGTATATTTAAAGTTAATTAATCAGCATATATATCATATATAATTAACAAGCATATAATATATATATATGCAATATATATTTATATAATATATTAGAGGGAGAGAGAGAGAGAAATAGGATAGAGAGTCAGTGGTAGAGGCAGAGAGAGACAGAGACAAACACAGACACTGATCTCAGATTATTGGCAGTCTAAAAGCAAAGGCAGACAAGTTAAAAATGCATCAAACGATTCATCAAAGAGTATAACTACAGCAAGGGACTAATAGGAGCCAAGAAATAGATTTGGCATTTCATTGGTAAGGATAACACTTCTGGCAGTTTTAACAACAGAAATTAGTTGCTTTTCCCAGTAAAAGCTGATTTCTCATTCTAGCCACAATTCTGTATGTCAGAAGAATCTTGCGGTTGTCCCTCTTCTGACCAGTGAACTGAGGTGTCGGATTCCTCTCTTATGGCACTGCCATCTCAGAATTCTTCATTTCCAGCAGCATGGGTAAGAGAGAATTAGCCAAAAATCTCTCAGAAATAATAAGTCAAAAATCATATTAGTAGACAACATATTTAGTAACAGGAATTCGTTAAATCCTTTCACATGACCTGAAGCCAATGACAGAGGACCCTGGGAAATAACTGTGTGTGCTGAGAAAAGTAAACAGGATTGGGAGTATTTAGCCAATGTCTGCCACAGGCTGATGAACAACTAAACATTGTTGCCTTATTGAAATGGATATGAATACTGTAAGGTGGGGGGGGAAGCCAATTTCTAAATGGCGCCTTAGGGATATAGAGAATAAACAGTACAGAATTATTTGAGTTTCTTGAAAAAGTAATGGTAACTATGAAAGATAGACTTGCTAAAATTCATGTTATAGAAATATGTCAGGTAATTAAAGAAGATAAATGATTAAAGTGAAAATTTTGGAAGTTCTGTTTTATATTGTGGTACAAATTGATTAGGTCATTAACCAGAACATTTGGCAATTAGAAAGTCATGAAAGGTGAGAAACTAAATTTCAAAGGAAAGGGCTTGGTGATTAATAAGAGATATGGGATTAATAGAAAAGAAAATCCTCGTGGAAAATGGGTACCATGTATACATAGAATTCCCTGGATAAATTTTAAAAATTAGAGGATTAAACCGTTTTATTGGTGATAAATGTAATGCTGTTATACATTTTGCCTCAAAGGCCTATAAATAGAAGAACAAAGTAAAAAAAAAAAAGGAGAGAAGAATGTCATGAGTAAAATGAGTTTGTTCTTTCATAGTAGAAAATAATTCCTTAGAACATTTAAGAATTACGTATTAGGAGTTTATAACATCTTTCTAGTGTGCCATGTATTTAAAGTGTCAAACTATAAAATCATTTAAATTGCACAAAATTAGAAGTTAAAACCCTGTATGTGACTAACTAGTCACAGGAGTATTTAAAGGGAAGTGGAAATGTCAAGACCATAAATTAACTTTTACTTCAATGGAAGTCTTGACAAATGCAAGAACATAACTTTTGAACATGGAGGAAAATACTTGTTAGCTACCATTAACAGCTTATTAACATCCTATCCATAAACCTGATAGTGGCTTGTCTGAATACAGGGTATATTAGTATTAGCTAAAATACCTTCCGGTTATTCACAACCATCAACCACACACACACACACACACACACACACACACACACACATACAAAAATGCATTTGTAGATAATCGTGAAACAATGCTTAAAAATATTTGTTTTTGAATAGCAATGTCTATAATCTACTTGTACAAAATAGCTGCAATTTTATTGAACTTCATGCTCACCACTGTAAATGTGTTTTACAAATAATATTTTCTTTCATTTAATTGGCACAACTACACTTTATTTTACCACTGAGTTGACTGATGTTTTTATGAAGATCAGGGAGTGTTTTGCTATTAGAACATGAGGCATTAACTTTTAAATATGAATTAGAACAACGTTTTCAGGGTAGGTGAGGAAGACTTAAGGCACACAGGAGAAGACTAGAATGTCTACTGTTTCCAAACAGAACAATTTTTCTAATAGAAAGAATTTAACTGAGAATATATTTTTTCTCCTAAAGACAAGTTAAGTAAATCATCCCTGTAGTTGAGGGAGAAACAAAGGTAATAATAACACAGACCCAAGATTTTTAGGTGTAAAAGAATATGTTAGGAGAGTGAGGTTAGGATAGGTCTTGAAGGCTTACTTCTCTTATCTGGATCACTGTTGCTCAGGACAGCCAAGGTGGCAAGCAACACTGTAAGAAGGAGTCACCAGTAAGGACTTTGGTCACATTGCCACTTGACTAATTTTAAGAATTATCAATGAACCAGGTAATTTTAGAGCTATCATTAGAAACTCATGACCAAGGAGACAAAAAAATGCTTTGAAAATGATTATAAAAGGGAATATAAGAAAGTTCATAATAGCATAGTTTATTGCTTATTGTGACATTGAGGGAACTAATCCCCATATATACTAATAGAGTGTGATAAATACAATGTGTCTGAATTGAAAAGTATACAATTTTCTGAAATAGCAGAGACAAATGTGCAGATTATAAAGAGAGAAGAAAAGCATAACAGCTAACATATGACAGTAGCAATAAGAACAGTAGTTACAGCTTTGAATAATGACATTAGATTTTCTTTTTTATTTAATTCTCTTGGAGAAATCTTCATACAGGAAAAGAAAAGATGGCTCTTTGGGTGAGAATAAATGTGAGACTAACAATAAATCATTTTAGGCCTAATTTTTGAAGTATAACTAAGATTAGGGCTAAAGTTTATCTTTAGTAAAGATGAGAAAATTTTTACTCATTCCTATAATAGGAAAATTAGTATTTGAAGAAGAATCACATCAGGGTAATGTGTCTTATAATGAGTTACATATGCACTTTTGTTGACATGCTCAAACACTACACACACACACACACACACACACACACACACACAAAATCATTTGTATTGTTATCAGTTATTGAGGCAACATTGTTAGGCACTGAGCTAAACTTTAAAGCAGAGATATAAAGATAAATAGCATATGAACCCCATCCTTGAAAGACTTCTACTAATAATATTATCTTTACTGTACCTTACTACCTAAGCAGCGATACTCTAGGTTGCATCTTCAAAACAATAAATTTTAAATCCTTACTTTATAAAATGTCTGTCAAAAAAGGTCTACTGTATCTATTGGTCAGCCTAGCACATAAATGTCAGTGTGACCTGTGAAGATATTTTATTAAAGCACACAACTGAATTGAAGCTGTAAGAAAATACCTTCCTTTCTGAGTGTGATGCTATACATGAGTTATTATTCTATGATTAGAAATATATAAAGAAAATTCATAAAAAGCTGTCTTCAGACATTACAGTGAGATGTACTTATATTTTATGTTTATTTTGAAAATATATAAATAAGATGATATTTAATTATCATAAGGTAGTCAAATAGTAGGCCTATTGTTATTATAATACTACAGGGTATATAAGAGACAATACATACAATTTTATCTAAATTATACCAATGTTGTAGATGACTTATTACAAAAATGACAGATCAACGTATTAGATATTTTTATTATATTAGCATCCTTAATTTATATACAAAGTAAATACTTTGATACCTTCAGAAAATAATGCTTAAAGGCAATGTAACGTATGATAATATAAAAAGATCTAAGTTTCAAAGAACAAGAAAATATTGGCAAAACATATTGCAAACCTCATTCCAAGAAAGAAATGTCTTCCTTTATTTCTGGGTTCTCTATTCCATCCCACTGATCTATGTGTCTGTTTTTATGCCAGTAGTACCATGCTGTTTTGATTACTATAGCCTTATAGTATAGTTTGATATCAGGTAGTGTGAAGCCTCCAACTTTGTTCTTTTTTTCTCAAAATTGCTTTGGTTATTCAGGGTCTTTTGTGGTTATATGATCAATTAATGACAAAGGAAGCAAGAATATATAATGGGGTAAACACAATCTCTTTAATAAATGGTGTTGGGAAAACTGGACAGATACATGCAAAAACAATGAAACTAGAACACTTTCTTACACTATATACAAGTATGAATTCAAAATGAGTTAAAGACTTAAATGTAAGACCTGACAACATAAAACTCCCAAAAGAAAACATAGGCAGTAAACACTCTGACATTGCTCATAGTAATTTTTTTTTTTGTATTTGTCTCCTCAGACAGGAAAACAAAATTAAAAATAAACAAATGGGACTACATCAAACTAAAACATTTTTGCACAGCAAAGGAAACCATCAACAGATTGAATAAATAACCTACTGAATTGAAGAAGTTATTTACCAACTATACATCCCATAGGGCATTAATATAAAAATGCATAAGAGTATATATGAATATCTATATAAGAAACTCATACAACCTAACACCAAAAATCCAATTAAACAATCCAATTTAAAAAATGGGCAGAGGATCTGAATAGACATTTTTCCGAAGAGAACAGACATCTCTATGTTCCATCAGACACATGAAAAGATGCTTAACATTACTACTCATCAGAGAAATGCAAATTAAAACTATGAGCTATCACTTCACACCTGTCAAAACAGCTATCAATAAATCAACAAACAACAAGTTGGCAGTTGGCGAGGATGTGGAGAAAAGATTCCCTTGTGCACTGTTGAGAGGATTTCAAATTGGTACAACCACTATGGAAAGCAGTATGGAAGTTCCTCAAACAAATTAAAAATAGAATTACCATGTGACCCAGATTTTGCTTCTGGATATTTAGCCAAAGAAATCCAAAATACTAATTTGAAAAGATATATATATATATATATATATATATATATATATCCCTATGTTCATTGCAGCATTATTTACAATAGCCAAGAGCCGAAGCAACCTGAGTATCCATCAATAGATGAATGGATAAAGAAATGGTATAAATATCCAATGGAATATTAACCATATATTTTAAAAAACTGAATTCTTGCCATCTCAATCACATGGATGGACCGACGGGGTGTTATACTAAGTAAAATAAGTCAGAGAAAGACGAATAGCATATGATTTCACTTCTATATGGAATTGAAAAAACAAATGAACTAACTAAACAGAAACAGACTCATAAATACAGAGAAAAAAAACTGATGTTTCTCAGATGGGAGGGGGTTGGAGTGTTGGGTGGAAAAGTGAAGGGATTAAGAAGTACAAATAGTTAGAAAATAGTCATGGGGATGTAAAGTACCACATAGGCAATATAGTCAATAATATCGTAAAACTTGTGTATGGTGTCAGATGGGGACTAGAGTTATCAGGGGGATCACTTCATAAGACACATAAATGTCTAACCACTATGCTGTAACCTGATATTAATATAATATTGATGTCAACTGTAATTGAAAAAAATAAAATTAAAAAGAAATGTCTCCCTTTTAACTAGGAAAAGCAAAAGGATAATTTTAAAGAATAAAAATAAATTCTTCTAATAATTATTAGCCTACTAGTATTTTCTTTCTACTCTATGAAAGCATATAGCGCAAATGACTTGTCAAGATGGAGACACAGAATATAAGTAAACCCAAAATTACACTTTAGCACTTTTTATGACACCTAACAGTTTTAGAAACAGTTTAGCGAAAAATGAATTTCAGTCATTTGAGTTAAAATTTGGTTACATATATTCCAAACACTGACCTGAGCATGAAAATGGTTTTCCAGTTCCAGACAGATTGTTTCTCAGATGGAATGACTTATAATAGCATTTCCTTAGTGTTTCAGTTTATGCTTGGTGTGACTTCCACTTGAGACTTATAGTGAAAAGTTGCTTAGCTTAATTTTATCCTATTATACTAAATTACTTTTTGGAAGCCCTAACAACAGTTCTTTAACTTAGTTTTATCTTTTTCTGATAAACTTCCTTGAGAAAGTCTCTGAAAAATCTAAAGTCATGATAGCAATATTATAAATGATAGCCAATTTAAAATTGAGGAAAATGTCATGTTCTTCACATTAGAAATTTACCAATGAGATTTTTCTAACCTGTTCAGAGGTGAAAATAAAGAAAAGATTTGTAGCCCAGCCGGTGTGGCTCGGTGGTTGAGCATCGACCCATGAACCAAGAGGTCACTGGTTCGATTCCCAGACAAGGCACATGCCCAGGTTGTGGGCCAAATCCCCAGTGGGGGGCATGCAGGAGGTGGCCAATTGATGTTCTCTCTCATTGATGTTTCAATCTCCCTCTCTCTCTCCTTTCCTTTCTCTCTAAAATCAATAAAGGAAAAAAAGGAAAAAGGAAAGATTTGTACATTCTGCCCTGTCTAGCACAGTAATAGCGGCTCCTGTAGGGACAAAGCAGGGGATCTTGCCTGTTGAGCAGTATCAGTCAGTAAGTGCTATATGGCGTACGTGATGGTGAAATGCCTCAGGGTTTAGGGGCAGAGTCAGGAAAAATGCAAAATTGGATTTGATCAGTCACGTAAAGGATGAAATGCCCCAGGCTGACTTCTAGTAGTCTTCTTGTTCAGATACAGACCAAACAAAGAAATTGTGTTATTTCCCTAAGAGAAAAAGGCTTTGTTTTGTTTTTATATTTTAGAAGATAGAGTATGTGATGCATATAAAAGTAGACTATTGGCTTAAACATTAAATTACTGCCTTTACTTATTTATATATGTCTAATGATGCACACTTTTATTCACAATTAATAAATAATTAAACCTAATACCTTAGATTATACTGGATAAAACAAGGAATGATTGGCAGTCAGAAGAAAACTGACTGGTGGCATTGGTAGGACATATAACATGGTGGAGAATGCTTTCTTCCACAGTATTAACTGTCTCTCTTTCTCCACAAAGATAAGAAGGTTGAACCTGGATGTGGTCAGTGAGAGCAAAGACTACATTACCAACCTCCACTATATTTATGTGAGGCTACAAGACTATGTTTGGGACAATGGCATATTCCCAGAAACATGAAATATTAGCTGCTGGGAAATTTACAGAAGATGGAGACTACAGGCTTTTTGCTCACGTTTTAACCCTGTTTCTTTATAATTTGCTGTTTGGATTATGAACATGTGAGAATGTATTGTTAATGGGTGATGAGGACCAGGATTATTTATTCTTAAAAAGTTGTATAAAGTCTGGATTCATGAGGAATCCATGGATTCCAGTCTGCATCCTTGCCTTGATCAGTTACCTCTGGAATCTGTTTATAAAAGACAGACCCATATATTGTAACTTGTGTCAAACACTTCTTTTCATCTTTTCATCATTGGAATTTAATATTCTAACTGAAGAAATGGAGCATCTGAAATTGATTTTTTTTTTTTTTTTTGCTTTTAACAATGTCCTAAAAATAGAGAAAAACTCAGGCTAGAATCAATTCATCTGAAAATAGGTGAAAGAGTATAATTTTGCCAAGGAAGAATCTGCTTCCTAAAATCTAAACTGATAGAGAGTACAACTAATACGGATCTTGAAACATTTAAAAGGTTTATGGCATCTGAATTTATAAGTAAAGCAAACACAAAACAAACAAACAAACAACAACAACAACAACAAAAAACAATGACAACAGAAAAGGAATCCTTAACAGGAGATGACTATTGCCCCAAATTTTTTCAAGAAATTTTCACTAATATCTCTCTTCAAACAGAGGGAGATGAGTGCAATGCAGAATAGCTCTAAGGTCCAGCCGGTGTGGCTCAGTGGTTGAGCATTGACCCATGCACCAGAATAGCTCTAAATGTTTTCTTTGTAAATTAAAGATGCTAATATAATCAGAAATATTTAATATTTAATCTGTCATTCTCTGTAATAAATGATCTACAGCATTGACATAAGACACATTTAAAACAACTATTAACCACCGATATCAAAAGAAAAATGATAGGAAATACAAAGCTTAAATCTAGGTCTAGACAAGATCTTTGTCTGTGGTTATGTGCAAGTATGACTTATAAGATTTGGGGGAAATTATATAGCCAGAGATACCATGGGCCTGGTTGATAAAAAGCAACATTTCAAGCTCTAACGCAATTCTCGGAGCCTCAGTTTTGCAACAGCAGAAAGGAAACGGTGAAAGCTGTTGAGATTGCAGAAGTAGCTACTCTTCAGTGATAACTTTCATTTTCCCTATTGGGATAAAAGACGTAGAAGAACTACCCAGAAAGAATGACCAGGAATTATGCCAGATAACGAAGAAGACTATTTGCCCCACAGAGTAGAACCAGAAGCTTCTGGACAAACTCACAAAATAAATTGATAAATTGTGTTATTGCAAAATAGGTATTTTTTTCTTTCTTCCTTTTTTTTTTTTGTTAATCCTCACCTGAGGATAATTTTTCCATTGATTTTTACGGAGAGTGGAAGGGAGAGAAGAAGGGGTGGAGAGAAAGAGAGAGAGAGAGACATCGATGTGAGAGAGACACATTGATTGGTTGCCTCTCGCATGTGCCCCAACTAGGGCCGGGGTTAGAACCTGGAACCCAGGTACATGCCCTTGACCGAAAATCTAACCCATGACCCTCTCATGTAAGGGCCAGTACTCTAACCACTTAGTCCCACTGGCCAGGGTAGAAATTGGTATTTATTTCTATTTCTTCCCAACAAGATATGAAAATTTTTGTGGACAATGAATGCTAGGTGCTTAATCCTCTTTTCCAGGTAGAAGTTTTCATTGCAGTTACCTTCTTATCCCATCAGCACCACCAACTCACCACGCCGCCCCCCCCCCCCCCACACACACACACACTGGGGAAGAAGGATGGATGTGGTGGAAAGCAGATGTGATGTCCTTTAGTTTAGAGGTATCTAGACCATGAGAAATCACATTTACATCTAATACAAAGAAAAGAAATGTGTGGTACCAAAAAACTCTGAGCTTTGACCTGGAGGCAGAAACTGGATGAAACCATTGGTATTTTTTCCCCTAAAGTACCGATATACTCTATATGGACAAAGAATGCTTCACATAAATATCACACTAGCTAAAGCATAAGAGTCTAGAAAAATGTCGTGCTGTCATACCTGTTCCTCACCCCTTCCATATTTGCAGAAAGATTTTCTGTTGTTCATAGAACAGAACAGAGTTCACCTGTGTGTATGTGACAATGGCCATGCGACTGTCTTGGCTACTGGTCAGGTTCCATAAAAATATCTATGTGACAGGCTAAAGGTAATATGACAATTATTTTTCAGGCTTAAAGATTTATTGATGCTTGCCTTTTGAAAAAAAAGTCTTCCCTTTTTTCTTTCTGATTCTTGGAATATAATTATAATGGTAGGGGCTCTGTCTTGAACCATGAAGCTTAAAGTAGATCCTAGAGATGGTGGAAAGTTGGGATGAGCCTGGGTCCCTGAGGACAGTGTGAAATAGAGGTCTTTTAGCCTGGCTTGACAACTCTAGATTTGCACATAAGAGACAAATAAACATATATTATGGAAGCCATGATCAATGATAACCAAAAATAATTTGTACACACATAATAAAAGTAATCACCTAATTCTGAACCTTAAATAATAGGCTTTGTACAAATTCATGACGCCCTTCCATATTTGAATGTTACTCTACCCTTGTATTTATTTTTAAACATATTGTCTTGACTAGATTTTCTACTCTGTTTTCTATTTTGTTTATAAGCTGAGAATTTGATACAAAAAAATGGTCTATATTGTATCTCATTCAAGGTAATCTAAATGTGCGAAATTTAGCATATTTTTTATGTGTAGCACCTTATAAAAATGCATTTTAATTCTTAAAAATGTATAAGTGAAATTTCAAACTAGCAATTTTATAAGAAGAAAGATCAAGGATGTTCAGTGTTTATCTAGGGACTGACAAAGCTTGAAATATATCTCTTGGCAACAAGTTTAATAGCCTCTTCCTATACTCTGTTTCTTTAAAACAATACCCATAATCAATTGTAATTTTATATAGTCTTTAGTCACACATGGTATTTACATAATTCTATAGTAATATAAATACATGATTAACACTATCATGCTTGAATCTCTAATTTAGAGAACCATTTAATTGTTTAATTTATGTCAAAACATAAAGTGCTAGATGTCAAAAATACAAATATGATTAAATATGGATTATCCATAAAAATATAGTGTCTAGTGAGAAACATAAATATAAGTAGATAGTTTCAATGTAATGTTACAAGTACAAAGATAGAGGGACATGCATTCTGGAATAGAGATGGCAGACCCACGATGGGGAGGTGGAATGGCTTCCTTCCTCCAGCCTCCACATGAAACTGATGACCGGTTCTGGTAACTCTGCCGTATTCATATATCAGTGATCTCTCTCTTCTCACCACACTCACCTGTAATGCCTTAGTTTCAGCCGTCGTCCCGGGGACTCACGTTTCTGAGTACGTAGTTGTCTCCTAACTTATTCTCCACAATGTTTCCTTCACTCTGTGACAACTTGATAGACAATTCATTATTTTTAAGATATAGTTAGTATTTTACTAATCAGCAGGCTTATGTTCTCCACCTATGGAGAACAAATAGTTAATTATTTAAAGAGAATAATCTGAATAGTACCATTACATTTAATGATTCCTTGCTTTAAAATGATGTACTTATAATTCTAGAAAAATATGAGGTAAAAATATTTCTGGAAAGTAACTATAATTTGAATTTCTTATGCAATATTAACTTCTTAGCCAAATTTACTTACATGCCTGTGGTAAATTCAGATTCAGAAATGAATTGCAGGTTTTGTTAAAAATATAGTTAATATTCCTTAGCTATACAGATACAGTTAAAATAAGGTAAAAACCAACTTTGGAATTCACAAGAGATTAACTCTTTATGAAATAGAAATTCATATAACTGTTCTGAAGGGCAATATGAAAATGTGTACAAAATTTTAAACTTTTGAATGAAAAGTTTTACATCAACAATATTATCCCATTATTGTATACTTGGAAAATTAAGAAAACAGTAGAAAAATTTAAGTAAAAGTTCATTTACTGAAGTGTTTTTCTTTTTTGTAGTAAGAAATGGAAATGTCAAAGGCATCTATCCCCAGAGAATTGTTAAATAATTTAGGGTACATTCATACACTGTAATACTGTCAGCCACTAACAGTTATAATGAATAATAAAATGTATTATGGTATATATTATATATTTCCATTATTCTGAAAGATTTATAATATATTGTTAAATAAAAACAGTATAATAGAATATACATATATACCATGACTCCATTTTTATAAGAAACATGGAATATGTGTGTAGAGATTAAAAATGAATAATACATATTCAGGACTAACACAGCAACAAATATTAAATTAAGGGCTTTATAAGCCTTATCGCAGTTATTTATGGTATTGATGTTATCACACATTTGAAGATAGACACAATGATTCTCAAAGACAAATTTTGTGCACAAAATCACAAGATCGACTCGTTGGTGGCAGAGTAGGTATTGAAACTAAAATCGATTTAATGAGAAAGTCCATTCTTTTAACCACCTGACTGAATGTACGTGTGCATTATGAGTATAGAATTATAGAAAACAAACCTCAGAGAATGTACAGCATAAGGTTCATTTGTGGAATAACATACCCTCTAAAATAATCAGTATAAATTACTACTAGATCCAGAATTATAACCTTTAATTAATTTATTATATCTTACACTCACTTCATCTTTATTTCCCCAGAAAGTTAATAGTGGCAAGAAGTACTAGACACAGGCATAGAAAACCTGAGTTTGTGTGAGGGGAGGGTGGAGTGTAGAATTTAGATTACGTTTGACAACATAGTTTACTTACTATCTGCATATCAATATATCTGTAATGTTGCTTTGCAGTCAGTAAGAAGAAAAATTGTTCAAACGTGGCTGTAGATGATGACACAGATATCCCATTTGGTTCAAAACAGTGACTCTGATTAATCAGGTTCTCCTATTTTTATTTTTCTGCTGATAATGTTTCCACCCCCCCACCCCCTTAGTAAAATAAAAAATAAAATTGTGAGAGGCACCAGGTGTTCACCAGGACTTCAGTATGTTCCTGGCTCATTTCATTTACAGCAAATGAAAGCTCAGGCAGTCCAGCCCCATTTTGCAGAAATTAAACAGGAAGGGCTGACTTTAATTGCTTTGCAAGTCTGCTGTTATTGCCTGACTTGCATAGATGGGTTTGAAATTTATTGGGAAGCGTCTTGATTGTTGGAGCTTAATCTCCAGTTAACAGTTTCCCTCTGACTCTGCTCTTCATTCAGCGGGGCTCCCTCTGCTCAAATGAAAATGCACAGAAATCCCTCTTTTCTCAGTCTTTTCGAAGCAAAGAATGTCCCCAAGGCCAAGCCTATTTCTATATAATAGAAATGGAATTAAAAATCACTAAACTCATTTTATTCAGGACATTGTGTGCTTGACTGTTCAGAGTGATTTTGCAGCCACTTTTTACTCTATTTGGTATAAGAAAAGGGCATTGAAGTCCATATGTGCTCACATAGTCACATAGCAGAAATGAGGCTGCTGAGAAAATGTAACAGGCAGGAAAATATTTGGGAGAAAACGGTGATGCACCTCTGGGAATATTCTACAGAAATGACACACTTGAGGATGAACATCAGTATCCACAACATCCACTGCAGCTAAATGCTCTATCTATGTGTTCCTAAACTGTTGTGCATTTGTTTAGAAAGGGGGAGTTCTGTAAAAAATAAAATAAAAGAAAATAGAGAATACAAACCATAGCTAGGTAATTTTAAGGATACAGAAAAGCATTATTTATGCAATTAGAAAAATGAAACAAACAAAAATAAAAACAAAACAAACCATGAGGAAACCCCTCCATATAGTAAGAGCCATTACATTGTGAACAAAATGAATGGCTTGTGAAAGAAAAGACCAGCAGTCCTTGATGATCTCTGGGGAGACCCTCTCTTTCACATTGATGTTGGTGATTAGTAACCTCATTTTAAATATCCCTTTCAAGGTTTCATAGTAAGAACCAAAGATTATTTTTTATACCCTTGCTACTTTATATCATAAACAATACAAAGAATCCCTGAAATCTGCCATGGAAAATGTGGGTGGCACCAGAATGTTAAGGTATCTGGTCTAATGTAAATTAAATCAAGAAAGCAGAAACAGCCCTGGCTGGTTTGGCTAGGCAGTTAGAGCATGGATCCACGGACCTTAGAATCTATGGTTTGATTCCCAGTCAAAGGCACATACCTGAGTTGCAAGTTTGATCCCTAGCCCTGGTCAGGGTCATGCGAAAAGCAACCAGTCGATGAGTCTCTCTCACATTGATGTTTCTCTCTCTCTCCCTCCCTTCCACTCTATCTAAAAATCAATGGAAAGCCCTGGCCAGTGTGGCTTAGTGGGCTGAGGGTTGTCCTATGGACTGAGAGGTCCCAGTTTGATTCCAGGTCAGGGCACATGCCCAGGTTTCAGTCTCGATCCCCAGTAGGGGGAGTGCAAGAGGCAGCCAATTGATGTTTCTCTCTCTCTCACACTGATGTTTCTATCTCTCCCTTCCTCTCTCTTTCAATAATCAATAAAAAGAAAGAAAGGAAATAGAAACACAAAGTATTATGTAAATATTGCAGTATGAAAAATATTGAAAAAGAAACCTTTATCCTCCTTGTTCTTTTCTTTCTTTCCAAATAATCCTTTCCTTAGGTGGCTCCTTCTTGCCCGCTCATAATTCTGTCTTTTCAGTTCATATTTCAGCAATTCCATTCCTCTTCTGCCCCCTGGTAGTTACCACTTATACAGGCTGCTGTTGCTGGCAATATGAATTTTAAATTAAAATGCTTAATTATTTATGTTTAACAATCTGTTAAAACTTAAGACCAAAGATGGGTACCTCAAAGTAGGCACTTTTAGAGAACTAACATTGTTTTAGATTCCATTTTCAGAAACTAGTAATGACTTGTGATGTTACTGAGGCTATCAAAAGAGAGAGGGAGAGAAGAAAAGGAAGGAAGAAAGGGAGGAAGCAAAGGAGGAAGGAAGGAAGAAAGGAAGGAAGGAAGGAAATGACATAGGCATCAGATTTGTATAGAACTTCAAAATTGCCAAAGCAATCCTCATAAAAAAAGAGCAAAGCCAAAGGTCTCACACTACCTGACTTCAAATTATACCACAGAGCTACAATAACCAAAACAGTATGGTATTGGCAGACAAAGACATACAGATCACTAGAACAGAAGAGAAAGTCCAAAAATAAAAACACATGTATATGGGCAAATAATTTTTGACAAGGGAGCCAAAAACACACAATGGAAAAAAGAAAGCCTCTTCAATAAATGGTGCTGAGAAAATTGGAAAGCCACATACAAAAGAATGAAACTAGATTACAGTTTGTCCTCATGTATGAAAATTAATTCAAAATGAATCAAAGACTTAATTATGCTGTTTTCTTATATAAAGAAGGAAAAAATATGAACATGTTTACATATATTTAAATGCAAACTAAAAGATATGCTTATAATATCAGTAAAGAGGGATTTGGAAAGAGGGACAGGGATGAAAATAATGTGAATGTGCATTTTTATGTAGTTTTAATTTTCTTATTTTTGTAAATATTTTATGTGATTAAAAACAAAAATTAAATTATAAAGAATAGTAAAACAGCCATTTTTAAAAACTAAAAGAAAAACAATTACAAAATGGAACAACAGACTTAACTGCATATCAAGCACAAAAAGGTAATTACTTCATATGTTTTAAACAACAACATTTTGACTATACATCTATGATGTGATAATTTCAGAATAGAAAAAAATATATGCAAATGTATCTTCACGATATCTAGTAATTTTTTTTATTAGTTATAACCATGGCATTTCTAGTTGGTATGTAAAAAGGCATATTGAAGACCAACATACATACTTAATTATGTTAAATATTGTTAGGAACTGATTATTATCATAGTTGTACTTCAGGCATGACAGTACAGGGAGTTCTACCATCTGGCTCCCCAGTGAAATTGGTGAAAATAATGAGAAAAAATTTCCCCCAAAAAACTAAAAAAAAAAACACAATTCAAAACTTCTGCACATGGTCCTAAGGGTAAACAACAAATGAAGGAATATCTATGCAAAAAAAAAAAATCTATGAAAAGTCTGTGGTATTTAACCATTACTGCTCCCTCCCCACCCATTCGGCTCCTCCTGGTGGTGACTCCATTCCAGATTGCTGCAGCAAAGGACACATCTATCTCTCTCTCCTCAGTTCCCAGCCAGAGGACCATGTTCCGTGGGGGAGCAGGACTTCAACACCTCCCATTGTGCCCCTACTGGCCTATTGCTGAGGCTATGTTCCTGACAAGTACAACTGAGAGGTGGAGGCGTCATTGAATTTACTCCACTCTTGAAACACTGTGGGTACTGGAGTTCCAGTAGACCTTGCCTGACTCATGAGATGGTGGTTCCATGCCAGGAGAGGCATGGTGACCTTAGGCTACTGCACCCCCCTCCATGAAGTGTTCAGCTCCTGGAGTCAGGATTTATTCACAAAAAACGTACCATTATCCCTAATCTCTGCTCCTGAGTCCTGGCTCAGAAATTTTGCCAGGGTTGGGGTTGCAGATTAAGGGAATCAAACTATGAAACAGATAGCTCCTAATCTCTTCCCAAAGGAACTGATTTCATTTGTAATAGAGCTTGGATATATGTAAGCCTAAGGGTGCTCAAGAACATTAGAGATGGTAGTGAAAGGCAACTGAGAGAAGATTTGTTGATCTACTGAAGACAGGAGAGGACTAGGGAATAAGACAGGAGTAAACCTCCTGGGGTCAGAACAGACATCAGACACTTTCCTCAGAGACTATCTCTTCAAAGGAGACACAGTTTAACTGGATTTCTTTGTAGAGGAATTCATGATCTAGGACATTGTTAGAAACAACAGAACAGTTGGTGGTGGACTTTAACTGTGGGGTATGATCAGAGAAACAGTGGAAGAGAGGCCTACTGGTATCATAGTCTTGCCAGGGTGACTGTGGCATACCTAAATCTGCTCCTGGAAGAGCACCATCAGAGATGGATCTCTATCAGGGATGGAAAATGGACTTCACTAACATAATCCAACCATGCGTGAAACAAACAAACGAACAACAAAGAAAATCAATAACAAACTCCAGGGATGAGGGATTGCACAAAGAGTTAGACAACGTATTATCTAACATAACTATATTACAATAACAAAATTATAGCACAGACCAAAAAAACGGGAAAGTATGATCCAGACAATAGAAGAAAAAGGGAGACAGAAACTGTCTGAGAGACAAGACATCAGATCTAACAAAAATAAGATTTCAAAGTAGCCATTATAAATATGTTCATGGAACAAAGGAAAAGCATGATTAAAAAGTAAACGAAGGTATGATATCAATGGAACATCAAATAGAGAATATAAATAGAGATATGTTATTAAAAATATTCAAATGGAAATTATGAAGTTGAAAAGCAAACTGAAATAATTCACAGGAGAGTCTCAACAGTGGGTTTGAACTGGCAGAAAAAAAATTAGCAAGATTAATAACTGACTTCTCAGCAAAAAAATTTAAGAATGAATGCCAAAAGGCAGTAGGATAACGTATTTAAAGTGCTCAGAAGAAACAAAAAAAAAAACACATTTTTAAAATGATTGATTTAAACCTGACAATATTAAGTATTACTTCAAATGTATATTGTTTAAACAGTGCAAGTTAAAGACAGATTTTTGACTGGATGGACGAGCAAGACGCAAGTCTAAACTGCCACAAGTAACACATTTTAAATATAAAGACACAATGGTTAAAAATAAAAGGATGAGAAAAACTATACCATGTTAACACTAGTAAAATGAAATATTAATAACTATGTTAATATTAATATATTAATATTAATGCACCTACAAATAGAGCTATAAAATACATGAAGCAAAAACTGATAGGACTGCAAGGAGAAATAAACATTTCTGCATTTACATTTGGATGTTACAATCTTACTATTTTTTTTAATTATTAAAAACAATATAATTTGGTAAAGTGGGGGATAAATAACATACAGAAATGAATATCTTATATATATTTAGAGTGATTTACAATATAATCAGAGAACCAATAGCCACTAGACCAATAACATTCCTGGGAATGAACTTAACAAGAATGTGAACAATCTGTATGAACGAAAAGTTAAAATTCTACCCGCATAACAGAAACTTGAATAAATGGAAAGTCACATCCTAGTTTTTTTTCAATAATTTATATAACAGATACTAAGACTTAACAAGGTATAGATATCACAATGCATCAACTAACTTGACCTGATTGGCATTTGTAGGCCACTGTACCTAACAATAGCAAAATACATATTCTTCTCAGGTGCACACAGAACATTTCAAGACCATATTCTGGGTCATAAAATATGACTCAATAAGTTTAAACAGTTTCAAATAATATATATTTTCAGAACATAACATAATTAAATCAGAATCAGTAGCAGAAAACTCTCTAGAAAATCTCAAAATATTTGGAAACTAAAGAAAACACTTAATCTCCATGGATCAAAGGAGAAATAAAAAGGAAAATAGAAAAAAAAAGTTTTGACTGAATGAAAATACCACCACAGAAACAAGAATCTCACAATGTATTACATCAATATGGAATTAACTCAATGTCAGAGCAGAAAAAATAGGTTGCACAACAGTTGTATAAAGTAAGCTCCTACCCGTGAATGTACATTTATATACACATGAGATGTTGCTGGAAGGATATCTAGGAAACACACAGGGATTTTCATATAGAGAGTGGAAATCTAGGTCCTTAGAAGCAAAGCAAACTTCTCATTGTTTACATTTCGTATTGCATGGAAATGTACATGTTACTTTAGTGTGTGGAAGTTTTTACTTCAACATTCAGTTTACATGTAATTTGGTACCCTAACTCACACTCATTTTTTTTCTTAAGTTCATCTTTTGATGCACTTATCTTTGCATGTATTTATGTCTTAGGAAGAAAGGTGAAATATATGTGATATATCTTAAAATTGTGAATTAAAAATGACATGTCACTTGGTATCATAAATCAGTATATGCATCAGTGTAAAATTTCCTTTTTAAAAGAAATATGTGGCCAAAGGATTTTAGGGATGAGCCCTGTCCAAATTTTTTTTAAATGTCTTTCTTGGTAAGTATGCACTTCAAAATGTATGAACTATAAATCAAAATTTTGTTGTGACCTTGAACAGTAAGTGTTGTTGTTTTTTTTTGTTTTGTTTTGTTTTGTTTTTGTATATAACTGACAGTGCATATGCACCACAAGATTTTAAAAAAGAATTTACAGGTAATATAATGAAAATAGCAGTTCTTCTACTGAAATATATGAAAGTAGGTAGAGATGGTGCTGTAATATTTGACATGCACCTCACCTCCCTAAATTATAAATTTTAAATTTACAAATTATGTTTACTATTGTAAAAAACAAGGCTAAAGAGAGAGGATACAGTTAAGACAGTTTTTCCCCTACCAAGTGTTAATCAACCCCTCTCATTTTACCAGCTTTCCATGTTCTTTTAAAATTTATTGCTTCTCTGGACTTATTAGTGACCCTCTCAACAATGCTCCAGAATAGAATAGTATTCTCTTCCAACCTACTTGAATTCTTTCTCCACTTAGCTAGAAATGCTATTGCAATTGCTTTTGGGGGGACAGCTGGGTCCTGCTGAGCCTTGACTCAGCCTATGTTACACTGTACTGTGTTTTGTTCCTGTAATCAGTATTAATATACCCACTGCATTATTTTAATTTATAAAAAAGTATTTCATTTTAAAGTGAAATGTGTTAATGATTTTATACATTGAACACACAATCTGAAATATATAGCTAGATTAATTTTATAGAGTGATCACACCCATTTAACCAATGTTCTTATTTTTTAAAAAAGTTACCAAGACCCTAAAAGTCCCTTCTCATGCCCCATCCCAAATATTAACTCCCCAAAGTAATCATTATATTTATATCTATAATGCCAGATTAGCTTGTCTGTTTTCAAATTTCATATACGTTAAATCACATGAAATATACTCTACACTAGTTAAGATATGTTCTCCATACACAGTGACAAAAATCAACACACATCATGTCTTCCTCGAATTTTCATGTATCACAGACAGCTGGCTGGCCATCAAAGATCTGTGATTACTTTTTATATTGTGGACTGGTTACTCAGAGGCAGCTATCTGGCTGAAGACGGTGTTATTACCCAGTGCCCTTTGCTTCTAAGTGGGCCCATTCAACTTTTCACAAACAGTATGTGAACAACAGTGCTGGGCATCACTCTTTGGCTGAGGTAGTTAAAGCAAAAGTAAACCTCTGCACACTTCTTTCATCTTCCGATTGGATCCTGACACTTAAGGCCACGACAAGAACCGGTAGTTGTGCAAATCATACGGTGAAAGCAGGCTGGGTCCCTGATTGACCTCTTAGACAGTAGCTTCCCATTGATCTGAAACACCTTTTTGGACTTTAACAGAGTGAAGAATAAGCATCGATATGTTTTAACTATTGCACGTTGTTGTTATTGTTTGGTAGAGCAGCTGATATTATCTTAACTAATACAAATCTCTTTCCTTTCCAATAAAAAATGTTTTAACTAATTTTTTTTGGCAAAAAAAAAAAAAAAAAAAAAAGGCCACTGGACATAGATAAATGCAAATAGTGTTGTGGAGGAAACTGGAGAGATTATTAATTAAAACCTATCATTAGAAGTATTATAAGGTCTGTTCTTACCAAAGGTAGGACAGTCAGACTTAAGCACTTAAATTATTTCCCAAGGCCATTTGACTCTTAGAGTGGAAAGTGAGAATTGAACCAGTTCAAATTCATATGCTCTTAACTACAAGGTATTACCTGATTTACCCATTTCTTTGCAATTCTTGGGGAAGACCCTCTTTATAAAGAGGCATAGAGACATAAAAAACAATTTATTGGTTTAAATTAAGCAGCTTAGATGATAGCATTTTGTTTCACTTTTAATTTAACCACAGATAAAATCCCTGGATTATCTTTTTGGCTTCCTTTGCTTTCAAAGCACAGCGTGGTTTTATCATTTGAAATATGTTTTGGAGAATGGGTAACCAAATATAATACATTTCAAATGATCAATAATTATTATTCAAGTTGGCAGTGCAGGATATGAAGACTCCCAGATTTCCTGCAGTGTCTTACCATTTGGAAAGCTTTGACTAGCACACATTAGGATGAAAAAATGCATCGCAATACTGTTAGGGATATAAAGTAGCATGGATTATGTGGAATTACATTTTATCCACGGTTCATATACAGGGAGTAGTGGAAATAAGTAGAAGAAATTAGGATAGGAGAAAGGTAAGTGGGGTAATAATATGTGTGTTGAATACTGTTAATCAGGTTCTTGGCATTTCAAAGGTTTTTACAAAGCTACAAGTGCAGCTAAAAAGCACAGTATTACAAATATGCATAGACTGATTCATTGATAACAAAACACCTTCATCTTCACCAGAACTGGCCAACTCTTATCCCTCTTCCATATTAACATGTGAGGAATGACTATGAGTAAGGTGACTGCTGTTTTATTTTTTTAAGTTCATTTAAATGATTATTGCACTTTTCAAAATAATTACAAAAAGAGAGAGAGAATTTGCTGAGATTTATGAGGGCCATGCCCCACCCCTGACCCATAATTTCACAGTAGGTACTTGAACTTAACATAGAAAAGTTTTGTAAAAAAAAAAAATCTTTGAAATAGACGTTAGAAGTGGTAGCACATTCATTTAAAAACATTTTATTATGGAAAACTTTAAACTTAGTCAAGAGCAGAAAGACACTGTGATATACTTTCTCGTATGCATTGCCCAGCTTCAAATATTATTAATATTTCCCAACCATGTTTCCTCTGTTCCCTCCCCAAATTTGTATATGTGTGTGCACCTATACAATTACAAATATATACATATATACTTATTATATGCAAACATATATGTGTGTATGTGTGTGTGTGTGTATATATATATATATATATATATGTTTTATATAACATCTCCATAACACCTAGCAAAAATTTCTCAATATTACTTAATCCATATTCAAAGTTTCCTGTTCCCAGAAAACTGTCCCCCTTTTTTTGTTACTTTGCTGGTGTTTGTATCAGGATGCAAAGAACTCTGTAGGCTGTATTTACTAATAATGCCTCCTTTTTCCTCTGACACTCCCTTTTGACTTTTCCTTCTAGGTCTTTTCAGAGGGCTGACGTAGAAATACAGAGTATTTAGAAGAAACAGGTAAAGGTTATATCAAAATATTAGAAAGTTTATAGAATGTAAAAATTCTACATTGAATTTTTACAAAGCATTGAGGATTATGGGTTCTTTGCTAACATCTTTAATTTAATGCTCTCATCTCTTTTCATTTACATGGAAAATATTTATATTCCTATACATAGACATTTGTCAAAGATACTTTTACCTATTGTTAGGGAAGGTGTCTTTTTTTTTTTTTATTAATTTATTTTTGTTACAGATGTTTCTCCTTTTTTCCCCATTGACACCCTCCTCCCCATCCCTCTACCCCTTCCCCAGCTTTGTTGTCCATGTCCATCAGTTATGCATACATGCGTATAAGTTCTGTGGTTTATCTCTTCCCTCCCCCCCCACCCCCTCTTCTGAGGGTTGTCAGTCTGTTCCCTACTTTCACATCTCTGGGTCTACCCTGTTCCCTAGACTGTTATGTTTATTATATTCCACAAATGAGTGAGATCATGTGATATTTGTCTTTCTCTGCTTGGTTTGTTTCGCTTAGGATAATACTCTCGAGGTCCCTCCATGTCGTCTCAAAGGATAAGAGATCTTTCTTTCTTACGGCTGCATAGTACTCCATTGTGTATATGTACCACACCTTTTTTATCCATTCATCCACTGATGGGCACTCGGGCTGTTTCCAGATCTTAGCTATTGTAAATAGTGCTGCTATGAACATAGGGGTACATATATTCCTTCTGGTTGGTGTTTCAGGATTCTTAGGGTATATTTCTAGAAGTGGGATCACTGGGTCAAATGGCAATTCAATTTTTAACTTTCTGAGGTAACACCATAGTGTTTTCCACAGTGGCTGCACCAGTCTGCATTCCTACCAGCAGTGTACTAGAGTCCCCTTTTCTCCACACCCTCGCCAACACTTGTTGTTTGACGATTTGTTGATGGCGGCCATTCTGACAGGTGTGAGATGATACCTCATTGTTGTTTTAATTTGCATCTCTCTGATGACTAGTGATGTTGAGCATTTCTTCATATGTCTCTTAGCCATTTGTATGTCCTGTTTGGAGAGGTGTCTATTTAGTTCCTCTGCCAATTTTTTAATTGGGTTCTTTGTCTTCCTTTTGTTGGGTTGTATGAGCACTCTATATATTTTGGAGATTAACCCCTTATCTGATGTATCATTGGCAATTATGCTCTCCCATACAGTGGGTTCCCTTTCCGTTTTGATGGTTGTTTCTTTTGCTGTGCAGAAGCTTTTGAGTTTGATGTAGTCCCATGTGTTCATTTTTTCCTTGGTTTCTGTTGCCTTAGGTGATGTATCAGTGAAGATTCTGCTGCGTATGATGTCTGAAATTTTATTGCCTACATTTTCTTCTAGGATTTTTATGGATTCACGAGTCACATTTAAGTCTTTTACCCATTTTGAGTTTATTCTTGTCTATGGTGTAAGTTGATGATCTAGTTTCATTTTTTTGCATGTAGCTGTCCAATTTTCCCAACACCATTTATTAAAGAGGCTATCTTTGCTCCATTGTATGCTCTTGCCACCTTTGTCAAATATTCGTTGAGCATAATGTCTTGGGTCAATTTCTGGATTCTCTGTTCTGTTCCACTGGTCTATATGCCTGTTCTTGTGCCAATACCAGGCTGTTTTGATTATAGTAGCTCTGTAGTATAATCTGATATCCGGTATTGTGATCCCACCTACTTTGTCCTTCTTTTTCAAGATTGCTGTGGCTATTCAGGGTCTTTTTTGGTTCCATATGAACTTTTGGAGTATTTGTTCTAGTTCTGTGAAATATGTCACTGATATTTTGATGGGGATTGCATTGAATCTATAGATTGCTTTGGATAATATGGACATTTTAATGATGTTAATTCTTCCAATCCATGAACAAGGTATGTGCTTCCACTTTTTTATATCTTCCTCTATTTCTTTTATCAATGTCCTGTAGTTTTCTGCAAATAGATCCTTTACTTCTTTGGTTAAGTTTATTTTTAGGTATCTTAATTTTTTTGCTGTGATGGTAAATGGGATTTTTTTTTAGTTTCTCTTTCTATGAGTTCATCATTGGTGTATAAGAATGCCGTCTATTTTTTGATGTTAATTTTGTATCCTGCTACTTTGCCAAATTCATTTATTAGGTCTAGTAGATTTTTGATGGAGTCTTTAGGGTTTTCTATGTATAATATCATGTCATCTGCGAATAATGACAGTTTCACTTCTTCCTTTCCAATTTGGATTCCTTTTATTTTTTCTTCACGTCTGATTGCTGTGGCTAAGACTTCCAGTACAATGTTAAATAAGAGTGGTGAAAGTGGGCATCCCTGTCTTGTTCCTGTTCTTAAGGGAAATGTTTTAATTTTTGCCCATTGAGTATGATGTTGGCTGTAGGTTTTTCTTATATGGCCTTTATTATGTTGAGATATGATCCCTCTATTCCCAAATTGCTGAGCGTTTTTATCAGAAATGGGTGCTGAATTTTGTCGAATGAGTTTTCAGCGTCTATTGATATGATCATGTGGTTTTTAGCTTTCATTTTGTTTATGTGGTGTATCACATTTATTGATTTGCGAATATTGAACCAGCCTTGCATCCCTGGGATGAATCCCACTTGGTCATGGTGAATAATTTTTTTGATGTATTGCTGGATCCGATTTGCTAGTATTTTGTTTAGGATTTTGGCATCTACGTTCATCAGGGATATTGGCCTGTAGTTTTCTTTCTTTGTAGTGTCTTTTTCTGGTTTTGGATTTAGGATTATGCTGGCCTCATAAAACGAGTTTGGAAGTCTTCCTCCTTCTTGAATTTTTTGAAATAGTTTGAGGAGAATGGGTGTTAGTTCTTCTTTGAATGTTCGGTAAAACTCCCCCGTGAAGCCATCCGGGCCTGGACTTTTGTTTGCTGGGAGAATCTTGATTACATCTTCAATTTCCTTGGTTGTTATTGGTCTGTTCAAGTTTTCTATCTCTTCCCGGTCCAGTTTTGGGAGACTATGTGTTTCTAGAAAGTTGTCCATTTCGCTTAGATTGTCGAATTTGTTGCCATATAAATGTTCATAGTATTTGTTAACGATCCTTTGTATTTCTGTGGTGTCAGTTGTTACTTCTCCTCTTTCATTTCTGATTTTGTGTATTTGGGTTCTCTCTCTTTGTTTCTTGGTGAGTCTAGCTAAGGGTCCATCAATCTTGTTTATCTTTTCAAAAAACCAGCTCTTTGTTTCATTGATCCTTTGAATTGTTTTTTTGGTCTCCATGTCGTTTATTTCTGCTCTGATCTTTACTATTTCCTTCCTTCTACTTGCTCTGGGGTTTTCCTTTTGTTTGCTTTCTAGTTCTTCAAGTTGTGAGGTTAGAAAGTCTATTAGAAATTTTTCTTGTTTCTTGAGGTAGGCCTGGAGTGCTATGAACTTCCCTCTCAGAACTGCTTTCGCTGCATCCCATAGATTTTGTGTTGTTGTGTGTTCATTTTCATTCATTTCCTGAAAGTTTTTAATTTCTTCCTTGATCTCCTTGGTAACCCATTCATTGTTTAATAACATGCTATTTAGCCTCCATGTATTCAAATGTCTTTGCATGTTCTTGTTGCAATTGATTTCTAGTTTCATGGCATTGTGAACTGAGAAGATGCTTGATATGATTTCAATCTTCTTGAACTTGTAGAGACTTCGTTTGTGTCCTAACATGTGGTCTATCTTTAAGAATGTCCCATGTGCACTTGAGAAGAATGTGAATTCTGTAGTTTTGGGGTGTAATTCTCTGTAAATATCTATTAAATCCATTTGGTCTAGTGCTTCATTTAGAGTCTCTGTTTCCTTGCTAATTTTGTGTCTAGAGGATGTATCCAGTGATTTCAGCGGAGTGTTGAAGTCCCCTGCTATGATTGTATTGCTGTGCATTTCTCCTTTGAAGTCTTCCAGAAGATTTTTAATGTATTTTGGTGCTCCTGTATTGGGTGCATATATGTTTACCAAGGTTATCTCTTCCTGTTGGATAGATCCTTTCAATATTATGTAGTGGCCTTCTTTGTCTCTAGTTATGGCCTTCATTTTAAAATCTATTTTATCAGATATGAGTATTGCTACCCCAGCTTTTTTTTCCTTTCTGTTTGCTTGGAAGATTTTTTTCCATCCCTTCACTTTCAGCCTATGTGAGTCTTTTGTCATGAGGTGGGTCTCTTGTAAACAACATATATATGGGTCATGCTTTCTTATCCAATCATCTACTCTGTGTCTTTTGATCAGGACGTTCAGTTAATTTACATTTAAGGTGATTACCGATATGTACTTACTTATTGCCATTTTTGTTTAGTGTGTTTCTATTTTCCTTTCTATATCTTCTACTAATTATAGCAGTCCTTTTAACATTTCTTGCAGTGCTGGTTTGGTGCTAATGTATTCCCTTAGCCTTTTTTTTGTCTGGGAAGCTCTTTATTTGACCTTCTATTTTGAATGATAGCCTTGCTGGGTAGAGTAGTCTTGGGTTCAGATCCTTGTTTTTCATGACCTTGATTATTATCATGCCATTCCCTTCCGGCCTGTAGTGTTTCTATTGAGAAGTCAGCTGATGGCCTTATGGGGGTTCCTTTGTAGGTAGCCTGTTGCTTAGCTCTTGCTGCCTTTAGGATTCTCTTTTTGTCTTTAATTTTTGGCATTTTAATTACTATGTGCCTTGGTGTGGGCCTGTTTGGGTTCTTCTTACTTGGGACTCTCTGTGCTTCTTGAACTTGAATGCCTTCTTCCTTCACCAAATTAGGGAAATTTTCTGTCACTATTTCTTCAAATATATTCTCTAACCCTTTCTCATTTTCTTCTTCTTCGGCGACTCCTGTGATGCGAATATTATTACGTTTCCAGTTGTCCCACAGTTCTCTTAAGCTGTCTTCCTGTTTTTCATTGTTTTTTCCTTTTGGTTTTCTGATTGGTTGATTTTTTTCTACCCTGTCTTCTAATTCACTGATCCGGTCCTCAGTGTCTTCTATTCTGCTGTTTAGTCCTTCCAATGTGTTTTTCATTTCTGCTGTGTCATTCTTCATTTCCAATTGGTTTATTTTCAATATTTCTATGTCTTTGCTCATGGTGTTGATGTTCTTACACATGCTGTTGAGCTTCCTCAAGATCATGGCTCTGAATTCTAGCTCTGTTAACTTGCTTAACTCCATTTCATTTATCTCATCTTCAGTGGAGGTCTCTTGTTCTTTCATTTGGCATCTGTTTCTTTGTTTTACCATTTTGGCTATCTCAGTGGTTTTTGGAGCCTGCCAAATTTTCCCTGTGGATGTTTGTGTTCTGCTGTTTGTGGCTCCCTGTACTGGGTTTGGATGAGCGTGAGAGGACCCACGTTATACACCACTGTCGAGTGTTACTTTCCTGGGTAGAGTTGTAAGCCCAGAAAAGGTTCAGTTATCCTCTAGCTTTTTGCCTAGAGGCTATTAGTCCTGGTTACTTGAAGAGCCTTGGGTTCTCAGTTGAATGAAAACCTCCCTCAGGTGTTTAGGGTGAGAGGATTTCCCGAGAGTGGGGCAGATGCTGGTAGTTAATGAGCCTTGATTTGCATTTCAATGGCCCAACTGGGTGTGGCTGAATCTCCAAGGGAGGGGCTGCTGCCTCTCCCCAGAGCCCTGGGATGGAGTAAGATGGCCAGGCCACAGTCCTGCATGGCCGAAACTCAGCAAAAGCTCTGAGCGCCCTCCAAATCCCGAGTGTCCCCACACAGTTCCAGTCCAGTCCGCCCTCCCTCTGCCGGAGCCCAGGTGAGTGGCTGTGGCTATTTTAGGGCTCTGTCCGGCCCTCTGCACTATGGAGCCAGCTCAGGCTTTAACCCCAAGGGCGGAGAGCTGCTCAAGGGTAAGGCTGCTGTCAGTGGGCTCCCAGCCCCCCTCTCGCACCTCCGCAATCCTACCAGGATCAATTCAGTGTCCCTGGTTGTATGGTCCTCGCGAGCTGCTTTTCCGTTGCTTTTTCCCGACGATTTGACTTTATTTTAGTTGTATTTCCAGTTTGGTCCTGGGAGATGACTTTTGTAGCTTCCATTCACTCCGCCACCATTTTGGAATTCAGGGAAGGTGTCTTATAAGCATGGGGCTTTCTTTCTTTTCCTGTCTTACACATATTTTTGTTAAGAGTCAAGTGGAGTAAAGGGCTTTTGTGGGAAGCTCTGGATTAAGAATAGCTGAACAGTATATGTTAGGGATAATGATTATTTTATTATTTAACAGCTATATTGACATGTTATTGACATACCATAGAATTCACATATTTAAAGTCTATAACTCAGTGAGTGGTTTTTGGTAAATTTGTTGATATGTGCAACCATCACAACAGTCATTGTCAGAGCATTTTCATTACTTAAAAAAATAATAATAGTACCCTGTAGTTTTCTCACCTCCCTTTTCCCTTTATTCCACTCCCCAGCCCTAAGCACGCACTGATCCACATTCTGTCTGCAGAGGTTCCCTTTTTATGGACTTTTATATGAAAGGAATGATATAAAATGAAGTCATTTATGTCTGCCTTCTTTCTATAAGCATAATGTTTCAAGGTTTATCCATGTTGCAGCATATAACAACACTTTATTCCTTTTTATGGTGGACTAATATTCCACCACATTTTGTTTATCTATCATTTATTGAGGACATTTGGGTTCTACCTTTGGCTACTATGAATCATGCTGCTATAAATTTTAATGTAAACACTTTCATGTGTAAATAGTTTTTATTACCCTTGGATATATACTTAGGAGTGGAATTACTGAGTCATATGGTAATCCTATGTTTAATAGTTTCAAGAACTGCTAAACTGTTTTCCAAAGCAGCTGCACCATTTTACATTCCTACCAGCAGTGTATGAATGTTCCAATGGCTTTACATTTTCATCAACACTTATCCGACACTTTGATTTTTCAAATCCTAGTGGGTGTCAAGTGGTATCTGATGAATAATGATGTTAAGCATCTTTTCATGTACTTACTACTTTTTAAGTATATCATCCCTGGAGAAATGTCTATTCAGATCATTTACTCATGTATTAATGGAGTTATTTTTATTATTTTGATAAAATAATTATTTATGTATTCTAGATACAAGCCCCTTATTGGATATGTGATTTCCAAATAGCTTCTTCATTTCTATCACTTATCTTTTTGCTTTCTGGATGGCATGTTTTAAAATTTTTATGTTTGTGAATTTTCCTATTTTCTTCTGCTATGCATGTATAATTTTATTTTGTTGTGGTCAAAGAACATGTGTGAGGTGATTTTACTCCTTTCAAATTTACTGAGGCTTGTTTTATGGACTAGCATATGGTCTATGTAAGCATGCTCCCAGCACACTTGAGAAGAGGGTGCATCTGTGGGTGTCGCGTCATGTTCTACAGATGTCTGGTAGGTCTAGTTGATCTGCAGTGTTGTGATAGTTTTCTGTTTCCTCATTGATCTGCCTCATTGTTAGGCAGTATTAATAATAGGGTAGTGAAGTTTCCAACTCAATGGTGAAGTATCTAATTTCTTCTTTAATTCTGACAATTTTGTTTTATGTATTTTGGAACATTATTGTTAGATTTATATATATATAGTTATACTTGCTAAATCTGTCTCATTAGCTAACTCTTTTATCATTATAAAGTTTTCCTCTTTAAATCTTCAACATTTATTTACTTTAAAATCTATTAGTGTAGTATTTTCAGTATAGCTAATTCAGCTTATTTATGGTTATTGTTTTCAATAGCTATATCATTTTATATCTTTTACTTTCTTTGCTCTTTCACTTTGACACTATATTTAAAGAATATATATTAAGATACTTAATATTTTATCATGCTATTACTCTTTAATTTTATTTTATAATATATCTAATCCTAATAAAAATGTTTCTTTGTCATTGTTTTTGTTTTTCTTTTATGTTATAAGTTTCTAGGACTTATGTATTCACATATATTATTGCCAAGATTATCATCTACATTGTTGTTTGTAGCTATGGTTTATAATTCTGTAGAATATTACAATTTGTGTCTATACCATTTGTCCATACTTTTGATGTATTTGAGTTGTTTTCAAGTTTTTTGCCAGTTCAAACAGTGCTGTTGTTAAGAGATGTATATATGGCTTCAGCTATATGTATGCAAAAGATTTGTTGCATTCATACTTACTAAAAATGGCTTTTCTGTGCCAAAGTACATGTGGGGATCAACATCAACATAAAGCTAACTCTTTTCCAAAATAATTGTACCAATGTGTACTCATCAACAACCTACAAAAGCTCCTACTGATCACATTTGGATATTATTGGATGTATCAATTTTTGCCATCAAATAGATGTTTTACTTTACTTTGGTCCTGTGAAGAACTATATTGTCCTAAGATCAAACATTTTCTTGCTTCCTTCCTTCTGTATTATCATTTCACTTGCTGCTTGGTGGTTAACTGGGGCCTCAGTCTTGCTGTATCTCCATCTGCCAGGTATGTGTTTGCCCTGCCTTCCTGTAGAACATCCACCAATTTCATGTCCAAGTATACAGATAATCTTATGGAAGGAAAAAACATCCCTCAAAAATAATGGCAAAGGAAGTATACAATGGGCTTTTGAGCACACAGTTCACATCATTCTACCATGTCCCCTATCACAGAGAGGCTTGTAGTCTTTAGTCAAAGCACTGATTCAGAGATAACATGTTGCTGGTTTCAGATATTCTTCTTCAGGATACAATATTTGAATTAAAACAAAAATAGATTTTAAAAATAAGTTTTGAGAGACAAGTGAGTATGGAATTTCCTTTTTCTGCTATCTTTAACAAAAAGTTGAGAAAATATTTTTATATATCAAAATATAACCACAGAGAATACTAACTACATCTTGGAATCTAAGAGACTAATAGGATAAAAAATATAAACTAAAATTGCATTAATTAATTAAAAAATACATATTTACAAAACACCTAATATACATGGCAAACTTGGTCATCTTCTGAGGACATAAATTTACACATAAGCATAATCAATGGACATAGACAACAATGCCAGGGGGTGGGGCAGGATCAGGAGGAGGGTGTCAATGGGAGAAAAAGGAGAAACATCTGTAACAAAAATAAATAGGTTAAAAAAAAAAACTGGCACAAAATAGGCAAAAAAAAAAAAAGAGGATATAAATTTAAGATAAAAACAATTTTGTTAGAAGTTCAATGATAAGAGGGGGTCACTGAAATATATCTTATGGGTATAACCTACTATAAAGAAAAGGGGATATTCACTGGAAGTATAAACAGTTTTTATCTAAGCTGAATCATATGGGTTTTTCCTTTCTATATGCTAGAAGAGAATTAAGTTAGATCTTTATTTTCAGCATTAAATAACACCACCTCTAAATTATCAGAAAAAATTTAAAAAAATTTTCACCTTCTCACGAGGCTTCCAGTTGCTCAGGCTATTCTCAGGCTGAGAGCTATTTGCTTTACATATTCTTACTCAGCCTACAATAGGCTTCAGGTATGGACAGTTGTGGGAGTATACCTTTTATTCTAGTCCATGTAGAAAACTTGTATTCCAGGTTGCACTCCTAGAATCAGCAAAGATAAAGGAAGGATATCTCACTTTCATTAATATTTTTATTAATCAAGCTATTGTTTCATTTGGATTTCAAAATATTTTCAACATAGCCTCACAAAATCAAACACACACACACACACATACGTATAAACATACTTTAGGTTAAGGTCAATATTGTTGGAATAAAAATGAAATTACTTTATATTATCCATATAGAGGTGACATCATCCTGAATATTTGTGGGAGTTGTGTAGAAGGAGGAGGTTGCGATCCAAGTACCAAAATTCTTAAAAATAAGGACAAAGACAGCGAAAAGATCCTCTATTCATATTTCATGAGGGTTAAGGCAAATATGTGAAACCCAGTGTTAGAGATTTGGAAGAATGTTAATTTTGCCAAGACTAGCACAAGGAGAATGAAGATCAACTCAAAGAACAATCAAGGTGGTATATTTAAGGACAACCAGGCAACACATTTTTGTCACATGTTTACTGTCAAGCCTGTGATTTTCGTGCACTGTTGGAGGGAATGTAAACTGGGGTAGTCACTAAGGAACAGGATGGTGATACCTCAGAAAATTAAATACAGAATTACATATGATCCAGCAGCTCCACTTTTGGAGAGAATTGTAAAGATTTAAGGGTAGAGTCTCAAAGAGACATCTGCACACTCATGTTGACAGTAGCTTTATAACAGCTAAAAGGTCGAAGCAACCCAGTGTCCCTCAACAGGTGAATGGATAAACAAAATGTGGCCTATATGTACAATGGAGCATTATTTAGTCTTAAAATGGAAGGAAGTATTAACTCATGCTACAACATGAATGACTTTTTTTCTTTCCTTTTTGTTAATCCTCACTCGAGTATATTTTTCCATTTATCTTCAGATAGAGTGGGAGAGAGAGAAAGAAAGAGAGAAACATTGATGTGAGAGAGACACATCGATTGGTTGCCTCCCGAACGACCCTGACTAGGGCCGGGGACTGAATCACAACTGAGGTATGTGCCCTTGACCAGAATCGAACCCGCGACTCTTTGGTCCGTGGGCCTATGCCCTAACAACGAGCCAAAGCGGCCAGGGCGACATGAATGATTTTTGAGGGCATTATGAGAAAATAAGCCAGTCACAAAAAGACAAATGTGGTTTATTCCACATATATGCGGTATCTAGAATAGTCAAATTCATAAAAACAAGAAACTAGAATGGTGGTGGCCAGAAGTTGAGGAGAGGGGAAGATAGATAGGTATTAAGTTTAATGGATATGGAGATTCAGTTTTGCAAGATGAAAATTTCTAAAGACTAGTTGGACAACAATGTGAATATTCTTTACAATACTAAACTGTACACTTTAAAAATACTGAACTATTGCCTGGCCAGTGTGGCTCAGTGGATTGAGCATCATCCCACAGACTGAGAGGTCCTAGTTCAATTCCTAGTCAGGGCACATGCCTGGGTTGCGGGCTCGATCCCCAGTAGGGAGTGTGCAGGGGGCAGCCAATCGATGTTTCTCTCTCACATCAATGTTTCTCTCTCTCTCTCCCTTCCTTTCTCTCTGAAGAAAATGTTTATTGAAACATTTTTATGTTTCAATAAAAACATATTGAAAATAGTGAACTGTAGACTCAAGATGCTAATTGTATGTAATGAGTATTTTTGCACAATTAAAATATTTTAAAATGCCAGATAAAATAAAAATGTATCATCCCTAGAACACATTGGAGTAAATAAGATAGGAGGTGATATATGTTGAGGATGAGGGACAGAAAGGGTGACAATGACAATATTCAGGTGAAAATAGGAAAAATTGTTGTTAAAGATACTTGAGTTGTGGATTGTTCCTATGAGGTCAGGAAGAAGAGGCAGGATTCTGGCCTCCAATTCCTAGGCAGTATTTGGTAAAATTTTCTGGATTGGTCTTGGCATAGCTCTCTAAATAGCTCTGAGTTTTGATTTACTTCAGCCATGGTTATTTAGACAGTCACTGATGTGTGAACTCAAAACATTTAGGCCATGATTTTTCCGTCTAAATTTTAGACTCTAAAGTAACATTTCCTGATTGAATTTAATGTATCCAATTAAGAATAAATTGGGGGTCTGCCTGCACTGTTAACAACTTTAAGAGCAAAAAAGAAAAGTTTGTGTAACATAATCAATAGTTTTCCTTTTTTATCCTAATTTATGTGTTCTTTTAGCCTTCATTCTTATGTTTGTACACCCTTAGCTTTTTTGTGTCTGTTTTGAATGCAATAACACTTCACACCTTTTTTGTAATACTATTATAACATTCTGTTATATATTTTGATTGAATGACACTCATTCTGCTTTATTTTCTTAGAGCATGGTTCTAAGGCTTTATTTCTCAGAATAACATGATCATATTAGGTATTTGAATTTCTTCCAATGTTCAAATAAAACATGGTATATGGAGTATAAGTTGGAGAAGAAAAAAATGGATAAATTATATAACTCTTAGAGAAATAAATGGTGTATTAGAGTCTCAGTTTCACAGTAAACTTGCTTAATGAATATATATTTCTATATTAAATCCTCTAGGCCTCAGTTCTTCATATTAAGATAAAAATGACAGTATTTAACTATTAGGATAGTATGTAAATAAAAAGATATGGTCAAACCTCAGTTCTGAAACATCTCCCATCTTGAACAATTACTTCTCAACCAAGTTGTTCATGGAAAAAAAGTCTCAGTTGTCGAACAAAACTTCAGTTCTAGACCCAACAACCCTTTCGCACTTTCACACTGACCCGTGTGCTCAGTCACGCATCTCTTAGGCAGCAAAGGAGAGAATGTCTAGGATGAAGTCAGTTTACTGCTAAACCTCGTGTTGTTAACATCTCAGGAAATAGTGCTGCAAATATTTTTATGGTTTTTTCTTTTGTTCCTGCCTATTATTAGTAAACACGTACAGTAAGTTACCATGGGTCCTAAGAAGTTTAGTGATAGCAGTAACATGAAAAGGAAAGTTGTGAGAACAATCACAGAGCTTAAAAAAGAAGTGATTGGAAAGTATGATAGAGGCGTTGGTGTGTCTGACCTGGCAAAATGGGCGATTAACATAATTTGAAAACTAGAGGCCATCAAGAATGCTGATGTTGCTAAGGGCGTGAAAGTGCTCACAAAACAGTGACCACAGGCAAGTGAGAATGGTTAAAATGGACTCATCTGGGGGTCCACAATGGATTCATTCCGTTTACATTTCTAATGGGAACAAAAGATTCGGTTTTCAAACAAATCACTTCTGGGAGAGCCTTCTGAAATGAATTAAGTTCGAGAACCGAGGTTCCACTGTGTATATACAAAACAGTAGATTCGGGTAAGGTTCAAAACAATAATGAGGAGATGGTGGAATAGGTAGAAGGGGTCCCCACCTCCTCCCATGACCACAACACAATTACAACTAAGTTATAGAACAATCATCTTGAATAACCAAATGAAGACTACCTGAACAGAAGTCATACAACCAAGGATCTTCAAAAGAAACCAGGTCAAGATTGGAAAGAGGGACGGAGGTATGAAGTGGGCTGGCCCCATACCCACAGGTGGCAGTTAAGCATCTGGAGGGATATCTCAGCTGCAGAGGTTCCCCGCCAGGGGTGAGGCATCTCAGCCCCACGCTGCCAGGCTCCCTCTCCCAGAACACGAGTGCTGGGAAGAGGAACCCACATAACATCTGGTTGTGAAAAACAGTGGGGAGTCTGTCCACCTACGTGAGATAGAAGGCTGCTAGAAACCCAGGCATCATCTGAAAGGGACACTGCACAAAATCTGTCTCACAGGCACTCACCTAGGCTCTGGCAGAGGATCAGTGGTTGTGGGTGTGCCAGGGTCATACAGAGAAAGAATGAATTGTGTAGCTTTGGGGCAAGGGCTAGAGAGACAGCCCCAAAACCCCTCCAATGGCCCATGGGCACCATCTTTACTGTGTTAAGCTCCATCCAGGTGACACCATAGGGCCCCCTCCCTGGACAGCTAGCCATAGCCAGGGTTTCTGTCAGCAGCAACCAGCCTGGGCCCACCTTGCAGTCTAACAAAGCTCTTGAGGAATTCTGATCATAGTGTAAAATTCAGTTTGCTAATATTTTGTTGAGAATTTTTTAATCTAGGTTCATCAGGCATATTGGTCTATAATTTTCTTTCTTGGTAAAGTCTTTCTCAGGTTTTGGAATCAGGGTAATGCTGGCCTCATAAAATGAGCTTGGGAGTCTTCCCATCTCTTGCTTTTTGGGGGAATAATTTAAGAATAGGTGTTGATCCCTCTTTGAATGTTTGGTAAATTCACCTGTGAAGCCATCTGGTCCAGGACTTTGTGGGGAGTTTTTTTGATTACTGGTTCAATTTCATTAGTTGTAATAGGTCTGTTCAGATTTTCTCTTTCTTCTTGATTTAGGCTTAGAAGATTGCATATTTCCACAAATGTATCCATTTCTTCTAGATTGTCCACTTTTTAGCATACAATTGTTTATAGTATATTTTATAATCCTTTTTATTTCTGTGGTGTTAATTATTTCTCCTCTTTTATTTCTGATTTTTTTAATTTGGGTCCTCTGTTTTTTCAATGAGTCTGGTTAAAGATTTATCAATCTTGTTTATGTTTTCAAATACAGGGTCTTGGTTTTCATGATCCTTTGCATTTTTTAGACTGTATTTCATTTATTTATGCTCTGGTGTTTATTATTTTCTTCTTTTTACTCCTTTTGGAACTTGTTTTCCTTTTTTTTTTTTTTTAATCCTCACCTGAGGATATTTTTCCATTTATCTTCAGATAGAGTGGGAGGGAGAGAAAGGGAGAGAGAAATATTGATGTGAGAGGGACACATTGACAAGTTGCCTCCCGCACAACCCTGACCAGGGCCAGGGACGAACTGCAACCGAGGTACATGCCCTTGGCCAGGATCGAACCCGCGACTCATTGGTCTGCAGGCCGACGCTCTACCGCTGAGCCAAATCGGCCAGGGCTGTTTTCCTTTTTCTAGTGCCTTTAGGTATAAGGTTAGATTGTTTATTTGAAATTTTTCTTATTTCTTGAGGTAGGCCTGTATTGCTATTTATTTTCCTCTTAAGACTGCTTTCACTGTGTTCTGTAGATTTGGGCTTGTTGTATTTGCATTTTCCTGTCTCAAGGTATCTTTTTACTTCTTCCTTGATCTCATTGTTAACCAATTCATTGTTTAGCATGTTATTTAGCCTCCATGTGTTTGTGTGTTTTTCTGTTTTCTTCTTGTAATTTATTTCTAGTTTTATGCCACTGTGTTCAGAGAAGATGCTTAATATAATTTCAATATTATTAAATTTATTGAGAGTTATTTTGTGGCCTAATATGTGATCTATTTTGGAAAACGTTCCATGTGCACTTGAAAAGAATGTTTATTCTGCTGCTTTGGAATGAAATGCTGTGAAAATACCAATTAAATTATCTGATCTAATGTGTCATTTAAGGCCACTGTTTCCATATTGATTTTCTGTCTGGATGATCTATCCTTCAATGTCAATGAGTTGTTAAAGTCCCCTACAATTACTGCTTTACTGTTGCTTTCACCCTTTATGCCTGTCAATATTTGCTTTATAAATTTAGGTGTTCCTGTGTTTGGTGCATAAATATTTATTGAGGGTTATATCCTCTTGTTGGATTGATCCCTTTATCATTGTGTACTGTCCTTCTTTGTCTGTTATTACAGTCTATACCAAAGGAGTTTTGGAGACCATGAAGGCAGAATTTCAGAATAGAGCTGTCCTGGACATAATATGAACCTCTGGAAGTCACTTATATTAGTACTTATATCCCTACTTACGTCTGAATTTTTTAAAGATGTGCCCGCATGTTTATTGTAATTCACAGATAAGATAATCACTGAGCCACATGCTCCTGGGCGTTGGGGTCCGGCTCTGCGTAGTGAGTCTCCTGGGCAGCTCTTCCTTCTCATTGGCTCCAGGGCTAATGCAATCCCCTCTTCTATAAAATAAGCCTCTCTTTGATTTGAGAACTGGTTGGTACATTTTGTCTTCTAGAATCAAATGTCACAATTTCCTCATTTTGGCTTTGGTTGATGTTCTCAAACCATTCAGATTTGATCTCATTCTATCAGGAGATGGAGACACTCCAGGTAACAAACTGGCCTTGAAGGTGGTGGGCGCTGTCCAGGTGGATGCCTTTCACTATGGAGAATTGCTTGCTAGCCAGGACGTCCTTCCAGTAAACCATGTGGATCTGGGCAGAATGGGAACTAACATATTTGCTCCCAGCCCCCTGAAGTTAATGTCCTTAAACACAGGGTGCTGTTTCACTCTAGCTGTGCTTGCAGCCCAGGAACTGCTTGGGATTGTTATTGATCAACATCCTGCAGATGGACTTGGCTTCCTCTGTAAACTTCTCGGAATACGCTTCAGTGTCCTTCACTCGCTGTCCCATCTTCCCCATTTGATTTTCCCTTTGAATTTTCTGAATGGAGAATGTCCCTGAAACATTTCAGATAGCAGACAGCCAAGTCCCCACCATTCAGGATGGAATGTATAGTTTTCATTGTTGTTACCTTCAAGAGCCATGTAGCAGACTGTTCCAACTCTTCCTCGAATCCTCTCTCCTTCTGGGATCTCCACCACTAAACCAAGATCTGAAATCTGGATTTGTCCACAATCATGGAGGAGAATAGTCTCAGGTTTTAAGTCCCCATGCACAGTTATTTCCCTCTGTAGGTCCTCCAAGCCACAGAACAATCAGCAGCATAGAAAACAGCTCTCTGCTCATCAAAGCTGGGATTGCCCAGGTTAAAGATGGGGAACTTCAAGTCTCCTCCATTCACAATAGTTAGCACCAAGCACAGGGAATTTTTGTTTTCATACATGTAGCATAAAATAACTACTAATCTATTGTGTACTTTCTCTAGGATTCCTTTATCACTCCATGCTGTGGCTTCACCTTTCCTTTTCTCTTTCCCCCTAACTTTTTATAGGCATACATTTATCCTGTTGCTTTCACTTGACAGGCATAAACCTCTCCACTTCTGCCTTTCCTAGAACTCTATAATGTCAACATCTTTTCTTTGTTACTAGTTGCCTTTCCAGCCATTTCCACTGTAAAAATTGAGAAAAATATAGGCTTTCTTGGTGTTCTTCAAATTGTTCTCCACTTAAATAGCTATGGACAACTCTATTTCTCAAAGACTTCTTTAGAATATTCTACTTCAGTCGCAATATGCATTCTCCCACAACATATGGAAGTATTTATGGAACAGGGGCTGTGGACTTCTCATTAATGGAGAATGTGTCTAAGACTAACAGCCCACAATCTCTTCCGTCCTCATCAGCGGCCACTTCATATTCTGCCACTGCATCCAGAATATCAATACACTTCTTCAGATCATAATTTTTAATACATAATTGTCTTCCTATTGGCTGCTTGTCACAAAGACTGCTATACTCCTTTTATTGGTGTTCCTTCAGCAGCAATGAGTAGGCCACAAGGTTTTCCAGCTCCAAGGGCCAACATCCCAAGGGGCCACGACCACCACCTGTGCCAATGCTGCTGACATATACAAAGTAGAAAACATAGCTCCCCACATCTCACTTACCAAAGATACCTACTGTTAACTCTTTGGAATATAGTATGCTGCTATGACAGAAATATTTCTATAACAACTAGTTTATATATGTGAGGGTTTTGTTGTTGTCAGCATTATATAGTGTTCTGAAATTACCATTTCTCATTATACTTTGGTATGATTTCTTCCAGCTTTTGTATTTAAAAACAAATATTTACTAAATGGAATCATGCTGTTCTATATTTTCCCTCATTCACAATATATGTAGACTTTTTCTTTGTCATTTGGCATCAACTGCAAGTCATTTAACCACAGGATTGCCAACATTTACAAAACAATTTTCTAAGGAGAAAATGTAGTTATTTTTTGATATTTCAATATTAGCAGTAGTGCAGCTATTGGCATTTAGCTTTGCATACTTATGTGACTAGATCTATGAGATAAATTGCTAGAAGTAAAGTAGCTAATTTATAGGTTACATACATTTTGAAATTTGATTCATGTAAACAACATATGAGAGCATCTTTTTCTATTGTATAGCATTATTGTCTTTAAAACATACTAGTTAATTAGTTGCTATTGTTTATTATAGAAGAGGCACTATTTTAAATGTTTAATATTAATTAACTCATAAAATACTAATAAAAACCCTTTGTGGAAGGTCATCTTTTTTTAGATAAGGGCACTGAGGCACAGGGAGAATAATAGTTGCAAAGGTCATGCAGGTCACACGTGGCAGCACCTGGATTCCAAATCAGGCTGTCTCCAGAGCCTTCCTCTTAACTACAATTCCACTGTGCTGCTCACATGCAAGCTTATTTTAAAGACAAATAAAAACAACATTGCAAAATTAAATAATATATCTAAATTCACACAGTAGATGTAGAGCCTAAAATTTGCCTTCTAGTCAGAAGTGGATTAGCTTAAATATAATTTACTTTGCCCTGTTTTTAAAAATAACTGGATGGTATAAAAATCAACACCATCAATCAAGACTATTAAAAAGAAACCTACCGAAAAAGTCATCAATAATAAACAAACTTAGGGACAATCTTTAATGCTATAGTTATCATATAAAATGAACATAAAAAATTTCACAACACTAGAAATTTATAAGTACAGGGATACTACTTATGAATATATTAAATTATATTCATATAGTTTGGGCCAGCTCAGTTACCCCAGTCAGTTATTCATAGATCTATTTCTGTGATCATGCTTTAAGAAGTGAAATACCAACATGTCACCACAGATTCATGCCCCAGGAAAATGTGCAAATGTGATTTTGAAAAATGCAAATGAGGCTTCACAATCCCATCCATAAAAGAGGCTTGATTTGGGCTTCTTTTATGCAACATGTTTGCTTGTTTCCCCGATAACATTAGACAATATTTAAGTAGCTGAGAACTGGTAGTTGGGCTTCCGAGGAAGTGAACATGTTAATGAGCAGAAGGTGACAAAAAATATTAGGCTCACAAATTTGCATCTCAAATAAGTATATGGCTGTGTGTGTTTGTATATAGAGAGATATCATGTATATATGTAAAGAATATATATATATATATGTGAACATTTATAATGGATTAGAAATAATTTTTTGCTTTGCCTCTTAATTTTAAAGACATTGATACATTGAGTAGACACTTCTAGGTATTACATTTTTATAATATATTCACTATATAGTAATGTGTACCAATATGTAAATATTTATATATAAGCACATATAAATGTATAAAATATAAATTGTGAAGTAGTATATTGAGGATGCTTGAAAATGGCATGTTGGTCGTTCATTTATGGAGATCATTGTACTCTTACTATGAAATTTTACATTTGCAGAAACATGGCAGGAAAATACCAAGAAACTTAACATTTTTAAATAACATTGAATTTCTTGATTGTCATTATGCATTTTGATAACTTTTAACATTTTTACACAGCAAATTCATAAATTTAAAAAATACTATGAAGAGTGAAAACTAAAAACACCACAAGGTGGGGATTTATGGATGTTAATATTCTTGGCAAGTTCCTCACAGCAGTGTTGTTCAGCAGTAAATATAAACATGTAGGTCAAACAACTATGGCGTAGTTAGTAACAACCATTTGTTGGAAACAAGACTTTGATAAGCCTTCTACATTGCTAATTTATAATTCATTTTTATGTGAAATTACATGTATTTCTGCACCTTATGTTTCTATGAACTCATAATTGATTTCTAACTTCTGCACAAAACCAGAGGAACTGTTTAGAGTCACAGGGACTGTTGACTGTTTTGCTCAGGAATCTGACTTAACCACAAGGAAATGAGGTTAAGATATTATTCTAGTCTGGTATTGTATGGCTATGAAATTATGATAACTATACTCATAGAGGCCTTTATTTTAATTATGCTCATTTATTTAGTTATTCAGTCTCTAATTTTAGACAGCCTTTCCAATTATCTAACAATTTACCCCTATGACTACATAGACAGCTGAGAATATTATGCATATTTTACACATTTTTAGTCTGCTATAATTTAAATATATAAATGTTACAAGATGAGAACTGAAGCCAACATAATTCCCTGTCCCAGTGTTAATACTGAGATCAAGCAAAAATGTCTTAGCTCTTTTCAGGAAATATCAACTCCACAGAGATAAGACTGAACCAATGAAACAGATTACTTGTCAAGACTGATAGCTTCCTCGTCAAGAAGTTCTTTTTGCTGTGCTCACCAATCCAAATGCATTTCGTTATCAATTGTTCCAAATCCCAATCAGTTTTCTATCTGGCAAGGCATGTCTTATTACACTCCTTATTCACCCATTTTGAGACACTACTAGGACTTGGTCAGAGTGAGGTTCTCCTTTACTGTAGAACGTCTAATAAATGTAGCCATAGCCAACCAAAAGTCTTCTCTGGTAGTCTTTTGGGGAGATCCCTTAAACCCCTGACCCAGTTTCAGCAATGTGAACATTTTCTACATTTACTTTATAAATCTCTCTTTGGAAGTTTTTTGTTTGAACAACTTGAGGTAAATTCCAGACATCATGCCCCTTTACTCCTTAATGAGTCAGTGTATATTTTCTAAGAACCAGGACAGTCTTGGACATAACCACAACACGTTTTTCAAAATCAAAAATTTAGCACTTATAAAATGTATATTCCATGTTATAAATCTGACTAAAGCAAATATAAACCTGCATCAGTATTATAGACAATGTAACAGAGAAGGGTATGAGTTTTTATCCTAGTCATAAGCTAACAAGTTAGCCTGCTGCTGTGTATGTATATACCTATAGCTTTATACTGTATATACGTATAAACATATATACATATACTCTATATCTATGTGGTGTATGTATATACATGTGTGTATGTGTGTAGAGTCTCTGCCTCTGAGTCAGACAAAGACATGTTATTGCTCATTGCTAATCAGCAGCTAGATCAATAGCTTACTTCAGCTTCCCAAACCCCAATCTCGGCAGTGTAAGGTGGAGTGGAACAGACTGCACCTGCCCGTGCAGTGAGACGCATTACAGGAGAGTGACTCTGAAATTAGGAAAACTTTAGCTGTATTCTCCCCCCCAGAGAGAGAGAAGCTTTATCATGCTGGAATCTATTTGAAGGAGAGGCCTCTATTTTTACGTCCAAAGTTAGTGAAAGCCTACGTTAGTTAAGTTGTTTGCAGGGGGTGGAAATCTTTTAAAAGTTAATGTCACATGTCTTTCTAGATATCTCCAAATGAATGCCTTACCTTCGAGAAAACTACGAATAAAAGCAGTGGCGAACAAAATAGATCCAGAGACATGGAAGCATGGAACAGACTGATGAATCTCAGAGGGAAGGGGGTGGGGGTGAAAAGATTAACCAAAGAATTTATATGTATAGATGTATAACCCATTGACACAGACAACAGTGCGGTGAAGGCCTGGGGTGGGGGTGCAGGAGTAGGGTTGAGGGGGTCAATGGAGGAAAAGAGGAGACATCTGTAATACTTGCAACAATAAAGATAAATTGAAAAAAAAAAAAGAAAAAAGCAGTTGGGACTTCAGAGTTTTTATATCCAATAAATGCAGAAATGGTAATGTTATAATAGACACTAAGAGGCTTGATAAGACATTTTTCTGGAACAGTGCTGTGTTTACTTAGATTATGAAGCCTTGCGGTTTGGTAACATTTACAGAGGGGGTACCTCCTCCCTCTACCTTCACACCCTTGAATAAGAGGAAACTAAAGGCATAGTTTAAATTTGATCAAAAGAAATTATTGAACTACCACAACATTTATAGGTCTGGATAACAAATACAACAGCAAATTATTTTAATCAACTTTCTCAGTTTTCTAAACATTGCTATAAATCAACTAAAATGAATAATGTGGCTGTTTACTATTAAAATTTACTTAAACATCTCTAAGTTGAAAAAATTGGTCTCAAATATAAATAACAAGTCAATCTGAACTATAACTCATCAAATAAATTTAGTATTGATTCCTAGTAGCTGTAAGATATTTTTCCTTAATATATAAAAAAGAGTCCTTCATTTAAAAAACATACTAGGCAAGATGGTGGCAGGCAAGACCGGAGGGAGGATGAGTGCGTGAGAGAATGAGCTAGTGTGTGAAAGAGTGTGAGTGGACATGAAGGTGGACGACCAAACTCATGCAGAGATGCAGAGCAGCAGGTTCCTGTGCTGTGGACTGGAGCCCCCAGCTACTACGGTAAGCAGCTCTTCAGGGCACTTCTCCCTGCGCCTCAGGGAGGTCCCACCATTTTGGAAGATCCCAGGTCTTCCCTGGGAGGAGGCAGTGGGAGCGGCTAGGGCCCAGCAACCTGAGCCCACCAGTGCACCTGGCACCCTCAGACCAGTGGATACCCTGTGTCAACACAGACCAGTGCACAGTAGTGGAGCTGCCAAGGTGCCAGTTGCGGAAGCCACAAACAACTGGGAGCCCAGCACCATCCCCCACAGTAGAAGTCCGATCAGAGTTGAGATATACCTCCAGCAACAGAGGCTGGGGAGCAGACATCCATCCCCAGGCAACAGAAGCACAGATCAGCAGCAGAGAACCATCCCCAAAAACTACAGCAAAGGCTGAGCAGTAGCTGAGCCCCATGGGGCAGCAGCACTCCCCAGCCGCCAGCGGTGGGACCTGGGGCTCCACAGAGGCCTGTGGATCCAGCTCCCCACAAGATAGGCCTGGAGTGGGGTCTCCAGAAGGGACTGTGTGATCCAGCTCCCCACAATATCAGCGGGAAGCAGGGGCTCCAACAGGCCCGTACAACCCAGCTGCCCACAAGATTATCAGGGAGCCAGGGCTCCAGTGAGGCCTGTGCAACACAGCTGCTATGGGCAGGGAGCCCGGCTCCAACAGGGCCTGAGCTGTACAGCTACAAGTGGCACCAGCGACCAGCTACGAACACAGCTCCAGAGGGGCCCATGTGATCCAGCAGCAGCACCTACCAGGACACACCAATACCAGCCCCCAGTAGTCAATCCTCCAGGATCCACAGCAGACAAGAGGCAACATGCAACACAACAGTCTGGGAGGTACAGTAGCCTTATTGATATACAGTGAGCTGCCTACACATCCAAACATCCCTCACCGGGTCTAGAGCTACCAGATGGCTAAAAAGAGGAGACAAAGAACCCCAAAGGAAAGAAAAAGAGGAATCACCAGAAAAGGAACTACAGGAAATGGAAGACAGCAACTTGTCAGATAAAGAATTCAAAGCAATGATTTTAAAGGTGCTCAAACAATTGGTGAAAACCACAAGCAACTTAATAAGAATTATAACGAGCTCACTGGGAACTACTTCAGCTTAAAAAAAGAGGTAGAATCTATGCATAAAAATCAAGAGGAAATAAAGAATGACATAGCTGTTATGAAAAATACCTTAGAAGTGTTCAATACTAGATTAGAAGAAGCTGAAGACTAAATCAGCAGCTTAGAAGATAAGGAAGAGAAAAACACCCAAATAGAGCAGCAAATGGAAAAAAAAATGTAAAAAGCAGGAGGAAAGTTTAAGGAAGCTATGGGACAATACAAAACGTAACAACATTCGCATTATAGGGATACCGGAAGGCGAAGAGTCAGAGAAAGGAATAGAGAACCTGTTTGAAGAAATAATGACAGAAAACTTCCCTAAACTGGTGAAGGAAAAAGTCACACAAGTACAGGAAACACAGAGAGTCCCAAACAAGATGAACCCCAGAAGACCCACAGCTAGACACATCATAATAAAAATAGCAAACATTAAAGACAAAGAAAACTTAAAGGAAGCAAGAGAGAGACAGTTACCTACAAGGGAGCTCTCATTAGACTGTCAACTGATTTCCCAATAGAAAACGATGCAGGCCAAAAGGGAGTGGCATGAAGTGTATAAAGTAATGCAGGCAAGGGTCTGAATCCAAGACTACTCTATCCAGCAAGGCTATCATTCAAAATTGAAGGAGAAATAAAGAGCTTCACAGATAAAAAAAAAAGCTAAAGGAATTTACCACCACCAAACCAGCACTGCAAGAAATGCTGAAGGGACTGTTGTAAGAAAAAGAAGAAACACAGACACACACACACACACACACAGAGAGAGAGAGAGAGAGAGAGAGAGAGAGAGAGAGAGAGGGGGGAACACAGGCATAAAATTAAAATGGCAACTAATAACTATCAATAATTACCTTAAATGTAAATGGCTTAAATGCTCCAACCAAAAGACATAGGATAGCTGATTGAATAAGAAAACATGACCCATGTGTATACTGTCTACAAGAGACCCACCTCACAATAAAAGACTCACACAGGATGAAAGTGAAGGGATGGAAAAAAATTTTCCGAGCAAATGGAAATGGAAAAAACCAGGTGTAGCAATACTCATATCTCACAGGATAGATTTCAAAACACGGGCCATAATAAGAGACAGAGAAGGTCACTACATAATATTAAAAGGATCAATCCAATAACAGGATATAACCCTGGTAAACATATATGCGTCAAATATGGGAGCACCAAAATATATTTAAAAACTTCTGGATGACTTCAAGGGAGAGATCAATGGCAACACGATCATAGTGGGTGACTTTAACACACCACTGACACCACTGGATAGATCTTCTAGACAACAAATTAACAAGGACATAGAGTCCTTACGAGACAAACTAGATCAGTTGGACTTCATTGATATTTACAGAACATTTCACCCCAAAGCTGCAGAATATACATTCTTCTCAAGTGCACATGGGTCATTCTCAAAGATAGACCACATGTTAGGACACAAAGCAAGTCTCTACAAATTCAAGAAAATTGAAATGATATCAAGCATCTTCTCAGATCAAAGTGGCATGAAACTAGAACTCAATTACAATAAAAACACACTAAAACATTCAAACACTTGGAGGCTAAATAGCATGTTATTAAACAATGAATGGGTTACTAATGAGATCAAGCAAGAAATTAAAAAATTCCTGGAAACCAATGAAAACGAACAAACAACACAAAATCTATGGGACACAGCGAAAGCAATCCTGAGAGGGAAGTTCATAGCATTACAGGCCTACCTCAAGAAACAAACAAACAAAAATCCTAATTGACTTTCTAACCCTACAACTTAAAGAATTAGAAAGTAAACAAAAAGAAAAACCCAGAGCTATTAGGAGGAAGGAAATAGTAAAGGTCAGAGCAGAAATAAACAACATAGAGACTAAAAAAAAATTCAAAAGATCAATGAAATAAAAAGCTGGTTATTTGAAAAGATAAACAAGATCGATGGACCTTTAGCCAGATTCACCAAGAAACAAAAAGAGAGAAACCAAATAAACAAAATCAGAAATGAAAGAGGAGAAGTAACAACTGACACCACAGAAATACAAAGGATCATCGAAACATACTATGAACAATTATACACCAACAAATTGGACAATCTAGGAGAGATGGACAAATTTCTAGAAACACACAGCCTCCCAAAACTGAACCAGGAAGAGATAGAAAACATGAACAGACCAATAACAACAAAGGAATTTGAAGATGTAATTAAGAATCTCCCAGCAAACAAAAGCCCAGGCCCGGATGGCTTCACGGGGGAGTTTTACCGAACATTCAAAGAAGATCTAATGCCCATTATTCTCAAACTATTCCAGAAAATCCAAGAAGATGGAAGACTTCCAAACTCATTTTATGAGGCCAGCATAATCCTAATTCCAAAACCGGATACAGACACTACAAAGAAAGAATACTACAGGCCAATATCCCTGATGAACGCAGATGCCAAAATCATTAACAAAATATTAGCAAATTGGATCCAGCAATACATCAAAAAAAGGATTCATCATGACCAACTGGGTTTCATCCCAGGCATGCAAGGATGGTACAGTATTCACAAATCAATAAATGTGATACACCACATAAACAAAATAAAAGATAAAGACCATATTATCTTATCAATAGATGCTGAAAAGCATTCAAAAAAATCCAGCACCCATTTCTGATAAAAACGCTCAGCAACTTGGGAGTAGAGGGATCATATCTCAACATAATAAAGGCCATATATGAAAAACCTACAGCCAACATCATACTCAATGGGCAAAAACTAAAAGCAGTTCCCTTAACAGGAACAAGACAAGGATGCCCACTTTCACCACTCTTATTTAACATAGTACTGGAAGTCTTAGCCACAGCATTCAGACATGAAGAAAAAATAAAGGGGATCCAAATTGGAAAGGAGGAAGTGAAACAGTCATTATTCGCAGATGACATGATATTATACATAGAAAACCCTAAAGACTCCATCAAAAATCTACTAGACTTAATCAATGAATTTGGCAAAGTATCAGGATACAAAATTAACGTCAAGAAATCGACGGCATTCTTATACACCAATGATGAACTCACAGAAAGAGAAACTAAAAAAAATCCCATTAACCATCGCGGCAAAAAAATTACGATACCTAGGAATAAACTTAACCAAAGAAGTAAAGGACCTATTTGCAGAAAACTACAGGACCTTGAAAAAAGAAATAGAGGAAGATATAAAAAAGTGGAATCACATACATTGTTCATGGATTGGAAGAATTAACATCATTAATATGTCCATATTACCCAAAGCAATCTATAGATTCAATGCAATCCCCATCAAAATACCAACGGCATATTTCACAGAACTAGAACAAATACTTCAAAAGTTCATATGGAACCAAGAAAGACCCCGATTAGCCACAGCAATCTTGAAAAAGAAGGACAAAGTAGGTGGGATCAAAATACTGGATATCAGGTTATACTACAAAGCTACTGTAATCAAAACAGCCTGGTACTGGCACAAGAACAGGCACAAAGATCAATGGAATAGAACAGAGAACCCAGAAATTGACCCAAAACATTATGCTCAATTAATATTCGACAAAGGTGGCAAGAGCATACAATGGAGTAAAGACAGCCTCTTTAATAAATGGTGTTGGGAAAATTGGACAGCTACATGCAAAAAAATGAAACTAGACCATCATCTTAAACCATACACAAGAATAAACTCAAAATGGATAAAAGACTTAAATGTGACTCATGAATCCATATACATCCTAGAAGAAAATGTAGGCAACAAAATTTCGGACATCATACGCAGCAGAATTTTCACTGATACTTCACCTAAGGCAACAGAAACAAAGGAAAAAATGAACACATGGGAGTACATCAAACTCAAAAGCTTCTGCACAGCAAAAGAAACAACCATCAAAGTGGAAAGGCAACCCACTGTTCGGGAGAGCATAATTGCCAATGATACATCAGATAAGGGATTAATTTCCAAAATATATAGAGTGCTCATACAACTCAACAAAAGGAAGACAAAGAACCCAATTAAAAAATGGGCAGAGGAACTAAATAGACACCTCTCCAAACAGGACATACAAATGGCTAAGAGACATATGAAGAAATGCTCAACATCACTAATCATCAGAGAGATGCAAATTAAAACAACACTGAGGTATCCCCTCACACCTGTCAGAATAGCCGCCATCAACAAAGCATCAAACAACAAGTGTTGGTGAGGGTGTGGAGAAAAGGAGACTCTAGTACACTGCTGGTGGGAATGCAGACTGGTGCAGCCACTATGGAAAACACTATGGTGTTACCTCATAAAATTAAAAATTGAATTACCATTTGACCCAGTGATCCCACTCCTAGGAATATACCCCAAGAAGCCTGAAACACCAATCAGAAAGAATATATGTACCCCCATGTTCATAGCAGCACTATTTACAATAGCTAAGATCTGGAAACAGCCCAAGTGTCCATCAGTAAATGAGTGGATAAAAAAGCTGTGGTACATATACACAATGGAGTACTATGCAGCTGTAAGAAAGAAAGATCTTGTATCCTTTGCAACCACATGGGAGGACCTGGAAACTATTATCCTAAGTGAAACAAGCCAAGCAGAGAAAGACAAATATCATATGATCTCACTTATTTCTGGAATATAATAAACATAACAGTCTGAGGAACAGGGTAGTCCCACAGACGTGGAAGTAGGGTACAGACTGACAATTGCCAGAAGAGGGAGTGAGGGAGGGGAGCGATGAACCACAGAACTTATACGCATGTACTCATAACCAATGGACATGGACAACAAAACTGGGGATGGGGCAGGGAGGGAGAGGGAGGAGGGTGACAATGGGGGGAAAAAGGAGAAACATCTGTAACAAAATAAATTAATAAAAAAAACAAAAAACAAACAAACAAAATATATAGAATGCTCATACAAGTCAACAAAAGGAAGACAAGAACCCAATTAAAAAATGGGCAGAGGAACTAAATAGACATCTCTCCAAACAGGACATACGAACATATGAAAAAATGCTCAATGTCACTAATCTTCAGAGAGATGCGAATTAAAACAACTATGAGGTATCACCTCATACCTGTCAGAATGAACGCCATCAACAAATCATCAAACAACAAGTGTTGGCAAGGGTGTGGAGAAAACAGGACTCTAGTACACTGCTGGTGGGAATGCAGACTGGTGCAGCCACTGTAGAAAACACTATGGTGTTACCTCAGAAAGTTAAAAATTGAACTGCCTTTTGACCCAGTGATCCCACTTCTAGGAATATACCCTAAGAACCTTGAAACACCAATCAGAAAGAATATATGTACCCCTATGTTCATAGCAGCACTATTTACAATAGCTAAAATCTGGAAACAACCCAAGTGTCCATCAGTAAATGAGTGGATAAAAAAGCTGTGGTACATATACACAATGGAGTACTATGCAGCTGTAAGAAAGAAAGATCTCTTATCCTTTGAGATGGCATGGAAGGACCTGGAGAATATTATGCTGAGCAAAACAAGCCAAGCAGAGAAAGACAAATATCACATGATCTCACTTATTTGTGGAATATAATGAACTAAACAAACTGATGGACAAAATTGACCCAGAGACATAGAGGTGGGCTAGAGACTGACAAGCCTCAGCGGAGGGGGTTTGGGGGGAGAAGAGATAAACCACAGAACTTATATGCATGTATACATGACCAATGAACACAGACAACAAAGCTGGTGATGTGGCAGAGGGGATGGGGAGGAGAGTATCAATGGGGGAAAAGGAGAAACATCTGTAACAAAAACAAATTAATTTAAAAAATTAATAAAAAAATAAAAAAACATACTAACCCCTGTCATATTTTTTTAATTTTATGTAAATTATTTTGTTAGAAGGAGGTCAAAATAATAAAAATGTTACTGGGATTTTTTTAAAAAAACGTTGATTTAAAGAATGTTTTAATAAAGTTAGAGTAGACTTTGGGGAAATAAGAAAATATATCCAGAGGTGAGAGGTGATTAAATATAGAGTTTAAATGAAGGAATCAATAAAAGAAAGATATTGTGATCTTTTTTAGAGGATCAGAAAATATAGAAACTTGATGCCTTTGAAATAAACAAACCAGGGGGAAAAAGCTGAAGGTTTAGAAGCAAATTGAACTTCTGTATGAGCGGTGCCCTAGGTGGCCAGAGGCAGGTGAGCTAAATGAAATCGGAAGGATTTATTTGACTTAGTAATATGGACAGAAAAGTATCTAAGGAAAGAAAAATGAATAGAGGAGTACTAATAATAAACTAAGAGAAGGTTGGATAGGAATTGTGTGTGTGTGTGTGTGTGTGTGTGTGTGTGTGTGTGTGTGGTGGGTATGTGTGGGAGTATGTGTGTGCAAGTGTGTGGCTTGCTGGGTGCAGTTTCCTAGAGCTATCATAACAAGTTACCACACATTGTGTCTTAAAACAACTCAGTTTCTAAGTCTAGAAGTACAAAATTAAGATGTCAGCAGTGCTATGCTCTCTCTCTTAAACCTGTGTGGAGAATACTTCTTTGCTTCATCATAGGTCCTGATAATTTGTCTGCAATGGTCAGCATTCCTTGGCTTGTATCTTCAGAATTTAGATCTATGCCCCAATGGTTACATGGCACTCTCCCCTCCTGTGTCTGTTTCTCTTCCTCTCTGTATATAAGGACATCAGTCATATTGGTCCAGTATGACCTTATCGTAACTATTTATATCTTCAACAATGCTATTCCCAAATAACATCATATTCTGAGGTTCTAGGGATTAGAGATTTAACAAAAACAAGGAGTTATACTTCCCTTTACAAAATATATATGTCCTATGGTTCTGTCATTCAAACTCCTTGGACATTAAATTGGGGTTACATGTAAACACTGAGAGCATATGTATCCTATAACTGATATTAAATAAGAAATAAACATAAATCTAATCTATATACACATCACATATACCTGGATATAGTTTGTGAATTTTAAATATTTTGTTAAAGGTATTGATGAATGTAAAATAAAGTAGCTGATATAAAAATTAGCAGTCATGTGCCTCGCTGTGACTAGGCTATGAATTGTTCCTCAGGCACAACCATTTTTTTACTCTCTAGATATATCTTTAGGCACTTACTTCCAGTTATTTCTAAGTTATTTGCTTACATGTCTACTTCTTAATTTAGATTTAGACATTGACTTCCTGTTGTATAAGGTAACTGAAGGTTTTGACTCAATTTAATAGCCTCTGCATGTGCGTGCACACACACACACACACAGACACACACACAGACACACACACATTTTATTTCCCATACACATTTTGTACTTTATAACATGACATACTTTTGCCAATTTGAAAACCCATATTTATAGTATTATGACTATGCAAATAACATTATATGCTCAGTTAAAGAGTATATTATGGTAATTTCTTTCTTGTACATTTTCCCCAAGAATTAATAATTCTCACTTTTTAATTTTCCTACTTTTTGTGTAAAATTTGCCCATTTTCCCCAGTGTCCATTTGTGTTCTCTCAAAACACTTAAGCAGATCAAATAACATGAGTTCCAATTTTTTCGCAAAGGACTCCCTACTTTGGCCACTCGTCATGCTGCCGAAAACGGATGCGCTGTCTGTAGGTTTAGTACGGGCTGCGTCCTTAATTCTTATTTCACAGCTCTCCTGAACACTAGCTTCTGAGTGCTGGATCCTCTATCTGTTTTGAAGATTCTTTTCCTTTTAACTTTGGTAAAAATTCAAGAAAGGATGTGTGCCAAGTAATTATTTTTTCTTCTGGAGCTAGTTCTTCTCTAAGGGAAATGTTTATTCTCTGTGGATGCTTTTAAGTTCTTAATTTTCAGTGTTATGAAACGTTATGATAACATGACTTGATCGGGGTCTTTTTCATATACAGATTTGGCTCATAGTTCACCGTTTTTATTTTTACTGCTATCATCATTATCAGTTTGATGATTCCTTCTCTGTTCTTCTCTTTCCCTGTTTGGGAACTCCTATTGGTAAAAGTTTAGGTCTCCTGTTTTGATTTCTCTAATTCTGTTTCATTTTTGCTCCTATTTTCCATATGTTCATCTTGTTCTATCTTTTTGAAGTTTAAACCTTTTATTACAATCTTTCTATAATATTCAGGGTGAACAAACATCTCAAGTTTCAGTGGTTTACTTTTTCCACAAGCTAGGAAGTTTCTTGCTGGGTGACTGCTATAGGCAGGGAACGAGGGACATATTTCTTATACTATTTGTCCCTGCTCATTCTTAGGCCCTCAAAGACATAGATGTACCAAGAAGATAATGGCATATAGTGTATGATATTACCAGGACTGGACGTTCCCTATATTATTTCCACCCTTAACCAAAACATAGCCACGTGTTTCCAGCTAGAAGCAAGAGGATTTTGTGAAATGTCGTATAGCGGAATGCCTAAAGGGAAAAAAAAGTATCCTCTACATCACAGCAATTGCTGTCTATGTTGTTATGTATTTCTTAGCCAAACTAACCTGGAAGTCAAACTCCTTTCTCACAAGCATGGTCTCCTCAGCCACTACGTTGTGTCTACTATAGTTTTCTATTCCTATTCTTACTCCGTTCAGTGATGTCGAATTTCTGAGGCATTCGGAAATCATTCATGCCAATATTTGATTTGCTAGATCTATAAATCTGCTAAGGGAACTATTATATCACTTCATGAGGTGACACAAGAAAGCCACCTCACCAGAATAGTAATATCTGTACCAGTAAATATCAACTACCAGCCAGACCCTGTACCTAATACTTGCAGTTCTCATATTAGCTCCCTCACTATAGTGAGCAACTATTTAAAAGCCAGGCATCCTTTGCCACTGAAATATATGTTTTCACTCAATTCCATTCTGTTTGTTTGATGTCAGTAAAAGCCAACTCTGTTTGTACAAATTGATGCTGACACTATGGCCCCAGCAGACTGGTCCAGGGTTGATCACTTGAACAAAAATGGGTTAATAATAATTGTCTGTTCACTGGGAATTTAAAATTAAAGTAAGTAAAGTTTAGCCTAAGTTCAAATATATTTGTGAATTGATAAAAATTTACAATTGACTTTTTAAAGGGACGTTTTTCTGCCCATATGAACTTATAAATCAACAAAGATACTCTAGAATTGAAGAAAATGATAGACTGAAGCATACACAATATAAAATTTAAATGATTTTTGGCCACTTTGCAATGCTCTAGGACTTGATTCCAGTCTATTTGGAATCTCAGCCACACTCCCATTTTTAAATTTATAAGTTATCTTAAAAACCTTCGTCCTAGTAACCAAGTCTCCCCTTTTCTTGCATAAGTTTCAGTGGGATCAAATATTTACAATTATAAGCATAATTTTCATTTTTAGAGGTCTAAACTAAGGCAGAGGAAGATAAATTTAATTTTCAAAAATGACCTAAGTTGAATGACAATAATAACAGCTCAGTCATTTTGAATCCAAAGTTCTTGCTTCTTTTATCAGAAAAATACTGCATTGAGAAATATTTGATATTCACAAAATTCTTAGAACATCTGAGATGAAGTAGCTACAGACAATATATTATGAATAAACATAAGTGTACGTATGAGAATTTAGGCAGAATTTGAATATCAGAAGATTAATGTATACTTTTTTTTCATTAACTATACAATAAAGAAGAGCAATGCCTATGGAGAATGTATAACTGCATATTACATTAGAAAATAACAAATTATCCTCCTGACAGTTAAGTATTTTAGAAATTTGACAAGAATATTTGTCATCTCTGTTAAACTTTGAGACTAGAGACAGATGATTTTTAAAGAACTTAACACATTAACAATGTTAAAAGAATGTCATAACACATCTTTTTAAAATATGTCATAGACAAGCACAATTATTTTTTTCTCTATGGGCTAATCCATTGTAAAATGAATATCATTTTAAGAAAATATATAGATGGAGAACCATGATCAAAATTAATTATGAATATATGGAAAATGTTTTGTTTATGATACAATAATTAATTTCTTTAGAAGATATCTTCTGAAAGATTAGAAATAATGAGGGCAATTTAACATAACTAAGTGTCATGAAGTATCTTCAGCCAAAGTCAAAATTTGTTAGCTAAATTTGGGTGACAAGTATTCTTATGGTTTTTTTCCCCAAGTTTATATGCAAGGAATATTTTTTAAACTAAACAAAAAAAAGCATAGATAGAAATAAGTAAATGGCATGACTTCTGTTTGTGTTTGTTTAATCTGGACAAAGCATTATTGTAATTCTTTATGGAGAGAGAAAAAATATGGATAGCAACAGAAAGAACTGTATTGAAGAGACTTTGGACATTGCCATCGACTAAAGTGAAAAATTATGACATGGTTCTGATATAAAAATAATTTACTCGTGTAAGTTTAACTGTATTTTTAGCTTTAGGGGACCATTGGGAAAAAGTAGTTTTCTCAGAAGGCATCAGCAACAATCGATGCTCCTCTCATGTGGTTTTTAAACTAGACAACCTGAACAAATGTGAGACATAATGAAGGTCTCTAATAAATAACCTAAAAGAATTTTGGGAAAGTATCTGGTCCTATTTCACTCAGTTATGCATGAAGAGATATGCATATCGCTATTATTTTTAATAAATCCTCAACCTTTTTACATCTGGAGGCATTTGGGGTAGAAGATCAAACTGAAGCACAAAGCAACCATTATTAGATTCAGTTGCTTTTTAAAGCCCATGTAGGAATCTTTATTTCCTGGCAACATATCAGACTAAGTACCTGCATTGACATTTTCCCCTCCATCAATCTTCTCATTTAAAACAATGAAATACGCTGACAAAAATATTTTTAATGTAACATCTTAAATATATTCATGAGTAGTACTAAAGTAAGTCATACTCAATTAAATAGGCATTGAGGGCATTTGTCTAACCTCATGAATTTGAGCATGAGAGTTTTCAGACATGTGTGGTTTGGGAGAGATAAAACAAAATCCAGACAAGCTTATACGAGGTTTAAACTTCAATAAATACCTTCTTAAAACACTAAATCTCAAATGGATTAGAAAAAAATGTTTCAACACACAAATACCTCTCCTATTGAGCTTATATTTTAATGGTAGGACACATACAAAAATGAAATAATATACAGCTTATCTGATGGTGATAAGTGCTATGGAAGAAACAAAGCAGCAAGAGGGGTAGAAAGTATTGTGCAGTTAGCATGCTAAACAGCTTGGTCAGAGAGAGCTGGCATAAAAGATGACATTTGAAAAAACATCTGAAGTGAAGGAATGACTCGTGTGGATATCCCAGAGACATGTATTTCAGACAAAGAGAACAGCCTGTGAAAATAGGCAAATTCCCCTTACATTTTGGAGAAAAAACAAGGTGTCCAGTATGGCTATAGCAGAGTGATAAATAGGGTTAATAGAAGGAGGCGATAATAAAGGGATAACAGGGAGCAAGACTGTATAAACCTTTGAAGTAGGTTGATCATATGTCCAGATTTGTCTAAGCCAATCGTAGTTGACATCTGTTGGTGAGAGTAATTATGACTAGAGCCCATTTTCATGTTTAGAAATACACCCATTTGGATGTTAAGGCCACCCTTTTTTGTAAGGCATTATAAGAAATTTGGAGTTTCTTCTGAATCATATGTAAAACCATTGTAGGATTTGATCTGATAAATCATCTGAGTTGTCATAATAGGGCCACTCTCATTACTTTTTTAAAGAAATAGAGTGAAGTGAGGCAAGGGTGGACTTTTATAGACCAGTAAAGCTATGGTGATTAACTAAACCAACACCAATAGGAACTCAGATCAGATTGATTTAAGAAAATTGTCTGGATTCCAGACAATTTTAAGATGAAAACAATGGGATTTAGTGATGTTTTCAATGTACAATTTGAAAGAAAGCATGAGATCAACATTACACCAATATTTTGCCTGATAAAGAGAACAAGTAGTGTTCATACTAACTGAGATTGGGAAGAAAGCAAAATTTTAATTTTGGACAAGATAAGTTTGCAATGACTACAAATAGGCTATTGGATATACAAGTATGAAGTTCAGGGGAGAAGACCTGGCTGGAGACATAAATCGTGAGACATCATCCTTTGGTTAGCATTTGAAGCCATGAGATTGGAAGCGATTTCCAAACAAGTGAAGATAGACAGAGAATATAAGTAGACCAAAGATCAAAATGTATCCAATAAAAAAGAAACATTTGATGTTTCAAAAGAAAGTGAAGATAGGGCCCTGGCCGGTTTGGCTCAGCGGTTAGAGCGTCGGCCTGCGGACCAGAGAGCCCCGGGTTCGGTTCCCGCTAAGGGCGCGTGCCTCGGTTGCAGTTTGTCCCCGGCCCTGGTTGGAGTTGTGTGGGTGGCTACCACTCGATGTGTCTCTCTCACATTGATCTTTCTCTCTCTCTTTTCTTCCTTCTCTCCCTCCCACTCTATATCTCAAGATAAAGTGCAGAAATGTCCTCAAGTGAGGATTATAAAAAAAAAGAAAGTGAAGGTAGGTATTTCTGGGACTATATTCAATGTCAGATTTCACCCTCGTAGTCACCTACATCTCTCCTCTTTGGTTCAGTCTTACCTTAATACTCTTATCATCACCAAAAAGTAATTGATATTCTAGTCACATTAATTTATTTAGTAATTTAAAGGGTGGCCAATTTCAGATATTTTTTGTATGTTTCCAGATTATCAAACAGTATAGGAAAAATACTGATCACCTGGCACACAAGGTTGAGTATAAATGGAGATTCAAGGATAAAAATAGGACATTAGGAGTAGACTATAGTCACTGAATTTTGAGTAACTAATTTTTGGATGTTTGAATTAGCTTGGTTAGTGAAACTTTCATTTATCTTTTAATACTAATCTTAAATTATATATGTCATTAGAAAAATTTATAAATAAATTTGTCCTTATAGTTATGCAGTACGTCTTCAGTTGTAGTTTTCCACTGCAAAAATAGTATATCTGTAATTTTTAGAGACAACCTAAATATGCTATTTTTTCTTAGGCTTTTTTTTTTTTTTCTTTTCCAACATGACATTCAATAATCTTCTAAATTTTCCTCTTTTGACTTTTTCTTTTTGGTAAAAAGGAACAAGTATCAAACATTATCTCATTTATCAACTGAAACTTGACAGATGTCAATTTAAAGAACATTAGAAATACAATACTAGCATTTTTTATTTATTTAAACAAAGCAAAACAAAACTAGGTGGTCACATGAATGATAAGATATACCCAAGATACCAAAATCAGTCTCTTTAGCCCTATCAAGACATGAAATGATGGAATTCACGAGAGTGCATTATCTGATTAATTATGCTAAAGGCATCAGGTAAATTAGATCTAGTCAAATAAAGCCAGACATAGAGTCATCCAATTTAGCTATTAAAAGGTTGTTAAGTACATTTACTAATGTCATCTTATTTGAGGAGCCAGCTCTCCATTCAGATATTTTAAAGTGCAGAAATGTTTTCCATTCATCCCTCAAAATGACAGAAGGACCAATAATAATTAAGAGAACAGAAGCTCACAAAGGCAGAAACCATTTAAACAGAAGCAACTGCTTTTAAAAACAAGGAACCACCAAATGTGATTACAGGTTGCCTTCCTTCTGAGCAGCCTGGATAAGACAGGTTTTGTCATGTTGTTTTATTGATGCCAGTTTGCTGAGCTTTAAAATATTTTATCCATTTTAATGTTTGTTTTAGTATGTTTTTAACTGTAGGGTATTTTTCTTAAATATGTTTTTGTTATTATTATTATTTTTAGAGAGAGAGAAGAAGGGAGAGAGACATAGAAACATCTATGTGAAAGAGAAACATCCATCAGCTGCCTCCTGCACGCCCCCTACTGGGGATGAGCCCACTACCTGGGCATGTGCCCTGACGGGGAATGGAACTGGGACCTCCCAGGCCATGGGACAAAGCTCAATCCACTGAGCCACACCAGCCGAGCTAACTGTAGTGTGTTTTTAAAGTGAAACTCAAAAGGGGATCTTTTGTAAATTTAATTATTAATTATAATAAAGCCATAAGGAAATATTCTACAATGAAAGGATAAGGGATTTATAATAGAAAACATTTATAGAAGTCTGATGATCTTATGAAAAAATAAGGCACACAATTTAGAAAAAAAGAAGACTTGAATAGGACAAGAGGCCTAAAAGATAACTTTTTGTTGTTGTTAAATTCAACCAAGGATATTTTTTCCATTGATTTTTAGAGAGAGTGGAAGGGAGGGAGGAAGGGGAAGAGAGAGAGAGAGAGAGAGAGAAACATGAATGTGAGAGAGACACATCAATTGGTTGCCCCCTGCATGCACCCTAACTGGGGCTGGGGATCACACCTGCAATCCAGGTATCGAAATGCCCTTGACCAGAAATCGAATACGTGACCCTTTGGTCCACAAGCTGATGCTCTAACCACTGAGCTATGCTGGCCAGGGCCCAAAAGGATAACTTTTAAGAATCAAGTATCAAGGATATAAAAATAACTATTATTGGTAAAACTTTAGATACAACCTCTTGATTTATTAGGCAAGACAAATAAGTCAAAATTAAGTATCCATTGTTAGCATTGTTTATCACACATATTTTTTTATTCATAATTTAATTTAAAAAAATATTTAAGTAGGCATTCTCTGTACTCCCATTTGGCCTAATGTCTAATTTAGTGTCATAAGCATAACATATAATGTTGATATAGCTAAGGTGATCAAAGAATAGCAACTGAGTTAGCTAGCCATTCTCTCATCTAGAAATGATTGCCTTTTGTTTCATCATTATTATTATTATTTAAATTCCAAGATGATCGAAATGTTTTTGTTTCTAGATGGAGAGGTCATTAAGAGTGTCTTGGGTTATGAGTAGCAATAGCCAGATTGGGGATAACTAAGTCAAGTTTAAGGACGATAAGGCCCAGAAACGTGCTGAGGAGCTACAGTTTGGATACATGTAAATTGTGAGGATCACAGCAAGAAGTGCAACAGACATTTGACAGAGTGATAATAACAGACTTAGAGGAATTTGTGAGTACAATACAGGCGATACGTCCAAATGGGGAAAAAAAGAAAAGAAACACAGGGCTATAGAGGAATTAAAAGCCAGTGCAAAATAACAGGTTGGTAGTTAAAATGTACAGGAATTTTAAAAAGTATTTTACATTAGCTAACATTTTCTTTCATCTCAGTTTTAGTTAAGATGCTTTTGACTCCAAAAGCCAGAAAATCTCTGAAATCCAAGTGGTTTAAAAATAAGCTATGAAGCAGAGTTAAGAAATGTACTACTTTAACAGAGCATCTAAACTCCATTCTCTCTGACTCATAGATATACTCATATATATGTGTAATATCCGTATCCTTGAAACACAATATTTCAACTAAGGTTGCCAATGGCAAATGCCAGTGAATCACATATACCCAGTTAAATTGGGAGGACATGTTGATTATCCTCAGGTGTGGTAGTGTTGAAAGCTCCTATAAAATGAAGCCAATGGGAGTTTGAAATTTTCGTAGCCTGACAGTTTTCACAGGTGTCAAATAGTTATCTTTTGCTGGGAAGGATCAAAAAAGCTGTGTGATTTAATAACAACAACAACTACAACAAAAACCTCATTAGAAGATGTCTTTGGAACTTCAGACTTATCTGAAACAGAAAGAGCTATTATGCTAGGTAAGTCTAGGGCTAAGGTTCAGATCTCAGCTTATTTTTATCATCTTCCAGATGACAACCTTACCTCATTCAGCCTGCAAAATAGGGTGCTATTCCAAATACAAAATGTTATTATTTTTATAAGAAATTTTGATCCATCATGTAGGCATTATATTGAGTGTCAACTTCATTATTCTAACAAAGATTTATTTTTAACACGTTGAATTCTGTTAAAAACAAACTATTTAGGAGAGATTGATGAAAAAAATGAATGGGAATAAAAAACAGTAGTGTGGGCTCCAGGTTTGTTATTAAAGGAACAAGACTGTCATCAGGGACAAGTTCTTTCTTCCTCATTGTCCTACAGTTGTCTGTAGTGGTTTCCTCCTATTGCTGGTTTGTGTTATAGTAAAAAAAAAAAAAAAATCCCTGCCTGTGACAACTGAAGGGCTTACTTCCTTTTATTACACTCTTTGAGAGAGAGAGAAAGAACCAGTTCTCTTAAGTATGAAACAAAACAACGAGAACAAAAATTCTTTCTGTCTACATGGGTGGCCCAACCTAATTCAGAGGACTAAACCTAGACTAGTAACGTGTCTGGAGAATGCCTCGCATTCATCAGCTTGGACTATTAGAATCCCACCTCCATGTATGGAGGCAAGAGATAACTGAAGAAAATGGAGGCTTTTGGAAGAAAGAGGAAAGGGGAAATGATTGGGTGATCTACTAAATATTAAAAACTGACTTGCTTGGTTGAGAATAGGAGTAAGTCCCTCCCTAGAAACCTGGAGCAGAATATGACATGAATGGAAAGAGGTATTTTGGCTGTTTAGTTATGATAGCAGTTCTTTGGAATGTTGTCAACCTGGGTATAAATTATAGCTCTGACATTTTTCATCTTTGACATCTTAAGAAATCAGCTTTTTTATTGCCTTTTTTCCCCCTCACTTCCCAATAGGCACAGTAACAGTATGTACATCTTGGAGATTAAACTGTGTTATATACATAAAACACTGACATAACACCATGCCTAGCCCATAATAAATAAAATTATTTGTATTATTATTGTTATTAAGGTTGCTGTCCATTATTATATTTATATTATTAGTATTATGTATGTTTTTAGATAAACTCCTTGCAAACAAACAAACAATAACCAAAAAGGAAATTATGATTCGTTAGGAAAGGAGAGGTTCCCATACAGTGAAGTAGAAGTAACAAAGGAAGTTTGAAAAGCATAATGAAGAACACTTTCTACATATTTAGTAGTAGTAATAGTATTTGAGATTAGCATAATGAAAACAAGATTTCTTATGAATGAATATGGTAAAGAGGTGCTGTGAGAGATTGTTAGCTTCTCCTTGTCACTGGGTACAGGTTAAGCTGCACTTTCCAAAATGCTACATCAGCTACACTAAGTATTTGCTATCATATTTAATGTATAAAACTCTCTCTCATAATGTAATTTAGTCTTCTTATACCTACAAATTAAATTTTCATTTAGCTCTATGATTGTTTCACTAGAAAATAGATCATTGACAAATGGAGACGTGGAGATTAATCAATAAGAATTTCTCCATCAAGATGATAGTGTATTGACCTGGCCAGTGTGGCTCAGTGGTTGAGCGTCGACCCATGCACCAGGAGGTCACCAGTTCGATTCCCGGTCAGGGCACATGCCCAGGTTGTGGGCCCAATCCCCAGTAGGGGGCATGCAGGAGGCTGCCAGTCGATGTTCTCTCCCATCAATGTTTCTATCTCTCTCCCTCTCCCTTCCTCTCTCTCTAAAATCAATAAAGAAAAAAATATTTAAAGATGATAGTGTATTGAAAATACTAACCAAATGAGAAGTCCTCATAATGAGAAGAAACTAGCACCTGTTTCGCAACCACTGATGATTTCACACAGCAGCACAGGCAGAGGATGTGCCTAATTGATGTGATGTAACTTGTCCTTAGCTCAGCAACTGGTCCAGAGGGGCAGGGAATTGTGCCACGTGAAAGGAACCAGAGAATACAGCCTGGTTCAAAAGCTTAACTTTTACAGCTAATGTTTTTCAGGCCAACATAATGTTTCTCAGGCACACTTGAAATAACAGAATACCAACAATAATACCATTACAATGATAACTCCTGTGAAAACGAATGACATGCCTAGAGATGGGTCTGAGGCAAAGTAAAATTTACATTGTAATCAGTTTAGGAGATGAAGAGAACCTGAAGTAAAAGGACGTCAACAATCTCAAAGATAATTATGCATTATTTACCCTTGTCATAATCACTGCTTTTCCATATTTATGGTAATTGCTAATTAGTAATACTGAGTAATTTATAAGGGTAGAAACAATTTAATTAAACTACACAGAAAACTTTATATGCACAGATAGGCTATTTAATTGAACTCTTATGTTAAAAGCTATGTATAGCTTTACAGTTTATTTAACCGAAAAAAAGTTCTGCACGATTCCAATATGAAAAATATCATACGGATTTTAACCTCCTACTGCTTTCAGTGAGTCTATATTTTATGTTCCAGTTTCTAGGCTATTTTATATATAATGTGCACATGTCTACAGAAGGTAGAGAATGTTTCTAAGAAAAGCCACAGCGAAGGAATCATGTCATTTCTCCCATTTTAATGGGCAGAAAGAAGATCGCAGCCCCGAAGTAGAGCGTCAAAAGTTCTCCTAGGCGCAGGGATCCAGAGTGCATCACACTTGTCAAGGCCTCTGAAGGCAATTGCCTGTGCCGGTTCCTTATTACAATAGCAGCAAAGCCTCTGCAAGAGCTCATGATCAAAAATATTGATTTATTCTTGTCACAGGCGTTCTGTCTTCTTCCATTCTAATTAAATCCCTCTTACATTCTTCTCTGCCATGTACCCTTCTGTTTTACATAAGAGAAAGCCAATGCTGAACCTAATCACCCTCCTTGGGTACCTGGGTATGGCTCTAATATAGGAAAGGAGGTTTGAGGGGGAGGGTTCTCTGCCACTGTAGATTTATACCATACGCTGATTGTTAAATATATAAATTAACTGACTTAAAATGTGAGTCCTTGCAACAACTTTTTGCTCATAGTATGATTTTAACTCTCCGTATCATGTTTTAACTCTATGTGTACATACTTCTACAATTCTTTAAAGTAGAATATATGTATGTGCTTTGGCTTTTTCTTCCATTGAGCCACAGATGTGCCTAAAATATTAAACTTGAAGATGTTATTTTATCGTTTATTTATTTTTTAGAAACTGTATATTTTTCGTCAACCTTATTTCCGTTCTGTTAAGAGCTGTGGAAGAACAGCTTAAGACCCCTGGGTGGTTGCTCCTGCCGGTTCAGTGGCCTGCAGTGGGGGCTGAGCCCAGTCTTCAGGGGCGGCTGAGCGCCCGTCTCCAGTAGGAAACTGCTGGGTGGGCAGAGGGCACCTGCCTGTCAGACCCGTCCGCAACCTCAAGGGAGCAGCAGTGAACTCGGGCGCTGGAGCAGTGCATTCACCCTGGAACTGCTCCTTGGTCACAGCCTTTCCAGCAGCTGCCTGCTCTTCCTTTTCAATCTCTTCAGGGTCTCTGTAGAGGTAGAGATCAGGCTGACCTCCCATGGATGGTCACGGGAGGTGGTGCCACGCATGCCCAGTACCCCCGCGCCAGCATCCACATCAGACCCACTGAGTGAGCCCCCTTGCTGTTGCTGGGGGTGGCAATGTCCACGCAGCCCAGAAGAGAGTCTGTGGCACACAGAGCTGTGACAGGCAGGTTGACATAACCTCTGGGAGAGGCTGGTGGGGAGCCCTGGCATCAGCAGCCACCAGAAAAGTCTGGGCTCCCGGAAGGCTGCCTGGATCTGGTCAGTGCAGGTTCCAGGAGTGAAGGGTGGGCAACAGGAGTGGCTCCAGGGGCAGCAGCAAACTTCAGCAGGGCCCGCCGGCTGGTGTTCCTGGACGATCTGACTGGCACCAGAGGGTTTTCAAAGGCAACATGGCACGAGCAGACGCCATCACTCTTCCTGTTGTCGATGGACTGTTCCAGCTGGAAGTCAAGGCTGGTGCCACCGGGTGGGTTCCTGCTGCGAGGAGTTTGAGGACACCCTCCTCCTCCATTCGGAGGACATCCAGGTCTCCTGACCTTGTGCAAGTTTCCCTTTACGCTGTGTGGGAACAGAGAACAACGTTGTATGGGCTCCTATCAGGGGCTAAGAAGGCTAAGAAGATATAATTTTATTTAATACAATGAATAAATGACTGCATGATAGAAAAGTATCATGGATAAATGCAGACTCTGAAGTCAAGGTGCTTATCCTGGGTTTGCCTTTCACTATCTGCGTCACCTGTTCTGCTTGTGTAACGTTTCTGAGCTCTCCTATGTATAAATGAAAAAACAATAATATATATCTTGTAGAGTTGATTTAAAAATAAGATAACATACAGTGTGCTTAGCATTCAGTAAATGATCAGTATTAATTATTTATTACTATTATCATGATTATTAAACCAATAGCCATAAGGTTTTCAGTTTTGTGGATTTTTTTCAGCAAATGTTTATAGATGTGTTTACTTTTACTAATACAAAGTCCACTTCTAATTCTATAATAAACTTAACAAATAGCATTCTTACCAAAATGTAATCAGAAAAATATAGATGTAATATTTCATGTAATCAATTTAAAATCAAAATCAATTATTTTTTTGTTATATGTATCTCTCTCCATTGTCATTGAATACTTGGAGGTACTTATGTTTTATCAATGAGACAAAATATTTTATATCTCAAATATATTTTAATATAAGCATAAATAATAGTTTACAAATATTATACTATAGTTTTCATAACATTAGTGTGATTAAATATATATTAAGTAAATCCCTAGCCCAAAGATAGCATGTAAGTTATGAAGACTAATTAGGTCTAGGTCATCTGGGAGCCTAAAGTATTGATTTTCAGAAATATTTTGACATTTTTTTCCCCTTTCTCTTTGTGATGTGTCTATCATAAGGCTTCAGTAATTAAAAAGTAAATAATTTCATAAAAATTTAAATATGATAGACTGAATTATTTTCCAAAGGTAAAAGTTTATAGATTTAAAGCTAAACTTTTAATGCAAATATTTATTGTAAAAATCACAGAATATGCATATTTCTTAACATCTTTACTTAACCAACACATCAATAACTAGGGAATTCTTGTTCACATATTCAGCATCATTCCTAATTTGGGCTTTATTATGAAGTCTTATTATGTTACAAATCCTAAATGCATTCAGAATGCTGCCCCTCAGTTTAATTTTAAATTTATTCCAAAAATCACTCCTTTTGTAGATTACTCTAGCATTTGTGAAATAAAAAGTTAAAGGAAACTAAAAGCATTGTTGAGGCTATACAGACAGAAGTAGAAATCTGATCTCTCTTCCCGGCCCTATAGTCTTTCAAACTCTTCCACAGAAGAGTGGGGTCAGGAATTTTCAATGTGCATAATTAGTATATCAGCTATTGACCACGATTCTTTCCAAATGATCATATCAAAGATGACCTGATAAAATAAAATCTTATACAATGAAATGATTTATAAATTTTAGCATTGCCCTTTAAGTCAAAAGAGATGGATTCTTGTTGCAGATTCTTTTACTTCCTCCTTTATTCATGCATTCAGTATTAATGTATGTTGTATTTGAGTCCTGAATCCATGACTTCTTACTCCAAGGATAAGACAAAACATTTGTTTAGGTTATTGCTGTTTAGAAAGGATAGCACCTAATAATTGTGTTGCTAAATATTCTATAGTTTAGTTTCCTTTCTATAAGTAAAGTTAATACTTCTTAAAAATTAAGTTGAAAATTTGCATAGTTAACACATTAAAAAGTGTCTTGTTAAATATAAAGTTCTATACACATTAAAAGTGTAATTTTTGCAGGATATTACTTATACAATGACATTTTTATTGATAAACATAAAATACACTCTGATATAAAATCTCAAGACAGGAAATGCCAAGGAAGCAGTAGAAAATAATTTGAAATAGAATTAATTTTATATTTCTCAAGTTCTTAAAATGATAGCCTCGGCTTTTCATATGCGTATATATCTGACATTCTGCTAGGCTTCTTCCCACAATTCCTTTGAAGTCAGATTATGTATTCCTTATTTGAAACCCCTATGCGCGTGTTAAGATGAAACATAGTTGCCTTTGAGAGTAAATATATATATATGAAGAGAACAAACACAGACATTTTATTGTTGTGAAAGCTCTTTTCTCCTCATAGAGAAGTCTACAGCAACTGTCGCAGAAACTCACAATGCGCAACTATAAACTTTATGATAGACAGAGACAGAGACAGCAGTGTCAATAAGATGATCCCTTTCAAATTCAGCTATTCTGTGTTATGTAAGGGGACAGCAGGAACTCTGATGTGAACACATGGCTCATTAAATAGGAATTTCAGTCTAGCCTGTCACTGATCCATGCACGGGTTAAAATTCCTTCGCTGCCTTCAGTTATCTTTATACATTTTCTATAATGATAAAAAATGCAAAACAACATAGAAAAGAAGGTCATTACAATGTACAGACGGATGGAATCCAATTAAATATATACACAAAGTCTATGAACAAATAATGAAATTTGTTATTTGGAAAATATAACAGTTGCCATCTGGCAACTCAAATCTAACAAATACTTTGCATTTTTCCACATTATACTAAAAGCCAATATATTTATTTAAAAAATAAGCCAAGAGTCATGACACAGAGGATGAAATGCAAAATTGATTTTTTTCATTCCAGAGTTGTGTTATATATTTCATAAGCTGTAAAGAAATATTTCTGTTTTATTCATGCCTACATATTTGTTTGCTTTTATTTAATATTAAATGATGCTTTTATTTAATATTAAATGATGCTGGGCTTAAGGAAGTCTTCCTCTATTGTATGCACTCTTGTGAAATCCAAGTACAAAATAGGATTTGAACTAGGACTGTCATGCTTTCTTTCTATTGAATTGAAAAGACAGCCATTCCTTAATAGTCACCTTACACTTGCCTCAGAGCACATTCTTACATGACAGAATAGAAAAGTTCATCTTTTCTCTATAGCTCATCTGACTACCTGAATTCACCCAATTAAGCAACTGAAAGCAGATAGCAATTATCATTCAAAATAATCTATTTCTTCCCCCAAGTTGGAGGTATCACAATACCTGATATCAAACTATACCACAAGGCAATTGTAATTAAAACAGCTTGGAACTGGCATAAAAACAGGCATATAGATCAATAGAACAGAACAGAGAGGCCAGAAATCGACCCATGCCTATATGGTCAATTAATATTTGACAAAGGAGGCAAAAATATACAGTGGAGTAAAGAAAGTCTCTTCAATAAATGATGTTGGGAAAATTGGACAGATACATGCAAAAATATGAAGCTAGACCACCAACTTACACCGTACATAAAAATAAATTTAACACGGATAAAAGACTTAAGTCATGAAACCATAAAATTCCTAGAAGGAAACGCCAGCAGTAAAATCTCAGATATCTCTCGAAGCAATATTTTTGTCAATATGTCTCCTAAGGCAAGGAAAAAATAAATAAATGGGACTACATCAAACCAAAAACCTTCTGCACAGCAAAAGAAACCATCAACACAATGAAAAGGGAACCCATTGTATGAGAGAAGATATTCACCAATGATACATCTGATACGGAGTTAATCTCCAAAATATATGAAGAATTTATACAACTCAGCACCAGAAAGAGAAACAATCCAATTAAAAATGAGTGCCCTGGCCAGTGTGGCACAGTTGGTTAGAGCATTGTCCTGTGCAACAGAAGATGGCATTTGATTCCCAGTCACGGCACATACCTGTGTTTCGGGTTAAATCACTGGTCATGGTGGCAGCCGATCCTTGTTTCTCTCTTGCTTGCTCTCTCTCTCCCTTCTTCTCTCTAAAAAATCAATTTTTAAAAAAAATTTGGCATAGGACCTGAATAGACACTTCTCCAAAGAGGATATACAGATTGCCAATAGACACATGAAAAAATGCTCAACATGGTCACTAATCATCAGAGAGATGCAAATTAAAACCACAATGATTCCAGCCCGTATGGCTCAGTGGTTGAGCATCAACCCATGCACTAAGAGTTCACCGGTTTGATTCCCGGTCGGGACACATGCCCACGTTGTGGGCCCAATCCCCAGTGGGGGACATGCAGGAGGGTGCCAAACAATGTTCTCTCTCATCAACGTTTCTCTCTCTCTTTCCCTCTCACTTCCTCTCTCTCTAAAATCAATAAAGGAAAAAAAAATTAAAAATAAATAAAACCACAATGAGATATCACCTCACACCTGCCAGAATGGCTACCATCAACACATCAACAAATAAGAAGTACAGGTAGGATGTGGAGAAAAGTGTACCCTGGTGCACTGCTGGTGGGAATGCAGACTGGTACAGCCACTGTGGAAAACAGTATGGAGTTTCCTCAAAAAATTAAAAATGGAACTGCTTTTAAACCAATGATCCCACTTCTGGGAATACATCCTAAAAAACTCTCGAAACACCAATTTCAAAACAATATATGCATCCCTATGTCCATTGCAGTGTAATTTACAATAGCCAAGATCTGGAAACAGCCCAAGTGCCCAACAGTATATGAGTGGATAAAAAAGCTGTAGTACATTTGCGTAATGGAATGCTATGTGGTGACAAAAAAGAAGGAAATCTTACCTTTTACAACAGCATGGATGGATCTGCAGGTTATTATGCTGAGTGAAATAAGCCAGTTAAAGAAAGACAAATACCATATCACACTTATATGTGGAATCTAATGAGCAAAATAAACTGACAAACAAATTAGAAACAGAGACATAGATACATGGAATAGTTTGTCAGCTGTCAAAGGGGAGGGAGGAGGGGCTGGACAAAAGGAAGTGAAGGGATTAGCCAAAGAACATATATGCAGAACCCATGGACACAGACAACAGTGTGGTCATAGGAAAGGGGGGCAGGGTGCTTGGTAGAGGATGGCAAAAGGGGGAAATGGGGATATCTGTAACAGTGTCAACAATAAAAATGAAGAAAAAAATAGCTTCCATGACTTTAAAATCGGGTAAAATTTTAATTCAGTGTGTGTGTGTGTTTGCATGATCCATAGTTAGGACTTGCCAAAATGGGGGATGTTGAGTTGGTGAGTTAAATAAGGATGCTCTAGTCAAAGAAGTTGGGAAAAATACTGGAATTATTGGAAATAAGTTAAAACACTTAAAATGGTTGAGAGCATATGCTCTGAAATCATCCTGCTAGAATTCTGGGAACATATTCTAAGTTAGTGACTTTATAAAATATTTCTAGGTTTCTCTGTGCTCACTTATAAAATTGTAAGAATAGTATCAGGATTACATAAATTAATAATTATGAAGCACCTTGAACATTATCTGACAAATGGTAAGCTGTCAATAATTGTTAGCTCAGTTCATTGCATAAAAAATTATAATCTGAGCACTTGCCAGTGTGGTTTAGTTGGTTTTAGAGTCACCCATGCTCCAAAGGGTCGTGAGTTTGATTCCTGGTCAGAAAACATACTTAGGTTTCGGGTTCAATCTTTGCTCAGGGTGAATATGAGAGGAAACCTATGTTTCTCTCTCACATCAATATTTCTGTGTGTGTGTGTCTCTCTCTCCCTCTCCTTTCCTCTCTCTCTAGAAAAAAGAATTGATATTAAAAAATTAAACTTAGTCTTATCAATTATATTTATTTCTGTCCTATGTGTAGGACAGAAAATAATATTGAACAACAATAAATAAATATTTTTTAAAAACAGTTTTTTCTTATGTTCTGAATTTTTAAGTTAGCTCTAGCCCAAGTGCCAAGTTTAAAAGCCATTTGCAGCCCTGGCCGGTTTGATTTAGCGGTTAGAGCGTCGGCTCCTGGACCAGAGAGTTCCGGGTTCGGTTCCTCCTAAGGGCGCGTACCTCAGTTGCAGTTTGTCCCGGCCCTGGTTGGGTCGTGTGGGTGGCAGCCAGTCAATGTGTCTCTCTCGTGTCAATGTTTCTTTCTCTCTCTTCCCCCCTCTCTCCCTCCAGCTCTGTCTGAAGATAAATGTAAAAAATGTCCTCGGGTGAGGATAAAAAAAAAAAAAAAAAAGCAATTTGCATTTTACTTTCTGAGATAATAGCTGTTCTCAAGGAAAAAAAAAAAAACAGTCACCAATGCAACATGACTTAACATGAAATTCTGAGTAAAGGCATACACTTTTGTGTCATAGGATTTTTGGGGTCAGAAGAGCCCTTTTCTACAAAAGGAAATATATCAGAATTACTTCCTTTCTTATGAATCTTATTCACTTTTTTTTTGAGTCATGTCCCCCCTCTCTGCAGAAAGGTAAATCATGTATAGTATGCAAGTCCCTGATACATACATCCTAATATCAACTCATTTCTGAAATGCACCTGCTCTGCAAGTAGTTGGTGCAGAGCATTGAGGCAATTAGTCAGTCACCCTCTAAACTACGAGAACTTCCTACATCGTAGTGTAGGCTGAGAAGCTCCACTTTGTGAAACATGCACACGTGTGTCACCTCATTGTTTGGCAGAAGAAGAATTGATATTGAAAACTTAAACTTAGTCTTATCAAACATTTATTTCTAAGGTTATTGTGAAGTAAAGATCCAAGAAGCAGGCTTTATGGACAAATAAATTAATGTGACAAAAAAAAGATTATATTTGTGTGTGTGTGTGTGTGTGTGCTCTTGGCTCTAAGAGTATTGCTTCTCCTGAATGATTAAAAGACACTCCTTCACTAAAAAAGAACCAATGAATTAAATACGGAACTAGATATATTTGAGTGATCTAAAAAAATGTATTTTTATTTAACACACATGCAGTCCCTGAAAGTCAGCTTTATATTTAATCAGAAATATAGCTCGTTAAATCATGGAAAATAAGAGAGGAACAAAAGATAGCAAGGAAGCATTTTATTTTTAAAATAAAAGAACCTTCTGAATTTTGTGAGATATAGGTTGTTTCTATATTCATTGTATCATGACTGCATTAAAATTATTTTATTACTAGAATGATTGAGTATAATTCAAATAGTAAAGGAAGACTGGCTTGTGCTATATTCTTTAATGCATCATCAAGATGCCAGTTGCACTAAAACTGATCAAGTCTATCTGTCAAAAGTTATTTTATTGTGAAGTATAAAACCCTGCAAAATCAAAGTTTAATTTATATATGGCAAAATAATTTTTAAAGAGTATGGGGATGAAAACAAAATATAGTACAATTTTTTCTTTAGGAAAGACCTGTAATTAGTAATTGCCACATTGTGGTGCTCATAGTTATTGATAATGTTCTATTTCTTTAGCTCAGCTATGGATACATTGATTTTTAAGTTATTGTTGCTATTACCCAATACATTTATTCATCCATGTTTTATGCATCTTTATAACACAGCCATAATAAGAATTTTAAGTTATTTTGTGGATTTATTTATTTATCTGCAAATTAAATGTGTCTTCAGAAATGAAGACAGTTATATTTATCATCTGAAATAAAAGTGTTAAAACAGTGATGGAATGATTTAGGCAAGTTTTATACTAACATTGCCAAAGTAAATTTTAAAAATTGCTGGTAGAAAATTTAGTTTTAGGATTAAGTATTCAGAATTAACTGTTAGTTTCAGGCATGAGGGATGGTAAATTTTGAGGAATGGAACCATTGAAGGAAACTTACAGAATTGTCTAGAAACATTGAGAAAAGATGAGTCCTAGCCATTGGCATAATGCAGAACTCAGGTAGGATATTTAGGCTGTGGCTGTTGGCAAAATATTGCTAGATTTTTTTTTTTCCCGTCACCTTTCAGGAAAACACATTAATTTCAAATGTAAAATTCCAATGCTATAAATCCTTGTTATTCCAAAGAAACCACTTTGCTAATTTGACTCAAACCACAGCTATGCTACTTGTTTCCCCTGAGGCTCTTCCTCCTCTCCTGGGTGACACAGGCCTAGTCAGCAGCTAGCTGAGCAGATGTTGTTCGCCAACTAGTACATGATTATTTTCTTCTAAGGGTAAATGTTCCCATGTGTGTACCTTCCATTTCTGATCAGCTCCTCTGTTATAGAAACAGCAGATTGTGTTGCTGTTTCTAGAATATAGGTTTTTAAGAGCTTTCCATATAAGAATGTATTTTTCTAAAAATGAGTGGTATCAAGACAAGCTCTAGTTGATTCTTCTCTAATATTCTTATCCTGTATATAAATCTGGCCAAAAATTTATGTGTTCTTTTTAGTGTTGTTTTAGGCTAAATTTCATTTAATTCCATCATACTATTCTGTATAGATATTTTGACTTCAATTATTTTATCCTGGGCATAAATATATTAACTTTTTCCAAATTCGCAGATGTTAACATATTTTATATTGATTTTTATTGGGATGATAGGAAAATATTTTACTAGGAATGAATTCAAAATTCACTTATATATTTTCCCATGTGTTACTATGTTTTTTGTTTGTTTGTTTTTTCACGTCCTTAATTCTTAAGCTTTAAATTCTATCTGCTACAAAGCCTGGAAATGGAAATTCAGGGATTTCATCCAATGATCTCCTAGTTCATAAGCTTATCGGGATACCTACCCTGAATTCACAATTAATCACTGCTTCTTCCTAGAAAAATAAAAATAAGCTCCTACTCACAACTTCTACCCCCAAAAATTTTGAATGAAAGAGAATAAAACTTAGATTCCCCCTTAAAACTAATAGAAGGAAGGCTACAGAGTGTATGCAGTATTTCTTGGCATCGCATGGACCACATACCACTCATCCAGGGACTGTAAAAATAACAAAAATTATAGTGGTATAGATTTAAAATGAATCTTACTCTTTCTTAATTACTTTACAAATGACAAGATCATATCCCACAGGGGAAATAATGCTTTCTCATGATCACACATTATTTAGCAGAAGCAATTCAGTATAACTTGGATTGTATTAAATTGCTTATTTTACTTTTGTGTTTACTGTTAATAAAAATTAACTTAAAAAGTCTCTGAGTTAAAACTCTATATTGAAGGTTTTTTTTTCTGGCTGTTTGCTCCAGGACTAGTTTTAGGATCTAACCTGTAACCAGTGCTAAGTTTGAGATAATACAACACACTCAAATTTATTGTTTGCGTTTGTGAGTATGTAGTTGCAGATAGAGACATCTATCAGTTGCTAGGTGTTTCTGAGTCTCAGCAACAGATGGGGATGGTAAGTAGTTCTCTGATAATGGGATTTTAAAGGTATTGTTTGCTTTTTGTTACTCACGTCAATGGTTACCAGTTTCTTTAGTTCTAGGATTTGACTCCTTTGAAAATTTAGCTGTCCTTTCAAAGGTACAATATTAACAAAATAGTATCAATAGCATTATGTCTTAGAGATACAAATAGCTTTCTTTCTTAGGAACTAGTTGTCATACTTGGAGAATTCAGACTGACTTTGATCTTTAAATAACTGTAATAGGAAAATAGAATTTGTCTCTGTGTAACCAGAAAGTGGAGTTTAGTATTTGATACAAATGAATTTCTTCACAGTTATTTTTGTTTTATTTTGGCAATAAGAACCAGAGGAAAAACTTGATAGCTAAAGTTCAGGGCCCTGAAGGGACTTGAATCTTATCACATTCCTCTCAAATTCCATTTGCAAGGTACAATTTCACACTGCTAGGAGGTAATGTAGCAGGACTCACAAACTGTATTTTAATCTTTTAAAATTTATCTCTGTATTATTTATGAGGTGTTTTGCGATGATTGCCCAAAATCATGCAAATACTTCTAATGGTTAATTTGGCCTTGAAACACTTTTGCTAATTCAATATAACCCATGCAAGTGAATCATCAGTCTGTATATATCTTCAGGAAGGCAATCTATCATCTTCTTTTATTCTGTTTTATTTAATTTATTAGGGTGACATTGGTTAATAAAATTATACAGGTTTCAGATATACAATTCTATAATATGTCATCTGTATATTGTATTGTATGTTCACCACATCAAGTCAAGTCTCCTTCCATCACCATTTATCCTCCTCCTACCCTCTTCTACCTCCCATTCTCCCTCCCTTTTTCCTCTGGTAACCACCATACTGTTATCTGTGTCTATGACTTTTTTATTTTTGCTTAATTCCTTCACCTTTTTCACCAAGCCCCACACCACCCCCCTCCCCTCTGACTGCAGTCAGTCTGTTTTCTGAGTCTGTTTCTATTTTATTTGTTAGTTTATTTTGTTAATTAGATTCCACATATGAGTGAAGTCATATGGTACTTGTCTTTCTCTGACTGGCTTATTTCACTCAGCATAATGTTATCTATCTTTTTAGGGTAGCTTAAATTATTTGGTCACTGGTCTGGAAGGAAAATGCTAGATCATATACTGTCTAAATGACTTTTCCATTTCTGTGAACTCACATCTTCTCATCCAAAGCAGTACACTCACCTTCCTAAAAAGTAGCAAGGAGACCAATTCTTGCTTTCTATCTAGGGGTCATCTCTTACATAAATTCCAGGTACTTTAATGTGCAAAGTTAGTGCTAAGTGTTGGAGATATAATGATGCAACAAACGTATAGTCTGCTCTCAAGTAGGTTACATGTTCCAGCTATTGATATTCTCATGTTGCTCCCCCAAGTTCAGTCAATTTGTGATATAAAGGATATAAAAGGATATAAAACAGAAAAGGATATAAAACAGAAAAATAAACATTTTTATTTTAACTAAAGGCCTTCCTTTACCTGCTATGATCTACTGACTACTCAGCACAAGTTCTAAGACAAACACAGGTTTAAAATTTAGCTATGCCCATGATATTTGTACAATCTCAAGCAAGTTAGTCAAGATTTTTAAAGCTGTTCTCTCAATTATAAATTGGATCATTACAGTTCACATATGGTTATTATGAGGATTATAAAGGCAATGTATACACAGTGCCTGACACATTTAAGCCTTCAATAAATGGTAGGTATACTTACTTAAAGTCTCCCCACTGAATTCTTGTAAACTAAGCTGGTCTTTGGAAGAATCCCAGGAAAAACACTACCACAAAGCCTAAATGAATGCGACTTCCTTCTTGTCTGTCTTTCTTTGTGCCATCATCATCACATTTAATTTCTTCTTTCTGAAGTTTCTCCATCCATAATAACAACAAACAAGAACAAACAATAGTATCTAGTCTGAGTTTTATCACTGAAGGTGGATGAAGAAAATCTAGAGAAGCAAATGTAAGAAAAATATTATTTTTTCAATACATAGTAACAGAGGCTCTCTTGGTATTATATCATGCCTCAGTGTTTATTTTGGTTATCAATAGATGTGCTGGGCTTGTTTTACCATGTCTACTAAAAGTTAACAAACAGAAATATCAAATAGATCTAGTACATAACACTCTTATTCTTTGCTTAAATTGGTATCCTGGCTCCCAGAATGATATGAAATGAAAAGCTAGGACTGTTTCTTAACATTTTTGAGGCTCAGTATGCTTCTTTAAAAGGATGCTAATAAGACCTGCCTGGAAAGTTATGCTGAGATTCAGTAATTAGAGTATATAGAAAAAGTCAAGCACAGTTCTAGACATATGGACAGTTTGTTTATACTAATCTACTGTATTGGGGAAAATTATGTACAATAAAATACACATAGTAAATTTGCAGTCTTTGAGTTTTTAAAAATATATACCCCTATATAGCCACCACAAAAATAAAGACAGAACATTTCCATTATTCCAAACATTTCTTTTGTGCTCCTATATAATAATAACCCACAAATCCTGGCAACAGGTATTCATTAATCATTTTCCATCACTATAAATTCAGTTTACATTTCCTAGAGTTTATATATACAGTTATATATATATATGTATATGCATTCTGCATATTTGGGTTCTTTCCTTCATAATAACACTTTAAAATTAGTCTAAATATAAACAAATATGACATGATCACTTCACATTGCTAAGTGATATACCTTTATATGAGTATACTATATTTTGTTTATTTATATATGAGTAAACACTTAGTGTTTCTTGTTTGGGGCTATTTTATATATAAATATATGTATATGTGTGTGTGTATATATACACATATATATTTCCATTTTAAATATGTAATTACATATATAACTATATAAAATATAATATATACATAAAATCTTATGCTTAAATATATTATATTCCTTAAAAAAAAAAACATTTAATTTGATGGATTTTTATCTATTGTTAGCTTTTTATTTTATGAATTTCCCCTCATATTTATTATTATTTTCTTTCTACTTTGGGTTTAATTTATTTTTAGCTCCTTAAAGTAGAAATGTATATCATTAATTATAGTCCTTTTTATTTTTTAATATAAAGTAAAAGCTATACATTTTCTAAATAGTGCATTTAGTCATACAACACATTTTGATATGCTGTGTTTTCATTATATTCTTATTAAAATACTATCAAATTTCCTGTGTTATTGTTCTTTGAGTCATGTATTACATACACATGTGTTTAGATTTTAAGGTATTTGAGAGATTTTTCAGTTTTATATTTGTTATTTGTATCTAAATCCATGTGTTTGTGGAATATACTCTGCACAAGGTCCATTGTTTTCCATTTTTAAAATGTCTTATAATTCAACATGTGGACTGTCTTTGTGAATATTACATGTGCACTTGACGAAATAGGAATATTGCTGTTGTTGAGTAGAGTGTTACATAAATGTCATTTAGGTCTAGCTTGTTTGATGGAATTATATTAGCAGTTTCTATCCTCACTGATTTTCCTCTACTTGTTCTATCCATTATTGAGAAAGATAGGTTGAAATTTAAAACTAGAATTATGGACTTTGATACTTTTCCATTCAGTTTAGGTATTTTTTCCTCATGTATTTTGAAACTTGTGTTTTCTATTGCAAACTATGTAGTATATATTAATTGACAATTTTGTTGTGAGATATTCTTTATCTCTGGTCATATTTGTTTTGTAGTTTACTCGCTATGAGATTAACATAGTTACATTAGTTTCCTAATCACTGGTGTTTGCATGATATATACTTTTCTATCATTTTATTTTTAGTCTATATGTCTATAATTTTTAACTGTGAGTCTTTTAGAGAGCATAGAGTTTTAAAAATTATTATTCACTCTGGCAGTTCATGCCTTTTAAATTTAGTATTCAACTACTTAAAATTAATGCAACTATTAGTACAATTAGGTTTCATTCTAAATCTGTTCCCATTTGTTATTTGTTCCCTTTTCCTCATATTTTTTTTTTCTTTTTTAGAAACAGAGTATTATTGGTAATCCATTTAGTCTCCACTCTTAGTATTTTAGTTATGCTCCTTTGTTTTATTTATATTTAGTGGTTGCTTTAAGGTTTACAATGTGCATATTTAACTTACCACTGTGTAAACTGATATATTCACATGTAGTTTAAGAATCTATAAGAATATGCTTCCATTTTTATTTTATCTTGTTTTAGGTAGTGTTAGTATGTATCTTCACATTTTATAAAAGCATAAAAATATTCTAGTTTTTTTTTGTTATTTTACACAATCAATTATTGGTTTAGTTCATTAAAAAGATCTTGCATTTCCAAAGACTTATAATTTTCTTGTTCTTTATTTCATTTATAGCTTACTTTTTCTTCTAAAATAATTTTTCTTCCATATTACGATAGAGTTCCTCTAAGATTTATTTGGTACAATTCGGCTAAGAATAAATTCTTTTAGTTTAGTTTAGTCAGAAATTAACCTGGTTTTGCCTTTATCTATGGAGAATATTTTCAGTGGATAAAGATATAGGTTGACTTCTTTTTTCTTGCATTTTCAAAACATTCCATTTTCTTTAATTTTGCACAGTTTTTGATGAGACGTCTGACATTCCTATTGTTTATTTCTCTGTATGTAGTTCTTTTTCATTTCCTGCTGATCTTAAAGTTTGTTTCACTGATTTCAACAATTTGATTAAGATATAGTTCAATGTACTTGTATATGGTTATCCTGCTTGACTTTAATTTATCCTGTTGTATCTGTGGATTTAGTTCTCAGAACATTTGGTGAGAGGGATCACCCATTATATTAAATATCGCCTGCTCTTCTTTATACAGTAATTACATGACTATTAATCAACTTTATAGCCCACACTCACTAAAACATTGTTTTTAATTTGTTTGTTTTGTCTCTCTCTCTTTTTTTTTTTTTTTGCTCTGTGCTCTAGTTTGGACAGAAGCTATTGTCTGCAGATGTTCAAGTTCATTGGTCTTTTCTTCAGTGTTTAACTTTTCTAAATGTATGCTAGTGAATCTAGGTTGTTCCTTTGAACACAAAGTGCTCCACTTTAAAAGTCAGAGTTGGAGCTTATACTTTTGTTTCCTAGGATGTTTCAGATTGATTTCTGAGCTATGTAAAGATAGCCTTTGTAATTACTTTTAGCCTACCTGAATGTTTTGTAACATATAATTTTCAAAATTTACTAGACACACTCCATAAATTGTTAGACATACTCAGATTTTGTCTTTAACGATGCTCTTTTTATTCATTTTTTCTTCTTTATTGACTTTTAGAGAGAGAAAAGGAGAGGGAGAGAGAGATAGAAACATCGATTGGCCACCTCCTAGATGCTCCCCACTGGGGATCTGGCCCACAACCTGTGCATGTGCCCTGACCGGGAATCAAACCAGCGACCTCTCAGTGCATGGGTGGACGCTCAACCACTGAGCCACACCAGCTGGGCTTTAACAGTGCTCTTTTAATTCTGGAAAAAAATTTCTACATTTTTTTTTTCAGGACAAAATGATACTGATTTTTCTAGAAACAACAAAAATTTATTTCATTACCTATCACACACTAATCCAAAAGACTAAAATTGTAACAAATTAATTAACTTTTATTACACTTAAAACTGAGAATGGAAATTGTAAACTGCTATATACACAGATTTAACAGAAAGCAAAACTCATGAATACAAATAACATAAATTTCTACAACTACTCACATTTCTTCTTCTTTATCTAATATTGGCAGAAATTAACATGTAAGTTAACATGATCCAACAGTATAGCATATAAAATTAAGAATCAAAGGTATATAAAATTAGTATTTGTTTGTAATCAATGTTTCAATATTCTGTTTTACTAAGAAATTATATAGCTATCCATTAACTAATTCAATAGAATATTATCCCAAAGTTAATAAGTTATCTAAGGATCTTGGAAATGATGTTCAAACTTACCAAATATAATTACTGCTATAAAAACTTGGACAAAATATAAATCAATATAATTAATTATAAATTTAAAAATGTTTACATTCATAAATTGTTAAGAACAGTATTATCTTATTTTTTATTCATTTAATTTTTTATCCTCATCCCAGGATATTTTTCCATTGATTTTTTAGATAAAGTGAAAGGGCGAGAGAGAGGGAGAGAAAAACATTGATGTGAAAGAGACACATTGATTGGTTGCCTCCTGCACAACCCAGACTGGGGTCAGGGATCAAACCTGCAACCCTGGTATGTGCCCTTGACCAGAATCAAACCTGAGACCCTTTGATCCACGGGCTGACGCTCTAACTACTGAGCCAAACTGGCCAGGATAGTGTTACCTTATTTTATCAGTAAACCAATATAAGATGTTTAAGAGGTTAATATTAATTAGGCAAACAGCATAGTTTGATTGGATTTGTCTTAGCCGATGTTGGCATCTTGACTGAATTATCAAAACTACTGAAATATAATTTTCAACAGATAAAATCATGATATTTTTCAAATATAAAATGCCATTTATCAGGTGTTTTATTCAACACAATCATTAATAATAAAAGAAGTTGTGAAGACAGATTCAAAGAGCATTTGAAGGCTTAGGTATTTATAGAAAATTTTATAATGATAAGGTAAGATAAGATTGCTGGATTAATTTCAAAATTGACTAATATACTGCTGAGCAACAATCTTTAACATTTAGAGTTATCTTTTTTATTAGACATAAATTATTTGCATTTCAGTCTGTCAAATTCATAAATTAATATGTAAGTCTGAGAGCTTTAATCAATAGTAAACAGTAAATTTAAAAAAAATGTGTTGACATAGAAAAATTTCAGATTGTCCTGAGCCCTCATATATAATATTGTAAGTTCATTACCCAACTCTTTGCCTATTTCTATGTTTTAGATAATTTTTCAGAATATATTCTACAAAATTAAGCACACTGATGAACTGACAATATTAAAAAAAGAAAAATAGAGTGGCCAGTGTGGCCCAGTATTGAGTGTCAACCCATGCACCAAGAAATCGCCAGTTCGATTCCTGGTCAGGACACATGCACAGGTTGTAGGCCAAATCCCCATTGGGGGAAGAGCAGGAGGTGGCCGATCAATGTTCTCCCTCATCATTGTCTTTATCTCTCTCTTCCTCTCCCTTTATTTATTTATTTTTTATTAATTTATTTTTGTTACAGATGTTTCTCCTTTTCCCCCCATTGTCACCCTCCTCCCCCTCCCTCCCTGCCCCGTCCCCAGTTTTGTTGTCCATGTCCACTGGTTATGAGTAGATGCGTACAAGTTCTGTGGTTCATGGCTCCCCTCCCCCACCCCCTCTTCTGGCAATTGTCAGTCTGTACCCTACTTCCACATCTCTGGGACTACCCTGTTCCTCAGACTGTTATATTTATTATATTCCAGAAATAAGTGAGATCATATGATATTTGTCTTTCTCTGCTTGGCTGGTTTCACTTAGGATAATAGTTTCCAGGTCCTCCCATGTCATTGCAAAGGATAAGAGATCTTTCTTTCTTACAGCTGCATAGTACTCCATTGTGTATATGTACCACAGCTTTTTTATCCATTCGTCTACTGATGGACACTTGGGCTGTTTCCCTTTAAAATCAATAAAGAAAAAAAAAATTAAAAATTAAATAAATTTAAAAAGGAAAATAACTGATCTTGGTAGTGTTTTAAAAATTAAGGGAAAATATGGAATGGCATTAAAACTCACCTCCTATTCTCACATACATGTCCTCGGGTACAAATTGCATGGCCTAAATATTCTTTTTCTTGAGATGTACATGGTAGAGGGCTAAAGCAATGGTAATATTTTCTACTTGACTATGACTCTTTGTGGGTGTTTCCTTCATACTTATAGTCAGAGAGTTGGCAAACTAGACCTAGGTTTAGGTGTATAATTAAAACAAAATTATTAGAGCTAATAGGAAAGCCTCAGACTAGGGGCAGGTTTCCCTATGCTTCTGTCTATCAGAGCCTGATACTTTCTGGTCCATTGCCTCCAAGATTTCCTGCATGGATGTTTTGTTTGTTTGTTTGTCTTTCTTGACTCAACTGCAATAGCTTAGTTAGGATTCTAGGAATGCTATTTTGGGTAACTCATGTAGAACAACATTACAATATTTAAGATGTATTATATATTGTGAGCCAAATGATGCTTGTTATATGAATCTTATGCTTGTCAATATCTTTCACTTCTCTTTCAACTTCTAAAGATTATAACATTATTTGGCAGCAGAAAAGCTCCCAATATATAGGACTAACATTTCCTTTTCCAATAACAGATAACCATAAACATAACTTCAAAAATAGCTTACATAATATTAAATATTGCTTATCTTATAAAATAGTTCCTAATGCTAATGTTAGCAATATAACTAAATAAATACATATTGTGTTATTACTTAAATTATAATAATATCCCATAATAGTAACATCTTTATAATTCAAGAGCCAATTCTAAACATATTATCCATTTTATTCTTGAAAAAATTCTACAAAGTTGTTAAAATAGGTATTACTAACCCAATTTAACTTATAAGAATGAAGTAGTAAGGATAAATCTGAGCTTTCAATCAATAGATTCTGTTTCCATCTGGGTGTGTGAAATCAGTCTCAGAGTATTTTACATTAATTTAGGTTAAATTTAATAATTCTATATATTGTATCAAGAGAAATTCATATTCCCATGCAATATTACTATTTCTATTACATTCCCCAACTAAACACTGAACGATAGAGCTCTAAATAAATATTAATAGCAGAATAGATTTTGAAGTTGGAGTGGGATTAGAATGTGTAAGAAATACAGCTATTTATCATAAAATTATGTTGCAGGTACATTGAAATTTTTAATATAAATTTTATTGGCCCCTTCCACTATACTTTAGGTATGCACAAATCATCAGAGTTCTCTGAAAATGAGTCATTAAATTACAACCAAAGAGCCAGTTCTATGACACAGTATTTGTAAATAAAGTTTTATTGAAACATAGCCATGTTCATCTATTTACATATTGACTGTGGTTACTTTCTCACTACAGTGATGACAAACCATGTGGCTGGCAAAGTGAAGCATATTTACTATTTGGCCCTTTACAGAAAAACTTTGTTAATAACTTTTTAAAGAGAAAACTTATTGTTGGTTTTATTATTTTATGTCTTTAGTAAGACAGGCATAATGTAGAGGAGACAAAACTTACATTTTAAATACATTTTATACTTGCTGCAAATCCTATCTCACTCTTAGCCCCCAAACTATCAGGATATGTATTCTCACCCCCTCTGCACTATCGTCAGTGTACATTAATATAAATATTGTATAGATCTTAGAATTTGTTAACATTTTATACAATATAGCTGATGAATCATTAGGGAGAAAGTTCAAGTTAGCACATCTACACATGAAGTACAGGACCCCAATATGTTCAGTTTGGGTCACTTTGCAAGGGTCAAGTTGGTGTCTGCTTTATGTTATGTGGAGAGCTCAAATCAGGTAAGAAATTTCATGTGATCCATGAATAAACAATAGCAAAATGATTTTGCTTACTATTAGTTTTATTTTCTAATAAAAAATGCCTTGATAATAGAAATTTTCTAGGCACACACAGATCAAACAAGGACATCCTCTGCAGGACCAAATCCGAAGCACACTTGCCCTACATACTACCCTTTGGAGTGGTTCCAGGATTTAGATTGTGCCTGCCATCCAAGCAATTGTGCTTCAGTAATGCATACTTCAACAATATTATAAAACATTACCTAGAGCTAACATACATATATCTTCCCTTTATAAGAAAAAGACAAATCTGGAATTAATGTCAATATTGATATCAAGGTGCAAGGACTAAACTATAAAAGGAAAGTCAAAATATAACTTTACCAGTCCTGATAATAAAATCATGAAAGAAAAATTACAATAAAACTTACAATCTAGAAACATTATTGAGAATAAGAACCTCTAGAACTTGACAATGGAGTTTTAAGTAAGGGCTTATTTTTTCATTCTTCTGAAAAAAAAAAAAAGATCTTGGTGCTAATAAACTACAATTATTTCTTCTCAATTTTATCTTAATGTTGCTTTATCAGTTAGTTACAGGTGATGGAATTTGCCCAAATTGACCTGTAATTAGAACCAATTATTATAGCCAGCATATTATAGCATGCATCAAAAGGCACTGTACATTTTTCATTAAAAGCAAAAGAAAAAACTCAGAAAATGTTATTTTCTGTACTATGAGTCATGATAATAACCATCATGATACCAAGAGACATCAAGGTATAATATGGATCTACGATGTCTTTAATAAGACAAAACATACTCTTTTTCAGTATCAATGGCATTATCTAGTGTCCAGATTTCTTTGTGATATACTATGACCAAATCTAAATGATTAGTGAGATAGAAATATAACTCCCAATTAATGGTTGTATACTTCTTATCTCGTGGTGGTCATTTTGAGGTTAACTTAAGATAATCATATACAGTCGTCCCTCACCACTTCGCGCTTCGACTTTGGCGGCTTTACTCTATCGCGGTTTTTTCAAATATATTCATTAAAAAGTTGATCGAGGCAGTGAAAATGATACAGCGCGTGCTCGGTTGTCTGAGTCAATTATACATGCCTGTATTACAATTAAAATTAAAATTACTGTACGTATGGACTGTAGGCCTATGTATTCGAGCACCCCAGGCATCCTTCAACGCCAGGTGCCACCGCTAGAGTCTGGAACTGATTAACCGCGATAAACGAGGGACGACTGTAGTTACAATGTGCAACTAAATGAAAAAGAGTAAACCATCTCCATCTTTCCTTAATTACCCTGTTATTATGACCTCCTTTTATATTTAATTATATGGAGGAAGAAGATTCATTATTATTACTATAACACATAGTCTATTAGTTATTTTGTTTACTTTATCAATAATTTAAATGAAACTGCACACATAAATTCTACTTCCATTTATGGAGTTTATCAAATAAACAATTGTGATTGTATACAGTCAATCTACAACTCACTGTTCTAGGATGTTGTATAAAAAATATTCTTAAAATGTTTAATGATATGATTGTCAGAATTTAATATTTAAGAATTATTTCAAGAAACGCAGTAGGGGGAGGCAGCAATGTGATGTTACACTCTCACAATGCTGTTTCTCTCTTCCTCTCCCTCCCTCTCTAAAAGCCAATAAACTATATTAAAAAATAAATTAAAAAGCAAATATAAAGCCTATGAAATAAGGGAATTAACAGAAAGGCAAACTGTAAAACAGAATAAAGAAAGAAATATAATTGCATTAAAGATATATTCCAAGGTAATTATACCTTATAACAATTAAATAGTATTTTATGAAAGATGGATCTATATTTAAAGAAATAGTGGGGCAAATAATTTGTGAAAGAAAAATTTATATGGATGATGTAATTATAAACCATAATTTTATGTTTTATATTTTAAATTTAAAGTATAATTTATAACAAAACATATATTTAAAGAAAAATTTTAAATATTTAATAAGACTTACACAACTTCAGAGTTAGGATACAATCCTAAATGTATTTTGAAATTATTCATACTATTGTAGTTATTATTTATTATAGTACAACATGGATGACATTGTATAAAATAAATGCACCAAGTTTTTATAAAGTAAACTTGCCAAATTCAAAACATGTAACAATACTAGTTCTGTAGATAACTCTCTCATAATGCCATCAACACTTACCAATTTCCAACTAACCCAAACTCCTAACTGTAACACTATAAAATAATTTAACTCTTTTGAACTTTATAAACAATAGTATAGAGCCTGGCTGGTGTGGCTCAGTGGTTGAATATCGACCCATGCACCAAGAGGTTGCTGGTTTGATTCCCGGTCAGGACACATGCTCAGGTTGTGGGCCCGATCCCCAGTGGGGGGCATGCAGGAGGTGGCCAATCAATGTTCTCTCTCATGGATGTTTCTATCTCTCTCTCCCCCTCCCTTCCTTTCTCTCTCAAATCAATAAAGAAAACAAATTAAAAAAAAAAAAACACAATAGTATAGAGTATGAGCTCTTTTTGTGTCTGGCATATTTGTCTCAATATTTTTTTAAGTGTAACATTTATTCATATTTTTGTGTCTCGTTGTAGTCGATTCATTTTTAATTCTGTATAATATTTCATTTAAATAATAAGCTAAAATATATTTGTTCAGCAGCTAATGGGCATCTGATTGTTTATAACTTTTGGTTATTTAAAAGGGTACATCTATGTATACTCTTCTTCATATCTTTTGGTGAACATGTGTGCACATAACTTTTGAGTATATGTCTAGACATGGGTCAAAGTTATACATTTGTTCAGTTTCAGTAAAACACTGTCAGGCAGTTTTCAAAAATGATTGAAAAAATTTATATATCATCTAGAAGTGTATGACTTTGTAAACTGGTTTCATATGCTTGTAAAACTTGTTTAGTTTTGTTTTTCAATTTAATCACTGTCCAGTGTACACAGTGGTATCAAATTATGGTTTTAATTTGAAACATCCTTGAAGACTAATGAATATCAAGATCTTTGCATATGTTTAGTGACAATAGATATCTTCTATAAAATGTCTGTTCAAAATTTTAGCCTATTTTTCCAGCGAAGTTTCTGCCTTTTATATATTGATTTATATGATTTTGACTTATATCACTGTTTACACAGTCTAGATAAAATTCTTTGTCATAAATATACACACATTTCAAGCATCTCTCTCTGTTCTGACTTTCTTCTCTCTTAATGGTGTCTTCTGATGAATAGAGCTTATTATTTCTTGAAGATATTTATATATTTGATTAGGTTTAGTGCTTTTTGTGTCCTATATAAGAAATTGTAGAATTTCTCTAAATCATGAAGATATATTTATTTGAGAAGGGTAACTGTTTTAATTCTATTATTACTTTTTTATTATATCTGGGACTGGCATACAAAAATATAGGAAAATGTGCCCATTTTTTAAAAATCTATGTCAGTATCTAATTAATTCAGCACCGTTGTTTACAATGATCATTCTTTTCCCTGCTGCACTAAGCCATCATTTAAGTCATTTATTGAATGAGCACGTAGATGTGTCTGTTTCTGGAGTATGTATTCTTTGCTGTTACACTATTTGTCTGTTCTTGCACCAAAGGAACCAGCAGAGTTCCTGCTCTAATGAAGCATGTATGATAGTGGGCAGTACAATAAGTAAAAAACTGAAATTTATTTTAACGATTTATTTTTGTAATTTACTCAGCAGTGTTATGAAGAAAATAAAGAAGATAAAGTGATAGAAAGTACTAGGAGTTGAGTGGTCAGGAGAGACTTTATTGAGGAGGCCATACAAGTGACTGAATAAAAGAAGGAGCAGTCCATGAAAAATGCGAGGTGAGAACATTCTAGACCCGGGGTGGGGAACATACAGCCTGTATAAGGCCCACGAAATCAATACCAGCTACCATCACACACCTCACCAGATTAGCCTGACCAAATAAAGCAGGCTAATTTTTAAGTGGATAATTTTTTATGGCCCATGAATGATGTTATAAATATCCAAATGACCCTTGGCAGAAAAAAGGTTCCCCACCCCTGTTCTAGACAGAGAAATAGCTGAAGTGATAGCTCTGATACAGGAATAGTTTGATATATTTGATGATCTGGAAGAAGTTCATTGTAAATAGACTTCAGAAAGCCAAATAATAACTGCTTAAAATTGATATGACATGGGTAGCGGCCAAACATGTAGGGCATTATTGGTCCTATAAAGATATCCATGTTTAGTTTAAAGAAAAAATTTGGGATAGATGTAAGCTGAAGATTTGTGTAATGGTCTAAAATGTTTTTAAGATTGCTCTGCCATGTGGAAAATGAATCATAGATGGTCAAGAGTGAAGATAGAGTGAGCAATTTGATGGCTATTCAAGTGGCCCAGTCAAGAAACACTGACAGTATGTATTAGGTATTAGTGCTGGAGGTAGTGAGACATACTTAAATTCTAAGTACATTGAGAACTGAGAGCTAAGGATATTTGCTAATGGAATGGTCGGTAAAATGAAGGAATCAAGGAAGACTTCTGGAAAATAATCCATGGAATTCAGAGAAATTATGGTTCTATTACTGAAAATGAGAAGACAGAGAAAAGGATCTATAGCTACAATTAAAATGGAATTTTGAGATTAATTTTCATGATTTATAATAATTTCTTCGTTAGATTGTTTCTATTTATTTTTCTTCCCTACTGTTTGTGCCCCTTTTGCATTCCCTCTAGCAATGGATGAGAGTTCCTGTAGCTCCACAGCATTGCAAGCATTGGATGTAGTCTGTTGGATGTTCTAGATTTTGGCCATTCTAATAAGCATGTAGTAGTATGTCATTATTGTTTTCATTTGAATTTTGGCAATGAGATTGCTATAGAGCATCTTTTCATATGCCTATTTTCTATTCATATATCTCTTTTGATAAGATACCTGTTAGGATCTTTTGTCCATTTTTTAAATTGGATTGTTTATTTTCTTATTGTTGTGCTTTGAGGTTTCCTTTTGCATATTTTGGGTAACAGTTCTGTGTTACATATATCTTTTGTAAATGTTTCTTCTAGTCTGTGGCTTGTCTTCTCATGCTCTTGATAATGTCTTTCACAGAGCAGAAATATTTATTTATTTATTTGTATTTTAATGAAGTTCAGTGTATCAATTCTTTCATGAAATGCATCTTTGATGTTGTATCTTTTTTTTTTTAAGTTTTTTTCCTTTATTGATTTTAGAGAGAGAAGGGAGAGGGAGAGAGAGACAGAAACATTGAAGAGAGAGAACATCGATTGGCCGCCTCCTGCATGCCCCCAACCTGGGATCGGGCCCACAACCTGGGCATGTATCCTGACCAGGAATCGAACTGGCGACCTCTTGGTGCATGGGTTGATGCTCAACCATTGAGCCACACTGGCCGGACTGGTGTTGTATCTTAAAAAAAAAAATCATTACTATACCAAAAGTCATGTACATTTTCTCCTACATCATCTTTTGGAAATTTTATAGTTTTGTGTTTTACATTTAGGTATGTGATCTATTTTGAGTTAATTGTTGTAAAAGAGTGCAAGGTCTATGTCTAGATTATTTTTGTGTGTGTGTACGTGGATATTCACTTGTTCCAGAACCATTTGTTGAAAAGAATATCTCTGTTCCATCGTTGCCTTAGCTCCTTTGTCAAAAACCATTTGTCTATATTTATGTTGGTCTGTTTCTGGACTCTCTATTCTGTTTCACTGATCTATTTGCCTACCCTTTCACCAAGACAGTGTGATGTACACTGTTTTGATAATTATTACTTTGTAGGACATCTTAAAGTTATGTGGTATCTGTCCTCCAAACTTGTTCTTCTCTTTCTTTTTTGTTTTTTGACCCCCTCCACCCCACTCCTCTCCCCCCAGGCCTTCACCACACTATTGTCCCTGCCCATGGGTAACGCATATATCTCTTTCAATATTCTGTTAACTATGCTGGACCTTTTGCCTCTATACTTTAGAATCAGTTTTTTGATAATTACAAAATAACTGAATTTTGATTGAGATTTCATTAAATCTATAGATCAATTTGGGAAGAACTGACATCTTGACAGTATTGAGTCTTCCATCCATGAACATGGAATGTCTCTCCATTTATTTCATTTTTTAAATTTTGTTTGTTAGAGTTCTGTAGTTTTCTTTATGTAGATCTTGTACATAATTTGTTAGATTTATACTTAAATATTTCAGTTTTTGGGGGTGCTAATGTAAATAGTGTTATGCTTTCAGTTTTAAATTCTACTTATTCATTGCTGGTATATGGAATAGCAAGTAATTTTTGTACATTAACCTTGGATGCTGCAACCTTGTTATAATTTCTTATTAGTTCCAGTTTTCTTGTTGTTGTTGATGATTCCTTTGAATATTCTATGTAGATGATCATATAATCTGAAAATAATGACAGTTTTATTTCTTCTATCCCAATCTATATACCTTTTAACTTTCTTTCCATATCTTATTGCATTAGCTAGAAAGAACTTGGAGTATATTGTTGAAACATAGTGTGAGAGGATATTATTGCTGGTGTTCCACACATTCAGAGAAACTACTCTGGTAATAAACTGTAGAAATTATTTCTAAAAGTATAGTCTTTGGTCTGCTTTTGCATCTAAATCAATATTCACAGACTATTGGGCATATCAGTTGTCTATTCATATGGAAAAATATATAATACCATGGGATTTCAATCTACCATCTAGTTGTTTGTTTTTTATTAGTCTCATCTGTGTTTATTCTGTTCTCATTTTCTACTTAATTTTTTTTTTTTTAATCCTCATCCAAGGATATTTTTCTACTTTTGTTCAGATAGAGTGGGGGGGGGGAGAGAGAGAAACATTGATGTGAGACAGACACATCAACTGGCTGCCTCCTTCACGACCCAACCAGGGCTGGGGACGAATGGCAACTGAGGTACATGCCCTTGACCGGAATCATACCTGCGACTCTGGTCCACAGGCCGACGCTCTAACAGCTGAGCCAAACTAGCCAGAGCTCTACTTACTTTTTTAGTAATTGCTTTTTGTGTTTCTATTGTATCTCTTTTTTTCTCTTAAGTTTAATTTTTGACGTATTTTTAATAATGCTTAGTAGATATTTGTATTAACTGAGTCATTAATATATTTTTATAATGTCTTAGCCAACCTCTAAGTATTTTTCTACACTTTCATCTTTATTATAAAAATCTTACAGAGTAAACTTCTGTTTTGTCTCTCCCAGCCTCTTTTCTTTGGCACACATTTCACTTTCACATATGTTAAAAAACAACAACACATTGCTATATGTTGTTAGTATGTTTCCTATTATTGTTGTTATTTTCCTTAAACTCTTTTATCTTTTATAGAGATTTTAAAAACAATAAATAAAATATTTTTACTCACATAATTAAGTGTGTATGCTATCACATATTCAATTATTTCTAAAATTACATTATATCTTTGGTCTCTTTAATGCCATGTTTAAACAAAGAGAATATTTATTTCCTAACAATGATGAATTAGTTTTAGTACTATGATACCACATTCTAAGCCTGTTGTGTATATTAAACAGGTAACATAAGCACATCTGGTATGATAATCTTCACTTACACAATTAGATATAGAAAACAGATTAATTTACACATATGCACACTCATGTAACACACATCCACAGCCATACATAAACATAAGAGTGGTATATATGAAAAAGAATACAAAAACTATAAAATTAACTTTGTGAGCTATATGCATTCATAGGTTTTGGGGAGTAAAATATGATGTTTTATTAAAAAATATGATTCTTTATTCAAAATAAGTTTAATAATATTAGTAATGTTGTCCCACACATATACTAGACCAAAAACAATAGGATGGCATATAATATATAAATAACATTATTTCTCTTTATTATCTGGAAAACATGAAACCTCTTGAATTTTGCAATTTAAAAGCAATAAAAGGCCTGGCTGGTGTAGCTCAGTGGTTGAGCATCAACCCATGCACCAAGAGATTACTGGTTTGATTCCCAGTCAGGGCACATGCCCAGGTTGTGGGCCCAATCTCCAGTGGGAGGCAAGCAGGAGGCGGCCAATCGATGTTATCTCTCATCGATGTTTCTATCTCTCTCCTTTAAAAGAAAAAAAAGAAAAGCAATAAATGGAAAATTACTGATTATATGGCTGCATAGCAATAGTTTTACAAATATTTTAAAGTGATAGAAACAAAAATAATAATATTGTGAAAACAATATACTGCAACTAAGCTTTTTTATGATGAGTAATCAACAACTAAGTTCTATTTAAAACTCCAATCAACATCCTTGTGCCTTTCTTACTTTGGCTAAATAACAGCAAAAATTTTTCAACATCATATCAAATTCATTCCATTTGATGAGGCCAGAATTATGTAGGGAATAATTAAGAAGCATAAATGGAAGAGAATCTTATATAAATGAAAGCAGTAATATTAGTTACATGTCAGAATTAAAAAGACTGATCAAAATGCTTTATTATTATAACTAATGATACCACACTTTATAATCATGCATAAATATAAATTATAAATTTGATTAGTTAATATAAATATAATGCATAATATCTTGAATAATGTATTATACTCCTGAAATAAGAAAATTGATATTATACAATGCTATCAAAAAATAAACATGATCTTTGGAGTAAAACCTGCATATATATATGAATGACTTCTCTTTACTAAACAACACTGGTTGATTTTATAGCTTATATAGCCAAATACGAAGATAATTATTCTATCTCCAGTATAAAATCTATTGCCCTGGCCAGTTTGGCTCCACGGTTAGAGCAACGGCTCGCGGACCAAAAATTCGTGGGTTTGATTCCAGTCAAGGGCACGTACCTCAGTTGCAGTTCAATGCCCAGCCCTGGTGGGGGTTGTGTGGGAGGCAACCAGTCTCTCTCACACTGATGTTTCTCTCTCTCTTCCTCTCTCTCTCCTTCCCTCCCACTCTATCTGAAAATCAATGGAAAAATATCCTCGGATAAGAATTAAAAAAAAAAAATCTACTGATAAAATATGGTGAGATATATCCTAAATCTTTAGTGAAAACCTAACTTTGATTTTATTTGACTATATTTGGCACCCTGAATTAGATACATTTTTGGCATACCTGGCTTCCTGTTGGGTACCCGCTGTGCATCTGGTTTTTGCTTTATATACTTGTAGTGCAGTAAGGAAGTCAGTTTGCATACTAGGCTTTTGTACTTCCTCTTTGTTGTTACCAGATTTTTCCAAGTTCTGAGTGATTAGTCTGCTGAATTACTAGATTTACAATATCCTCTGAGATGGGAATGGCCAATTATCTGTATGCACAGCAAGTTTATAATCATCTGAATACAAAATGAAAATTTTTAAAAATGGAGTTAGTGTTTCCGAGCATAAGGATATCAGAATAATCAGGAGGCTCTTCTTGCTTTTCTTCTTATCTAAGAAGAAAATGTTGATACTCTAAATATATATGTTCATAATATTTAGCTAAAATACATTTATCACATTTTATGTTGTGTTTAAGCTTATAAGCTAAAAATTACTAATTTAATTAAGCATAGAGATGATTTATAAATGCATAATTAAATTATTTTTGCATGTTTGTGGCATCATAAATTAGACAGGTTATTTGTTTCTCAGAATTGCTAAGAAACTAAATCAAATAATTGATATAAACTGCCTAATAATATATTCAACATCAATGTTAGCTTTCTGATGCTACCCATCTCTCATCATTTATCATTTTCTACCAGCATTCCCTTTTAAGTCAAATAAATGAAGGAGCATGATGTTCATGATATAGTACTAAGTTCAAGGATGATTATATTATTCATGAAAAAATTGAGAAACACCAACTAACTCATTAAATTAATTTCTTATTGCTGTTGTAACAAAATGCCACAAACTTGGTGACTAACAGCAACGTTGAATTTATTATCTGTGTTATTTACTAAATTTCAGTTTTACAGTTCAGAAGTCTGGACTGAGTCTTATTCAGCTAAAATCAAGATGTTGGCATGGTGTATTTATTCCTTTCTGCAACTTCTAGGGGAAAAGCTGTGTTCTTCCTTTTGAGAGTTCTCAAGTCATTCCTTGACTAGTGGCCCCTTTCCTCTCTCTTCAAAGTCATCAACAATCCAGTGTCTCGCACTGGGTCCTTGTGACACAATTTTCATTGTCAAATCTCCTTCTCTGACTCTCAGTCACAATTCTCTTTCTTCCACTTTTGAAGAGCTCTGTGGTTACACTAGGTTCACCTAGATAATCCAGAATAATCTACCCATGGTACCATTAGCAACCTTAATTTTGTCGGCAACCTTAATTACTCTTTGTATATAACATAATATATTTACAAATTCTGGGGATTAGAGTATGAACATCTTTGGGGTGCTATTTTTTTTGCCTGCCACACACACGCTAAAAATTCCAAAATTAATAGATCAGACATTTCTGGTTAAAATTTTGGAGACAAAACAACATCATTCTTTTGAATTTCAACCTTCAAAATGAATAAAAATAAATGGATAAAATTCTAAATATATGTACATTTTATACAATCTACTAAATTGTTTAAATCTTAAACCATATAAGGGAAGATGTTGACACAGAAATATTACTCCTCTAAATCTATGGCTTAGTACAAATTTCTTTAATAATAACTTCTATAAATTAGCAAAGACTATCCATGTGTTGTTTTCTTTTAATTTTAAGGATAAAATTGAGATATATTTGAGTATGTCCTTGGGAGACCAGAAAGCTGGGGAAAACATAGCCTGTATCTTGTGGCTGAAATGATGCGTGCAAAGCAATGGCCTGCAGGCTGTCCCGATGGAGGGTGCAAATGGAGAAAATAATAACAAACTTCTTGGGAGCATAGGCTGTACCTCAAGAACAGCCCACCTTCCCCAGGATGGACTCCCATGAGTCATTCGTGCATCCTGGACCTGGTTAGAATTATCTAATTAGATAACAGACTGTGGTTCTGTATGTAATGAAAGAACCATTTACAGACATGTGGTTTCATGCAGAAGACCCCAGTAACTCACTGGACTCAAGAGGAGCAAATACAAAATGAGAAGAAAATCCATTATCAAATGATGGAAACTTAGGTTCACGTGAAAACTGGTACACAGATGTTCATAAGCAGCCTATTTGTCGTAGCCCTTAACAGGAAACAACTTACATATCCTTCAGTGTGTGAAAAGATAAACTAAGTGTAGTACACCATGTGATACATCACTACTCAGCAATATAAAGAACAGACTGTTGATAGACACACGCACTGGTTTGAACCTCAGACATTGCGCTGAGGGAAAGAAGCCAGTCTTAAAGACAAAGACATAGAGATGGAGAATAAATCTGTGGTTGCCAGGTGGAAGGAGGGTCTCACAATAAAGGGATAATATAAAGGGGTTTTGGGGGGTGATGGAACCATTCTGTATCCTTATTATGGTGCTGGTTATACAAATCTATAAATATGTTAAAATTCACAGAACCATACACCAAAGAAAGGAAGTCAATATTAGCATATGATAATTTAAAACCTTAATAAAAGCCAACACATTCACATATGAAAAAAAAAAAAAAAAGAAGAGGGAAATTAAGCTACTCCTGGAAGGAGGACTATAAAAATATATGGGAATATATTAAAACAACCACAGTAATTGACAAGTATGTGGGGGGAAATATTTGGAAGCTATAAAACCATCCTCCTTCTCCTTCAAATTGAGCCCTCTAATATTAACGTTCCTCAGTGGGTCTTGCCTGCAAGTATTCTAGTGTACTAATGGTAATTTTCTATTTCCCTTTATAAGTATACATTTATTCATTGGAATCATTCTGTAAAGAAGATTTATCCTGTTCGTCCCCCTTTTTAATTTAACCTTTTATTTGCAACACTATGGGGTCATAGATATCTATAAAATTATTTGGGGTATAATCCCATGTTATGATGATTTATTTTGTTTCTGAAAACCTTAGCAAAATGCGTTTAAGTTTCATCTATGTTGTTGCATAAATCAAGAGCATATTCATTTTGATTGTTGAGAAGTATTTCATTGTATGGATGTATTACAGATAGTTTATCCATTTATCTATTGAAGAAAATTATTGTGTTTAAGATTAAGATGTATCTCAAATGAAGGCATTGAGTTGTTATGGCCAGTATCTGGTTTTAACAGATACTACATTGAAAAATCTTTTTCTTGAGACTTGCATATTTTTTTCTCTTTTTCCTGCTCTGCCTTCCTAGATGGCTTATAAGAATCTTCTTGAGTTGGGCATTCCGCATACCAATGACAAATGGATGAATTACAGTACCTACCAAAGCCATTTAATCCGTGCCACTATCTTCAAAACTACAGTCTTGCTGAAGACTAACAACTTATAGGTATTCTTTATCATACTAGTTCATTTCCTTCGTAATACATAATGGAATTGCAAATGACACATTCATGTCATGTTTACTTACTGTCTTACTCTACTGTACTGTGTGCTCCTTAAGGTCAAGGGACAGATTGTGCTAACAGCCAGAAGCCATATTATTTGTCCTTCTTTTCTTCTCTTCTCTCTCTTTCTCTCTTTTTGGCAGGGGAATGGGGTGGTGGTGGTGATACATCAAACGGCACAAACAACCAAAATGTTTATAGCCTGGCTGATACACTACTTTGCCTCAAGTGCGTTTTGTGTTTTCTTTGGCATTAACTGACAATTAAAGGGATATATAAAGAATAAAAGTTACTGCCCTGGCCAGTTTGGCTCAGCGGTTAGAATGTCAGCCTGCAGACCAAAGAGTAGGAGGTTCGATTCCAGTCAAGGGCACACACCTGGGTTGCAGTTCGGTCCCCTGAGCTGGTCGGGGTCATGCAAGAGGCAACTGATGGATGTGTCTCTCTCATGTCGATGTTCCTCTCTCTCTCCACCTCCCACTCTATCTGAAAATAAATGTAAAAATATCCTCAGGCGAGGATTAAAAAAAAAAAGAAGAAGAAGAATAAAAGTTACTGCCCAGCCAGTGTGGCTCAGTGGTTAAGAGTCAACTGGTTCGATTCCTGGTCAGGGCACATGCCCAGGATGTGGGCCCAATCCCCAGTGGGGGGCATGCAGGAGTCGGCCAGTTGATGTTCTTTCTCATCTATGTTGCTATCTCTCTCTCCCTCTCCCTTCCTCTCTCTCTAAAATCAATAAAGGAAAAAAAAAAAGAAGAAGAAGAAAAATTACTAAAGCTTAAGTGGAACTCTACTCTGAAGTGTGATTTGTGGAAGGTCTTTTCAGTTGCTCATTTTCAATAGCTTAGAAGAATCCTGTGCTATGTCCTTTTCAGTATAATAGCAGGGTACCAAGGAATTCTGAATTCCTCTTTTTTAGATTTTTATTTATTTATTGGTTTTTAGAGAGAGGGACAGGGAGAGGGAGAGAGAGATAGAAACATCGATGAGAGAGAACATCAATTGGCCACCTGCTCCATACCCCCCACTGGGGATTTGGCCCACAACCTGGGAATGTGCCCTGACCAGGAATCGAACCAGTGACCTCTTGGTGCATGGGTCAATGCTCAACCACTGAGCCACACCGGCCAGGCAGGAATTCTGAAGTCTTTAAAATAATAAATTAATCATTAATCTGCCATTTATACTGAAAACATTTTGTGATTTTACTCTTTACTTTTAAATTAGTGAATCATAGGTTGTGTATTTTTTATAAAAAATATTTTATTGTTGCCCAGCTGGTACAGAGCAGTGGATTGAGCATTGTCCTAAGAACTGAGAGTCCTGGTTCGGTTCCAGGTCAGGGAACATGCTGGGGTTGCGGGCTCGATCCCCAGTAGGGGGCATGCAGGAGGCAGCCAATTGATGTTTCTCTCTCACATCAATGTTTTTATCTCTCTCTTTTCCTCTCTCTCTGAAAAATCAAAACATATTTTTAAAAAATATATTTTTTATTATTTACAAAGTGGATTATAAACATAGAAGTTATAAGATAATATCCTTAAAATCAACTTTTACAGCATTAATGTTACAAATTATCAATTGTTAAGACTACTTTAAGTCTCCTTAAAATATAGAAAAAGATTTTGGTTTTTTTACCAAAGTCATAGACTGATTTTGGATTTCCTGGTGTAAGGAAATTGCTCACCTATAAGAAAATATTTTTGATGACACTTATATAATATAGAATAATTTATATTCCTTACTTTTGCAACAGAAGGTATAGATAACACTTTCCTATTTCTTGGCTAATGAAAAGAGGAGAGACACTCTGAATTCATTGCTAACATTATACTTTGTCAATTTTAGATGAAGAACACTGTTTTTGCATAGTTCTTCATTTAGGTCAGGATTTCACCTCATGGTTAGTCCTGGAACATTTTCTAAGAAAATATTAATTTAGGTGCATGTCCAAGGAGATTGCCCAGGATATAATTGCATGACATTACTGACACCAGTATGTACACAAGAATCACTATTCATTAGATTGAAAGTGTCTGATTAAGTGGAGCTGCATATGAATATGATATCTAGTCTAGTTTTCAACTCTTGGTCCCCTTCTTCCCTAATTATACAATGAACTGGCAGTAAATTACATGACTGAAAAAAATTACAGTGTCAAGATTATTGAATGTTTATTTTCATAAATATTTACCATGCCTGGAGTGATTGCATAGCCCCATGAGAGTTTATAATCTAGTTGAGAAGAGGAGACTAGAATATGAAAGATAAAGACTAGTAGGCAACATTATGTGCAGAATCTCAACAGTCTATTGTTTGCTTCCAAGTAAATATTGCTAAAAGTATTTCCCAAAGATGTTAAAAGATTTGTCTCCATAAGAATATTTCAAAACATATCTCCTCTGTGTTATGAAGACCAGCTATGATATTAATAGTGTAAAATATTTTATTAGTACCCTTTAAATTTCAGTTATTTTGTAAAATAACTGTGGGAGAAGATAAACCTAATAAGCCCTAAGTCAACCCATAAATCAACTTCTCTGGCTCTATGATTTTCTATTCCTTTAACTCCTATTTATTTCAATTTTGTTTCAAATTCTAAGCTGTTGTGTCTCCTTTTATTCTTCATTTTTATTAAATGTCTATTCAAATATCAAGAAGAAATTATTTCTTATTTTTATTCTGCTACCAAATTTATACAAATATTTATTCTGATATGATGGATGGCGAGCTGGCTCCCCATATCTGTGGTAGTGAGAATTCTCTAAGTGGTCTTGCCTGTAGCATCTCTTATCTCCCACTATCCTATGCTATGTTCTATAAAACACTAATAGTGTTTCTGGACTAAAGGGAGTCCATTTGCCCGTGTGCATCAAAGACCAACCAAACGTGAACAGCAGGTGCAGCCAAGAAAGTAAGTGTTTGTTAGCTGAAGGAATGCTGCCAAGCGAAATCACAGCTCAAAGACCAGGCTCCCTGATGGCTGCTAGGGGGTGGGTTATATAGGGGACAAAGGAAGTTCGGGTTTTGGTCAGTGTCATGGTCTCTATTGATTGGTTGGAGCTGGAGTAGGGGGTAGTTGATCACTGCATCTGACATTACTTAATCTGTTTTCCCTTAATCTGGTTTTCCAAGGATGTGGTCGATGGGACCTTCTGGAGGTGAAACAAAACTGAGGCCTAGATATTACCTTTGCTTTGGTTATTTGCAAAGTGGAAAATAAATAGACCCAAAGCTTTTTTCCTAAGATTATTTTATGCTGACTAGAACCTCATTGTCCTGAGGGCTTAATGATTAAGGGAGTGGACCTGCAAGGGAGAGGGAGGTGGGTGAGTCAGGGTGCTGGATGAGGCCAGTTTGAATCAAAAGGAAAGAAAGGAGAAAAGGTCATATTTGAAGAAGTGAAGTTTCTGCTCAGTTACAATATTTCTAAATTATGTTCCTGTTTCCATAACTACTTTATTCTAAAACCACACATGGTTTCCCATTACCTAATGAAAAAATTAAAGTAATTTATGCTGACTATATAATACCATCACAATTATATATCAAAGCATATTAAGCATAATACCAGATCTTCATACCTTTTCTCCAGTTCCAATGCAATTCTGACACTAACTGTCCAGAGTTAGACTAAACTTTCACAATTTAAGTGTGCACAGGTCTCCACAGGACTGTTCTCACTTCAAACACCTGCCGCAAGCTGGGGTATACCCAGACCACCCAATTATCTGACAACTGACTACAAATTCAGAGGTTCCCTCTTAGTAGGCAGTTAGACAAGCGTGAGCAGAGCAGGAACAATAGGTCAGGTACTGAAGGTCACCAGGGTAGAAAGCCCCAGTTACCTAGCAATGGGCAAAATTGGGTGACCTTTCCTGCCCTAGCATATCACTGGTCGTGTGGTTTAGACCCCCTGTCCTTTCACATCGATGGTCATGCGGTTCAGACCATTTCCTGACCTTTCCATGGCATGTTGCTAGTCATGTGGTAGACCCCCTTAGAGGAGAAACAAGGGAGCTGGCGAATAGCCTTATATGACTCCTATATAAGGTATAAGCCCCCAGGACAATGGAGTTCTGGCCCGCATCAGATAATCTTAGGAACAAAGATTATTGACCACAGAGGCAGAGTTTTAGTCAAACTAGAGATGACATTTAGGCCTCAGCTGTGTTTTAGTTCCAGGTCCAGAAAAGCAGCAAGGCCAGGTGGCTGACACTGGGACCAGCTTCAATGACTAATGACCCCCTTTTCATATGCCAACCAATCAGTGAAGATCACAACCCTGAAAGAACAAACCTGGAAAGCTGATTACTATTCTATTGAGATCCTCCCCTGGGACTTCTTCTAGGGTCCCCACATTTGGAAAGCTGATAAAAGCCCTCAAGACAAAGGATTCAGTGGTTGCTGGTGCTCTCTCTCTTTCTCCGTCCCTCACTCTCTCCCATGCCTTCCTCCCCCTTTCTTCCCTCAAGGTGAATACTTTTGCTTTCTTTCTCCTAAGCTCCAAGGGCCCTTCTTTGCCTCTGTAACTTGTTTCCTGAGCCCATGCAGCCCAGCTGGCTCACTTCTTCCACAGCTCATTTCTTCTACCTCTGTGACTTTCTAAATACATTTTTGCTTGTGTTTGAGTCCTTGGCTCTGAATTCTTTCTTAGCCAAACTCAAGGACCAGGTCTGACATCTTCTGCCATTCTCCAATAACACCACTATCCCCTCAGGTTTGATAGTTCACTAAAATGATTCACAGGACTCAGAGAGTTCTATACTTAGGACTAGAGTTTTATTACTGCAGAAAGGATTCAGATCAGGACCAGCCAAAAGAGGAGATGCATAGGTAAGGTCTGGGTGGATCCCAAAGCAAATCTTCTATGTCCTCTTCCTGTGGGGTCAGGCTGCATCACCCTCACAATACATTGATTTGTTACAATATTCTAATTATTATTAACCAGGGAAGCTCATCTGAGCTTTGAGCTCTGGTGTCCAGAGTTTTAATTGGGGATCAAGAGGCACAGACTTTCAGCTATAAACAAAAATAAAGTCATGGGGGTAAAATGTACAATATGAGGAATATAGTCAATAATATCGTATCAACTTTGTATGGTGACAAGCTGGTAACAGGACTTACTGTGGTGATCCTTTCACAATGTAAACAAAGATCAAATCACTGTGTTGTACACATTAAACTAATGTAATATTGTATGACAATTATACTCCAATAAAAAAGTAAAAAAATTGAAAACAAACAAAAAACAGTTTTTATTGGGATTTTATTACATAGGCCTGACTGATTGAACCATCACCTTTGTGGCTCAATTTCCAGTTCTCCTTTCCTCCCCAGAGGTTAGGCTCATGACCAGCTCTCATCCTGGATAATCTTGTTAGCATAAACTCAGATGTGGTCCCAGGGATCACCATGAATTACAAAGACATCCCAATCACTTGGGAAATCCAAGTATTTAGTAGTCCCCTCCCTGGAACCAAGGGCAAAACCCAGCCAAATTCTTTATTAACAACACCAGACAAATTAAACCATAGTCTCAGTCTTCCTTTCCATTTCACCTTTGACCAAAAAAATCTGCTTTTTTATCCCTGCATTTGGAAATACTACCATTCCTTCAAGTTCATCACAAACACCACTCCTTCAGAAGCAATTATTCCAACTGTATGCAATTTCAACTCTAGCATCTCTTATTTTGTGACTTTTATTATACTTGTTATATACAAACAAATATTAAAGCTATATCCTTAACTTAATTATTACTTTGTAAGTAGTCTTCTGGTCATCTTTATTTTTTCAGTAATATTCATCAAAGGATTTTTCACATAATACGTGCTCAGATATTTAATAAAATTACTTATTTTGATTTGATCATTACTTTGTGTCAGACACTGAAATAAGCAAAGAAAATACAAATAAATGAAGAAGAGATGGTTTCTAACTCCATTTTCTTTTGAACCTGAAGACAGGTAAATCTTTTGGGGAAATGAAAACACTTGGACCATAGCTCTAGAAAGAAATAATTCATGTGCATGGAAAGAGTTAAAAATTACTTCGTGGAAATATCATTTTTTGTCTCCAGTGTTTGTGGATTTTTCTCATTTGAAACTTAGTCTTCTTTGTAACTTCTGCAGTAATAGGAGGAGAGTCATTATTCTTTTTCTATTAAAAAGCCCAGACCTAACCCACTTGGAGAACTGGCAACAACAAGTAAGAAACACAGAAATTTAGTCAGTTTCAAGTCTAAACCAATTAAATGCTGGGTATTTACACAGCCTGACTAACAGTACCTAAAGCTATATAGGATTTTAGGCCAAAAGTCCTAGCAAGTAATTGATTCCTATTCCAACAAATATTATAATATATATTGGGTGGCAAAAATAATAAAATCTCTTTATTTGTCCCTGAGGGACCAGGTAAAGTGAAGTTTGCTGCTTGTTTGGCATTAACTAATATCTGGTATTGTTAAGAAGACTATGGGGATGTTTACACATGGCTGCTTTTTTGGGAGCATCCACTTGTTCATTTTATTGGATTCTGTAGGAAACACAGCTAATGAAACCCTGTTGGTTTGTTCTTCTGTTGAATTAAATAAAACAAATGTGAAATATGCTTTTTCTCAATTAGTGAAATAATGTATTTTGTTGTTTTTTCTTTATTGATTTTTAGAGAGAGAGGAAGGGAGAGGGAGAGAGAGACAGAAACATCAATGGGAGAGAACATCGATTGGCTGCCTCCTGCATGCCCCCACTAGGGATTGGGCCCACTACCTAGGCTAGTTCCCTGACTGGGAATTGAACCGATGGCCTCTTGCTGCATAGGTCAACGCTGAACCACTGAGCCACACTGGCTGGGCTGTATTTTGTTTTTATATTCCTCAACTTTGTCTTTTGTCATAAATATAATTGTTTCCAAAATAACAAAAACCTGAACTTACAGCTTTTATTTTTTAAGTAAAAATTCATATCTGCAAGATCATGAATATATTTCTTAAATTTTCTGAGCCAGTTTTCTTATATATAAGCATATAATAAATTTTTCTACAGAGTTTTGGTGTGATTATAAAATGTATTCCTGTATGTTAAAAAACACCTCGTGAGTTGCAAATATTCTATTATGTAATAAAAAATCGTAGCTCTCCTCACCACAATGTCTTGAGCAAGGTAAGTGTTGAATTTTCTTAACATTCACACAGATCATTGTCATGTCAATACAGAGTTTAAGAAATTGTAAACTTGAATACACATCGCATAGATAATTAATTTAATTATCATCTTGTTATCTTTCTTCAGAAGAATGTACTCTAATTATTCACAGAACTAAGTGCCATTCATACATAAAAAGAAATTGACTTGGATGTATCATTACCTTAGGACTGAAAATAAAATATATTTACAGAGAAAAATGTTTGCATTCAGGCAAGCTGTGTACAGAAGCTAATGGGGCTGGAATTCAGAGGAAAAGACGTAAATTTAAAAATATCTTTCTATAAAAAAGGAAGAAGGGGAAGAATAGGAAAATTCTCTCGTGATGCAGTATGTGATAAAATTTGAGCCATAGTGAGGAAGGCTGTGGAAATCAGTGAATAACAAAAGGTCCCTGATTAATGACATCCATATGGCTTTTGCAGACCCATCTGACACTTTTCTGTGTAGAGCATTTAATTTGAAATCAGGTTGGAACCAGAATGTATGCAATTGTGTGGTTCTTTTACTTTCTTGTTTTTATTCAGTGGCATAGATGAATTTAAGAAAAACTGTATGAAATAGAGAAGCAGTAGATAAAAACAGTAAGTCATTTTCAAGAGCCATGTCAAAAACTTCACTGCAGAAAAAAAGAAATAAAGATGCAAGATTCATTTTTTTAAAACCCTGAATTTTTGTATGAATATTTATTTTGACATTATACATCTCAAGAATTTGCCTGAAGAAAATTAAGGGAATGACATTATTTATTCTGTCATTTCAATCACAATAAAATTGTTCTCATAGTTTTAATTTTACCAAGAAAAATCATTTACAAATGTTTGGTATATAAGAAGAAAAATCCCAGCTTTCAAGTAGGAAAAATTGGTAGTTTATATCTAGTCTCATTGGTATTTATGATTTAAAACCTTGTCTAATATTCAACTTTTCAAAAACTAAAATAAAAAAGACAGCCTAATGTAATAATGTCATACTGAGTCAATCCAAATCATTGTTCCTATTACCATTTATTTATTAGAAATTTGAGGTCACCATTCAGATTTTAGTAGGCAGATGTTGCTACATTGCAGGGACATTCCATCAATTAGTACTGCTTTGTGCCTTCCTATTAATATCTGCAGAAAAATAAAATTAGATACAAGATAGAAACTGATATATATCCCCATAGTACTCTGGAAATATTCACTTTTTAGTCATCGTAAATAAATTTTTTCAAATTTCATGCCTCATTTTGTTGAATTTTTTTTATAAAAGTCTTAGGCATTAATCAATTTTAATAGAATTGTTTAAATGATGTATATGGCATTTTCTAAATTAAAAAGCACTGTAATTTCCCTCACACATATCTTATATCCTTGAGATGTACTTGTTTTAAATGTTAAAACATAATAAAACTAAATGGAAATTTGATGATTCATATAAGAAAAATTGGCAATTGAGAATGATCATATATTTCTATTATTTGCAAAATTAGTAATATATAGAAAATAAAAATGATCAAGTGTTTTAATTTGAGTAATATATATGTTTAAAATATTTGAGAATTTACACATTTTTTAACCTGTTTGTTCTTTTTAAACCTTTGTAATCTGAAATCAATTAAATATCTTGAATTTTCTTAAGTGTCAATTTATTCAGCATCAAGTCTAGAAAACATATTATTTATTTTCTGAGGAAGATAGGATCTTAGATATTTTAAAAAGTAATAAAGTATCCTTGAGTAGTTAGGTTCACATGTTCTTAACTTTAGCAAAACTAGGGTGTACACTATTCCCAAGAATAACGGTAAAATTTTACAGCCATGATTTGTTTTATTGTGTTTGTGGTGTTTATATGTGTTTGTGGAAAGTGCGGGGAAGGGGATTGAGGGAGAGAGGTGAAAGCCTTAGGGAATGTGTGTAGTATGGAAAAGTCTGTGAGGGAATTTTGATAATTTTCCTATTGTTTTTCTTCCCACAGGATTGAGAACTACATAGTACAATTAATTTTTCAGGCCTTTTATTTTGAAGCTTAGAATATCAATCTGCTCTGTTTTATTTAATATAAAGATATATATTTTGTAAGAGAACCAAAATAGCATATGTGTCATATGTTCAAGCCTAGACTCATACCATGTGGGCTTTCAGTGGAAAACATTGGAACATTATTATTCTGGTGACTTGTTCTTTGCCTGGTATTGATACAGTTGTGTCAGGGAGCTACATAGCTTCCCTCCTTTGTCTTTACTGTGGCTCCCGGGGTTAAGATGTGGCTGGAGGTGATATTGGAGAGAACTGACAGTTTGAGAGTTGACAGTTCTGATTCTGTGCATAAATGCACTTTACTAGCAGAATTATAAAGCAGCGTGGATTCACAACATTGAATTTCTCCTATTTTAAAGTTAGGGCAATAAATGAGTAAGAATGGGACTCTAAAAATGGAGGTAGAGATACATGGGTGAATTTATATAAAGAAAATTTTTAAGTCTGAATTTTTCCTAAGACTCTGCCACTAGAAACAGAGTCCCTTTTCTGTTTGAGTAGGTGAATTTACATTTGCCTGAAGACACTATAATGACTAATTATGGGGTGGTTACTTTGCAAGAGACACCAGTCTACCTTAAGCTCGACCCTCACCATCTCTCCTTTACCTATGATCATTCTAAAAAGGCTATCCACACTTTTCCCCAAGAGCTACTCAGCACCGATTTTCAGTTGTGTTCTTTCCAAGTCCCTGACCACATGCACTGTTTTAAATTCTGTCTACTGGGAGGATTTCTTTTTGACATTGTAATACAAACCCTGAACAAGATTCTAATGCTACTGCTATTTGCTTTTGGGTAATGCAAGCATATTGTGCAGAACCCTCAGTTAATTAACCCAATTTTTTATTCCTCAAATTGTGGTTCATAATGAACACCTCAGGGGACCATAGATGTAGACTAAGATACATCAATATTTCAGGAGAAGCAGACATATGAATTGGAGTTCCTTGCTAATGCAAATTATGTGTGCCTTCTGGAACTATTCAAGCCAGATCTTGTGTATATCATTTTACTCAATGACAGAATGGTACTTTGTCTACCCGACTTTATGGCCTGGTGTGCCAGAATATACCAAATTCATGATGTATAGCACAGGTTACATAAAATTTTGATGATCTATGACCAAGCATTTAGTGCTGGCTAGGGTCAAAAATTATTTTTAGAAAGAGAATAGTTATCTGCAGAGGGTAGAAACACTTTCCTTGAAAATTCCAAAGGTCTGCACCATTATTCACTTACAGCAACCTGCCCAAAGTTCCAGACAGCCTTGCTGTCTCATCATTAGACTTGCTGAGTCATGTGGCTCAACTAGTTTGCATGGCAATCATGAAATATTGCAATCTTCTCTTTATTATACTAAAAAAAATATGTATTTTTTTCTATGTCATTAAACTAGGATAAAAATGAAGGGACTATTTTTCTTCCTGGGTTGATTATTCTTGAAAATCAAGGTGGAATGGGTTGTTTGTGCATAATAGAGAGGAAGTTAAGTGTCTAGAACTCAGGTGATCCTTTGGACATCTGTTTAGTATTTTCATATCTATGTGAATGCTAAATGAAGACAAACCACCCAATATATACAAAATTAAAAATGTCCCATGACCTTCAGTAAGAAAGGTATGTTAGTCTTGATTCTCCTGAGAAACAGAACGAGTAGGATATAGGTTATATAAACCCTATATATTATATATATACATTGATTATAAGGAATTGGTTCATGGGATTATAAAGATGAGAGTCCTGTGATCTGCTGTCTGTAGGTCAGAGATCCAGGAAAACTATCTTTTTGAAGGTGATAAATAAGTTATGGGCTTGATTAAATAATGATTTCATGAGTGTATACTTATCTCCAAACACATCAAGTTGTATACATTAAATATAAAATAAATATGTACATCTTTTTGTATTCTAATTATATTTCAATATAGTGATTAAAAAATAAATTCTAGACCAAGTTCAGAGACCTGAGAACTAGGAGCACCAGTTCTGTAAGTCCCAGTACCAGGGCAGCAGAAGACTCATGTCTCAGCTCACGTTGTCTGGAAGAGAGTGAGAGTTCAGCCTTCCTCCCTCCTTTTGTTCTATTTAGGTTCTCAGTGGGTTGAATCATGCCCAGTAACACAGAGGGCATTCTACTTTACTCAGTCCACCAACTCAAATGCTAATCTCTTCCAGAAACATCCACACAGACACATCGGAAATAGTGTTTAACCGATATCTGTGCATCCCTTAGCTCAGTCAAATAGACCGATAATATTGAGCCCCACAGGTTTGTGTCATTCCAGCAGTGAAGTGACCACATCAAACTGAGGGCTTGCTGAAGGAAAATGGTATATAGAGTAAAGAATAGAAGATACAAATTATAAATTGAGTCTATGACTATATATGGTAGGCAGAATTCTCAGACAGCCACATGGCCTTACTCCCTTTGAGTATGGGAAAAACTGTGAATATGATGGATTTTAGTCCTATGATTAGAATACATTAAATGAAAAGGTAGAGGGATTTTTAATGTAATTAAGGTTCCATTCAGTTGTGTTTCAGTTAATTTAAAGGAATATTATTCTGAATGTTTCTCATTAAATGAGAGAAAGATCTTAAAAGAGTGATTGAACTCTTTGAGAGAAATACTCCTGGCCTTGAAGAAGTCAGGTGTTATGTTGTACAGAGGCCAAGTTGGTAAGACATGTGGGTGGCATCTAAGGACAGAGTAATTTCCAATCCAGCCAACAGGACAGTGGAGACCTCAGTCTTACAAGCACATGTAACTGAATCCTACCGACATCCACATACATTCGAAATAGGACCCAGAGTTCCAGAAAGAATTCTAGCTTGGCTGGCATACTGAATTCAGCCTTGTTTAAGAACCCAGTTATGTTGTGCCCAATATCTGAATGACAGGATTTTGAAATAATAAATGGATCCTATTTTAAGCCCCTAAATTAGTTGTAATTTCTTTTGCAGCAATAGAAAATCAATACACAATATAATCAATTGTGGAAGTGAAGGCAGTTTTTGCATGTCTTCCTTGTATCTATGTCAGTCTATTTGTATGTTTGTGTATATCATTTCCATCCACTTCTCATATAGCATATGTTGTTAATATTATCTCTTACATTTCCAGATATCAACAACATAATAAATCAGTTTGAGTTGTAATAAATATTACACAATAGTTGCTAAAGTAACATGAGGGTCATTATATATTCTCTTTGAATAATAAGTAACATGTATTTACTTATACAGGTATAGTAAAATCCTGTGAAGTTGAGACAAAGTTTATATTCCTTCATTTGAAACTTAAATGTGGCTACTAAATAAGGTGTGTATGAATGACAAGTTGAAATGGTAGACAGTAGTGGGTGTTGCTAATCAACATGGCTGAAGCTGAGAACAACAAATTACCTTCTATCTCCTGCCCTTTAAGGCTTTGAGATAGAGTTGGCCACAAGAGGAACTTGAGTAATATATGGAAAGTAGAAGTGAGAAGTAGCCACTACCATCAAAATGTTATAATGATAAGATATGTAGTTGGACATATTCACAGATTCACTCAGCTGGTCCCAGCTTATTCTCTCTGCTCTGCTCTTCATCCAGCTCATCTTCTAAAGTGTTGTCCCTGCTGGTAAACAGCATCCCAAGGACCACTACTAGATGCTTGAGTGAAGATCACAGATGATTTAACTTTATAGAGGTAAACAGTCCAGACCTCTTTGAACTCCCATTTCAGTCTCACTTGGGTGATCTGGCATGCTTTGCTTGTCAGATTTTCTTTACAAACTCTAAATTAATTTCCTGAGGGCTAGTTAGTCACCCTTTCCCTGATGCTATAACATCCCTTCCATGCCTTCCAATCTCCAGCAACTCCCATATTTGTGTAAGGTGTAATTACTATGAGAAATCTCTTATTCTCATAGCAATCATAGGAGCTAAGTTTCTCCGGCAGAACCCTACTGACTCAGAGTGTCATTAGAAGGGACTTACTTAAATATTTTCACTCTCATAATGAAGAAAACAATGGAATTTCAAATTAACCAGTTGTAGGAGCTCAACAAAGGTCTTAAAATAATAATATTCCACTTTAAATAGTGCTGCTCTGTACTATAAATACCTAAATTCATTGCTCTAATCCTTCAGTAAAATGTTGCCTCCCTTGTGTCTATGGTCATTTAAGAGAATAAAAGAATTGCAGTGTTAACTGGCAGTGATAAATGCACAAAATAAAAAATATACAAGAGAGAAAATAAATACAGAAAATGCTGTAGAAATATTAGTCTCAAGTCAAAAGGAACAAGGAGAAAGATTAGCAACACACTATTCTTCTAAGGTCAGCCACAAACATTTCATGATAGCCCTATTGTATTGTATTTTGTAATAGTTATTTGAGAATACCCTCTATCTTTCTAACTAAATTATTAGCTTTTATATGCCCCAAAGGAAAAATGTGCCATACATATCTTTCTATTGGCTAATTGTGTCCTCACCTTGCTGACTCACACCAAACATCTAAGGCCAGATCTTGCACAGAGTAGCTCTAGTGAACACATATCACTTTTGTCCAGAACATACTTCTGTGGATATCTACTTCTCTCCTATTCCATAGGCTCCTTTTGGGGCTACCAAACACCTGATTCCCCTTTTCTTGTTATACAGCTTGTGTGTGTGTGTGTGTGTGTGTGTGTGTGTGTGTGTGTGTGTGTCTATATATGTGTGTTTGTGAGGGAGAGAGAGAGAGAGAGAGAGAGAGAGAGAGAGAGAGAGAGAGATTGAGAGGGAGATATGGATGACGCTATAACATAATTTGGAACGCTTTAGCTGAAGGTTTCTATCCTCAGTTTACATGTTAGCACAGGTAGCTAGCTAGTTATTTAAAAAGAAAGGGAGAGTGTATGGCTGGTTTGCTCAGCAGTTAGAGTGTTGGCCCCCTAGACCACAAAGAATTGCGTGTTTGATTCCGGTCAAGGGCATATATCTCAGTTGCAGTTTGGTCCTGGGCCCTGGTTGTGTCATGTGGGAGGCAAGCAATGGATGTGTCTCTCTCACATCAATGTTTCTCTCTCTTTCTCTCTCTTTCCCTCCCTCTCTATCTGAAGATAAAATGGAAAAATATCCTCGGATGAATATTAAAAAATAGTAATAATAAAATAAAAAAGAAAGGGAGCAAAGGGAATCAGACATTAAGCCTGATTTACTAGGAAGCTGTAACATTCCAGGCTCCCCAGGAGACCACCACATCCTCCCCTGAAGAGACTTAATCCCTATGCAATCTCTGAGCTGGCAGGAAGAATCACTTTCCAATCTCTCCAGGGGAACAACTGTCCTGGTAGCCGAAATCATGGGGGGTAGGAATAAAACAGTGGGGGAAATTCCTTTACTAGGCATATGTGAAGTAGAAATCAAGGTGGTGCTGGGGGAGGTAAGCACATTCGCAGTGGAAACCAAATGACAAGCAGAACTTGGAGGTGTGTGCAGTAGGAACCAAAATGGTGACATAAAAGGGTGGAGTCTAGCCTGGGAAATTTTGGGAAAAGAATCAGATTGAATAAAGGCATAGAACCCCAGAAGGTCTAGGAAAAGGATTGGTTGGCGGAGAACCCAGCATAAGCCTGGGGAAACCCACAAAGTTGGTTGGATAGTTTGAAAGAAAGCCTGCTTGTTCCGGAAAATGAAGAAATTTATGTAAGATCATCAAGCATCTAGGAGCAGTTGCTACTCGAGCCTGCATGACCAAAACACCCCAAAGGCTGTATTATTTCTCTCCACCCCAATTTATCTTGCCACTATGCGTAAACTTCTCCCACGTGTGTGCCCTTGGAAATTCCTTTCTCATGACACCAAAGAACCCATTTTCGTTGGTGACATTCAGATCTCTGTGAATCAATAAATTATCTTTTGTTTAAGCAGTTTATTTATATTTTTAACTTGCCCTCAAGTTCTGTCCAACATAAACAGTGTTATCAGAAGTGGGAGGTTACACATGATGAATCCTAAACTACAGAATTAACTGAATGAATTTGAGTTGACAAGGTTGCAGTATTTATTTGTGAAGCATTGCATCAGAATTTAGACTTCACATCTGTAGAAGATGTGAATGGTTAGTTGAAAAATTTGTCTTAAACTCTTTCCTACCTGTCTTCACCAGCAATAATGTTGCAAAAAAAAGTTGTAGGCTTCTTTCAGGCTAAGCCATTCTAAAGAAGAAAAGGAGGCAATGTGATACTCCTTTGAAAATTGGCACACATTATGCCCACAGTCAAAGTTCTGCAATTGCAGAATTTAATTTTTTTTATTTTTTTTTATCCTCACCTGAGGACAACTTTCCATTTTTTGTTCGGATAGAGTGGGAGGGAGAGAGAGGAAGAGAGAGAGAGAGAAATATCGACGTGAAAAGGACACATCGAGTGGCTGCCTCCCGCACGACCAACCAGGGCCGGGGACAAATTGCAACTAAGGTATGTGCCTCTAGCGGGAACCGAACCCAGGTCTCTCTGGACTGCAGGCCAACGCTCTAACCACTGAGAAAACCGGTCAGGGCACAGAATTTAATTTTTTAAGATAATCATGTCCTCACGGAAATTTGAGTCTGTATTTTCTGCAAAATTCAGTACGAAGAAGGGAAACAAGAGAAATACAAAACCGAGACATGGGATGAATAAAACAAATGCTAAATTTAATTCTTAAACTGGATTACACTGTTGAAGTTGGTGAAATATTAGTTCTGTCTTACTATTTTAGCCTGTGACAAGATAGAATCTATGAAGCTAAGGGTTTCGGACATGTACAGCACATAAAGACTTGTTTCGAAGGGGCAGAAATCTCATCATCAGTATCCAAATTCAAGATGTGTGACTCCACTCAGTCTCTGACTTTGGTCACAGCCTCTGAAATAAACAAAAACAAAGCTGCCCACAGGCTTTCTGTGGTTTTCCAGAGATATATTACCAGAGGAAGCCTTGTAAATGGGTAATGATTAATGTTTAGTCCTTAGAGCATCCTCCAAACCTCCTTAATAGTACATGTAGGCAGTGGGCAGAAACTCTGAGTACCTCCCTGAAGAGAAATCCACCCCTCTGCTTATTTTGGGTTAGTTCATAGAGCACCATAGGTAAGAAGATTTCTTAATGATACAAATTGAGAAATCTAATAGAACAATCTTCACTACTTAGGAAGAAAATTCTTATTGAACCTGGCCCCATAAATATGGTGTTTTCTAAAATTATTAAATGCCTTATATTATTTTCTTTCTCCTGTAAACTATTGTTCTTCACCATTGCACATTAAATATGGACCACAGTTAAATTCTTTATTTAACCATAGATTGCACAATATTGAAAATGAATCACCACAGAATTAGAGGTGCATCTTGGACACTGTGTTATCACTAATTATAATCTTGAAATGAGGTAACTAGTGAATAATTTGGTTAGATTCTATTGTGTAGATGACAAGATACTTTTTAGTTTACATAGTATGCTACATTATGGTAACAAGAATATGTTAGAATAAATGTATATGTAAGTGATGAACAATAAAGGGATTTGCTATCCTGTACTTTGAGTTCTATGACAGCTATCTTAGCTAACCTGTAAAGAAATCACACATGATGACTGAAGATAGGCCACACTATGCAGAACTTCTACAGGGACAAAGACTCCTTGTTATGGTGATCAAGCCCCTGAATACAACTCTATGTGAAGGCAGGTCCTTTCTTGAAAAATTCTGAGTGATAAGCCAATAAATTTCACTTGTTAAAAGTACTTTTCATTCTCATGGTTAAATATTATGTTCATAGATAAGTTGTAACACATTTTTACGAGATTAGAGCAGGTGTGGATATAACCATATATATTGGCTCAGAGACAAGGAATCCAGTTAGATACTTTATGATGCAGGAGCTTGATATGACCTTGGGTGGTCTACTTTGAGAAAGAACCAAGTACAATTTTTGCTTACTGAATAATCAGAAGCAATTGCTTTAGTCAGAAAGATGGATTACAGTGGTTGGCCTGCCTTAGTGACATGCTAATCCATAGGGAGCTAAAGACTGATAATACATACATTTGCTTAGTGTCTGCTGAGTTTCTTACATCTACACCTGAAAGTCTTGATTAATATAATATGAATATAAACAAATTGTTTAAATTGGTTTCTTACTACAAAGTGTACCAAATTCTACAAGAGGCCTTCACTGTTGCTACACTTGCAACAAGTGAATGAATTCATCTAAATGAAGAAGTAGCTAAAGAAGATAGTTCTCATTTCAATAAAGAGTTTAAAAACAAAGAAGAACCACTTTGGAATAACCTAGAATGTAAGTGGAGAACCTAGACTAGGACATCAGAGGTGAGCATTAAAGTATGCTGGCGCCATTTAAGAAAGGGAGATGGGAACCAAAGCCTATGAATGATGTCTATTAGGATTTTAGCTGAGGGGAACATTTATCTTCCCCCAGTGATGTACAAAAATGTGTACTTATACTCATTAATTAATAAGTAGAGATTTATTTTTATATAATGACTTTTTTTTTTTTTGCCTGTACAGTCGGCCCTCGTTTATCGCGATTAATCAGTTCCAGACTCTACCGTGATAAATGAATTTCCACGAAGTAGGATTCTTAATTTATAAATAGAATATTTTCTCAGAGCATAGAAAACCTGTTTACAACCTTCTAAATACGTTTTTTAACATTATTAGGGCCCTCTAGACATGAAATAACACCCTTTAGTCACCATTGCACTCATATTACCCAATATATTTGACAAAATAAGAGAAAATAAGACATATTAGATGTTACAAATATCATATTATTATTATTGTACATTTAATTACACACACACAGTTCTTACACACAACCACTAACCTATGAAAATAGTGCAACTTGCTCGATGATGAAGCGATGAAGATGAAGAGATGTACTGCACAGCAAAGAAGAGCAAGGTTACTGCTCCTCTGAAGGCACGACCTCAGTAGGAGAGTCTTCAGGTGGTGCAGTATCTTCAGCAGGTGCATCTTCATCTTCTTCCACTGAAGGAGTACTAGGAGAAGGCAGTGAGTGTCTGGGTGCGCGGCTGAAGAACATCGTGATAGGCAGTTGCTGGCGCTGTCTTTTCATATGCGTGAAGAGGCTTTTGTAGGGTTCTATCAATCCATCAAGTGCATTCAGGAACCACAATGCACGCATCATTTGTGGGTCCCATTTGCCAATCATGTCCTGTACTACCTTAATAGTTCTCACGACTTGCAAGAGATGCTCAAGTGTAAGGCCAACTTCCTCCTCCTGACCCCCCCAGGAACCTCTGGCTGCTCTTCCTCCTCCTCACTCGCAGACTTAGACATCTCCACCAGATCCTCATCAGTTAAGGGATCCGAATGTGTCTTCAGCAGCTCATCCACGTTATTGTGGGTCATATCAGTGAAACTTTCTCCTCCTAGCATCCGGGCTAGCCTAACTGCCTTATCCACTGCCGAGTTGCTTATATCCTCTAGGGTGATTCCTCTGTAGTTGTGGACAATTTCAGGCCACAACATCTTCCAGCTGGCCTTCATGGTCTCCATCTTTATGCTCTTCAATATGGCCTGGATGTTCTTCAAACAGGTCACGATGGTATACTGCCACCAGTACTCCTTCAGCAAGAGTTCTCCTCAAGGTCCATGCCTTAGATGAGGTGCTTCAGGGTGTTTCGCATGTAGAGGGCCTTGAACACACGAATAATGCCTTGATCCATGGGCTGGATCAGTGAAGTGGTGTTGGGAGGAAGGAACTCAATCCACACACTGCCACAGGATAGGTCTTGCACATGAACTCCAGCATTGTCCTTGAGGAGAAGGACATTAAACTCAAGTCCCTTCTCCGTGAGATGCAGCTTGACTTGGGGGATGAAGCACTCGTGTAACCAGTCCGATGACAGCTGCTTCGTGATCCAGCCCTTGTTGTGCATCCAATGCACTGGCAGCAGGTTCTTGTTTTTATTCTTCAGGGCCCTAGGGTTCTTGGCCTTGTAGATAAGGGCAGGCTTGAGCAAAAATCCCTCAGCATTTCCACACATAACGATAGTCACGCGATCCTTATACACTTTGAAGCCACGGACCTTGGCCTCATCCTTGAAAACGAATGTCCAGGAAGGCATTCTTTTCCAGAACAGTCCTATTTTGTCCATATTGAACACCTGTTCTGGATGATACTTGCCCTCCTCAAGGATCTTCTGGAACATGTTGTTCACGTAGTCCTCTGCTGCAGGCTGGTCAGCAGAGGTAGCTTCTCTGTGGAGAACGACACTCTTCAGATGATACCTCTTCTGGAACTTCTCGAACCAACCCTTGCTCACTGTGAAATCCACGAACGTTGCAGAAGAGGGTCCTGGTTGAGGTTCGTCCGCTGTAAAGCACTGATAGAGCTGCCTCGCCTTCTCCCGGATAACCAGCAAATCCAACGGAATGTTTTTCTTGCAGCTGTCGCTGATCCGAACGGCTAAGGCAGACTCTGTTTTCACTATGAACTTATTACGACTTGTCATGATGTGCTTTGCTTCCTTATTGAAAGAGACAGTAGCCATTACACGGATGTTCTTTTCATCTTTACGGATACAGCGAACGGTAGACTCATTCAAGTCATAATGGCGGGCAACCTCCATGATTTTCTTGCCATCTTTGATCATATCCAAGAGTTTCACCTTCTCCTGGATGGTAAGCATCTTCCTCCGGCGCTTAGTTTCATCATCAGAAGGCTTAGAAGAAGCAGCACATTTAGGAGCCATCATGGGGCTTAGATAAAAGTTCTCAGAAATCGTAAACACATACAAGAGCAAAGATGTTTCCGATGCATAGTGATGTAGAAGCGTGTATGAGAGAAATGAACTTGCATGAGGCTGAGCCGATCAGTGGTCAGAATAGGAAGAGGATAGGATAGCCAATCAGTGAACAGCATGCTCTGATTGTCTTGGTTTCACCACACCTGATTTTTTGGAGAAAAGTTATTGCCCACACACAGGAGTGGTCGAGCGGTTGCACCTGGCGTTGAAGAATTTGCGGGGGTGCTTAAATACATAGGCCTACAGCCCATACGTACAGTAATTTTAATTTTAATTGTAATACAGGCATGTGTAATTAACTCAGACAACCGAGTGCGCACTGTATCATTTTCACTGCCTCAATCAACTTTTTAGTGAATATATTTGAAAAAAACATGATAGAGTGAAGCCACGAAAGTCGAAGCGCGAAGTGGCGAGAGACAACTGTAGTCTTTCAGGAAATATGACGTACCTGCATATTTCTTACTTAAATATATTTTAGATTAATATAGAAAAGAATTTTGATGTCATATTTTAATTTATAGGTTTATAGTAAGTTACTGGGTTTAGTTTACCAGTTAAACATATTTTATATTTTGCGTACACACACACATATACTCAAGATATAATCTGATTTTTAAAATCTGTGATTTTGTAGCAACTCTGCTACTTACCCCCTCCTACTAGTCCTACGTAATAGTAGTTGAATTCTCATTGTGTGTCATGTAGTGTACATTATGTATTTTACAGTTTATTATCTTAAAAATCCTATGGATTGGGTATTTTTACTATTCCAATTAGATACATAAGATGGAGGCCTAAGAGAAGGTAAACAATGTTGAGAGAAAATTCTTCATCAGTCTTTCACTTCTTTTTCAAAGCTGTGAGAAGTACAGATAGACTTTGTTTCTGACTGTATTTGCCTTAAAAGAGACTATCTCCCACTGGAACAGAGGGCAGCTGTATTTGCTCTCCAGTATAATAAACATAATGTCTCCCTCTGGGGAAAGCTCGGGCAGGTTTGATTAGAGCTCATTATAAACAGAGTGGGGATGTCTAAACTTTGCCTTTCTTGTCTCAGATGCAAATCTATTGGGTGTGCTAAATGAATCTAGGCCTACCTGTGTCTCCACCATGGGGCTAGGAGGGTGGGAAGGGAAAGGAGGCATGAAAAGAATGGTGTTGCCATGAGATTCATACTGCTCACTATACCAGGAGACATACAGTCTTTTGTCTTTGACCAGGAATCTTGAATCTTCTGCTAGTGTTGTGGAACAGTGGGCATGGCAGGCTAACGTGTTCATTTGAAAGTAGGGGAAGATCCCAGACCTGTCATAATTCTTGTCAAGCAATGTGCATAAGACTACCCAGCGAGTCAGCCAGAGAGCCAGACCTTGCACCCAGAAGGAGCTGTCTCTGGATTCCTTTTTTTAATTTAATAACTGCATTTCATTGGCTCCTATGTTTCTATATTATTGTAGAAATATATTAGTTTATTAAGATAAAATTGTATTAATAAACAATTATATTAGGACAATGTTATTTTTACCTTATGATTCTACCTCAGAACAAAAAGAGAAATATAAATCAAAGCTTTCAGAAAATTCTTTATCACTTTTAAGAAGAGAGGAGACAAAGGCATAGCTTTAAAAAGGTAATTTATTTCTATAATAACATTTTGAGAATGCATCTATCAGTTTGGTGATTAGCATTGTAAAGTTTCAAAAAAGGGAGAGTCAAAAAGAGTTTTCTGAAATGTAGAATATGTTGGCTGATTTAGTTAAATAATGAGTTTACTAAGAAAAGGAAATGGTATTCATTATAGGTGAAAAATCATAAATGGAGTAAAGATTTACCTGAGTAGTACTAGCAGGGAGAGGATAAAAAATATACATGTAATAGGTGCTATATTTTATTGATCTGTCATTTGCAGATTTTTACTGCATTCTGTTTACTGCATTTATTGTTTAATAAACTATAAGTAAGCAATTAGCCTAGAATACCACCAAAGAAGTTTAGATAATAATATTTACCATGTTTTAATATTCTCAGGTCATCCTCTCCCTTACTGCCACCCTTTGGGATAAGCTTTTGCCCAATTACAATTTCAGTAAATAATTCTGTAGTCAATACTAAGATAATTTTATGTAAGTACCTTAGTGTGAAGAACATTTAAAAAAAAAACTGGTTTAATAATAGCAATATTTAAATTATTGTCCACACTTTATAAAGAAAAAATGAGGCCCTGAGATCCTACCTAAACTAGCCAAGGGCAAACAGCTTGTAAATAAGAGTCTGGTTTGAACTTAAATCTTATCTTCCACAAATAATGAAAGACTCCTTTATTCTACTAAGAGGATTACCAGAAAGCACATTGCATTTAATTCCCAAAGAACTGTAGTTAACTGGGGTAATGTCTTTGAGTAATCACTCTATGCATAGTGCTGTATACAGGGGAATACTTGGAATTAACATAATTTCTGTCCTTGTCAAGCTCACAGTATACTGTGAAAGTAAAAACAAAACATAAACAAGTGATTACAAAATAACAAAGGTTAATAGGAAAAACAAAACACATGGTGCTGTGATGGAAAATATAACCTGGGGATGGAGAGTGGGGTGTGTTTAGTCAGGAAAGAGCACACTGAGGAGATATGTGGGCCGAGATCTGTAGGAAAGTAATGAGCTGGCTCTGAGAAGTGCTCTGTAAGAGAATTCCAGTTAATGGGGTAACACATCTCATATGTCAGTGAGACATGCTATTGAAAGATTCGAGGGACTAAGCAACAGCCAAATTTGCTGGAGAACAGAGATTAAGATAGAGAAGCTACAGAATAATTAGGTGAGGAGCAGAACAGTAAGACCATGAAGATACTCTCAGTTAATGTAAAATACATTCATTATCTTGTAGGCAGGAAATGGTAAACAGGGAGAGATGTAATCACATATTAACTGGAAAATTGTCCTGGTTACAGTGTACAGAAGGGATTTGGTAAGTTGGTAAAATGAGATGTAAAAATGTAAATTAAGAAGCTATTATGTTTATTATTTAAAAATCAGATGGTTAGTGACAATGAATTAAAAAAGAAAAAGGGTCCAAGAGATCATGGATTGGAAAGAGATTTCAAGAGGTTGGGGGAAAAAAGGTGGTGGGGGATGGGGGCAGACATTGATCGTAGATTTGAACTGAGAGATAAAGTAGAAAAATAAAGCAAAGAAGCTACACCCTCTGCTTTTTGGTATGAACAATTGACTGATTACGTTGTTAATATAGTTCTTGAGTTGTTATATTTGTTGAGGCTCATTTGCCGCTTTCTTTTTAAAACAATATTTTTATTGTTTTTACTTAATTATTATTATTTAATCCAAACACAAATGTTATAAAGAAAACTATTTCACCTACAGTAATCTGAAAAACTCTCTTTCTTTATGATATACATAAATTACAATAAACATGCTATTTCAATGCATAATAACCTAGAAGTAAATAAAAATCCACAAGGAAAAGTTACTAATGTCAGAATGGTCAACTATGAAAGCAATATCATTTAAAGGAGATGCGACAGAAGGATTTTTAAAATTCTGTTACATATTTTTTTAAAAAAATACATTATCCAATTGTAGGAAAACTAAAAAGCAAAATGATGAAATATGTATCTAAAGCAAATGCTGAACAGAAACAAACAGAAAATGAGCACAAACCAGACTGTCAGAAATTAAGTTATAGTCTGTTTCTTATTAAATATTTAACTTTGCTCAAGTTACTTAAAAATGGGAATTAGAAGAGTACTAATTCAGAGATAAGTTTATACATATTAGCACATATGCATATTTTATTTATATATATGCAAGTATATTGGCCTTTATTATTTATATTATGCTTGACAAAATACTCTCATTCAAGAAAGCTTTTAGGGATAAAGCAAGTCTCCACATGGCAATCATATTGAATTTACTAGGAAACAATTATATAATGTTAAATTTGTATACACCTAATGATTGTTTAATAAGAACATATAAAATAAATATTGACCTACAAATAAAATAGCTGGACCCAACATCATGGCAGGGTATTCTAATTCATGTCTTGCAGTAATTGATAAATACAAAATAAAAAGTAAAATGATCAGTATATATATTTGAACAATTCAAGATCAAGAAGATATAATTCAAACACATAATACCCTTTACCTCAAAATAGTGTATGTATTCTCAAAAAAAAAAAATCAAATGCAAATGAGGTACATGTAAAATATGAATATGTATTAAACACATGAGCATATAACTTGTTTCAATGCAACAAGTTGAAACAATGTTTGTAATTAAACCTTAGAGGAATCCTACATATCCTAGAAAAATTCTAACACATGCACTAAGTTGCAAATATAAGAATGTTTACAGCAGTAACTGAAATATTTTATAATCTAGGTTTTTGCTTTATAAATATTTTTTCTAACTGAAAATGTGTGTATATACATATGTTTTATAATCCTAGTTTGACATTATGTATATATACAAGTAAAATGAGAAATATTTGATTCAGATGCTAATATGCAAAAGGCAGTTTAAAAGTTGAAAGAATATGACATAGATGACATCAGCAGGAATGGTGAACTGAGGATCTCCAAAAATTGTCTCCTTCTCTGGTAAATTCTACCAAATGTTTACAGAGAAAATAACAACAGTATTTCACAATTTTTTCCCTCCAGAGCAGTAGAAGAATTTATCACTTACTTTATAAAGCAAGTACTATTCTAATATCAAAACTAGTCAAAGATATCACAGAGAAAAAAATTATAGCCAATATTCTTTATGAATATAGGTGTGAAAATATGCAATAGTAGGGTTGCAAATTGAATACAGAAATATACAAAATGAATTATAAACCAAGACTAAGTGGGATTTGTTCCAGTAATGTATAGTTGGTTTAATATACAAAAATCAATTAGTATCAAAGAAGATATCAAGAAGATGGCAGAGTAGAAAGTACCAGAAATCTCTATCTCCAACTAAACAATTTCACTGGCAAAATCTGTCTGATGTAACTATTTTGAAACTCAGAAGTCTATTGAAGACTTAGAACTTTTAGAAGAAGGCTTAGATGGTAAAGTGAGGTTAATTTGAGCTTTTATCCCTGCAACAGCTGTCCATCACCCACCCCTCAGTCCATGGCACACAGATTATGGGAGCCAGGGTGAGCAAAAAAGGACCCTAGCCTCCAAATGTCAGGTATCTGTACTCTGTTTGCTGCTTCTGATCACAGAGGTGCAGACAGATAGGTGGGTGGCTATTGTTGCACCTCCTTCTATTATTGAAAGCTTCTCCTCCTCCTCCAACTGAGGGGACTCCCAGGAGACTTAGAGGCAGGCACCCTTGCCCATCACTTCATTTTTCTCTTCCTCTTTTGGGGAGCCTGACATTAAGAAAGAGATATTCAGCCCTGGCTGGTTTGGCTCAACAGTTAGAGTGTAGGCCAGCGGACCAGAGAGTCCCGGGTTCAGTTCCCACTAAGGGCACGTACCTCAGTTGCAATTTGTCCCCAGCCCCGGTTGGGGTCATGTGGGTGGCGACCACTCGATGTGTCTCTCTCACATCAATGTTTCTCTCTCTCTCTCTTCCTCTCTTCTTCCCGCTCTATCTGAAGATGAATGCAAAAATGTCCTCAGATGAGGAAAAAAAAAAGAGATATTCATAAACAACTGCATATATGGGGAAAATTATAAAGTAACTACAAATGACAAAGGAAAAGCTTATAAAAGACCTGAGATAAACTTAAGTTTACACTTCAGGCCAATCCTCGGCATGGAGATTCTGCAATAATCAAAAGAGAAAAACCAGTAATAAAATCAGTCAACCCTGAGAAAGCAGAAGAATCTGATTACTAAATCATTTGATTTAAATGTTCAGTTTTCAACAACAAAAAAATATACTGGACATGCAGCGAAAAAGGAAAGTATAGGAAATAAATAAGGGACATAAATAAATCAACAGAAACTGTTACTAAGAAAGACTTAATGGCATATATACTAGACAAAGTCTTTAAAACAACAGTCTTAAAGATCAAAGAACTAAAGGAAGATCTGGAGAAAGTCAAGACAATGGTATATAACTAAATGGAAATATCAGTAAAGAGACAGAAAACATCAAAAGAAAGCCAAAAGAATTTCTGAAGCTGAAAAGTACAATATCTATAATAAAAATTTACTAGAGCGATTTAAAGGCAGATTTGAACAGGCTGAAGAAATAATGAGCCAATTTAAATATGGGACAATGAAAATTACTGAGTATAAGTAGCAGAAAAAATAAAGATTGAAGAAATGTGAACAGAGCCCAAAAGACCTGTGAGACACCGTTGAGTTGATCAACATACACATTGTGGATGTCTAGGAGGAGAAGATAGAAAGTGATTAGAGAGTATGTTAGAATATGTAATGGCTGAAAGCTTCCCAAATTGGATGAAAGGCAGGAATATAAACATCCAAGAAGCTAAACAAACCCCAGCTAAGATTAACTCAAAGAGACCCAGACTGAGGCATGATGTAATCAAATTTTCACAAACCAAACCCAAAGAGAATCTTGAAAACAGCGAGAGAGAAGCAATTTGTAGCATACAAGGGATCCTCAACAGGATTATAAACAGATTTCTCATTAGAAATTTTGGAGGCCAAAAGGCAGTGGCTGATATTCAAAGTGCCAAAAGAAAACAACTGTCCTATATCCAGCAAAACTGTTCTTCAAAAGCAAAGTAGAGCCCGGCCAGTGTGGCTCAGTGGATTGAATGATATTCCCATGGACTGAAAGATCAGTGGTTCGATTCCTGGTCAGGGCATATGCCCGGGTTGTAGGGTCCATCTTCAGTAGGGGGCATGAAGGAGGTAGCTGATAGATGTTTCTCTCTCACATCAATGTTTTTATCTCTCTCTCCTTTCCTCTCTCTAAAAAAAATCAATAAAAACATATATTTTTTTTAAAGTAAAGTCTACATGAAGACATTCCCAGATAAACAAGAGCATAAGTGCTTCATTACCACTAGACCTGCCCTGCAAGAAATGTTCAAGGGATTCCTAGGGGATGAAAGAAAAGAACTATAAAACAATTCAAAGCTGTATGACAAAAGAAAAATATCTCAATAAAGGTAAATACATGGACAATTATTAAAGCTAGTATTATAGTAACAGTGGTTTGTTATTCATAATAGCTCAAAAGTGAACACAACCAGTATGTCCATCAATTGATGAACGAATGAACAAAACAATAGTATACCTGCACAATGGAATATTATTCCGGCAAAATATGAAATTAAATACTGGTACATGCTACACATGGATGAAACTTGAAACATTATGCTAAGTGAGAAAAAAAAGTAGCAGAAAGCCACAGAGTATATGATACCATTTATATGAAATTTGAAGAATTGGCAAATCCATAGAGACAAGATGTCATTGCTATGAGCTGTAGTTAGGGGTATAAGAAGTGACAGGTAATAGGTATAAGTTTGTTTGTGGGAAGATGAAAATATTCTGGAATTAGATACTAGTGTAGTTTCACGACCTTGTCTATACACTAAAAACTTCTGAACTGTGTGCTTCAAAAATGTGTATTTTATGGTATGTGAGTTATATTCCAATAAAAAAAATGTATGAGAGAAAGAAGTTGTAGGTCAAGTAGAGTAATAAATATCCTAGGAACAGAAGATTGTCAGATGTTTCAATGTGCTTTGAATGTTTGATACTTAAACAGTTTTGTAAAGTGACCATGGAAATTAAATTGTCTCCATTTTGCAAATAAGGAAACAGAGACATAATAAGCTAATTTCACACAACTTGTGACTTAGATCAACTCAAGACCAACTCCTATTTTATAGAGAATTTGCTCTGTTATGCTAATTAGAAATGTTCTCCAATAAAATACCAAATTTAATTTTGATCTTTCTAGCAACAAAGCATAGAAAAAAATATATATTTTATATTTATTATTTGGAGCTAGAATGATATATATATATATATATATATATATATATATATATATATATTCTCATGTGCACAGAAATTCTCCTTGTTGCAAAGTTTTATGAAAAAAATTGTGTTGTTAGGAACAGTATGCATAAAGATTCAATTCTTTGTTACCCAAGTTGGTAGAGGAAATCAGATGCAAGTCAGGGTCTGTATGTGTCAGCACTGTTACAAAAAATTATGTAAGTGGGATAGGATTAAACTAGACAGTAGTCCAGTCTATAGCAATCTGCTTTTTTCTTGACTAAGTGAAGCAGTTGCCACTCAGCTTCAGAAAATGATTATAATGGGGAAGATGAGACCAAGAGGCAGTGATTGGGTTCCTTGTTTCCCAAAATCAAAGAATGAGTTCACAGACCAAGAGTAAGTCATAGGAAAGTTTATTTGAAAGATAGACAGATTCCCCGCAGCAGAGAGGGGACCCAAGTGGGTTGCCAGTGAGCCTCTCTTGTCTAGGGGTAGATATATGTCTTGCTAGCCTCTGATTGGTCCTTTCAAGGAATTCTGCCTCAGCAACATCCATATATTTTATTTTAATTTTTATTGTTATTTTTTTTTATCCTCACCCGAGGACATTTTGAGGACATTTTTTTTTTTTTGCATTTATTTTCAGATAGAGAAGGAGGGAGAGAGGGGGGAAGAGAGAGAGAGAGAAACATTCACGTGAGAGAGACACATCAAGTGGTTGCCACCCACATGACCCCAACCGGGGCTGGGGACAAACCGCAACCGAGGTACGTGCCCTTAGCGGGAACCCAACCCGGACTCTCTGGTCCGAGGGCCCACGCTCTAACCAATGAGCCAAACTGGCCAGGGCAATTTTAAAGCTTGTGTTTCCCACCTGACTAGGTTCAGCCCTAGGTCATCTTTTGTGGCCTTAGTACCTTTCCTTTTCTGATAATTTCAACTTCTCCCAGACTGTTAGTGAAGAGGAGGGGAAACGCCCTTGGAGCAATCCTATGCTTGCGTTGATTTCTTTTCTAAGTCCAATTTTGGCTTTCTATAATTCCTTTTAAGGTAACCTGGCTTTCTACAATAGGAACACACTGTACAGTTTCCCAGAACTCGTTCAGCAATCCTGTTGCCCTGCTTGAAACCAGCCTTTCTAAAGAACTTATATGCATGTGTTCATAACCAATGGACATAGACAACAATGCTAGGGGGGGCTGGGGGGGATGGGGAAGAGGGTATCTAGGGGGGAAAAAGGAGAAACATCTGTAACAAAAATAAATTAATAAAAATTTAAAGAAAAAAAGAAACCAGCCTTTCTTTTTTTTTTGTTTGTTTGTTATGTAATTGACCTGTGCTCCTTCCAGCAGCTTCTAATTTGCATTTCCATAAATGGGGCTGGGAGTTTCTGGCCTGGGAGCACAATGCCCATGTTGAATTTAATTTTATTTTGAGATATAAAGTTCGAATAAACCTCCAGATACTGTGTACTGAGCTGCCTGCCTGTGTGCTGAGCTCCAAGTCATTTCAAACTTCCCGCGTGTCTCAGCCTTCCCTTCCCATGGTCCTGTCCCTCACTGCCTCACCTGCCTCTATCTCCTCAGAAGTAGGGCTTGTATAGCAAACCTGTACATTTTTAAAGAAAATCTGGAACTATGGATTTTGTTGTAAAATCTCCACATTGGCAAATGGTTTTTTTTACACTAATTAGGCCAAACAAAACATTTTTAAGGTATATGTTTGAATCTAACTTGTGCTATTTGTTCTAAGATGATGGTTAATAAGTGAATAATACTTTTTTCTTAGACATATTTACAAACACTAGTTACATAATTTCTAGCATTAACTTTCACTGCTAAATGATAGCAAAAATATATGTTACATACTAGAAATAAAGCATACAGATTATTTAAAAATATAAAGTATGATATTTGCAAACCAAATCTTAAAATCTATATAAAAATAGATTATGACTAAGTTGGATTTATCCCAGGAATAGATGATTCACATCAACAGATGAAAGAAAAAACTATAATTATTGAAACAAATACAAAATAATCTGCAAAAGTAGCAATAATTGTGTTTAAAAATAACCTTACCTTGAAATACTAGTGAATTTCTTTACTAGGTTAAAGTATCTACAAAATCTATATTAAAAGTCACATATATAGGAAAAACTTTTTTTTTTTTTTAAAGTCAGGAGTAAAACAATGGTGTCTACCAACTCAACGTCTATTCAACACTAAGCTGGAGGACCTAGGTAAGGCAATAAGATAAAACATATTTTTTAAAAAACAAAATTATAGTTTAGGCATTTTAAAGGAAAATTTATTTTTCAGAGATTCTGTGATATTTTCAGAATACAAAGAAGTCTATAATAAAATTATTAAATCAAGAAGAGGTTAATGGTTGCTATATATAATTAATATATTAAAACATCAATTAGAATTTTATTTTATATTCTATCATCAGATGTATAATTTTAAATTTTTACATAATTTAAAAGCTATAGAGTTCTCACAATAAATATAATTTAAAAAATTATAAAACAATTCCAAATTATATGGCGAGATATAGTGAAGTCATTTAGAAAGATTCAGTTTTTCTAATGCTATCAGTTTTGCTGATATTAACTTATAAATTCAATGAAATTTCATTCAAATTCTAAAATTATTCTTTGTGGTACAACTTTGCAATTTGTTTCTATTTTTTTAATGGAAGATCAAAGAACTAAGAAGAGCATGAGGATCTATTACAAATCAGTGATGAGTAATGCCATGTAGTTTTGTAACAGAATATAGACCAGATAAGGCCAATGGAATATAATAGACAGCCCAGAACACAATATATTCATAAGTGAAACTTAATATGGTAGCCCTATAAATCAGTGGGGAGGAGAGGGCCTACTCAATGAACAGTGCTGGAGCAAATGATTTTCTATATTGGGAAAAGATATGTATGTATTATATATATGTATATATGTGTGTGTGTGTGTGTATATATATATTAGGGGTACCGGAAAGTAATGTCATTAAAATAATGACATGTTAAGGGCGGAAGTGGAAGCAAATCCGTGTCAGACAATCGAGGAACTGTCAAACACTCTTAACCAACCTTGGTCGACCATCCAAGAACATTTGCAGCAGATTGGTAAAGTAAGCAGAGCAGGTGTTTGGGTCCCGCATAATCTGTCCGAAGAAAACAAAGCTAACCGGTCCACCACATGCAACTTATTGCTTCAGTGGCACAATACAGAAGCGTTTTTTGATCGCTTAATCACTGGAGATGAAAAATGGGTCCTCTATGATAATCCAAAACGCAAAAGGCAGTGGCTCTCTCAGAATGAATCCCCATGAAGTACAGCTAAGCCAGGTTTACACCCCAAAAAGGCACTTTTGTGTGTTTGGTGGAGTATTCACGGGTCTTTCATTTTGAAGTGCTGAAACCTAGACAAACTGAATGCAGACCTTTACTGTGAACAATTGGATCAAGTAAATCAATCTTTAATTGAAAAGTACCCAGTGATTGTCACCAGAAAGGGCGTTATTCTGCAACATGATAATGCAAGACCGCACTGCGCAAGACGAACCCTGGAAAAAATTAAAGAATTGCGGTGGAAGGTATTGCCTCACCCACCATACTCGCCCGATATTGTGCCATCAGATTTCCATTTATTCCGAGCGCTACAACATTTTCTAAGTGGCAGAAAATTTGAAAATTTGGATGATGTCCAAAATGCCATCTCCAGATATTTTGCTCAAAAACCAATTGATTTTTATGGATCTGGCATTGAAAATTTGTACACTAGATGGCAAAAGGTTGTTGATAACGAGGGTGATTACATCATTGATTAAAAATAAAAACTTGTTAAAAATTTATCTGTTTGTCTATACCCTACTTCCACATCTCTGGGTCTACCCTGTTCCTCACCCTCAGAAGAGGGGGTGGGGGGGAGGGAAGAGATAAACCACAGAACTTATACGCATGTATGCATAACTGATGGACATGGACAACAAAGCTGAGGACGGGGTGGGGGGATGGGGAGGAGGGTGTCAATGGGGAAAAAAGGAGAAACATCTGTAACAAAAATAAATTAATAAAAACAAAAAAAATAAAAATAAAAGAAGGTACTGTTTATTTCTGAAAAAAAAATTATCTGTTTGAATTTAATGTAAACAAACGACATTACTTTCTGGTCCCCCTAATAGTTACACATAATATATATGTAATGCATATTACATACAATATATAGTATATAAATATTATATATAATGAAGTTTAGATGACTAGCTATATCACTTTAAAAGTCAAAACATTAAACTATTTGGCTTGATGTGAACCATAGTTGGCATTTCACTTCTGACATCAGCTCCTAATAGTTTCCCCTCTCCTCATGCTGCTCCAGCTCCACTGACCTCCATAGTGTTTCTCAAATACGTAACAATGTCTCAGACTTTAAGACCTTTGCACTCTCTCTTCCATCTCCCAGGATGCCTTTCTTTAATTTACCTGCATGATTGATGTTTTTGTTTTTTTCAAATCTTTATCAAATATTACCTTTTCAACAAGATCTAAACAGGTTACCCTTTTTAAAATTGCAGCTGTCCTCAACCCCCACTTTAGAAATTATTTTTTCTGTCCCAGATTAATTTATCTGTGTAGAATTTATAACCGCCTAACATACTATGAAATAACTTATTTATGATGTGAACTTTGTAACAATTTTAAGTCTGTCTCTCCTTACTAGTATATAAATTCCAAGAGCAGATATCTGTTTTTTTTTTCACTAATGTACACCCAAACACCCAGAACTGTAATAAACATTAAGAGCAATAAAGTTTCCAAGTGAATTAACATTTCTTATGTAGTCCCTACTTTTATGGCTTGTGTTTTTTCTCTTGTATAATAAATCCTTATCAATCATAACAGGATACAAGTATTCTTTTATATTGTTTGAAAAGCTATACAGCTTTGCTTTTACGATATATGTGTTAAATTCCTTGGAATTCATTTTTATGTGTATGGAGTATGGTAATCATAATATTGTACATTATTTCTTTTTTTCATATAATATATTCAATCCAGGGATGGGCAAAAGTAGGTTACATTACTCACCCATCATTACCTAAAAGATAAATCATAGGTAAGAATACAAAATAAAAACAACAATAATTATAAGATAAATAATATAAATAACTAATGCAATACTTAATAAATAAATAATATTACAAGAATAAACTCTGTTATGTGTGCTCAACTGTAAACCTATTTGCTCCACACTGTATTAAATATTTTTCTAACTGATTCTTAATGTCTACTGTTACATCTGTCATGGATGAAGTTTTCTTTCGTGCTGTTACTGCACTCTATTCTTATTTCTCAAAGTTTTAAGTTAACATTTTATTACCTTACTCCATGAATGAGGTTTCTCTCACATTCTTAATTAATGAGAAACCAAAGATCTTTACTGCAAGTTATGATAAATCTGATCTTTTAATTCAATCTGCGCTAGACCTTCAGGTAACATGATAGTTATTCTTCCCTGCTCCATCATGGTTAGATGTGCGCTAAAATTCACCTGTCTTGGAATACAGAGTGTGCTGTCTCATACATCTAGTTCTGAAGTTCTCCTCAATTCTAAGCCTTCTTTGAGTCAATATTCACTAATTAAACCATAAGCTATTTTTCAAAGCACACTGGGATTCATTTATCTCATATAAAATTACCTTCTTTTTCTGACTCATATTTTATCGAAATGTCTTCATCTCTGCATAACCCAGTACACAGGAACCTAATAAGCATTTTGCTAAATAACAATGTGAATGAATTAAAGAAGACTCAAGATTTATGTGATTGCTCTTGTCCTTTTACAATACTAGTTTATTAAAATAAAATTTACATTTCAAAATCTTGGTGCCTCCAACTATGGGACACTTATTTCCACATCTATTTTGTTTTGAGTGAGGTCTTGGGGATCTGTTTTTCCTTCACAAAATGATATAAAGGTCAAACAGAATTTTTCATTATGTCTACTTCATCTCATCCAAGAATCTAAAAATAGTAGATTAATAGATTTATCTAGCATGCCCCTTGGGCTGATTTGATTTTAACAGAAGGATATGGCATATATAAACTATAGTAGAAACTTCCCTAGAGAGACTTTAAAACTGACCTTTTATGAAAATAATTTAAAATTCTACATTATGATCTTACTGGTGCAGCTCCTTATAATTCTCAAATAATGTTAATGTATATCTGTAGGCTTAATAATGGTTATGGCAGAAGAAATATGTGAAAGAAGGTAATTAATTAAAAAATATAAAATTTACCAATAAAATTCAATGTTCCAAAACTGTTTATATTAATGATAGCTGCATTGGGACAACTAGACAGCCATTTCAGGTGACTGTTTTGAACAAATCCACTCTATTTGGATGACAAATTCTTGTACAGCTTTTAAAGCTCAACTTACTAATTTATAGTTACAGTTTAGATATTTCCTTTTTGTCCAAAGGATTTTACCATCTCTTTCCATCCAAGATAATAATGTTATAATTTAGACTCAAGTGCCACTACCACCCAAGTTCACTAGTAAGCAAAAGACAGCTGCCACTGTGAGTTAAATATATTGTGTATCTTTCCAAGAGGGATTCTGGAGAAGCACGTTGAATAAACACAAGGTCAGCAAACCACTTCTGAAGTTCACAGTTCATTGGGGAAATCAGCAGAAGGGCTGGCTGCAGCTAGAACATATGCTAATCACCTTGGCATCAGTTGCAATTTCTGCCAAGAGGTATCTCTGGGTTGCCATTATTAAAAATGCATCAGCCTCAAGTAGTTACCTTCTAGCTCTTAGATTCAAAAGACCATGCCAGCAACTTAGAGGAGTTTGACATCAAGGGTAATGAGATAAGTCAACTGGGAAGGTGTACTTTATGAGGGTCTTGCCTCCAATGTAGGCAATAAGGTACAGCCTACTTTGGTTTTATTACTCATCTTCATCAGAAACCCCATATTTGCACTGGCTACATATTGGCTAATGGGAAGGCACTTTCCCATTATGAAAAGTTTTACATTTCTAAGAAGATTGGTGATTTTCCTGCAGGATAAGGCCACACAGGAAGTACAAAATATCCTGATAAATCATCTACAAAGTACCCATGATATGATATTGTACTTTTTACTTTTTTACTTTACATTTTATATTGACACAGTTGCCCAATCAGGACTTTAAACATATCCCAACATTTATAAAAAAATAATTACCAAATACTGATTAGAGAACACTGTGCCTAGCATCTATTCAATATTTGATTAATGAATGGAAAGGAACAGGGTTTTCCCAATATTCTTGCCTCCAAAGCATGGGAAGCCACGGTAAACTTTCCTCAAAGACATGTGCTGACATCAACAGTGAAGACATTAGAAGAATTACAAGTCATTACTTCTGAATGAATAGCATTTCCATCTTCCCTGGAAGTTTTCTTTTACTCTTGGTAAACCTTGGGCTTTTGAAGGCAGTACCAGTACTTCCTAAATCAAAAATATTAAGAATAATTTTGTTGAGATGTGGTTTCATTTTTATTTTTATCACCTGACAATGTTTTGTCACAGATGAAAAATCGTGGCTCAGTATTGAAGATTGCCCTGAAGTCCTGGGATGTGTGTCCAGCAGCTCTGAGAGCCGAGCAGGACATGCAGTGCCTCGAGGAGGACTAGATAACCAGTGACCCCTCGGGGTTGTGAACTAAGCTCTAAAGATCCAGCTATAAATGGGCCAAACAGATCACTGCACCTTAGATCCATTGCAGGAAAAAGAATGTTCATGGACTTACACGCCCACAAAATTACTGTTGCCTATAATTGCACTTTGGTGATGTTTGTCTCCATTTCCGTAGTATATTTAAATTTTGCTCTAAATTGACCTGGATAGAAATGTCTAAGATCAAAAGGAAACTGTGAATTAATACTCCAGGAGCCACTCCTTAGAAATGGCTCTTGCCAGCAGCTAGGTCAATTATGTCATCAAAATTAAAGTTGAAACTGCAGAAGTTCCAGAGAGCTGTGTTGCCTTTCAGATGGGTGCAGATGGGTGGCTTATTAATGTTCAAGGATAAAAAGGATTTCATAAGGTATTTTTGGCCAGAAAAATAAAAGGCTCTAGGTAAGAAGATCAGGGTCTTCATTCTGGGAATTTTTTTTTTTTAAACATATGGTCTTTCTTACGGCATTATGTTTTTCTCTGGTGTAAGCTTTTTCACTGAATATTCTGGGCATTATTCTAGCAGAATAGGAGGATAGTTAGGTCACTGAGTTCAACCTAACTACATCCAAAAAGAATATGCCATCTGTGCAAAATAAATAAAGGACATTTTTGTAAATTGGGTTTTTTATCTCTTAAATCATGTGTATTGGTGTGTGTATTGAGACACATGTGTATACAATTGAAATGGAATATATTTTTTAAAAATACGTACCATTCACAAAGTTTTTCAAGATGCATTTAAAAATAGTTTGCTATAAATTTGAGTATGCAAATTTAATGCAATACTTGTGATGCAAGTAGCATTATTATAAATCAATCTTTCTGAACTTCAAGTTGAGAAAATGTGAGGGAAAAAGAAAAATTGATAGATGAAGAATCAAAATTTCTGGAAGATTTCAGTTTAAACCTCAGGGTTTCAATTTACTCATCTGATCTTGGTACTATATTAGATGTCCTTCAAGGGCACTCTAACAAAATATTTCATATTGATGATGAAACTCTATCTATAAATAGTTAACACAAGCCATGATGTAAGGAAAGGGTTCCATGAATGTTTGCTCTTTCCATTCTTTTGTTACATTTAGAGCAAACTCTACTAGGAACTTTCCTAACAACTCAAATTGCAATACACTTTAAGTTTTAAAATTTATTCCTATTGTAGATAGTTGATTTTACATATAATAATTTGTTATTTGAGGGGAGTAGGTGGAAAGGTGTGCTCAGAGAAAGCTTTTCAGGTCTTTCAAAGAAATATATGTAATATATATGATTATTATTATATACATGAGATAATTATCATATATAGAGAATAGGAAATAATGATATATCTCGGGATAGCTATATTTACATTCTAGAGATAATGACATATATTATGACATAAAATGTAACAATCTGCAGAATTTCAAGATGAGGATACTGACAATACTGAGTCTATTTGGCCAATGGAAAAAATATTTCCACACATAATTTAATGATAAATCCCACTGATAGGAGCCTATAACAAAATTCACCATGCAACATTGTTTTGAGAATGTATAGATCTTTTCAAAAATTGCAGAAGACCAAAATTATACTCTTCCCCAAGCAGGTATCACTTATGGGGTTCTCAAATTTATAAGAATGTAATAAATAAAGCATAGCCTTTAAAGTCTAAGTTGTAATTCCATTGTACCTTTGTTTATCCTCTATAATAGAGTTCTTATCACCAGGTATTATAACTTCCTATTTAGGCCATGGTTTCCTACAGTGAGCTGTAACCTACATTTTATCTAACATTGTATTTCAGCACCTGACACTATATTTAATGCATAATAAATAATAAATATCATTTGTGAATAATCAACTCATGAGTGGCCATACCATATTTTGAATCTCAGTTTCCTCATTTTGATCATTGATATAATATTTTAGAGCAATATGTTAAATAAAATTGTCTAGTGTCAAACAGATATATGATTTTTTTCTTTTTGCTCTTAAACATATATTCATATTAACAATCATTTCCTAAGTTCAATATATCCCCATATAGTAAAAAAAATGTTCTGATATGTTTTCAATGACATCTAAATCTGTCAGTGCTAACTGCAAATAACCTCCTTGAACCCTAATTGAAGGGAAGACAATGCTTCATGCTTTATGTACTTAATATTATTTTTAATACAACTATTACAAAGGAAGAAGCAAGCAAACTTACTCACTAACCCTAACATGATGCCATGAGACACATACAGCCTCATGGTATAAGAAGCAGACACATAAAGGGAGACATGTGATCTAGTAACTTGACAGAAAATCTAATCAGTAAGAGTGGAGGAATATAGTCTGGGGAATACAAGGCATGGACCATAGACTCCTTATCTCACCAAGTAACCACTGATTCCTATCTGAAAATGTTCTATTACTCAAAACACCTGTGATGTAATCATTGATTTCTAATATCAATGGTAAAATGCTTCCCATGTGACTGCCCAGGATAAAGGAGAATATTAGGATATTCTTTTTTCCAGGCGGTCTTCTCTCTTTCATTTCTACCTAGCCCTCTCAACAGAGACTGGTAGGCAAGCTTCCCATGAACTGGAATTCACTACAATGGACATGAAACAATAGAAGGATTAAAAGTAGAAAGAGGAAGTAAATTTATTCTCTCTTTCTAGTTATGCAATACTATAACTACAGCAAGATGTCAGTGTAATTACAGTGTAGAAAAACTTCACTACAAAAAGTTGTTTATCCTAAGGAATCAGGTGAGAATGTCGGAAGTATAAAATGACTGCAGAAAGTATGTATTATTGATTTTTGTAACTATTTGTTTTAGAGATTATATAAGTAATATGTATTTGATGTGGGCAATTTGAAGAAAAATATAACAATTTTTATAGCCTCTTTTTAATCTAATTATCAATTTATTTTTAATTTAATTAACATTTTAATATATCCTTTAAACATTTTTCTTTAATATTTTAAGAACATCATTTGGGATACATGCCTCTTATTTAACATATATTACAAGCACTTACTTGGATATATCCTTCATTTACAATTTTAAAGGCTTTGTAACATCCCAGACTCTTTTGGAAACACACATTTAAGAGCTCTCTGTTCTCTATAAAATGGATATTTTGTCCATCATAACTGACTTTGTATTATGTGTCATCTTCTTTTACTTCTGAGATACTCTTAAAATTGGTTAATGCCCTACAAGATGTATTAACAATATTTATTAGTGACCACTTCTTTATTTCTGATATCACTGTTTATACATGAGAAGTTATATGTTTATGTGCATTTTGGGGTCTTTTTTTTTCTCATTTGGTATATATAACTATTTTTACTGTAAGTCCATGTTAGACAAAAACAAATATATGTGATAAAAGGAGTATAATTATTAAGAGAAATTGGCTTCAAAATTAGACTTCCAGAGTTTGAATTCTAGCCACATTACTCAAAAAACTGCATGATTTTGAGCAAGCCACTCAACATCCCAGACTTGATTTTTTTCGTCTATGAGATAGGAATACCATTAGGATTTATTTCCTAAGTTTGATACAATGATTTAATAAAATAATATAAATAAATCCTCTTAGATGAGTTACAGAGTACAAGGCATTCAATACAATTAGCCATTATTCATAGCATTAGTAGTGATATATATGTACATGAAATCCTTAAACTCAAGTCAGATGCTTTTTAAAAATATAGTTAGATCCACAGAAAGTTCAAACCAGTGAAATCTGAGACACAGTTCTTATAGTTGACTGGATGATTTTTCTCAAAATAATGAAATATATGATAAGACACAGAAATAAATGCTTAGTTTCATCTACTATGTAAAAGTGTACTTTTAGGTAAGTTAATATTTTTGCCCTATTTTCAGTTCTTATTGACTAATCCCTAATGTGTGCTTAATGTGGAAGTAGAAATGGTTTGAGGTCAATTATTTTTGTCTTTGGAAATGCTAATATCATATGAATAGTGCTATAAAGTTACTTTTTATTTTTTAATTTTTTAAAGAGAGACTGGAAGGGTGAGAGGGAGAGAGAGAGAGAAAGATTGATGTGAGAGAGACACATCGACCAATTGCCTCTCGCACAGCCCAGAGGCCGGGGATCAAAACCTGCAACCCAGGTTCGTGCCCTTGATCAGGAATCAAACCCGTGACCCTTTGGTCCCTTGGTGGATTTTCTAACTGCTGAGCCAAACTGGCCAGGGCATTACTTTTTATTCTTAATGTAAATATTCATAATAGAAACAAAGAAGCAATCTGTTAAGCCCATGTCCCAGACAACTTGAATATCTTCCAGTTTGATTTTATACATACTGAATACTTGGAAATTATATGATGATTATTATGGTGAAGCAATTGATGCATATAGTTTCAGTCTATCACTGTGTTAAGCCTAATGAAGAATGCATTAACAAGCAAAAATGGGTGGGCATGAAGAAAAGGAAGGGAGGGAGGAAGAGAGGTGTCTATATCTGGGTAGAGGTGCTATAAGAGTTGCTGATTTTCTTAAACTAGACATTAAAAATGTACCAATTAGCTATTTGACTTCAGGCAGATATTGTAAATTCTTTATTATTTTTTCCTCTATAAAATAAATGTTCCCAGTCATTGGGATGTTGTGATAGTGTTACTGGAGGTATGGGTATTCATGTAAAATTAATAAACCATCAGAATAATTTTTATAGTCTTAAACATTTCAATTTTAAAGTTGAGCATGCTCATGCTATTTGGATGGTTTCACTAAAGTAAAACTATTAAAAAATACAAACTTTAGGAAAAATTATATTAAAAGAACTGGCTTAAGAAATAACAGTGAAAGAAGTTTGCAACTTTTTAGGAAAAGATGATTGGAAATGTATATGTCAAAAGTCAAATTGAAGGAACATTATTACATAGGTACCTGTCAGCGCTCTGTCACCTAATTGAATATCCCTGGATATATGACTTAATCACTCTAATCTTCAGCTATCTCTTCTGAAATATTCAGTGGCTGGTCCTTTGTATATCAAATATTAATCTTTTTCTAGTATATTCAATCCTTTCCCTAGTGAGGGTTTTGAGGGAAATAGCTTTTAATCATGTTCTCAGCACATTTGGAATGAACTTTTGTGTGAGTCAGGCACTTCTATAGGAACTAGAGATAAAGAAAGATTAAATAGTACCTTAAGAAAAATCATGGTTTGGAAGATATGAAGCATGTAGTTGCAATACTGTAATTAAATGTTAAATGCTATTGTGTTCAATGTGTTACACAAGCACAGCATTAATGAGACTGCTTAGTTGTAGAAGGCTTCACAGAGGAGAGAGCATTCAGATTTGGACTGGGGTAGTGAGCCGAAATGATACCATTCTTCCTTTAATTCTCTGTTCCATCATAAGGAACTTAATTACAAAATAAACACTTAGATGAAGCTGGTTGACATTGCCTTGACACAAATATAGGATTAAAATGCATAGAGATTAAAGATAAAAGAGTTTGCAAATATAAATCTCAAAAGATGAACTTAGTGCTCAATAGGACTTTTTCTTAAGAATAAAAACATTGTGGTATGATGTCTGTTTATAAAACAAGCAGGTATTCAGATGGCCATCTTTATAGGTTATCAGCTATAACCATAATTTAAGTCAAAAACTTTAAAGTGGAAATAGATTGAGGTACAATAAGAGCTGCAAGAAAAGGGGGAAAAGAGTACTTTTTGTTAAAGAGTTTGCTTCTGCAATATAGATTTTTCAAGTACTTGTATACTCACATTCAAAACATCTTCAGGGATCTAAAATCAGAGCTCACATTTCCATTATAAAGCAAGCATACTTGACTCTCAGTGTCAACCCTTATTTGGGAAACACTATTTTCCCGGAGACAGGGAAGTAAGTTTTAGGGCAGTGGCTTTTAAGATTTTCTCTCCTGGACCCCTGAGTAATGATAAAAGCCATCCTCACAGGTTGTCTCCTAGTTGTTTTCCCACATTATTGAAAGGAAATATATAGCTGCTTCTGAGACTCTATGACTTGGGAACCACTGAATACCAAATTATATGTTTTCATCATTCTCAATTGGTAAAGAAAAATCTGCTATCTAGCATGATCCCAGGAGTGGAATGTTCCCGTTAATCAGATAGTCATATGCTGTACTTCTTCCTTCACTCTTGAAATCAATCTCTCAGCATCACCATCCCTTCCACAGAAGCCCCTAGCCTGTATTTCCAGATGCCCATTGGTTAATATCAGAAATCTACTTTCCCATCATCCTGTATTCTTCATTCACCGGTTCAGTGACCCAGGTAACTAATATTGGCTGTGGTTTTTAGTGTCTTCATTTGAAAAATGAGGGTAGAAATGGTATCTGTATATCTCATCAAATCAAGGTATAGAATATTATTGACATTGCAGAAGCCTTCCTCATGCCTCCTTCTAATATTATTAATCCCAGAAATAACCAATATGCTGACCTCTTTCATGATAGACTAGTTTTCTCTGATATTAAATTATAATTAAATAGAAGTTTACAATGTTTGCTTTTTGTTACTGGCTTCTTTCACTAGATATTATGACTGTGACATTCATCTGATGTTGAGTACAATAGTACCTGTAATTAGTTCATTCTGATTGTTGTATACAATACCATTTTCTTTAACCCAATCTAATGTTGATATACTTATAGTGTATTTCCAGTATGGGACTACTATGAATAATGCCACTATATATACTACTTACATGTCTCTTGGTATATTCTGATTTCATATATACCTAGTGAAGTAATTACTGAGTGACAGGGAATGGTATATGCTCAGTTTTGTAGATTCCGAAAAATAGTATTCCATAGCTGATATACTAATTTATATTTCTACCAACATTGTCTGACAGGTCTAGAATGTTTTTTTCGTACTCAGGGATTTGTAGTCATATTTCATCATGGTTTCAATTTGCGTTTCTCTAATAAACTTACTGGTATTTTAAATATCTCTTTGAAGAAAGACTTGTTCAATATATTTTGCCAATTTTTGAGGTTAATTAATATCTTTATTAATTCTTAGTTTTATGTTTATTCTACACATGAGTACTTTATCTGATATATATATTTCAATACCTTCTTCCATTATTTAACTGGCCTGTTTATTCCCTTATTTGTGTGTTTTGAAGACTATGCCTTTTATTTTATACAGTTTGATTTTCTGTTTTCTCTTTCTTTCTTGTTGGTGCTTCTTGAGTCCTGTCAGAGACATGGACACACATGCCTCTTCAAGGTAAGAAGATGTTCTCTCACAGTACGATGAAGAAACTCTTGGGTCTCTTCCATTTGTGTCTACCATCCATGTGGAATTTATTTATGTATATATGTGTTATATTGGATGTTTCTATGTAGCTATTCAATTGATCTACTTAGGTAAAATCGATAGTTTCCTTTCCTTAATTGTTTTCATTAGTGAGTCATCTTGTGCCGGGATTTCATTTGAGCAAAGGTTCTTAATATCAGTCTAATTCTTAAAATAGAAATGGAATTCTTCAGATTTTTATATTTATTCTTTTTTTTTATTTTTATTGGTTTTAGAGAGAGAGGAAGGGAAAGGGAGAGAGATAGAAACATCGATGAGAGAGAACATTGATCTGCCGCCTCCTGCATGCCCCACTGGGGATTTGGCCCACAACCTGGGCATGTGCCCTGACCAGGAATTGAACAGGTGACCTCTTGGTGCATGGGTCAAGCTCAACCACTGAGCCACGCCAGCCGGGCTATATATATTCTTATATTAGTTTTTATGTTATACTTTTTCTGGTATAATATTTGCTTCATCTAAGTTACTTTCCTTGTTGACAGGAAGTTATTCACTCTGTCTTCTTGGTATACTTTTTACGTCTATGGTGATATGCCTTTTTATATTTCATAATGAGAATTTGTGTATCCCAGTTTGATTAGTCTTTCTAAAAATATATCATTTGTATTAATCTTTGATGTAAAAAAGCTTTTAGCTTTTAACTTTCTCTATTTTATTCTAATTTGCCTTAATTGCATAATTATTTTAGCGTTATCTTTAATGCATAAAATTCCTTGTATAAGCATCCTTGTCACAAGCTTTGAGATATATTTTTTCATTTACATTAATTTCAAAACATTTTATAATTTTCTCTCTGTTTTCATTTTTTGACCCTCTAATTAGGAAAAGGTATATTACTTAATTTCCAAATATACTGGGATTTTCTAGTTATCTTATTATTGATTCCCTGTTTCGTTCTACTCTAGATAGATTACATATTCGGTATGAGTTTGAAACATTAAAATTAGCTGAGCCAAATTTTGGTAATAGTTCCTTAACCACTTTTTTTTAAAAAATGCACACTCTACAATTGTTGAGTGCTATTTTCCATATGTCAGTGTTGTTAATTGCATGGTTCAAGTTTTCTATATTTGAAAAGATAGTTTTCTATTCTTGTTACTAAAGACAGTTTGTTAACATTTTCTAGTGTAATTTTGAATTCTCTTTATTTATTGGTTTGTTTTTACTTTATATATTTTAAGGCCATGTAATGAGATACATATAAATTATAATTGCTTTGTCTTAGTTCTAAATTGACCCCTTTTTATAACTGTTTTCTTTTTATCTTCTTTAATACTTACTATCCCAGAGTTTATATCTTCTTGTTTCAACATAGTTATACCAGTTTCCTTTTAAATGGTGTTCCTATCGTCTATTTTTCTTAGTTCTTCTTCTAACTTCTGGTGAGCTTGTGTTTAAGATGCGACTCTTACATATAGAATACATTTGCTTTTTAAAATCTGGTTTACAGTCTTTGACTTGTAACTATAGCATTTAGTCTTCAAATTAAATGTAATAATTTATATAATTGGTTTAATCTATTTTTCCCATTTACTTCAAACTTGGTTTCATTACTCCTTTGGTTTCTGACTTTCACTGTTTCAGCTGAACAATCAGCTATATAACACTTGTGTACACATTTAAAGGTAACGCTCTCATTTGTTTATCTGGCTATTAGAATATACTCTCTACATCTTTGTTTTTCACTGGTTTTCTTGTGATAAGAACTGGATGTGATTTCCCTTATAAATATTAAATGTGTTTGACTTTAGTAGTGCTTCAGTAACTGAGACAAGAGTGGTGTCATTTGCTGAAATAGAGAAGATTTGGATATTTATGGAAGAAATAAAAAATTAATTTTAGACATATTGATATTGAGATTACTATAGATTTTATCTCAAGGACTGTGTAAGAGCAGATCATAGAAATCTAGAATGCAACAGGGTGGGCAAGCAGATATATATAATTACCTAAAGATAGAGTAGATCAAGAAAAGAGGAGCATGAGAGCCGTACAATGGTGTGTCTTAGAGTTCATAAAAGGGAGGTGAAATTGACGGCAAACCAGAGTGTTATGTCCTATGCATCAAGAAAGTAATAGAAGAGAGAGTTTAAAAATATCTAAATTGGCTCAGCCGATGTGACTCAGTGCTTGAGCATTGACCCATGCACCAAGAGGTCACTGGTTCGATTCCCGGTCAGGGCACATGCAAATTGTAGGCCCAGTCTCCAGTGGGGGGCATGCTGGAGGCAGCCAATAAATGTTTTCTCTCATCAATGTTTCTGTCTCTCTCTCCCTCTCCCTTCCTCTCTCTCTCAAAATCAATAAAGAAAAAAAAATTTAAAAATAAAATTAAAACTTTAAAAAATATCTAAATTGTATTTAAAGGTGATAATTGACTTTAGACATGGTGGAGAACATTAGCAACCTAGACACAAGTGGGTTTGGTATAATGTTAGGGGGAAACATATCTAGTTGGCTAGAGATAATGAGAGAGTAGGAGGTACTGAATTAGAGGCAAATAACATAAAAATTTTTTCTAAAGCTTTTGGTGAAGATAAGGAGTTCTAACTGAATTATAGTGGTTGATATATGTGGTGTTAAGGGAGAGTATTTCTGTAACAGGCAATGCTAACATTAAGAATTTTGTAATGGGTGTCACTACATATAATCTCATCTGATGTAATCAAAGAGCCATGGAGTAACAGGTTGGAATTCAATACAAAGTATAGGAATTGTTCTTTATTAGACACTCTATGGATTGAATTGTGTTCTAATTAAAGTTCTAAGTCTCCAGAACTGTGAGATAATAAATGTATATTGTTTTAAGCACCCCCCACCCCCGTTTGTGGTACTTTATTATGGCATCTCCAGGAAACTAATACAGAGGCCAAAGCAATTTTTCATTACAAAAAGGAAAGTTAAATTACATGGATCTTGATTGGTTACTCTAGTTGGTGAGATAAAAATATGATCCTTTCTAATACTTCTCAATCAGTAAATTAAGAAGCAACAGAAAATAACAAATAATAAGTAAAGGGAAGGAACTTTGATGTTTTGAGTAGAGAAAAGAAGGCAAGGTGTGGTCAACTCAGAGTGCACAATTCAATGGGAGATGAAGAAATTTTGCTGACAGTGCTGAGAGCCCATATGCAACTTATTTAAGTTGGGACATGTGAGCTTGGCTTTATCTTTTGATTTTAGCTATGCTCAGCTTTTTTGAATCAAGGTTGAAATTTTATAAAGGGTAAATGCCAAGGGAGAATGGGGCTAGGCCACTGTGGATGTATCCGGGAGTATAACACATGTCAGGTGACGAAATCCTATCTAGCAAGGAGAGCTGTAAGAATAAGACAATGGGAAATATAATTGTGGTGGAGTCCATCAGTGGGTGGACTTAAAATTTAGTTGGGAGGGTTATTTAGAATATATGAGTAGGGAGTATGGGAAATTTGTTTGAGGATGGGAAGCTTGTAATCAATATTGGGCAGTGGTGCAGTTAATTTTGAAGAGTTGCTTTCCAAATGTTTCTATTTAGGGAGTACATGCAAAATGAAAATGTATACATGTCAAGCTGAGGTCAACAGATAGGATTCCTTTCCTTCAGAGCAGCAGAGACCCTAGTCACTGACCCCTCAGTCTGTGTGACATTAATATCTGAGATAAACTAGTATCTTAATAGTGGCACAAATGCATGCCACAGCAAGATGGTGAGACACTCTGGCTTAGAGTAAGACCATGGAAGCAGATGACTGAGGTGAATTCTGTTGGCATCAGGTAAAGAAGCTGAGAGGTCAGGGTGTTGGATGGATCATATATTTCAACATAGACGTTGAAATATAAGAACTGATAGTCTAAATAATGATGGCAATAAAGATGGTAAGGAAGGTGTTAGTATCTGCAGTAAAAAACAAAAGTACTCTTAGATTTGGTAGACTGGAGAGTATGAGTGGTATAACTGATAGTACATGTTTCAATGGAACTCAGGTTTTTAGACAAGTGACCGAAAGAACAGTGTGCAATTGTAAGAGGTAGCAGGCTTGACTACCTCAGGGTAGTCTTACGTTGACTGGTGTGCAGTGAAAAATTAACAGCTGACCACTTGACGGGGGCACAGTTGAATCAGAATGAAGAGAATTTGAAAACTTCTAGTTAGACTAAAAATACATATTATTTAAAATGAGCAAAAGTTAAGGTTATAGAGGATTTTGCTCAACCCTGAACATGAGTGTTCATTAATACCTGGGAGGCTTTTCCTGCTGGTGTAAAGCATCATGAACTATTAGGAAATAGATCATTCTAATTAATGCCACCTGCTAGGAACTAGTCTCTCGGGCAGAGTTTTGTGATGAGGTGGGCATAATTGAGGATGGGGCATGTTCGACCTATGTATAGACTTACCATATTTAGCTGATAAAAATACAGGATATTCAATTACATTTGAATTTCATATAAACAACAAATAATATATTTTAGTATAAGTGGGTCCCAACTACTGCGTGAACATATTTGAACTAAACATTATTTGTTGTTTATACAAATTCAGTGTTAACTGGGCATTCTATCTTTTATCTGGCAAACCCATTTACATACAGGTTCTGATTTTTTTCAATTCTTTTTTATCCTTGTATCTCAGTTTGGATCATTTCTATGGGCATATCTTCAAGCTCACTGACTCTTTCCTTAGCCCTGTCCAACTGACTGATGAGTATATAAAACACATTCTACATTTCTGTCAGTGTTGTTTTTAATTTCTAACATTCCCTTTTGATTCTTTTTTCCATCTCTGATTACATTACATATTTGCTTTTGTATGTTGTCTACTTTTTTTCACAAGAGCCTTAATAGTTTGATCAATTATTTTATACTCTGTCTTATAATTCCAACATTTACGTCATAGCTGAGTCTGGTTCTGTTGTTTGCTTTATCTCTTCAGAATGTGGTTATTTTATTTTTACTTTTAAATTTTTTTGTATTTCCTTCTTCTTTTTTCTAAAAGCTAGCAGTAATATACTAGGTGGGAGAAACTAGGTAAAAGGCCTCTAGTGGGAGGATAATTGGCATCATTTGAGATCAATTGCTAGAAGCTGGGCTACAAAGTTGGCTGCAGTTGTAGGTCTAATGCCCTTGTTTTTGTCTCTCCTGTTGTCTTTGTACTTCCATAAGAAATCTTCTTCAAACAAGGAGCATGCCTTGAAACTCCTTCAGCTGAATCCACTGTTATTATTCTGCAGCCCTATTGATGTGGTTGTAAGGCAATGGGAAAGGGAGCTCTTATAAGGTCATGATTAAATTAACTTCTTTTGGTGGGTCTTTGTCCCTGGGCTATAGTGACCCCTTCACAAGTGTTTCTTGTTTTCCCACCCTCCCTAAACAACAGGCAGAAAGGTCTGGCATGGCTGTGTTAAATAAATTACAGTGTCCCTCCAGGTGAGATAAGGCTCTCCAAAAGTCCTATCACCTGGACAGTAAGCATTTATAACTGTTGAATCCTCAGGAGGGATTTCAAGATGGTTCCTTTTCGTCTCAGCCTCAGGGGATGTCTTTTGGATCTTCCTGGTGAGAACTTGGAGGGATTCCTGGAGGTAAAACCCATGAAAAGTGTGCCTCCCCCACAAGACTGCAAATTCCTGGAGTTTCTCGCTCTCCTGCTAATCCCCATTCAGCATCCAGCAATTCAAGTGCGCCACCAGCTACCCTGGCTCTTACTCCAGGTAAACAGATCTTGACTGTGTTCCTTGTATACACTTATCTCTCCAAAATTTGGGGTGACAGCTTGTCCTGCAAACTCATTTCTCTGGTGAGTTGAAGAAAAGTTGTTGCTTTTCATTTTGCTCAGCTTTATTTTCTTGTTGAAAGGATGGGAAGGATGAGTACCAAGCTTGGCACATATCGGAGCTGAAATTGCCTTTTGAAACTAACTATGCTTATTGTCAAGTCATACCTTCAGATATGGGGTCTTTTGGCTATTTTAACTTTCTTGCAAATAGTAGAATGAAGGCAATGCTTTAAATGTGTTGGTTGTTCTTATATGTGCATGAAACAACGGAAATGACTACTTCAACACATCAATGGGGGTTTTCTCTGGGAGGTCAATTTTATTTTTTAAAATAATTTTTATTTAAATAATTTATTATTTTTAAATTTTTCTGTATTTTATACACTATAATAATTGGATACATTTTTGTAATAGCAAATATTATTTATAAAATGAGGATACAATCTTTGCAGAAAGGGTGCGTTTTTCTATGATAAGCACAGGATGCTGAGGAGAAGAGAAAACCAGGAAACTGAGGTTCTCAATAGCACCTTTCGCAATGTCTATGGCAATGATACAGTATTGCAGTTTTAAACAATATTATGCTGTAAACGTAAGCTATTGAAAGATTGTCGTGGTCTAAGTCCTTGAGGTGTTTGTGTGTGTTTCATAGGACCCGATATGCACATTGCTGTGGCTGTTTTGGAAGTAGCATCTTATCTGAATGCAGTTATCTGAAATGAGAAAAGACATAGTCACAGTTTCCATAAAAGCTGTGTGATGAATTCCCTGAAGACAGCTGGACTGGTACTGGGAATGTGAGCTTTTATTTACACTGACCCAGATTTGCATCCCAACTATGTTAACTGTCACATTTAAAAAGTCACCTCCCTAGATCCATTTATCCTTCCTCCAAGTTACGCTGGTCATGATTCTTTCCTTTTATCATAGCTCCATCTGTTACTTCTTTGCTACTCTTTATGTCTGTCCTTTGTGCTATTACAATTATATTTTACAAATAAAACCCCAAATAATCAAATCTCCAAATTCATCTCCAGATATACAAAGCATTTCATAGTCTACCTATTTCCTGTACTTCTGCAGACACTTCTATTGATCCTTCTTCCTACCTCCAAATATCAGTTGTCTTTTATGGCCATAGCTTTTCCCTCTATCTGCTCCTGCATATTTGCCCTTCAGAGTTCTACCATTCTTATAGCTCTTAGCCATGTCTGCTATCATTAAGAACCACTTCCAGGTCACTGTATCTTATACCCCTACTGTTATTTTTTTAGGTCAGGACATTATGTCTAGACAACCATTATTAACTCTTTGCTTCATTGACTAGTTTGTGAATCCATAGAATTGAGAAATTAGACACACACACATACACTCAAATTTGTATCACTCATGGTGCTTAGTCTAGTGTTTTGTCCATAGTAAACTTTCACTATATAGTCTGCCCGGGCTAAATTTTACATTGACTGAAATGTTGCCCATAAAGTATATTGGATTATTCCCAGACCATCATGATCTCATCCCACAGCAAACCTCTCTAAACTCTCGTTGGAGGCTGCTTCCTTCACCATTGACTAGAAAGAAAAAATAATAACAACTTAATATTTTAATGCATTTGGTCAAGTCAGTCAGAGAGGTTTTGGGCCAGGCAGTCCATGTTTTCTCGTTTCCAGTACTGTTGCTGAGCCCAAGCTGTACCCAGGGATTTTTAGTTGGAAATCACCAGAATAATACTAGGCTACTCAAGGATCTTATAGAATGGGGACAGATTATAATTAAACAAAATTGTGAGCAATTACATATGTCATAAAGGACCTCTATTAGGGCATGACAAGTGCTTCAATTACCTGAGGTTTTTTTGTTTTTGTTTTGTTTTTTTTAAACATTAAAAGGACTTTGGTCTTTAAAATATTAGTTTAATGATGAACAAAACAGACCCAGAGACATAGAAGTAGGGTACAGACTGACAAACCTCAGAAGAGGTGGGTGGAGGGGGGAGAGAAGAGATAAACTGCAGAACTTATATGCATGTATATGTAACCATAGACAACAATGCTGGGGACTGGGCAGGTGGGGGGGTGTATTGGGAGGAGGGTGTCAATGGGGGAAAACGGAGAAACATTTGTAACAAAAATAAATTAATTTTAAAATTAAAAAAATTATAAAATAAGTAAAAAAATAAAATATTAATATATTTTCTGTTTACCTGCCATTTCTTCTGAAAGTAATAAAAACATAATATTCACATAAGTATGTTAAATCTTGCTTTAAAATATAATGGAGTGTATCATTCAGCAAGGGCCTATAATCCTTTGACTGAACCTAGAATGCAGAAGCATCAATGTTGTCTATTTGAACTCTCCCCTACTTTTCTCACATTAAATTTTTATATGTACATTTGTATAAATATAAATACACAATTTTCCTCTTGCTTTTCACTTGTATCAATTTTATTTCTACCATAAAAATATACAAATAAATTAATCTCCTTGAGTAGCTCAAATACATTCTATTAAAAGAAAAGTATCTTCTTTTGACATTCAAACCATATCATTCAATATCCAGTTTCGCTCCAAATCACCCAAAGCCCATTCACCTGTCTTGTCTTGACTTTACCTCCAAAATCCGTAGTACCTATGTGCACTGACTCTAACATTCCTTTCCAAGTCTTGTGGAGCAATCAACTGTGAATAAAATAACCAGTTATTTGATTTCTCTATTTGGTATTAATCTTTATATCAAGCTTTTTCTATATTTACTCCAAGAAATATAAACTACATTTTCAGGGAAACTTCAAAATAGTTAATGCCTTGTCACAGAAGGGAAGAAAACTTTAGGAGAAATAGTCTATATTATAGACTATGAAATTTATATGTGGCTTCTCCAAAGTGAATAGAAAGAAAAGTAAATGTATGTTGTGGAAGTATCAGCCTTGTGAGCGTGTGTGAACAGGGAGCAGGGCTGGTAAGCAGAGAAAAGGAGAGGTATTTAATCTTTGATATCATACTTTCTGTATCTACTTGGGAAAGTTCTGATTCCCAGTTTATAATGTACATTTTTTATTTGAGGGAAAAATTTTAATGTTAAACTCATCCTTTTTTTTTTTTGTATGTCTGTAATGATTGTGTATGACTCCACATTTTTAAAAAATGATTTTCTTTTCAGCACTTAGAAGATACTGTCTTCTGACTTTTCTTGGTACTGTTGTGAGGTTTACTTTAAGTCTTAATCTTGTTTCTTTGTAAGCAGCCTTTCATTCTTTTGATTACATTTAATACTTTCTCTTTAAATTTTTATGGTTTGCCATTTTGCTTAGGAATGGACTTTTTCTTTTTCTTTTTTCATTGATTGTTTACAGTATTATAGATTTCCCCCTTTCCCTCCTTTGCCCTCTCTACTCAGCCCCTGCCCCACCCCAGGCCTTCCCCACACTATTGTCTGTGTCCATGGGCAATGCCTATATGCATATATGTTCTTTGGTTAATCTGTTCCTGTCCCCTCCAGACCCCTCCCCTCTGAGATCTGTCATTCTGTTCCATGCATCCATGTCTCTGGACCTATTTTGTTTGTCTGTTTATTTTGTTTATTAATATCAACATATAAGTGAGATCATGTGATCTTTGTCTTTCTCTAACTAGCTTATTTCACTTAGCATAATAATCTCCAGGAGTTCTACCAAACCAGAAAAACATCAAGTCAATGGAGGCAGGAGTAGCTTGAGGTTTCCTGGGTCATGTAATCAGCATATATTTAACACAAAATGCAGGTGAGGGAAGACCCAAAGTTAGTAATTTTTAGAAGATTCATGTGACTTCCAAGAACCAAGGTGAATAAACTAAGTTTCTAATTTGCGTTTTTTTTTCTTCTGAAGACTGATTTATTTTAGTCTATCCTTGTAATGATGGTAAACATATTTGTGGTTCCTAGCTTTGTTTTAAGAGTCCCAATATCCTTCCTATCTTTTGTTATCTATCATTTCACTCCTTTAACTTTTGGGCTGCTAAAAAGCACTCCTATACAATACAGAAATACTGGATATATAACAATGTAAATATAAATATTTGTAATATATATTTGTAATATATATTTGCTAGCACTATCAGTGTAATATCCTATTACTGTCTCCACTCATCCGTTTTTATCCCTAGAGAATGTTTCTTACTTTTTGGCCAAAATCATGGTGTTAGAAAGATAGTTTTTTAGATTTTATTAGGCATTTTTATTTTGTACTAGTATGGGTCATAGTATTGCATATTGCTGCACATAGAATAATTTTTGCATTGTATTAATAATACTTTTTATTATTATAATTGTGGATTCACATGCAGTTATAAGACAGGATATGAAGAGTTCTGAAACACCTTACCCAATTTGCAAATGGTCACAATTTGAAAAACTATAAAGCAGTATCACAACTAGGATATTGACATTAATATAAGCCATTATTAATGTTTTAATTTTCCCAGTTATGCTTGCTTGTATTCACGTGCGTTGTGTGTGTGTGCTTAAGTGTACACATTTTATTAACTGAGTAGGTTTGTGTATTCACTATTAAAGTCAACATGTCGAACAGTTCCATCACCACAAACATCTTTCATGCTGCCCTTTTATAGATATACTCACCTCTCCTATTTCTCCACCTTCCTCCTATGCACCCCTCTCCAACACTTGGCAATCTCTTATCTGTCCCCCATTTCTAAATATAGCTTGTCTTTCCATTCTTTTCACCTGGTCTTACACAGTGCAACAGTTCTTAAACTGAACCTCAACAATTTTTTTTTTATTATTTTTTTATTTTTAATTTTTTTTTTTTTTTATCCTCACCTGAGGACATTTTTTAATTTTTTGTTCAGATAGAGTGGGAGGGAGAGAGGGGAAGAGAGAAAGAGAGAGAGAGAAACATCGACGTGAAAGGGACACATCGAGTGGCTGCCACCCACACGACCAACCAGGGCCGGGGACAAACTGCAACCGAGGTACATGCCCCTAGCGGGAACCGAACCTGGGTCTCTCTGGACCGCAGGCCGATGCTCTAACCGCTGAGCCAAACCGGCCAGGGCACAACAATTTTTTTTAACTTATCAATTACTTCTTTTATGAATTATATTTTTGTGTCAAGCCTAGTAGCTTTAATCCTAAATCCAAAAGTATTTCTCCTGTTTTATTCTGAAACATTTTATACTTTTGTGTTTTACATTTAATCTGTGATCCATTTGAGTTAATTTTTGTATAAAGTGTGAGGTTTAGATCAAGGAGTAATGTTTCCCCAGGTGTTTTCAGTTGTTCCAACACCATTTGTTAAAAAAAACTGTCATTTCTCCATTGGATTGCTTTTGCACCTTTGTAAAAAACCTCTTAAACATTTGTGTGGGTCTGTTTCTGGGTCCTCTATTCTGTTCCTTGAATTATGTGCCTATTCTTCCACCAAACACATGCATTCTTGATTACTGTAGGGATTTAGTAACCCAGAGCTAGGGCAGTGGGATTCCTTCCACTTTATTCTTTATTGTAGGTATTTTTTTCGGCTATTTTAGGTCCTGTGTCATTTCATAAAAATTTAACATAAGCTCATCTGTATCCACAAAAATCTTGTTGGGATATTATAGAAATTTTATTAGCCTTGTAGATCAGTTTGGGGAGCATTGACATCTTTATGCAGTCTTCCAATCAATGAATGTACTGTAACTATTTATTTTGCTGTTTGATTTCTTTCATTAGCATTTTGTAAAACCGAGCATACAGGTTCTAGATAAGTTTTATTAAGTATATATCATATTTTGTTAAGTATTTCATTTGTTTTGTAGTGATTATAAATTGTATTTTTAATTTGTTCTGCATTGTCATTGTTCATATACAGAATTGTAAATAATTTGTGTGGGTGGATCATGTATCCTGCTGCATTGCTAAATTTATCTCTAAGAGGTTTTTTGTGTTTGTTTTCATCTAGATTCCTGTGGACTTTCTTAATAGATCATTACACCATATACTTATAGGGACAATGTTTTTACCACTATGTACACGTTTTCCGTGTCATTGCAGTAGCTAGAATTTCCTCTATCATATTGAACGTGAATGGACATCCTGGCCTTGTTCCTGATCCTGAGGGGAAGCAATTAGTCTTTAACCATTTACAGAATGGTGTTAGCTTGGAGTACTGTTTTTGAAGATATTCATTATCAAGTTCAGATAATTCCCCTGTATTAGGACCATGCTAAGAATTTTATCATTCATGAATGTTGAATTTTGTCAAATGCTTTTTCTGAACCAATTGATAAGATAATGTGATTTTTCCTTTTTATATAGTGAATTATACTGATAGATGCAAGTTTGGATTAACACTTGGATATTTCTGTAATATCATTTAGCCATGGTATATAATTTTTTTATGAACTGTTGATTTTTTAAAAATTTTTGTGTATAAGTACTGTTTTGGCAAATACATGAAATATTTTATATATAGTTTTTTTTTTTTTTTTTTGCAGCATCTGATTTTGGTATCACAGTAATTGTGATATTAAATTTAATAGGATTTTTTTGTTTTTTGTTTTTTTCCATTTTCTGGAAGACATTTTATAAAATTGGAGTTGATTCTCCTGAAAGTGTTTGGTAGAATTCTCCAGTGAACCATCTGGTCCTGGAAATTTCTTTTTAAGAGTGTTTTAATTACAAATTCAATTACTTTAATTGATATAGGATGACTCTAATGATCTATTTTATCTTGGTTCAGTGTTGGTAGTGTTTTGTTTGTAAGAAGTTGGTTTATTTCCCTGAGTTGGAACCTACAGTTGTTAGTAGTATTTATTTAGGAACCTAATGAATTTTGTAATATTTATTTATTATCTTTTTAATGGGTGCAGGAAATGTGATATCTGATATTTAATTCCTAATGTTGATGATTATGTATTTCTGGTTTTTGTCAGTCTTAGAGTTTTATTTTAAAAAGTTTAATAACCAGCTTTTGTCTCGATTTTTAAAAAATTTTTTCTTTTCAATTTCATTGCTCCGTTATTATCTTTATTATTTTCTTCTGATTACTTTGCTCTACATGTTCTCTTGAGGTACAAAATGAGATTATTAATTAGAGAAAGTTTCTTATTTCTAATGTTATGATTTCTACTTTCAATTCTGTGAAGATTAATTTTTCTATGATTTCAGTTATTTTAAATTTGAGTTTCATTTCATGTCTCAGAGTTCTTGAGGATTGTTTTATAAATGCTGGAAAAAATATATACTCGGCTGCTGTTAGGTTTACAGTTCTACACATGTTAATTAGGTCTTGTTTGCATTTTTTATATCTATATTCTTGCTTAATTTTGCCCAGTAGGTCAGTTTATTATTTGTTGCAATTGAAGTCCACAGCTTAAATTGTGGATTGGTCTCTTTCTCCTTTCAGCTCTGTATGTCTTTGCTTTATGTACTTTGAGTCTTTTTGTTTGGTATACTTAAGTTTAGGATTGTTAGGTCTTCCTGGTAGATTGAGGTAAAAAAAAAATATCATTGTGTAAATTCTACTCTTTGTGGTGATAATCTTTGTTCTGATGTCTGTTTTTGTAGATGTTAATATCAAAATTTCTAACTTTGTTAATGTTATAATATTTTCATTGTTTCAACCTATTTATGAAATTATATTTGTAGTAAATTTCTTATATACAGCATATAGTGGGTGACTATTTTTTAACCCACTCTGCCTATCTCTATCTTTTGATTGTTATGTTTAGACAATTTATACTTACGGTATTTATTGATATATTCGAAGTTCTGTGTGCTAGTTTATATTTTCCGTCTGCTTTTTTTTCCTGGTGCTTGTTCCTCTATTTCTCTTTTCTTGTCTTCTGTTGGTTACTTGAAGTTTTTTATACCATCATGTTTTTTAATAGTTTCTTATTATCACTTGGAATATTTTTAGAATGGTTTCAATGGATTTTGTAAAATATATATGATGCATCACCATTAATTGGCATCATAATTTATCATCTTGAATAAAATGTGGAAATCTTAATTCCATTTAGGTTACTTTACCTTCCCCATGATTGAATAACACTGTCTTGAATGTCAGCTTGTGTTACAACACATATTTCATTCATCAAATATGATTTGTAAAACTCAGGAGGATAGTTTGTTTATAGCCACATTTCTCCCTTTCCCCATGATATTCTTCCTTTCTGATGCACTAAGTTTATTTACTTTTTTTGTTTGTTTTTCTTAACTTTCTGGGTCAATTTATTTTTTTCTTAAATTACAAAGGGTGTTCTCTTGGTGTGGTATATTCTATTGCTTTTAATAAATGTATCCACCATGGTAATATCATAGAGAATAGGTTAATCTCCCCCAAATCCTTAGTTCTGTGTATTCATCACTCCCTCCCATTAACCCCTGGCAACAACAAACTGTTTGTCTCCATAGTTTTGCCTTTCCCAGAATATTATTTTATTGGAATCATGCAGCATATAGTCTTTTTAGATTGGCTTCTTTTACTTAGTTACATGCATTTATAGTTACTCCATGTCTTCTTAGGGCTTGACAGTTCATTTCTTTTTAGCATGGAATAATATTCCATTATCTGAATGTACCATAGTTTATTCATCTACTGAAAGATTTCTTGATTGCTTCCAAGTTCTGGTAATTATGAAGAAAGATTTTTAAGCATTCATGTGCAGGTTTTTGTGACAACATATATTTTCAATTTAGTTGAGGAAATATCAAGAGCACGTTTGCTGAATTATGTGAGAAAAGTATGTTTTGTTTTGTAAGACCGCCAGACTGTCTTCCAAAGTGGCTGTACAACTTTGCATTCTCTCCAGAAGTGAGTGAGAACCTGTTCTTCCTTATTCTCACCAGCATTTGGTGGTGTCAGTGTTTTGGTATTATCATGTATAATAGTATCTCATGTTATAATTTGCATTCCGTAATGACATATGATGCAGAACATATTTTTGATTTGGTTTTCTCTCATTTCTTATATCAATTATACATTTTGTAAAGACTTTTTTTTAGTGATTGCCATAGAATTTGCAACACATACTTAAAACTGATTCCAGTCCACTTTCAAGTAACGCTATACTGCTTCACATGTGATTCAAGTACCTTCGTTTTAAACACAAATTCTACTTTGTTCATGGATTGGAAGAATTAACATCATTAAAATGTCCATATTACCCAAAGCAATCTATAGATTCAATGCAATCCCCATCAAAATACCAACAACATATTTCACAGAACTAGGACAAATATTTCAAAAGTTCATATGGAACCAGAAAAGACCCCGAATAGCCACAGCAATCTTGAAAAAGGACAATGTAGGTGGGATCACAATACCGGATATCAGGTTATACTACAAAGCTACTGTAATCAAAACAGCCTGGTACTGGCACAAGAACAGGCATTTAGACCAGTGGAACAAATTTCTAACTTTTCTCCCTCATATCATGACTTTCCTTCATTTCATATATGCCTATGCATAATAAGCATACATATAAGTATGAATGATTAAATACATAGTTGCTATTTTTTTGAAAAATCTTTATGAGCTAAATTAAGAATAAGAAAAATATTTTTATTTTACTTCACTTATTTCTTCTCTGGTGCCCTTTCTTCAGGTTTGAGTTTCTGACCTCTATCCTTTTACTACTCTTTGAAAACCTTTTTAAAAATTGTTTCCGGCAAGTTAGGTCTACTTTCAACAGATTCTCTCAACTTTAGTTTCTCTGAGGAAGTCTATTTCTCTTTCAATGTTGAAGGATAATTTCACAGGACACAGAATTTCAGGTGGTTGTTTTTTTCTCTCTCAGTATTTTAAGTATTTCACATTATTGTCTTCTTGTTTGCCTATTTTTCACAAGAAGTGAGATATTTTTACCTTTGCTCTGCAATATTTTTCCTCCGAATTCTTTCAAAAATATTTTCCTAATTTTTTATTTTTTGGAGCTTGAATACAATATGCCTATATGCGTTTTTGTTTGTTTTTTCAATTAATTGTGTTTGGTGTTCTCTGAGCTTCCTAGATTGATGGTTTATTGTCTGACATTTACATGGGAAAATTCTCAGACATTATTTCTTCAGTTTTGCCTCTGTTCCTTTTTTCTCTTTCTGCTTCTTCTGGTGTTTTTGTTATGTGTATGCTACACACATCTTGTAATGTTGTTCCATAGTGTTTAGATATTTGTTACATTGATTTATAAGTTATATTTTATTTTGCTTTTCAGTTTTGGTAATTTCTCTTGAGATATTCTTCAGCTCAGAGATTTGTTTCTCAGCAGTGCCCAATCTATTAATGAGCCTATCAAAGTCTTTCTTTTATTACTATTGTTTATTTCTAGCATTTCTTTTTATTTCGTAGAATTTCCGTCTTTCTGCTTACATTATCCATCTGTTCTTGAATGTTGCCTGTGTTTTTCATTAACGCCTTTAGCATATTAATTGTTAAAAAAAAATTTCAGGTCTGATAATTCCAAAACTCTACCATATCTAACTTGGGTCCTAATGCTATTCAGGATCTTCAGATGTGTTTTTGCCTCTTGGTTTGCTTTGTATTTTTCCTGATAGCCAGATAGAATGTATCAGGTAAGAGGAAGTGCTGCAAATAGGCCATTAGTAGTGTGGTGAGGCATGCGATGAGGGGAAGAGTTCTTCTATGATTAGATTTCAGTATTTTAGTGAGCATATGCCTCAAAACTGAACTTCATGAAGTGTTCTCAATTTTTTCTCCCCCTTTTGGTGGTGCAGTATGGTTAGAGTGCACTGGAGTGGGGTGTTAACCTTCTCCCAGGTCAGTTATGCTCTGGTAATGATGACCCCCAACAGGCTAGGTTCCTACTAACTAGTTTCTCCTGAGGGCAGGCCTTGTTAAGAACATATATTTCTGGTATATTTCATTAATGTTTCCTTTTCCTGTCCTGCTGACAGAAGCACCACACAAGTTTCTCCATAAATTTACTGAGTATCTAGTCAAACTCCTGCAGATAAATTGCAGTATTGAGGGGATCCCTCTTTGATGGGACTCCTCTGGAGATTTTGACTCTTGAGTTTTCTACTCTGAGACAGCAGCAATTTGTCAATTATAGTTCAGATGTCCCTATCCTGATACTGGTTCATAGGGCAGTTGACACTCATAAGTTGGCTCCAGTAAACCTTGACTCCCTATATTTGCCTGTCTGTCTCTTTGATCGTGAGGGCAGTGATTTGCCCTGTGTCCTCACCTCTCTGACAGATCCTAGAAGCGTTGATTTTTCACTCTGTTCGACTTTTTTACTTATTGTTTGAACTAAGTGGTGACATTTGGCTTTTCTCCCTGGATTTTTAAACTCTCAGATTAGACATACTATGCCCCCAGCATTTTGTCAATTGTTGTTGATGGTTCCTTAGCCCAGCACTGGTTCTCAGGAAGGCATCTGCTAGTAACTTTCCATTCTGGTAAATTCTGCTCCAAAAATTTGTAAGATTTGTATCTGCCTATCTGTCTCCAATTTAGGGGGACAGCAGTTCGCCCTTTGGTATCATCTTTCTGATGGATCTATGAAGAGATTTTTTTTTCCAGTCTGTTCAGTTTTTTACTTGTTAAGATGTGGTGACTTCTAAGCTCCTTATATGTGAAATTAGAACTGAATGTCTAATTTACATTTTAAAAAATCGGTTTCTTCAAGCTCAAAGAAATTCCTTTCTCATCTTTAAGGGTAGGTGTGCTATAGGCAAGCTCCCTTGTATGAGACTGACATTATTTTCTTCTCATTCCTTAAAAATAGGTTTGCTGAATATGGGATTCTGGGTTGAGAGGTATTTTCTTTTAGAACTTGAAAAATACTGAGGCTTATTTGGCCTTTATGGTTCAAAGTAGGAAATCTGCTTTCACTCAATTTGGTGTTTTACCATAGGTAATGTGTTTTGTTTTTGTTTTTTTGTTTTTCTGGAAGCTTTCAAGAGTTCAGAAATTTAATTTTGACATGACTTGGCATAGATTTCTTTGATTTTTCCATCCATTTGGGTGTTTGTCAGGTTCTTCACTCTGTAGGTTTGCATCTCTTCCCAAATTTGAAAAAATTTGACTATTACTTAATTGAACATTATGACATATTATCTCCTCTTTTTCTGGCAATTTCATAGTATAAATGATTGTTGTTATGGTTCCATAAGTTCATGAAGTTCTGTTTATTTATTGTTTTTGTTTTCTTTTTCTCTGTCATTCAGATTGTTTAAATTCCACTGATCTATCCTCAAGTTAATTATTTTTTCTTCTCTCTCTCTTTTTTTTTAATCCTCACCTGAGGATATTTTTCTATTGATTTTTAAATAGAATGGAAGGGCTGAAGGGAGGAAAAGAGGGAAGGAGAGAGACAGAAAGAGAAACATCGATGTGAGAGAGACACATTGATTGGTTGCCTCCCGCACAACACCAACCAGGGCCGGGGATCAAACCTGCAACACTTTGGTCTGTGGGCTGATGCTCTAACTGCTGAGCCAAACTGTTGAAGAGCTAGTTATTCTTTCTTCTCTTAGTGACACTCTAATATTGAGCCTATTCAACACATTTTTAAATATGATATTGTACTTTTTTAGTTTTAGAAACTTTTTTTTTTTAATTTTGGTTTCTTTGCAGATATTTTTTGTTTTTTATTTGGAGATAATTTGTAATTGAAGAAGTTTTTAATGGACACAAAAGTTTTTTCAGGTCATCTATACATTTGATTTATCTAAATGTCAGAGTCAGTTGATCTTATTATTTAAGTTGTGATTCCTGGTTATTGTTATATATATTTTTTGTTACTGTATCTCAAGCATATTGTCTATAATATTAGAAGACTCTGGGACCTGTTAAATTGTTTAACAGTCAGTCACTCTATTTAGGTTTAATATGCAGATTTGGCCTAGCATAAGTGTTAGACCCTCATTTAATCTGAAGAAAAATAACGGTCCCTGGAAGGCCTTCTGTTTCTAGATTGTAAGTCAGGAAACGCTAGGCTTAGGTTACATATTTCTGTTGGGATGCCGGATATGAGATTCCCTGTTGTTTTATTTATTCAAAGAATTGCACCTTCTCTTGCCTTCTTTCAGAGTTTTTTTTGTTTTGTTTTGTTTTTTTAATACTTGTGTGATTTGTGGGCTGGTTTTATATCTATATAATTTTGTCTAGACTGGAAGGTCTCTTGGCTTTTAATACTACAAAAGATTCAATTTATGAATTCATCTTGCTTAGGAAGCATTTCTTTAGTGCTTGTGGCAAATAAATCATTTATGTGTGACTTTTACATGTCAGGTATTGTTCAGGCAAATTTTTGTGTGCTAGCCCATATAAGTAAAACACACTGATAAAAGGATTACATTTTTTATATAAAGAAATATGTAAAAGAGCTTCAGAGAAGTTAAATCTTTTTTTTTTTTAAGTTCACATATCTGATGTGTAGTGGACACATTTCTTAAATAAAAATAATAAACTTTCTTTATTGCAGTAGTCCAGTAAATATCCAGTGCTGTAAGGGACAGTAACAGTATGAGTCAAATTGGTGTGTTAAGTAAAGCTTAACAATATTTATTCTTAGGAGTAACTCTTAATATTGGGAATAATTTCTTAATGGTTTACATAATCATCAGAAGGACTAAGGAAACAGAAACTAGATTGAGCACTCGGGAACATCTCTTAAAAAAAAAAATGAAGCCTGAAGAAAGGCTTATTATGATTGTTTTATAATGATTCAAAAGATAAATAATAAGAATGGTGATAAATTAAAAATCACCAGTCTTCTCTCATCTACTAAGAATAACACTATCAAATGGACAAATCATTATTTTTATCCCTCCCAAATCAACTCAATTTTCAAACTAAGAGCATCTTATTAGACAAAATGCAAATCTAGTAAATATGATTTCAGCTTTCCAGGCTCTGCTATACAATACACATTAAAAAGAGATTGCTAATATGAAGAAATATACTCAGAGACACAAAATTAACATTTTGTTTATCTGAGTAAAGAAATGATTTACCCTTCAATAGTTACTTGGAACTAACAGAATTCAGAAAATAGAAAACATGGATTGTAGTAAGGAAGGGGTTAATTTAGGCTTTACTGGATTTGTGTATTCCTGTGAGGGTAGATATCCTTTCATTTGAGTATGAGATGGGCAGGACATCCTTTATCATAAACATGTACTCATAAGATCTTACAGAAGAAACAATAATCAATATATGTTGACTTGAATTGGATTTCAATTTAATTTGAGTAAGGTAAGATAATAAAGTTTACAAATGTAGACATCAGAATAGCCCATTGAAATAAGTGATTAAAAAAAAAAGTTCATAAAGCAAAGTGCCAGAGAAAATAGATCTCCACAGAAAGGGGGCTCCAGAGATTTGAAGAGGATTACTCTTGAGGTTTTATCTAAATAATGATCAGTGCAAGTATGTAATGAAGCTATACGATTACAGTGTTAGGGGAAGGAAAGTCCAAAAGAATTAGAGGAAACAATCCCATTAGATAGAGCTAGAAACAGATTCTGTTTCTACCGTGCACAACCAAAAAATTGCATAAATAACAAAATGTTGCAAAAAGTATTAAGAGTGATTTTAAAATGCCAGCAATGGTACAAAATTAGCCTTAGACTAAATGTTCCTCTAATCCTACCAAAAAATTGATTAAAATAAATATTACAGAGACTCAAACCATTTCCAAGTAACTTAACTCTGTACCAGAATTAAATACAAGAATATAACTAGTAATGCAAAAATATTTAACACCCAACAATGTAAAATACAAAAATCAGGAAAATAGGACCCACTATGAAGGTAGAAATTAATCAACCCAGATATTACACAGACGGTAAAATTAGTGAACATGGAAAATAAAACAACTATTCTCATTTTCAATTGTCTAGGACACTATAGAAAAGGCTGAAAACATTTCATAATAAAATATATCAGCAAAAAAGATCAAAATCAAACTTTGAGAGATAGAAACTATGAGGACTAAGATGAAAAACACACTAAGATCAAATTATTAGAACATCAGACATTGCAGAAGACAACATTAGTAAACTTGAATACGTAGCCCTAGTATCTATCCAAAATTAAGCACAATGAGAAAAAGAAATTAAGAAAAAGCGTAAGTTTTCCAGATATGTGGAAAACTTCAAATCACCTTATATACATATAATTCAAGTCCTCAGTTGGTATGGGGATTGGAGAGCAGAAGAACCAATTGAAGAAACAATGGCTAAAACATTTCCAAATTTGTTTAACAAAATAAACTCACATATTAAAGAAACTCAATAAAACCCAAAGAATAAATATGATGAAAACTATACCATGTCATATTATGATCATGCTGCTGAAAACCAGTGATGAAGACAAATCTTCAAAGCCACCAGAAAGGGAAAGCACATTAAGCATAGGGGACCAAAGATCAGAAGGATGGCAGGTACATCTTTGTTTCACAATGCAGGAGATATTAAAAAACCTTCTTGAAGTGAAGTGCTAGAAGATAAAAGCTGTCATACAAGAAATCTATACTTCATGGAAATATATTTTTAAAAGGATATAGAAGTAAAAATGCTTTCGGAGAAATAGAAGCTGATTCATCACCTACAGACCTCCACTATAATAAATTTAGAAGGAATTATTTCAAGCAGAAGAAAAAGTATATCAAAAGGAAGTCTAACTAAAAGTAAAAGAAATGGAAAGTATAACACTTTCTCTTATTTAAGAAAATAATTGATTAAAGCAAAAATAAATGGCAGTGTATCATCAGGTCTATCACATTCAGAAGTAAGATGGTTAACAGTGTGACTGTCAAAAGAAAAGAGAATTAAAATATTCTGAGATTCTTTCATTATGCAGGAAGTGATATAATACCATTTGAGGGTACATTATATTAAATATAAGATGAATAATATACTCCAAAAAGAAACCACTAAAATTATTATATGTAATAGATAATTACTAAAAATAGATAAAATGGGATCACAAAGATATTCAGTTAATCCAAAAGTACAGATTACAAGAAGTGAACAAATAGTACAAAAGAAAACAAATACTAAAAGTAGATGCAAGTCCTGGCCGATTTGGCTCAGCGGTTAGAGTATCGGCCCGCGGACCAGAGAGTCCCGAGTTCGGTTCCTGCTAAGGGCATGTACCTCGGTTGCAGTTTGTCCCCTGCCCCGGTTGGGGTCATGTGGGTGGCAACCAGTCGATGTGTCTCTCTCACATCTCTCTCTCTCTCTCTCTCTCTCTCTCTCTCTCTCTCTCTCTCTCTCTCTCTCTCTCTCTCCTCTCCCTCTCTCCTTTCCACTCTATCTGAAGATAAATGCAAAAATGTCCTCAGGTTAGGATAAAAAAAAAAAAAGTAGATGCAAACCCAAATATATTAACAACTGCATTAAGTGTAAATGGTCTAGAGACCTCAGTTAAATGGGAGAGGTTAGTAGATGTACAGAAAAGCAAGTTTCAACTATAGGGTACTTACAAATTTTTAAACTTTAAATTCAAGGCACAATTAGATTAAAAGAATGGGCATTGATATTTCATGCTAACACTGATCACCAAAAAGCTGAAGTGGCAGTACAAACGTCAGACAAAATAGGTTCCAGAGAACTCAATATTACTGATGATACAGATTTTTAATATTGTTAAAAGTGTAAGTTCATCAACAGGAAATGCATTTCTAATAAACTTCAGAATACATGAAGTGACAATAGAATTGCAAGAAGACATAGACAAATTCACTATTACAACTTTATTTCAGAACCTTCTCTAAATATTTATAGACAGAGTAAACAAGAAATCAGTAAGGATACAGAAAATCTGGTTATAATTTACATAAGGATAATTTTTGGCACTTTTAGGACTTTTGTAGGACCGCAATAGAGGTAAACGTTTCGATATCTTAGCTAAAATTGCCAAGTGTGTCTCTGGTACAGGTTTCACCTGTCACCAGCATTATCATGATAAAATTTAAAGTTTGGATATGGACAGTAGTGCAAGCTCTAGTGTTTTTGAAACCTACAAATGAAATAGGAGGGTTTTGTTTTTGTTTTGTTTATTGTCATTGTGTTTCTTATTTTTAGGATGATTTGAAGTTCTTTAAGCGAGAGAAATGCAGCTCTGACAGTGGCAACGTGGCTTTATTTTTGTATTCTCAACCCAGGAATTCAAACAGTGACACCCACTTCTAGTCATAGCGTCATTAAGGAGCTCTGAAAATCCTGTCACTTACTGAAACACTTAATTATCGTCATCAGTCTCATTCAGAGGGAAATGCAGAACCAATGGCATTCAAAAACATCAAACTGGTCCATTTCAACATTATGGACTTCTTTGCTTAAATATGTTACCCCTGGTCCTCGGGGCCATGGGATGCACCTCCTTTAGCATTTCTCAAATCTCACCGTGTAAAGTTTTAACACATCTTCCTGTGAGTTTGTGTATTTTTCCCTGATTACACACTCTGATTCTGACACCCACGAAAGAACTACAGAGGGTTTATGTAATATACTCAGAATTATTGCAAACCATATATGCTGCCTTTCCTTCCTATTCTCTAAAGCAGGCTATCTTGCCATAAAACTCACACACTTTGCCTTTTAGAAAAGGTATTTAAGAAAGTTTGGTTAGACAAAGACAATCGTAGTAGCCAAGCTTGTTTCTCCTAACAATTCCTCCAGAGTAATGTACATTGCCAAAGGAAAAGGAAATCGACCCAGAAACCATGTCCTCACATAAAATGAGGACAATGCCTAGAATTAAAATAACTGATGAATTAAAAATAACAAATAACGAGAGAGAAATCACCAAATCCAATGCACAATCACTAGTGATCTGCACACACACACCTCACCAGAAGACGTGGAGATAAGCAAAGGCAAACAAAGAAAACAAAACAGTAGTTGTGGGCAAGAGACAAAGGATAACTGTACTTAGAGAATGCGATTTTAATACTGAAAGTCAGTCAAAAATTTATAAAGAACCCTAAAAGGCCCCAAATAGCTTCAGCAATCTTAAGAACAAAGTTGGAGGTATCACAATACCTGGTATCAAACTATATACAAGGCCTTTGTAATCAAACAGCCTGGTACTGGCATAAGAACTGGCACATAGTTTAATGGAATAGGCACATAGGTTAATGGAATAGAACAGAGATCACAGAAATTAACCCACACCTACATAGTCAAGTCATATTTGACAAAGGAGGCAAGAGCAAACAATGGAGTAAAGACAGACTCTCCAATAAATGGTGTTGGGAAAATTGGACAGGTACATGCAAAAAAATGAAACTAGACCACCAACTTACACGATACACAAGAATAAACTCAAAATGGATAGAAGACTAAATGTAAGTTGTGAAACCATAAAAATCCTAGAAGAAAACATAAGCAATAAAATCTCAGACATCCCTTGTAGCAATATGTTTGCCGATATATCTCCTAGGGAAAGGGAAACAAAGGAAAACATATAAAAATGGGACTACATCAAATTTAAAAGCTTCTGCACAACAAAAGAAACCAACAAAATGAAAAAGGAACCCACTGCATGGGAGAACATATCTGCCAATGATATATCTAAATGAGGTGTTAATTTCCAAAATATATAAAGAACTTATGCAACTCAATACCAGGAAGACAAACAATCCAATTTAAAAATGGGCAGAGGACCTGAATAGACTCTTCTCCAAAGAGAACATACAGATCATCTACCAATAGACATGAAAAAACGTAAAACGTCATTAATCATCAGAGATGCAAATTAAAACAACAATGAGATCACCTAACATCTGCCAGAATGATTACCATCAATAAATCAACAAACGGCAAGTGCTGGAGAGGATGTGAAGAAAAGGGAACCCAAGTGCACTGTTGCTGGGAATGCAGACTGATGCAGCCACTGTGGAAAACAGTATGGAATTTCCTAAAAAAATTAAAAATGGAACTGCCTTATGATCCAGTAGTCCCACTCTGGGAATATATCCTAATAATCCCGTAACACCAGTTTGAAAGAATATATGTACCACTATGTTCTTAGCAATAGTATTTACAATAGCCAGGATCTGGAAACAGTGCAGTGCCCATCAGTAGGTGAGTAGATAAAAATGGTCTGGTACATTTACACACTGGAATACTACACAGCCATAAAAAAGAAATCTTACCTTTTGGGACAGCATGGATGGATCTCAGAATCATTATGCTAAGTGAAATGAGCCAGTCAGAGAAAGACAAATACTATATGATCTCACTTATCTGTAGAATATAATAAAGAAAATAAACTGATGAACAAAATACAAACAGAGGCATGGATACAAACACGGAACAGACAGCTGTCAGGAGGGGAGGAGGGGACTGGATGAAAGAAGATGAAGGAATTAGCTAAAGAACATATATGTATAACCCATAGACACAGACAACAGTGTGATAATGGCCAGAGGGAAGGAGGGCAGGAGCTGGGTAGAGGTGGGCAAAATGTAAGAATGATAAATCTGAAAATTTAAAAATACAAGTGTCTGAGCATAAATATAGACTATATAGAATAAACTTTAAAATGTATTATTTAAACAAACAGGCATACATTTTCTTTTTAATCCTCACCCAAGGGTATGTTTTTATTTATTAGAGAGATAAAGAAACATACATTGATCTGTTGCCTCCCTTATATGCCCCAAGCAGGAATCAAACCCGCAACCTAGGTATGTGCCCTGACTGGGAAGTGAACCCCAAGCTTTTTGGTGCACTGGACGATGCTCCAACCAAGTGAGCCACCTCACGGGGCCAAACAGGCATAATTTAAAGGCAAGAACACCTTAAAGGTAAAGAAGCAAGATAAAAGTTAAGTCTTAGAAATACAGATTCTGGAAGAGGGAAAAAGAAAAAGGAAGGAATAAGTACCCTTTGGCAATTCATGTGTGAAAGGGAAAGAAGAAAAATGGAAAGACTACAGTTCTGCAAGACAAAAGCAAACCATAAAATTGGAACACACACAACTGCCCCTCTCAGCAAAAAACAAGCTCCCACTTTGGAAGACCTGCCTTAAATCACTTGAGCCTAGACACAAAAACCCGTAAAGATCCTTCTCCAGCCTACTTCTGAGATACTACTGTCAAGTTATATTCTCCCTTGATGTGGAAAATGTAATTAATTCAGATTTCCTTTATCAGTAGGTTCCCCTGCTAGTTTTTATGGGCATTCAATTGTCAACAAAATGCCATTTCAAGATGAAAATATAATCACCACAATTAAAGCATATTTAATTTGAAGCTTTAAAAATCAAGTAGCTACAAATAAGCCTTCAGGTAAATTTAAAATTGAGACTCAGAAGTTAAAGTAAAAGATTTAGAATTAAATTTTTGCATTCATTTGCACATGTATCATGCTTATACATATTCTCATTTTAATGGAAATTTTTTTTTAACAAATGTTCAAATATCAAAGGAAAGATTTGCAAAAAAGCTTGGTTGTTCCTGTTGATTTTGTGTTTTTCTTATAACTATTATTTTATAAACTATTTGTTTCATGGCCTACTGCTTGAAGGTTGAATACAATTGTATTATTCATTTTAACTTACTCTGTGATTACAAGAAAGTCATTATCTCTCAATGCCTCATGAGAAAAACTGAACCTATCATCAATTCAGTTTGAAACTGCTTTACAGTTCTTTACCAAATTATGAAGTTGTTTCCATAGAAACTCAAACATAAGAAGAATATTTAATATTTCATTTCCCTCCCTCCAAATTTGAAAACCTCCCTGAAAAATTTATTTGCTCCAGCTGTCATCACAAACTTTTGCTTGTCATTTAAGTTGCTAATTGGTGTGCAGATCTGTTTATTTACAGAGGTGTCTCGTGGCCTCTAGTGGTGCCTTGCATATGTCTATTATGGAAAGCAGACTTGCATTTTACAAAACAAATCACTGAACAACAGCTGGGTAAGAGGATCGAGTTTTACAAAATCACCCAATATTTGGAATGCCCAGGACCTTTCCTGCCTTCCTCATATCTCATATCGATATACCCCTCAAAGAATAGGAATTTCATTGCTCATCCAGGTTAGAAAGAGGAGTTTGTACAATAACAAGGAAGAAAGCGGAATCCAGAAAAAACATGAGGATATTACCTGTATGTAAAGGGTGTGTGGGAAAGGATTTCAAATATGCAAAAATAAATTAATTGTTCAAATTTCCTCAATAACGTAGGAGCAGAAGAAAGCTGTTTTGACGTTCAGTTTTGCGAACTGCTCTAAAGTGATATCTTGACATTACATAATAGTATGAATAGTAGTACCATTAATATCAACCTCTTAGCAAATACATTGTCTATCAAAGAACCTTACTCACATGATCTCTAAACAGCAATCCTGTAAACAGTCTATTTTGAACCGTAATAAGTGTGAGAGAGGATAGGTGTTTCTCAAAGTAACAGAACTAGTAAGGAGAATAGGTAACATTCAAGTATGTATCTGTTTTATTTCAAAACTTTTCTTTCATGATGCTATATTCTACTGAGAACCATATGGAATATATATGGGAGAGTTGTCCTTGGTACATCACTTTAATATCTATATCTATAAGTCCCCGCCTTATTTAACTATTTCATTATTGCCTGAAAAACACTTTCATTAGTTAGTTTGGCATCCTTGTAGTGATTATTACCCTTATATTTACCTGGTTACCTCTTAACTCCTAGTTCAGTATTCAGCTGGAACATTATCAACCCAGAAAAAGCCTTCCCCAATTCCCAAGAAACAAAATCAGGCCCCCTTATAATCAATAGTCATACAACCTACTCAGCATTTGAATGATCACAAGTGTAATCAATAATTGATCATGAAATTATGTCTTTCAAATCAATATTCTTCATTAGATCTAAGTACACAAAGTTAGGGACAATGGGCACCTTTTAAAAAAACTGTTTTTGTTGATTGATTTTTTTTTTTTTTTTTTTTTTTTTTGGTAGAGAGAGAGAGAGAGAGAAAGATTATTAAGAGAGAAACATCCATCAGCTGCCTCCTACACGCCCCCTACTGGGGATCCAGCCCACAACCTAGGCATGTGCCCTGACTGGGAATTGAACTTGGACCTCTCAGTCCATGGGAGGATGCTCGAGCCACACTGGCTGGTCGACAATGTGTACCTTATCCATTGGTGTATCCCCAGTTTCTTATAGAATGCCTGCCACATAACAGGAGCTCAGTAAATATTTGTTGAAACAATAATTAAGGTGACTGTGTTTGAAAACTCACATAGAGAAAAGTTATCTCTAATATGCACTGATTTGTCTCTCCTAAGTTTCTGCTTCATGGGACAGTTGAGTAGTATTCCAAATACAGGTAAACTGTTAGTGTTGGATTTTTAAAGTTCATCTAGTTCTAGGTCAAGTGCTTACATCTCAACCAAAAGATCTCTTTAAATGGTCACCTGTTCTGTGGTTCAATATCTTTAATCTCAGGAAATTCACTATCCAGAGGAAACCCTTTGACATTGATTTTTAAGCCCATTTCTCTAATCCAAGAATAATTCAATCAAAATGCCCATTTGGGTAGCACACTAAATTCATATCTAAAAAACTCATTACTGAATTTCTACTTTTCTAAACATAGCAAGGAAATTCAGTTAAAAGCCAGAAGATATCAAGAATGATATCTCTTTGTCTACCTGGGCATAGACACTGTAGACACTTAGACCATACAAAACATTAGATATAATCTCTGGATTTCCCTGACAGCTAGATGCATTTCTAACTGTGCTTCAGGGAATAGTCTATTTGCTAAAACATCCACTGCAGGAGATTGTTCCAGCTCACTGGAATCCTATTATTTAGAGGATAATATCTAGCCCAGAACAACAAAGCTCTAGGATTTTTGAAATGTTGCCATTTCAAAATAGCTAAAAATTGGACTCCTCTGAGAGTATTATGTAAGGTTTGAGGGGAGAAAAGGACAGATAGTGGTGCAGTAGGATAATTTTTCAGTTGTCATAATGCTATTTTTTATATTAAACATGGAAAACACACAAACAAAAAGAAAACTCACAGAGACTCACTTCATTACTAGAGTCACCATTATGTTGTGAAGCTCTACTATTGCCTAGTTTTTGGTGTGTTTGTTTTTTTAAGAATCAGTCATTGTCTGGACCTTATGTGCTTAAAGTAGAAACACTCACATAAATAGCTATGGCATTAAGGGAAGAAAAACCTCTGCTTGTGTTTAATTTGCCAGTTTTCCCTGGTCCTTAAGTGTAAGAACATAGCTATATTAGAATCTCTTATATCATACTGGTAGTGAAAGTATTTTTTTTGCTAAAATACTATGAAATCTAGACTTCTTCACAATAACTGTGTGTGCATGCCACATTGCTTTTCCTTATTTAATGGAGTGGTTTGATCACCCCACACCTTTTTTATAAATAAAATGCCAAAATGGTACTAAACTTTTGGCAAAGAGAAATGATTATACCTGCATGTGTTTGCAATCACAACTAATTATATACCGATAGCAGGTGGCAATAGATATTTTTCTGCAAACACTGGCTGCTGATATAGAAACACTCACCTTTACCCGCAGATTCATGTTATTCCCCATGGTGCATTGCATTATTTGTTTTGGTGACAACAAATGCTCAAGAATCTGACATTAGATCACTTTCAACTACATATGAAAGAGTAGCAGACAGAAACTCAGGGGAAGACTCATTTTCACTTAATGCCAATATAAAAACAGTTCTTTTTTCCCCCCAATATTTTAATTTTTATTTATTTTTTCCTTTTCATTGAATATTTTGGGATGACATTGGTTAGCAAAATTAGGTACACAGCTCTACAACAAATCATCTGTACACTGTATTGTGTGTTCACCACCCCCGTAAGTCGCCTTACATCACCATTTATCCCCACTATACCCTCCTCCACCTTCCCCATCCTCTTCCCCTAGCCATCACCAGATTGTTGTCCATGTCCATGAGTTCTTTTTTTTTTTCTTTCTAGCTCAATCCCTCCACCCCAAACCCACCTCCCTCCACCATGACCAACAGCTGTCAGCCTGCTGTCTATGAGTCTGTTTCTATTTTGCTTGTTAGTTCATTTTGTTGATTAGATTCCACATATCGGTGAAATCATATGGTACTTGTAGGAGTTCTTACTCTGGAAAACATTGGTGATGCTAAATGAAATTTCAAATATTTTAGAATCAAAGTTGGCATTAAATATTTGATATACTTTTATATTGGAGGATCAGTATGTGTTGTTTTCTTTTCTTGTGATTTCATTCACTTTTCCCCAAAGTGGGAAAACAGGTCTATTAATTTGAATCCCTTTCAAATGCTCTTACTGTTAGAATATATTCTTGACTTGACCCCTAACCAAATACATTTTTTTTTTAATCTCTAAGAAAATAGAAGGGAGTTCCTAGTATAGGTTTAAAGTGTACCAAGAAGCCCTGGCTGGCACGGTTCAGTTGGTTGAGCATCATCCCGTGCGCCAAGAAGTCACTGGTTTGATTCTCGGTCAGGGCACATGCCCGGGTTGCAGTTGGGGGCTTGATCCCCATTGATATTTCTCTCTCTCTCTCTCTCCCCCCCTTCCTTTCTCTCTAAAATCAATATAACTTTTTAAAAATGCACTAAGAAATCATTATAATAGAAGTAAAAAAAAGTAAATTATAATAATAATTTAAATAATTCTATAAGACAGAGTTAAGAAACCAAACATACTGAATGATTTCAAAGAACACATTATAGATTAGTAAGACAAGCAAGTATATACATAATCGTGCTTTATTGAATGCCTTAGTATTTAAACTATAAAACTTTCAGGGATTTAAGTCTTTATATCTGTGCTTGACCATTTTATTAGAGACTTTAGATGCTAATATTGGACAGATTCTTTGGAACCTCTTTTGATACAAACTATCAGAGGAGAGTTAAGTTAAATATCTGGTAGATAGGTAACTGTGTCAGCAAAACAAGCCACATAGACTATACAAAGCTATCTATAAATCAAATAAAAATGTGTTGAGTTTTCATTTTGTAAAGTTTGTTTCTCAAGGACAGATCAATGCACAGCAGAGGACATAGTGGGAAGGCTAGTACCAATCTCGGTGGGAGTTTAATAGTTCCAGAGGAAAAGGATTTTCCCATTTCAGCACATTTGTCCTCACTCCTATCATAAATCCACAATTTCATATTTCAAATATTATATTGATATTAATTTCTTCACCCTTCCACCGCGGTATAGCCAGAATGAGTAGGTGCTGCATATACTATTCTAAGCTACAATTTATCCGATTTCTCAACTCCTTTATCCTCACAAATACCTGTATCAACAACAACAAAATCAAATATGGTTACTTTTTTTTATTATTCTGACTACACCACAGCCTTCTTATCTTTCTGAAATATTTTATTTAAGTGTAAATAAGGACAATGATCCTAATCCTTTGTTTTCCAGGTTACTGAACACCTCCTACATTTACCTTAGTTTCAGAAAGCTGTTTTCATCACATTGCTCCAGTGTGTGCTCTAAGCATATAGCCCACACCCCTTTTAAAAAACAAAAACAAAACTACGCTGCTTCCCAAAGTGTAAGATTTTCCTTTATACTATGTAAATGCATGAAGAAATTGGAATTGGGAGTAACAAGAAAATCAGAGTAATTTTTTGTTTGAACTTGTATTTACTTACCACAATGTTCACTCAACATAAATAATTTAATTATTATCAATAGTAATGATAGACAATCATCATATTGAGTTATCAACATGTTTACCAATTACTCTGTTCACCTTCACTGATTTCTCCACCTACTCTTTTCTTCTGGATTTAATTTTCTTCTTATTGCAGTACATTTTTTTTTATCTCCTTAAGTAACGATCCACGATTAATACTGTTTTCCTGTGTTTGAATGGGTTGTCATTTTACCCTCACTCGTGAACAATCTAGTTCTAGTTTGACAGTTGTTTACCCTCAACACATTGAAAATACCACTTAACAGTTGTATGGCCACTACTGAGTGTGGTGAGAAGTCTGATGTTACTAGCACTATCATTACTTCGGTTGTAATATATTCTTTATTGATTGCTGTTGTAAAGGTCTATTATATCTTTAGTTTCACAACATTGTGTACAGAATTGTAGTTATTATTCCAGTTCATTACTTGGGGTACTCCTTCATTATCATGACTCATGCTTGTCTTCAATTCCAGGATATTCTCAACCATTATTTCTTTTAATACTGCCATACCACATTATATATAAGTAACCTAAAGGACATAATTATGTAGAGAAAACTGGGTTAGGCTGTGACTTATATATTTGTGTACATTTGAAGTCAAATTTCCACCTATTTCCTGATAGAACCAAGTTCTAAATAATACTGGAATATGAAGCAGTTACAATAGACAAAGACAACCCATCAGAGGGGACTTATTGAAGTTAAAAGGAAAGAACAATCTGAAGAATTTAGTCATCAGGAAAATAAAAAGTAAAAACATATTTAGATTTCACTGCTTAGCTAGAATGGATAAATATTAAGAGACAGACAGCATCATGTTTTGACTAAGAGGTGAAGTTACTGGAATTCAAAGATTGCCAGTGTGAATGCCACATTTTATAATTACTCTGGAAAACACATTGGCATTTCTTATAGAGTTAAGCATATACTCGCCACATGACCAAGCTAATTAACTCCTAGCTAAATTCTCCCGAGGTAAATTTTTAAAATGTAAAAAAAAGCAAAACAAAACTTGGACAGAAATGTTCACAAAGCTCCACCAATAACAGCCAAATGCTAGAAACAACTCAAATGTTAAAAAAAACAAAAACAAAAACATGGATTAACAGATTGTAATATATCCATATAGCGGTATTATTCAGCAATGAAATATACTACTAATACATGTGACAAGATCATTAAATCTCTGAAATATGATGTGAGTGAAAGAAACTGAACCAGCTACAAGTGAGGACACACTGTGTAATTCCATGTATATAAAGTTGGAGTGCAGGCAAAAGTAATCTATGTTGCATATTAATCATATGTTTATTGATTGCTGTTGTAAAGGTCTATTATATCTTATATCTTGAAGTGGACGTTTGGTGGATTCATTGCAAAGAAAACATTTTTGGTGATGGAAATATTTTGATTGGTGTGGTGGCTACATGGTTTTAAACATTTGTCTAAACTCAGTGACCTTATATAAGATATGACTCTTCAAATATTCTTGGTAGCCAAAAAGCATAATAAACTTATCTCTTACCAATGCAATAGGGGAAAAAAAAGTGAGAAATTAGCAAAATTGTTCTTTGAGAATTTTGATAGTCTATATATAAAATACAAGAGAATCTATGGACCAATTAGTAGTATATTAGAATTGGTAAGAGTTTAATAGAATGGCTTGATAGACAAATATGTAATAATCAGTGATTCCCATCCATTATAAATAAACAAATATCATTTGATAAATAATACCACTCACAATTGGCACCCAAACTAAAAATTATATAGAAGTAAATCTATCAAATATTTGCAAGAAGTTTAGGGAGAAAAGTATAAAATGAGAATGAATGTATAAAAGTTTCACTGGTTTTGTCATTAACAAGTTATCACCAATTTTATTAACAATTATAAATGTAAGGTTTTCTAAAGTTTGGAAATTCTCAGCCCATATATATTTTTTTAATTATTATTTTTTATTATTATTTTTATCCTCACCCAAGGACATTTTTCCATTTTTGTTCAGATAGAGTGGGAGGGAGGAGGGGAGAGAGAGAGAAAGAAACATCAACGTGAAAGGGACACATCGAGTGGCTGCCACCCGCACGACCAACCAGGGCCGGGGACGAATTGCAACTGAGGTACATGCTCTTGACTGGAATCGAATCCGCAACTCATTGGTCCACGGGCTGACACTCTAATCACTGAGCCAAACCGGTCAGGGCTAAGCCCATATATTTTGCATTTTATCTCCCTTTTTAGCATTCTCCCTATTCTCTTCTTCTGAAAACGCTATCACACTACTATAGGAGTATCTGAGTTTTGAATTCTCACCCAATGGAGATGATTCAATCATGTCTTTTTTATATATCTCTTCCATATATATTATCAAATTACACATTGGTCTTTCTTTCTTCCTTTCTTTTTTTTTTTTTTTTTTTTTTTTTTGTCATCACTAATTCATCCCAAGTGCCTGGAACAGTGGTTGCATACTGCAGGTACTCAATGCATATTAGTTCTTGTGTTCCTGGTGAATTTCCTAGTTATAGTCTTCTAAATGTAGAGCAAGAAATACAGATTTGTTGTTAAGAGCATGGACTCCGGTACCAGAAAACCTAGGAAAGAATTTAGGCTCCACCTGTCAGTTAAAAAATTTCCAAGTGCTTTGGACACATTATGTCTTTTAATTTCTTGAGTTGCAAAACGGGGATAATAAAAGTTTGTTGTGATGATTAGAGTTAATGTATAATACACTTAGAACATGGCCTGGCACATAGCAAGAACTGGAAGTGTCTACTGCTAATCTGCTAATTTCCTGTTTAGCTGTCTCACATCTTTCAACTATTGCCTTTATAATTTCAGTGGAATTTTGTTTTCCTAATATGAGCTTGTGATTCTAAATATTAAATGCATGTTTTAAATATTTTAAAAAGTATTAAGGTATAATTCTAGAAATGTGCACATATTGTAATAAAGATTAATGAATTTGCCTAAAATAAAAAAAAACACAATATTATCAGGACCCTAAGAATTTTTTTTCTACATTTCAGGCATTGCATAATAACTTATCACTGTATAGGATTCCATAGTGAAAATATTCTGAATATATTATAATTTGGGTTCATTGTGCTGTTGGTTTTTGTTTAGGTAGTTTTCAATTTTTATTTCATAAAGGTTTTATTTCATAAGCTTCTCTTTTTGAACCACTAATGCTAACTCCTTTAACTGTTTAAAATTTAAATACAGTTATCTAGCCCTGGCCGGTTTGGCTCAGCGGTTAGAGCGTCGGCCTGTGGTCCAGAGAGACCAGGGTTCGGTTCCCGCTAAGGGCATGTACTTCGGTTGCAGTTTGTCCCCGGCCCTGGTTGGTCGTGTGGGTGGCAGCCACTCGATGTGTCCCTTTCACGTCGATGTTTCTCTCCTCTCTCTCTTCCTCTCTCTCCCTCCCACTCTATCTGAACAAAAAAAAAAGAAAAAAAAAAAAGAATATTAAATACAGTTATCTAAAATGTTTTCAAATTGCTATGTTGACCCTATTTCTTTTTTAATCCTCACCCAAGGACATTTTTGCATTTATCTTGAGGAAGAGAGAGAGAGAGAAACATCAATGTGACAGAGACATCCAGTGGTTGCCACCCACCAGACCCCAACTGGGGCCGAGGACAAACTGCAACCGAGATATGTGCCCTTATCGGGAACCGAACCTGAGCCTCTCTGGTCCGTGGGCTGACGCTCCAACCATCTGCCAAGGTTGATCCTATTTCTTATGTTAATTGATGGTTCTTTTGACTATTTAATTTGTTATTCTACTCCTGTACCTTGTAGTTCTTATTTGTGAGCTTCTAATTTAAAGATAATTTCCTCATATACATTTTACAAAGACCATTAGGCTATATGGTATTAAACCAGGCTTACAATAATGAATCAGTTTTGATTTCTCAGCCAACAAGGATGTTATCCTTTAACCACATGCAGAACAACTCATGCCCAATCACCAATGCGTGGTCATGTTTCTGCCCTCAGTCTCAATCAGGTTTTCATCTTTAGACACAAGCTCAAGCAGGCAGGTGAAGTATCCTAACACCAGTTCATGTTCTGTCTTCCTAGCCCTCCACGTTGCATATGCACTATACAGTCTTAATCTCTTGCCTTATGGAGATTGAATTTGATCCCATCTTCTTACGAGCTGTGGGATCCTTTCCTTCCCTCAGCATCCCACAGCAACTCTCTGTAGAGCTTCATTCTGTGCTGCTTGTATTTTTCTATTTCTGGTCCATAGGGACATTTTTTTTTACAAAGGTGCATATTTAATTACTATTTTCACATTTTATGTAGTATATCTCATTAGTTGGAAAAGAAAAGTTTTAATATTTTTTAATTGATTTTTCAGAGAGAGAGAGGAAGGGAGAGGTAAGGAGAGATAAACCTTGATGTGAGAGCTGCCTCCTGTATGCCACCTTCTGGGAATTGAGCCTGAAACCTGGGAATGTGCCCTGACCAGAACAGAACGGGCAATCTTTCAGTGTATGGGATGTCACCCATCCAATTGGGCCTCACCAGCTAGGGCTTAATATGTTTTATAGCCACAGCCTTAACTTTGAACATCTATATTAACTTTATAATTAAAAAATGCTTACTTTTATTTCCCCGTTTCATAAAAACATCTTTAATTTCAACACAAAAATGTGAAAACAAAAGAGACTTGCCGATGTATACATCTATTACAGTATATCCCAGTATAATTCCAAATTTTTACTTTTGTTTAAGTAAAATAATCATTGATTTGTCCTCCTACTTAGTTAACTTGTGTAAGTTTTCATACCTGCCAAGAATTAGAACATTGAATAAGAGGAAATATAGCGATAATAACATTTGAAAGTGTTTTCTTTCTCAAATATTTAACCCTTTGTATTTAACATATCAAGAAATCCAATATTATTTCTCAGCTTTTCAATTTTATTAACGTTATTCATTTATGAGTTTATTAATTATAGAAGGAATCTACACTTTTTAGGGACAATATAATTTGTGAAGAATCCTGTGTAATATGATCTAATTTCCAATTAGAGACAGAATTAAAATTGCCTAAGAGATTTATAATTTCTTTGAAGATGAAGACAATCAAAAGCTTCAATATATTATGTAGTGTACTAATTAGGAACAGGATCATTAATTAAAATGAATGTTATATGATTTTTTTGCCCTCATTTAATAAGATATGTTTTATTTTTATCTTAAGAAATCAATTACAAATAATGGATCATTATACATACCACAATAATAGCATTATTAGACACAAACACTATCATGACTTTATTTAATTTGGGGACAAGGAGTATTTTTTTAATTACAGTTTACATTAATATTATTTTGTATTAGTTTTAGATGTACAACATACCGGTTAGACAATCATATACTTTACAAATTGTTCACCCCGATATTTCCAGTACCCACCTGATAATTATGTGATACATAATCATCACAATATTATTGACTATATTTTTTATGCTGTCCTCATGACTATCCTGTAGCTACCAGTCTGTACTTCTCAATCTTTTCATCTTTTTCATCCATTCCCCAACTCCCCCTCCCCTATGGCAACCATCAGTCTAGTCTCTGTATTTTGTTTATTTTGTTCTTTAATTCCACAGATAAGTTAAATCATATGGTATTTAATTTTCTCTGACTTATTTTACTTAGCATAATACCCTCTAGGTCCTTCAAATTTAAATCTCTCTCTCTTGATCTACCACCCTCTTTTCTACCTCCCTCTATTTAACCACTTCTTCATAGTAATAATTATTTCTGGATTGTGCCCATTTTCTTATTTACCACTTACCACATAATTCATCTTTGCATCCATTCATCATATTAAACTCTTGCTTTGCATCAGACCCTATACTATACCCTAGAATTATAGTAGCAAATGAAACAGAAAGTCTTCTCTTATTTTGGAGCTTCCCTTCAGTTGACATAAACAGATATTTGAGATAGTGATAAAGAGGGTAAAGGGACAGCAAGAGGATGGTGGTGGAGGCCTTCTCTGACAAGGGGATATATGAAGAGACCCAAGGGAGTGAGCATGGGGAAGTCGGATAGAAGGCCAGTCCAGACTTAGATGATGGTTGGCACCATGTGTTAAGGCTGGGCCGTGTTCACAATGCCATATGACTATAATGTGGTGCTTATTACCACTACTCCAGCCACATTAAAAATGCTTCACTAAAACCAGAGACAAGGTGCTGGAAAAGATTGTTGAATGCCAGTCCCCTGAAATACAACTTGTTAGTAAGGCAAAGCTGAGATTATTCTTTCATGGTAAAAGAAAGTATGGATTTGATAAAGTCTTAGTAGTATCTCTGAATGGGGAAGGAAAAATTAGCATATTTATGAGATGTTGATTCGTATTTGAGGTAGGTCATCTTTCCGTCTACAGGCTTGCTTAGGATTGGTTAAGGGTACTATAATAGTTGAGGAGTGGCAGCAATAGCAAGGTGAAGGTAGTGAAGTAAGGGTTTCTAAGAGCCTTGGAAAGTTGTCAACATAAACATTCAGACCTATAGAGAATTTCTTAATGGATTGAGATAATGCTCCAGAGAATGGCACTTTTGCACCTTGTTTTATACATTACAATCAAAAGCCGAGACGTAAGAGGGTTACATGAAATCCATCGATGATAGATTAGGGAAGCAGGAGAAAGCAAAGCTGGGAAACCTCTGGGATTGGAGAAAAAGTAAAATGAGCCTGGCCGGTGTGGCTCAGTAGACTGAGCATCGGCCCATGCACTGGGAGGTCCTGGTTCAATACCCAGTCAGGGCACATGCCCAGGTTGAGGACTTGATCCCCATTAGAGGGCGTGCAGGAGGCAGCTGATTGATTGATGTATCTCTATCTTTCTATCTCTCGCTCCCTTCCTCTCTCTCTAAATATATATAAAAAAAGTAAAATAATAGACACATACATCTTTTACATGGGTGAGTACAGGATACTTACAGTTAACAATTACTATGATAACAATAACAGGATTTATGGTCTCCGTCCTGGTGCATTGGTTGTGCCTTGAGGGGTCTGGATAAAGGGAGAGTTACCCTGACATCCAAAAGGAATATTATAGTAGATGCAAAAGACCATAGACAGACTTAGTTAAGGTATTGATGTTGCCAGGGAAGATTCTAGCCTAGGACATGGCTGCCTGCCACAAACTGCTTTCAGTTAAAACGTTTTTAATTTCAGACCATCCTTTGTGGTTACTTTAGGTCTCTGAGTTTGCAAGGCCACCACACAGGCCGCTCCTGAGCTTGTCAGATTCGCATGTGGACCTTTTTGTCCACAAAGTAAAGGGTTGGTTGATGCCATCTATTTAAAGACTGAACAACTTGCCCTGGCCGGTTTGGCTTAGTGGTTAGAGCGTTGGACTGCGGTCCAGAGAGAACCGGGTTCGGTTCCCACTAAGGGCATGTACCTTGGTTGCAGTTTGTCCCCGGCCCTGGTTGGTCGTGCGGGTGGCAGCCACTCGATGTGTCCCTTTCATGTCGATGTTTCTCTCTCTCTCTCTCTCTTCCTCTCTCCCCCTCCCACTCTAAAAAAAAAAAAAAAAAAAATTGAACAACTCTTTTTTGTTTTTAAGGTTAAATGGTTTTTTTGTGGAGTTCTTGAAATGAACAATCAAATTGCAACTTTTATCTTTCCAAGCAAGAGTTTTAAAGTCAGATTGATTAAGACATCAATTAATATAGAGCTATTTTTTAAATGTAGAGCATCAAATATTAAGATCATATAAACATAAATATGTGGTATATATTACTTTACATAATAATATAAGCTGTATGGGTCTAAATGGTTTGGGTTTTCAGGGTCTCCTTATGTTTCCTCTTCACCCTGAGGTCAAGCTAAACCATTGCTATCTGAGCACAGAGCTTCACTGCTCGGTAAGATGTCAGGATCATGTTTCAAGTTTCCAGGGCTGACTGCTCCGTAGTGTTAGGTTTTCTTGTTCTTTTTGTCGGGTGATCATTTGTTGGATCATTGGATGGCACAGAGTTGCACAGCTGTATTTATGGTTGAGGACAAATATAAAAAACACTGCAACAGAAACAAAGACTGAAAGCTTATTAGTATATGTAGTATGTTAGTACATGTAGTCCAGTTCTCAGCCAGGAGCCCAGAGTGTCCACACTATACGATGAGAAAAGTCACCATCACCATCATGAAAAAATTGTCTGGGGTTGATGGACAAAGCAAGTCAAGGATTTTGAAAAAAAGGTTTCTAAGAAGAGGCTTGGGAGTAAATAATGAATAAATACTATCTAGAGCATATAGATTGAAGTATGCTGTTAACTTGACTCTTTTGGTGGGAAAGTGTTAACAAAAATAACAAAACTTTCCCTGGCTGGTTTGGCTCAGTGGTTAGAGCATTGGCCTGTGGACTGGAGAGTCCCAGGTTCAGTTCCTGCTAAGGGTATGTACCTCAGTTGCAGTTTGTCCCTGGCCCCGGTTGGGGTCATGTGGGTGGCGACCACTCAATGTGTCTCTCTTGCATCGATGTTTCTCTTTCTCTCTTCCTTCCTCTCTCCCTCCTGCTCTATCTTAAGATAAATGCAAAAAATAAATAAATAAAATAACAAAACTTTGACACTTGTTATAGTTCATTAAATAAAGATTACTGCAATGGGGATTTTTCAGCAAGGGAGAGAGATGGAGCTTATCTCTGCATACAACACGAACAAATGAGAATATATAGCCAATGAGCAGGCTGAGGGTCTGTGGATGAAAAATCACGAAGGAGAAACATCATGGATAAGGAAAATTCTAGCTAATCCAACTTGACTGGATTCTTGCTGAAGACAGGCAAGAATGGTAAAATATCCAGGGTGAAGGATAAGAAATTTGATCAGATATGGAGGGTGATCAGATACCAAGGGTAGAGATTCCTTAGTAAATCTCAGACTGGGCCAGATTCTTGCTAAAACTGGACTAAATTAGCCAAGGACAGAGCTCAAGGTCATGGCCGAGTAGAAGCCAGACTCAAGTTTGGGCAAAGAATATCTTTGTAAGTGTGGTGGTGGGACAGGAGGAAGTTTTAGTGTTGAACAATGAAAACACTGGCAACTTTTTAATCTTTCTCAGAAGGGTTTTCTAAAATAGTCAAGTCAGCTTAAATAGTCAAGACAGTGGAATAATAAAATGATGTTAGTGAATATAGCCTAAAGAAAGCCAAATACGGTAGATAATAAGCTACAAAGGAGTGGATAATTTTTATTTTCAAAACTCATATAAATACCTTTTGGTGATCCAAATCAAGGGGAATGAGAACACCCCTCTATGCTTCACTTCAGGACTTACCAATTGGGAATGAAAAAGGTCCTTTTATTGCTACCTCATATCCTAAAATTGAATGTTAGACCAGTGTCTCAAGGCTTCTTTTTAAACATTTTGTTTGAAATAATACCAAAAATAGTATAGCTCCTCACTTTAGAATGAAGATGCACAATTGATTTGTTTTCAGGTTCAGGACCCAAGGCAAAATTGAGACAAAAGTTCAGTAGTAATAGCCTTTAATAAAAACAGGACTGATAATTCCACAAGGACATTACTGGGGTATTTTTTTCTCCTTTCTTGCCACATTATCAGGCAGATATTAATGCCATTTAACTAGTCTAATTAAAGAAGATAATACCTTGTATCTAATTTGCTAACCGCTGAGGTTTAATGCTCTTGACTGAGGATTCCTGGTCCAATTTTTAACATCATTTATAATTTTAAATTGCTATGTGTACAGATGCAAAATTTTGTGTTAAGTTTATGTATTATTTCACTATTACAGCAAATATCTATTGATTTTTTTTTTACTTTAAGATATTAACTATACCTAGCATGTTTTATTGCATGTGCCAAAATTTAATGCATGCACCAGCTTTTTTAAACTATATAATAATGATCCTTTGTTATTGGTGGAAGTGGGGGTCTTGGGGTACTGCTAGAATAAGAATTTCCAGAGGCCCCCACAGGAGGATGAGATACTGTAGAAAGCTTTATTTGGATGTGGAATTACATCCCTGAGTTTCCAAGGTCTCATTTTCCTTTGTCCTGCCAAGGAAGTAATTTCATTTTGTCTTCAGCAGGGCTAAGATCGCAGCCTCAGTGTCCAGAGTTTTGTTCCATGTTAGGGCATAGTCCAATCCAGCATCAGACTGGCTTAATTTGTGTTCCCTACTGCTGTTCATCAGTCCATTGCATGTGGAGTCTATAGGGCCACATGGCTATGGAGGGAACACAGGCAGGAGCAAAGCCAAAGGAACCAGAGAGCCAAGAGAGAATACCTTTGTCTAGGGGATTATGTGTCCCCAAAATTTTCAGGCTTGCATTGGCTCTGCTCCCTCTGGCCAATGATCTCTGTTCTGGGGTTTGACTGATAGCCATCTTCCCTATTTCATCCCCACTTTAATGCTCATGCACCCATCTTCCCCTTTATCCAGTCCCTTCCCACAGTAATCTGCAGGAAATGGGTGGGTGGCTCCCTGGGGAGTGTGAAATTGCAGCCTCCTGGTGAAGCTGCCCAAATTACATGCCTATAATGTCTGATCTTCCCTTTGCTCCTTTTCTATTATACAATAGTATCACCTTGACGTAGACAAGGAGGAAAGACCATTATACTGGAGTTTCCAGGGTAAAAACTGTGAGATACAGAGAAAAAGCATATCTATGGTCAGTGAGGTATTAAATAACAGGTTGAGAATGGGTATTGAATTTTTGGGTTATCCACTAATATTCTTTCATTTTTTTATTCTTCATCCATAACTCAATTCTGTAATTTCTAATTAAACATGTATGGTGAACAAAACACTGTTCATAGAAACATTTTTATAAAGATGTTTTTTCTTAAGAGAAACTTGCTCATATAGAGGGTAAAATTTAAAATGTACTCTCTGACTATAAAGAAAATTGTCAGAGTTCCAGGTTTTCCCAATAGTTTAAGATTTCAATGAAAACTGTCAATAAAGTAAAGAAATTTTGTGGTTTCTTTTTTTCCCCCTATGGATGTCAAGCTCCTTTTGTAGAATAAAAAGTAGAATAAGATCCTTAATTGTTGTTATTATTCTAGCACTTGTAGGTGGATAATTGATTAAAATTTTATTTTAATTTGCAGCTTCTACTGTAGCAAAGCATTTAGAGAACTCATTGAAATGCACAACTCTTTCAGGTTGCTCCCTTCAAGTAGACACAATCACTGTCAATAGAAATGAGACTGAAGCAAGGTTTGGGTTTTGACATGCAAATGAGTACCATAAACTTCTCACTTTCCTTCAGAATTTATGTATTTTAGCTATCGCAACACTATTTACTGAAGCTAAGTAAGTGTGTTGTGGCATCTCTTAATGTAGGGATGCCAAAGTTAAACAAAGTGTGTGATGTTGCTATTTGTACATGACATATAAAATATTAACCCAGGCTATTACTTGAATCTAAGGGAGTAGAAGAACAAGCCTAAGAGCAAAGAAATTATCATGTTAAATTGGAACTATGGTCTATCTAGCATAGCAATGAGTAGCTAACAGAATTTTTAATTATTAGGAGAATAAGTTTGTCCTTCCTCAATGTTGACTCACAGGACATCGGATGAATGGAGGCAAAATGTATGGAGGGAAATCATCATGAAGTTTCAGACACAGTAGGCTGGACTTTTTCATGAGTTATACTGGTTATTTCTCACAACCATTTTTTGTAGAGGATTTTATTATAGCTATTTAATAGACGAGGAAATTAAAGCTCAGAGAAGTGCAGAAACTACCAGAGATTTCCAAATTAATTGGTGACAGAGCAAGGGTTCAAATCACATTTGTATTTTTCACCCAGAAATTTTCCAATTTCCTCTTTAAAATCCTTTATATCAAGAATGTTCTTTCCCATTATATTAATTTGACTGCAACTTAATCTCTCTGAAACAAATGAATATCTGTATATCTCTATATAAATATCTGATATGTCTCTGTATCTATCCTTTCCCAAAAAACTGTCCCTAACTTCGTACAAATGAGTTGCTACTTTTTTTGCTAGCCTCATATTCTTTCTTTAAAGCGTCATAGTAATTAAGTTTATGTGCCTATTTCCCTCACTAGATAGTGTTCCCTGACGGCTAGAACTGCAAGTCTCAGTCCTTAGTCATGCTTATACTCCAGTTGACTAACATAGGTTTGTCACATATATAAACCAAAATTAATTTTAGAACGTAACAAGGAATAAAAAGAAGTTAATTGAGCAAAATGACCTATAGCCTGGGAGACACGGATTCAGGTAGCAACCTGAGTCATGTTTCCCGAGACAAAGGGGAGGCCACCTTTTATAGCAAAAGTTTCCAGCCAGGCTCCCAATTAGGTCTGTTTTATGTAAACGAGGTATCCAAATTGTGCAGTTCTGATTGGATGGGGCAGGTCTGTCCAGTGGTGGAAAGATGAAACCAGGGTTTCCCTGCAGTGGTTAACTGAGACAGGGTAAACAAGCAGGTCATGGTGCTAGAAGCCCAGAAGGCAGTCTCTTTCCCCCAGTGTACAGAGTATGTGAGGAGCCCCTGTTTGGAAATGGCTGATAGACTCTTATTATTCACAAAATTTGGGCCCTCGGTTGACTATGAGGATTCCATCTCAGCAGATGCATTTCTTCTCGAGGTCCATACATAGCAGGTGCTCAATAAAGTTTAATTTATGGATGAATAATCTAATCACTGGATTATATTGGTGGAAAAACTGTACAGCTTTTATAAGCTCTGGTTAATCTTATTTTTTTTGGTTTTAAAAATAAATGTCTAATTGTTGTCTGGCCATGATTCCTGTAGCCTGGTCATGTAAGACATAAGTGACTTATCACTTTCAGCTTTTGTTGTTACACTGACTCACTCAGGTCCTCTCTAGGTTGTTATCTGTCCATGGTTACTCATCCTTGAATTCACTGTAATACGTGTTTCAGCCTGTATGAGTTTCTCTTACCCAGAGCCTGCCATAGCACGTGGAGTGCCCAATAAATAATGTAGGGCTTGATATTCATGACTCGTGCTATTTTAAAAAATATGTATTTTTGTGGGGGTGGATGTACTTTTGAAATATAGATGATAGGTAAATTGAGTCAGGTTGAGTACTGAGTATGTTTCTAGGAACTGTTCTGTGTGGAATGATGAAGAATTTTACTGAGTGGGAGTGTTAACTTTATCTTTGGACAAATACACACTTGAAATTCAGTTTAGTGCCTTACCTAGGATGAACAAAATCTCCTGAACCTCACTTTTTTCAAAGGTGAGGGAGAAAGAAACTTTCCTCTACCCTGAAAGTTATTTTGGCTGGTCTAATGATCAAATAAACATGAGACAGATTAGCAAGAGAAAAGAATCACATTTAATACATACATGTGTTTGGGAACCCCACATAAACAAGAGCTTCAGAGATAGAAAGGAAACTTGAGTATAAAAGACATTTGAGCTAGGGGTGAGATGAGGTACCTTGGGAGCTTCAAAGGGCCATTGCAGAATCATAATAAGAGCAGATGTTTAGTAAATAGAAGTCTGTCCTGCCCTACAGATAGGTCAAGTGAAGTTATCTCTGCTGTTCTCCCATTATGGGTAGGGCCCCTGATTCACGTTCTTCCCGGTAGTTTAGGAAGGGGTAGAAGTTTCTCCTGAGCTTTTAAACTTGTCCTTGTCTCAAAACAATCCCCAAACCACAGAGGCACATCTTGGGCTGACTAGGTCTGAACCCCCACTCTGTGTAAAAATGGGATGAAAAATTACTGCAGCTCTGAGTTGTCTTTAAAATTATGTAATGCAGTGCATGTGAAACTCTGTACCACACAGCCCTGGCCAGTTTGGCTCAGCGGTTAGAGTGTCAGCCTGCGGACCAGAGAGTCCCGGGTTCGGTTCCCACTAAGGGCACGTACCTTGGTTGCAGTTTGTCTCCGGCCCCTGTTGGGGTTGTGTGGGTGGCGGCCAGTTGATATGTCTCTCACATCGATGTTTCTCTCTTTCTGTTCCTCCTCCTCTCCCTCCTGCTCTATCTGAAGATAAATGCAAAAAAAAAAAAAATGTCCTTGGTTGAGGATCAAAAAGAAAAAAAGAAAAAAGAAACTGTACCACACAGATGGTACTCAGTATTAGGTTCTTCCCTCTCATTCTTTAACATTTTAAGAGGTGGTCTCTTTTGTTAGAGTTTCTCATCTGTATTTGCTGTTGTTATAGGCAAAGGTAAATAAGTATTGTTGGGTGTTGTTTGTTTGTTTGTTTTTTACTTTTCCCTTCAGTTCTACACACTATTGAATTATTGATATTCTCCTTTCTTTCATAATTTTTCCAGAAAGTTCATATCAAAAGGGCTCGCTGTGTTTCTGGCTGGAGCTGGGCCAGAATGAACATGTGGGAATCGGGAGAAGGTGCCGAGGCTTAGGTTCTGCTCTTCCTGCTGCTTTTCCTTTAATATTTCCGATTTTGAATAGATTCTCACCAGTCATCTCATTTGCAATCCACGTTCTCTCTGTTCTCTTTCCCCTTTGCTCATCTGTTTGTTTAGGTGCCTCAGACATCTCCTAAGGCAGCCCAAACTTTTCTACAGCTTTCTCTCAGCGTGTACCCTTTATTTGCAAACAAGCAAAACTACTTTGATTCTCAAAAAATAAAGTGGTGCAAATCATATGGCAATGATTATTTATGGATCCCAGTCTTACTCAGAGGTACCAGCTTGTTTACTGGCTGAGCAGCCCCAGGCCTTTCTTCAAGGCCAGCTGAATGGTAACTTCCAACATAGTTCAATGTCATGTGGTCTTAGCTACATTGTACCAACATTCCCTCGCTTGTACATAAAGTCACATCTAAGGGATTGAGATTTTTGTTCTTGGTTTTCAATTTTTGATGACCCTTAAGGTTATTAAACTCTGGAAATTGAGAAGACACAAAGCAAGAAAGAGGAAGTTGGTTGGAAGATGGGGATGAAACTCAAAAAATTGAGCAGAGAAATTTAATAAGAAATGAAAAATATTTCTACTGGGTCCATGTGCCCTTAAACTTTTCAGTCTAGTTATTATTACACTTGACTATCCCAGATGTTACTCCCATCACAAGCAGAGACTACATCTTATTCAACGCATTTGGCATGAGCGGTGGGACAGGACAAAATTAAATCTTACCCAAGAAGCCCAGGGCTCAAGGTCAGACACATGACGACATAGGTATACTCTTTGCTTGTTCTGCTGTTGTGTTCCCAATATCAAATCTGGTTACTAATAGGTGTCCAAAAGTTTTTGCTGAATGATTGAATCAGAAGAACGTATTACCATGTTAAAATTGATATTAAACCACAATATGCTTTATTATTTCTTTTTTTTTTTTTTGGAAAATTTCACACACAAAATTCAGCAGAGATGATTCAAAGTACCTTGATAAAGATATGGTGTTTCCTCAAAAAATTAAAAATTGAACTGCCATTTGACCCAGTGATCTCACTTCTAGGAATATACCCTAAGAAGCCTGAAACACCAATCAGAAAGAATATATGTACCCTATGTCATAGCAGCACTATTTACAATCGCTAAGATCTGGAAACAGCCCAAGTGTCCATCAGTAGATGAGTGGATAAAAAAGCTGTGGTTCATATACACAATGGAACAGTATTCAGCTATAAGGAAGAAAGATCTCTTATCCTTTGAGACGACGTGGAGGGACTTGGAGAGTATTATGCCAACTGAAATAGGCCAATCAGAGAAAGACATACCACATGATCTCACTTATTTGTGGAGTATAATGAACAACAACAACAACAACAAAAAAGCTGATGAACGAAACAGACCCAGAGACATAGAAAGGAGTATGGTTCAGACTGACAAACCTCAAAGGAGAGGAGGGGCAGGGAGGAGGGATGAGATAAACCGAAGAACTTATATGCATGTATGCATAACCAATAGACATAGACAACAATGCTTGGGTTGGGGGCGGTGGGTGGTAGGGAGGAGGGTGTCTGTGGGGAAAAAAGAGAAACATCTGTAACAAAAATAAATTAAAATTAAAAATAATAAAAGATTGAGTTAGGGGAGCCGGCTGAAGCTGTTTGGCTTCATATAGACGTCACAGATAATAGCAATGAAACCTAGAAAAGTCTGGAAGGTCTTTCTGAGTTTCTTTTATCGTTTAAGATATTTACTCTTTCTTTCTCCCCTGCACTTGCCCTGGAACTTCAGCAGCATCAGAGTGAAGGAAATTGACTTTCACCTGCTGTGTGCCAGAGTCTTACCTAAACCAGAGCATGTCCACAGATTGTACACACATCCTTTAAAATGGCAGCATGCTGACCCAACACAGTGACTGACAGCCTCTCTTAGGAGCATGGCGACTCTCCTACTGGGATGCCCTGGAGCGCCACACAAACCACAAAGACTGAAGTGGCCCATTACAATGCACAGTGAATTATTTATACAATTACCAAATATGCTCACTTAGCTCAATGGGACATAAAGTCACTGAAAAAAGAATTGCAATCTTGCAATTCAAGTATCTTCCAAATCGAGAAACAGAGTAAAAATGTAAATTTTTATGCAGCTGAAATTTCTTTGTCTTACTGCTGTTTTAAGCTACTTAATGATTCAAATATCGTAAAGCATGTGTGAACAATTATATGCAGAAAAATAAAATGTTCAATGTAAGTTAAAGTTACAAAAATGAAATGTAGAAATTGATACACTAACTTAATTTTTTATTCACTTGGTTTTAAAAAGATTATCTGTTTCTATAAATGTAAACAGTGCAGTTGGAATAGCTTCACACTAGGATGGATAGGACATGGCCAAGCAGTCCTTAGATCTGACGATCCAGAGAAATAGGACCCAGTATTATGTAACAAGATATAGCAAGGAATCCTTTATATAGTATTAATGTAGACACTTGAGTGCTAATATAGCAACTCCCCTAGAAAAAAAGATGGTTTAAAAGGCAGGGGCTTTAATTCTGAGCTTTTCTGTCATTGTAGGTTTCTTAATTAGTATTAAGCTTATTGGCTGACAAACCCGGGTACCCATTCATGACAAACTAAGACATCAGAGTGTTTGTTCATTAATTGGTTTCCTTATGTGGTCTATGTATTTTTACTGCATGTTCACAGTTTGGTAGTAAAGTGAAGCCACCATGAACCAAGTTTGTTATTCCAACCGATCTTTGATTAGAGACCAGGCGTGTGACCCGGCTTGACTTGCTTTTGCTGACTCCTTGGTTCACTTCCTGTGTGACTTAAGTGGAGCCACTGGGTCATTGAGCTTCAGTGTCCACCTTTGAAATAGGCACATCCCCTTTCTGCCTGTGCCTCACAGCATGTGTGTCACACAAAGCAATGTATGTTAAAGCACTTGGAAAATAACAAAATGGTACACACATATTAGTATGAATATTTGTATATTTGGCATACTGTATATCAGTGAAGGTTACCTTGAAATTTTGTTTTACAGACCCTTAAAAACAAATAAAAATACCAAAGACATAGTCTGATCTTCAAAGGGTATATAATCAAATATATAGAGGAAATAGAAAATAAAACAACGTAGTATATTAATTTTCCCTCGCTAGATAATAAATTGCCACAAACTTAGCAGTTTTAAATGTATTGCACATTTATTTTCTCAGTGTTTATAGGTCAGGATGTGACCCAACTTAGCTGGATCCTATGAGTAGCATCTCACAAGGCTATAAACAAGGTGTTGGCTAGGGCTGTGGTTTTATCTGAGGCACAACAAATGAAAGATCTCCCAAGCGCACTCAAGTTATTGGCAGACTTTATTTCCCTGTGGTGGGAGAAATGTGGGCTTCCGTGTTTTGCTGGCTGTCATCCACAGCCTGCCCTCAGCTCCCAGAAGCTGCCTGATGTTTCTTGTAGGATGAGTCTCCCATCTTAGGAAGCCACTATGTGGCAGTTTATATCTTCAAAACTAACAAGGGAGGTAGATACTCCAGAGCAATGTGTTAATATCTAATGTAATAGTATCATCAAGTCAAGTAATCAATTACATCCTATCGTCTTTGCTGAAGTCTATTGACTAGAAGCAAGGTTTCACACATATTCAAGAGCAGATGGAATCACGCAGGAATAACGGGACAATTCAAGAGTCTGTTCACCACACAAGGAGTGGCCTGGAGGTTCACTATATACCGTCCATTGTCTCTGGGGATTTTTCCTTGAAAGCAACACCTGAATGGTAATACTCGGCCCATTAACAAAGAACTTTGATTATATTGATTGTCACATCCTGTTGTGTTCCAAGATAAATCACTTTATATGAAAATAATGCTCCATCACAATGTTCAAGGTATACATGCTCTGTACACATGCACATATATATCATACCAGGACATACTTCAAATTATTTTAAAAAAAAAACAGATATGATTGCTCTTCTTTTTTCAATAATAAATTAATTATCCTTAATTTGCTGATAGAAGCTTTAGCCAAATATTGCACTTATTAAAAACCAAAACAAGCATTTGTATTTCCACAAAAATATTTTCACTGAAAAAAATATTTGTATTTTCAACCAGTCTGTGTCTGACTTCCTTATGCCAATAATCTAAGCAGACAGTCTTAGTTGAAACATATTTTTCTTGATTATAGGAGAAGGACAAGTTATCGCTTTGAGATGGAAATAATTATGGTTTTAGGCGAAGGTAACATTGGAAGAGGGAAATGACAATAGAGTGGAATGAGCAAATAAAGTAGGGAATATGAAGAAAGACAAGAACCCATAGATTTGGGTGTCAACTTCATGCACATTAATTTAAATTTCACAACTCTACAAGTTACTTTATTTTCTGTTTTCACTGAAAAACATTAGCACTGCAAAAGACGTGCAGTTCTTGTCCCAGTTAAGTAGCCAGGTAATGATGAGTGAGGATTCAAATGTTCATCAGTGAGGCTTAATGCTCACTTTTTTCTTTATCCCAGTGTAACTTGCACTGTGATTCTGAAACCACCCAGATCAAAATTAGTTCTGGAGTACATTGACATGCAAATTCTGATACCCACTCCAAATCTGCACGATGAGAATCCCTATGGTGGTAGTCCAGAAATCTGTATTTTAATCTAGCATTTCAAGTAATTTTATGTCCATTGAGATCAGAGACAGTGTTCAATACTAAACTCATTGATTCAGAGAAAAGAAAGCTAGGCTCAATTCCCATTTCTTAACTTTTACAGTTTTTTTGTGAATTAGGCAAGACACATTCCCTTGCCCTTAGTTTTCATCACTTCGAATATGTCCTTACACTGCCTTCTGACCTCCATTGTTTTTGAGGAGAGGTCAGCAGCAGTTTATCTTATTTTGCTTCTGTTGTACATTATGAGTTGTTTTTCTCTTGCTGCTTTCAGGATATTTTCTGTCTCTGACTTTCATAATTTTTAATTTGATTTGTGTAAGGATGGATTACTTTCCATTTATTCTACTTAGAGGTCATTGAACTTCTTGGATGTGTAGATAAATGTTTTTCAGCAAATGGTGGGAGTTTTCAGCCATTATTTCCTTGAATGTATTTTCTGCTTTTTTTCTCCTTTACTTTCTCTAGTAGTACCATTATGTGTATCTTGGTGTGCTTAAAGGTTTCTGACATTTCTCTGAGGCTCTCTTCACTTTTATCATTCTATTTTCCCTTTGTTCTTCAGATTGCATTTATCATGGATCTATCTTAAAGTCCACTGATTTTTCTTCTGCCAGTTAAAATCTACTCTTGAGCTCCGCTAGTGGATTTTTCATTTCAATTATTGCACTTGTTAACTCTAGGATTTTCATTAGGTTCTTTTTCATGAATTCTGCATCTTTATTGATATTCTCTATATGATTATACACTATCTTTATACCATCCTTTACTTAGCCATATTTGACCACATTTATAATAGCTACTTTGAAGTCTCTCTGTCCAATCTGACATCTAATTCCTCTCATAGGCAGTTTTTGGGGTATTTTTATTTATCCTATGTAAGGATCACATACAGCACCCCACATGTGAAGCTCCACTAATTAGCTTCTCTACATGTCTCAAAATTTAATTGAAAAGTGGACATTTAAGTAATATCTTGGGAGGTCTCTGAATACTAACTCCCTTCTCCCTTGGCAGGGTTAGATTTTTTGTTTGTTTGTTGACTTATTTAGTGACTTTGCTAGACTGTTTTAATGACATATACACTTACCATATTGTGGAGCCTTTGGTGGGCTCAGCCGTGGATACGTGCACAGTCACCCAGGGATAGCGGTGCTTTTAGCAGCATTCTCTTTGACTGTCCCTCTCCTGATCTCTCTGTTAGCTATCTGCATCACTTTGTACAGCACCCCACATGTGAGGCTCCACTAATTAGCAGCCTAATGTTCTATTGTTTTTTACAGTGTCCTGGAGCATAAATTTCTCAGCCATCTGATCCAACTAAATTTGAGCAATGGCAATTTTTGAAGCCAGTCTGAGAATTTTTCTGAGCCCAGCATGTTTCTTCTTAGCTGCCTCTTTCTGTTTCTCTCTGGTGGACTAGCTAGACTGGGGTTTAGCTTGTTGCTCTTAATTAAGAATAACTATTGTTTTTTGAGAATGCTTTTAGGTTTCACCTTCCTCACACTCTATTTCTAATAAAATCAGTTCCTTTGGGGAGAATTTTGAAGTGGTCTTTCATATGGACTTCTACTCCTTCTGGAATAATTTGAGTTACTTCTTGATAATACTTTGAGTGCTGCGCAGGGCAATAGCTTCTGGTCAGCTCAGTCCTGGGTAGAATCTTCACTCTAAAAGGAACCTGAGGTGAAAGTTATCAAGGCACCATTATTTTCACCTTGCCTCACCTGGGGTAGAGCCTTGAACCTATGGGTAGGAGCTCGGTGGTAGAAAGATGCCACAACTTCTTACCTGTACTCTTCAACTTGGTGTTGGAAGGGATGAGAAATACTGGCATCCTACTCCTCCTGGTGATATATAAGATAAGCCTTAATTGAGACTTGATTGAAGAGAAAGGCTCATCCCTTCTCCACAGCCAGCCATAGCCAGGGTGTAGCTTTAGCCAAACTGAGCTTTTTTTTTTTTTTTTTTTTAGAGAGAGAGAGGAAGGGGGAAGGAGAGAAAGATAGAAATATCAATGGAAGAGAACATTGACTGGCCGCCACCTGCATGCTCCCACCGAGGATCTGGCCCACAACCTGGGCATGTGCCCTGACCGGGAATCGAACTGGCGACCTCTTGGTGCATGAGTCAACGCTTAACCACTGAGCCACACCGGCCGGGCTAAGCTGAGCTATTTTTGATGGGAGACAGTATCATGTCTCAAATGCCAAATGATGTTATTCTTCTTACTGACTTTTAGTAGATTTTCTTGAATAAATATTTTTTTGTTCTTGTTTTTTATTTGCTGCACATCCTTAGGACAATTTTGAGAGAGATTAAGGGGTTACGTTTTAAAAATAACCACTTATACTAGCTTTGATGTTTTTGCTGGGGAGTGGGTCTGTGGAACTCCTTATACTGACATCCCAAGGTGGAACTCCTAACCTTAGTTTTCATCATTTATAAAATGAAGAAAGTACCTACCTCACAGAGTGATCTTTAAGATTAAATTTGAAAATGTGTACCAAGGATTTTATAAATAAAATGTGTTAATATATTATTATTTATGGTAAAAGGATATCTGGAAAACATTTATATAAGGAAACTATTAATTTTCTTCATAAATGTGAGTGTATGAGTAAGGCTCTAGAAAGAATAATGGAGGAAAGGCCTGTTAGGAATGGAAACTTAAATGTAGGATTACATACCATTCTGTTTCTAACCAGGATAAAATAAAATTGATTGACTACTCACATTTTGGTCATATTGTGAAGGTTAAAAGTAGAAACATTTGGCCTGGCCAATGTGGCTCAGTGGTTGAGCGTTGACCCATGAACCAAGAGGTCGCTAGTTCGATTCCTGGTCAGGGCCCAGGCCCAGGTTGTGGGCGAAATCCCCAGTGGGGGCCATGAAGAAGGTGACCAATTGATGTTCTCTCTCATCGATGTTTCTATGTCTCTCTTCCTATCCCTTCCTCTCTCTCTAAAAATCAATAAAAAAAAAAAACAATAGAAACATTTGAATACATGTTGCCATTAAAGGAATTATTTTTTAGATTTTGATATGAGGTTGTTTTATAGAGAAAAAAAAAACCTCTATTTTGCACATTAAAACTGCACAAATGTATTGCAGGATTTCATTTTATAATCTTATTAATTGACTTAGAGATAAAAGTTATCGTGATTAGATAGAGATGCACATTAAAGTATTTATGTATGATATTACATTATGTCTAGATTTCTCCATAAATGCTTCAGCAAAACCAAAATCCTGAGGGAGGAAAAGGAATAAATAATTAAGTTTGGCAAATGTTTGACAGTTGTTGAAGAGAATTGGTGGGTATGTGGAAGTTCATTATAAAATTCTCTTTCTGTATATGTTGAGATTTTTCATAATAAAAAATTAGAAAAAGTATATAAAATAATGCCTGGAAATTGGGTGATACAGCAACAACAGATGACAGACCCTTCTTGCAATTGCTGAGTTTTTCTTTTTTAAACAATGGGAAAGGTTCATGATTCTGCTATTTTTTGTTTTTAGCGTAGAGGCCTCACTCACCAATACATGGATGCAAATTGTGTATAAAATTTTTTCATTTTCAAAACACACAAATTTTTAAAAACTAGATACTAATGATGTTTAGAGCACAGTAAAAACTATTTACATTGTTTTAGTTTGTTATTTGGCCTGAAATGCATGTCAAAGAAATTAGCTCACAATAGTTGACAAACCTAAGATGAGAATATAATTTATCTAAATGGAGACATTTTTTGGAGTGAAAGTAGGTACTATTAATAATCATACAAGAACACAGTTGTAGGTTGGACAAAATAGGTCACTAGATCATATGAATTCCCTAAATTTACCGGAAAGAAGGACAGCATTTATAGTATAAAACCTTCCTCCAAAAATTAAAGTATGAATGAGAAATAAAATAATCATCCAATTTTAATCTCTCCTCTTTCTCTCTCTCCCTCTTTTCCTCCAAAAAATTTCAAAATTGGGTCCTAGAAATTTGAAATGAATTACTTGCTCAAAGGCATATAACTCATGAGAGATCCAGGATCATAATTTGCATATCTTGATGACCAGTACAGTGCTCTTTCCACTCCTCAAATAATAAGGAATTTGAAAACATCAATATCTATAAGTGCAGTTTTACAAAAACAGCGGTTACATATTTTACTAAGTGATAGCCAGAAAGACATGCCAATTCTGTCTACCAATATTTGAAGCACATACGTTTTAACTATGTAAAATCTACTTTAAAGTTTTATAATAAAAATATTGGCATGATATAAGAACATAAAAAAAACGAAATTCAAGCTCAGCATTAGAAACTATTTGTCGATTCCAAAATGGCGGCAGAGTGAATGGAAACTACACAGGCCATCTCCCAAGACCAAACTGGAATTACAACTAAAATCAAGACAAATCGTCAGAAAAAATCAACAGAAAAGCAGCTTGTGAGGACCATATAACCAGGGACACTGAATCAATCCTGGTAGGATTGCGGAGGTGCAAGAGTGGGGCTGGGAGCCCATGGACAGCAGCGGTCTTAGCTGTGAGCAGCACGCGCGGGGTTAAATTCCCAAGCCTGCTCTACAGTGCAGAGGGCCGGGACAGAGCACTAAAATAGCCACAGCCACTCACTTTGGGTTCTGGCAGGGGGAGGGCGGACTGGACTGGAACTGTGTGGGGACATTCTGGATTTGGAGGGTACTCAGAGCTATTGCTGAGTTGCGGCCATGCAGGATGGTGGCCATCTTACTCCTTCCCAGGGCTCTGGGGAGAGGCGGTGGTCCCTTCCTCCGAGATTCAACCCCACCCAGGTGGGCAATTGAAATGCAAATTGAGGCTCATTAACAACCAGCCTCTGCCCCACCCTTGGGAAATCCTCTTACACTGAACATCTGAGGGAGTATTTCACTCAACTGAGAAACCAAGGCTCTTCCAGTAACCATGACTAATAGCCTCTAGGAAAAATGCTGGAGGATAACTGAACCGTTCCTGGGCTTGCAAATCTACCCAGGAAAGTAAGACTTGACAGTGGTGTTTAATGTGGGTCCTCCCACACTCATCCAAACCCAGTAGAGGGAACCACAAACAGCAGAACACCAACACCCACAGGGAAAATTTGGCAGGCTCCAAAACCCACTGAGATAGCCAAAATGGTGAAACAAAGAAACAAATCCCAAATGAAAGAACAAGAGACCTCTACCAAAGATCAGATAAATAAAATGCAGTTAAGCAAGTTATCAGAGATAGAATTCAGAGCCATGATCTTGAGGAAACTCAACAGCATCAGTAAGGACATCAACACCATGAGTAAAGACATAGAAACATTGAAAATCAACCAACTGGAAATGAAAAACCACCAAGAAGAAATGAAGAATAACATAGCAGAAATAAAGAATGCATTGGAAGGACTAAACAGCAGACTAGAGGAAACTGAGGACTGGATCAGTGAATTAGAAGGCAGGGTAGAAAAAATCAACCAATCAGAAAACCAAAAGGAAAAAAACAATGAAAAAACAGGAAGACAGCTTAAGAGAACTGTGGGACAACTGGAAATGTAATAATATTTGCATCATAGGAGTCCCCGAAGAAGAAGAAAATGAGCAAGGGTTAGAGAATATATTTGAAGAAATAGTGACAGAAAACTTCCCTAATTTGGTGAAGGAAGAAGGCATTCAAGTTCAAGAAGCACAGAGAGCCCCAAGTAAGAAGAACCCAAACAGGCCCACACCAAGACACATAGTAATTAAAATGCCAAAAATTAAAGACAAAGAGATAATCCTAAAGGCAGCAAGAGCTAAGCAACAGGTTATCTACAAAGGAACCCCCATAAGGCTATCAGCTGACTTCTCAACAGGAACACTACAGGCCAGAAGGGAATGGCATGAAGTAATCAAGGTCATGAAAAACAAGGACCTCAATCCAAGACTACTCTACCCAGCAAGGCTATCATTCAAAATAGAAGGTCGAATTAAGAGCTTCCCAGACAAAAAAAAGGCTAAGCAAATACATTAGCATCAAACCAGCACTGCAAGAAATGTTAAAAGGACTGCTGTATTTAGTAGAAGAAATAGGAAGAAAAATATAACTACATTAAACACAAATAGCAATAAATAAGTACACATCAATAATCACCATAAATGTAAATGGATTGAATGCTCCCATAAAAAGACAGAGTAGGTGATTGCATAAGAAAGCATGACTCATATATATGTTGTTTACAAGAGACCCACCTCACAACAAAAGACTCACATAGGTTGAAAGTGAAGGGATGGAAAAAAAATCTTCCAAGCAAACAGAAAGGAAAAAAAAGCTGGGGTAGCAATACTCATATCTGATAAAATAGATTCAAAATGAAGGCCATAACTAGAGACAAAGAAGGCCACTACATAATATTGAAAGGATCTAGCCAACAGGAAGTTATAAGCTTGGTTAACATATATGCACCCAATATAGGAGCACCAAACTATATTAAAAATCTTCTGGAGGACTTCAAAGGAGAAATCAACAGCAATATAATCATAGCAGGGGACTTCAACACCCTGCTGACATCACTGGATTGATCCTCTAGACAAAAAACTAACAAGGAAACAGGGATTCTAAATAAAGCACTACACCAAATGGACTTAGTAGATATCTACAGAGAATTACACCACCAAACTACAGAATTCACATTCTTCTCAAGTGCACATTGGACATTCTCAAAGATAGACCACATGTAAGGACAAAAAATAAGTCTCTACAAGTTCAAGAAGATTGAAATTATATCAAGCATCTTCTCAGATCACAATGGCATGAAACTAGAAATCAATTGCAACAAGAACATGCAAAGACATTTGAACACATGGAGGCTAAATAGCATGTTATTAAACAATGGGTTACTTGTTGATCAAGAAAGAAATTCAAAACTTCCTGGAAACCAATGAAAATGAACACACAACAACACAAAATCTATGGGATGCAGCAAAAGCAGTTCTGAAAGGGAAGTTCATAGCACTATAGGTCTACCTCAAGAAACAAGAAAAATTTCTAATAGACTATCTAACCTCACAACTTAAAGAACTAGAAAGCAAACAGAAAGAAAACCCCAGAGCAAGTAGAAGGAAGGAAATAATAAAAATCAGAGCAGAAATATATGACATAGATACCAAAAAAACAATTGAAAGGATCAATGAAACAAAGAGCTGGTTTTTTGAAAAGATAAACAAGATTGATGGACCCTTAGCTAGACTCACCAAGAAACAAAGAGAGAGAACCCAAATACACAAAATCAGAAACAAAAGAGGAGAAGTAACAACTGACACCACAGAAATACAAAGGATTGTTAACAAATACTATGAACATTTATATGGCAAGAAAATCAGCAATCTAAGCAAAATGGACAAATTTCTACAAACACATAGTATCCTAAAACTGGACCGGGAAGAGATAGAAAACTTGAACAGACCAATAACATCTAAGGAAATTGAAGATGTAATCAAGACTCTCCCAGCAAACAAAAGCCCAGGCCCGACGGCTTCACGGGGGCGTTTTACCAAACATTCAAAGAAGAACTAACACCCACTCTCCTCAAACTGTTTCTAAAAATTCAAGAAGAAGGAAGACTTCCAAACTTGTTTTATGAGGCCAGCATAATTCTAATTCCAAAATCAGAAAAAGACACTACAAAGAAAGAAGACTACAGGCCAATATCCCTGATGAACATAGATGCCAAAATCCTGAACGAAATACTAGCAAATCGGATCCAGCAATACATCAAAAAAATTATTCACCATGACCAAGTGGGATTCATCCCAGGGATGCAAAGCTGGTTCAAAATTTGCAAATCAATAAATGTGATATACCACATAAACAAAATGAAAGATAAAAACCACATGATCATATCGATAGACGCTAAAAAAGCATTCAACAAAATCCAGCATCCATTTCTGATAAAAATGCTCAGCAATGTGGAAATAGAGGGATCATATCTTGACATAGTAAAAGCCATATAAGAAAGACCTACAGCCAGCATCATACTCAATGGGCAAAAACTAAAAGCATTTCCCCTAAGAACAGGAACAAGACAAGGATGCCCACTTTCACCACTCTTATTTAACATAGTACTGGAAGTCTTAGCCACAGCAATCAGACATGAAGAAAAAATAAAAGGGATCCAAATTGGAAAGGAGGAAGTGAAACTGTCATTATTTGCAGATGACATGATATTGTACATAGAAAACCCTAAAGACTCCATCAAAAATCTACTAGACTTAATAAATGAATTTTGCAAAGTAGCAGGATACAAAATTAACGTCAAGAAATTGATGGCATTCTTATACACCAATGATGAACACACAGAAAGAGAAACTAAAAAAACAATCCCAATTACCATCACGGCAAAAATTAAGATACCTAGGAATAAACTTAACCAAAGAAGTAAAGGACCTATTTGTAGAAAACTACAGGACATTGAAAAAAGAAATAGTGGAAGATATAAAACAGTGGAAGCACATACCTTGTTCATGGATTGGAAGAATTAACATCATTAAAATGTCCATATTACCCAAAGCAATCTATAGATTCAATGCAATCCCCATCAAAATACCAGTGACATATTTCACATAACTAAAACAAATACTTCAAAAGTTCATATGGAACCAAAAAAGGCTCCGAATAGGCACAGCAATCTTGAAAAAGGACAAAGTAGGTGGGATCACAATACCTGATATCAAGTTGTACTACAAAGCTACTGTAATCAAAACAGCCTGGTACTGGCACAAAAACAGGCATATAGACCAGTGGAACAGAACAGAGAACCCAGAAATTAACCCAAGACATCATGCTCAATTAATATTTGACAAAGGTGGCAAGAGCATACAATGGAGTAAAGACAGCCTCTTTAATAAATGGTGTTGGGAAAATTGGACAGCTACATGTAAAAATAAGAAACTAGAGCATCAACTTATACCATACACAGGAATAAACCCAAAATGGATAAGACTTAAATGTGACTTGTGAATCCATATAAATCCTAGAAGAAAATGTAGGCAACAAAATTTCGACATCATACGCAGCAGAATCTTCACTGATACATCACCTAAGGCAACAGAAACAAAGGAAAAAATGAACACATGAGACTATATCAAACTAAAAAGCTTCTGCACAGCAAAAGAAACAACCATCAAAATGGGAAGGGAACCCACTGTATGGGAGAGCATAAATGCCAATGATATATCAGATAAGGGGTTAATTTCCAAGATATATAGAGTGCTCATACAACTCAACAAAAGGAAGACAAAGAAACCAATTAAAAAATGGGCCGAGGAGCTAAATAGACATCTCTCCAAACAGGACATACAAATGGCTAAGAGACATATGAAGAAATGCTCAACATCACTAATCATCAGAGAGATGCAAATTAAAACAACAATGAAGTATCACCTCATACCTGTCAGAATGGCCGCCATCAACAAATCATCAAACAACAAGTGTTGGCGAGGGTGTGGAGAAAAGGGGACTCTAGTACACTGCTGGTGGGAATGCAGACTGGTGCAGCCACTGTGGAAAACACTATGGTGTTACCTCAAAAAATTAAAAATTGAATTGCCATTTGACCCAGTGATTCCACTTCTAGGAATATACCCTAAGAAGCCTGAAACACCAATCAGAAAGAATATGTGTACCCTCATGTTCATAGCACTATTTACAATAGCTAAGATCTGGAAACAGCCCAAGTGTCCATCAGTAGACGAATGGATAAAAAAGCTGTGGTACATTTACACAATGGAGTACTATGCAGCTGTAAGAAAGATCTCTTATCCTTTGAGACGACATGGAGGGACCTGGAGAGTATTATCTTAAGCAAAACAAGCCAAGCAGAGAAAGAGAAATATCACATGATCTCACTTATTTGTGGAATATAATGAACAAAACAGTCTGAGGAACAGGGTAGGCCCAGAGACGTGGAAGTAGGGTACAGACTGACAATCCTCAGAAGAGGGGGGGGGGAAGAGATAAACCACAGAACTTATATGCATGTATGCATAACTGATGGACATGGACAACAAAGCTGGGGATGGGGTGCGGGTAATGGGGAGTAGGTGTCAATGGGGAAAAAGGGAAAACATCTGTAACAAACATAAATAAAAAAATTATAAAACGAAAAAATTATTTCTGTCAGTGGACACAGTAGGGAAATCAGTGCAACATAAACATTCAAGAGAAAGCAGTTTATTTCTATGTGACATCATGGATATTTACTGTTCTTATATCCTGTAATTTTAAATTGCTTAAAACTTGCTTATCTAGCAGGTGTGCCCTAATATAAACAAAGAGGTGTTTCTTTTTAATAATTGTCAATACAGTATATTTAGAAGCCTACTAACATTAATTCAAATACTTCCAGCACAGACCTTTGTTTGGGGATTGATTCCATTTGATAAGTTTCTGAGAAATTGTCCTGACAAAGCACTGGTTTATAGGTCTGATAACCCCTTCTCCCTACAAAAAGAATTTGCCTGAAGGGCTTCTTTTGCAGACTGTCTGTGGTATCTTCATTGGTACTGACAGTCTTCTCTTTGTCACTCTGAGGGGCTGATGACAATAGCAGCCGTCCAGCTGCAATCTGGAAATCAGTGACTGGTAAGGCTCTTAAGTAACTAAGAATAGAGAAGAGCTTTGTCTACATACTGAGTCATCTCCACATTCTCAAGAATTAGACTTGAGTCTAAATTACGTCGCCTATGAAAGTGCCACATTCATTTTATGTCTGACTTTGATACCAAATTACCTGGTACTGTAACAATAACTGACAATCTAAATTATATGCCCATTAGCTTGGAAGGGGGTTAAACACACACAGGTGCACACACTTCTCCATGAAGAAGGTAATTTATGGACATGATCTGAAGTCAAGCTAAATTAGGCAAAGTAAAATTTTTTGCAAGAGCTGGTACAATATTGAGTATGGTTGATTGAATTATAACTTAATGACCAGATATAGATAACTATACTATTAAACAGTTTAAAAAGGATAAATCATCAAATCATAGTATCTATTTGTATATTCCTAAAACACACACAAAAAATGGTTTTCATTCATCAAATGACTGATTTTCATGAACAAACGTAATCTTTTAAATAGCTTTGTAACTTGTAAAATTGGCAAGATATATTTACTCACTGGTAAGAGAAGTATGTAGTCTAGCATTTCTTGAACAATGAAATAGAGAAGAATATTGATCAAAAGATCAATATTCTTTTCCCTACCAAATTTCCCCACCAAATTACTAAATAACAAGCAAGAATTTCACAACTCACCTACAGAGAAGTTAATCAATATATGTTTTGAGTAATTTGTTCATTTATTCTAAAATACTTTATAGAGGGTCTACTGTCTCGAGGACTCTGTAAGTCACTGGCAGGTGCTGTGTGCCTAAAAAGGAACATGTATATCCTGGCTCTTTAGAATCAAGAATGGAAAGAATTTACATTTAGCTTCTTCACCTTTTCTCCTTTGGTCTTGTTTCTCCATCATTTTTTCACTTTATCTCCTACACAGCACAGATTTGGTATCCTCTAGGCCCACGGTGTCTTCCTTCTTCCAACATGCTTATTTTTCTTAGAGTCAGGAATCCCTCTTTGAATCTTACACTAGATTTTCAAAGAATAGCTTCAGTTTCCCTTCTAAAAGTGCCAATGAAGAAGGTGAATGAGACGGTAAGCCTCACTGCCTGACGTTCAGTGATCCCTGAATGAAAAACACAGTCCTACATGCTCCCTTTCTTTATATAATGCTGGATACTCATGAAGGGAAGAGTGAAAAAAGAAAAAGATATATGGTTAGTTCTTAAAAAGCTTGTAATCTAAAGGGGAATCAAATCACAATGAATTTTTTAAACTCTTAATGAGGTTAAAATCCAACCTACTGAAAAGAGGACTTTTTTCCTATTATTTTTTTTCAAGTTTTATTGATAAACAACATACAGCACTGTATAAGATTAAAGCATACAGTATGATGGTTTGATTTACATAAATTGTGAAATGATTTCACAATATGTACAACTAATATCCATCTTCTCATGTCAATACAATAAAAGAAAAAACTTTTTTTTTGTACGATGAAAACTTTTAGAATTTACTCTCATGACTTCCCTATGTATCATACAACAGTTTTAGTTTTACCATTATCTTGTACATTACATCCCTTGTACTTATTTATCTTATACCTGAAAATCTGTGCCTTTGACGACCTTCCTCCCCCTGCTCCACTTCTGGTTACCACAGTCTGATCTTTTTTTCCTGTGAGTTTAACTTTTTTTTCTTGTTAGATTCCACATATAAGTGAGATCATACAGTAATTGTTTCTCTCTGACTAATTTCACTTAGCATAATGCCTTCAAGGCCATTAATGTTGTTGCAAGTGACAAGATTTCTGTTTTCTTTTATTCTCACCTGAGGATATATTTATTGATCTTAGAGAGGAAGGGAGAGAAAGAGATAAAGAAACATCTATGTGAGAGAGAAGTATCAATCAGTTACCTCCCATGTGCACCCCCACCAGGGATCGAACCCACAAACTAGGTATGTGCTCTGATCAGGAATCGAACCCACAGCCTCTTGGTGTATGGGACTGTGCTCCAATCAACTCAGCCACCTGGTCAGGGCAATATTTCATTTTTTTTCAATGGTTAAGTAATATTCATTGTTTGTATCTATGTCTATGTCTATTTCTGTATGCATCACAACTTCTTTATTCATGCATCCATGGACACTTAGGTTGTTTCCATGTCTTGGTTATTGTAAATACTGCTTAAACATGGGGGTGAAAATATCAAATATCTTTGAGTTAGTGTCTTTGTTTCCTTTGGATATATTCCAGAAGTGGAATTTCTCAATCAGTGGTCATTCTATTCGTAATTTTTTTTTTTTTTTTTAGAATCCTCCATACTGGTTTCCATAGTGGTTTTACCAATTTACAATCACACCAACAGTGCACAAGGGTTGCCTTTTCTCCACAGCACCATTTGTTATATCTTGTCCTTGTCATTCTGACAGGTGTGAAGTCAGAATGATATCTCATTGTGGCTTTAATTTGCATCTCCCTAATGACTGCTGATATGTATGTAGAACACCTTGTAGAACATCTTTTCATGTACCTGTTGGCCTTTTCTATATCTTATTTGGAGAAATATTTATTCAGGTCTTTTGCCCATTTTTTAATTTGGGTAAGTTGTATTTTATTTCTTTTGCTGCTAAGTTGTGTGAGTTCTTAATGTATTTTGGTATTAATTCCTTATCAGATCAGATGTATCGCTTGCAAATATTTTTTCCTATTAAGTTGTCTTTTCACTTTGTTTCTTTTACTATGCAGAAGCTTTTTAGTTTGATGTTGTCTTGCTTGTTTATTTTTTGTTTTGTTGCTTGTATTTTAGGTGTTATCTCACAAAAGTTATTGCCAAGACCTATGTCAAGGAGCTCTTTCCCTATGTTTTCTTCTAGGAGTTTCATGTTTCATGTCTTATATGTAAGTCTTGAATCCATTTGAGTTAATTTTTGTGAGTAGTGTGAGACAGTGGCTCAGTTTTATTTTTTACTGGAAATATCCAATTATCTCTCTAACGTTTATTGAGAAGACTGTCTTTTCTCCGTTTTATATTCTTTTTTGTTGTTGTTAATCCTCATCCAAGGACATTTTTTTTTCCATTGATTTTCAGAAAGGTTAGAGAGTGGAAGGGAGGGACAGAGGGGGAAAGGAAAAGAGAGAGGGAAACATCAATATGAGAGAGACACACTGACTGGTTGCCTCACGCATGTGCCCAGATTGAGGTTGGGAATCAAATCTTCAATTCAGGTATGTGCCCTTGACTGGAAACTGAACCTGAGACCCTTCAGTGCATGGGCCGATGCTCTAACCATAGAACCACACTGCCCAGGGCTCCACTGTATATTCTTAGATCCCTTGTCAAATATTAGTTGACTGTATATACTTGGGTTTATTTCAAGCTCCCAATTCTGTTCCATTCATCTATTGGCTGTTTTTATGCCAGTACCATACTGTTTTGATGGCAATAGCTCTAGAGTGTAGCTTAAAATGAGCAAGTGTGATGCATCCTCCTTTGTTTCCCCCTCAGGATTTTTTGGCTTTCAAGTTTTTTTCTAGTGCCATATAAATTTTACTTTTATATTTTCTACTTCTGTAAAAATGCCTTTGGAATATTGATAAGGGTTGCATTAAATCTACAGATGGCTTTTTGTAGTATTGACTTTTTAACAATATTAATTCTTCTAATACAGGATCATGGGAAACCTTTATATTGATTTGTGTTTTCTTCTATTTCTTTCATTAATGTCTTATGATTTTCAGAGTAGAGATCTTTCACCGCGTTAGTTAAATTTATTTCTAAGCATTTTCTTGTTTTTGATGTTATTGTAAATAGGATTGATTTCTTTATTTTTCTACAGAAAATGTTAATGTATGGAAATTCTACTGATTTTTGTATGTTAATTTTGTATCCTGCAACTTTACTGACTTCATTGATTAGATGTAAGAGTGTTTTTGATTGAGTCTTTAGAATTTTCTATATATAAAATCATGTCATCTGCAAATAGAGACATTTTTACTTCTTCCTTTCCAGTTGTGATACCTTTTATTTCTTTTTCTTGCCTGATTACTCTAGCTAGGTCTTCTAGTACTATGTTGAATAGGAGAGGATTAGTGGGCACAATTTTTGTCAACATTCTTGAAAAAGCTTTCAGCCTTTCACCATTGAGTATGATGTTAGCTGTGGGGTTTATATATGGCCTTTACTATTTTGAGATATGTTCCTTCTATGCCTAATTTGTTAAGAATTGTTTTGTGTGTTTTTTTTAAATCATGAATGGATGTTGAATTTTGCCAAATGCATTTTCTGTATCTGTAGAGATTGTCATAAGACTCTTTTCTATATTTTATTAATGTTATGTATCACATTGATTGATTTGTCTATGTTGAACCATTCTTTCATCCCAGGGGTAAATTCCAATTAATTATGATGAGTTATCTATTTAATGTGCAGTTGAATTTGGTTTGCTAGTATTTTATTGAATTGTTTGCATCTATATTCATTAAGAATATTAGTCTGTAGTTTGTTTATTTTCTAGTAGCATTCTTTTTTGGTTTTGTTATCAGGATAATGCTGGTCTCATACAATGAGTTTGGGAGTGCTTTTTTCTTTTCAATTTTTTGAAAGAGTTCAAGAAAGATTGGTTTCAGTTCTTTAAATGTTTGCTAAATTGACCAGTGAAGTAATCTGTTCATGGATTTTTTGGGGGACATTTTTTATTATTCATTTAATTTCCTTACTTGTATTTGGTCTATGCAGATTTTCTCTTTCTTCCTGATGTAGTCTTGGTAAGTTGTATTTTTCCAAGATTTTTTTTCTATTTCTCTAAGTTATCCACCTTGTTGTCATATGATTGTTCATAATAGTGTCATATGAACTTTTCAGTTTTTGTGGTGTCTATTATAATGCTCTTATTTTATTTATAATTTTGTTTATTTGGATATTTTTTATTTTTTTCCTGATTAGTCTAGCTATAAGTTTCTAAATTTTGTTTATCTTTTCAGAGTACTAACTCTTAGGTTGGTTAACATTTTCTACTTTTAATTTTCTACTACTCATTTCATTTTATTTATTCTCTAATCTTTATTATTTCTTTTTTTCTGCTAACTTTGGGCTCAATTTATTATTTTTTAGCTCCTTAAGATACAGAGTTAGGTTTTTAAAAATTATTTTTATTGAAATTATTGGGGCTACATCGCTTAATACAATTATATAGGTTTCAGGCATACAGTTCTATTATACATCATCTGTGTATTGTATTGTATGTTTACTACCCCAAGTCAAGTCTCCTTCTGTCACCATTTTCTCCCCTTTATTCTCTTCTACCTCACTTCACCCTGCCTCCCTCTGGCAATCACCATACTGTTGTCTGTGTCCATAAGCCTTTTTAAATTTATTTTATTTGTTTAATCCCTTTACCCTTCTTACCAGCCCTCAAACTTCTGCTCTCTGAAAGCTGTCAGTCTGTTCTCTGTATCTATGAGTCTGTCTCCACTGTGTTAGTTTATTTTGTTCATTAGATTCCATATATAAGTGAAATCATATGGTACTTGTCTTTCTCTGACTGGCTTATTTCACATAGTATAATAACTTTCCAGGTCCATCCATGTTGTTGCAAAGAGTAAGATTTCCTTCTTTTTTTTTTTTTTTTTTTTAATCCTCACCCAAGGACATTTTTGCATTTATCTTCAGATAGAACGAGATGGAGAGAGGGGGGGAAGAGAGAGAGAGAAACATCAATGAGAGAGAGAGAAACATCGATGTGAGAGAGACACATCTAGTGGTTGCCACCCACACGACCCCAACTGGGCCTGGGGACAAACTGCAACCGTGGTATGTGCCCTTAACGGGAACCGAACCTGGGACTCTCTGGTCCGCAAGCCGAAGCTCTAACTACTGAGTCAAACTGGCCAGGGCTCCTTCTTTTTTATGGCTGAGAAGTATTCCATTGTGTATATGTACCATAACTGTTTTATCCACTCATCTCCTGATGGACACTTGGACTGCTTCCAAATCTTTGCCATTGTAAATAACACTGCAAAGAACATAGGGGTGTATATATTCTTTCAAATTAGTGTTTTTGGTTTTCTTTGGATAAATTACTAGAAGTGGAGTTGCTGGGTCATAAGGAAGTTCCATTTTTAATTTTTTTTAGGTAACTCCATACTGCTTTCCACAGTGGCTGTGACAATCTGCATTCCCACCAACAGTGTACAAGGGTTTCCTTTTCTCCACATCCTTGCAAACATCTGTTGTTTGTTGATCTATTGATGATAGCCATTCTTAGTATCCAAAATTTATGAGGAAGTTATAAAATTCAACACCAAAAAACCCACAAACCATCCAATTCCTTCTGGAATTCTTGTAATACAAATATTGCTTCTTTTCATTGTGTCCCAAAATTCCCATAGTCATTCTTTATTCTTTTTTATTTTTTCTCTTTGTTGCTCTGACTAGATAATTTCCAGTATCCTAGCCTTCAGGAATAAGTCTACTTTAAAATTTTCTGTTGAATTCTTCAGTTGAGTTGTATTTTTCAACTCTAGGATTTCTTCAACTTAAGGATTTCTGGTCTAGGTTTTGTTTGTTTTGTTTTCTGTTGGTTGCTATTTTCTTGCCAAATTTCTAATTTGTTCATGCATTGTTTTCCTAATTTTGTTAAGTTATCTGGTTTTTTGTTTGTTTTTCATAGCTTTCTGAACTTCCTGAAGAGAATTATTCCTAATTCTTCATCTGACAGTTAATAGATTTCAATTTCTTTAGGGTAAGTTATTGCAACTTTATTAGTTTCTTTTGGTGGTATTATATTTATCTGATTTTTTTTTCATGATCTTTTGATTCCTTACATTGGTATCTGCACATTTGAGTAACCAGGATCCTCTTCCAGATTTTACAGGTTTGCTCTGACAGGCACAGTTCTTTACCAGTCAGCTCAGTTTGGGTTTTTGAGTGTATCTGCTGTTATATCCTTGGGAAGGTGAGACCTGCCATTATGATCTGTTTTGAGACAAGTGTTAGAGCTCTGAGGCTAGAGATGGAGTTTGTTTCAGTGACTGAAAACAATTGTATAAGACTGTGGGCCTGGTTCCCTATGCAAGTGAAGCTGTAGGGTGGACTTTGCATTTGCCTGGATTCTCCGGTTAGGCTTACTAGATTTTCAGGACTGAGTAGTATGTTCAGTATTAGTATTATACATTCACTTCTCTTTCTAGCAGGGCAGCAAAATGAGACGCTGGCCCTGCACAGCTTGTTGTTTGGGGACCTGAATGAGGCCAAAGTGTGGAATTCCCTGGTCAGGTGAGGTGACTGTTTTTGTTCTGCACATGGGGGAACCGCAGAATGTGCTCTCTGTTCAAGTGCTACTGTACCTAGGGTTATTGAATGGGTTATGCCGCTTTTCATGTGCTCTGTTTAGGTTTCCTGGTCAGATAAGATAAAGGCTATATTCAGTGATGAGTGGGACTACAAATTAGATTCCCTGCCCAGGCACAGCAGGTGAAGTAGCTCTAAAGCTGATAAAGCTCTTTGTTTGTTGTTTTAACTCAAGCTGACCTCCACCCCAAGTTCCCGGACCAAACAAGGCCACTGGCTTTTCTTTGCAAACTGTTGACTCTGCCTGTCTGCCTCTTGTGTCATATGCTGCTGGGCTATACAGCTTCAAGGAGTTGTCACCTGCCCTTCTGGTCAGCATGGCAGAAACACACTCTTTACAGTGAGTGGGGCTGTGATTCAGCTCCTTGCCTGGGCATGGGCAGACTTGACTCTAGGGCAGACAAAACTCCTTGTCTGAGGACCTGAATCAGGCAGATCTGCACTTTGCCAGGTTCCCTGTTCCGAGTGCACTTCTGACATGGTTCTGAAGATGAACAAAGCCTCTGGTTGGGACTACTACTTGGGCACTGCAGGTATAAACTTGGTCCCTGTGCTGGTTGTTGCAAGTCCCTTCCCCCTTCTGCATCATAGTCAGATTCCCAATGGTTGAGCCCTGCAGATTCCCCTACAATCCCTATAGTGTAGTGTGAGATCAGAGTAGGGACTCTCTCAAAGTGACCGAGAATGCTGGGAGTGAGGATCTCTTTTCCCACTGGAGGAACCAGAGACGCAGGGGAGACTTCTCCACATGGTGCTGCACTAGTTTAGGGCAGAGGCAATGCAGTCAATGCATACCCGCTTCTCTTACTCTTCTCTTGAAGTCCATCTTGGTCTCTGTGGTGCAGAGATGTGCTTCAGCCTCATCCTTGTGTGCTAGCATTTTCTCAGTTGTGTCTTGTTCTTGAATAGTTGTTAGTTGTTCTTCTTAGGGGGAGTGAGGTCAAGAACCACATAGGTTGTCATCTTAGCGATGTCACTTCTCTGTTTTTTAGTTTTAATTGATCTGTCATAGTTATTTATCCAAGTAGTTCACCTATGCAGAAGTAGCATATGGCAAGATGAGTGTATCTGCCCTTTAGGAACTTTAGTTAGCAAAATTAAAAGTAATAGAAACTAACAGTTATTGCGTAAACACTATATGCATTAAAACAACTCTCTCTCCCCATTGCTTTATGTACGGAAAAAACAAATGTATTTCAAAACAAGTCCTTAGCACTGGAAAATTAGGAAATGATTTCTGTTGGTCATGTATTTAAAAAATGTAGGTGATATGTCAATGTGTCATATTTCTTCTCAAAAATAATGTTTGGTTATTTAATGAAATACAGAGAAAACATTTTAAAGTGGTATAATTTTAAAGTTTATGTAGAAACATATTATAGCTCTGTAAAAATATTTGTGACACTTTAGGTAATGAATTTAGAAGAATTCAGGCTTTGGTTATGAAACCACATAAAAGCATGGTGGCCAAAAATAACAGCGTTCTACAGGATACCAACAAAAACTGTTTGATCAGCATAAGCATAGGAAGTTATTTTTGAAGTACAGGTGTCTTGTCCTTGCCATAGAATGACTGATTCAAGATCTCTGTGGGTTGATTCTGTTGATTTGTATTTTAAAAACATCAAAGTGATTCTGATATCAGCAAAGTACTATTCTCACAGATGCCAGACCCCATTTCAATAGGAGAATAAAGCATCAATTTATGTTTCCTCATCATTATTTGCATAATGTGTGGTAACTGAAGAGGGGACACAGAGGAAGTATGTTAATGCTGATTAGAGAAATAAGTACATTTAAAAATATATATATATATATGTTTTTATTGCTTTTAGAGAGAAAGGGAAGGAGAGGGAGAGAGATAGAAACATCAATGAAAGAGAAACAAGATCAGCTGACTCCTGCATGCCCCCTACTGGAAATTGAGCTTTTAACCTGGGCCTGACTGGGAATTGAACTGAGGACCTCTTGGTCCATGGGACAACACACAACCAACTGAGCTACACAGATATAAGTAAATTTTTAATGCAATCAAGTAAAGTTATTGGCGGACAACAATAGTTATGCATTTTTCTATACTACTTACCTAGATATATAAATCTTTCAAAATATTTTATTTGGTCATTAACACAACTATGTTTAACACACACATATGAACATGTACACATTCACATACATGCTTTATAAAATTTTTAAAATTATTGTTGACATGCAATATTAGTTTCAGGTGTACACTATAGTGATTAAACATTTATATGCCATATGAAGTGATCACCATGATAAGTCTAGTACCCATCTGGTAACATGCATTGTTACTACAATATTGATGATATTCCCTATGCCAGTAATAAAATTGGTCACATGCATTTTTATAGGCAAATATCTGGAAGAGGAAAGTAGATGGCAACAAAAAATAGTGTAGACCATGCCAAAGTGGTCTAGCATATGGCAAATAAAATCGGAAGAAGTGAGATAATGGATGAATGAAAGGTTTGTTTATAGAATAAGGATTCTGCAGTTCCCCTCTGACCCACAAGCAATGACGACAAATATCACACAACAACAAAATGTGACTTATCTAAAGTCACTGAACAATTTGGAATAAAATAAGGCAGTAACTGTGGAATATCACCTTATAATAGGACCTTGAGGGTCTTGATCTTATTGACATTTTCAATAAAAGACATCTTCAAAAAAAGAAAGAATTTCCCAATAAGCTTCTCTTAGAAGCTACTGGAGATTGTGCTTCAATAAAATTAGGGTGAAATTGATAATTAGAAGATGAAAGATAAGGAAAAGGAATGAGGTTAAGACTGTTCATGAAATGACAGTAAGATAGGAAGTCCCAGGATAATGGTATGTAGCAATTCTCAAAAGCTACCAGGCTAGACAGGAGCAGAAAGTTGGAGGGCTTCAGAATGGATATTCCTCTGAAAGCAAATAAATCTGATACATTATTTGAATGAGAAAATCATGTGGATGATTGAGTTGAGAAACATTTTAGAGAACTATGAGAAGTTAAGGAAAATCATTATCAGATTGTCATTTTAGGTTCCCTTTGAAAATAGAGCAAACAAGACAGAGAGATGGAATAACTCAAGAAAACAAAAAAAGCCTAAATTTTGTATGAGAAAGACGGTGTATTTAGTATACTACTTGGTGGAACAATGGTTAACTATATCAGCATAATAAAAAGAAATAAAATTGATTTAACCAAATAATGAGATTTTATTTATTGGGAAAATGAGGTCTAAGAAAAGGGAGTTTAACCAATCAGAAAGAATATTTGCACCCCTTTGTTCTTAGTAGCACTATTTACAATAGCTAAGATCTGGAAACAGCTCAAGTGTCCATCAGTAGATAAGTGGATAGATAAGTAGATAAGTGATACATTTACACAATGAAATACTATGCAGCTATAAAAAAGATGTTGTCTTACCCTTTGAGACAGCATGGAGGGACCTGGAGAGTATTATGCTAAGCAATAAGTCAGTCAAAGACAAGTATCACATGATCTCACTTATATGTGGAATGTAATGAACAAAATAAGTTGACAAATAAGATAGATCCGGAAACATGGAATCAGGGAACAGACTGATGAATTTAAGAGGGAAGGGGGTAGGGGGTAGGAAGAGACTAACTGAAGAACTTCTATGAATAACCAATGGCCACAGATAACAGTGTGGTGAAGGCCTGGGGTGGGGTGGGGTACAGGAACAGGGTGGAGGAGGTCAGTGGGAGAAAAATGGGAAACATCTGTAATACTCTCAACAATAAAGATAATTAAAAACAAAACAAAACAAAAACAAAAAACACATGGGAAAAAAAAAGAAAAAGAAATTTAAAGAACCAGCATCAGTTGAATGTTTACTATGAGTTTTACAATGTTCTGGGTAATTTAAACTTGTTAACGTAATTCACCTACATAAAAGAGATGATTAAAATTACTTTCAAGGGCATAGAGGGGCAAAAGTGATGAAAAAAATAAAATTTAAAAAATTAAAATATAATTACTTTCCCCAGCTCTGGCTGGTGTGGCTCAGTTGGTTGGGTGCCCTCCAGTTGCTGGTTTGATTCCTGGTAAGGACACATGCCTGGGTTGCCAGCTCGATTCCCAGTTGGGGGTGTGCAGGAGGCAGCAGATGTTTTGCTCTCATATCGATGCTTATCTCTCTCTCCCTCTCCCTTCCCCTCTCTCTGAAAAAAAAAATATATATACATACACACACACACACACACACACACACACACACACACATATATATATATATATATATATATATATATATATATATATATATATATATATATATAGTCCTGACTGGTTTGGCTCAGCGGTTAGAGAGTCAGCCTGCGGACCGATGAGACCCGGGTTCAATTCCCCAGCCCTGGTTGGGGTCGCGCGGGAGGCAACCAGTTGATGTGTCCCTCTCTCATCGATGTTTCTCTCTCTCTCTCTCTCTCTATGTCTCTCTCTCTCTCTCTCTCTCCCTCCCTCCTACTCTGTCTAAAGATAAATGGAAAAAATATCCTCAGGTGAGGATAAAAAAAAAAATTACTCTCCCCATTTACACATGAGAAAACTGATGCACAGTAATGCCAAATAAGAAGCCCTGTATCACTCTGGTAGTAAATGCCTGAATTGGAATGTGCTATATCAGTTTCTCTCAATTATTTGATCAAAACATAGTTGTACACTACTATCAATTAGGAATGTAGACCTCAGAACAAAGGAACTGAGAGTATTTATCTATTCACAATGGTATGGTATGGTGAGGAGGAGGATAGAATCTATGGAATTATTAAAGATAAAGTACTACTTTATTGTATTGCAAGCCTTTCTTATTTATACTATTTGACTTTTCAATCATTCCCATGAAATAATTTGACAAAATTTTAAGTTAAAGTTTGTGAAATTATTAGTTATCTAAACATTTTAGAAAGGAACCTATATCTCAACACATGAAGCTGAGGAACATAATAAAAAGAAACTGAGCTATATCACAAACTTTGCTAGAATTAAAGTCAGAGCAATAGGAGAAACAGCTTGATTTATTCTATAAAGACATGACTTGCACATGAATAGCATTGATTGCATTCCCTTATACCTATAAAGCATGCATTTCTGTATGCCATCAGTTTTTGTCATTACATTCCTATTTGTACATTAGTCACTAAATTTAAAGTTGAGCATCCTGAGGTGGTGGAGGGGATGTTCTTAAGTTGTTTATTCCAAGGTCCCAGTTGAGACAAAGCCAAGGTTAGCACCAAAGAATCTCAACTCCCACTGTAGTATACACACTTCCTGTCGTAGCTCACAGTGCTGATACAAACTCTTAGCATGCACTTAAAGATGAAAGCAAACGAGAGATGCTAAAGGAAGATGGGACCCCTTAATGCAGTCAAGTAATCTAACAAGGAAGTTTGTGAAATTTCTTTTAGAAGTGTTTAAATCTTCAGAAAGCAAATGTGAATTTGTCCTGGAGATTGGGACATTCATTTGCTACAGGAAGATGTGTTTCTCCATGAGAAACACATGATGAGACCTTTATGATCTAGGATACTATGGCACAGTAAAGAATCCATCTCAATACAGATATGGCAATCCATTCCTGTCAGAACTCAGTGGAGGACCTACAGCTGTGTACATCATTTTTCTGTCATTCTTTGTTGTAAAACTTAGCAATATTATTTCAAATAAATGCTGGAAAATCTAGAGTTTATGCAGTATATGCAACAAATTCTGTGCCCCTCTTATATACCCCCAAATATAATTGGCACTGGGACTACAGCAGTGAAAAGACAAACTAGGTTACATCTTTCAGGAGCTTACATTCTTAGGAGAGAGAAAGATAAATGAGTCAACAAAGATAACTGAGAGAGCCACAAATACCAAGAAATAAATAAGGCAGTGCAGGGGACTTGAGGGAGGATGACTAACGGGCTCCTTTAGATTGAGGCTCAGACCTACCTCTCTGTCAAGTTTCTCTTTAACCTGAGACTTAAATTAATAGATATCTATGCAAGGATCTAGAAAACAAGCATCCAAGGCAGACTGAAGAGCACGTACAAATACTTGAACCAGGGATAAGCTCCACACATGTGAGGGATAGGAGGAAGGGCAGTGAGACTAGAGCTGAGCTCCCCAACGGGACCAAGTCACAGTAGCACCCAGCAAATGGCTTACAGACAGGCAGTGATATCAGCAACTGCAGTCCTTAAGGCAGCTGTGACCTGAGCCCCTGGGACCAAACCTACTGGTCATGAGCAGTCTCTGTAACAGTGCTCCATGAAAAATAGTATCTTTTTCTGTGTAAGTCAACATGGAGGGAAATTTGGAAAGCGTGGAGTGTAGAGTGGAATGAGTATGAGGTACAAAATGAGGGTGGACAGTAGGCAGACACCACTTTGTATAAAACCTCATAGGTTGTGGGAAAGAGTTGAAAATGAGGTGGGAGGATATTTACAAAGAGTGGCATGATTTAATTTATGTTCTGATAAGATCACTTTAGAAAGTGCACAAAGCAAAGTATTGGAATCAAGGAGCATTCTACATGCTCATTATTCGAGTGACCTTGGGGTTGTCACTTGCCTTCTCAGTACTCAGTTCCTTTATTTAATCATCAAAGATAACAGCATTTGTCTCTGGGTTTGCATCACAGGTGTCTTGTGAAGGGAAGTTGAATGATGTCAGTGCTTGCCCTGAGAAAGATAACACACAAAAGGGAGATTGTTATTCTTGCTACGACAGACACCACTGTATTCCAATCTGACAACTATCTCTCACAGATCAGTTTGTGAACAAGGGCTGATTAACTTCCCAGAAGGAGAGAGATAATGGGAGCAGTGAGTCACTGGGGATTGCTCTGATACTAATCTGTTCCCACTGGCCATGCTACTCAGAAGGAAGATGAATAGCAATAGAGATATATATTCATCCATGACCCTTTCTATCAATTAAGCCTCCTGAATAAACCACAAAGGCATCTGTCACCTCACTGCAGTGTCCTATTTCTCTATTTAAGTACTTTAGGAAGAAAACCTGTCCAGTTAAGTCATGCCTGCGGGTGTTAAACAGGACAAGTGTCATGGATCTATCCTAAATGACACAGAACAACCTGTAGGCCTCACAAAGATCAGGTGTTCAAGATGTCTAGATGTGAAAAATCAGGAGCACCAACTTCTGTTTTGTTCCCTGGGGTATAGTGCTTTCTTCCTGAATAAATAAAAGAGGTTTAATCCATTTCCTGTACTGTATTTAGAATTTATAACAAGACGGTGACATTGAACTGAAAGTTTCTGTTATTTATTGATTCTTTAAATGTGGATAAAAACATGATTATCTTTTTTTTTTTTTTTTCAAAATGCAAAGTATTTTCAAAAGATAGATGGTACCTGACAGACAGTTAATGAAGGGATTTTTAAAGTGATAAGAACACTAGAGCAAGAGAATGCTGATGAGATGAAATGGAAGTGTTCCAGGGAGAGAGGGGAATTGATGAGGGTAAAGTGGATGCCACTATATTACAAGAAGAGGAAGGGTTAATTTTAGGAATGACATTCTTAAATATGTGAGTGAACACATAACAATGGAAGGGTTGACTTTTGATTAAAGCAAGGACACTTTATCCATTACTATAGGAGGAAAGGCCAAAATGCAAATACAAGTTCATCAGATAGATATATGGAATGTAGTGAGGATAAAGAAATTTCTATAAATATGCCTACTTTATTTTCCCCTTGATTTTTGAAGCCAGATCATCAGCTGTGAGTCAATCAAGAAGAGTGTCAGGAGAAGTTTGAAAACAAAGAGGTTGGGAAAATGTTCAAATGCAATGACATAAGAAATCTCATTGAATGCTGCAGTTTTGACTCTCCTAAATTCATTTCACTGGGTCATCATTGCTCACAGAGCTGTGATTCTTAAGAAATTTTTCACCATTAGGGAGAGCACCCCCTTGTTCTCATGCAGAGATTCTCAGGAGAGTTTTGGTTATTTATTTGTGAGTATAATGAAAATAAGTAATGACATAATGAAAATAGTACCAGTTTAAAAATCAGAATATCGTTCAAGATTTCATTCCACTGTGTATAGGGTATGTTGATCTTTTCCAAGTCCCTTAACTGCTTTCAAAGAGAGCTTAAAGTAATTTAAGTATGATAGAAATCAGATAAGCAGTTGTCTAGAGATGAGGAAAAGAGGGAGGGATTTCAAAGAGCACAGGAAAAATTTGATGGTGATAGATATTTTTATTATCATAATTATGGTGATTGTTTCCTGGCTATATCCATAAGATAAAACATCAAATTGTAGACTTTAAATGTGTGCAGTAAATTGTATTTAATTATACATTAATAAAGCTATAAATGAAAGACATCGTTTGTAGGATATGAGCTATCTACTTCATATAATTTTGATGAATTTCAAATAAGAGTACATATACACATAACTCAAAAATTCTGAAGTGCTCTCAAATATAAGATTTTAAAATGAAAATAAGTTATAATATGAAAAGTTTCTCAACCTTGAAAAACAATAAGTACTTGTATCTGATACAAAACCATTGAAGAAGCTTAAGGGAGTTTTGTTTTGTTTTTCCACCAGCACAAAGGAGTTAAAGTATTATTATGCAAGTTCATAAATACCCTAGCCCAAGATGACAATTGGTACTAGGAGTGTCAGTGGGTAAGGGTGCTACTTGAGATTGTTCTTACGGAAAATTTTGAGAACATAGTGCTTGTTGTTAGCCTTCTTTTGCCCTCTTCAGCTACTTTACTACCTAGGCCTAAATTTTATCTTATGTTGATAATGTCCTCTCTGTCATGCTTCTAAACCCAGCTGAAAAAAAGGGAGTTCATTTGACTCCAATACTATATTTAGGCGGTTAACATATCACCCCGAAGTGAGATATCTGTGTTTTAAAAGGAAACCTGTAGAAACTCATGTAGTCATTCATTCAGTCAATCATTCTACAACTTATTTGTTCTTTTTATAATGGGCACATTAACCAAAAAAAGTTAATATAAAATAATCATTTATTGTTTTTTTCTTACTCTAATGCATTCTCTTTTCTCTTACCCAAATTTAACCAGTAATTCAAGCATCATCTCTAGTTCTATTTTCTATGTGATTACTTCCTGCTCTGAACTTAATTTATATTTAAAATTGGGACCACATTTTCTGACACCTAATCACTGGTGGTGTTTTCTTACACAGATGAAAAAACATATCATAATAGGAGCTCTTTTGTTAGTTTATAAAATATGTAATAACACTTTAGGAAACAAAAAATATTTATATTGAAATTCAAAGTATACAAGTGGACATCTATTTTGACCAAAGAAAAAAATCTGTAAATTCTCCTGGGTCAGCTCCTTTTTACTGTCTCTGTAATTTTCTTCCCCTCCCCCATGCACTTATAATTCATTATTGCCTTTTATAGTCCCAATTAACTTGCTACATATATAATAATACCTGTCATATAGTATTATATTTAAATTTTTACATTCTTTAAGCCCTCGATGCAGGATGTATATTTTATTTATTTTTACATCAGGGAAAAAAACACACAAAACTTCATGACTTGATACATTTTACATTCAAAATAGAGGTTACCTTCAAACTAGTCTGTTTTTGCACCTACATATAATATGTGTGTGTCTACATATATGTGCACAGAGATATAAGCATGCATACATATATGTATATATGCATACTTATATATACATGTGATACATACAAATATACATATATGCGTGTGTATAAATAAACTTGCATGCGTACATATATGTATTTGTGAATACACATGTACACGTGCATGTAAACATACATACTTAACATATATGAAACAATTAGAACTACTCTTCTTGCTCTTAACTACAAAAAAGAGAGGTTTGGTCTAAACATATATTCTTCAGATCAATTTTTCAATTACTCATTAACAAATATGGTTCCATTTGATAGACTTGAAGAACATTTGTATATTTCATGTACACATCAGCTTACTTCTAATTTACGGAAGACACTATTTCCAATATTAGCAATAGTTAATTGCCCATAGTTGACTTTTATTTATGTTTTCAATAGATAGCCATTCTACTTTGAGATGCAAATATGTGCCACCTAATATAAACTTATTTCTCTAAACACCAGATGATAGTTACGAAGTCACTGTTGTAAAACTATTGTACACCTAATTGAAAAGGCTAGCTTTATGGTCAGGAATCACTTAGCCACTTGCCAAAACCATGGCATATATTTCATACTACTGTTATTTTAAAACATTTCAGATGCATTACCATAAGTGAAATTGCAAACCCTTAGCATCTGTCCTTATTTATTTGTTTAAATTATTTTTTCTTTATTGACTTTTGAGAGGAAGGGAGAGGGAGAGAGATAGAAACATCAATAAGCGAGAACATCAATTGGCCGCCTCCTGCTTGCCCCTCACTGGAGGTTTGGCCCACAACCTGGGCACATGCCCTGACCGGGAATCGAACCGGTGACCTCTTGGTGCATGGGTTGACGCTCAACCACTGAGCCACACCAGCTGGGCGTGTCCTTATTTGTTCTTAAATTGGCATTTTAAATCAGATTGCACACTAATTTTCTGCAAAAATGTTATTTCTACCACATTTACAAAGTAAGTTTATATAGTAGAGAGCTAATAACAATCTTACTCTTGTCCTATATATGAATTTTGAATGGTTTTAATTATTATTTAAAACATTTTTACTTTGCCATTTTTCATTACTGTCATTACTATGACATGCTGTTTCTACTCTTTGAAGGAATACTAAAAATGTTGAGGTTAGCAAAATCTGTTTGTAATTAGGTAATTTTTTTTTTTTAGCTCCTTGCATCAATGCTGAAAAATGCATTTTCCATAGTTCATAATATCCAACATCTTAACTAGAACAAATTTTGAAGGATAAAATTTAAATATAGTAAGTAAACTTGAAATTGATTGATCTTCTTTACTAATTTAATCAACAATACACAGAAAAAACACTATATTACTTTCAAAATTACAAAGAATTTTGAACTAGCATCAAATAATTACATCTTTTTTATTGCATATATTTCTTAATTTGAAAAATTACATTTTTTTGCTAATCCTTGTGACCAATATCCATCTAAAGTGTTTCAAAAGTAATTTTAAGTGATACACCAATTCATATGCCACACATAAACACACACACACACACACACACACACACACACACAATGCCAAGGCTATACAGCTTGACATAGATTGTATTTAAATGAATAAAATGTAGAAAAAAATAGAAAAGTGAGTTGTACTAATAATCTCAGTTTTATTCTAAATAAGTATTTAACATTTGCTTAAAATTTAGTCAGCAAGCTTCTCTTTACTGTTATCACCTTAGCGATATAGTTCAAGTATATTTTTTTTTAGTTTCTAAGTTGATTTTTGTATGACTTGTGGTTATTTAGATTTATTTATTTTTAAATATTTAATAATTTCCTATATATTTTATATGGTTGATTTCTAACTTAATTCCATAGTTTTTGAAGAATATCCTTTGTATGACTTTAATGCTATTAAATTTATTGAGACTTGTTTTATGTCCTTATATTACCATCCTAAATATTCCATGTTTAATTGAAATTAGTGTGTATTCTTTTAATGTTGGGTAGAATGTCCTATGTCCATTAATTTAAATTCTCTATGTCCTTACTGAGTTTCTGTCTCGTTGTTATATAACTTAGAGTATTTTTTTTTTTTTTTATCCTCACCTGAGGAGGGAGAGAGGGAGGAAGAGAGAGAGAGAAACATTGATGTGAGCGAGACACATCGACACAGCCCCAACTGGGGCTGGGGACAAACTGCAACTGAAGTATGTGCCCTTAGCGGGAACCGAACCTGGTCTCTCTGGACCACTGGCCGACACTCTAACCACTGAGCAAAACCGGCCAGGGCTAACTTAGAGTATTGAAACCTTAAAACTATGACTGTAGACTTTTTCCCCTTTCAATTTAGTCACTTTATTCTTTATGTATTTTAGAGCTTTATTGCCACATATATATTTTTAATTTACATCTGCAGTAACAATTTAATTATAAATGCCTTCTTTTTCTTTAGTAATAATCCTAGGTACAATGTCTACTTTTTTTCTGATAATATATCCATTCTCTTATTAAAGAGAATTTACTTTAAATGTACTTTAGCATGGTATGTGTTTTTTCATTCTTTTACTTTTAAACTATTTGACTCTAAAGTGTATCTCTTATACACATCATATAGTTCCATCTTGCCACTTTTTAATTGATATAAAATTTTGTTAAATACAAAGGTTACAGAAAGTAGAACATAATTGCATTTGGAAATAGTCATCATGAACAAAATGAGAAAAACTATATCAGGTTAATACTAAATTCATTCTAGTAAAATATACCAACTTTGATTCAGTATAACTCTCATACTTCTATTGCTCCTTCCATTGTACTGTTACATGTGTATATGAAAATACAAAGTTAGAATTATTGCTTTAAATAAATTTACAATTTTAAATGAAGAGAAGGAACGATGTTATATAATATTTTACCCCTACTTACCATTTCTTTTTGTCTTTATTCCTCCTCGTGGGTTTAAGTTACTATCTGGTGTCATTTCCTCTTGGATTGAATACTTTCAAGATTTTATTTTTGTGTTAAGTTTTCATTAGTTTACAATGTCTCTCTGTGAATAACCTGCTTGAGATAATTAAGCCTCATGGATCTCTTGATTTCTTTTGTGTGTGAATGTGTGTGTGTGTGTGTGTGTGTGTGTGTGTGTGTGAAATGGGGGTGGTTTTCAGTCATTACTTTTTAAAATACTTCTCTGTTTTTTTAATCTCCTCTTTGATATGCTTGTGTGGTCCCAGAGTTCACTAAAGTTTTATTCAGTGTTTTCAATTATTGTTCTCGTTATTGCTTGTTTGTAATTTCTGTTGATTCATCTTCAAGTTTACTGATTCTATCTTACGTCATCGTAATATGCTGTTGGGTCCATCTGGTGTTTTTTAAGCTTGGCCATTGTACTTTTTAACTCTAGAATTTTCATTCGATCTAGTTTAAAACTTTTATTTCTCTATTAAGATACCTTATTTGTTGAGTAATTGTCATATTTTTCTTTGAACACAGTCTTTTAAACATTATTTGATATATTTTTAATAGTTTTAAATTCATTTTCTATAAAGGAAATCTAATATCTGGGCCCACACAGACTTAGTTTCTAGTGATTATAATTCCTAAATTTTGTCTCATTTTCCTGTTTTAATGTGGGTCTCAACTTAGATGCAATTTTATGTATTATAGCAACTCTGTGTTTTTGTTGTTGTTTGGTTTGTTTATTTATGTTTTTGTAACTTGCTTACACTTAAACTTATCAATCTTTTCCATGATGTGTGACCACTGATATATATAGTGGGTTTTAAAAAATCATATTTATATTTTTAGCTTTCTAGTGGTCCCTTTGGATAGCATATTAGTAAGCTAGTGATTTATGAAAAGTTTATGCTCAAGCACTTTAAGCCCATAAGGTTTCTGCCCTCTTCTGATTAATAGCTGTGTGGATTGGTAAATGCATTCAAAGTTGCAGCACATTCTCAAATCTCCCTTGGTTTTACTCCCACTGGACTCTCTCAGGTCCACCCATCTCCCCCACTCCCTGGCACCACACATACCCTGCATATACTCATAGATTCTCAGTTAGCCAAAGATGTGAACAGGATCTGACCCTCCTGGCTCATTAAGTTCCAGGATCTTCCCATTAAATTTATTTCTGGTTTACTATTGCCCTAATTAGATCACAATCTTATAATATCGAAGCTGTCAGTTTTCCTCATTTATTTAAATCCATATTTAACAACTTTTTGTTTGTAATGCTACAAGTTTCTGTCCAAGGCTCAAAAAACTCCACCACCTCTTCAGCAAAGCTAGTTTTCTGATCCAGCCTGCCTAATGCTGGTAAAGCTACTGACTAACCCGAGGGTTGGTGGTGGGAACAACAAGAAGATAACATACTTCCAGTTATTTCCCAAAATTCTAGCATTTTATTAAAGAATAAACTATTATTTTTTAACAATTTTTTTTATTGATTTTAGAGAGAGGAAGGGATAGGGAGAGAGAGAGAAACATCGATGAGAGAGTACATCAATTGGCCACCTCCTGCGTGCCCCTCACTGGGGATTTGGCCCACAACCTGGGCATGTGCCCAAATCGGCAACCTCTTGGTGCAGGGGTCAACGCTCAACCAATGAGCCACACCAGCCAGGCTTGAATAAACTGTTCTTAATTTGTTTGTTTTTGATAAGTATTTAGTGCCATGAAATAATTGCAATGTATAACACTAATTTTTATACTTATTGTACACTTCAGTGTATTACTTTTTAAAAAATATTGTTAAAAGAATTACAGATGTCCCTCATTTTATTCCCCATTAACACCCTCCTCCCGACCCCTGCCCCCCACCCCACCTTCACTATACTGTTATGTGTCCATTGGTTATACATATATGCATATAAGTTATTTGGTTTATCTCTTCCCGCCCTCCACCATACTTCCCTCTGAGGTTTGTCAATCTGTTCCCTACTACCATGTCTCTGGATCCATTTTGTTCATCAGCTTATTTTGTTCATTACATTCCACAAATAAGTGAGATCATATGACACTGGTCTTTCTCTGACTGGCTAATTTCACTTAGCGTAATACTCTCCAGGTCCATCCATGTTGTCTCAAAGGATAAGAGATCTTTCTTTCTTACAACTGCATAGTATTTCATTGTGTAAATGTAACAGAGCTTTTTTATCCACCCATCTTCTGATGGACACTTGGGTTGTTTCCAGATCTCAGCTATTGTAAATAGGGTTGTTATGAACATAAGGTTCTATATACTCTTTCTGATTGGTGTTTCAGGCTTCTTAGGATATATTCCTAGAAGTGGGATCACTGCCTCAAATGGAAGTTCCATTTTTAATTTTCTGAGGAAACACTGTATTGTTTTCCATAGTGGCTGCACCAATCTGCATTCCCACCAGCAGTGTACTAGAGTCCCCTTTTCTCCATACCCTCACCAGCACTTGTTGTTTGATGATTTGTTGATGGACACCATTCTGGCAGGTGAGAGGTGATAACTCATAGTTGTTTTAATTTGCATCTCTCTGATGATTAGTGACACTGAGCGTTTTTTCATATGTCTCCTGTTCATTTGTATGTCCTCTTTGGAGAGTGTCTATTCAGGTTCTCTGCCCATATTTTAATTGGATTGTTTGTCTTCCTTTTGTTGAGTTGTATGAATACATTATATATTTTGGATTTTAACTCCTTATCTGATATATCATTGGTAAATATGTTCTCCCATATAGTGGATTCCCTTTGCATTTTGATGCTGGTTTCTTTTGCTGTGCAGAAGCTTTTTAGTTTGATGTAGTCCTGTTTATTAACTTTTTTCCTTTGTTTCCCTTGTCCTAGGTGATATGTTAGTGAAAATTCTGCTGTGTGTGATGTCTGAGATTTTGATGCCTTACATTTTCTTCTATGATTTTTATGGCTTCACGACTTAAATTTAACTTTTATCCATTTAGAGTTTATTCTTTGTATGGTATAAATGGTGGTCTAATTCATTTTTTGCATGTACCTGTCCAATTTTCCCAGCACCATTTATTGAAGAGACTGTGTTTACTCCATTGTATACTCTTGTTTCCTTTGTCAAATATTAATTGAGCATAATGTCTTGGGTCGATTTCTGAGTTCTCTGTTCTGTTCTATTGATCTATATGCCTGTTCTTGTGTCAGTACCAGGCTGTTTTGATTATAATGGCTTTGTAGTATAACCTGATATCCAGAATTGTGATCCCTCCAACTTTGTTCTTCTTTTTCAAGATTGCTATGGCTGTATTTTTGTTTTTTCTGATTCCATATAAACTTGTGGAATATTTATTCTAGATATGTGAAATATGCCATTGGTATTTTAATAGAGATTGCATTGACTCTGTAGACTGCTTTGGGTAGTATGGATATTTTAATGATGTTAATTCTTCCAATACATGTACATGGTATGTACTTCCACTTTTTTATATTTTCCTCTATTTCTTTTTTCAATGTCCTGTAGCTTTCTGAGAACAAGACTTTTACCTCTTTGGTTAAGTTTATTCCTAGGTATCTTAATTTTTTTGTTGCAATGGTAAATGGGATTAAAAAATTTTCTCTGAGTGTTCATTATTAGTATATAATAATGCTATTGATTTCTGGATGTTGGTTTTGTATCTTGCTACTTTGCCAAATTCATTTATTAAATCTAGTAGTTTTTTGGTGGAGTCTTTAGGGTTTCTATGTACAATATCATGTAATCTGCAAATAATGACAGTTTCACTTCCTCCTTTCCAATTTGGATGTCTTTTATTGTTTCTTCTTGTCTTATCACTGTGGCTAAGACTTCCAGTACTATATTGAATAAGAGTGGCAAAAGTAGACATTCTTTTTTGGTTCCTGTTAAGGGAAATGCTTTTAGTTTTTGCCCATTGTGTATGATGTTGGCTATAGGTTTGTCATATATGGCCTTTATTATGTTGAGGTATGATCCCTCTCTCTCCACTTTGCTGAGGGCTTTTATCAGAAATGGGTGCTAGATTTTGTCAAATGCTTTTTCAGCATCTATTGATATGATCATATAATTTTTATCTTTGTTTATGTGGTATATCACATTTATTTATGAATATTGTCCCATCCTTGCATCCCTCGGAGAAATCCCACTTGGTCATGGTGAATAATTTTTTTGGATATATTGCTGGATCTGATTTGCTGATATTATGTTGAGGATTTTGGCATCTATGTTCATCAGGGATATTGGCCTGTAATTTTCTTTCTTTATAGTGTCTTTTTCTGGTTTTGGAATTAGGATTATGCTGGCCTCATATAAAGAGATTGGAAATCTTTCTTCTGCTTGAATTTTTTGGAATAGTTTGAGGAGAATAAGTGTTAGTTCTTCTTTGTTTGGTAAAACTCCCCTGTGAATCCGTCTGGACCAGGGCTTTTGTTTGCTGGGAGTTTATTGATTACATCTTCAATCTCCTTAGTTATTATTGGTCTGTTCAGGTTTTCTGACTCTTCCTGGTTGACATTTGGAAGATTGTATGATTCTAGGAATTTTTCCATTTTGCCTAGGTTATACAATTTGTTGGCATATAATTGTTCATAGCATTTTCTTACAATCCTTTGTATTTCTTTGGTGTCAGTTGTTACTTCACCTCTTTCATTTCTGATTGTATTTATGGTCTTCTCTCTTTGCCTTAGTGTATTACTTTTATATTTATTTTTGCTGGGCAGAACTAAGCAGAATTGTCATCACTGATGAATATCCGTAATCAGGAATCTTCTCCCACTTATCTGTAGGAAATATTTTAAAAGTGAGAAGCAACATTTACCCACACATTTATCTTTTCTGTCACTCTTTATTCATTTATGTAAATCCAATTTTCCATCAGATTCTATTTTCCTTCTATCATAACAACTTCCTTTAGCATTTGTTATAGTGCAGATCTTTTGGCAATAAATGATCTCAGATTGTTTCTGTCTAAAAACATCTTTATTTTGCTTTCAGCTTTAAATAAAATTTTTGTGATGCAAGAGATCTGTGTTTTATTTTTTTCAGTTATTTAAATATGGCATTCCATTTAATTTTTGCTTGTGTAGTTTCTGAAAGATCTGCCATCATCTCTTTATTTCTCTGTATTAAATCTGTCATTATATTTTATCTCTGCATGCTTTGATATTGTATTTTTATCTCTGGTTTTCAGTTCTATGTAATTTATAGACCTGTTTCTATTGATGGATTGGTCTTTTGTTTCAGTCATATTTTTATGTTTCTCTGCATGCTTCAAAACTTTGGATGACAAGTGTAAATTTTTTCATGGTTTTTCCTTTTGTTCTATTACTCTAATTGTAGAAAGTTTTGTTTAAGCACAGAGTTAGGTTAATTAAAAATCAATCGGGCCCTGGCCGGTTTGGCTCATCGATTAGAGCGTCGGCCCATGGACTGATGAGTCGCAGGTTCGATTTCAGTCAAGGGCACACACCTCGGTTGCGGTTCGTCCCCGACCCTGGTCAGGGTTGCGCAGGGGGCAACCAGTCTACGTGTCTTTTTCACATTGATGTTTCTCTCTCTCTTCCTCTCTCTCCCTCCCACTCTATCTGAACAAAAAGGCAAAAAAATGTCCTCGTGTGAGGATTAAAAAACAAAAAATCATTTGGGAACTTTCAAAGTTTGCTTTTCAATTTTGTTAGGGTGGTTCCAGAGCAGCTGTTGGTGTAGAGCTAATTTAGCTCCATTACTGAGATAAGCCTCTGAAGAGTCTCTCTAATGCTTTCTATATTATGAATTATTTCCACTGTGGTGGCAACTCCAGTAGTTCTTAGCACTACATGAACTCTGGAAATTGTTTGATCTCCTACTTTTCAGTGGTTTCTTCTTCAGCCTGAGATATCTCCTTCACACCCATCAGTCATTCCCACCCAAACACTTGTGGGAAAATGTCTGCTGATTTAGAAAAAACACCTGTGTGTGTGTGTGTGTGTGTGTGTGTGTTTTGTGTGTGCACTCACACACACGCATACACACTTATACTTCCTTCTTCACTGGTACACTGTCCTGCAATTTCTAGCTAACTTCAAGCCCTGAAATGCGATCTATCTTTCCTCAACTAAGTGTGAGTACAAGGCTCACTTTGGATCCACCTTCTCATGCGATACAATGTGTGAATTGTAGGATTTATCTTGTTTCCCTCCTCTTAGGGATCTTATCCCCGTGCCACCTGTTGTTTATCTGAAAAATTATTGTTTCGTATATTTTCTATGATTTTATAATTATTTTTAAGCATATGAGAATCAATCCTGTCTCTATAATATCTTGGCAAAACCTTCCAATTTTTATCTTTATAAGAATTGCATTTAAAGTGTAGATCAGTGATGGGAGAATTAATATATTGATCATATTTAGACTTTCAATCAAATAACATTGTATTTCTCTGTTTATTTAAATTTTATTTTTCCTTTAAATACTTTTTAATTTTCTTTGTAGAAGTCTGAAATATGTGAACTTATATATTTATTACTAAGTATAATCACACAGAATTAGTAAATATTCATGAACTCAGCACAGTATACTCACATAAGGCTTTAATAAAGCTGAAGGAAAGCTAAAAAAGCAGGAGAAAGAAAGTATTGGGAATTACAGAGGAGTGAAGACTTCCAGGCACAACCCCCTGGGTCCTCTCTGTTTCACAGAATATACTTCATCTTTGGATTATGAACCACTAAGTTATGCGTTTGCTATCTTCATTCCAGAGGAGTCCAGGCACAACTCCACTGAGGGATCTTAATTTATACCCTTCTACTTGCATACTTAAAAATGGGCTGTTTAACTGGTTAAACCAACTGAAAACCATCAATCCATAAGTCCCTGAATAATGTAGATAAGCTAGAGTAGAGTACCTTCACAGGAGTTTCAACTTTACATTGCCATGTGTTGCTTAATGATGGAGATTCTTTCTGAGAAATATCACCATGCAATTTTATTGCTTTGTGAATATCATAGAGTGCACTTACACAGACCTAGATGGTAAAGCCTGTTGTTTCTAGGCTACAAACCTGTACAGCATGTTACTGTACTGAATACTGTAGGCAGTTGTAACACAATGGTAAGTATTTGTGCATCTAAACATATCTAAGCATAGGAAAGGTGCTGTAAAAATATGGTATAAAAATATGCCACACCTGTATTGGGCACTTATCATAATGGAGCTTGTAGGACTGGAAGTTACTCTGGGTAAGTCAATGAGTAAGTGGTGAGTGAATGTGAAGTTCTGGGAAACTCAATATCTGTCTGTCTCTCTCTCTCTGTACCCCCTTCCTCTCTCAAGTCATTAAAAAACATGTCCTTGGGTGATGATTTAAAAAAAAAAGAGCGAGAGAGAGAGAGATGCGGTAAACGTAACATGTAGGAGGCTGCTACCAATGTAACGTGGCACACTGTTTTACAGCAAACTATTTTTATAAGTAGAAAGAGTACACTCTAAAATAATGATAAAAAGTATAGTATAGTTTAGTAAAGTATAGTATAGTAACAGTCATTTATTATTGTGAAGTATTACATATGGTCCATAATTGTATGTGCTATACTTTTCTACAACTGGTAGCACAGTAGGTTTGTTTGCACCAGCATCACCACAGATGTGCGAGTACTGCATTGCACTGCAATGTTATGATGGTTATGACATCACTAGCCAACAGGAATTTTTTTAGCTCCATTATAACCTTATGGAACCACTATCATATGTGTGGCCCATCTGTGACAGAAATTTTATGTGGCACATTACTGTAAATCATTATATAGCTGTTTCATCCTTGTCTTGGCTGAAGCTCATGATCAACCTTCCAAGCTCAGTGAAGACAAACAGAGATACCCCAGACCCATAGCAAGATGACCTTATTCTTATAGACTTTTAATGTTTTGATATTATTGTGATATAGTTTACATTTAATTTTCTTGTTTTTTATATATATAGAAATGCAATTTTAAAAAATTTTATTTATCATTTTTATTTTCATTTACAGTTGACATACATCACTATATTAGTTTGGTGTATACCCCAGTGACCAGACATTACATAAGTTAACAAGTGATCACCCCCAGAAATGTAATTAAAAAACAACTGCATATAAGTCATGTATACTATTTGATGAGTTGGGATACATTCATACACTAGTGATACCGTTACCACAATAAAGGTAGTACACATATCCCTCACCTCTAAAAGTTTTCTGTGTGCCTTTGCTTTTTATACTTTTGAACAACTCTTCCCATTTTCTTTTCCCACAGGAGATAGAGGCAGGTTAGGCAGTAAGGGATGGGACCACAGGAAGGGAAAGCTGAGACATGTGGGAAGTTTGAGATGACTTGGCTCAGCACACAGGCAGGCAGCACAGTATACAGTATATCTGGAGGTTTATTTGAACTCTACAGATCTCAAAAATAAAACCAAAATCAAGATGGGAAATTGTGCCTCCAAGGCCAGAACTCCCAACCCCCACTTATAGAAATGCAAATTAGAAGCTCCTGGAAGGAGCACAGGTCAATTACATAACAAAAACAAAAACAAAACAAAATCCAAAAGGCTGGTTTCAGGCAAGGCAACAGGATTGCTGAATGAGTTCTGCTGTAAAACTATAGAGCAGCGGTTCTCAACCTGTGGATTGCGACCCCTTTGGGAATCAAACAACCCTTTCACAGGGGTCGCCTAAAACCATCAGAAAACACATATTTCTGATGACGATTCATAACAATAGCAAAATTACAGTTATGAAGTAGCAACGAAAATAATTTTATGGTTGGGGGTCACCACAACATAAGGAACTGTATTAAAGAGTCGCGGCATTAGGAAGGTTGAGAACCACTGCTATAGAGTGTGGTTTCTATATTGCAGAAAGCCAGGTTACCTTAGAAAGGATTATAGGAAACCAAGGTTGGATTTGGTGGAGAAACCAAAAGCAAGCATAGCATTACTCCAAGGGTGTTTCCCCTCCTCCTCACTAATAGTCTTGGGGAAGTTGAAATTATCAAAAAAGGGGAAACCACTAAGGCCCCTATAGATTCCTGGGGCTACTTTATTTGTTCTTGACCACACCCAACTAAGCTGTCCCTCCCCTGGAAGTAAAGCTTCTGTGCAAATGTCAGGAATACCTAATCAATGTCTGTTTTTAAATCAGAACCTGTCCACTTCCAACTAGGGAATGTTATGGGACAATATCTAGCTTTGCTAATCAAATATGCCCCCATTCATCTGATAGGGAAAGCTTTTTTAAACCAGTGATGCCCATATATGCTTTTTCCAGAAGGGTAATATGAACTTAGGGCTAGATGACCCAGGACTAAACCCAGTCAGGGAGGAAACACAAGCTTTAAACCATATAGATGTTGCTAAGACAGAATTCATTGAAAGGACGAATCAGAGACTAGTGCATTTGGCTATTAATGAAATGAATTTTGAAACTCTATTTTAGTACATTTTCTTACATGTGCTACTCTTAATAATCATTAGTTTATGGCTTTTTCTCCATTTTTGAACATAGGTCCGGACCAATTTTGAGATGAGTTCTATGTATAACTCCATAATAATTTCTCCCATTATTGCCACTTTTGTTCTTTACTGGTTCTTAAATCCTTGTTTTTGAGTAACTGTTTCTTGTGACTGTCCTCCAGCATATAACCAAATAGTGCTCACTGTAGCCTTATTCTTACTTTTCTGTACCTGAGGCTCTGACATGTTCCTCTCTTGATAAATCTTACCACTTAATGTTGGTTTCATGTTTCCTAACTTCAGTACCTTTTATTTCCCGATCCCCCTGATGATGTGTCCTACCATCTTCCTTGCTGATGCCACTTTGCGAATGTCTGTACTTCCTCATATTGCCTGCCACTCACATCTTCTCAGATTGCTTATCAGGCCTCTTCAGAACGAGTTCACAGCATCCCAGTGGGGCATGGCTTAATGAAGCCTTGGTTCTGACATAGGCTTTAAACATAACTTTTAGGTAATTTCTCATAAACTAAAACAGTTTTTAAATAAGAAAACACTGTTACAGAAATCGTGGTGTAACTACAACATTGAATAACAGCAAAACATGTAGAAAATAGTTTCTGAGTTTCATTCCCAGATGCTATTTTGGAATTTCTGTGCTCAAACTTCTAAACCCTTAACTAAGACCAGAGTAGGGCTTAATCCCTAGCAAGGGAAATGGCTCTCTGTTAAATTAGATGAGTCAAAGACAAAGCAAGATAGCACCACAAAGGCACCTAAGTAGGGCCACAGCAGCCACTGAAAGGGAATATATATTACAGTTATGATATATATATATATATATGTGTGTGTGTGTGTATATATATATATATATATATATATAGAGAGAGAGAGAGAGAGAGAGAGCATATATATGGAAGAAATAAATTTAAAATCATATACAGAAATGGATATAAATGATATAAAAACAAACTGATTACTGCCATATACAGATTTATTATCTCTGGCTTATTTATTCATTTACTGACCAAAAAGTTACTAGAAATGTATTACATGCTAGGCACCATTATTGGCAGTGAGAATGCAGCAATGAATAAGGATAGAAGGATAGAGTCAACCCTTCTGGATCTAATAAAGAAACATTAAACAAATGGAATAGCACAGTCCACAAGAACTAAAAGTTTAGCAAAGCAAATCATATGGTAAATGAGTAGTCAGATACAGAATTTTATGGGGCAATTTTTTTATATCAACAGAAAAGTTCTTAACTATATCTCAGAGGCTATGATAAGCACATATTTACATTTAGTTATGTCTTTTAAAAATATCTTTTAATCTTTGACTTTTTCCTATAGGTTTTTTTTTTTTTCCTTGAAATTTATTAGTTGAAGACCCAGATTACCTGTCTCATATAGTTTCTGGCCCGCAACCTGGGCATGTGCCCTGACTGAGAATCAAACTGGCAACCTCTTGGTGCGTGGGTCGATGCTCAACCACTGAGCCACACCAGTCAGGCCCCATATAGTTTCTGTATTTGGGATTTGCTCATTTTATCCTTATGATATCACCTGTTACATATCCCTGTTTTTCTGCAAATTAGTAATTGCTATCTTTGATCACATTCAAGTCTTTCATTTTTAATAAAGTATTTCATAGGTGATACACTGTACTTTCAACAGGAGGTAGAGATTTTTAGTTTTCTCATTTCTTTGTGATATTAATGGTCAGTTGGTGAGCATTACTTAATTCTTTATTTCAAGATGACTTATTATATTTTTTATCAGTCCTTCTTCAATTATTAGCTTGAATACTTTCATAAAGAGAAACTTCCTATCTTCTCTTTGTTTACATATTGGTATACTTCTTATAGGAAAGGCATATATATAGATATCCATATATAGATATATATGTTATTTTATTTTTTTAACTATTTAAAAAAAGTTTCCTAGAATCCGCTGATATGTAGCCAAAAAAAGATGAACTATTGACACACATAATACAAACAAATCTTCTGGAATTAATATTGAGTTAAAATAGATACAAAAACAGAGTGTGATCCTATTTGCATATAGTACAAAGTACACACAGTCAATATGTGATGAGAAAACAAAGAGGTAACTACCTCTTCGTGGAGTTAGGGAAAACCATAAACAGCCATGAGGGAGCCCTTTGGAGTACCAGAAATGTTTTCAGTTTTAGGTGGAAGATGGGTAGCCTTGTAGGTATACACATATGCTAAGATTAATTGAGCTGTGCACTTAAAATATATGTAGTCCAGTGTATGTGAATTACACCTCAATAAACAGGTTTTAAAAATATGATATTGGTGACTCTAGAGAGGGGAATAACCTGAGGGATGTGGGGAGTTTCTGGTGTTGAAAACACTATTTTTATCTGCATGGTCTAAAAATAAAACTATATGTATACTTAGGAGCAGGACTGTTCATTGTGTGCTCAATAAGAATGTAAAAAAATGATGGACTGTTCTAGTTTATGTTAGATTATAAAAGACTCAAAAAGTGTGCTTATTACACTTCAATAACAATTTAGGAAAAAAGGGAATCAAGAGAGATAACCACCCAATGTAATATATTATTATTGATTGGATCCTACTTCAAAATAAGGCTTGGAAATGTATGTGTGAGACCATAGGGGAAATTTGAATTTAGACTGAATATTAGATGATACTGTAGAATTTTTAATGGTATAAGTTAATGGACATGAATGTCTATTTTTAGTAATGCATGCAGAAGTTTCAAAATATCTACAATTTGCTTTGAAACGTTTGAGGAAAATGTTAATGAGAGAGAAAGGCAAAGCAAGTATGGTAAAATATTAAAATGTGTTGACTCAGGATAGTGGATATATGTGTGCTCATTGTTTTGTTCTCTCTAAATAACCTTTGAGAGAGGTAAGGAGCACTGGACGCCTGAGGTTTACCCAATCTTTATTGTAGCCATCCTTCCATTTGACCAGCTCCATCTGTATTCTGTCTGGTTTTCCAGGTGGGGGTTGGGTTCCAGATGAAGTGCTGGGACATTATGTAGTTTGGTGGTAACTGTAGTTAGGTGTAACCCTAGGTTGCTGGAATGAGCTCTTCTGTGGGCACAGCCACTATGGAGGGCTGCAATCCATAGCGGACCTTGATTTCAGGAAGATCCATAGGAAACTGCACAAGAGATAGCCATGCTATTGAATGACATAAAGCTAGACCTCAAAAATCTTTGGTTTTCTGTGGTATCAGAGCTATTTGCTCCTGTCTTCATCTTTTTTGTTTGTGTGTTTGCACTTTATATAGAAAGGAAAAAAAATATACTTGCATAAACTTTTGCAAAATTGATTCATAAAAATATACTATTCAAGCTTAGCTCTGTTAAAAAGTAATAGGCAGAACTGGGATTATCTTTAGAAAATACTAACTTAAGCAAAAGTCATATGAAAGAACGAGTTTAGAGGAAAAATAAAAGTTCTGAGGAGGACCAAGTAGATACTCAAGGAACCAATAACTTTCCAACAACTGTGTGAAGAGCGGTACTGATGCACAGAACAAGGAGAAGTTGATGGCTGAAATTATAACAATCTAGTCACTAGATCGTGACTGGAAAGTTACCACACTGCAAGTAGTTTTCCTAAGCAATACATCTGACCAAGAAGGACCCTCTGTACGGCCTTTCAAACAAAGGTGTGGAAGACACATTCATCTGAAGGCAGGGCTTTCCTTTCCCCTCCACTCTGTGCTACCAGTCGATGTTCACACACTTCCTCCTTAAACCTGAGGTTCATTGTTGCCAGTGGATCTAAGGAGACAATTCATGAAAAAAAAAAAAAGACCTTTTCATTCTCACCCTTCCCTAGGAGGCTGATATGAAAGTCCATGAGGTAGATTTTTCACTATCATTGCGTCCTGGAGGTAAGATTTCCTTCTCAGTTCAGTCAGCCTTCAAGTCGATGATCTAGGCTTTTAGAATCTCTCCAAAAACTTGAGTGTCTATAGGCTCTCTTCAGGAGGAATCTTATCTATTGTAAGCCTAAGAAATTGATGGTTCTTAAGAGACTATATTTTGGCTTTAATTGAGGTGGCATAAAATAACTTAGAAGAGTATTTTGTTATTATTTTTATATGAATCTTACAAATAAATTGTACCTGTGTTATACTCTTTACATAATATAAATACTTAATTTTAATTTTAATTAGTTCATTATAACTTCAACAATAATTGGAGCATTATATGTGTAAGTTAGCAATAGGAGATATAAAACTGCAAAGGCAATTTTGACATGTCTAAAAATGTTCTTACAATAGTGGCATAAAACTGTAAAAGTAACATGATTTTTTACCTTAATAAATAGTAACTGCTTAGAAAATAGTATATATCATAACTATGGGATATAGCTGCATTGCTATACTTAAAGAGAAATTGATAACATTAAATGCTCATGTTAAAAAAGAAAGTCTAAAGGTTAATAAAATAAATGTCCTAATTAAGAAGTTATACTATAAAAATAAGTCCCAAATAAATTAGAAGAAAGAAATTAAAGATAATAAGAGAAATTAATCAAATATAAAATTAAAGATACAGCAAAGGATTAACAAGCTAAAAGTTCATTCTTGGGAAAAACTAATTAAGTATACAAAACTCCAGTAAGATTTTTTTTTAACAAATGGAAAATGCAAATAAACAATATTAGGAAAAAAAAGGGGTATATAAAGCAAATTGTAAATATATAACATAAGTACTATGAATATATACCAATAAATGGAAAACATACAGTTATGGATAGATATGGAAAACATTATCTTGAATAAAAAGCATAAATACAGAGTGAGATTTATAGTACATCTATATTTATGTAAATTAAAATATACAGAGAGAAACTTCCAAAATAATTTATAAAAGTATATGCCCAGAGAATATATGCTTCTATCAATAACAACAGCATGGTGACTAAGGTAGAAGTGAGGGGTAGTTAATGAAGTTAGTATTTGGCATAAAGTTTTATAACAACATGCTTTGCAAAGATATATTATTATAAGTTGAGAACTATGTATGTTCAGCACAGTGGACCTGAGGAGCATAAACCACAATTAAAAAGAAAAACATAAGTTCCAGGTAGGACTCCAAGTCCTAGTGCTCACTAGACTCCACAGGTCCCTGTTTATTAGAGTTATGAGGGGATTAATCAGGGCTCAAATAAGAAGCAGAAGAAGAGACTACAGAGAGTTGGGACTGGGGCTATGGAACAAGGTAAGCAAATACAGAGCGTGGATCTGGGTTGTAAATGGTAAACACTATTCTCAGAGACCAGCTCTGGCAAAACAACTTCCGGTGAGAAGCTCTTCTGTAGAAATCTCTGACAGAGTCCTGAAAGTTGAACTGTCAGTAAAACATACATCTTACTATCATCCAGTGAGTGGCTGAAGTTGAACCTGCTTAGTGTTGAAGTGGCTAAGGAATGTAGCAGGAGTATGGGAAGTTCTAAAAGATAAAGACATATTCTGAATGAATCTGGGCTTTGGCATCCTACCGGAGAAGAGAAGTTGGAAGTACTTCCTAAGCAAACTGAAGAACCTGAGATGGTTAGCAAGAAAAGTTCCAGTCAGGGCAACTGCCACAGGGCACTCACATCAAAGTTCAGGGGCTGAGCTAGCTTGAATTGATGTCGCTAAAGAGGCAAGCTGAATGAGTCAGTAAGAAGTGAGTCTTCCAAGCGGGAACAGAAGGCATGAGCATCTTCTTTAATATGTACCCAAGAAACCCAAGCAGACAGTGTGTGAATGTTCCTCAAAGAGTAGATGTCCATTTATGAGCGAATAGATAAAGAGAGTGTGTGTGTGTATAAAGTAAAATCTAATTCAGCCATAAAAAAGAAAGAAGTCCTGCCATTTATGACAACGTGGTGAAATCTTGAAGGCATGCTGCTAAATGAAATAAGTCAAAGACAAGTACTATATAGTCTCACTTAAATGTAAAATCTAAAAGAGCTGGGCTCATAAAAACAGATTTCATATGGCTAGACTGGTGGTTGCCAGGGACTAGTGTGTGGGGTAAATGGGATATTGGTTAAGGTGTACAAACTTCCAGTTATAAGAGGAATAAATTGAGGATCCAATATGCAGCATGGTGGCTATCATTAATAATACTCTATTGTACAATTGAAAGTTGCTAAGAGAGTAGATTTTAAGTATTCTCATCATAACAAAAAATGGTAATTATGTGAGATGAAGAGTATGCTAACTAACCTTATTGTGGTAATCATTTTTTTAACATGTGTGTTATCATATGATCACATTGTACACATTGAATTTATAAAATTTTACAAATCAATTATGTCTCATTAAAATTGGGAGGAAAAAAGACTAGTGAGTCTGGGAGATGTCACCCTGAAGTGCTTGTTTCTGGATTGTATTATAACTTTGCCCATTATCTGCGAGAACAGTATCTGCGAGAAAGTCTCTCTACAAAGTACTCTTAACAACTAGTAGGGTTGTCAGCTTTCTTTCTTTTTATAAACTGGCTCATTTATCAAGAGGTTTCCTTTGGCAGTCTGGTACTACATACTGCCCTAAAATGGCTTCTAATTTTTTGGGAATATTCTTTGATTCTGTCTCCCAAAACGCCAAGGCTTTGAGGAATAATCTGATATGCTCTCCAAATAGCAGCCCTGAGTCTAAATTACCACCAGACAGTGCTGCAGTCCTAGGTTCTGCTGGGCTGTTTGGCCTTAAATGCCCTGACTTCCTCACAGGTTTTGGGGTAATACAAGTGGACACACTACGTCTTACAGTTCTAAAACTGTGCTGGCCAGGTGTATTATCCTTTCATTCATATTATTTGCTATTATTCAACTACATCCTAGCTGAAAGTATCTCCCAAATTATCTATAATCTATCTCTCCATTAAATAGATGGATAGATAATCTTATATTAAGGATTTATTTTAGAGGCCCAGGCCCATTTTTATATCCAGCTAAAAGTCCCACAATCTCCGTATTTACCAAGCTAAAAATGGAGTATGGTCAAAATATTAAGCAATGTGATGAACTATAATGGACTATCAGATTAGGATCTGAGCAACCAAAATAAATAAATAAATCGGCAGAAATTGCATGCCACAACTTTCTCAGTGGAGAAAAAGGGGGCTCATGCTTTTTAACACATTTTCCATATAGAACCTAATATAGAATATTTAAACTATGAAGTAGATAATGGCTCCATTCACCTTTATAGAGAAAATGCAGAATGCATTTTCATATGGCTATTTTTGTTGATTCTCAATAAAAGCCAAGCTTATGATAAAAGGCAGTTTAGTGAAGGAGAATTGTTGGGTAATGAGATAATATGGCATTGCCCTTCTTTTGACACAGAAAAATGACAGGATCTTGGCCATTTATCTTGTGCTTGAGAACCTTTATAGACTGTAATAAATTATATCTAGATGATTTACTGGAATATTAGTGAGAGGTTTGGAAAAACATGAAACAGTGTGTCATAGAAGAGCTGACATAAAGGGAGTGAACGAGAAGAGAGACAGAGAATAAAATAACCATTGGAAGAATCGTGTATAAAAGTTCAAGGAACAGCCCTGGCCAGTTTGACTCAGCAGTTAGAGCACCGGCCCTCGGACCAAAGGGCTATAGGTTCGATTCCTGGTCAAGGACATGTACCTGGGTTTCAGGTTCGATCCTCGGCCCCAGATGGAGGCAACAAATCGATGTATCTCTCTCTCCCTCCCCTTCTCTCCTTCCCCTTCTCCCCCTCCCTCTCTCCCCCTCCCTCTTTCCCTCCCACTCTCTCAAAAAAGCAGTGGAAAAATATTCTTGGGTGAGGATTAAGAAAATTAAAAATAAATTTTTAAAAAAATTCAAGGAACACATTTGAAGATAGGCTCCAGACTCATAAGTGGCTTAAAAGGGCTATTTCTCATGGAATAAAAGGGAAACCAGTGCCAACTTGTAGAACAATTTGAAATAGCAGATTTGTGTTATAAATTGACATTTGCTGTGTAACCTCATTACTCGTTTTTGAAAGATAAAGTTGGGGAAGTTAAGGCTCAAAAACTGTAAAAAAAAATTCAGATTCTTTTGGTCTAGTTTGTACATTCTGTCCTGATCTCAGGTTCAGAAGATTAAAGTTCTAGTTTTATCTCTCCCTTTAAAATATTTTGTTTTATTTTGTTCATCTGTATAATGTCATGATTAAATTACATGATGGATTTCCAAGTTACCAGATAGCTTAGAAATGATTCTTATATATTGGGATTACATGGTTATTTACATTCTAATTTTCTTTTTACTAGCATATAAACTTCATGAAATCAGTGTGTGTGTATTTGAACAGATGTTAGCCCATTCTTTAGATATTTTTTCTGGCACACGGTAGGCACTTAATAAAAATTTGTTTCAAAGGATGAATAAATTCATCCTATATCCTCTCCAAAAATCTAAACCTAATGTTAGGTTCACACCTCTATCTCTGTCATGTACCCAGTTCTCATTCTTCTGTTCCTACCTTTTTATGTTTATAAATATTTCAGTGTTTTTCATCAGTGGATTGCATTGCACTAATAACAGAGGTCTTGGTTTTGCATAAAATCCATTAACTCGAAATAATCATTTAAAAGGATCTAATTACTTCTCAACAGTTAATTGTTACTGAGATCACATTTACAACATTAATATTCTTTCTTTAGTGTTGTGTCTCATTAATATATATTTTCATTGTGCTTTTATTAAAGTGGATAAAAGCTTTAAAAAGTTTCATCGAATTGCTAAATGATGATTTCTGAAATGATTACTGTTTATTTTTCCAATGTTATTCTTTTAAGCTGAAAGCCATTCAACTAGACAGGTCTTTTTTTTTTTTAAATAAACTAAATAATATATATATATATATATATATATATATATATATATATATATATATATATATGCCAGACAGTTTCTCTGTAGAAAACAAATGGTACACTCAAATTAAGATAACTACTATATATTACAAAGATGTGAACAGGGTGTAATATTACAACCTTGTGACATTTGTGGAAATGCCCCTTTTGGATTCTCTTCCAGAAAAACCATACACGGATGACAGCTCCTGCTTGCATACTATTAGACTCAACCCCACATATTTTTGCACCAAAGCCACTCTTCTTTTCTACTGCTCCCAGTGAATGTCTGAGTAAGATAGGTGTGCTAACACTGGCCTAAGCCTATAAGATGTGGAAGTCCCCTAACAGGCAACATTGACTAGGACACTCCTCATCAGTCTGGTTGAACTTTTCTTTGAAGTGTGTTCCAATCTGAGATCCTACCTACTCATTTTTCTTTCTTCCCCTTCATGAACACTTGTCAGATCTGCATCCTATTCTGAGCTCCCCCTCTCTACTGTACTGATCCTTCATAGGGATTTTCCCCAGGAAATCTCTTGCTCCTCTATTTTAATCTTGGTATCTGCTTTTGAAGACTAAAATGACATACATCCTCGCAGTTCTAATGATAAAGGGGAATGAGAAATTATTGGAAAGAGAAATTATTATGAAGAGTTGTGATCTTTCCAGTCCAGAGCAACTCCATAGGGAGAGACTTCGGGACACAACTTTTATTTACTTGTTTTACAGTCGTCCCTCACCACTTTGCGCTTTGACTTTCGCGGCTTCACTCTATCGCAATTTTTTCAAATACTGTACTGTATACTATATTTGAAAAGAACCGCGATAGAGTGAAGCCGCGAAAGTCAAAGTGGGAAGTGGCGAGGGATGACTGTATAGAAATAAAGAATCCTACTTCGTGGAAATTCATTTATGGCGGTGGAGTCTGGAACTAATTAACTGAGATAAATGAGGGCCCACCGTATTATTTTTTAATCCTCACCCGAGGACTTAGAGAGAGGAAAGGAGCGAGACATAAATGTGAGAGAGAAACATTGATCAGTTGTCTTTTGTATGTGCCCCTGCTGGGGATTGAACCCGCAGCTCAGGTATGTGCCCTGACTGGGAATTGAACTGGCAGCCCTTCGATGCACAGGATGACGTTCAACCAACTGAGCCACTCCAACTGGGTGGGACATAACTTTTCCAATCTCAAATTCTTCCCTAATTATGATGACTTTTGAGGGATTTCTAATAGCAGAAGCCAACTGAAACTAGTGGGTGAGGCAACCCATTGATGCTGATCACATAAGCCTTAGTGACAGGAAAAATGATAAAGATGGAGAGTGAATCTATTTCATTTGTTTCTGCTTTGATATCAGTTATTTCCTACCTTTTACTAACTTTAGGCTTCATTTGTTCTTTTTCTAGTTCCTTGAGAGGTAAAGTTAGGCTCTTTATTTGAAATTTTTCTTGCTTCTTGATGTAGACATTTATTGCTATAAACTTTGCTTTTAGAGTTGCTTTTACTGTGTTCCATGAGGTTTGGTATACTGTTATTTCCAGTTTCATCTGTCTCAGGTAATTTTTTCTTTCTCCTTCAGTTTCTTCTTTGGCCCATTGGTTGTTTAGTAACATGTTGTTTAATTTCCACATATTTGTGAATTTCCCACTTTTCTTCTTGTAATCTCTAGTTTCACACCATTGTGGTCAGAAAAAAAGATGTTTGATATGATTTGAATCTTCTTTAATTAACACTTGTTTTGTGGCATAATTTATAATCTATCTTGGAGAATGATCCAAGCACACATGAGAAGAATGTATATTTTGTTGCATTTCAGTAGAATATTCTCTCTCTTTCTCTCTCTCTCTCTCTCTCTCTCTCTCTCTCTCTCTCTCTATATATATATATATATATATATATATATATATATATAAGTTTATCTGCTCTAATGTGTAATTAAGGCTGATGTTTTCTTATTGATTTTCTGTCTGGATGGTCTATTCATTTATATAAATAGGGTATTAAAGTTTCTTACTATCATTGTATTGCTATTTCTCCCTTTAGCTCTGTTAATATTTGCTTTAGATATTTAGGTGTGCCTTTATTGGATGCATAAATATTTACAAATGTTGTATCTTCTTGTTGGATTGACCACTTTATTGTATGTAATGCCTTTTTATCTCTTACTGCAATTTTTGTTTGAAAGTCTATATTGTCTGATGTAAGTATGGCTACCCCAGTTTTGTTTTGGTTTCCATTGCACAGAATATTCTTTTCCATCCCTTTACTTTAAGTCTGTGTGTATCCTTATATCTGAAATGAGTCTCTTGCAGGCAGCATATACATGGATCTTCTTTTTAAAATACATTCAGCCATTTTATGCCCTTTCATTGGAGAATTAGTCCATTTACATTTCAAGTAATTATTTATAGGTATTTACTTACTTCCATTTTGTGAATTGTGTTCGGGTTGTTTTATAGTTCCCCTCTGTTTCTTTCTTCTTTCCTTGCTCTCTTCCTATGTAATTTGATTACTTTCTTTAGTGGTATGCTTAGATTCTTTTCTCTTTACCTTTTGTGTATCCACTATAGGTTTTACTTGGTTACTGTGAGGCTTACATATATATATATAATATATGTATATGTTATATATATACACACACATATCTATATATCCATTTATTTTAACTTGATAATAACATAAGTTAAAGCACATTCTAAAGTTCTACATCTTTACTCTCCCACCATTTTTGATGTCATGTTTTACACTTTTTTATCTTATGTATTCCTTAAGTATTTTAGTTATAGTTATTTTTACTACTTTTGTCTTGGAGTGGGTCTCTTTGCATTCCTCTTATTTGGAACTGTCTGGGCTTCCTAGAGATGTATATCTATTTCCTCCTCCAGGTTAGGGAAATTTTCAGCCATTATTTTTTCAAATAACTTTTCGTCATCTTTTATTTTCACTTCTTCTGGATTCCCTATAATGTAAATGTTATTTCACTGGACATTGTCCCATAAGTCCTTTATACTGTCTTCACTTTATTTTAATTAATTAATTAATTAATTTATATGTTGCTCTGCATGGTGAATTCCAGTGTCCTGTCTAAGAGTTTACTGATTTTTCTTCTGCTTTATTTAGTCTGTTGTTGAAACCCCCTAGTGTGTGTTTTTTAGTTTAGTTATTATATTCTTCTGTTCTCTGACTTTTATTTGGTGCTTTTTTTATATATTTGCTACTCTTTATTGAAGCTCTCACTGTATTTTAAAGAGTGGATCTGGAAGGCCACCAAAAAAAAAAAGAAACAAAAAAAAGAAAAGAAAAGAAAACCATCCAGTGTAGTGCTAAAAACTGGGGAAGGTGAAGAAGCACAAACTGCTGGTTTGTTTTTTCTCAGCTGCTTATTATCTATTTCCTTTCATTCTAGTAAATAAAACTTATTTTTCTAAATAATACTACCCTAATCATCAAAGATGATCATTGGGATTTGATGAGATTTACTCTATCTCATAGCTCCTAACACATGGGGCAGCTTATATTACCCAGAGATCACCAGAGTGTTTTACTCTGACTACAGTGAGTGATCAAAGTAGTAGAGCAGGAACAATGATATTTAATTCTCACAATCTTTTAAACTAATGTGAAGAAACTGTTTCTTTCTAATAGTGTTACCAGTTGATGAGAAAGCTGACAAGGAAGGAAGCATGCCTGAAAATGTATTTAACAGATAAAGTGAAAAGAAAAAATAACAGAATAAGGAAAAATGTCCTGAATAAATTTATTATCAGTACAATTATGGCTCACACAGAACTACTACTTTTTTTTGGTTATTTTATTTTTCTTGATTCAGTCAGTTTGAGCTGGTTTTTTTGTTTGTTTGTTTCTTGTACTCAAAAGAATCCTGATGAGAGCAAACTGATGGCTATAAGTTGTCCAAACAGTATCTGAAGCTCTGTGCTGCATTAAAAAAATTCAGGGATTTTAATGACTGAGCAGAGAGACTTTAAGAGAATTATCAAGATAAAGTAGTCTCATTGGGTCCTGAAAATTTTTCTCTGCCAAGCCAAGATATTACTATGGTAATGTGGCCACTTGGAAGTGAAGTTAATTGATCTGCCCGCTCTATCACTTCTGTGGTGGTACCCTCATCTCCAGGCTTAGTTAACTGGATAAGATTTAAGAGATTTGGCTAGATAGCCAGTGATAACTATATAATACTGGCTTCCTTCTGTTATATTTTGTGACAGATCTGCTAGGACATGTTAAACATGATTTTTAATTGCTAATCACTGACTTAATTAATTTTGAGTACAGGATCTTGTACTGAGATGAAGTGAGCAAAAATCCTGACATTATATTTTTGTTATTTTTAAGAACATGTTATACTCAAGCACCTATATTTTGATATATCAACAAGGAAATAAATAGTCATGGCACTTACAATCTAGTGAGAAAATAGAAAGGAAAACATATTAGGAAAGGATACAGGGAATTGAATTTTATATATCTATTTCAATTTTCTTCTAATGTGCCTTCCTATACAACAGAAACTAGAAAACTAATAGATACAATTTCTAGTCTATCTTGATGCTAGGGATTTGGATGTAAATGAAGAGTTCCAATAAAATGCAGTTTTATAAGTATTGAATTTGGACCCATATTGAGTAGGGATGAAATTGCAGCAAAAAAAAAGTTGCCAACAGGCAAGGCATGGATCTGAGGTATAGTCTGCTGGAAGTGTTTACACTTGAGTAATTTTCTAAGTATCTAATGATCAATTTAAAATTATTCCTTTTTAAACTAGGTAAGTGGGTTTCTATTATTTGTGATTGGATCCTATCTAATTTAACATACACTTTTTATATTGTGTAATAACTGGGTCAATAGCAATGCACATTCCCGTTGAAACACATTTGAGGGGGGAAAAACTTAATTCGGCCTTCAGAGTTCACAACTGATCTAGGTCCTAGGGAAAAGATTGGAAATGTGGGTAGTTAGGGGTGTGTGGCAAAGAAAATGACACAGGTAACAGTCCAGGAAAGGAAATGAGGCATATTCTTGGACTAGAAGATGTCTCACAATAGCAGGAGTATAGCATATAAGATGAAAGTGACTGGGAGTAATATTAAGAAGATAACTTGGGATTGGACCATTGGAAGCTCTGTGTGTTTCACAAGGAGCAATAATGTTATTTCTAGGATACTGGGGAGCCACCAAAGAATTTTGAAGCAAAATATATTATGTGATTTAGACAAATTAGTCTAGCTCTTGTATAAAAACTAGCTTGAATATTCTGAGAATGTAATGAGGGTTTCTTTGTGCAAGGCAGTCTTCTAAGTGATGGTAAACAGCAGCAAGGTGAACAATAACCATTCCTCTTGGAGCTTATATTGTGGTGAATGTGACAGGCACTACATGAAGGGAAAAAACAAACAAAAAAGAAAAACTAGGGAAGAGTACAAAAGAGGCTATTACAGAATTTTAAAGAGAAAAGTGACATGATCATCTTAGGTTTTAAAATGAACTCTTGTTCTGTATCTTGATTGTTCTTTGGTTGCGTGAATCCACACATATGATAAAATGACATAAAACTATACATGTCTGATTTACCAATATCAACTTTCTGGCTTTGCTATTCTACTATGGCTATGCCACACATAACCAATGGGGGAAACTGCGTAAGGGATACGTGGGACCTTTTCCTATTATTTCAGAAACTTCCTGTGACTCTAGAATTATTTCAAAATAAAAATCTAAAAAATATATCTTTTGACATTTAAATTTGATTTCATAGTAGTAAAGTTACCTTGCACAGTAAAATTTCTAAAACTTAACTCATTAACCTTTTAAGAATATTTTCTTTTTTAGTTTATTTTTTATTGTTGACATTATTACAGATGACCCTTATTTCCCCTGCCACTTCCCCCTCCACCCAACCCCCATCCCACCCCAGGCCTTCACCACACTATTGTCTGTGTCCATGGGCTATGAATATATATAAATATATTCTTTGGTTAATTTCTTCTGGTCTCTCCCACCCCTACCCCTCTGAGATCTGTCAGTCTGTTTCTTGCATTCATGCCTCGGGACCTATTTTGTTCACTAGATTCAACATATAAGTTAAATCACGTGATATTTGTCTTTCCCTGACTGGCTTATTTCACTTAGCATAATGGTCTCCAGGTCCATCCATGCTGTTGCAAAGGATAAGAGATCCTTTTTTTCACAGCTGCATAGTATTCCATTGTGTAATGATTTAGAAATATAATTTTAATTTAAAGAATAGTTTAAACAATATAAGCCATTGACATTGTTAACAATCAAGTGACTTTTAATTAATAGTTTGTTTTAAAGTGGGCATTTGAATATGAAAAGAGAATAATGAAATAATAATGATAAAATTGTTATTTGTTTTAATTAAATGTCTTTTAATTTTTTTTTTTACCAAAAAATACAAGAATGGAAGTAGATCAAATAGTGGGCATGATAGTAATTCAGATGACACATGATTCTGACTTGGAACAGTATGATGATGATTTAGAAAAAGTTAAGAAAGACTAGTTAGATTCAAATATGATTTGAGTATTTGGAGTATAAGACAAGGGAGACAGAAAAGTTTTGATGTCAACAGCTGTATGATTGGCCATGGTTTTTAAGGGCCCTGGAGATACTTTAAGATATGGGACGAGTAGAAACAGGGTTTCTTTTTTGGAATGTTAAGTTAGAGATGACTACTCCATATCCTATTAGAAATGAGATAGGCAACAAATTCATGTTTGAAGTTAAAGCGAGGTACCAGAGTTGAACATGTAAATATAGAAGTCATTCTTAGATAATTTATTTAAAGTCCAGACAGTACATAACATCCCTGAGTATGACAGAGAATAAAGAAAGAAAAAATCCAAGTCTGAAAATTGAGCCCTGGTACCACTGAAATTGCAGTGGGTCGAAAGAGGGAGAGAAGTTCAAAAAGAAGTAAGAGAAAGTGAGAAAGGCAGGAAAAAAATCTTAAGACAGTATGGGTGATCAGATTAACAAAATGTTTCATAAAGGAGAGAATGATTAAATAGGACAGATGCTACTGAAAGTGGGAACTGAATAATGACTAAGAATTGACTTTGGATTTGACAACATGGAAGGAAGAGGTGACGGTAACATGAACAGTTACCAAAATGCTCATGATAAGAATTGTACTGGAGTAACTGCAGAAGACAATGTGAGCAGAAACTCAAGAGCGCTCTGGTAGTGAAAACTTATTTGAAATGCTTTGTTGTATCATAGATCAGAGAAATTAGTAGTTTGATAAGTTTGAAAAGCAAAAGTAAAGATGGAAAAATTATAACACTTTATTGGAGGAAGTGGACAATATCTGATAAGCAGAGGAAGGGAATACTGCAGAATTAAAGTTCTTGAGAAGGTAAGAGAATGTTTTAAAACCCAGGTGAAGAATGATGCCTTGGATAGAGATGAAAAAGTTTTATCTTTTCTAAAAGGATAAAATGTTATAGTCTGAATTCAGGTTCAGACTTTGAGAAGTCTGGAGATTTGAGAAGATTCAAATTAGCAATTGAATGAGAGTAATTAGAGGAACAAGAATTAGTTCTTGACTAGATGCGGGGAGTGAGTAGGGTCACAGGAATTGGTTAGTGAATGGATGTAGAGAATAAGTAAATCATAGAAAAGACACAGATATGTTTTCTTTGGATATTTAAGTAGGTTATAATATTTGTTGGATGTAGAATGAATGTTGAAGAAATGCAGATTTTCAGGTACAGAGGGAAAAATTCTCAAAAGGGAACTGAAAGAAAACATTAAAACTTTGAAAAAAATTTATATTCAGTACACTATAAAACAGCATAGGCTAAAACTGGTGAATAGCTCCCCACTGAATTCAGACATTGGTAATACTTGTAGCAGAGACGGAAAAGAATGAAAAATGAGGAAACAATGTTTCTTGGATGCTTTATTCACAAGATCATGATACTTGATTTTAGATTTAATTTTATGGAAATTGAATGCCTTAGGAATTAATTTGCCATGAGATAAACTATTTGAATTTTCATTTACCTGAGATATGATAATGGAAACAAGAATTATACTCAAATTTAGGACATCTCTATTTTGGCATTTTATTATTAAAATGTCGAGTTAAAATTTAATCTTACTGCAGAATTTCTGATGGTCTCTCTAGGATGATGTGGTTGGACATACTTTTTGATGGGAAATAGAATATAGAGTAACATTTTAAACTTGGGTACAGAATGATTAAATTAATATTCTCTTCTGACTTATTTAGAGTTCTTTCTGGAGACAATTAAACTGTTGGACAAAGATTCTAGGACATATCCTGATAAACTGCTCATCTCCTTGGTCTGGTTGACTAAGGAATTCATTGTTAACCACAAATGATTGTAAGAACATATATCTAGGGGACTGTCAGGAGGACTTTTTCTCCCTATTTCTGCTGTGTTTTTATTTATTTTTTGTTTGTTTTTTAATTGGATATAATCCCTTGCTCTTCTCTGTCATAAAAATGGAGGTGTGACTTAGCTTGACTAGTAAATTTAGGACAATAAATTTTAAATTTGTAGTCTGGCTCATTTCCCCCTCTTTTACACACAGCAAACATGTGTTCTATTTTGTGCCTTCATGACAGGAGCAGGCTCCTCACTTGGGAAAGTCCTACAGCTTTCCAGCCCTGCTTATCAGTGGGTGGATAACTGACTAATTCTAGGATTCAATATCAGACCACTTGTACAGAAATAAAATCCAGATTCTCCAATGTCAAATTTTGTGAATAAGAGTTGATATTTGTATCTTCATAGTTCTAACTCTCTGTGTTTGTTTTGTAAATTAGTTCAGCCACTGTGGTGGTGGAGAAAAAGTACTATGAATTGGGTCCCTTCAAATCCCCCCAAACCAAATGAAAATGGTTTAAAAAAGTTACTTGAAAACATGGACATGAAGTTGCAGAAATGAAACAGAATATTCACATTTTTGTTTTGCTTTTCGTGTGTGTGTGTATGTGTGTGTGGTGGTTTTTTTTGTTTTTGTTTTGTCTTTATATTATTAGTCATAGGTGAAACATTTAACATTGCATGAATCCAGGAAGTTTTATAGTCGAATGGGGAACATTAACGATTATTCTGCATGTATATTATATGTAGCAATTTGCATTAATGCAACTTCTTAATATTTTATTATTTTGTAATGGAAAGTGAGGTTGATATCACTTCAGTAATTAAATTCCCACATTTAAGGGCACACAAAAATATTGAGCTTCATGGATAAACAGATTGAGCAAGGCAGAATTAAGGATGTGCGACACAGGTACCTCCTTTGGATTCAGAGACACATAACTTTGCAAGTCAGAAAACTCTTAAGTCTGGATACACCTTTTCTTCTTCTAGAAACATCCACATTTCTGAGAGAATATGCACAAATAGTATAGGTGATATTTATTTTGTGAAAGAAATAGAATATACTTAACATAATTAAACTGATGACTGGTGAGGGGGGTTGCTTCTGAATGCTGACATGCCCTTCACTTAACTATAAAAAGAGCTCATGTTTCTGATGCTCACCAGAATGACTGGGGAGGACTAGGTTATTCTAGTAGTATTTTATAAATCTGATTGTCTGAGAATTATTCATGGAAGATAATACAATCAAGCTGGAGTTCTCAGAATACACTATTGTCAACATTACCTGTAAATCTGGCTCCATACCAGATCTACTGAATAATAATTCTGAGTTTTCAGCTTCAAAATATGGATTTCAAGTACTGGGGAGACAGCACAGATCTTTCTCAGGCAGAACCAAGTTTGACACTCAACAGGCAGCACATGCCTATATGTATAATCATTAAGTTCCACATTTGTAGGAAAAGTTTAGGCATCATTGCTATCAGACTGAAATAAAAAAGTAAGAGTAAAAACCATAATTGTCTTCTTCAATAGTGTTTAAAGATTAGGAAGTCTTGAGATCAAATGTAAATACAAGTTAGTTATTGCCTGCCCCATCCTGATTTTTCTGATCTAAATTATATATGGTATTTCACAATACAAGAGAATTTCAAGCCAACCAATTTCTTCTTTTCCTTGGTCCTATACCTTTATTTAAAAAACAACAACAGCAGCAACACATTTTCCCACATAATTCTATAATACAAGGGAAAGTGATTAGAATGGGAGATTTGACTCACTACAAGAAGTGAACTTTTGGCTCTTGGCCATTGTAATCTGTATATAACCTCCCTCATTATCAAAGCCTCACAAAACATCATGGAGTTAAATGTGTTTCTCATTTATAAGTGGAAAATGGATGGAACATCCTATGCTTTTTGTCATAGTACCAACAATCTCCTTTTGTGGAGGGAAATTTGACAAATGTATCAGAAATAGGTAAAATGAATGCAATAAGAGCAAACCTATTTTCTTTATTGGTAGCTATGCTAGTCCTAAAAAAGAAATAAAGAGGAGTGGGGACACAGAACTAGCTGGTCTCACACCCACGTGTAACAGCTGGCTAAAAATCGGGAGGAATATCTCAGCTGTGGAGGTCCCCCCTGAGGAAGAAGAAGTCCCAGCCCTAGTGTTCTAGTGCTAGGAAGAGAAGTCCCCAGAACTTCTGGCTGTAAAAACCAGAGGGGATTTTGGCTGAGTGAGACAGAAGGCTTCCGGTGTCCCAGGCAGTTCCTCTGACTTAAAGGGACAGAACACCGACTTAATGGGACTCACTCCTCCTGAGCTCCAGTGCTGGGGCAACAGCTCAAAACACACCAGGGACACACAGGGAAGAACTGAATTGTCCAGCATCAGAGGGAGAGCTGGGGAGGGGGTTTCTGCTAGAAAAAAAAGTGCTAACAGAGGCCATTGTTCCTTTTCTAAGCCCTTCCCCAACAAAGCCAGAAGGCAGGTACTATGTCTGAGTCACCATAAATCTGGCTCACACTGTTTGCCTGGCCCTAGAGATTTCCTGAGACCCTCACCCTAACCAACTTGTGTGTCCACCCAAGCTGCTTGCAGTGGCTGTTCCATATGAATGGCCTGTCTTAGCTCATGCTTCGGACTCTCCTAAAATCTCTCAAACAAGCAGCATCTGTCTTCAGTGTACCCCCTACCTCTTGCTAAGTGGCTCCAGGCCTGACACTAGCAGCAGCCAGCCTGGTTCCCAGTTTGGCCTCTCTTGGGCACCTCCCAGCCCAGCACAAGTAGCAGCCACCTACAGGTCACTTTGTAGGTCATGCTGGGTGGACCCTGGCAGAGCACAGGCAGTGGCTAACCTTGGCCTGCTCCTCCCAGGATGCCCAAGAGCCAGTGCACCTGGTGGACAGCTTCAGACTATGTCAAAGCACCACCTAACCACCTCCACAAATGACACATTCAAGGGGAGGAATGAGTGGGCACCCAAACTTCACTGAAGTTAAGTCCTGCTCTGTGGGGTGGGCCTCGTAGAAGTTGTCCCTCCGTGGTGTTTGTTGGTCACAGCAGTCCTTACAGCTTATCAGCCTGGAGGTAAATTTCTTCCATTGACATTCCAACAGCAATCAAGTCTCACTTACAGCAGAAGGGTGTACACAGCCAACACTGGAGGTGTTGCTTAGGTGTTTGGGGAGACTGTGTCAGTGGACCCAACAGAACACCTACTATATAAGGTCACTCTACCAAGCATGGGAGATGAAGCAGCTCTACTTAATACGTAAAAAACAAAACAAAACACACACACACACACACACACACACACACACACAGGCAGGCCACCAAATGAGGAGACAAAAAAAACATGTCCCAAATGAGAGAACAACAACAAAAAAAAACTTCAGAATAAAATTAAACAAAATGGAGACAAGCAATCTACTAGATGCAGAGTTCAAAACATTGGTTATAAGGATGGTCACTGAACTTAGAACTTCAATAGTATAAAAAAGAACATGGAAACCATAATAAAGAACCAGTCAGAAATTAAGTATACACTAACTGAAATGAAGAATAATTTACAGGGAATAACAGTAGAGTAGATGAAGCCAAGAATCAAATCAGTGATTTGGAATATAAGGAAACAAAAAACACCCAATCAGAACAGCAAAAAGAAAAAATAATGCATAAAAAATGTGGATAATGTAAAGAGCCTTGGGGACAACTTCAAGCGTACCCAACATTTGCATAGTGGGAGTGCTGAAGGGAGAAGAGAAAGAGCAAGGAATTGAAAACCTATTTAAAAAAAAATTTTCAGAAAACTTCCCTACCCTGTTGAAGGAAATAGACATATAATTTCAAAGCACCGAGAGTCCCAAACATGAAGAACCCATAGAGACCCACACCAAGACATAACATAATTAAAATGCAAAAGGTTGAAGAGAAAGAGAGACTCTTAAAAGCAGCAATAGAAAGGCAGTTACCCAAAAGGGAGCTCTCATAAGGCCATCAGCTGATTTCTCAACAGAAACTTTTTCAGGCCAAAAGTGATTGGCAAGAAATATTCAAAGTGATGAACAGTAAGAATCTACAACCAAGAATACACTACCCAGCCAGTCTATCACTTAAAATTGAAAGAGAAATAAAGAACTTTTCAAAGAAAAAGATCAAGTTCATCACTGCCAAATGAGTATTACAAGAAATGTTAAAGGGTCTTTTTTAAGAAGAAAAAAAAATATGAACAATAAAATGGCAATAAATACATATGTACCAACAATTGAATCTAAAACACAAATGAACAAGCAGAGCAGAAACATAGATGCAGAGAAAAATTTGAATGTTACCAGATGGCAGGGAAGTTGGGATGGGTGAAAAAGGTGAAGGGATTTAGAAGTACAAATTGTTTGTTACAGAACAGTTATGGGGATGTGAAGTACAGCATGGGGAAAGTAGTCAATAATATTCTAATAACTATGTATGGTGTCAGATGGGTTTGAGATTTATCAGGATGATCCCTTAGTAAATTGTATAATGTCTAATCACTGGGGTGTATACCTGAAACTAATATATGTCAACTGTAATTGAAAAATAATGATTTTAAAAAAAGTGAAAACAAACAAAAAACGAAATAAGGAAAACATTAAAACAGGAAGAAGGAAGAATCTTATTTTTTTATTGTCATTGTTTTGTATTTTATTTCTTTTAAAATATGTTTATTTAGATATTGTCTTTTTTAAATGGTACTATTTCCCCATCATTGTTGTACTTTGAGAGTCACAATGAAAAGGCAAGTGCATTTTTCAAATCAGTTGGCTTCAAATGCATCCCTGAAGGAAAGTTGTTAAGATGAGGAGGTAGAGAACGGAACCAGAGCCAGAATTTTAATCTCTGATTGAAAGCACCACCTAGTGGGTAGTAGAAACAGCTACTGCTTTTAGCATCTCTGATCACATCAGTTTCAGCAGATAAAACCCAAATCAAGCAGATAGTCTAACATAATTGTAATTCTATTTACAAAAGCAAATACCTCCTATATGATTATATTTATCTGTTAAGAAATTTGAAAAAAAAAATCCCTGATGCATTATCCAAAGGATTTTCTCTCTGGTATCCTGCCATAAAAGCCAAACCAACATTCATAATTTCTAAAACTGTATAGAATGCAAATAACTCAGGAAAATAGTTTTGCAAATTTATAGAGTATTTTGTCAATAAATATAATAATTCTTGAAATTTAAAAAAATGACAGGAACATTATCAATGTATTTTCTAGCTAACTAGCAAGCTTTTGATTATCAGACCACACCATGCCTTTATAAAGTTAGAGGATAATTTGAGATTTTGTAGACATATTTTGATAAAAATGAAGGAAACATTTTGCACAGTTCAATGACTCCTTAAAGTCTTTTTGGTATTGGAAATCTCCAAAGCTCCCCAAAATTTAACTGGCAAATAAAGATGAATCACAAATTCATTTAAATTTTAACATTCTGGGGCACGATTTGAATATGGAGTAGAGAAGCATGATTTGAGGACCTTTTGTGTATGATCTAAAATGGTACCACTGGAAAATTTACTTATTAAGAGACCCTGCTCATAAGTCTATTCAAACAGATTGTGAAACTGTGAGAGAAGAAACCCTGTATCACTAAACCAGACTCCTTTAATCAGAAAAATAGAGAACAATCAATTAATCAGTATTTTTCACTCAGAAGTTATCCTTTAAAATGTCTGAGTCCTAATATTCATCAAACTCATTCTTGAACTCATGGAGATACAGTATAATAGTGCATTATCAAAAATTTGTCATCTCTTATAGCTTCCTTTCTGCTTTAATTTGACTCTTTTCTTTCTTAGTCATGTTGTTACAAAAGTTAAAGAAAACAATAAAATAGTTAAACATACAAAATACAAATCTCTTATTTTGTTAACTACATGTGTGTAGAATGGCTCTCTCTGGTTTAGGTAATATCCACCTAAAATTCAAGCTCAAATACCTATGGGACAGGTCATGTGGTTCCACTTCCTTCTCTTTTTTCAGTGTTTTCTCTCCAGGGAATGACATCCACTATCACATCTACCATTCAGAATCTCACTCGAGATTTAGGCAACATTTTAAATATCAACAGTTCAAAAAAGTCTTCAGGTAACTACTCTTAACCTCTCCTTCCTGAAACACTCTTCTCTTCGGTGAAATTACACCCCTCGTTTTCTATCTCTCCATCTCCTTTGCCAAGTCTTCATCCCTAGTCTCACTTCTACATACTGGATATTTTCAGAAATATTTGCCCTTGGAGCTTCTAATGACAAACTGTACACTCTTTCCTTATATGATTGTATATATTCTTACACATTTAATAGCATTTCTGTATCGATAACCCCTCTATGTATATTTCCAAACTGTTCCTCTCATAAAAACTCCAGACACAAATATACCATAACATAATTGATGTTATTGCTTTTCAATTTTGGCAGGCATCCCACTAAAGCTTTCCTTCTTTTCCCTAACTCTGCTTCCTCCCTCATACTCCTCAGCCAAATCTGCTGCTTCACCAATTATTCTATCCCTATCAGTGGTCCCCACTCCTTGTGAGGTGTAGAGAGAAAGCTAGAACATCATCCTTGTGACTACCTTCTTTTCTGCTATACATCAAGCTACCACTAAACCCCCATTAATTCTCTATCCAAAGTGTCTCAGACCTCTCTACTGTCTGCTTTGCCAGTTTTTTCCTATTCCCAGTCTTCAGAATAGAAGCTCAGTAAGCATTTGTTGAGTAAATTTGTATATGACCAAATATAATGGGTTAGTGAATTTCCATCTAGTCATGCTAATGCTTTCCTCCCTTATATACAATATTACTTTCTCACAATTACTTTGATGAAATCTCTACCTCTGACAGACTAATTAACTTAGTCATTCCTGAGTAAGCCTTTGCTTTCTTTCCTTTTCATCATTGCTCAGGCTGTTCTTTCTACTTGGAATATGTTCCCCACTATCTAATAGTTTTTTGTTTTCAATTTTTATAAATTTATTTTTGTTATAGATGTTTCTCCTTTTTCCCCCTTAGACACCCTCCTCCCCATCCCCCCCCACCCCCAGCATTGTTGTCTATGTCCATTGATTACGCGTATATGCATATAAGTTTTTTGGTTTATCTCATCCATCTCCCCCACCCCCCTCCTCTAAGATTTGTCAGTCTGAACCGTAATCCTTTCTATGTCTCTGGGTCTATTTTGTTCATCAGCTCATTTTGTTCATTATATTCCACAAATAAGTGAGATCATGTGCTATTTATCTTTCTCTGATTGGCTTATTTCGCTTAGCATAATACTTTCCAGGTCCCTCCATGTTGTCTCAAAGGATAAGAGATCTCTCTTTCTTACAGCTGCATAGTGTTCCATTGAATATATGTACAGCAGCTTTTTTATCCACTCACCTATTGATGGACACTTGGGCTGTTTCCAAATTTTGGCTATTGTAAATAATGCTACAATGAACAAAGAGGTGCATATATTCTTGAATCAGTGTTTCAGGTTTCTTTGGATATATTTCCAGAAGTGGAATCACTGGGTCATAAGGAAGTTCCCTTTTTATTTTTTGAGGAAACTCCATACTGTTTTCCACAGTGGCTGCACCAGTCTGCATTCCCACCACCAGTGTACTAGAGTCCCCTTTTCTCCACACCCTCACCAGCACTTGTTGTTTGATGATTTGTTGATGGCAGCCATTCTGGCAGGTGTGAGATGGTACCTCATAGTCGTTTTCATTTGCATCTCTCTGATGATTAGTGATGTTGAGCATTTTTTCATGTCTCTTGGCAATTTGTGTGTCCTGTTTGGAGAGGTGTCTATTTAGTTCCTCTGCCCATTTTTTAATTCGGTTCTTTGTCTTCCTTTTATTGAGTTGTATGAGCATTCTATATATTTTGGAAATTAACTCCTTATCTGATGTATCATTGGCATTTCTTATGAGCTCTTTTGTTCTGAAAGATTATCTTTCACTATTTTCATTTCTCTACCTTTGCCTGTTTTCAAATTCTTTGAGAATTTATTGATCTCTATATATCCAGCATCTAATTTCTATTCTGATCACAGAATTTTAAATATATGTTGACTTGAAATGAACTAAGTTATCAAAATAAATGCCCCAAAACAGAGGTAGCCTGATTCTTTTCCTCCCAAGCCTATTTTTCACTTTTCTTGCTATTGCTGATTATTTAAGCCTATTTATTGTCCTGAATTTTATAAATATTTTCTTTTTAGTTTCATTAATATAACTAAATATTACTATATTATTAATTAATATGACTAATATAATACTTTTAAACAATATAATTTAGTTTTCTCTCTTGTGATCTATTTATGGTTAGAATCATACTATGTATATTCTTTCTAATTTGTTTAATTTACTCAACATTGTATTGGAGACACTGCTATTGTGTTTTATGTAGCATTATGTATTTCTATTCTATATGAAATTACATTGGAAGCACATACTGCAATGTGTTTAGTCATGCTATTTTTATGACCCCTTGGGATATTCTGTTTTTAACTATTGTAAACAATATTGCCACAACTATTTTTTGGTTGTGTTTCCTTTTATATACATATACAAGTTTCTCTAGGTTGTAGATGTTTGCTTCCAACTTTATTAGATGAGCCAACCTCTTTTCCAATTCACACTCTATCCAGAAATGTAAAAGAATTCTCCATCAACAATAATCCTCAGCATTACTATTTTTCATTTTTACAAATCTGATGTATATAGTAGCATCTTTTTCATTTTAATGGAAATGTCTAATTATTAACGATTTTTGTATATGTTCTAGTAATTTTATATAGTGCCCATAAAAGTCACTTGCCTATATTTTTTCTTTTGAGTTTTCTCAATTTTTCTTATTCATATACAGAAAATTTTTATATATACAAAATTTTCTTGTCAGTAGTATGTGTAGTTAATGTCATTCCCTCATTTCCATCTTGCCTCTTTTCTTTCTTTAAAATATTTGTTGAATAAAAGATGTTTGCCCGGTGGTGTGGCTCAGTGGTTGAGTGTCAACCCATGCGCCAGGAGGTCACCGGTTTGATCCATGGTCAGGGCGCATGCCCAGGTTGTGGGCCTGATCCCCAGTGGGGGGCATGCCGGAGATGACCAATTGATGTTCTTTCTCATCGATGTTTCTGTCTCTCCCTTTCCCTTCCTCTCTCTCTAGAGGTCAGTAAAGGGCGGGGGGGAGATGTTTAATTGGGTAAGCATATTCTGAGTCTTGTTTCAGAGAACTTCTCTTACTCAAAGTAAGCTATACATATTTTTTATAACATATTTTAAAATGTTTATAGTTTTATGGTTTACATGAATGCTACTAATCAAACTGAAATTGATTTGGGGTTAGAATGAGGTTGGAGTCCAATTTTCTGTTTTTCTCTATGGATGTCCAATTATTCAAGATGATTTATTTAAATTCATTATTCAATTCGTTATTGAGCAAGTCAGTATATGACTTCTGTCATATATCAAATATGAGGTGAAAAATACTTGTGTAACTTAAATATGGCTTGTGACATAATACTTTTAATAAGCAATACTATTATTAACTAGTGACTTATTAATAACAACTGAAATAACTTATTAATAAAATCTCAGATTGAAATTTTTGTGGAAGTATATTAGAATGTCTGTTTAACATAAAAGATACTGTAGAATATTGAGCTTCTGGATTAACAGAAGAGAGACTGATATCTATGACTGATCGATCAAGAAATAAATTCAACATAAAAATATAATATAAGTTTATCATGTTATTTATTGCTTTAGCTTGGTCTCAGAAGAAATAAATTTCTAATTGTAAGCATTAAATTAAATATACTATCTCTTCTACATGTCATTTCCACGAAACAAATACTCTCTATTACACACATTTTTTTTTTCAGATACACACTTTAATTGCACATTTAAGACTTAGTATAATATTCTAAAAATGGCCAAATGTGTAGACACAATTAACTGCTGCTCTATGAATTCCCTATTGGTTAAGTGTAAAACTGACTGAAGGACATCTAAATTTTACTGCTCATTCAATCCAAGTTTCTCTCCTTTAAAAATGAAGCAGGACATCTACACACAGAGTGAGAACCTCACCAGGGAACACTTGTTTTCTTTCTGACTTCCAGGCATTAGCGAAACTTAGCTCTTCCCCTCGTGCTCGGGATATATGGTGTTTATCCTTCATCTTGATGTGCAGCAGGGGCCAGAAGCAGATCTCTCTGTTCTGTGCATTTTAAGCAATCCCTGGTATCTCAAGAAACTACTAGAAGAATGCAAACAAATGGAACCCCAGAAGAGGGAAATTGAGCCAAAATGACACATAAAGGAGGTCTGGGAGGCATTTTTCTCTCTTCTTTCCCTGTTAAGTAAAGTTAGAAAAAGTAATTCAGGCCCAGAGAAGGCTATTATCAGGAGATCAATGGTGTCAGTTCCTATTTGTGTCACAGGAGCAGGGAATATGTACACTTAAAGCAAAAGAAAGGGGAATAAGAAAAAGACAAAAATGTGTGGCTCAGTCTTGGATACATTGGAGTCACCCTTGATTCGTGCAGAAGCTAGCAACATGCTTGAACAGGATATTGTTTGTTTAAATTATGAACGTGTTTCAATAAGATTGCAGTTTCCATGGTGTTAACCTTCAAATTGTCTTATTTTATGTCACACATCTTAGTAAGTCCTGTATTAATTATTACTAAAGATAGTCTGTAAAGAACATCAGCTCATTTGTTCTTCAGATCAGCCCACTAATATCAAGCATGAACTTCAATCCTAATTGATGGTTAATGTCACAGAGAATTTAACTGAACATAATAAGACATCATTTCCTCCTGAATAATAATATATTTACCAAATTTTAACATTCAAAATATTTGAGTATGTAGCAAAATCTCAGTATCTAAAAACATAAGCATTTATTAAAACATTAACAACCTAAGATAGATTGTAAAAAGGAGATACTCTGATTAGTCATGGTCAACAGTCTCTCTTAGTAAAAAGTTACCATAGCTGCATGTTCTAGAAGGACACCGGTTGTATTTAAATTGGACCAGTTTATTTAGGTGTGCGGTTAGTGGATAACTACCATTGCATTTAAAATTTGTTATCTATATCTGAAAATGTTGACTTTGCAACACTAAGGAAGAAATTCACTGTGAAATAAGATTTACTTATCTTATTCATTATGGATTCATTTATTTATTCACTAATTGGCAAATATTTACTAGCATCTACTATATCTCAGGCAGTATGCTGAGAGCTGGGCATGGGGAAGCAAACAAACAAACAAAACACACACACACACACACACACACACACACACACACACACACAAAGATTTCTGTCCTTTTCCAAAATGGTAAAAACATCTGTTTGCCTCCGGAGGAGTGATTTAGAGGATGACTTGTAGAGATGAAAGAAAGAAAGAAAGTGAGGATAAGGAGATAGCTCTAGAAGAAACTTGCTGTGAACTTACAGGTTTTTCCCCCCTGTAAGATAGGAATCACTGGGACAAAAAAATTTAAGAGAGAGGCCGGATAAGTCTGGCTTCTCTCTGGGGACAATATTGAAAGTGTTAAAAAAACAAAAACCAAAAAACAGGTAGAAAAGCTATTTCCGCACATGAAAGATGATAATGGTTTGAACCAGTTGACATTTGCTGATGGATTGGAAGTAGAGTGTGAAAGAAAATGTCAATAGTGATACCAATTTTTGTGTTTTTTTTTAATGTTTTTCAGAGTTTTCTTTGTTTTTATCTGAGCAACTGGAACAATTTTTCACTTTCTGATAGAAGAAAGACTGTGAGCAGTGATGAGGAAGATTAGAAATTTTCTTTGGCGATACTAACGTTGAAATTTCTCTAATCATCTAAGGTAAGATGTTGAGTAAAGCAGTGGATGACGTAACTTGATGTTCAGGGGAACATTCCATGTGGGACATATATTCGGGACCTATGACCATGTGGATGACCATAGACTAAATGAGGTCACCAAGGGAGAAGGATCCCAAAGGTCCTCCAACACTTAGAGAAGTCAAATGATGAGAAATAATGGACCAAAAAAATAGAGAAAGAGTGACCAGAAAGATGGGGAGGAAACTCAGGATACTAAGATTTCCAAGGAGTCATGTGTATCAAGTGGAGTAAATGCTGGTAACAGAGAAGTGAGGTGATACTTATGAACTGAATTGTGGGATTTCATAGTGTGGAGATCTTGGGAGACCTTGACAAGAAGCATTGGTGGTTACAGCCTGACCGCAGTGCTTCGGAAGGACATAGAGATAAAGGTAGAGGCAAACCTTCAGGGAATTTTGCTCTGAAAGGGAGCAGAAAATTGGATAGTCATTGGAGAGGAATGTGGTGTAAAAAGAGAAGATTTGTGTTAAGATAGTGGAAATTACAACATGGTTACTATTTGATAACAATAATTTTGCAGAGAGGAAAATTCAGGAAGATAAGCTGAAAATATCCAAATGCTACAGTGGCATCATTCCTGCAACACCTTGACACTTGGGTACTAAGTTTAAAAAAGTTATAAGAAGTTTCTATAACTCAAGTTTACAAATCCAAGCTTTTTGAAATGGCAGTCTGAATTATTGTATGTTTTGTTACCTTTTTTGTATGTTTTATTCTTAATTGAGGGCTTAGATCTTTTGGCTCAGGAAATAAAGCAATGTCTAATATCAAAGAAGCCTACTGACATAAAAATCAATCAAATCCTATATTGTCTCTTATTCAGTGGGTTACAAAACAGAAACTTCCATGCATGTTACTTGGTGGGGTGTTTTTGGGCACCGTTGTTCATTTAAAGGAGTGCGCGTCACATTTGGGAATGGACTTGGACTGACAGCTTTCAGGATGGGTGTGTACTCCAAGCTTTACTCTCTATTCTGCCATAAGCTATAAAGTTTGCACTTTTTTTTATTTTCAGCTTCGAAGCAAATAATTGTATGGGATTTTTGTCCTTGGCATTTTGTCCTTGGCATTTTCCCCAGAAAGGATCTTTTTTTTTTTTTTTTTTTTTTAATTTTAGGCAGTACGAGTGTATGGATGGGTTTACTAATTCGGAAGAATTAATTTTAAAAATACAACAAATTTTGCTTAAATATATCAGTAGAAATTCCAGAAAGAAGATGACCAAAATGGTGTGACCTAATCTCCTTAAATTCAAGGAACACCCTTAAGTGGTTGTTTTTAGGTGTAGCAATCCATTTCAAACTGGGAGTCCCACTTGCTTTGGATTTTTCTAATGAATTTGGTGATACCCCTTATTTCATGTATCGATGTTATAGGCACTTAGATGGTCACACAAAAGGAACGGGGAACAGTAACATGGGTTAGTGACAAGGCCGGATTTCAGTTCTGGTTTTCACAAGCAAGCAGATAAACTTTGGATGAGCAAGTTAAAAAATTTTACCTTCTCTATTTTGAGTTATTAAGAAAATTATTGCTTTACATACATCCAGGGAAAAAAAATTATTTCGTTTTGGTTTCATCAACAACCTGGTAATTTAAGCCCAGTGTTGTTATGTAAAAGTCACAGAAAATCAGATTCCTTTAATAGTACCAAGAATCTCAAAAATATATGTATTATTTTATCTTCCAATTTTTCTTCAAGGGTTAGTACTTCAAGTATACATGCATAAATAAACATATTTGATTATGAGTTTTTATCACAACATTGAATAAGTTATAGCTAGTTATACAATGGATTAATACCCATTTTCAAATTTTGTTTTCAAGAATATTTTTATAAAAAGGAAATGGAGAAATGGTAAGCAAAAGGCTTGTGTCCTGATTTTATGGTGAAATAAGGTATCATAAAATTACTATTTATCTTGGTAGTGAGGATAGGCAAATTTAAATTTTATTTTTCTTTTAAATGATTCTATATTTACAAAGTTTTACAGTGAGGGCAGTTTTAAGTTGAAAAGCAGAAAAAATGAGGAAACCGTCAATTCGGGTATAGTTAAATAATTGACACTTTAAGATGGATATTGTGGTTAGGTTAGAATAAATTTATCAAATTTGAAGGTAGCGGATTTAGAGGGCTAATTTTCAAATTTTTCTGAAAGAAAAACATTTTATTCAAATCTCTTACAACACCCCAATAAAGGAATAAGATAATAACTAAATGCATAAATATTGAATATTGTGGATCTTCAATCCTCTGTGTCTCGCTATCTTTTCCTATTCTCCATCCCTTTCTTTTTTCTTTCCTTGCTTTTGGAAAGTTTTGATATTTAAAACTTGTGATGTATGGCTGAGGGGCAGCAAAATTTGCATAACTAACCTAAGTATAGAGATATCCTGACGACAACTCCTCTTCATTGATCTGATTACCAGAACTTTTTGGGATGACTTGGCATAGCACTGATAGATACCAAAGGACCGTGAGGTTCTTCAGATAAGAGTCGTTCTAGTCATGTGAAGAAGGAGCAGGATGAGGAAGGAGAAAAGGGAAGAGAAACAGGGAACGCGGACAGGAAAGAAGAGTTCTGATTTCAGAACTGAATTGAGCTAAATAGTCAAGTAGAACTCTTCAATGATGTCAGTGAAGTCATGGTAGTCTTTCTGATGGCATGCTTTGCTTTGGGGAAGTGTATGTCCAAGAGACAGAGGGAATTTCTGCTGATCTGGGCATATCACACGTGAGAGTTCTATCTGGCTGTAGCTGGGGGAAGTGAGCTTGGATTATCTGTATGCTATGTTCTGTTATGGTACATCACAGCTACCTATAAATTTAGTCAAATTAGAGATGATAGAGTTGTAATAGAGGTTTTCTGACTCAGCCACTGAACACATCCAATGCACCTGTGCGAAATCTTACTGTTATGTAGAACACAATTTGAAAACCTGTGATTTACATTACTATCTCAGTTACACTTAAATAAATGTACATGAATGTCACTGTGTCTTACTAGCTAAAACTGCACAGTACTTCATTTGTAGGCAAGCTGGCAAATGGGATTGAAAGAGAGAGCAAGGGAAAAGGAAAGTAAGAAGAGTGGTGTCATGGAAGCCACAGGAAGAGGGTTTGAGGTAAGAGTAGTCAACCATTTGAATGCTTTTCATTTTTTCATTAAGCAAATACTGAATGAGTGACTGACCATACACCATAAACTATGCTAACCACACACACACACACACACACACACACACACACACACACACACACACACTAGTTTTATATAGTATTCAGTCATTTAAAAAATTTTGTAATTCGGTTGAAATATATTCTCAATTAACATTAAAGAAAGATTTTCTCAGATTATGGAGAATTTTTTCTATGGGAACTGACATTTACTGGTGATACAAACATATGTATTTGACTTAAAAATGCAAATTTTAAAAAATAATAAGTGCCACATTTGTGTAACAGGAAGAACTTATCTTAAACAGGAAAAAATTATCTTAATTTTTGTCTGAGAATTGACAATGAAATGCAATCTTAATTTACATATTACTAAGCTCAAAAAAGTTATTGAGGTCATTAAACAAACAAAAAATGGATACAAATACTATTATTTTGAATTGTTTCAAGAATGCCATTTATATTTTTCTATTTTGCTATTTCTTTTTGAGACTTTACATTTAATCAAAAGGAAAATATAAAAGTATTACTGAGACATCTGTTCTAGCTACATTTTATGTGTAATATCACACCAAGCCCACATAATATAATTATGATTATTGACAAGTTTTACACTAGACTCCTACTGCATAGGAAATTATTTTAAATTTGAACAACCAAAGAATGTAATTCAAGATAATATTCAGAAATAAAATTCTAAGCAAGTAAAATTTAAAGCATTTGATTATTATTAACCAAATTAGTATAGTAACTTCAAACTATTATCTACCACTATTTCATAAATAGACAACTTATCAAAGATACTATTATATTAATTTACATTATTTACATCACCAATATATTATACATTTTCTGATACAAATATCCCTTTACAATTTAAGTAATTCAAATTTAATATTCCTTCATTGTCCCCAAAATATATTTTCTATTAAAATTTTTGACCAGAAATCCATTAATATTTACCTGTTACTTTTTTGGTTTTATGCTCCTGTAGTCTCTTTTATGTAGACCTAATTTGGGGAAGTTTCTGACATTGATTTTGACAAATGTCCAGACCAGCTTTCTTTTTCTTAATTTTCTTTCTTTCTATGAAAATATAGTTAATATACAATATTATATTGGTTTTTATATGTGCAACATTGTTAGTCAATATTTATATACCTAACGAATTGATCACCATAAGTCTAGTAACCATGTGATACCATACCATATCATGTTATTGACGATATTCCCTGTTCATTACATGAAATTTCTACTTCTTTGTTCCCTTCAGTTTTTCACCCTTTCTTCCACCCCCTTCTCCTTTGGAAAAGATCATTTTGTTCTCTATGTCTATGAGTCTGTTGCTGTTTTATTTAATTTTATTATTTTTAGATTCCACATATAAGTAAAATCATATGATATTTGTTCTTCTCTGTCATTTACTTCACTTAGCATAATGTCCTCTAGGTCCATCCATGTTGTTGCAAGTGACAAGATTTAATTCCTTATAATGACTGAATAATAATTCCATTGTGTATGTGCGTGCGTGTGTACCACATCTTCTTTATCCATTCATCTATGGATGGACCAGCTTTTTTTTTTTTTTTTTTTTTTTATCCTCACCTGAGGATGCATTCATCTTCAGATAGAGCAGGAGGGAGAGAGGGAGGAGGAGAGGGAGGAAGAGAGACAGAGAAACATCGATGTGAGAGAGACGCAACGACTGGTTGCCATCCACACGACCCCAACCGGGGCCGGGGACAAACTGCAGCAGAGGTACGTGCCCTTAGTGGGAACCGAACCTGGGTCTCTCTGGTCCATGGGCTGACGCTCTAAATGCCGAGCCAAACCGGCCAGGGCTGGACCAGCTTTCTTGAAGAATGTCTCCTATACTTATTTTTTTGTTTCCTTATGATGCCATTTAACTTGTTTCTCTGAATTTTCTATAAGTTGGAAGTTAGTTTGGTCTAGAGCAGTGGTTCTCAACCTTCCTAATGCCGCGACCCTTTAATACAGTTCCTCATGTTGTGGTGACCCCCAACCATAAAATTATTTTCTTTGCTACTTCATAACTGTAATTTTGCTACTGTTATGTCTTAGGCGACCCCTGTGAAAGGGTCGTTCGACCCCCAAAGGGGTCGCGACCTACAGGTTGAGAACCGCTGATCTAGAGGCTTGATTTATATTCAGGTTATGTATTTGTGGAAAGAAAACTTTATATGCAATGTTGTTTACTTAGTGTAGAATGAATGGTATCCAGAGGTATGTAGCATTAGGTTTTTTACATTATTTGATGATAACTGCAGTTTGACCATTTGGTTAAGGTGATGACTTCCAGATCTCACTATTGTAAATTTGTATTTTCCTTCTGCTGTTACCAGGTAGTCTATGAGGTGACATTGTGAGTATGTGTCCCAAAGACTTTTCATCTAAAAATCATAATCTCTACGTGCTCTGATACAAGATGTGCTAGGAACTCAGTCATGGGCTAACTTCTGGGGAAAAGAAAAAATATAAAAGATGTTAGAAACAAAACCAAAAGAACTTATGCAGGAAAAATCGTTACCTCAAAGCTGGGTGGACACTAATCCAAGTTTTCACATCCAAATGGGCATAGAGAACACAGACTTGGCTCAGGCCCACATCTGCCATTTCTCTTCAGCAGGGGTGTGGAAGCCAATGGTTCATACACTTTTGGGAGGTCTCATATACCTCTGGAAATCTGATACTCCTTATAGATGTCTCCAAGGTAAAATGAACTTCTCTGAATATTGATCTCAAATTAAAATCACTGAAGATGAGCAGTGGCATTGCTCACAGTTAGATGTTTGACAGGACTATTGCTTTAGATAACTTTCCAGATGAGAGCCGAGCTCTGAGCGGCAGGGGTGTCCTCCCTGAGGACGCGGAGGGCCAGAAGGACAGAGCATGTGCGGAACCTAGCCAGTCAGGCTGCTCATAAGGAAAATACTCTTGACACGGTGAGAAGTAGAGGGAAAAAAAGGAAATTGAGAAGTTACATAGCCTGGATCAATATGGCTGTGGCTGGATGGAAGTCGGTGGGTAAGCAGTTAGCATATTAGAGTAGCAACAGCAGATCACCCCAAGAACATACAACTGGGGATATGTGGATACCATAAGAGAGGGTAATTTGCTGGGATTTGTGTGTGTGTGTGTGTGTGTGTGTGTGAGCGCCAAGAAAGTATAATTAATAATTGACCAAGGCATTAGAATTTATTCTATATATATCTGTGTGTGTATATATATGTGTATATACGTGTGTGTGTGTGTGTATATGTATATATATATGTGTGTGTGTGTGTATATATGTGTGTGTGTGTGTATGCATTATTATTTTTTAACCTGGTAATGACCTCAAAGCACACCACCCATTTTAGGTTCCTGGATATACATGTACATAGAATTCAAGTGATTTGCCTCAAGGTCATATAATTAGTTCATAATAGAAGAAAAACCATAGCTAATGCAATTTTCACACATACATTATTACTATTATATAAAAAAAAATGTGCCGGTGTCTGTAGTTTTCCTAGTGTTTCATGAGGTTTTTCCACATATAAATAGCTAACTAAATTAAGGCTATATTTGTATTAATACAGTAATATGTCTCAGAAATTTGGCACTGGCAGTAGAGAACAGAAGTTACCTCTCACAAAAATTGACTTCATGAGTTTGCTTTGGCTGTCAGCTTCATTGTGCTTGTGTGGTGTGCCCTGTGACAGAAGTATTCCTTTAACTCCCCAATCTATTCCCACTCATTTCTATTTTAGCAATTAGACTTTCTTATAAATCAGGAACTTTAAAAATTCATTTTAATGTACATAATCAGCAGATCATTAATTAGAAGAAATATATTGGCTTTGCATACACGTTTAGGTTATATTCTCTTTAGAAGGGGAGGGAGAAACATAAAGGATAGAAGGAAGCTAGAACGCCCCTGAGCTGCAGGCATCCTACCTATCCTAGTCCAGCTGGCTTTCCAGCCAAGGGCAATCACCTACACATTTCAGCACTTCTTGAGTCAATCTCCAAACAGGATTATTTTTCAAGGAACTGCATTTCCTTTCACTGGACACACAGGAGAAGAAATGTTGGAGAGAGAGATTTGCTACCCTGAGCAGTTAATTTGAAACAGCTTACCTTGGTCTTGCTGCACTTCCAGAGAGAGGGGGTGGGGGGAGGGAGAGGGAGAACATCCTCTGTATTCCATATACTATGGCTTTCTTTATGTCAACAGGTTTATTTCATGTATATCACCATTTCAATGAGAAGTATCTCAGTTTAGTTTGTAAAACCAAACATTAACATGTATATAAGATGTATGAAAAAGCACTGCATTACAGGGAATAGACCACTTGTGACAAAATATTGGATTCATTTTAGCTTTTTAAATAATTGATTTCTTTGAATTATTCCCCAATCAAAACAAGGAGGCACTTTTCATCTCTAGAATTGGGTATCCTGGTTAGACTTCTGTTCATTATACTCTTCTTACGTTGTAAAAAAAAACAACGAAAAACAGATTACGTTTGTTACATTGATACATAAGCTAAAATAATAGAAAGTGAATAGTGTCCATACAGCTTGAAATAGCAACCCCCATATATATTGTTGATAGTTTATAACACAACCCGGGTCTTAGCTCTAACAGATGGGGGCTAAACTTATCAGTCAAAAGTAGACTAAAAGTTTAAAGTTAAAGCCTCTCATTTGATTCATCTGAGAATGCCAGGGAATACATTAAACCATTTATAACTAAAAATAAAAATGATCAATTTCATCCTAGATACAAACACTCAGTTACTTCTAATTATAGTGAAATATTAGTGATCTACCATCCTGATTTGCCTGGGATGATAGGTTTTCTAGCTGTGAGAGTTTTAGTGCTAAAACCAGGATAGTCCTGATTAAATATGACTGTTGGTTATCCTGTGTTATTTACGTAACATAATTAAACTGAGTCAACTTTTTGCCAAAACTGAAAAGAAAAAAAAGCCACCATAGTATTTGATTTGTTATGCCTGTGGAATATTTATTTTTAACATTAGACTAATAGATCTGGGTCTGTTCTTTAATTCTCTGCATAATGTCTGGGCAACACTGGCTCTTTAAGAAGCGCTGCCATAATTGCTATTGGCTACATTTATATTCGATTTCCAGCAGCTTCTAGTCTCACATTCTGATTTCAAGGGGAGCTCAGAATTATTCATTAAGCACATCTATCGGAGTTATAAATAAATAGCAATAATCTGCCCCTATTTTATACAAATGATAAAGGAACTAACTTGAAATGTCAAAGTTTCTTCAATTTTTGATGAAAAATCTGGGTCACACATCCTATCTCAGTGAAATGTGTACCAAATAATCATAAACACAACACATACAACATCCTTGTACCATCTGCAGGTACTGCCATCAGACGGTCATGTGGCCTTTCCATGGGATCTGGACTCTTTCCATCTCTACATAGAACTTAATTGAACCTCAGTTTTGTCTTGTCAGGACTCCTGTCAGAGTAACATACCTGCAACAGTTCAAAATCTGGTAAAGCAGATCAAAATCAGATCAAAATTGATAAAATTCTGTACCAGTTTCTAAAGTCTAAAATATGTTATCTGTTGTTTAAAAAACTCAGTGCTGCTGCCTTAACCCAACTTACTATTTGTGTGTTAATGTATCTTACAGCCTTTTTACATGCCCCTCATTCTAATTCTAACAGCACTTACCTGTTGTGCTGCATAACTTTTAGACTCGTTCATGGCATTCTTTAGTCACAGCGTCCTAACCTTTCCATCTTGCAAGTCAGAATCCTAATTGTTTTACAAGAAAAACGCCATCTTCCTCATCGAGCATTGCTGATGACTTTTACCTTAATGTCTGCTCTCCTCATGTGACTCCCGTATCAGAGAGACGTTTGAACATCTGTCTGTTCTGACACATCTCTCTTTAAAGCTTCACTAGTAAAGCATTAATTGCTTGTGCCCTCCAGGATTTCTTTATGGATTTTTATGCTTCTTAGTAATCTGAAGTTCATCACCTTCCTTCTTCACTTCTACGGTTTCATCCAAGTAACTTAACACTTAAGAATAGTAAGGATGCATGGATGTGTTGCTTAGAAGGTATCCTATTTAGCAGTGTGCTAAAGGAGTACAAATCAGGTGTGAAGATGTAGGTTCCGTAAGGAAGCTGGACAGTTGGTCATAGCACTATGATATCTGTCAGATTATTCAATAATCTCTGAGCCACACATTTTTATATGTAAAATGAGTTATATTAACATATATCAACATATTTGTGTGTGTGTGTGAAAAAATACTATACATATTAACACCCTTTAAATTGTAAAGTGTTACAGAAATGAAAGCATGATGAAGGCATGACCTCGATTTTAATAATTGTAATTATTTTTGTTTAATAGAGATACAGTAGTCAGAATATTGGGCTGAACAGGGAAGGAGGAAAGACTCTAGAGATGGAGAAACAAAGTTTGTTATGTATCTCAAATCACATTCAAAAGCTAGCTTTTACTCCTTGAAAGTAGAGAAGGGTGAATAATCAGGAAAGTGTTTCCCAATGTAAAATAAATAAGAACAGGAGGTAGAACATCTGTTCCTAAGTACTTAAACACTGAAAGTCTTCTCTGCTTGGGCAGCTGTCTTTAAAGAAGAGGCAGTACTGCCACTCACTTCTCAGCTAGACAATATCTTTCTCCCCTCCTGCCATAATCAACCCCCAAATTATCTCCTCCAGCCACAAATGGCCCATTGTGTGGGCTGGAGCCCTCCGTGAATCCACTGCTGATTATTCATTATTTCCCCGTGTTCCCTGCCATACTCAAGCACTCCCAACCAAGTTCTTTCTACTTGTCTTTAAGACTGGCAAGAAGTACAAATAAAATAAACAGTGGTAAAGAACTATACACTTAAAAGAGTACCCTTAGAGAATATAAATGGACAAACTAAATCCTTGAGATAGGTCAAATTTTTTCTTGTTAGTAACTGTTGCTGGAATTTAGATCCCAAGGTTGAACTTTTGCTCGACCTTAAAAGCAAAGATCTTGGCTGAGGAAATGTGAAGTGTATTATATTGCGTGGATAACCATCTGCTATTTAGCTTGAGTTTAGCCATGCTGCTTTATTAAGGTTTTAACATATGAAATAATTGACTAAATTTGACTCATTCATATGAAGTTGGAATATCCATGGGAGAAGTCTAAGCAAACATTTTCATTTTCTAATGTCCACTAATGGCCTATAATCAAAGCACAAACAGTTAGCTAAATGAGAAGCTATTAGCTTGTTTGTTTGAGGTCCAAACAAAGGATAATGTAATTGCTAGGTTTTCTTTCCTACTGTAGATATGAGCCAGGCACATTTTTTTCCATCAAGGCCAATCATTGTAGACAGTCAGTCTGACCAAAGAGCATTAAAAAGATTTCTCCTCAATAATAAGGGCTTTTAAAAAATTTGCCTGCATTATATTAAATACTCTTTAAGCTCTCTTATTCACTTTGACTGAGAAAAGTTCTGTGGTACTAAATTACAAGCCTACATTTCCCAAGAAAGTAGAAATTCACTGAGCAATGCAAAACTATAGATGGAGAAGTGTAAGCCATGTTTGGGGGTTAGGGTTCTTCTAGGGCTTTACTTAACAAAACAAAGTGCTGAGTCGGTGCATTACTATTCTTGGAGAAAGTTTATCACAAGCATTTTACGGTATCAAAGGATTTTTTCTTTCTCCTATTACTAGTCAGTAAATTCCATTATCCAATGCTATCTATTTTGATTTAGCAATAACTTGCCCGTTTCCTTTGTCATCTGAGCTTTCTAACATAGAAGCTAGTAAAGGTGTAGCCTTCAGTCAAGTTATAAGGATTGGGAAATGGAATTGCATTTTTATTTACATTATTTTATGCAAAAATAATACAAATAGCTGTCAAAATGTCAAGGAACTAGCAGCATAATAAGGTTACCAGCTTCACAGAACTTATTTGATTTGCCCTTTGCTTATAAAATTGTAAAGGAGTGATTATCAACTAACATATAGTTAGACAGAGTGTGTGTTTTGAGACTTTAAGAAATAAAAACTTTATTAGAAATTGAAAATCTTGTCTATTGTGCCATTTGTAATTCATATAATTATATTATACTGATGAGAATCATTCATACAGACCAGGAAGGGGATGAAATAATCCCATCCAGCCCTTTTATACTTCTGATCACACAACTAAGGTCCAGAGAACATAGGCTACTCCTGGGCGACTACATTTCACAGGACCATTAATAGAAGTCAACTCCCTCTTACCCATGTGGATATTTCCCACCTTACAATATGTTTTTTATGTGAAGAAGTATATTGTGTACTGAATATCCGTGTTGCTTCATATGTTGAAACCCTACCTTACAATATGCTAGTATTAGGAGTTATGGCTGTTAGGAGGTAGTTAGGATTAGATGAAGTCATAAGAACATTGCCCTCATGAATGGAAGTAGTGTCTTTGTAAATTCCCTTATGATGGGATTAGAGCTGGCTTCCTGTCTGAGCTCTGCTATGTGAGGATACAGTGAGTTGACAGTCCGCAGCCTGGAAGAGAACTGTCACCAGAACCCCACTATGCTGACACCTTGATCTTAGACTCGCAGCTTCCAGGACGGTACGAAATAATTTCCCTCCCGGCCGGTATGGCTCAGTGGTTGAGCGTTGACCCATGCACCAAGAGGTCACCGGTCCGATTCTCAGTCTGGGTACCTACCCAAGTTGTGGGCCAAATCCCTAGTGGGGGGCATGCAGGAGGTTGATGTTCTCTCTCATCGATGTTTCTATCTCTTTCTCCCTCTCCCTTCCTCTCTCTCTCTCAAATCAATCAGGAAAAAAAATAATAATAATTTTCTGTTGTTTATAAGCCACGCAATCTATGGTACTTTATTATAGCAGCCTGCATAGGCAAGAACAGAGTGAAAAACTGATGAGTAAATATTAAAACATTCAGAATTTTAATATTAAATAAACTCCTTTCTGAGAGCCAAAATCTGTTGGAAGAGTTGTGCTGATACGAATGACTATTGATTCTTTGTATTGAAGATAAAGGATTTTATTTGATCAATATAACCATATTTAAACCATTTCAACTCTTTTTTCAGCCTTCTTCATGTGCTGTGAATATTTCCTAGACTCAGTAACTGGGTACTGTGAAGAGCTATGATCATTTGAGGCTCTTACACTTTGTCCTTAGCTGATGGCTTTATCTCAGGACCTCTTCTCTTTAAAGAATTTGTTTCACTCAGTTTAAGAAATCCACAGCTCAGAGCTCACAAATTAAGACAGTTAAGTAAGAGCCCAGATAAGATGCAGTCGTTCCTTCTTTCTGTCATGCAGTCACAGGACATTTCTGTTCACATACACACAGACTAGTTGCTAAGACTCATAAAATGTATTGACGTCATTTAGTCATTGGCTTATGTTCCTTTAGCACCATTAAACGGTAATACCACCACCACTCCAAAAGGAAGGCTGAACCACACTTCTCACTTTGCAAACACATTCACAGCTTAATTTTCATTTTACTTTTCTTTAGTACACCTCTGATAAAGTACACTGCAAAATTTTATTTTAAAAAAAAATCCTTACTTTCTCTACTTGATACTCTTAGGAAAAAAGCAAACTAACTGGAAGTTACCAGAATTTTCTTTTGTTTACTTGTTCTCTATACTTAGAATCTCTCAACCTAAAACATCACCATCAGAAATATTTATTCCACACCATGTGATTACGTTACCTTTTTATTCACCAGAGAAAGATATATTACTTTTTTTAAAAGGCATTCCTTTTGCCTTGGTAAAAATTGAAATGAGCCTTGGCTAGTGTGGCTTAATGGTTAGAATGTTGACCCACACACCAAGGGTCAAGCATTTGATTCCTGTTCAAGGGTATGTACCTGGGTTGCAGGTTCAATCCCCCAGCCTGGGTCGGGTGCATGTGGGACACCACCAGTGGAAGTGTGACGTGTCTCTCTCACATCAATGTTTCTCTCTCTCTCCCCCCCCAACCCGTCTGCTCTCTCTAAAAATCAATGGAAAAAATCTTCTGATGAGGATTAATAAAACAAAAAATTGAAATGAAAGCTTTCTCTCTGGTTTCTGTAAGTGCTAGTTGCTGAACAATGTAGTTCAATGCTGTCATTACTATTGACTCTGTCATCCTTTGGGACAACATGATGTGCATTAAAACTGTAGGGCATTCAAATTATGACCACCTTAAATAACTACGTTTTCCTTCTCACTCCCTACCACTCTTTTTTATTTTTTATTTTTATGTTTTACCACTTTCTTCTCACTTAAAAAAAAAATGCATACTTCACTCTCAAACTGACCTCAGTTTGAATGCCAAATCCACCACTTACCAAATGTAAACTGAGACCAGTTACTCATCATTTTTTAAAAAATATTTTTTCTTTATTGATTTTCTTTATTTTTTTTTTTTAGGATTTTTTTCCCTTTATTGATTTTTTAGAGAGAGAGAAAGGGGGAGAGAGAGAGAGATAGAAACATCGATGAGAGAGAACATCGATTGGCCACCTCCTGCATGGCCCCCACTGGGGATTGGGCCCACAACCTGGGCATTTGCCCTGACAGGGAATCGAACTGGTGACCTCTTGGTGCATGGATCAATGCTTAACCACTGAGCCACACCGGCCAGGCTACTAATTGTTTCTAAGCCCTAGATTCCTCTCCTAGGATAGGAATGATATTTATGTTGGGGAGTATGTATTCAACTCTCCTTCTATACTTGTTTATTTATAATTGGGTTCAATTATTGACATGTAAGTGTCTTTATACATTCTGGATATAAATCCATCATCTTCTTTCTTTCAGCATGCAGCTTTTCTGCCCTTCTACTTAACAGCAAAGGGCAAAGCAAAGGAAAATTTTGAGAAAATGAAAATATTCTATATCATGTGATTCCCAACTGTGTATATTTGTTAAAACTCTTTAATTTCTATATTTAAAATTGATGAATTGAATAAAATTATACTTTAATAGAGCTGAGTTTTTAAAAAATAGGAATGATAGTTGATAAATTTAAAAATAAGAAACCATTTTCTCTGTATTTATTAGTAGTATTATAATACTACTAAAACTACATTTTAAAGGTTATAAACATATAAGTATAAATTACATGAAAATGAGCATTAATCCATAATGTCCATGGTTTTGATTAAATAAATCCTGCATTAAAATATCAAGCAACATCAGATATAGTCTACCTTTTCTCCTCCCGTTTATAAGAAAAGATTTGTAAGGATCTGTCACAGGGAGATCCTTGTCCTCTTCTAAGCAATCTTGTCCAAGATGACAAATGCTACTGCTCATAGCATCAGTGTATGAGATAAAGTGGGATTTTAAGCAATGATGATAAATAGTAATCCAAAAACATAGGGTATAGAGACTGCCTTTTTGTTATAGCTGCTTTGAAGTTGAAAGGGCTCAAAAATTTTTCAAAATATGTCTGTCAGCTTATCATGGTAATTACAAACACATCTTAGATTTGAGTTCCAGAACCACACTTTCTAGTCTGGGGATATATGTACCCAACATCTCTGTTCTCCAGTTTTCATGAGCCTCTTGTAGAGTTATTATACCGAGGGCTTCTAAATACTTAATAAGCACTGACCTGCATTTCTTTTTTTTTTTTTTATCCTAACCCAAGAATACATTTATTGATTAGAGAGAGAGAAACATCAATCGATTGCCTCTTGTACTCACCCTGACTGGGATTGTACCTGCAACCTTTTGGTGTATGGGACAACACTCTAACCATCTAAGCCACCCGGCCAGGGCTAAGCTATATGTCTTTAAAAAAAAAATCCTCCGGGGGGGGAGGTTGGGGGGGGAGAAAATCCACAGAATTTATATGCATGTATGCATGACCAATGGACATGGACAACAGGGCTGGGGATGGGGCAGGGGGGATGGGGAGGAGGGTGTCAATGGGGGAAAAAGGAGAAACATCTGTAACAAAAACAAATTAATAAAAAAAAATCCTGATCACACATCCAAATCATACATCTGTTTAGTTATTACCACGTGTTTCCCTGCTGTTCTTATGCCCAATCTTTCACTCCAAGGCATGTTTGCACACTTTCAGAACATAGGCCACGCCATTGAATAAGTATTCTAGACAGATTAACTCATGTTATTTTACATTTGTGAGCAGGGATTAATTCCTTTGATAGATAATTCCTTTGATAGTTTAAGGGAATTATCTGAGAATACTTAAATCATAATTGATTAAGTTAGACTCAAACTCATGTCTTCTAATGCCAAGCCAATATTTATATTAGTGAGCCCTCTTCTCTGACCTGAAGGCCCAAACTAATACTGTTTTGTTTAGCTCACTATATTCATCCTGGTTCCCTAAGGGGGAAAAAGAAGGAACACAGATACTAAAGGGTGAGTCTCTCGGCTGGCCATAACATATGACTGTACTATCCTGGGATGTCTTCAGAGAAGGCAGTATGTGCAATGTCATCTCAGAACAGGAAGGACATGTATTTTTCTGTCTTTTCCCTCTCATCTTTTATGTCTCCTTTGTCAACATCTGTCTTATGGATCATTTATTTCTCTGAACTTCCAGTTTGTTTCTCTAGACAATCCCAGGTGACCAAAGGGAAGGACAGAGCAGCCGAGAATACTTTCTGGCCAGTGAACAGTGAACCGTCTCTCTTTACCAGTAACACTACGTGCAGTGTTTCTGGAGCTGTAACAACCATGGCTTTAGCAGTAGCTGTTTGCCTCCATGAAGGCAGTGCCAGGACCAGCGAGTGCCAGGGCCACAGTGGTGAGAAATCGAGGTAAACGTGCCAATCTGGGTGATGCACACACCGAATATGATACACCTGACACAGGAATTGCTGGCACGTGCAGTTTCCTTCTAAAATTTCTGCCTCCTTCAGCAAGCTTTCGGGTTACTTTTTAAGTTAATTAGTTATTATTATTTAATTTTCACAATGGTCAGAGGATAAACTGCTTATATCAGTAAATCCAAATGGAGAACACACTCATGCCAGTCCAATAACTCTCTAGTTCTTTTTTTTTTTTGCTTTTAAAAAAACTTTTATTTATTTTTTTAATACAATCAGGATTTTATTACAGATGTTTCTCCTTTTTTTTCCCCATTGACACCCTCCTCCCCATCCCCCCACCCTGTCCCCAGCTTTGTTGTCCATGTCCATCAGTTATGCGTACATGTGCATAAGTTCTGTGGTTTATCTCTTCCCTCCCCCCCCCACCCCCTCTCCTGAGGGGTGTCAGTCTGTACCCTACTTCCACATCTCTGGGTCTACCCTGTTCCTCAGACTGCTATGTTCATTATATTCCACAAATAAGTGAGATCATGTGATATTTGTCTTTCTCTGCTTGGCTTGTTTCACTTAGGATAATACTCTCGAGGTCCCACCACGTCGTCTCAAAGGATAAGAGATCTTTCTTTCTTATAGCTGCATAGTACTCCATTGTGTATATGTACCACAGCTTTTTTATCCATTCATCCACTGATGGACACTTGGGCTGTTTCCAGATCTTAGCTATTGTACATAGTGCTGCTATGAACATGGGGGTACATGTATTTTTTCTGATTGGTGTTTCAGGCTTCTTAGGGTATATTCCTAGAAGTGGGATCACTGGGTCAAATGGCAATTCAATTTTTAATTTTTTGAGGTAACACCATAGTGTTTTCCACAGTGGCTGCACCAGTCTGCATTCCCACCAGCAGTGTACTAGAGTCCCCTTTTCTCCACACCCTCGCCAACACTTGTTGTTTGATGATTTGTTGATGGCGGCCATTCTGACAGGTGTGAGGTGATACCTCATTGTTGTTTTAATTTGCATCTCTCTGATGATTAATGATGTTGAGCAGTTCTTGCAATATATATATATATATATATATATATATATATATATATATATATATGAAACTACTTAGCATGGCATAGATGAGGACAATCACAATCGAGCCTCAACTTACCATGTCAGTCATCTCCTTCCCATATCAGCAGTCCACACTCCTAAATGTACCCTTTACTCCACCCATATAATCACATACCATATCATCAGATCAAAACCCAGTGTTTTCCACAAGGAAATATGTATTTCTTATCCATGCCAGTGTGCATTATCTACCACTCAGCTGAATTTAGTGTGGTTCACCTGGTTTTAGATGGGGTTAGCCTGGCTCAGTTGGACTAGCTTCAAGTCTGTTCCATTTGTCTCTGCATTCTGTAACCTTGTTACACAGAACAGCCACTATCAATGATTTTCTCATGTACAGAAATGAAACTCAAGAAGGGATGCAGAAACCTATGGTGCCTTTTAAAGCACCTGTCTCTAACAGGCCCACATCACTTCCATACGCATGTTTGGTCAAAGCAAATTATAGGGCCAAGCCCTAAATCAATGGGTTGAGTAGTATAATCTAGCCACATTGCAGCATGGCAGACATGGGAGAAGAAATGGGTATTTGTGAAAGTGAATACAATCAAATGAGCACTCAAATAACCCATCTTCTTTTATGCCTGTGTCTCTTCTATCTTACTGCCTAGAATTTCTTTGAATCAGTGAATTCTATTACGGAGAGATTATTAAAGTGTCAACTTTAGTTAAAGGCATGGCCTTTAAACTTATATGACCCTCAGTTCACTATATCCCTTGACATTTACTAACTTGTGCAAATATTTTTTTCTGAGCTCAATTCATTCATCTATTAAATGGGAGTAATATTTTACCTAATGCAGGGTATTTTGAGGATTATGCATATATATATTACTGAGGTCAGGGTAATTGCTATAATTAACAACAAAAGGACAAACAAAAGTCCCAGTAGTTTAACAATGTATATATTTATTGTTGATTTACATAAAGTCCAGTGTAGCGGTTTCTGATTGGACGGTTCTTTTTCAAGCAGTAATGCAGCAATCCAGGCCTCTTTCATCTATAATGTAGCCATTTTCATCACATCACAACCATATTTTCGATGGAGGAAGAAGAAACACCAGGTTTATAAGTACACCAACCCAAAACGGCTATACATAGATTCAGCTCCCACTTGATTGCCCAGGATTTGTCACATGACTCCCCTAGATGAGAGGGTGGCTGAGGAGTGTCATGCCTGGCTGAGAGTGCTGTGGAATGGAAACACAGATCTTCGGTTTTTAAATAACCCTCTCTGCCACAGAATGTAAAGTACACGGCCCTTTACACATGTCACTGGCATGTATTACTCCATACACAGTGTTCATTAAAGGTAATCAATTATATCATGAAAGAAAGCATGCAAAAAATGAATCAAATAAAAATTAAAAGGAAAACCAAAAAAGTAATTCATAGTTAGGTAAATAATTAACTTAGAGATTTTCATTGACATGTCACTGTTTAAACCAGTGATATGTGAAGGTTTCAGTTTCATTTTGCAATACCATTCTTGGTCTCTAAAAGTGCTGTGATTTTTTTTTTTAATTAAAATGAACTAAAATTAGTGCTCTGCGAAATTCATAACACATTTTCATTCTCTTCTGATCCATGTCACAGACATCAAGATGTAATTAGAAGCCTGCTAGTTTGCAGTTATAAAACCAAGCCTGAAAATCATAGGTGCCTATCTTAAATGTCCCTATAGAGTAACTATTTTTAATAATTAGAAGTTATTGTTAATAATTATATACCCATGTTTCTTCTAAAAAAAAAATCATTAAAGTTGAGTTTCCATTGCAAAGGGGCAGCAACATTTTCTCTCAGTATAGCCTTGTTAGATGTTTCTAAATGGTCTATGTCTCTTTACTCTTACTTGCCCAAATGACTGGCTGAACTGCTCATTGGTGGGTAATCATGGTCTTCACATTGCTATCCTCATCCATTAACTGCTTTGGTCACTTCCCTACACGTGACTGAGAGACAGTTCTCTGACAACCATTGCTTTAGAGAATAAAAGCATTGTGTGTTTTAAGCACAGGGCACCTAGCCATGATGATGATGTCTTTTACCAAGCCTGCCTTAGAGTGAGTGCTAATCTCAGGAGTTGGAGCATTAGCACTAGAAAATCAGCATTTTTTTTTTTATTTTTTACGCATTCTATATTGGACCCAGAGCAGTAGTAAATGAATTTCAACACACATTGAAAAATTTTCCTCTATTGGAATAACAATGACTAAAGATGTAAACAGTGTTCCTTTGAGTAGATATTTTCTTAGATGACCCAAACATGATGATCTACAAATAACAGTGTTTTACCCATAGATAGTTGGTTCAGAGAAATAAACAGCGTATTCCCCACACTAAACTCAAAGATTAACATCTAGGGGCTGAACAGTTTCTCTGTCTTCAAGATTCAGGCCTGACTTTGGAGTACATGAAAAGGTTGGGGTTAAATGTATAAATACTGAAAGGGCACAGAATGGGCATTTTTTTAGTTGAATGAGTATCTTGTATATTTTCCCTTTATACTCTTTGCATCACCCCAATGCTCTGTCCCTATTCAATGGACTAGAAAAAGAGCCAGAAGAAAAGATGGGTTTGACATAAGCAAGAGGCGTTTCCTTGACACCTACTTCCAGAGGAATCATCCCTAAACTATATACTTCTTGGGTTCAGCCATAGACCCTGGTCCAAATGGAAGGTGGGCCATTTCTACTACAGCCTGAGTTTTTGGAAAGCATCTCAAGCTTTTATCTCATCTGAATTAATTTTTGTTGTTGTTTACCCACTTATTATCACAAGAACGCCGCTCTACTTTTTCAAAGTAATGTGCCACCTTGTGGGAATTTTACTTGAGCTACAAATTGACTAGTTCATATCCATTTTCCCACTGATATTTCATATTTACCAAATTATTTTCCGGAGTCAAGGATCCTGCTTTTTTGTTCAGAAGAAACTGTAGTTCTTAATGGATGCCACACACACACACACACACACACACACACACACATAAACACACACACACGTGAATATTTCTATAAAAATTACACTATTAACCAAGGATTTCCCAAATGGCCCAGGGCAGCTCATTGAGTTAGGTTCTGATTTGGAACAAATTTGTTATACTTGAAGGAGCCAAGAATACACTACTTCTCAGCTGAGACATTTGTAGTCCAGAATAATGTTTTAAGCATGTTGCCTTAATACAAAAAGTCATCACAATTAACACTGTACAAAAGTTTATTTTTCTGAAAATATTATATTTATAGTGTCTAAATAACCTTTTTTTTTTTTTTCCTTCAAAACCTTTGGGAAAGCAAGCAAACAAATAGGTTTGAGGTTAAAAAAAAAAAGTGTGAACTCTTCCCTCTTGTCCCTCTGCGCCATTTTTTATCCCTCTGACAGAGCAGTTGTTCTAGGGAACAAATAGATTTTGTCACTCCGCTGATTAAAACCAAACCAGTGGCTACCCATCACCTGGCAGAAAGGTGTCTAAACACTCCAGCACAGGGTAAGAGGACTCCTGAGACCTGCACCTCCCTTCCTCTGCATGCACCCGCAGTGCTTCCCGAAGATCAAGCCGTGTACAACAACTTGTCGTTTCCTAACCGCATCCTGCTTCTCTACACCGCCTTGCCCGCAAGCATGCTGAATACTCAGCTTCCCAGGCTAGAGCTGGCTCAAGCACTGCTCCCACTGGGAAGCCTTCTTGAAAGCACCAAAATCTGTGCTACAGCAGTTCTTTAGAAGCAGCACAAGGAGTGTTTCTTTCTTTCTTTCTTTCTTTCTTTCTTTCTTTCTTTCTTTCTTTCTTTTTTTTAATGTATTTGGAATTGGTTATGGTTAGTTGCCTTTTCTATTCAGCTGTGATCACCTTCAGATAGATCTTAATGGGTTTATCTCCATATTCTGTATCTTTCAGTGTTCAGTTTACCTGAAACACACACACACATACATACATACATACACACACACACATGCACAAACACACACAATCTGAAGACTCAGGAGAGCTGATGGTCTAGTTCCAGTTCAAGTCCAAAGGCCTGAAACCCAGGACATCTGATGGTGTAAGTTTCAGTCTGAGTCCAAGTCTGAAGGCAGGAGAATAAAATGCTGAAAGACAGGTGGAGTGAGCAAATTTTCTCTTACTCAGGCTTGTTCTAATCACGCCTTCAACAGATTGGATAAGGTCCACCCACATTAGAGAGGGTGGTCTTTTTTTACTCAGTCTACCAATTCAAATGTTAATCTCATCCTGAAACATCGTCACAGACATACCCAGAGTAATGTTTACCCAAAATATCTAGGCACCCTGTGCCTCAGACAAGTTGACCCATGAAATTAACCAACCATCACAAGTGTGTATGTGTGTGTATTAAAAAACAAAACAAAACAAAAAAAACAGACAAACTTTTACTCTAAAATTGTGCTTCTAACCTGCATGAACGTTTGAGAAGGAAAAAGGCAATTTTTAGGTCTTTGGGCATTTAACTATACAAAAATAGGCAGAAAGTCAAGAATTTTTGTGTCTAATAAAATGGAGCTTATGACTTTTGTGATTATCACATCATGTGTCAGTTACGAGAATACCAAAACAGAAAAGATTCTGATAGCATCCATCCACTCACATCCATCCATCCCTAGTGCATTCTTGCACTGCCGTCTCTGGAGCTCAAAGCCCATGAGCAGAGAGAATCTGTAGAATAATTTTGTGGGCAGAGGGTTACAGGGAACAGGCACCTTTCTCCCTTCCTCAAAATTATATTTGTCCTGAGAAACTGGTACATCTAGGAATCCAATGTTGGGCAATATGGTTATCTCCCCTTGAAATGGAAATTTGCAGTTTTTCACTGGACTCCTGACACTTTGAACTATCTGAACATTAAAGAGTAAAGCTGGATTTCCACAGAGGTAGGAATGTGTGAGACAGTGTTAACATGGGCTTAGCTACCTTCATACAGTCGTCCCTCACCACTTCGCGCTTCGACTTTCGGGGCTTCACTCTATCGTGGTTTTTTCAAAGATATTTATTAAAAAGTTGATCAAGACAGTGAAAATGATACAGTGCACGCTCGGTTGTCTGAGTCAATTATACACCCCTGTATTACAATTAAAATTACTGTACGTATCGACTGTAGGCCTATGTATTCAAGCACCCCAGGAATCCTTCAACGCCAGGTGCAACCGCTAGCGTCTGGAAACGGATTAACAGCGATAAACGAGAGACGACTGTATACACTGTGCTTTGTAAAACTTCACTAGCAACAATAATATTACTGCTAATGACAATAAATAGCTATCAGCTAATGTATATAGAGATATTACTATAGGCAAATCTGGTGCAATTACATGCATTATCTACTTTATTACTAATTAATGATTTGGGTAATATTAATCACACTAAAGAAGAAATTGAGGTTTAGAAAGCTCAGGCAACCTACCCCAGGAAAGAACTGCAATAAATGGGAGGGGCAAGAGTCTAACCCAATCTGACTACAGATCCAAGCTCTAAATGTGCCTTATGGCATTTCTCTGCAGCTCAGGGAGATAAGTTTCTCATATGATTCTATGTAATCTGGGCAACAAAATATTGTTTTAAATAGGAATATTCATCGAGATAAGACATCAATAGGTGACCATAACTAAATTTTTTTAGTTGGTCAAAGTGGCTAAACTTTGGACAGTATGATTGAACCATACTTCTCAAACAAGAATTAAACATCGTTTAAACAATTTGTGTACAACACATATGGACATCATGTAGTGGGTTCTGTTACAATTTCACAGTCTTTTTCTCTGGGACATTAACCCTGAATGGATATGGTTGAGTTCACATTTTATTTTAGTCTGGGCACTCTTCTCTTTATTCACAGTGTGGGTTTATAAATTGGTGCCCATTTATATAACCCTTAAGTGTAACATTTATCAGATTTCCATGAAGGTCTTTCTTTCCTCATAGGTTCCTTCCATTCTAGACTGGCCACGTTTGTGTGTAAAGATACAGCTGTCTGTAAACTGAGTCCTACGTGTCCATATCTTGTGTTCCCTTTGGTGGTCACGTTTTTCCACAGAAATAGAATCTCTATGAAATGAAAGGGGAAAAACAATTAATTGTAAGGGAAATTTTAGGGGAAAAGGCCCCTTTTACTTGGAGACTGAACTGAAATCAGATCCTCCCAGGACAATTCTTGTCAGTGTAGTTTAGGTGTAACTCAGCAAAACTGTTGCACACCTTAGCGTCCAATTGAATGGGGCTACACTTGTTTGGTATTTGAACAGTGGTTTAATGTTGTTCCACTTATTTATGTTTGCTTTTGTTGTTTGTCTTTGGGTGTGGTATCCATAAAATCATTGCTACGCCCAGTGTCTTCAATCCATTCCAAGTCAATATGAGCAATTCTTTTGCTTTTGAATATCCAGTTTTACCAGAACCATTAATTGAAGAGACAATCTTTACTCCATTGAGTATTTCTGGCTGCATTTTCAGGTATTAGTTGACTGTATATGCATGGGTTTCTTTCTGGGCTCTCAATTCTTTTCTGTTGGTCTATGTGTCTGTTTTTATGCCAGTACCATACTCTTTTGATTACTGTAGCTTTGTAATATAGTGTTAAATCAGGACGTGTGATGCCTCCAACTTGGTGTTTGTTTTTTTTTTCCCCCCAGAATTGCTCTGGCTATACAAGTTCTTTTGTGGTTTAATATAAATTATAAGATTTTTTTCCTGTTTTTGAAAAAAAAAATGCCTTTGCAATCTTGGTAGGGATTGCATTAAATCTATAGCTTGCCTTTCATAGTGTGGCTATTTTTACAATATTTATTCTTCCAATCCTGAAACATAAGAAAGTTTTTCATTTGTGTGTGTGTGTGTGTCTTCTCCAGTTTCTTTCATCAGTGGCATGGTTTCAGGAAGATCTGTAAGATCATATCTACAAACAGAGACAATCGTACTTCTTCCTCTTTTGTTCTGGTGCCTTTTATTTATTTATGTTTTTGGCTAGGACTTTGGACTTGAAGTGCCATGTTGAATAGGAGTGATGAGAATGGTCACTCTTTTCTTGTTCCTCATCTTAGATGAAAACCTTTCAAACGTTCACTGTTGAGCATAACACTAGCTTTGGGCTTGTTGTGTGGCCTCCAAGATTCTGAGGTACATTCCCTCAATAACCAATTTGTTAAGAATTTTATCACAAATAAATGTCAACTTTTTTCAACTGTTTTTCCTGCATCTATTAATATGATGTGATTTTTATCTTTCATTATTAATGTGATGTATCACATTTACTGATTGGTATATTTTAATACATCGTTGCATCCCAGGGATGAATCCCACTTGATAGTATATGACCATTTTAATGTGCTACTAAGTTCTGTTTCCTAATTTTTTGAGATTTTTTGCATCCATATTTATCAGTGATATTAGCCTGCAGTTTCCTTTTGGTGGTATAATATTTGCCTAATTTTTCATGCCCCTTTATTCTTTGTGCTGGTATCTGTGAAATTTGAGTAAAGATTCTCCTTTTCCAAGGTTACAGATTCCCTTTGGCAGGGGTAGTCCTTCATCAGTTGGCTCAGCTTGAGCTTCTGGATGGCTCAGCTGGTAGCATCCTTCACACAGGACTTGCTGTCAGGGTCTCTATCTGGGCAAAGTCACTGCTCGTGTTGTGGTCTCTTCATTTGAGTGGGCCTATAGGTTGAGCACCACGTTCAAATAGGCCTGTGGGTGGAACAGGGTAGAATTGCTCCCTGTTTTCTGTGGTCAGGTGGGGCCATTTACTGGACTCTACAGTAAACTCTGGTTGGGTGAGTTTGCTGACTGTGTTCCCTGGCAGGGTGGTGCCACTAGATGGGCTATCATTTTGGCAGGGCCACAGACTTGGCTCCACAGTCATTCCTGGTTGGCTGGACTCTCAGTCTGTGATCCCTGACTGGCTGGTGCCACTGGCTGGACTGTGTGTTCTGGCAGAGCCCCAGGCAGGGCTTCACATTGAACAGGGACTCACTTGTGCTATGCAGTCAGGTGGGGACACAGACTATGCTCTGACTTTGAGTGAAGCTGCAGGCTGGGGTTCAACTTCATTTGGGCCACTGGCTGTACACTGCTGTTGGACAAGATCATTGGCTGGGCTTTTTGGTCAGGAGAGGCCTCCAGCCTCAATCCTGCACTTGGGTGAGGCAAGAGACTATGCTCTGCAGTCGGGCAGGGCCACTGTGTGGGAATCCTCATAGGGTGGGGCCATAGGCTATGCTCTGACATTGGACATGGTCATTGGCTGGACTTCCTACCTGGGCAAGGCCTCAAGTTGCACTCGGTAGTTGGGCACGGTCATATGCCAGAATGGCTGTAAGTGCGCCTCTTGGCTGGGTGGTAGTACCCTAGGATGTATTCCGAGGCTATTCAGAGTCATCGTTAAGGCTCCCTGGTTATGCAGGCCCACAGGCTGTACCTCACAGTTGGGCAGTACTGCTGGCTTTGTTCCCTGCCAAGTGTGGCTGTAAGGATGTGCCCTGTGGCTATCCAGATTCTCTGCTCAGGCCTCCTGGTTGGGTAGGACTGAAGGCTATACTGAGCAGCTAAGCAGGGCCTCGAATGTGTTTTCCTGCTTGTGTGTAGATGTAGAGCAAGCTCTGCAGCCTGTATGGTCTGTCAGCTGCGGACCTGAATCAGGCAGAACTGCCCAACAGGTGCCCCGGCCAGACAGGGCCACGGGTGAAGATCTCTGCTCAGGTGCTGATGCAGGAATGGCTATCGGGTGGGCTACACATCTGCCCAGATGCTCTGGTCTGGCAGGGCTGTGTGTCATATTTAACAGTAGGTGGGGCTTCAGATGTGTTTCCCTGACCAGGGAGGGCCATGGAACAAAATCCACAGCCAGCACAGCTCACTGGCTGGTCATCTGTACCAGGCAGAACTTCCCATTGGATTTCCTGTCCAGAGACGCTGGCTGTGATCTCTGCTTAGGTGCAGGTGCAAGGAAGAATGCCGATTTGAGCACTGGTTGCTATAAGCCTTCCATATTTTAATCTGATCTTCAGTGATAAAGTCCTATCGATTACCCCAATAATTCCTGTGAAGTGAGACCCAAACGAGCCTCCTGAGAAATGCCTCACAATGCTGGAGGAGCTGGATATTCACCTTGGGCTCTTTCCCACTGGACAGCCCATAAGCTCAGGGGCTTCCATTTGGTAAGGCATTCACTCAGGTAGGGTGATGTGGTCAGAGTGTAGCTGCTCCTCTTAATTTTCCATTATCATCCTTCTGAGTCTCTGTGGTGCCCAAGGGTGCCTCGGCCTCACCCTCAGATTCTGGGATTAGCACTATGGAGAGTTCCTAGTTGTCTTCTTGTTAGAACAATGGAAATCAGAAAGGACCTATGTCATCATCTTGAGAACATTACTCTCTCCCTCTCATATTGATGGTAAAATTGATCACAGGATTGAGATACTGTCAGTAGACCCATCTATTACAAAGTTCCCCATCAACTTTTGTCTAATAGCTTTATTATCCATTAATGATTACTGCCAGGTTGTACTATAAAATCAAGAGTGAACAGAAAAGTTTTCTAGTTTTATCTTTTCTTTTACCTTCACTAGCATTTTCTTTAAGGACTTTTCCTCATCAATTATTATGTTTCCTTGAAATATAATTTTTTACTGATATAAGGTACATACTTGATTCCTTTCCTTATTTCTCAAATTTTAAAATGAATTTTTAGCCTAGTCACATTTATTAGTGAACAATGAGGATTTTTTTTAAGTTTTATTTTAAATTATATGGGTTTATATTTTTTTTTATGTTTTGATAAATTGAAATCATTAAATTGTCCCATCTTACACCATACTTTTTCATGTTGACTTCTGTTTTTATTTTATAGAATCTCATACCCTTGCTTTCCAACACAAGCTTTCTCAGGCTTATATTGCATATCTTCTCAGACTTTGAATTAGTCATATTTTCAACTGATCCCAGTTTTTTATAGTGTGAAATAGTATTTACATACCACAATCTGAGCAAAAGAGATGCTTATCATTGTGGGGTTGTCAGTCATTTCTAGCTATTTTTTAATGGGCAAAAATGGGAATACTATACACATTTTTTTAAAAGAAAGGAAATCATGAATTCATACTACAATTTCAATTCATTTTTTTTAAATATCTCACCTGAGGATATGTGTTTCGGTTTTAGAGAGAGGAAGGGAGAAAGAGGGAAACATAGATATGAGAGAGAAACATTGATCAATTGCCTCCCATACGTGTCCCAAACAGGGATCGAACCCACACCCTAAGTATGTGCCCTGACCAGGAATTGAACCCACAACCTTTTGGTGTACAGGACAATGCTCGAACCAACTGAGCCACCCAGTCAGGGCCAATTTCAATTCAAACTTAACATACAGAATTTTTATTTATAATTCTCGATTTTATGCTTTTTTTTCCCCACTAGGCACAATCTAGCTAGTTATTTAAATATGGTGAGCCATTGACAGCTTTTTCTTTAGGATCAAAAAGAAACTAATAGAGTTCACCCTGCTTTGCCAGATTCTGTATTAAATAATCCACTTGTTTTCAGTTGTCTGTTGGAGTGTGTCCCACTCTGCATCTGGTACCAATTTGCTTGAGAGGTAAGTAAATGTAAAACATACATACGTGTTAGATGGAGTGGTTGGTTCAGAGGACATCATTATTTAAAGTAGTGGTTTAAGTCATTTGCTGAGAGATGATGCATGTCATACATGAAAGATTCAGACCCCTCTTAGAAAATCTCAGGTACTAATGACTCTCAGTTCCCCAAAGACGATTTCCACTGAATCTTTTTGTTTTTGGTTAACATTAGCCAGACCTAGCCAATATCCTTTAGCTTATTCTGGTCTGGATGAAGAATTCAAGGAAGTATTAACATCCTTTGTCAAAACATGTTATTTATTTTTTTCCCCTGAACCACTCATTAGGAAGAAACTAAATACTGACTATACCCAGGCTGTCATGGCAGAAAAAACACTTATTTGTAGGTCTTAGGGGAGGAAGCTACACCCAGCTTCCTTTTAGCAAACCTTAATCCCAGGATATGATACTATCAAATTCTATTATGACAAAAGTGGATATTGTATAAATTGCTCTTCCTATACCATAAGATCATTCTTCAGACTTCATTGTCAAAAGAGGAAGAATCCTAGAGAGTGGGATCATATAGACTTTGGGGCATTATTCAGGAAATATATGTGTAGAATATAAATGCAACTCTCCCAAGTAAGTCCATTAACTCCTGTTGTCAATTTTTAATATTAGTGGACCTAGTGCTTACTGGCCCGTCTTACTCAAGTTTATTCCCTTGAATAATAGGATAATTTATTCTTAATAATTAACATATTAGTCTGAATTAAGTAATTTATTTTTATCCAACATAATTATTATATACTAGTGAATATCAAATGTGATATACAGAAGAGAAAGAAATAGGTTCAAAGCAAGTGATATCTGACACCCTATTATCAGTTACAGAAATGCATCTCAGGAATACTTATCTTCACATAAGTTATATATTCTGAAAATATTGACAAAACTCTTTCAGATGTAAAAGAGACATTCTGGTTATTCCTGAAAACTGTAAGATTATTGTTTCATTGATCCTAAAAAACAAAATTTTAATTAAAAAAATCTCTGCCTCAGCCATGATGAGGGAAGACTCTGGAACTACAGACCTAACTCACCTTATCACCTTTAGGTAGTTTCTCTTATATGTTCTCAAAGAGCAATGTGCCTTTAGACTATCTGCCAAGGACTTTCCCTCTTGCCCTCTGAATTAGCGTATTGTTTTAGAAGTTTACACACCCTTCTTTGGTTGGTGTAGATGCAGATTCAACTTCTGTTATCCTGATGTTGTCATGAGAGAATCAGTGCTCACATTCTATACCACTGCATTTTATCCTGTTCATTAGTCACTAATTAGGAGAATGAGAAAGGAAAGCAAAGGGACACGTTCACACGCAGGTCTGTTTTTCTATGTCACTGTACCGCATACCACGCTCATGACGTAAGTTTCTACAACACATCTTATGCTTACAATTTAATTTGACAGACTTTCTGGAAAATTGCATAATAGTGTCAGTGACATGGAAAGAACTTGACAGCTAGAAAATGTACCTCCTTGCCAATTGCCAATTAGTGGCACTGATCTAAGCGTATGCTGTGTTTTCCTGAGTTCTCAGTGTACGTCACCTGCCCATGTGATTAACCACCTAAGAGCTGATTGGGTCCTTTAGTTTCTTGACTTCTTAGAGATGTAACAACAATTGTATTAACTACTCCTCCCATGAATCTCAGTAGATTTTTTTATTATAAAGGATACCCCAAATCTCCAGGCACTGAAAATTTAAAATCACATTGAACATTTCAAATGCCTTTTTACAGTTAACATTGTATGCCAGTGTTACTTTTTTCTATGTCATTTTTAAAATTTATCTTTCAATGACAGTTGACATACAATAATATATTAGTTTCAGATGAACAACATAGTGAATAGACACATACCTTATGAAATGATCATCCCATGAAATCTAGTACCCAGCCGACACCATAATACTTATTACAATGTTATTGACTATATTACCTATGCTATATTTTACATCCCTGTGACTATTTTAATATATAGCAAATCGTATTTCAATCCCTTGCAACTTTTCACCCATCCTCTCAAATTCCCGCCCCTCTGGCAACCACCAGTTTGTTTTCTGTGTAAGTTTGTGTTTTGTTTGTTCATTTATTTTGTTCTTTAGATTCCACATATAAGTGAATTCATGTGGTAGTTGTATTTCTGTGCCTGACTTATTTCACTTAACATAATACCGTCTAGGTCCATCCATGTCACAAATGGTAAGACTTCATTCTTTTTTATAGCCAAGTAATATTCCATTGTATATATGTACTGTGTCTTCTTTATTTACCTGTCTATTGATTGACACTTAGGTTGCTTCCAAATCTTGGCTATAAGAATGCTGCAATGAACATAGGGGTGCATATATCTTTTCGAATTAGTGTTTTAGATTTCATCAGATAAATACCCAGAAGAGGAATCGCTGGGTCATGCAGCAATTATATTTTTAACTTTTTAAAACTATGTTTCTTTGTTGTTATTGTTTTTGTCATAAGACACATGTCAAGAATGAGCAGTCTTTGTACTATAATTCTGTAAAAATTTGCTCTATTACCTATAAAACTTATAATTCTGGTTAATATAGATCAAAGAAGGTGCAAGTGGGTCTCTTTCCCAATTGATTTATTTGCAAGAATGAGGTCGGGATAGACAAGTCACTACTTTTAAATTGTTTACTGCTCACGAGTTAACTCGTGTTTTCATGCCCAAACGTTGTTGACCACTCACGAGTTAACTCGTGTTTGCACTTGCATTAGCTATTTCAATTTTTGAAATTCAGGGTAATATAGGATTATTGTACTTGTGACTCTTTGCCCTGAGGGTCGAAGTTTGAAAAACAGCACACCATTCTGTTATTAGACCACTAAAACGACAAAAAAGAAATGCAATAAGATCTGATAGTGAAAGTGATTTTGAAGAAGAGTGGATTGAAAATGACACTAACTTTGGAGGATTATTCAAATATTTCGGGTGTAACTGCTGACCTTAGTGACCCACAGAGCATCAGGGAAGTAACGGAGTTACTTTTTAGTGATGATTTTTTTGATTTAGTTGTTTCCCAAACCAATTTATACCACCACCAAATGGAACAACTTTAAAAAAAATCTAAAACTGTAAAAATTACTAAAATATATGTATAAAATATAATATGTAACAGATATGTACAAAGTTTCATTTAAATTCATTATGTATAAATAAAGTATACTGAAATTTATTTAGATTGTTTCACTTTCATACACAATTACGAAAAAAATAGCCAGTGACATGAGATAACTTCTGCGTAAAATTGCCGGTCAGCAATGTGTAATAATCTAGAGCAGTGCAGTCAATAACAAGTTTGCCAGTGACGGGAATGTGCTGTCCATGTGGTGGTCACTGGCCATCATAACAAAGGACATATAGCTAATGTGACTACGGAACTGAGGTTGCAAATTTATTTTAATAAGTTTTAATAGGCACATATTGGACAGCACATATCTGGAGAATGAGAAGAAAACCTGGACAGTAGTTATCTGAAATGTTTTTTATGTTTAAAATGTGATTTATGGAATTTTATTTATCAAGTGATATTTATGCAGAATGATTTTGCACAGGAAAGTGGAACTCTTTCGAAACCTAGCTACAATGATGCAATTTTTTATTTCAGTAAAAAAATTATGGTGTTGTCTGGCTTTCGAATTAACCGTTAAAGATTATGGTTCTTTCAGTTTAATCATTATAAAGGAATGTGATGTGAACCTACTTAGAGGCTTTTGTGTGAATTCTGATTTTTCTTTTTTATAGTTTTATAAGGTACTTCTTTCCAGTACTCTCCCATGTCTTCAGCATATATTTCTCTTTCCTATGTTGTTCAGGATTAACAGCAGTATAATTAGCATTTCTCTCAGGTTATAGCCATTTTATAAATGTGTGAGGAGGATGTGGTGAGAAAAACAACAGCTTTCATTATTCATTAGTATTCACTATATCAGAAATAGCGAAATAAGTTGCTGGATGTCTGGTTGAAAATAACTTTAAAATTTATTTAATTCTTCTAATGAGATCAGCTTTAGAAAGATGAAGTGACTCACTTCACCCCATACAACAAAACCCATCAAAGCCAGATGACGCAGTGTATCTGCCCATTTCTAATCTATCAAAATGATAAATCCCAATTTTTAACTATATTTGACCTGGAAAACACACACACACACACACACACACACACACACACACACACAGAAAACCAGATTTCTATTTGTTTGATTATCATGATTTTTTCCAGACGTTCTTTGATGCATAAAGTTTTTTGTTTTGTTTTTTTTAGATCCTCACCTGAGGATACGTTTCCATTTATCTTCAGATAGAGAGGGAGGGAGGGAGATTAGGGAGATAGAAACAGGGACGTGAGAGGGACACATGAAGTGGTTGCCTCCCGAATGACCCCGACCAGGGCCGGGGACGAACCGCAGTGGAGGTACGTGCCCTTGACCAGAATCGAACCCGCAACTCATTGGTCCGCTGGCCAACACTCTAACCGCTGAGCAAAACCAGCCAGGGCAACGGATGAAGTTATTTTTTTTCTCTAGGTATCCTAGGTTCATACGTTTGGATACAGTTTTTCTGATTTGTTATCCTTATGTATCAGTTTTTTTCAGGCACCTAGGCTAAACACACACACACACACACACACACACACACACACTTACACTTGAGGAAACTGCAGGTTACTTATCAATTCAAGAAATAGGAGCAACTCTTTCCAAGCTGAACTCATACTAAATTTGCAGTCCCCCCATTCCCTAGTCCTCTCTGCCTCAGCTGCGTAGCTGGAACTAAAATACTAGTCAGCAGGCTCTGACCCAGAGAAGACTCATCTCCAGCCTCCTCTGTGATACCCTTTTCTGCCTGTAACGCTCATTCCCCCACTTCCCGATGATGTCATTTTTCACTAAGAGCCAGATTCTCACAGTGAGTCTGTGAATACACTTATACACATGCATTTGGGGCACTCTCATTACCCATACCACGAAGGGGGTGCTGAGCAAAGCTGACATGCGAATGGGACTAATAACAAAGCATTTCTTTTTTTCTCCTTTGGCCTCCCCTTTTCTTGATGGTGCTGGCTGGATGCCCATTGCCACTGTGTGGCTCAGGCTCCTTGCGGTCTGGGAGGGCTCACAATGAGCAATATCCCCCCACTATGCCCTCTAATAACTAGAATTGTTAAATGGTACTTTATTTGTAAAAAGTATAATTGCACATATAATTAAATACAGCATTTTGCAATCAAGATATCATCCTGGATTATTCAGTAGACCCTCAATGCAATCATATATGTCCTTACAAAAGAGGCCTGCCGAGGGAGATGACTCACACCCAGAGGAGAAGGCAGGGGGAAGGCAGAGCGGGGAGAGATTCAAAGAGGCTGGAGTTGGAGATGAGGCCGATGCAGCCACAGGCCAATGAATGTCTGCGGCCACCAGAATCAGTTCTCTACAGCTGCCAGAGGGAGCTAACATAGTCCTGCTTACCCCTCGATTTCAGCCCAGTGGAACGAATTTCAGACTTCTGGCCTGTGGAACTGTGAAAGAACAAATGTAAGTTGTTTAAGCCACTAAGCTGTTGGTAATATATTACAACGGCCATATAAACTATTATAAGTTGTGCACACTGCTATGTCTCTAAGTGGAAACACATGGTTCCAGGAAGCCATGTTGGAAGCAGGAGTAACCCGTTCACTGTCACTGCAGTGATCTACTTGAGTAATTGAGCTTCCTGTTCTTGAAACTCTGCACTGTGTAGGGTTAGAAGTCCAGGTTCAAAATGTGAAATATTTCCACTATGGAAAAAAAATAAGATTCTGATTCAATTAAAAGATATGACTATGGCTTAGACATATCGTTTGTGTTCTGATCATCAGAAGATTATAGGGCAATGTTACATAATGAAGAAAGGGATGAGTATGGTTGACACCCAGGTGATCCACCCAGGTGCCTTTTGGTACGACTTTGACCAATTGTGATGGTAAATAGGCAAAGGCAGTAACCAGGTCTGAGAGAGGTATGGTGACCAGAGGGCATGTCTCAGGAATATTTACCTAGGCAGGCAAAGCGAATCTAAACTGGATAGGGGAGGAGGAAAATAATGAGCTTCTGCTGAAATCCTGAGACCAGTTGCAGCAGAAGTGGTCATAGTTTTCCTCCCTTTTCTTCTTTTAAGATTGTCCCAGGGACTGATGCCCACCTGAACACTGGAATAGCTACTTCTTGAAAATACGTTAAGTAATGGGTCCAAGCAGCGCAAAGAGTTGACTGGTATGCATATGGTGGCATGCAATCCAGACACCCCTTTAAGAAGGACTGGACTGCAGATTCTGGGAGCACTGTCAGCAAACATAGTTTAGCTGTCACCCACTGTAGGGATTGCTTCAGATGCAGAAAGCCATCTTGCTTGAAAGCATATCTTTTCCTCGGCTGGTTTACATTGAATGACTTTGTGGTATAATGGGCCAGTCATTTTTCCCTAACTTGTGATAACTCCACGGTCCACTTCATTCAGGAGCTCCATAGGACATCAGCTGAGCGCTGGTACAGACCTATCTTCTCCTTCTGCCAAATATTGCTTTTTTCTCTTCCGTTCCACAAGTTTCGATCTGAAAAGCACCATGTAATAAAAATGTTATACCTTAAACCCCATCTCGGGACCTGCTTCAAGGAGAACCCAGTCTACAACAGCATGTTAGCATTGTCTTCTAGAGTTACGGTGAAGGTGTTAAATCCTGGATCACAGGAGCGTTCAACCAAACCAGTAAGTCCCTTATATATTCCTGTTCTCTCTCTGTCCCTCTCCTCTGATGCCTAAAGTATAAGGTCCAGTTTAAGGTGCCTGTCACTTGAATAAATCTCTGGGAATGTGGATTTCAGTGATTAATGTGGCATTTCAAGAGGTTTTCTGAGAAAAAGAACTCTAATAAGCCATAGTAGACTACTTATTGAGATGACTTGTGTTTCACTATTGTTTTTCTCTCTGGCTCACTTGTCTTATGGCTACAGCTGCAATTGTGTTGCACATGTACACAAGGAAGGTTGTAAGTGGGAGGCTGTTGTTCAGATTGAGGTCATGTTATTGCAGAATTAGATGTGGTTCACAACACTAAAAGCTTCATTTGACACTCCGGCACCAGTCTAACTAGTTCTGTCATTTTAAGCAAAATGTTTCCCTAATCTATATATTTCCCAGTGTCCGTAACACAATAACCTGTGTGGGTTGAAACAAAATTATTTTTGCTCCTTTTACAGTGTTAGCATGAGTTTTGTTTTAGAAGAAATGTAAGACGACATTATTGAACTTTCTTTTCTACCACAGAGCGGTGTAACCGTCAGCACTGCCTACCAAGGACAGCACAGAATGGGAAGTGAATCAGAGAGTAATCAATATCTGATGAATTTTTATTTTGAAAGGATAAAAGCATTTATATGAACATTCCAACTTTTTCCTTTTGAACTTTAATAGTATTTATATTTCCAGTGATTCATAATTAGAGTCAAATGTATTCATTTTGAGGAAAAGAAATATTAAACAGCTGTCTTGTTTTCAATAAAATAGGTGCTTGTTTATCATGTAGCCATCCTAATCCATGCATTCTATAACTGTTAAAAAAGCAAGTTATCAGCAAAGTGATAAGAACATTTTAGGTGTCTACAGACATTCATCCTGCTAGGAATTTTCAAAGACAAAATCTACATAAATTTTCAACGCTGACAACCATAGGAGCAAATGTTAAACTAGTGTATCTCTAACTCTTACCTAGACTTAACACTTCATTTTATGGAGAGTAAAGAATAAGAAGTTGTTAAGGAAAATATGGTTATAGAATCAGGGTTGGGGTATTCATGTCACAACTTTGGCCACAACTAGTTAACCTGTCCCTGTGGGTTTGCTAGGTGTTCAGGTGATCCAAAAAGTACAATGAGAAAACTGAAAATAAGAATCAAGATTTTATTCACTTACTATGACAGTGTAAGCAAGAGGCAAAAAATGGCACTGACTCCGTAGTGTTCCGTTTCCCCTCGTGGAAGGGCACCAGGTGAGGGTCAGGTGGATTAGTGCAGAGGGAGGGACTTGTCTCAGTTCTGAGGAGCCTGAACAAAAGTGGAGGGGGAGGTGGAAAGGCTAGGAGTGGAAAAGTGCTGAATCTGAATGAAGAAGTGTTTTAGGCAAGACCCCCTGATAAGGAGATCTCCTGAGAGTGCCTGAGCTGAAGCCCCTGATAAGGAATCTCTGAATGGAGGTGATTGAGCTGGGATCCAGATATGTGTCCGAGCATGGCTTCCCAGGGGGACTGAGTCTTTAACTGCAACTCCCTTCAGTACTGTACACAATGCACCAGCTGTGATCCCCATCGTGGGGAGGGCAGCTGTCCCAGGAGGCATGGCAGGCAAAGCCTTTGCAATTGCCTATGGTCAGTCATGAATGATTTCACAGAGTTTTTTTTTTGTTTTTGTTTTTTTGCCTTGAACTGGACTCCTCACTTGCTAGTAGTCAGAATAGACTTCAGTAATTTAAACAGTTGAAAATTCAACAGCTTAATATAATTGACTTCTGTTTCATGTTTATCAAGGAATACTTTTCCAAACGAGGGCTTAGAAATTCAGGCATTTTCCACTTAATGGTATTGTCTTTATATTATGTGGCCTTGAGGTCATTGTGAAAGGAAAATATATATAATAAAAAAAAAACTCAGGAAATTATGACTGATCTAGAGTGGCATTTATGACCCCTGCTCACATCTCATTGTCAGAACCCAGTTATATGCCTATAAACTATCTAGAAGGAATATTGGGTGACAAAGACTTCCTCTGTGCTCAGAAACAAAAATCAAACAGAATTTGATGGAAAAAGAATAACATTGGCTGTACAACACACCCAGATTATTTCCTTACTTCTAAATGCCTATAGTAATACTTCATAATACTTTCAGGGTTAAGTGAGAAATTGCCTATAAAATGACTGGCATCACATCCGGAACATATTAAACTGTCAATAAATTCTAGCTATAATTATTAATATCACCTGAAGAAGTTCCTGACGTTCTTAGCAAATACGTACCCTTTGACAAACAAGAGGTATGCAAAAGCAGCTGCGATGATACAAAGTGCCTTCAGGTCTCAAACTCCACCGAGGGGAGAACAAAGAGCAAATAAAGCAAAAAAGAGAGAAGATTAATAATAGTAAAAGCACAACTATTTCAAAAGGAAATATTAAACAATGAAGTTAAAATATTCAGTGAGTGGAAATTAGACACATGAAATAATACAACAGGACATAAAAGTAAAATAGTGACAATTTCAGAAACAAACAAACCAAAGTTGGAAAAATAAATTAAGTTGGAAAACTAAAAGTTTATGTTGAAAAAATACATGTATAATCAAGAGTTTGATTTTAGTCTAAACATTGATCCAACTGAACAGTGAAGGCAAGGCATCCCTTAACTGTCTGATGTTAAGATAAAGGAACATTTTTCTGCATGATGGACAAAGTATTTTATTCATGAACAGCATGCAAAACTTAAATCACAGAGAGGTGCTGACAGAAGTGTTTAAACACAAAGGGTAATGTTTGGAAACTAAAAGAGAAATTAAGATCGAAAGAAAGGCAAAAATAGGTAAGATTTAAAATATAGGAAATAACTTTTAAAAAGTTATTTAAAAAGATGGATTCTTGAAAAAAGGCACGTACCGTTGTCATTAGTGATATTCTTCATATTTTGCAGCCATGGTAGACCTGTATTATTTGACAACAATAATTTGTCTTATCATAGGCCCTAACTACAAAATACCAATTAAGTATATTCGTCTAAGGTATGTTGCAGTTACTATTTTATCATATCAAATATCAATGTGTATGAAACAATCTACTGACTTCAAAAGTCCTATATATTACACATATTTTAAAAGTAAATATTGATGAAGATGATGATGCACATTACGCCAGTGATGTTGATGATAATGGATTGCACATACCCACCTTTACTCCAGGAATCACGGGATGATTCCCATTCTGTTTCAATAGTAAAGAAAAGAAGGGATAGTGGTGATCAAATTGAACATCAAGAAAGTGTTTGCTGGGGCACAGTGTTGTGTGTTTTCCCTGTCTTTCCAATTTCTCCAACATTCTATTGTAAGAACAGATTTTTATTCCTAACTTCTACCATCAAACACCTACTACTAATGGGTGAGGTTCTCATCTTAACAGTCGATCTATTTCCTTCCCTTGAGAGTATTTGCATCTAAAAGCACAAGTAGCATTCTCTGTCATTTTCCAATTAAATAATGACAGGCATTTGAATCAAAGATTAGTTCAAGAGGACTATCACCAGGATCAGCTGTGCACTAAACACCAACATTTGATAAGTAAAGCAATCTTCACTGAATATTTTCTGTTCCGTTACCACTGCAAGGCAAATGGGTTCTAAGGACTGGCCTTCACCAAACTGCTAAATACTATCATGATTTGGGACCCATATGCAATTTTAGTTTGAGTCTCTCCAGTGTAGATAGGAAGCATGGTGAGTACTAATATTAAAATAAAACAAGTAAGGTATGTGAGTGAGGTAATTCACATTTTCCAGCTCTGTGAATCACATTTATCTAATCAAAACATTTTACATAGAGCATGCAAATGTCTCTAGCACTTTAAAATCCAATTTTAAATAGAAAATACAGTAATTATTTCCAGTTATACTTTGTATTTAATAGGAGTAAAGCACATTTTACCCATAGCTTGTAATTGTCAAGAAATACATAAACAAATAGCAAATGAAAATTATTTTCTCTTTTCACCTGAAAGTAATGAGTGACAATTATAAAAACCAATTTGTTTTAAAGTACCATATAACATTTTGTAAAAACGATCTTTAAATCTATTTTTGATGTAGTATGTGTATTTAAATTTCCATCTTTGCTTTAGCAAGTTGAATCACCAAACTGAACATAATATAATGATTATTTTTGTCTGATCTCAAGTTCATATTCTTGGCAGATACAATATTTTAAGCAACAGGATAAGTATAAAGTAAAAATGTATAAAAGAAGCTTTATAATACTTTATTTTAGGTTAGAAACCATCATTTAATGTTGAAATGCTTGAAATTTGAAATGAGTAAGCACCAAGAATTTTTATATTTGCTCACATTTATTAATTCCGCTTCTTCATCCCCTGTAGTACATTCAAGTTCCCATTTGTTATAAGGCATCTTTTATTATTTCTTGTAGTATAACCATGCTGACAACAAATTCTCTCAGCACTTATATATCTGAAAATGTTTTTACTCCAACCTAATTTTTGAAGTATACATTGACTGGATATAGATTTCAAGATTTTAAAAAAATTCATCTCTGTTTTTTTTTTTTCCTTTGTTTCTTTTCTGGTCTCTTTGTTTCTGATAAGACAGTATAATTCTTTCCCCCACCCCAAATAAAAAAGTTTATTATTATATTTTTAAATTACAGAAATCCAGCCTGAATATCATTATACACACACACACCTTTAATTTCTGGAATTGTCTCCCATACTCTGTCTCAAAATTTGGCTGAGCTATGCCTTAGGGAATTTTCCAGTCCAACCCCATACACCAACTTGGATAAATAAAAAACACTGAAGTCTTTTGGTTTTAGCCACAATCCCAAAGTGCTATTACAGATAGAAAATTTGTTGTAGATCATTGTTGCTGGGATAGAAATAAGAGTATAATTCTTATTCTTGTAGCCTGTCAAATTGTGTGTTTTCTCTACAACTTTATTGTCCAGAAGTTGGGCTGTGACCTGACTAGCTTTGGTTCTCTTTATATTTATTCAGATTGGCATTCACTGATAATTTTGAATCAATAATTTTGTCTATTTAATCAAATCTTGGAAGATTCTTTTTATTTCTTATTCTTTTTTTACTTCAATATCATTCTCTTATCGTTCTAAGATTCCCACCATAAATAATAATTGTTTTGCTTATTTTCCCACAAATCTCTGAGACTATTTATTTTCCTATTTTTCTTGAACTGGATAATTTTTAAACACTGTCTTCAAATTTACTGATATTTGCCAGTTCCTATCTGCTATTAATTTTCCAGTGACCTTTTAATTTGTTACCATAATTTCCTGTTCTCTAATTCTATTTTTATTTCATAAATAATTACTGAGTACCTAGTATATTAGCAGATACTGATATAGATGCTGGGAATAAAGTAATGAACAGAAAAGTAAAAAATAAATCCTACCATTATGGAATTTTTCCATTCTAGGGTATAAGAGAGTCAAAGCAATAAGGTATACAAGCAGTGTGTCAGTAGTAAAGGGTAACTAGAGGGAAAAGTAAAGCAGAGAAGAGCAAAAGTAACTGTGGGGAAGGAAAGTGGTAGTTTTATTAAAACAAATTTATTTTTGACAAATTAAAAATTCTACATATTTGTACTGCACAATGTGATGTTTTGATAATCCATTGTGAAATGATTACTTCAAACTAACATATCCATCACCTCCCATATTTATTATTTATTTATTTATGTGGTCAGCCCACTTACTATCTACAGTTAATAATTATATACGTGAAATTTTAGAAAATTTCACGTATATAATTATTAACTGTAGTCGCTATGCTGTACATTAGGTTTCCAGAATTTTATAATTTCTTTTTGAATCTCAATTGTGTCTTCTTTTTCTGCTCAAATTCCCAATCTGTATGCTAGTTAAAATTGTTTACTTTTCATTATTTTATTGCATTTATTAATTCTTGAAACATATACATAATAGTTGCTTTAAAGTTTTCTCTGCTCAATACATCATCTGTGTCTTTATGTGATTTGCAAATTTAATTGAATATTAGACATTGTAGGTAACATATTATATGAATTCTGGATTGTTATTGCCCTTTATTAGTGTTGTTTCTTATTTTTACCAGTGTACAAGTAAAAGATTAATTTTTCCCAAAGAGAGATTTTACCTTTGCCTTCAACTATTTTCACCAAGATATTGCGGTACGTTGTGTTAAGGAGAACATCATCATTAAAATACTTTAAGGCTCTACTGCACGTCAGTTATACTAGGAGGTACTGCACGACTCTGATTTCAATGGAAATGATGATATCCCAGAGGGGCAACAGTAAGGTATGGCTCTCAGACACCAGAGACAAGGAATACATGGTAACTATGTTGGAGAATAGGACTGGAATAGAATCATAATTATGTGATTTGTGGAGTGTTTGATATGGTGAATAAATCATGGTGTTCCTAAATTTGATCTAGATAGGTAGCCATCTAAATTCTTACTTGATCTGTGATCAAGTTTTTTAAAATATCATCTGGATCTTAGGAAGAGATCATTTACCTATTCTAAAAGTAGGTCATGGAATTCAACCCATTTCCTAGAACTAAGTCTATAGACTCAGAGCCTCTTAATAAAGAGGAGACTGGTATTCCTAAAGGGAGGCCCTAAAGTATTTTAATAAATACTTACCATAAATATTCTCCTAGACTTGTAAATAGTGACCTGTAGCAACTTGGTGGATGGTTGGTTATTAAGGGAAGGAAATAATATGCAAATTTGCAGAGGTTATAATTGAGATCTATCAGTGTGGGGGTTATGGACTTCGCTGACAAATAGAATGCTGCTGAGCCCACCCAAAAATCAGCTCAGTGGGTTTTTGAATATGCTTTATGATTATTACTTTAGGACCTAGATTCATATGGTCATATACATACTCAGCATATCAGCATATTATAGGATATCCATGTTCTTTCCTGATTCTGAGTTAAGGGATATTAAATTATCAATGATCAGTTAAAGCATGTGAGTTCTCAATCAAAAAATTTTAATAAGTATAGTACTGCATACCTGGAGGATGACAAAGATAAAAATCATTTGCAATATGAAAAACAGATTATTTTTATTATTTTCCACATAATTCAGTTATTTTCTTGTATGGAAGACAGATGACTCTTAATGTAAAGTTTCATTTTATTTTTTCCAGTTTTATTGAGATATAATTGATTATAGCACTGCATAAATTTAAGGTGTACAGCATAAGGACTTGACTTACATAATCATGAAATGATCACCACAATAAGTTTAGGTAACATATGTTATCTCACACAGTTACTAAAAACAAAGTAAGAATTTTTTTCTTTGTGATAAGAACTCTTAAAATCTCCTCTCTCAACAACTTTCATATACATCATTGAGCAGTGTTAGCTATAGTCATGTTGTACATTATATCCCCAGTACTTATTTCTTATAACTAGAAATTTGTACCTTCATCCAACTCTCTCACCCACCATCTCCTGCTTTTTGTCACCACAAATGTGTCTCTGTCTTACTTAGTTCACTAGCATTAAGCCCTCAAAGTCAATCTACATTATTTTTTAAAAAAATTATACACACACACACACCCCACAACTTCTTTATCCATTCATGTATCGATGGACACTTAGGTTGTTTGCATGTCTTGGCTATCATAAATAATGCTGCTTGAACATGGAATACAGGTAACTTGTTGACATAGTGTTTCCATTTCCTTCAGTATATACCCAGAAGTGGGACTACTAGGCCAATGGTAGTCTATTTTTAATTTTTTAAGGAGCTTTTTACTGTTTTCCATAGTAGAAACTTTTTTGCCGCATCCCATAGGTTTTGGTATGTTGTATTTTGAGTTTTGTTTGTCTCAAAATATTTCTTTATTTTCCCTTTAGTTTCTCATTTAATTCACCATTTATGCAGGGGAGTGTTGTTTAATTTCCATGTATTTTTAAATTTCTAGTTTTCTTTCTGTTATTGATTTGTAATTTCAAATCATAATGGTCAGAGAAGATACTTGGAATGATTTTAATTGTTTTCATTGTTAATTTTGTATTTATTGATTGATTTTAGAGAAAGAGAAACATGATTTGTTGTTCTACTTATTTATGTATTCATTAGTTGATTCTTGTATGTGCCCTGACTTGGGATCCAACCTGCAACATTGGCATATCAGGACAATGCTCTAACCAACTGGGCTTAATATTCTTAATATATTACCCCCTTTGTCATGATATAATGACCTTCTTTGTCTTTTTTTACCATTTTTTCATTTAAAGTCTATTTACCATTACCAGTAATGTAAATAAATAATCAGTTAGATTCTGTAGTACGAAATTCACTTAAAACTGTAGTTTAAAAGTTTTTAAAAACACACAAATGTAAACATAACCATAACTATAATAGTCTTTTATTGAATACACAACATTAAAAAAATGTAAACTGTAATGTCACTAACCTAAAATGTAAGGTGGAGAAGTAAATTTAAAATTCAGGAATGTTATCAAAGTTTAGTTATCAGTTTAAAATAGGATGTTATCATTTTTTAAATTGTAATCCATATGGTAACCACAAGGGAAAAACCTGTAATGCTTATTTTAAAATATATGATTAAGAAGCCAAAATATACTGATATCAAGGCATATCAAAATACACAAAAGAGCCATAAAACAATATGGCTAAAGTAAGTCTTTGCCTGTCAATAATTTCTTTAAACATAAATGGATTGATTTTCCAATTAATAAAAAACATAGAATGGAAGAATGAAGGGGAAAAAGAATCAAGACCCAAAGATATGCTGCCTACAAGAGACTAACTATAGACTTAGAGTGAAGGGATGGAAAAAATATATTTCAAGCAAATGGTAACCAAAAAAAAGGCAGGGTCTGATCCATATATATTTACAGCAGACAAAATAGACTTTAAATTGGTCAGACAGCCAGTACTGGGTATTACAGACAGCAGTACTCAGGGCTGTGAATTAGTTGACAGCAGTTTGTCACTAGAACTTTCAATTCATATTCTAAATATGAATTTGCCTTTCTTGACTGCCATACATAATTCCACCAGACACCAAGATCTGTGTTCTTATAGAATGCTTTACTCACTGTCATGATATAAAATACTTTAATTTTGACCAAGGAATACATTTTACTACCAAAATATTGAAGCAATATAAATACACCAATAGAATTCACTAATATTGCTATATTGCAAATCATGGAGAAATATCTAACCTGTGAGAATGATGTAATAGAATACTCAAGTCTTACTGACGGAACCCACAAGGAGGTGATAACTTGAAAGTTTGTGGTGCTGTCCTTCAAGATGTGTTACTATGTTTTAAAAAGTGACCAATATATGATATCTGTTCTTTGTTAAATTAGAGACTGAAATTTGGTTCCTTGAATTATTGCCCAATAATGCAATCACTAACATTTTCCTTTCATCCTCAACTCTGTTAATTAATCCATGCTAGTAGTTGCAAGCATAGGATTGCTTCCACCATAATGCACACATTATTTCTATTAAATTGGAATATGAGACTAATAACTAGAAAATATATATATATATATATATATATATATATATATATATATATATGGTCATCCTCACCCAAGGATGTGTTTTAATTAATTTTTAAAGAGAGAGAAATATTGATTGGTTGCCTCTCATATGTGCCCTGACTGGGAACAGAACCTGCAATGTAGGTATGTGCCTTGACTGGGAATTAAACCCACAACCTTTCAGTGTATGGGATAATGCTCCAACCAACTGAGCCGCACGGGCCAGAGCTATAAGTAGACAATCTTTCTCTGTTTGTGCCGTTGAAATAAGGGGCAAAATGCTGTGACTTCAAAGTATTAAGCCTGATTGCTTATCAAGTGGAAGTATGGGCACTGCTTCATAATGATGCTGAGGGGTATATCTGGAATCTAGAGAGGGCATCTTTTCATAGTCCCATAGCTTATATGAATGGAAGTAATGGAGTTAGTAATTACTAGAATTATACATAGGTAGGAAGTAATGCAGGGAAGAATCTTGGCCTTGACTCAGATTCTCCAGGAATGAGTTTTTTTATAATCTCCTAAAATAATGAACCAAAATCAGCTCAGTGGGGTAGTAGAATAAAGCAATTATTAATAATAATAATGGCTTCATTAACAATTTCACACAGTGTCTATAATAACTAAGTATATTGTCTTCCATGTTTTTCTGCATTCATTTGTATTAGGGGGACCTGAAAGTAATGTGTTTTTACGACATTAATTCAAACAGATAAGTTTTTAACAAGTTTTTATTTTTAATCAATGATGTAATCACCCTCGTTATCAACAACCTTTTCCCATCTAGTGTGCACATTTTCAATGCCGGATCCATAAAAATCAATTGGTTTTTGAGCAAAATATCTGGAGATGGCATTTTGGACATCATCCAAATTTTCACATTTTTTGCCACTTAGAAAATGTTGTAGCGATCGGAATAAATGGAAATCCAATGGTGCAACATCGGACGAGTATGGTGGATGAAGCTGTACCTCCCACCTCAATTCATTAATTTTTTCCAGGGTTCGTCTTGCGTAGTGCGGTCTTGCATTATCGTGTTGCAGAATTACGCCTTTTCTGGTGACAACCGCTGGGCACTTTTCAATTAAAGATTGATTTACTCGATCCAATTGTTCACAGTAAAGGTCTGCATTCAGTTTGTCCAGGTTTCAGCACTTCAAAATGAACGACCCCGTGAATACTCCACCAAACACACAAAAGTGCCTTTTTGGGGTGTAAACCAGGCTTAGCTGTACTTGGTGGTGATTCTTTCGGAGAGAGCCACTGCCTTTTGCATTTTGGATTATCATAGAGGACCCATTTTTCATCTCCAGTGATCAAGTGATCAAACACACTTCTGTATTGTGCCGCTGAAGCAATAAGTTGCATGTGGTGGACCGGTTAGCTTTGTTTTCTTCAGACAGATTATGCGGGACCCAAACATCTGCTCTGCTTACTTTACCAATCTGCTGCAAATGTTCTTGGATGGTCGACCAAGGTTGGTTAAGAGTGTTTGACAGTTCCTCGATTGCCTGACATGGATTTGCTTCCACTTCCACCCTTAACATGTCATCGTCTAAAGTTGTTGGTCTTCCTGATCGATACAAGTCAGAAAGATAAAAATTACCAGATTTGAACTTAGACAACCACCTTTGGCATTTACGAACAATGCACTTGGATAAACATCGCAAATGTTTTTGGTAGCAACTGTTGCATTACTACCCTTGTGAAACTCAAGAGGCATACAATGCCGGATATGTACCTCTTCTGGTATTTGGCTGGCCATTTCACTATAAATTGCAAAAAAAATAAATAAAAAATTAAGATTTAATTATTTACGAGTAAACAAGTCACTCTAACCTTAAAATGTCTTTGGCACGATTTTGAAGTACACAATGAGCTGATAAATGACAACCAAATATCAAAGCGCACAGAAACGACATTACTTTCCGGTCCCCCTAATATATATATTAACCACTTTATTCTCGTCCTCTTCCCCAAATTATTGTATATGAGGTGTGCTAGTGAGAATTCAAATAAGTCTTATAGATAACCAAAGGAAGATTTTGACTGAAAAATGAGCAAAATGAACAACATTCTTAGATGGGAAGTTATTGATTGTGCTAGGGGCTCACCTTTTTCAGGGAGAAGGTGAATGTATCTTAATTTATTCAATGTATAACTTTGTTGTAAAGAAAAACACCCTAGTTGACATTGTCCTTTTAAATTAAATATTGATAAGAGACTGTAGAGATGCTTGATAGGGAAAGGGGTGAATGGGCCAGACTGTCTTCAGTGCTCTCCTATCTATCACAGGGATTAGATGTTAAGAAACTACGTATTTCAGAAACTCTGCTATCAGGGTTTCAAATTCGAAACTGCCAATGAAAAGTGTTCCCTGCAAGATTTGAAAAATAAAAGACAAGCAGAAACCATTATTTCTGCTATAGCATTGGTGAGAATATGACAGCTTCAGTAGGCACCATAAAATTTTTTTTTGCAAGTAGCTTTGAACATCCTGTGGCAAATATGCACATAGGTACTACAGAGAGTTGAGTTCATCAGAAGTGATTTCTACTTTTTATAAATTGCTGAATGCTAGATATTAGTTTCTTTACCTTTATCTTCACTACTGCTGTGCCTCCAAAGTTTTGCAAGCCTCTAATTTTCTGATGTAAATTCTATCTGTTTTAAAAACTAGACTGCATTCTTGATTTATCCTATACTGAAATGTGTCCCTCAGAGATTCTGAAAATAGTAATTTTTCTCCTTTAGTTAAGGGAAAGGCATGCCATACTTATCTTTCTTACAAATACCGTCATGTTTAATATGCAGGGGAAAACATAGGAAGTAAAAAATCTTATAAGCACACTGCATTTTGCATTGTTTGATTAAAATTATGATTTCAAGATTTGGAAGTTTGGTCATTTGCCTGGTTATAAGGATCAAGGCTTAGGACAGAGATCACACCGGCACGTTACCTTGGCTGAGGTACGGTGAGACCAGATGCAGATCGAGAGGGAGAAACTGGGAAGACTTTGACAGTGTTGTCATACCTGTGGTTGCCTAAGGACAACCCAGGATGACACCTAGAAAAGCACAGGGCTGGTGACAGGCAGAGGGAAAGGGGGGGATGTGGACAAGAGCTTTCACTGTGGTTTTTCAGGAATGAAAGTGTGAGGCGAGGCAAGCAGGTTTATGATTTTTTTCTTTTTTTCCTTTTTATTGTATTTATTGGGGTGACACTGGTTAACAAGTGTTTATGATTTCTAATTTGGGGGCATAGGGCTGCCCCTAGTGTTCTGGTAGCTGGTCCTGGGGATTGGGCCAGCTCTATAGTGTCCTGGACTGTGAGAGAAAGGGGCCATATGACTTAATTGGCTTTTTAAGAGCAGAACTGTTCGGCCTCTAGTTAGAGCCTCAAAACTGGGTATACACATATGTATGGTTGTGTCTGTATGTGCATAAATACATGCCCACACTTGGTGCATTGTTTGAGTTGAGTGTTAAAAATCGTCATAGAGCTTTACATTATGCTGTGAGGAGCACTAGGCATAATTATCTGGCAAAGTGCTTTGTAATTTAATGACCACTAGGATTCTGTAATAATGAACGTTCATAATATATAAAAACCAGTTCCTGGGGTGCTAAAAATACACCCTAATTTCTTCCTGATACTTTCTGGATACCCATATCCTCTATCCTCATATTTCTAGAGGTAAATTTACAATCTCTAGAATACACTGTGCAGGGCACACAGATGAGGCACAGTAGAAGAAACAGTGAATTCGAAGGCATAGAGAATATCCAAAGTAAATTACAATAAACATAAAGAAATCACTCCAAGTATATCATAATCAAATTATAGAAAACTGTGGTAAGAGAAATTATTAAAAGCAGCTAGAGGAATAAAAATGTAAGATTGCCTACAGGATACCTGAGTTTAGACAACACTTGGGATATACTGATAACTAAAAGAAAAATCACTGAAATTCAAAGTTAACCATGTCCGATATTTTATATGGCAACCCTACCACTAACAAAAAAGATAAACCATATATTTAAAACATGGTAAGATCTTTACCTTAGATAGAAAGCTTTGAGTGGTGATCAGGTGCACTGGAGATGAGAATAAAAGAGAGCTCAGTGGGACAACCGAAATTATTCACTCTTGGGTAGTAAAGGCTTGAGACTCTGTTTTTTATTGTTGTTGGCTTTCACATATTTATTCATTGGCTACTGCTTATTTAATGTTACTGAACAGCTTAATAATGGGGGGGGGTGGATAGCACGGCCACGGGAGTTCCTATGGTATTGCTCCATCGCTATTCTCTAAGCAAGCCCTCCGTTTTCTTGACAGTGCACCTTTATTTTGTCGTCTTTATTCAGTGTCCTACCCTCTTTTTGGTCAGGTTTATTTCTGCATTTTTCCTATTGATACTTCAAAGACAAATCAAAAGTAATTTCTTCTGTAAAATTTTCCACGAGCTACACAAATCCATCACCATAAAAAGAGGAAAATGTAGACATTATCCAAGTTTTCCAATAACAGTCTTCGTATACGTCTAGTACAGCAATTGTCACATCATCACATCATTTCTACCTGGAGAGACTGAACTCCTGAATGACAGGAACAATATATTATTAATAGTATTGTTAGTTACTGTTTCCACAGGGCATAGATCATTGACTGACATGCGCTCAAAATGTGAGTTCAATAAAATTAAATGGCTAGGAATAAAAAATCCTTATGGTGGCCCATAGTTTACTGACATTGTGCTAACACTGATAAAGGGCAAATTCCGTTCTACTTCTGGTCAGCTGCCTCGCACAAAAGTATAACACAAATATCTGAAGGAATTGCTGCTGTGGCTGTTGAGGGGATTTATTACCAGGTTTAGCAAATGTGCTTGTACAGATCAATGGGCTGTTATGTTGACCTTTCACTGATTGTCTGCTTTGATTCAGGCACTTACAGTAAACTATGCTCTCAGCATTTCAACTTGGCTCTTCAACTCCTTTTTAAACGTGTTATGGCATCTTTGTCAATAGGCATTGCCAGAAAACCCAGTTGATGTTTTTGTTTTTACTTCTTTGCTTTTTCCTTAGTGATGAAAAAGTTTGTTTCAAAAATAGATCTAAAAATGTCTCTACAGAATATTATTGTTACTTACAGAAGATTTTTGTGTGGTGTGCAAATATAATTAGGTGTAATATGAAACTCACAATTCTGTCACTCTTGACTGTACTACAAAAGTGGAATAACAGCAAGCAGTATTGGAGCCGAATGCTGTTTAAACTTCTCAGAATTATCATATCGTTTGTACATATGTCTATGGAACATACTAACAAAATACAAACAAATAGTTCATTATCAAGGTAGTATATATAGAGAGAGATATATTTCTATATACATATTATATATATCTATATACACACACACATACTTTTGTTTATAGTTAACCAAACAATGTAGTGTGGTCACAGTTAGATACACCTTATGGGTGAGTGAGGATATTCACCTCCCATTGACAGTTTTGATCCTAGTAATTGAAAAAATATTGTAGTAAGAATAAATGCTAATATGTATTAAGGAGTTTCTGTCCACTAATTCTCTAAGTTTTTTTTTTTTTTTAAGAATAGTTTATTTACTTTGAGAGAAGAAGGGAGTGGGGAGAGAGAAACATTAATGCGAGAGCAAATATCAATCACATGCCCCCGCAACAGGGACTGAGCCAGCAACCAGGGCACGTGCCCTTAACCAGGAACTGAACTTGCAACCCTTAAGTGCATGGGATGGCACCCAACCTACTAAGACACAATGGCCAGGACTCTCCTAAGTTCTTTTTACACATTTTCTCATATAATTTGCACAACACTAAAAGCTTTTATAGCTAAAGAAACTGAAGCCTGGAAGAGTTAAATAACATAATGTGCCCACTGTTACAAGGGTTATAGGTGGGAAAACCAAGATTCGAGCGTCATTCCTGTTCTACGAAACTATGGTAAACTTCCTCTCCCGCATTCTGTTGTGTCTCATAACATCACTTAGAAAAGAGCTTATGACTGGAGGGAAAAAAAAAGTACGTTATAAACAAGAACCTAAAACTATAACAAACACTGAAGGATCAGCTGAAGGACAGATGTAAGAGAAGTCTAATGATGTCACAAATGGAAAGTTTTCAGATGAGGCAACGAGAGTTGTGTCATGGTAGATGACGGAAAGGAATGGATTCATTTATTGGGCAGCTATTTATTAAATGACTGTTATGTGCTTCCTAGTGTTCGAGCGTCTGCTAGTAGAGTGCTAAATTCCATAGCTAAAACTGCTCTTAGTTAAAATTCAAATGAAAAGGGATAAATAATAAGCAAGCAAACTATGTCAGCAAAGGATAAATATTATGGAGACAATAAAAAGTGAGTCATGGGGGATATGTACTAAGGAGCTGCTTGTTTAGGTGAGACCTCACAAAAGTGTTGATGTGGAGCTGAGACCTGAATGATAGGAATAAACAGTTTGGCATATGGCTGAGGGAAATGCTTTCTAGGAAGCGTGAAGGTGGATGGCAGTCATTCTAAGATGGAAAAGAGTGTGCTCCAGTGAAGGAAAGGCCACATTCATAATAGCAGGTCTTGGAGTAAAATGAAAATACGGAGCCCCTTGTTTAAAAGTATTAAGTCTGCCAAGACAGCAACAGCTGGTGATTCAACCAAACTGAAGCCTTTCTGAGCACAGAGCCCTGTGTGACTGAACAGGAAAACAACACTGGGCGTGATAAGGAGAGAAGGAAAAGAAGATATGGCTGGAGAAGTAGGAACCACATTATACTGAGCCCTGTGAGCCTTGGGAAGAGTTTGGATTTTCTCTAAGTGTGATGAGAAGACAGTAGAACATTTTATACAGGCAGTGATGAGTCTGATTTTTAATTAGAAAGGGACAGTCTAGCTACTGTGTAGAATGGAGCATAGGGAGAAATTAAGGAAACAATTGCTAGGCTGGGTCAGCAGGTATGGGTTTATAGAAAGACTGTAGGAGCAGGGACCAGTGTTAATAAGAGTCAAGTGTAAGAAGCTATCAACAAGGGAGATATAAAACTACACAGAGAGAGAAATTGAAGGAAGCAACTTTGCTGTATTTAGACAGTAGTGAGGGGAGGGCAGTAATGTTGGTCAATCTCCAAAAGATGATATATATTATAAATGTATTATAAATTATGTGTACTCTACGACTTCTAGATAGTACTAAAGTATACCATTTTCTTGACTGTGAACTGCCTATAGACTATTGATTCTCAAAGAAAGATTTTGTTGCTTTTTGCCAAAACCTTGTATTTGTTGGTAACTCATGGTTGCAAATGTTGATTCAGTGCCCCAGCAGCATGAATATTGTTAATTTGACATTAATTAGTAAGACAAGCATGAAACAACTCATGTGTACTTTGGAATTTTATTCATCAATGATTTAAGTGACTTCTAGGTTGCATCAGATGTTCATTGGTTAGATTTTTATAATTCAGATATTCATAAGTCACTGAAGTGATCCTTTCTTGGCTCTTGTATGCAATGCTCCTCCACCCCCCACCCCCACCCCCACCCCTTACAGTCTATGCCTGCTTAGTTGTCCTTTAAAAGAAGGCTGGAAAAAATGTAGTATGACTTAGGGATTGAAGTTCAAATCTTGTCGACGTTATTCAGAGCCCATGTGACTTACTACTCTAGGTCTCAGTCTCCTTATCTGCAAAATTTACAGTAGTGTGTAGATTAAATTAGAAAATCTGATAATTTTCATGTACTAGAATAATATGTCCTCATTATTTTGTGATAATCACAATGTGGTTATTGCAGATATGACACCTATTTCAATGTAATCTGAATTAATATTTTATTCATCACCTTCTTAAGCCCCAAAAATCAACACAACAGAGTCTTTGTAGTATTTACCAGTTTCCATGATGCAAATATTCCAGCGGAGTCCAGTTTAAATTTAACGTTATGATGCAAACCAGTGCAGAGTTAAGTAGAGACATACAGTAGTACATTTATGCAGTATCTTTATTATGGAGATATAATAGTAGAATATATATAAAATGATAAACTTTGGGTACTTATTATTTTGGTTGAGGTAACATTAATTCACATTACATAAATTTCAGGTATAAAAATTTGATATTTGTATACATTACATTGTGCTCACCACGAAAAGTCTAGTTTGTATCCATCCCCATATAATTGACCCTCTTTACCTATATTACCCTCTGCTAATCACCAATCTGCTGTCTGTTTTTGTCACATATGAGTGAAATCATATAGGATTTGTCCTTCTCTGTCTGTTGTTTTTCACTTAGCATAATATAATTTGCAACAACATGGATGGAACTTGAGGGTAAGATTTCATATTTTTAATGGCTGAATAGTATTCCATTTTGTGTGTATGTTTATGTGTTCCAAACCTGATTATCCATTCATCTATCAATGGGCACTTAGGTTGCTTTCATATCTTGACTATAGTAAATAATACTACAATGAACACAGAGGGGCATACATCTTTTTGAATTAGTGGGTAATGTGGTAGCTCTAGTCTTCGTTTGTTTTTCATATGGCTGTCTAGTTTATCGGCACTGTTTAAAGAAGAGACTTTCCTTCCTCCATTGTATGTTCTTTGTTCCTTTGTCATATTTAGTTATTCATATATGTATTAGTTTATTTCTGGGTTCTCACTTTTGTACCATCTCTCTGTGTTTGTTTTTCTGTTTGTACCATACTGTTGTAGTAATGTTTGACCCACAAGGACTGTGATCCCTCCAAAGGCTTTATTCTTTTTTTTTTCCCTCAGGATTGCTTTGGTTATTCAGGGTCTGGTGGTTCCTTGCAAATTTTAGGATTGTTTTTCTATTTTTGTGAAAAAATGCCATTGGGATTTTGATAGGGATTGCATTTAATATATAAATTGCTCTAGGTAATATGGACATTTTAACAATGTTAATTCTTCTAATCCATCAGCATGGGGTGTTTTCCCATTTCTTTCTTTCAACAATGTCTTACAGTTCTCAGTGTACAGGACTTTTACCTGCTTGTTTAAATTTATTCCTAGGTATTTTATTATTTTTATTTCTAATAGTTCATTCTTAGTGAACAGAAACACACAAATTTTTATAGTGATTTACTGCATTTATTTATTTCTAATAGTTTTTTAGTGGAATCTATGGGGTTTTTTTTTATATATATATAATTATATAAAATTATGTCACCTACAAATAGTGAAGTTTTACTTCTTCTTCTTGCCTGATGGTTCAGGCTAGGCTTTACAATACTTTGTTAAGTAAAAGCAGTGAAAGTGGACATCCTTGTCTCATTTTCAACCTTTCACAATGGAATATGATGTTAGCTGTCATATACAGCCTTTATTATGTTGTTACATTTTCTCTACACCCACTTTTTTTAGAGTTTTTTTTTTTTTTTTAATCATAAATCCATGTTAACTTTGTCAAACAGTTTAGGGCATCTACTGAGATGATCGTATAATTTTTTTTCTTTCCTTTTGTTAATGTGGTATATCACATTCATTGATTTGTGGATGTCAAACCATTCTTGTACCCCTGGAATAAATCCCACTAGATCATGATGTAGGATCCTCTTAAAGCCGTGGTTCTCAACCTTCCTAATGCCACGACCCTTTAATACAGTTCCTCATGTTGTGGTGACCCCCAACCATAAAATTATTTTCGTTGCTACTGTTATGAATTGCCATCGGCAATATGTGTTTTCTGATGGTCTTAGGCGACCCCTGTGAAAGGGTCGTTCGACCCCCAAAGGGGTTGTGACCCACAGGTTGAGAACCGCTGTTTTAAAGTATTGTTGAATTCAATTTGCTAATACTCTGTTGAGTATTTTTGCATCTATGTTTTTGAGGGCTAACAGCCTGTAACTTGTCTGTGGTTTTGCTGATGGAGTAATTCAGGCCTCCTAAATTGAGTTTGGAAGAGTTTGAGAGGGTTGGTATTCTTTAAATGTTTGGTAGAATTCACCAGTGAAGTACCCTTGTCCTGGACTTGTTTGTTGGTTAGAGTTTTTGATTACTGATTTAATCTCCTTAATAGTAATTGTTCTGTTAATTTTTTTTTCATGGTAACAGTCATGGAATTTATCCATCTCTTTTAAGGTGTCCGATTTGTTGTAGTTCTGGGGTATCAGTTTTAATGTATCCTCTTTCAGTTCTGATTTTTTTTTTTTTTTTGGTGAGTCTAGCTAAAGGTTTGTCAATTTTATCTTTTAAAAAAGTTCTTGTTTTCATTGATCTTTTCTATTGTTCCTATTTTATGTATTTCTTTTCTGATCTTTATTCTTTTACCAACATTTTTTCTTTTAATTTAATTAATTTATTTTTGTTACAGATGTTTCTCCTTTTTCCCCCCCATCCTTTTCTAACATTTCTAATATTTGGTTGTTTATTTTAGATTTTCTTGAGGTAGATATTTATTGCTATGAATTTTCCTTTTAGAATTGGTTTAGCTACATCATAAGTTTTAGTATGTTGTGTAGCATTCATCTCATGGTACTTAAATTTTTAAAGTATCTTCTTTGACCGATTGGTTGTAGAGTGGCATGTTGTTTAATTTCATGCCATTGTTGGAAAGAATCCTTGATATGATTTCAGTCTTCTTAATTTATTAGAACTTGTTTTGTGGCCTAACATGAAGAATGTTCCATGTGCACTTGAGAAGAAAATGTATTCTGTTTCTCTTTGATCAAATGTTTGGTATATATCTATTGTGTTTTTTAAGGTCAATGTTTCTTTATCCATTGGTGTAAATGGTATAGAAAAGTCCACTACTATTATTGTAATACTGTTTATTTTTCTTATTTCTGTTAATATTTATTTGATATACTTGTTCCAATTTTGTGTGCATAAATATTTACAAATGTTATATCATCTTACTGTACTGATCCCTTAATGACCTGCTTTGCCTCTTAGTCTCATATAAATATAGCTCTCCCAGCTTTGTTTTGTCTCTAATGAAATATCTTTTTCTATGCTATCACCTTCAGTCTGTATGTACCCTTACATCTGAAGTGAGTGTCTCATGGGTAGCAGATAGATGGATCTTATGTTTTTATCCATTCTGCCACTAGTCAGATTTATACTTTCATATGTTCACTTGTTATCATTAGTGCCCTATGTTTCAGCTGTAAGAAGTCCCTTTAACATTTAAGACCATTCCAGTGGAGATGAACTCCTTTAGCTTTCGTGGTCTAACATACTCTTTATCTCCCTTTCAATACTTTGAATAGATCATGTCATTCCCTTCTGGCCTGCAACATTTCTGCTGAAAGATGTATGAACGTTCCCTTATATGTAACAAGTTGGTTTTCTCTTGCTGCTTTAAGATTCTCTCATTGTCCTTACCTCTTGTCCCTTTAATTATAATGATACATTTTTTGTTTCTTTAACAAGTTTTATCTCAAGTTGACTTTCTCATATTAGTAACAACACTGCATTTTCTTTTGGCTATTATTTGCTTACTTTATCTTTTCCAACCTTTCACCCTGAGTCTGAAGTATGACTTTTGTATAGAGCATAGAGTTGGATAAGTTTCTGTACTTTTACACAATCTGCATTATGTAATTTTTATTGGAGTGTTTAGATCATTTATATTGAATATATTACTGATTAAGTTTTACATATTCCATTTGCTATGGTGTTTTCTATATGTTTTAAATTTCTCTATTCTTCCATTAATGCCTTCTTTTGTGTTAAATATTTTTAGTATTACATTTTAATTTTTCTGTTTCTATTATATATTTTTTTTAGTTATTTTCTTCATTGTTGCGTTAGAAGTTACAATTGACTTCAAACTATTTAATTGAAGTTAATACTGAGTAAATTGCAATAGTACACAAAAACTTATGCTCCAATATCAACTCTGTTCTTTTCCCCTTTTCTGTAATTTGATTATGATAAAAATTACATCTTCATACATTTTAGGCCACTAATAGTTTTTGGAGTTTTTTAGGCAATTGTGGTTTTATTGTTTTATGCATTTTTCTTTTACATCAGATAAATAATTGTTTAGTTATTGTTACTACTTTTTTGTAACCAAAAAAAAAAAAAAAAAACATTTTTGCAGTCTTATATTTACTATGTAATTATTTTTAGCAGTACTTTATGCTTCATTTCAGTCTGATGGACTTATTTATTATTTTTTGTAGGTTTTCTATTGACAAATTTGCTTGTTTATGTTGTAACTCTTTATTTTCCTTTTGAAGAATTGTCTTTGTTGACAGTCTTTCTTACTCAGAGAACTGTATGTTACCCAACTGCCTTCTGGCCTCTAAAGTTCCTGACAAGAAGGTAGTTATTAATATATTGAAGATACTTTGCATGTGATAAACCACTTCTCTCTTGCTTCTTTCAAGATCCTATCTTGGGTTTTTAACAGTTTGACTATGATGTATCTGACTGTGTGTTTCTTTACTTTTATAGTACTTTGAATTGGTTGAGCTTCTTTAATTGCCAAAGATTTTTTTTTTCCATCAAATGTGGGGCCACTAATTCTTCAAATATTTCTAGGCCTCTTACTTTCTCTTCTCATTCTGGGAAAGCTGATATGACTCATGGGTTTCTGAAGTTCTGCTTATTTTTCTGTTCCTCAGAAGGGTTCATCTCAATTGCCCTATCTTCACACTTACTGGTTCTTCTTTCAGTTGTGGCTCTCTAATGACTTTATTTTAATCTCCAGCTCCAGGATTTGTTTGTAATGTGTCTCTCTTTTTATTTGGTGTGACATCATCTTAAACTTCCCATAGTTATTTCAACATGATTCATTTAGTTCTTTGCTTATATTTATAGTAGATGATTTTTCCTTTATTGATCTTAGAGAGAGGAAGGGAGAGAGAACATCAATTGGCACCTCCTACATGCCCCCCACTGGGGGGGTCGACCCTTAACCACACCAGCTGGGATATAATAGATGATTTTTAAGTAAATTACTAATAGTTCCAAAATATTTTTTCCTTAGGAATAGCTTATTTTTACTGCCTTTTCCCCTAATGTATGTGGCATACTTCTCTGACTCTTTGTTCCTCTCATGTGCACTTTTAAACTGGACAGTTTAAAAATATAAAATGTGTAAATCAAACCAGCGCCAGGTTTGTTATTGCTGTTTGTTTAATGGCTTTCCTCAGATAATTCTGTCAAGTCTGTAATCTTTTCAATGTGTAGTGATAGAAGTTTCTTCTATTAGCTTAGTGATAAACAGGAAATTGAACAGAGAGGTCCTTACATGTCTTGAAGCCAAAAGTCTCCCACCCTTTCTACAGTGCTATGTATATGTTTTTAATGCTCCCCAGGCAGTTTACAACTCTGCTTTAATCTTACCTTTCTGGTGGTGCAGATCCTCTGGTCACACAGATGTGAGAAATTAGGATCTCTCCTGGGCATGTAGAAAAGTACTGAACATACCTGTGAAAATTTTCTATCATACATAGGAAGTTTGCAAAGCCCCATTGGATATCTCATTCTTCAGTTTATCTTTCTGTTATTTTTTTCCCCCAGCATCTTGTTAGGTCTAGTTTAGTTGAGGTAGCTGCAATGTTAAACAATTGCCATAGATTGTTTTCAAAATATGCCCCATATGGTTAGGGCTGTTCCACAGAGAGAGCTCAGGGTCCGATCAAATAAATCCAATTAGAGAATGAACCTTTGTGTGTTTTGCCAGATAGGTCAAGTAGTGACAATTCTCTAAGGATATGGCTTTCTCTATTTAATTTGGGTGATGACATCACTTGCAATAATCATTCACATATATAAATTACAAAGTTATCAAATATCCTCAGTAATTTAGATATTATTTTAAATAAAACTTTTTGAGGACAAGTAAATGTCCAATTTTCTGAACAATTTACTTCCTTGCAAAATTACCCCCAATAAGCCTAGAATAAAAAGGTTTTAAATTACCATCACCTAGAAATCTTTGAATTATATAATTCTAATCTGAACCCAAAAAAAACTTTCCTGAACAAATTTTTTTAGTCCTATTTTAGGTTATATTTTTTGTATACAGGGTGGGACAAAAGTAGGTTTACAGTTGTTCATATGGAAAAATAATACAATACATAGTAACACAAGAATAAACTTTTGTGTACTCACAATTGTAAACCTACTTTTGCCCCACCCTGTACAATCACTAACAACATTCCCACAACCCTCCAAAATGTCCCAGAACTAAATAAATTAATATCTACTATTTTGTGAACACATAGTTTGTGTCAAACACAGTTCTAAATTCTTGGTACATATAATAATTTAACATGAGAACCCTGGGATAATTACTCAGAGATGTTAAACAGCTTGGCAGATATTTCTGAGCTACTGAGGGTTAGACTCATTATTAACCTCTATGCTATTACGCATGCAGATAAAATATGCCCAAAGAGATTATGTCCAGTGAACAGCATTATTATCACATCCATTTTCCATAGCAAAATTATAATCACTGCTCTCAAGTGAATGGAATAACCCAAATGAGTGACAAGCCTACAGGAGACAAATCCCCAGGTTTGACTCAAACTCATAGGGGTAAGTAGCTGCAGGCACATCATGCTCCAGAGTCTACAGTAAGTCATCCACATTAGAAATACATCCCAGGAGAGAAAGTTTTAAGTTGGAAGACATTGTTGTATTTTACATATGAGTAACTGGTCAGGGTATTACTTTCTCAGCTACATGTATTGTATATGATGCAATTGATTGTTGTATTCTTAATAGAAGCACACTTTGAGAATGTTAGCAAAACATGAATGAAATTCTCACCTGATTATATTGTATTCACAGAAATTCCACAATAACTGTCGAGGGAAAACACAAGTTTGTCAACAAATGCTTAAGGTAAACACTTTTCTTCAATGTTCTGTGTCCCCTAGTGTAGTCAAACCAGAGGGGAGCAATTAAAGCTATACCTGAAAAGGAGTGGCATGTTTTTCACACTCTGCTGGGGTTAAAGTTTTCTACATGCTGTGTTCCAAGGGGATACAAGCTGTCTGAATGAGAAGGCTTTAGGACATGTTCCCTATGCACTCATTCCTGCATTTTGCATTATTTGAATCATATTTGCTAGTCTGGGAAAACCTCTCTCCAAAGCCTCCGAATCATAAATGTGCTACGTGATTTTCTAAAACACACTGCAATGTGATTCATACACCCAAGGGCAAGATAGGGTATTACATCAATGTCAGGCTTTGTGTTTTTTCATCAGGTTTGATTCTGCAATAGGACTATTTAGCTTAAAGATATTTTTGTACTTTGTAGAGTAACTTTGAAACTGATAAGTAAAGGAGGTCAAGGAGGTATTACAGATTGTAGTTGTATGTTTATGTGAACATATTGTGTATGTCTGTGGACAGAACAAGAAATGAAGAAAATTTGTATTAAAAGAAGCCTTCTATTACTTTTTACATTATAGATACTCTTATGGTATAGCATATATAACATTTGTAAGGAATGACCTAACTAGCCTATAAACTATAAATGTATAATCTCTCTTGTTTGTTCTTATATTTCTAGCATATAGCACAATGTATGGAGCATAATACATAATGAATGAAATAACACACAAGCAATTTAAAATTTGTGTTTATAATAGGCATGAAACAAATATTCCCAATTTATAGATGAGTTAATGGAGTCTCTTTTGCTGTTAACTCTGTATCCTGCTAGAAGTAGCAGATCTGTGTCTAAATGAGCTCTCATATGTTAAATGAAATAGTAATCACCCAGACTGATTTGCAGGAAGTTAATCTTTCTGGACATGGTTAATCATATATTTCAAAGATGATAGACCCTTTCTTACACTTATATTCATGACTTTTCAGACCAAACAGATGATATCCTTGGCATTGAGGTAGTACCTACCCAGATTAGTAATCCATTAATATTTTTACACCTTTAACATTGCTAATACTTTATCTCCCACAAGATACCCTTACTTTTGTGTTTTGGCATCCCACGGGCCAATTCAGAGTATACTTCACCATATAACCTTTCTACCAGTATCTATAATATTTAGTATATATCTGTAATTCAGTTTTGATCAATTAACCAAATATATTCTTTTCTTTAATGTTTTGACTCCTGTGATGGTTATTTGTCAACTTGGTGAGGCCACAGTACCCAGATATTTGGTCTAACAATTAAATTAGTAGACTTTGAGTCAAGTGTGTGACCTTCCAATCAGTTGAAGCCTTAACAGAAAAATGACTGACCTCACTGGAAGAAGATATTCTGCCAGCAGATGCCAGCTCTTCTCTGAGCCACGCTACCCTGCAGATTTTAGATTTACCAGCCTCAACAATCACATGGGCCAATTCTTTACAATAAGTTTCTGTCACATCCTATTGTTTCTATGGAGAAACCTGACTTACTACACTTCTGTGAATTCCTTCAGGATTCTTCTCCCTTAAATATTTACAGCGAACTCTCAAATAAAGGGCACCAGCACAGCAAATAATAATCACTAAGGACACATTTTCTGAGTGAACATTATGTGTACATTCACTCCATTGTTGTGTCTAACTTAGGACCAGGAAGTAACTTTGGTACCAGGAGAATAGGATTCAACCCTTAGGAAAGAACACAAAGTTTATCCCTCGCAATTAAAGTGATATTATTATGCCATTATTAAAGATACATAACTAATTCAAAATAATTTCCATTTAAATTGGAATAAGTTTTCTGATGGCTATTTTGGTTGTGAAATAATTTCTATTAGTGCTGTCAGTGTTCGTGATAAGGCAAAGTTAGATAGCGGTGTTGTACTAGAATATAAGAAAGGAAATGAATGCTAAATTTAGCTCTTGTATTCCTTTCACAGAAAGTGTCTTTCAATTATAAATTCAAACATAAAAATTTACAAGACTTGATAAATTAGAAGTAAATTGCATTGTCACTAAGGTAATAGGCAAAGTCTTAATATGCTAGATATACAAATAAAGTAAAAAAATTCTTTGGTATCAAATAAAGTTTAACCATCACTCCTTAAAGCTTTTATACAACAATTAGATTATCTCAGAAATCTTAATGACTGTAGTTTGAAAGCAAGAAACCTTTAAGCAACTTTACAACATCACCCTTTGGCTGTCTCCTCTATTTCATGATATAAAAGGACTCATTTTTTCGGGAACAACATAGTTCTTAAAGTTAGAAAAAAGGCTACTTTCTCAACTGATCTTATTGTATACATCTAGTGGATTTTCTCAATGCCAAGTCTGCCATAGACACACACAGGACTTGTGTTCAATGCATGCTGATAAATATTTACCAACTGGGTCTCAAAACAAATCCCAATTTGTAGTGTCCCAACTACTTTGATGAAATACTCCATCGTGGGTGATTTCTACTGGCATGTGGTCACTGAATTTGGAATGAGAAGGGTACAATCAGCTGGTTTCAGGACACCATTGCCCACGGGTCCTCAGAGCTCCTATGTAAATTATGTAATTAGTTGGGCTACCCCTAGCTTTGTTTAATCATTCACAAACATACCATTTTGGCAGTTCTATTTACTTCTTTCAGGCTTTATTTTGTAGATGTAATGTTATGACACATGTTAACATTCCCAATTCTGATGAGTCTCTAGCAGATTTAAGCATTAAATATGATAATAGCAACAACATAACAGCATAATTACATAACACTTTACATTTTATAAAGCCCTACGCATAGATTATCTCATTTAAATCTTAATTTCCCTTTAAATTATGTTATTCTCACATTGTATAAGCAAAATTAGGCTTGTCAAAGTGTTTGACTCTGATGACAGGATGAGAATGGACAGGGTCTCATGAAACCAAAAGAGATAAATAACAAAAGTATAAGTAGTCAGGGAATACTGCTGATAAGCAGGTCTGAGTTTCCAAATTTAGTATAACACCGGACAAGTAAAATATTGCACATTTCCCGCTAGATGCAACAAAGTATGAGGCTGCTAATATTTGGAAATTCATTCCCAAAAAGCATGTTCACCCATAGCGTTTAGAGAGAAGGGCAATACCTAAATACCAGGCATTATGTTTGTGCTCTTGTATGAATGGCTTATATAATTTCTGCAGTACTATAAGTTATACCTTGTCTTTCTACCTATCAAATGGAAAAAATGAGTCAGAGAGGATGAGTAGCCTGCTCACAGAAACAAGCCTAGCAATAACGGAATCATACCTAAATTTGTATAATTTCACATTCTATGAGGCCCTTTTTCAATGTACTTTGGAGGGGTTCTTTCTCTTAAAAATAGAAATGTTTTATCAGTTTAGAAGTCAGTAAGCAAGAGATACTTCTTCATCTCAGGAAAAAATCAGCCTTGGCCCAAGTACTTATAGTCACTATGTAGAAGGGGACACCAAGGAATCACTAGGAAATTAACTGAATCTCTCTATTTGAACTTACACCTGTAAGTCCAAATCACTGAATTCCTTCTGCAGATTTTTCTGTACATGCTTTTTTTGGTCTTTCATGCTCATAACAATACAGATTCACGAAGCATAACCAAAGAAGAGATTCAAATACTATATCATGAACTTAAGAAGAATTTATTCTGTCCACCTTGAGTTAATTTTAAATACTGTAATCTTGTAAAATAGAACATGGTGAATCAGTTTTGTGAAACGTTTAAAACTCAGCATTCAACACATAAACTAGAATATACTGTAACAAAGGACGCATCAAAAAAGATAGGTTACCCACGAAGAAGCAGGCACAACCAAACTGAGAATCTTTGACCTCATTCAAGTGCTAAGCAAGACATAGGGTGGAGGACCGGACATGATGGCAGGACTGGGTGCATCATGCTACTTTATCAACTATCTTGTCAAGGCTCTGCATGCAAAGAGAGGACATGATATCCCAAAATCAGGTATCTCTGAATGCCTTAAAGTCACTAAATGGAGGACTCCTCTTATCAATATTGCTGTTTTTACTAGAGATTCTGGAACTATTTGACCTACAATAGGTTAAAATATGTATTTATTTCACAAAACAAAGACTGAGTTTTAAAAAGTATATTCTATCAGTTACAGTTTGCTGGGAATCATATTGAAACAATGGACATTTCTTTCAGTAATAGTAATAAGATTAAAATGATTATAAAATTTATCAAATAGCTATGCTTATCTTAAATTGGATAATATAGACTTGTAGATACACAAACCAAAAAGATTATGATACAAAAATAGTATAGAAAAAAACAACAACTTTGTTTTGGAATAAGAAAGTCTTTCAGGATATGGTGTCAAGATTTTTTGGAGAAAACACTGGATTCTGCAAATGCCATTTTGACTAATGAGTTGCAAACAGAGATTCTAATAAATATCTAAGTGTTGAGTTTTATGTCATCTTTAGTATTGCCACTAATTGATAATAGGAATGTTTACATTTTTACTTCTTACTCATTTTAAAGCTTATCAAAGAGCATTGAAGAAAACTTAGACATTTCAAGGAAAGAGAAGTATTAAAATAATCAATGATCATACCACCAGAGACCTTTCTGTTCGATTTTGGTATCTCTCAGTTTATATATCTTTGTATGAGATCATTGAAAATCAGAATACAATGTTTGAAATCTGCCTTTCCCCTCAGGAATATTTCTTTCAAATGTACATTTCTGAATCACAATTATCAATGTCTATGTAACTCATAGACACAGTAATGTGTTTTACCCTCCTGCTATTCTTGGATCTTTCAGTCATTTTCAGTGTTCTGTAAGCATGCCTATATAGTAGTTATGTTCCTGTATATCTTTGTGAATTTATGTATCATTTCTTTAGCATAGCATCTAAGAATTAGAATTAGTAAAGAAAATAAATGGACACCTTAAAAGATTTTGATGCATATTATTAAATTCTCTCCTTGAAAGGTTGTACCAACTGTTGAAAACAGGATCAAATGGAGTCACTTATACTATGAATGACCCATGTCACCAAACTGAGACTTAATTAATTTTGATTTCTCTAAAAATAAACATTTGAACCACCTGATCAGCACTCCTTAGGTAATCTGTGTGATGAACCCCTGCCATCCCCTAAAGCAGCGATCTCAACCTGTGGGTCGTGACCCCTTTGGAGGTTGAACGACCCTTTCACAGGGGTCGCCTAAGACCATCGGAAAACACATATTTCCGATGGTCTTAGGAACCGAGACACCACTTCTCTATCAGTCTCCAGGCAGGTCCACCCACATACAACATGAGGAACTGTATTAGAGGGTCGCGGCATTAGGAAGGTTGAGAACCACTGCTAAAGGAAAGGAAGTTTGCAATAACCAACCTGCTTTCTGTCTATTAGAACTTCCTTGTACCTGGCTCCCTTCTGGCTAGAAAACTATCATTTTGTACATTCCTTTCTACCTGCTCCATCAGATGCTGCCCAATTCAAATCAAGTTTTGCTCAAATAAACTCTTAAACAGAGACATTAAAACTTGGTTTATCTTTTAAAAGAAGGAGAGACCCTGGTGGCCCCAGGAGCAACCGGGTGAAAGTGCCTGTTGAGCCCCTTAAGCTCGCTGCTTCTCCAGGTCATGGGTAAATTCGTCTTGGATTCCAGCTTGGAGCTTTCAGACTTTATTGGAAGTATCTCTCTGGACTGGGTCCAGTGTGAAGCCTCAGGTGAATAAAATGTCTGTGGCTGAACAAGTTGATTAACCTTACCAAAGATAATCTTGAAATACAGTGGAGATCTTCAAACCTAGATAAGCGTATCCATTTATGAAAGTGTCACAGAGGAAAAAATATGTTTCCACTGCTGACAGGGATGCCCCCCTGGTTCCGGAGCATGCAGACAGAACCCTGGGAGAACTGTTAAAACCCAGCAAACGGTGATACTTCTTACCAAACTCTCTATCTGTAGTGCTTGGTCTAGAGGGGAAGGTACAATTCCCTTTCTTTTCAAATTCAAACTGGTAGGCCAAAAAAACAAAGTGGGAATTATTATAGATATTTAAATTGTTACTCATGAATGTTTTGAGAGGGCACCCATTGGTTGTTGATCCTTTCTAAGGGAAAGCCATTGCCTTCTGGTTTGTCTTGTGCCCTGACAAACTTCAGATGGACCCCCCCAAATTTTTCTGGACAGAAATGTAGATTGCACCCTATTTGTGCCTAGGGTCCTACCCACTACTGCTAGCTATCAAGGAAAAAGTCTATTTTAAATTATCGTGAAGTGGCTCCAGGTCTTGGGAGGTTAGTTTCTTTTGCACCCTCTTTGGGACGCCTCCTGCATGGTTTAATAATGTCAGGAATATTTACTGTTTTCCCCACTGAAACCTGACAAGGTATTTGAAAGAATTTTTCTCCTCTAAGCTAAAATAAAACTGTGTACCCAGACAGAAAGACATACATTCTAAAGCCTTTTGTGGAGGATTTTCTAAAACTTTTCAGAGTCATACAGCTCTAGATCTAGAGATAGGAATCCTTTGATTTTTATCTTAGTTGAATATTTCGCTGATATAAAGAAGCAAATTGAGGAAAATTGGTTGGATAGGCAGTTCAGCCCTTGATATCATTGAAGCTGCAATCCAATCCTCCACGGAATTAAAAGCAACATTATAAGGTATAAAAATGTCAAAGCACTATTTGTATCTGAAACTAACATAAATAACTACACTTAAGTAAAAAATAAAAGCAACTGTCCTTATCTTACAAATTTGCAAAACCAGAAATGCAGTTCTAGAAACAAAGTCCATGTACCTGTACCACCCAGAAACCTCTCCTAGTCATCTCCAAATGCTTGTGACGTTGTAAGAGATCCTGCTCTTAAGAAATGGTAGGAACAAGCCAATCAGAGAAAGACAAATATCACAGGATCGCCCTTATTTGTGGAATATACTGAACAAAACAAAATAGACCCTGGGACAGACTGACAAACCTCAGAAGAGGGGGTGGGGGGAAGAGATAAACCACAGAATTTATATGCATGTATTATAATATGTGTAACCAATGGACATAGACAACAATGCTGGGGACAGGGGATTAGGAGGAGGGTGTCAGTGGGGGGAAAAGGAGAAACATCTGTAATAAAAATAATTGAGAAAAGAAATTAAAGGAAAATCATAAATAGTAACTACTTTGGACTTCTGATAAGAGACAAATATACCCCAAAACACATAGAAAACTTTCATTCTTTCTCTATCCCTTGACGATATAAATCTTACCATGCCTTTGAAATGTAAACACCGCAGGAGGTAAGAAAACACTGCCCATAATCACAGGAGATGGAGGTAAATCAAAAGGAGGAAAGAGACTTTAAGACACAGATTTTTATAAAGGCACCCTTGCTGACAATCTAGTCCACAGCCTTTATAAAGTCACATTGTCCTCCCTTAATAATGTCAATAGGTTCTTAGAACTGCAGCAAAATGATGCATAATGATTATAATTTTACCACAGCCTAATCGATATCAACAAGAGTTAAATCCCTGGGGCATTTCATTAATGTTATAACAAAATGATGTTAAACGAAACAACATTATTCAAGGACCTGCTATATGTGCCAAGAACAAATACAAACCTTAAAAGTTTCAAGTTTCCTTCACAAATGTTAGTGAAAAGCTTGAGCCATCTGTCACTTGATCAAGTAACCTTAACTTATCCATCTGCCAGAAACACAATTTGATCCAACCGTTCTTTTATAAACTAGTGAGTTTTGCATTATTGTACCTCTTTCATGGCTAAAATTTTAAAATGAAAGCTACAAAACCTCTGTTTGTATCTGTCTGTATGTTTGTGTATACTGTATATGAACAAAATAAACCGACAAACAAAATAGGTCCAGAGACATGGAAGCAGGACACAGACTAATGGATGTCAGAGGGGAGGGGAGGTGTGCAGAGAATAACCAAAGAGTTTATATGCTTATATGTATATTCCAAGTACACAGACAATAGTGTGGTGAAGGCATGGGGTGGGAGAGGAACCAGCTGGGGGACATCTGCAATACCCACAATAAATAAAATTTTTTAAAAGGGTCATATATGTTCTACTTCTGAATGATATTGCCAAAATTAATTTGTAAAGAGCTCTATTTAATTCACTTAAAGACAATCATTTATATACCCTCAGATATATAGACTACTGAAAACACACTATAATGTCAACAGTGTACTTATGTAAAACTAAAACAATTTTCTTTCATCTCCTAAAAGGACAAAGTATTCCTGGACTATTGGTCTGCTCTTGATAAGAGATTATAAATGCATTTGTTTATTTATTTTACCTTTAATCTACCTCGAAAGCAAAGATTTTGTGTCTTACCAAATGTTTTTCAAGGTCACATGATATAGTATAATCTTCAGTAAATAAAAGCTAGTTTAAGTTTAAACAAAGCTAGAATTAAATATGATACTTTTATTCCACCTAGGTTTACTAAAAGTCGAATAAGCTCATGTTATCTCTATTACAAATTGTAACTTCAAATGATGGTTAGTTATTCAGTGTCTCATGAAATTTTATGACTAAACATAATTGTTAATAGCAAGTAAATTAAATAGATGTAAAAGTTTATAAATAAGATTTGCAACAATAATTATGCTTTATGGTAGGTCTACCAAAGAATAGTTTCCAGAATCTTTTTGGTAACTTGAAACATTAGAGTTGTATTGAGATAAGTTAAATGATGGATATTCATTGAATATCTAGGTCATTTTCAAATAAGATAAAATACTGAAACATTAATTACTGAACACAGGTTTCTTCACCTTTAGCTTTCATTTACAGAAGAACTGAAAATATTTGGAACTATTTGTAAACATACTTTTTACCACATTGGAAAACTTACTATTAGGAAGAATATGCTTCTAGAAATTATGAAATGTATTTATAAATTGACTAGTCCATAACTGCTTCTTAGTTCTACTGGGAGTTAACGTTTCTAAGGGTTAAGAATACTAATTAACATATGTAATTATACTAGTAGAAATAATAAAGATTTAAAAAATACAATATAATATCAATAGTGTACTCATGTAAAACAAACTTTTTCTGGACTATTGGTCTGCTCTTGATAAGAGTTTTTTGTTTTCTCTTTATTCTACCTGGAAAACAAAGATTTTGTGTATTACCAAAATAACTGACTGTGCTTCATGTTGCCTTTATTAGATTTTTGATTACTTAGGAAAGTGTAGCCTTTTCTATATTAAGAGAGCTAAGTTTTATTTACAACTATGTAACATTCTGTACTTGCTTTAACATTTTATATTGTCACTTTTGTTACATAGTTATTTCATAATGATCTATGATCCTATTTAGTTAAATGTTTAAGCCTTTTGATGTTTTGATAAATGTCCCAGAATCAAATTCTAAATTAAATTTTTTTGACCTTGAACTAATTTTCCAAAGGGTCCCTGGAACATATCAAAGGATTTATTCTTTCTTCTTATAAAACGATATTAAATTTATATACATTTAACATGTTAAATTACATGGAAAGTTTTAACAAATAAGAGGTAATGTTAAAATTTCTTAGTTTACATTTGTATGGATGTATGCTGTTAATATGTAGTCTAGAAATCTATGTCCCGTAATAATTAGTCATAATTCTAGTTATCTTAAAATGTTACGTGTCCCAGAATTAACCAAATTTCCTTGGCAATTCCATCATAATGAACTCTCATTAATATTAAAGATTTTTAAATATCCATAGTTACTTTGGTTTCAAGGTCACATCCTGGCAGTCAAAGTAGAAGGATATGGACAGAGAAGATAGATACTTTGTGGGAATATCATCTCCATGATGTCTGAAACTTGTCTTGAGCTCTTACAAAGGAAATATCTACAGGCTTGAAGTTTTTTGTATAATCACTCTCAAGCAGTTTCAGTTGAGGACCCAATGTACTCTTTCTACTTATAGTTTGCTGGAGATCCAAAATGGCAGAAGAGTAGGTGGAAGATACATTCACCTCCTTTCTGGACCAAATCAGAATTACAAGAAAATTATACAACAGTCACCTGAATAACCAACCAAGGATATACAGGAGAGGTCACCTGAAGACTGATAGAAAGGGCAGGGACATGACAAGGGCTGGCCCCACACCCACGTGCATTGATTGAGAATCTGGAGAGAGATCTCAACTGCAAAGGCCCCACCTGAGAAGAAAGAGGTTTCACCCATACCGGGCTCCCCAGCCCAGAGCACCAGTTCTGGGAAGAAGAGCTCACATAACATCTGGCTGTGAAAATCAGTGGGGATTTTATCCACCAGGGTGAGACAAGATATTGTTAGAAACCCAGGTGCCCTCTCAATGGACCAGCACACAGAATCTCATTGGCAGCCACTCACCCTGGGCTCCAGCAGAAGGATAGCATCTCAGAGCAAACTGAAGTCAAACAGGAAGACAGCTAGAGGGACACCCACTAATGTCCCTGTGCTGAGTCCCTCTCCCATAGCAGCCACAGATGCCATCCTTCCCAAGTTGAGCACTCCCCTCCCCTCTATATGGCATCAGCATGGGGAGATACACCCTCCCAACTCCCCATGGATAAATAAGCTAGCTGCCAGCCTGGGCTCGTGGTACAGTCTGTCTGGAAAGGCTATGGAGGATGTCTGGGCACACTCAGGGGATGTCAGAGACACGCAGGGAGAGACTGAGTTGTGTAGCTCCAGGGCAAGGGCCATTTTTCCCCTGTGCACCTGACTGGCAGTACCATTCCTGTGCAGAGTCATCCCTTCACAAAGTCAAATCGATCTGTTTTAGCCTGATGAACTCTACTGACCTCACCTTGATGACTCCTGGAGACCCTTCCCCATTGCAAAGGTCCGCACTCCCCAGGAGGGTTGTGAGTAGCCTCAGACCCAGCACTAGTGCCAAGTTTGAATCTGTATTAACCTGGTGAACACCACTTGCCCCTACCTGGTAACTCACTGAGAACCTACCTCACACAACTTGCTTACTGCCAGAGGTCCTTTTGGTGACTGAGCCTAACAGGCAGCCAGCAGGAAAAAGCAGATCTTGGGCCTTTAGCTGACCTGCCCAACTTGGTACTGGTGGAAGCTGGCCTCAGTACATAGCTTGGCACTTCCCACACACACCCTGGTCAAGCAGAGGCAGCCACCAACCATGGATAACTTTATAACTCCTAACAGGTAGCCCAAGACCAGTCTCAAGCAGCACCTGACATTGACCTGCACCAGAGTTCCTCCCAAGAGGCCCCAGAACCAACACATCTGGTGGCTGGTTTCAGACCACATTAGAGTATGACCTAATTACCTCCACAAATGGCACACCCAAAAGGAGATGGTGGCAGACACCAAACGCTGCTGGGGCAAATACCACTTCATAGGGTCAGTCCCCACACAGCAGGCCATACACTGTGGTCAAGATCAAATCCCATGGTCAGCCAACCTGAAGGTAAACCCCACCTGGATGGGCCAACAGCAATCAAGACTCAAGTACAGCAGGAGGGCTAACATGCCAACACAAGGGACATTTCTGGAGCACCCCACTCAGATGATTAGGGAGACTGTGTCACTGGGTCCTACAGGACACCTACTACATAAGGCCACCACACCGAGACTGGGAGACAGGACAATTCCACATAATACACAGAAACACATGCAAAGAGTCAGCCAAAATGTGGAAACAAAGAAACACTCTCCAAATGGAAAAAACAAAAAACAAAAACCAGGAGAAATCCTCAGAAAAAAAGAACTAAATGAATTAGAAGCAAGCAATGTGCCAGATACAGAGCACAAAACAATGGTTATAAAATATTCAAGAAAGGCGGGCAAAAGGGGAGGAAATGGAGACATCTGTAATAGTGTCAACAATAAAAATAAAGATAGCCCAGCCGGTGTGGCTCAGTGGTTGAACATTGACCTATGCATCAAGAGGTCACCAGTTTAATTCCTGGTCCAGGCACATGCCCAGGTCATGGGCCTAATCTCCAGTGTGGGGCATGCAGGAGGCGACCAATCGATGTTCTCTCTCATCGATGTTTCTATCTCTCTCTCCCTCTCTCTTCCTCTTGCTCTAAAAATCAATAAAGGCAAAAATATTTTAAATAAATAAAGAAAAAATAAACAAAATATTAAAAATGTTCAAGGAACTTAAGGGAAAAATGCATGAACTCAGTGAGCACTTCAACAAAGAAGAATAAATAGTAAACAATTCAGAAATTGGCTACATTTTTATACACCAATAATGAACTATCAGAAAGAGAAACCGAGAAAATCCAATTTACAATTGCATAAAAAAAAATACATACCTAGAAATAACTTGACAAAGGAGGTAAAAGACCTGTACTAAGAAAATAATAAGATATTGAAGAAAGAAACTGAAGAAGATACAAATAAATGGAAGCATATACCTTGCTAATGGATGAATATCATTAAAATGTCCATACTACCCAAAGCAATCTATAGATTCAACACAATTCTTCAAAATACAAATGATGTATTTCACAGAACTAGAACAAATAATCCAAAAATGTATATAAAACAACAAAATATCCCGAATATCCACAGCAATCTAGAGTAAGAACAAAAAAGTGGGAGGTATCACACTACTTGATATCAAACTACATTACAAGGCTATAATAATCAAAACAGTCTGGTACTAGCATAGAAATAGATCAACAGAACAGACTAGAGAGCCTAGATAAACCCATGCCAAGTGGTCAATTAATCCATGACAAAGAAGGCAAAAACATACAATGCAGTAAAGACAGACTATTCAATCAATGGTGTTGAGAAAAATTGGACAGATACATGCAAAAAAAAAAAAAAGAAATCACACTAGATCACCTTATTATACCATATACCAAAATAAACTCAAAATGGATTAAAGATTTTAATGTAGTACTCAAAACTATAAAACAAGATGGAAACACAGGATGTAAAATCTCTGACATTTCTCTTAGCAATATTATTTCTGATATGTCTGCTCAGGCAAGAGGAACAAAAGAAAAAAAATAAACATATGGGACTCATCAAACTAAAAAGATTTTGTACAGCAACAGAAGCCATCAACAAAATGAAAAGACAACCCACTGAATGTGAGAATATATTTTCCAATGATAAATATTCTCCAATGATAAATCTGATAAGGGGTTACTATCTAAAATTTAGGAAGGGGGGGTGGGAAGAGAGTAACCAAAGAGCTTATATGCATATATGCATAACCCATGGACACAGACAATAGTGTGGTGAAGTCAGGAGGCAGAAGCAGGGTAGAGGGGTTCAATGGGGGATAAAAGGGGAACATTTGTAATACTTTAAAACAAAGATAATTTTTCTTGATATCCATTGATTCTTCACTATGGCAGCCTGATCTTAGCTATGTAAACAACTTTCAACAAAGTGGGAAGCAGCACGTATTTAGAGCAGGGAATATCAGTACTCTCTCCAACAACAGTAACCATGACAATAGAAGCAATTTTTTTTTTTAAAGTCAATCACTTGTAAAAAAAAACAAAAAAACACCACCACAAAAGCAATCCAATTAAAAAATAGGAAGAGAGCCTGAATAGACATTTCTCCAAAGAGGACATACAGATGACCCATAGACAAATGAAAAGATTCTCAACATCACTAATCATCAGAGAAATGCAAATTAAAAACCACAATGAGCTACCACCTCATACCTGTCAGAATGGTTATCATCAATGAATCAACAAACAATACATGTTGGCAAGATGTAGAGTAAAGGGAACTCACACATGTACTGTTGGTGGGAATGCAGATTGGTGCTAGCACTACGGAAAATTCCTCAAAAGAGTAAGAATAGAACTGCCTTGCCCTGGCCAGTGTTGCTCAGTGGTTAGAGCATTAGCCTACGCACCAAAGGGTCATGGGTTTGATTCCTGGTCAAGGGCACGTACCTGGGTTGCAAGTTTGATTCCTGGCCCTGCTTGGGGTGCATGCGGGAGGCAAACATCTATTTATCTCTGTCACATTGATGTTTCTCTTTCTCTCCTCCCTCCCACTCTCTCTAAAAATATCAATGGATAAAATATCCTCAAGTGAGGATTAACAACAACAACAAATAGAACTGCCTTATGACCCTGCGATTCCACTTCTGGGTATATATTCAAAGAAACTCAAAACACTAATTCAAAAGAATATCCGCACCCCATGTTCACTGCAGCGTTATTTACAATAGCCAAGCTATGGAAGCAGCCCAATTTCCCATCAATGGATGAGTGAATAAAGAAGATGTGATACATAAATACAATGGAATATTACTCAGCCATTAAACATAATAAAATTTTACCATTTGTAACAGCACAGATGGACCTAGAGGGTATTATGCTAAGTGAAATAAGTCAAAGACAGATACCCTATAATTTCACTTATATGTGGAATCTAAAGAACAATGTAAATGAACAAACAAAATAGAAATAGACTTATAGAAACAGAGAACAGACTGATGGTTGCCAGAGGGGAGGGTGAGTGAAAAAGGTGAAGGGAATAAGAACTAAAGATTGGTAGTTACAAAATAGTCACAGGGACGTAAAGTGCAGCATAGGAAATATAGTCAATAATATTGTGATCACTATGTTGGTGTGCTAAGTTGGGTACTGGAAATATCAGGGGGAACTCCTTGGAAAGTATATGATTGTCTAACCACTGTGCTGGACACCTGAAACTAATACAAAGTAATTTTGAATGTAAACTGTAATTGAAAAATAAAATTTAAATTTAATTAAAAAGTCTTGTTATTTACAAATAGTTAATGTTTTACTCTGATCCTTTTGCAGAAGTACTTCATCTTCAGAAACATTGGTGGAAAGAACACTGACAAGTTCTGCAGAATACAGGTTTCTGGGAACTATAAGATGAAACTGAACTAGGTAAGTGGAAAAACTGAATTCTGGGAGAACAAGCATTAATAACATAGGATTGAATAAATTGTTGAAGATGATTATAATTTTTAAAATAATTTTCATTTGAAACATAGATGGTTTCTTAATGTTTTGTTTTAACCAGACTTAAGGAGATGATTTTTTTCCCTTTTCTCTTAAGCTATCTATGACTTACAGTAGTTTCGTAAAGTATACCTTTGTAAACAATTTAAACATTTACCTTTTCTCTCTACCATATCCCTCCAGAATTCAGAAATTTATTAATTATTCTTATTTTCATGGCAAGATCATTATTTGTAAAAGTTTAATAAAAAAATCTGTTCTCCTTAAACACAATTGGAAACATCAGTTATATTACTCAGGCTTTGACTGTGATGTCAGATTTGAGAATGTGCATAGAGTCAGATATGACCAGATAGCTTTAAGGAACTGAGGTTGACTTCATGGAGTCAATAAAAGCCCCTTGGAGAAAAAGAGAGTACTATTTGCTTATAGGGTTCCTGGCAACCCAGTGAGGTAAGGGACAGTCAGTCTCTAGCAGGCCCAGGAACCTCCAAATATCTTGAGTATCTCATGAAGAGAGGGATTCATCCAAATTTGTAGGTATTCAACTATGCAAATTCTGATGGTGAGTTCATCTTGGCTTGGCTTCCTAAAATCCCAGCCTAGGATTCTTTATGAAAATTCCAGCAAAGCTGGTTTTAAAAGAGCCCAGGTGGTCAATCACCATTCTTGCTGCATTAATGTAAATAATCAGGCCAAGTTTAATGAGACTAGAATTATTTTGCCAACAAATTATCTTACGATCTGATAAAATAAGGATGATTGTAGAACAAAATTATTTTGTAGGAAATAATTATAATACAACCTGTGGGTGTCAGATTCTAATCCTGATCATTGTGTTTGAGTTTTTGTTATACTGGATTCTGAATTCTAGTTTTCTTTTAGACTACAACTCTCCAAACCCATGTTTCCAATGTTCTCTTACCCTTCTGATTTGGAATCACTAAGGACAAAAAGTTTAACCTCCTTGGAAGGGACAATGCCAGGCCTAGATGGCAGTCAAACTTCAGGGACTTGAACCTTGGGTCCACATCTCCCAGTTAAAAAGGTCTCCTCCAGATTCTTGGAACTGTACACCAGCTAAAGATCTACAATTAATATTGCCTGGAGAGGTTCCTCCACAGAGGTACATGGCATCTTGAGGCGGACAGCTTTCCCAGGATCACAATTTAAGGTCTTCATATCCAATATGAAACCTTCATTCCTTTTGCCTTTTGACATTTGCTTTTTCCTTCCTCTTCTTCTTTTTTTTTTTTTTTTAATGCAAGAAAAGACAATACTCCTTTACTCTGGCACTATTCCTGAATTTATTGTTAAATTAAAAGCTACCCAACAAAAAATTCCTGGACTTTCTAGCCGAGTTGTTCTTAATAATAAGACAGATCTTGATTATCCTTGAGCTGAGCAAGCAGGTGTTTGTGTTATGGCCAACTCACTTACTATACTTGGATTGCCACTTCTGTGGACGTTGAGACTCAGCTACGTAAGAATAAGCCAGTTGGCTTAAGAAAGTGACTCCTTGAACTGGGTCTTTCTTTGACTTATTTATTCCAATTGGTTTGGCTCTGAAGTGAATTTCAGACATTGGGAGTTATCATGCTTATAATAATTAGTCTCCCTGGTACACTGTCTTCTCTCAAAAGGTGTAAGTGCATGTCCACAGCCACTATCCACCAAGAAAAGGATCTCCCTAAGATTAGAACATCAGAAAAAGAACAAAGAGAATGACTGACTTAAAAAATGTGAACCTGACATCATTACCTGTGAATACCCCACAAAGACCCAGCAAAAAACAGCTGAGAACCCCAGAGCTGTAGCGAGAGTAGTGCTAATGCCTTAAATTTTGATCATATCTCTCAGTTTGGCTGAGAGTCTGATCAAAAGGAAGGGAATTGTTAAAAGCAAGACAAGAGGCCCAAAATGGAGTCGCTTATGCTAAGTCCCACATCACCAAAACAAAGATTTAACCAGAAATGGAGTCTTAACCCAGGCAATCAGGAATCACCTGATCAGCACTAGGTAATTTGCCTGATAGACCCCTGCAATCCGTAGAGGAAAGTAACTGCCATACGCAACTTGCTTCTCTGCTTACTGTAACTTTCTTATTCCCGTTCCCTTCTGGCTATAAGTCTTTCAGTTTGTACAGCTTCTCAGAACTCCTTTTCATCTACTAGATTCTATGCTGCCTGATTTTGATTGATTTTTCCTCAAATATACACTTAACATTTTTAATATGTCTCAGTTTATCTTATAAAACAACCTAGACTTAGGCAGTAAGACTAAACAAGGGAAATGACAAGTGTGAACTGGGTTTATCTGACATTTGTCCTATTCATGGGTTTCCCACAAAAGAAGTCCTTGGCTCTTCCTTTCTGCCTTATGCAAAAATCAATACCATACAAGTAATTGATACAAGAAATGTAAAAGGAATAAAACTACTGGAAAGATTATTGAACTCCTCCTCCAAAGCCCATAAGACACAGAGAGTGAACATGCCATGTGTGACTAATGAAACTTTATTTAATGAATCCCTAAGGTCCTCAGTCTTTTCATTCTCCCTGCATTCTCCTCTTTTTATTTCCTCAAGGAGCTGCCAATTTATTTTTGAATCCTAAACACAATGAATGCTTTCCTATCCATTCCTCCCCCCTTGCCTTAGCTACACCCCCAATTTGAAAGGAGAGGAAAAGAGTCTCCTTAGCAATTTTCATTTGCTTTCACTTGTTTCTCCCTTTCAGTTTCTTTTTAGAGAAACCTCCAAATGAGTAAGTGCACACACGGATCCAGGTGCAGAAATCCTGGATTCAAGTGGAATCTCTCCCTGAGTTTGACTATGTGCTCAGAGGCAAGCCTGAGTTTCTTACTTACACAGTTTAAGTAATAATATCATCTTAGTCAGTTTGTAATAAGATTATTTAACCACTCTGATAGTTACTTTTCCCAGTTCTCTGTCCTCTTAGCCCTTTAGTAAATCCTTGGAGACAAATATAAAATAATTGATTTTTCTAGTTTCACAGACAATACATTGGGGGGAATTAGCTATGTTTAGAATTGTCTGTGGTCCTGTTAAACATAGCAGACATCACCCTTTGTTTATTCGGCCTATTTAAATAGCCAGTTTTGATTGACTGAAACATCTTGATAAATTTCTATTGAATTTGCAAGCCATGGATGATATTTGCTTGTATTTTAAAGTCATTTGCATTTACACAATCAGTACTTTCTTAGTGTAATCTTTATCTGGAGAGAATAATTTCAAAACTCCAAGTCTGCCATGGTTTTATGCAATGACTTTTCTCTTTGGAGGGGCTGTCATCTGTTTTATGTTTTCCCTATAGAAAAGGTATCCGAATTAAGAAAAAAGATTTAGCACTAAGTAATAGTCCATTAGGCAGTCATATGACATGGGAACAAAATTTAAAGAAGGGAGTATCTATTACCTTTTCACACCAGTCACTCTTCTGTCAGCTTTAAAACTTAAACCTATAGTATTTCAACAAAGAGCTGTTTAGCTTAATATAAAAAGGAATACATTTCAAGGTTTTCTTCCTAATGCTCAGAATTTAGGAAAGGTATTTAGTTTAAAATATTCACATTTCATTCATTCTTATGCTATTAAAAAAATCACAACTTAATAAAAGTATATTGCCTAGAGTCATTTCATTAACGGTTGGGAAGCATGGGTTTTAAAACTGGTTTAGTGCTTTTTGTTTGTTTGTTTTTCTTAATATGCCTAATATCCTTAATACCTTTGATCTCATTGAAGTAGTATTTGAAAAGTATTCTGAGAAAAGATTATCTAGATTTCTTAATGCTGAAATCTTCCATGCTGAAGAGAAAACGATACAGAACCCAGACAGTAGTGAATGGGACTGAAAGCACCTGTTAATGACTTTTCGCCATTGACTCCATTATGTTTTAGAATAAGTCCCCTCTTTGACTTGCACAGTATTCTTCTGGCAAACTACAGAAAGGAAGTAAATGGAAATATTGAAAGAATAAGTCTTTTGATAGATCCATTTGAAAACCAATCCCTCACAACTACCTTTCATTAAAATACAAACAAGAAAAATAATTGAGAAAATATTAGAAAAATGTATTTCACATGTATAAGTAGATAAAAGCAATCAGACCACAATGGCAATGCTGAAAATAAATGTATTGAAATAGATATCTGATGTCATTGGGGCAACAGATGCTTGACTAATTCAAGATCTCAACAAGGATGTGAAGCAGTAGGCTATAAAGTCACCCCAAGATGTGTCAGAGCCTGGAATTTGTGAAAGATGCAGTTCACTGAATTGCTAGCTTAATTGTGTGAACTGCTGTTGCTATTAAAACTTGATTTTAAAAACTTTATTTGATTCCTCTACTGCATCACCACCCACTGCTTAAAGTCTACTAATTATAGTTATAAATTTGAAAACACTATACATTGAAAATCTAAAAATTCTAATAATAAAATATAAAATTGAAAGGACATCTTTAAATTATAGAAAATAATTATTATGACATTTTCTCCAAATCACTTGGCGGGGGCGGGGGGGTGTGTAGAGGGAGGTGTGTGTGTGTGTCGGGGGCTGGGGGTTCTTATTTCTGATTTCCAGATCCACTCTTATTGTTTTTATGTTTCAAGGAATGCCAAGGCTGGTTACATAAATATGTTAATCTAGGCTATCACCTCACACTAATTTGATCTCAATTAAATTACTTAGCAGGGGTGTACCACATGGAGCCTCCTGTCAGTAGGCTTAAAACCATAGATTATCAACAAAAAGTACTTTGGTAATGGGAGGTCAAGGGGGGTGGAGTAAGAACTGGAGGAACAAAAGAATCTGAAACACACAGTGTTCTTTGTCCAGGAAGTAATCCCTATGTGTCTATGGACTAACAGGTAAATTAACTACTTCAGTGCTAGCACAAAGATTAATTCTGAAAAGTCAGGAATTAACCCCCCACATGGAAATACACAAATCCTTTTCTCTATGCTCATGAACCCTCTCTTTGCCTCTTGTTCTCAGTTTACAAGGGTAATAGCACTCCTTTTAGTCAAGAGTTTCTGAACCCACTGGGTGTCTAAGTGTGCCCTTGTGTTAAGAGGTAACACATCAAATAGGTTTCCCTGCTTCTAATAAGCTTCATTCAGACAAAATGTAGAGAACTTTAGACAAGCACTCAAAATTCTAGAAAGTCTGCAAGGCCCAGTAAAGGAATTCTGATATGGATCATGGGCGAATTGAAATCATGATTTTAATTGTTGCTACAAGTTGTAGATTTTGGGGGAAACACATGGAAATAGCAACCTGCCTTTCTTGGTAATTCACATTTCTAGTTTCTTGCCTTTTCACTCTTTTGGGACTTTTTGATCTTTTGGATCCATCTTCCCCTCTTTTTTCTTTAGGACTCCCTGACTAATGCATTCAGACAAACCTGAACTTTCCATGATGGGAAGTGTCCCACCTTGGTGACCCAAGGGCTTAAGAATGGAACGAGTAGAAGGGGGAGATGGGCCAGACTGGTTTTACTTGCCGAGGTTAAAGGAGTTTGGCTAGTCCAAACTCAACTCACAAAGGCATGAAATCTGGAACCAAAGCATAAACAATAATACAGTATTAATTTGCCAGAAGTGTCCTTTAGACCTACTGCCCATGGGGTCCTGTGTCAGCGGTAGATGGCATCTCTCTCTCTCCACTCATTGACAAACTCACACAAAAAATTTTGAATATTTGATATTAGGGACAAAGACTGTTCCACAAATAAAGTTTTGTTTACATATTGTGTTAGTAACTTGGACAGTTTAAAAATATTCCTTCTCTCTCTCTCTACACACACACACACACACACACACACACACACACACACACACAATGAGCAAGAAATAGCCTTGCTATTTTAAGCAACTGAAATTTGGGCTTTGTTACCATAACATAACCTAGCATATCGAGACAGTTATGTACATAAAGAAAGTATGTTTTGGCCTTAAATAGAAATGCCAGTAGGTGAAAATATGGACCTAACTTAGTTGTATGTGCTTAAATACAAATTAATAGAGAATGTATTAGTAAAGACAGAATGTTTTGAGATGCATTAGAGTTAAATTTGATTATTAGTGTAAAAATGTACACATTAAGCTTATATTTTGTCAAAAACATGTATACAGTGGCAAATGGATATTTTTCATATAATAGATTTAAAATATGTTTTATAACATTCCCAAATTAAAAAACACAAGGAATATGACGAATGAAAACATCAGGTTCTTACTCAAGAGAGATAACAAAGCACAAGAGGGAAACTAAAATAACCTAAAAACAACATACTGTATGATACATCAAAACAGTGAATTTTAAGTGGTTCATGAAAACACCTTCAGAGTTCTCTCAAAATAAGTTCCCTTGAGTCCTATGTATGAATGTACTTTTAACAGATTTCGTATCCCCTTTAAAATGAAACTCATCTCCACGTACTTGGCTACATGCTTTCTTGGGCAACAATTGTTGAGAAAATTTCATTTCATTCATTCAGTATTACACATGTGCAATAAGAATTCCAAGTATTGGTGAGCTTTATTATAGTGACTGCTGCATCATTTTTTTCTTCCAAATACTGTTCCTGGAAATGGTAGAAAACCTATTTAACACAGTCAACAGCACTGGTTATATGTGCTGTGCATAAAGCAACATTCAACTTAATGCAGAGACCTGAATTATGTAAACTTTCAAATTAAAACAATATAAAACATCCTTCACCAATTTTTTTTTTCTTTATTTCAAAATATGCAAGACATTCAAAAAACATGATTTGGAAATATCTGGATAAGATCTTGATGTGATATTAATGAAACTCCTTGTGCTTGGGACAATTTCTTTATATGCAAAACTCGTGTTTGTCATGCAACAAAAAGCACTCCAAGTTAACAGAAGAGAGCCTGAGTCTTTTTTCTTCTTTCTTTGGGGCTCATTTGACCATCTGGCTGGTTAAAGGGCTTTTAATTTTGATTTCTCCCCATTGTTAGGGTAAAGGACATAAAGAAAAAGTCAAAAAATTTAACAACTGTTGTTCTAGCAAATGATATGGAACTTATGAAAGTCAATGTAAAGACAAGACTACAAAACCCCTTGGAATTTCTATCTACAAAACAAACCAGAGCTGTCTGACAGAATTGTCCGGTGCCTCTGAAGCTCCCTTTATTAGTGACATTGATTTCTCTGATAGCTCTAGTACACAACAGGGTTTACATGTTTTCTGAACTCAAGTGTACAAGTGGATAAAAATAGCATCGTTTAACGGAGATGATATTAGGACCAGGATCAGAAAACTTTGTTCTAGTTGATAACTTAACTAGTGAAAACTGACCAGATGAAAAGAAGAACCGCCTCTCTCTATCCCATATTACTCACAGGGGAAAAAAAAAATCATACCCTTCCCCCTCAACTCCTAGGATAGAAAAAAGTTTTAGCAAATGAGTATGAATTTCTTAGGTATAAATAAGAGTAGAAGAAGGAAATGGTTAGCTTTTTGTCTTCTATATAGCTATTTCCCTAATTCAGGAGACGATCACTGGAGTTCCATGCTGATCAAAGCAATAGCAGAACTGAGATGGTTTAGGGAGGCCAGCGTCGGGCTTTTTCAGTCAGGACCTCAAGCTGGAAGTCCAAGCTGAGAGCGCAGCCCCACAGCGTCCACTATGCGCTTTCTTCTCTCTCCGTCACTATTTTCTCCCAAGCAATTTTCCATCTGGAGTAGTGATGGCTAAGCCCAGGGCAGATATTGCTGTGGCGGTTTTATATCCTAGATTCAATAGCCATTTGCTTTTGGCCAAGAGTCTCTCTCTTTAGTTGTAACCAATGAGTCCTGATGGAATGCATCTCCGTTTCACTCCTTGTGTGAATTCCCTTTCGTTGGCATACTGTGTGGTGTGTGCCTCATTAATTAAGGGGTTTAGAATAGATTGTTCTTAAAAGTTCTTTTCTATCTCTATTCCTTAAAATATTGTTTATTGTCCTTTGTCTTACACTATACATTTGTGAGCTGAATAACAATATTTTGGTCAATGATGGACCACATATGAGATTATAATAGAGCTAAAAAATTCCTATTGCCCAATGACATCATATTCAATATGGATGAAAACTCCCCATTTTGGAAATGGATGCCTCAAAGAACTTTTATCCATAAGTAGGCTGAGTGAATACTGACAAGTAATGTTCCTCCACAATTAGTTTATCTAGTTCCCCCAAAAAAGTTTTAACTGCTTTTGAAACAGTGCACAAATCACAATGGCTAGCTTAAATCTTGTTCTGCTCCCTTACAGCCGGTCCGTGAGTTATTTTACAGACACAGGACTGTGTATGTACCACGTGGACCAGGAACCAAAGTCTCGCCCTCCCCCACCGAACCTCAGGATCCGGACGTGACCTGCGCTTGAACACTGGAACCCTTGCAGAACCGAAGGGGCCGCTGTCCAGGAAGATCCAGTTCTAAGGCCTCCTACCATAAATGGCCAACTTCTAAAACTCTTCGATCCCAACTTGCCCTGCCAGCACTTCCGCATATGTGTTCCCCCCTAACCCCTTAAAAACCTACCCTGAACCCTGGATCAAACAGGCAAATTGGAGCAGCGTCTCCTGTCTCCTTGTAGGTGAACCCAAGAATAATAAAGGCTCTTTTTCCCCCTCAAAAGCTAGTGTTACAGTTTTGGCTTCTGTGCACATCGGGCAGGGCCCCTTTTTGGTAACCCCTTTACATCAGCACTCACGGACTTACCATTCACTTCTATGTTATGCAGTGAATAGTGACTCATGCATTGTTTAACCATCCAGATACAGCAGTAAATTCAACATCATAGTCAGGTCTAGCCTTTTCTTTTAACGTTGCAAACAGCTTGGCCATACATGCTGCACAGGGTTTGTAGCCCAGGAACAATACACTGTGCCATAGTCCCTCATGTTCACCGAATGACGCACTTCTCAGAACACATCCCCATCATGAAGCGATGCATGACTGTACCTGAAAACTTAGTGTTAAAATGCACCAGCGTGTTTGTGTTGCACACTGACTGCTCAATTTTTATCTTCCTTTTGCTTCATGTTTTGTATTGGGAATCATCTCTCTTATGGATTAAAACATGGAAAATTTTTCACAAAAAAACACAACAGATAGAGATTGTTACATGCTCGTCATTCTACTTGCACTGATTGTGTCTCAGTGTATAAAAAAACTATTGACTTAATATGTTGCTACAACTTAAAACAAAAACAAATGTATCAGTACTGTGGAAAGTACAGAGGCGTACCCTGATTCATTGAGCTTGCCATCAGTTAAGAAAACCTTTCTATGTACTATTTCAGAAGCATAGGGAACCAAATAACGTTTCTAGCCATTTCTCAAAGGCCACAAATCTATCATTTCAAAAAGAATAAAACAATAAGCACTAAAGTTAGAGAAGTGAATCAATATATAGTGTTTTTCTCCCATTTATTCAACTTCCCCCTATATCCTTCTTAGTAAGAAAGAAAAATATATATACTTACCCTGCTTGAGACCAAGAATAAGTACCATGCAAACAACAGTATGTAATCAACAGATGGAGCACACAATATAAATCTGTATCTCATCAGTTTGATAACTGGAAGAATTTCCAGTTTTACAGAATGTGTATATACTGTGTGAGATGTACAAAATTCAAAATAAAGCCTTCATATTTCCTTTCCTGTATTTTATTGATAAATTTGGCTTTATAAGGCATCTTGGAAAATGTTTCCAGCTATCATTAATGTTATAGCAATCCTAAAAATAATATAACTGTGCAAATTTATTTAATAAACAGACAAAATGTCACATACTCATTCTGAGCCAATCTGTATCTATTAACCCTTGAGGATTCTTTTGAAAACAAAGTATATAAATACATTTCAAAAACATACAATGGAGAAAGGAAAGTCTCCTTAATAAATGGTGCTGGAAAAACTGGAAATCTACATGTAAAAGAACAAATCTAGAGTGCTATCTGGCACCATAGACAAAAATGAACTAAAATGGTCTGCCCATTTTTTTAATCGATTAGTTTCATGTTGTTGTTTGACTTATATGAGTTCATCATAGATCTTGGTTATTAGCCCTTTATTGGAGGTATCATTTGCAAAAATCTTCTGCCATTTGGTTGGCTGCTTTTTTTGTTTTGTTGATGGTTTCTTTTGCAGTGGAAAGCTTTTTAGTTTGATGTAGTCCTAGTTGTTCTTGTTTTGCTTTTACGTAGCTTGTCTTTGGGATCAAGTTCACAAAAACCCCTCTGAGACTAAGGTCCATAAATTTAGTGCCTATGTTTCATTCTATGTATTTTATTGTTTCAGATCTTATATTCAATTCTTTAATCCATTTTAGTTCATTTTTGTCTATAGAATGCAGACTGGTGCAGCCACTATGGAAAACACTATGGTGTTACCTCAAAAAGTTAAAAATGGAAGTGCCATTTGACCCAGTGATCCCACTTCTAGGAATATACCCTAAGAAGCCTGAAACACCAATCAGAAAGAATATATGTACCCCTATGTTCATAACAGCACTATTTACAATAGCTAAGACCTGGAACAACCCAGTGTCTATCAGTAGATGAGTGGATAAAAAAGCTGTGGTACATGTACACAATGGAATACTATGCAGCTGTAAGAAAGAAAGATCTTTTATCCTTTGAGATGACATGGAGGGACCTGGAGAGTATTATGCTAAGCGAAACAAGCCAAGCAGAGAAAGACAAATATCACATGATCTCATTTATTTGTGGAATATAATAAACTAAACAAACTGATGAACAAAACTGACCCAGAGACATAGAAGTAGGGTACAGACTGACAAACCTCAGAAGAGGGGGAAAGAGATAAACCACAGAACTTATATGCATGTATGCATAACCAATGGACATAGACAACAAAGCTGGGGATGGGGCAGGGGGGATGGGGAGGAAGGTGTTAATGGGGGAAAAAGGAGAAATATCTGTAACAAAAACAAATTAATAAAAATAATTTAAAAAATAAATAAAACACTACCAAACAAAAATAAATAAAAATAAAATAAAAAATGGGCAGAGGACCTGAATAGTCACTTTTTCAAGACATACAAATTTCCAATAAATATATGAAAATGATGCTCAAATTCACTAGCCATAAGGGAAATGTAAATTAAAACCACAATGAGAGATCACCTCACATCTATTAGAATGACAATTATCAATAAGACAAGAAATAAGTCTTGGAGAGGTTGTGGAAGAAAGGGAACCCTCATTTAGTGCTGGGGAGAATATACACTGGTACAGCCACTAAGGAAAATAGTATGGAGGTTCCTCAAAATTTAAGAATAGAGTTACCATGTGATCCAGCAATCCCTCTTCTGGGTGTCTACCCAAAAAACTTTGAAAACACTTATAGGTAAAGACACATGTATCCATATGTTCATTGCAGCATTATTCACAATAGCCAAGACATGGAAACTATCTTTCAATGGATGGCCGGATAAAGAAGATGTGGTAAAAATAAATTCTTTATCATAATTTATATCTTTGTATTTATTCAATGTATTCTTCCTTGGTGATTTTCTACATAGGTGCCAAAACTCAAGATATTACATTAAGATAATCTGGGTGTTTCTTTTTTTGCTTTACATCTATTTTAGTATTCCAATTCTACACATTTAATCTGGTGACCATATCCTATTATTCTATTATCTCCATCTCTATTTCCTCAAATTAATATCCATGTCTTGTCAATCATTGTTCAATCTTCTTGCTATATAAGACCAATGGCATGCAGATTTTTTTGATTTACAACCCTTATCTTATTCCATTAATTTTTGCATCTTCAATTTCAGTTCCTGGCTGCCTCCCAACTCTGTCTAACTAAATTGTTTTAAGATGACTATTGGATATCTAGGTATTCATTATTTCTGGAAGCTGTCTCCTACCTTTCAACCTTTACATGATATATATAGCTGTCAAAATCCTGGACATAATCCCAAGCATTAAGTTTTCTACTAAGAAACGTATTAAAGCTGTCACTGGGATATTTCTTGAGAAAAGAACTAAGAGATGCTAAATCTTAACAATCTTAATCAAATGTTCTAACAACATTTATTAGTAGAAGGGATGAGTGCCTTGTTTACTCTTTAAGGTCAATGAGAGTAAATTATTTTTTCATGACCTATTAACAGATATACCACAGAAATTGACACTCTTTTCATCTAAAGTGCAATTCTAATGAATATTCTCAATAATAGAAAAAATGGAAGATTCTAAAAGGATTTTGAATCCTCTAAAAATACAAAAACATGTCAAAAAGAAGTGTCAAGTTCATTTATGTTCTTGAAGGTTTGTTTTTTTCTTTTCTTTTTTTTTCTTTGTAATCTGGTAAGGGCAGTAAGAGCCATATAAACATAAATTGGCATCTTTATTCAGAGTTTGATTCTGTGTCAATATTAATAGCTCATTTCAGATATCTAACAAATACCTAGTTCTTCTTTTTAAAATTTTTTTTTTGATTTTTAAATCTTTATTATTTTTAATTTTTCAAGTTGCTTGAAATTCCATGGCTATTAAGTAAGATCAACCCCCCTAGTAGATATGCATTCATATTCTTAACCATGTTATCTACTGGACAGATTTTTCTTTTTTTTTTTCCATTGACTTCTAGAAAGAGTACAAGGGAGGGAAGAAGAGAGAGAAAGAGAGAGAAACATTGATAATGAGAGAAACGTATCAATTTGTTTCCTCCCGCACACGCCCTGACTAAGGCCAAGGATGAAACCTGCAACTCGAGTATGGGTATGTGCCCTTGACTGGGAATCGAACCCATGACCCTTTGGTGCACAGGCCAACACTCTAACCACTTAGCCACACTGGTCAGGGTGGAGAGGTTTTTCAATTAGTCAATAAATGACCTGATTCATGAAAACCTCCAAAAAACTAAAATTATATTTTGTATATTTTAAGTTAAATTCTAATAATATTTTAAATAAATTTGAATTATATGCTCTAAAAGTTAAAATAAGTCACATAAATACCACTGATTAATAAAATGAAGTTCTCAGATATCAATAATGAAGTCACATTGATTTAAAGCATGTTTTTCTGACCTTTTTTACAATACTTGTGCATAAATCGTAACTCGTATTTCACCTGTCATTTCCTCAAGTGCTTCTAGATTTATTTGAAAGTACCATCTATAAAAATGTTAGTCTAATACCAAAAAAGATAATAGCACCATGAAGCTAGAGACTTGACAGACCTAGTAGCCTCAACCCTTAAATCAAGATAAGAAAATGTGATTTCATTAATATCCTAGAGCGATTTTAGATCAAAACTGGAAGTAATATCAATGTATATTTATTTTTCATCCGACAACTATACTAAGTGCAAGAGTTAAAATACAATAAGGTCTCTACACACTTGAATACTCACCTGTAACAAACAAATTTCTAAGATGTATTTATTTCTTCATCATTATTTTATAGAGGCATGCATATGACACATATGTATTGTATATAATTTTAAAACATGTATATTTATAAACATGTGTTATTTATAATTTTGTAGTATTTAGTGAAACCATTTACTACACAAATGTTTGTTTTGCATAAAGTCATTACTGGTGTAAAAAATTAGAGGTATTGCAGCTATATCTACTCTTCTTTAATTAATGATTGGTTCTAAAAATAAGTCTTTGAGATTGGTAATCTTATTAGTACAGTGAAGCATCTCTAGAATCAAGTCTCTATAAATATCAAGCAGTAAATAATTGGATAAAATGTAACAAAGTAAAGGGCTCATCCAGTCATTTACTCATTCTTTCAATCAACAGATACGTTTTTTAAAAAATATTTTTATGTATTGATTTTAGAGAGAGAGAGATAGAAATATCAATGTGAGAGAGAAACATCAATTGGCCACCTCCTGCATGCCCCCTACTGGAGATCAAGCCCACAATCTGGGCATGAGGCCTGACCAGGAATTGAACCAGTGACTTTGCTGAATGGGTCAACGCTCAACCACTGAGCCAATCAACAGATACTTTTAAGTGCCCCTTTACCTGTCACTATAGCTGCATCATGTAAAAAGCAATGTTGACCCCAAGGATTATGATGGGAGTATTACATATTAATAACCAGTAAAATAAAGATTTTCAAACAAACCAATTCAATGAAGATACAGCACAATGTGCTAAAGGGTAATGGAGAGGTCTGGTCTTGTCTTGGGGATCAGAAAAGCCTTTCCCAAGAAAGCACTGCTCAAGCAGACATCTGAAGGATGGGCAGAGGAGGTACATTTTAAAGTAGGATTTGGGAGCTCCTGCAGAAGCTGTGGCAGAAGAGTGAGTTCCAGACAGACCCATCACATTGGAGAGGGTGCTGGGCTTGCCGGGAGAGAAGCGTGTTGTGGTCTAGCCTGAATGAGAAAGAGAAAACCTCCAAAGGAAGGTATAAACATGGCAGAGAACAGCTCCTGCAGAGACATGTGGGCATGTTAAAGAGTTTTTTCTTTATCCTAGGAGGAAAAGGGTAGTCACTGAAGCATTTTTAGTTGGAAAGTGCAATGGCAGGATTTCTAGTATGAGAGATCACCAGCTGTGGTGTAGACTGCAGACTGGAGCCAGGGCACAGTGGATGTATGGGCGTCTAAGTTGGATGTTATAACAGTGTATGAGAGACATGTTGGTAGTGTTGACTTAGGCATTGCCAGAGAAGAGGATGTGGAGGAGACAGAATCAAAAGACATTTAGAAAGAAAATATCAGCAATTGAATGGCTGGGTTAGACAATGAGGCTGAATCAAAAAGGCTTAAGGAGTACACTTAAGTTTTGACCCATTAAATGGAATGAAGTATAACGTCCTTCACTGAGATAAGGAAAACCAGAGAATAATCGAGATAGGAGAGAGTGTCTGCTATGACCTTGATTTTGGAAGTATAAATATAGGGAGAAGGACTATTTCCTCTCCCTAAGGGCAACTTTTATTAGACAGGGGTGGGAAAAAGTAGGTTTACAGTTGTGAGTCTACAAAACAGATTATTCTTGAATAATTATTTATTAATTATTGTATCATTTTCCTTACAAGCAACTATACACATACTTTTTCCCATCTTTGTATGTATTTCACTGTTGGATGTGCAAAGGCTTATGAATGACACGGTATTCTTTAAAGTTCTTTCCCTATTTCTTGCATGTATACGACCTTAAGAAAACCACTAAATCTCACAGAATTTCAGTTGTCTCATCAGTAAAATGGGTGAAATAATGAAACTCCTATTATGTACATCACAGACTTTGCTAAAAGGTGAAGAAGATGTGGATGTACAAGTCTCTTGTAAAATTGTGATCATTATAACAATACATATTTTTATATTGTTTCTGCTTATTTATCAGAAGTGTGAGGTATATTGCCTCTGAAAGGTAAGTCAGACAATCCCTGGACATTAATTCCTTCACATGAATTTCTAGAATCAAAAGTCCATATTACAATTACCCAATATAAAAAATGCAAATATCACCCAGCCGGTGTGGCTCAGTGGTTGAGCATCAACCCATGCACCAAGAGGTCACCGGTTCGATTCCCAGTCAGGGCACATGCCCAGGTTGTGGGCCCAATCCTCAGTGGGGGGCATGCAGGAGGTGGCTAATTGATATTTCTCTCTCACATCAATATTTCTCTCTCTCTCTCTATCTCTCTCTCTCTCTCTCTTCCTATCTGTCTAAAATCAATAAAGAAAAAAATTTTTTAAGCAAAGATCAATATTTATATATCTAGATAGATAGATAGATGACAGATTGATCGATCTTCTGATCCTAAGTATCTTCAGAAAGCAAATACCTAAAGGACACCTTTGGAGCACCCTGTGTGAAAAGATATTTTCTATTTCCCCAATTATTATTACTAATATTTATTGAGGTGCTTTAAATGTAACAAGCAGAAATTTAATGAGTTTACATGTATTGATCCATTTAATCCTCAAGTTAATCAAAAGAGATTTGCTGATTTTATCCCCAATTTACTTGAGCATACAGAGGTTATATGTCAGGTTTAAGGTTAAAGAGCTATACATGAAAAATCACACCTGGGCAGTTGGTTCCAGAGGTAATATTTGTATCCTTATGCTATGTTCTCAGTTATACTCCACTACAACACTTCAGGGCAATAACTGCTACAGTACTTTACATACCTGAAACAAATCATATCCAACATGAAGTCCCATCATTAGCTTGTGAGAGAGTAAATCAATATTTTCAACCACCTTAAATTAAGCATTATGACCAACAGGAGTTAATAAATGAGTTCTCTTCATTTGTGAAAAAGTGCAAAAAAAAGAGGGGATTGAATATGCTATAGAGTTCATTTTCAATAAAAATATACCCTTTTACTTTTAACAATGTTAAAAATATCAGTTTTCTTTACATCTGCCATGGTTTTAATAAGAGTATTATGCATGGCACATTTGGATACTAAAAAAAAAATACATTATTAGTTTGTGATATAGTTGAGTTACTTAATAAGTAGGAAAGGCTTATGCTTCTATTATCGCATAACAATAGTAACCTTGCTCTGTATATTATGCTTGCAAATAGAGACAAAGAAAGAAGGGATTAATAAGAACTTTCAGCTGATATTGCTCAAGGAAGTCCTCACTCTTGACACAAGAAAACCTAATCAAGTTTCAGTTGGCGTGTAATTATATGCAATTATAAATCTGCTGTTTTAACCAATTACTCTTTGCTCTGCAATAAATGCACTTCCACTTATAACTATTCGATGAATTACTGTTTGAACTTCTCAAAAGCAAACGTTATTCTTAGCATTTTAGTGCTTTGACACAACCAAAGCTGACATTCAAGCCCTTCTTGGTTTAAAAAAAAAAAAAAGTGCAGTGTCTGAAAGACAGTTGTCCAGAATTACTATATTTCCTTGCTCTCCATTTTTATCTTAATTAGATGAAAAGCTTGACAAAGTGAGGGAAGACACTGGCAGGCAAGGTATATCAGAGCCCTTTAAGAAGAATCACCAAGACCAATTGTGAAGAACAGGAGAGCTATTGCATTTTGACCTAGTTTTGACACAGAGGTAGAATAAAATTCTGATAAAATAGCCAAAGGCCTAAATAAAAATAAAATAAATTTCTGGCATTCAAGAAGAGAGAAAGAGAAGGAGGGAGAGAAAGAGAGAGAGAGAAAGAGAAGAGAAAATGTACATAAATATAAGCTAGCAAAACAAATTTTATGGAGGAAAAAAATAAATTAAAAAAAAATTACTTATATAATATGTACTAATTGTGTATGTATTTTGGTAGGCTCAATAATTTGTGCTTATGGAACAATTAAAAAATTTTTTTTCTTTATTGGTTTTAGAGAGAGAGGAAGAGAGAGGGAGAGAGACATAGAAACATCGATGAGAGAGAACATTGATAGGCTGCTTCCTACATGCCCTCCCCCCCCCCCCCCCCCCGGGGATCAGGCCCACAACCTGGGCATGTGCCCTGACCAGGAATCGAATCAATGACCTCCTGGTGTATAGGTCAACGCTCAACCACTGAGCCACACCTGCCAGGCTGGAACAATTTTAAATACTGTAAACATACTAGAGCATTTAACTACATGTTTGAAGGATTTACAAACCCAAAATTACTTTAAACAAGTCAGCCTTAATTCCAATCTTAATATTTCTGTATTATAAAAATATCTTACAATGTCTATAAATATAGTCATAGCTGTCACAGGTTCACCCTTTGGTTATATGTTGCTATGTCTGAGTTGTTGTAGTTCTTTTTAAATGATCACAAGGTTATGTCTCACATGTTACAGTTAACATTTAATATTGTTTTAGTGTAAGCTTGCTTTTAGGCCATGCTCTTTCCCTTCTAGAGCAACTAAGACATCCTGCTCCACACTGAACTCCATGACCTGCCCTACAGAACATTTCAATTGCAAGTATTATTGCATTGCATGACTTCTTAGTTGCAGGAGAAAAAAGTAAGTGGTGGACATTAACCAAAATTTAGTGGTACATCTACAGTAGTTCTGGGATCCATTGGAACTCATCAAGAACTAATATTCTAGTTCATCTTAAAACAAAACTTTAATTCATCAACAACCCATTGAGGAAGTATTATTTGCAACATTTTACAGATGAGGGAAGTGAGGTTCAGAGAAGCTAAATAAAATTCCAACATCTTAGGAGGTAAGATGAGTCATGTGGAAACAAGATGGTGGAAGGCTTAGATTTTATTTGTCTTTTTCTCCATCAAGAAATCAGGAAAACAAATTGGAAATACACACCCATAGACACACACATTACACCTAGAGATTCAAAGAAACTGAACCATGAACGTATGCAAGACTCAATCTGATATTGGGTAAATACTTACTTTTTCCTTCCAGAAACATTTCAAAGTTTTACAAAAGAGGGAAATACTTTTGTATCTTTTCCTTACTTATAGAAAAGAACAGGTTTAATTTAAACATGAAACATTTTCCCTCCACTATACCATGGCCTGGTTTAATAATTTCAAGCACGACATGGAAGCCTTCTTATGAGTTGAAATACGAACGCGTTATTACTGTCCCCTTGCATTCCTAGTGAAGTAGTCGATCTCATATGGCTATCCTAGGGAGCATAAAATGAAATACATATTCATATATCCTCTATTTACTAATTTATAAGGCAGGCATTGAATATTTAATACCTGTATGAATTAATAGAAAAGCTATAATGCCAACAAAATGGATAAGCTATGCTTGAACTCCGCTTATGTGCCTATCTCTCTCACAGTTATCTATCTGCAAGAGATGTAATAGGTAAGGACTGGGATTTTAAAAGTCCTTAAGTTTGGTTCAGCTCAAGAGCCTCTAATAAAAAGCATCTGTCTAGTATCCAAGATTTCCATGACATAGCATTTTCCAAAATGTTGGATTACTTGCTAGGGAAACAGTGCAAAGAGATGATGCCATATTTTAAATCCAATACCATCTCATTTCAACCTAAAGGAAATTCTAATATAATGTTCAGGTGGTTCTCACAAATCTAATTAGAGCACCTCTATTCATTAACTCTCTAACTCTGCCTGCTGGACTGACAAATGGTATGGGCACATTCGTGAGGAATTCAGCTTGCAGGAAGTGGGAAACAACCTTGGTTCAAGTTGTAAAGGGCAACAAGTAGAAAACAGAAACCATATGCTTGATACACATTTTTTGTAAATAGCAAAGATTTAAACCAAAATGGGAAGACTGCAGCTGAATATTTCACTCTGTGCCTCTGAGTGTGGCATCTGTGTGCCTGAGGCTTCCACTCCAGACCACAGATTTATTTGCCACGTTTGAATCTCTAAAGATTCCTCTCTGTGATTCATTTCCCCCTCAACCACTCTGAAGAGAACTAAATTCTCTTTCATTTGCTACAGAAAGTTTTTATCAACAATAACACCACAGCATAGAGATTATTGCTTTCAGCTGCATGGGCAGATGTAGGCACACTCATGTCTAACTTGCTAATTGAATAGATCCATAAATTATCTGTGAGTCACAAATAGACAACCCGCAAGAGGAGTAAATGGCATGCTTGAATTAGCTTTCCTGTTCTCCTCAATCTCTTACATTTTTAAACGTTTCTTCACGTCTTAGCCGCACATCGCGTTGCTATTACTTCTGCTTTTTCTCTTTACTTTTCTCCCTTCAGTCAGTTATTTATTTACTTATTTATTTATTGTAGTTTTATTTTTAAAGTTGAAACTACTGTGCTATCCTTTACTTTAAAATCATTGTCACAGAAAATATTTACCAAGTGTGTGCTGCATTGGAATTCTGTGTCGGTCATCTGATTGCTGCTTGTAAGTATCCTTAAAATATTCTGTAAGGCAAAATGCATGGCCCTCACGGAGATTCAATTTACATTTTTACTACATAGTCAATTCTCCCTTGACGTTTTGAGATCCTTTCTTAGATAAATCCTAATATTGTTTGAAATTTAGGAAGCTGTATTTGAATTTTACCTTTGAGAAACTTAGGTACAGGGATTGATTTAGACTTCCATCTCTTAGCATTTATATGGTTAGATGGAAATCCATGCACGAGGCATATAAATTTCCTTCAGGCTGAGGTTTGAACCTATTGCCTGTGGGGCATGATTTGATAGGAGGGTTTTAAAAAGTTGGGGGTGTAGGAAGGGTTGATTGGTTCACTTGGCTGCTACCAAACTCTAATCTTGACTCTTTACATTATGGAATTTTATCACCTGAAATCAAATATCCTTAACATTCTACTTCTATGTCTTACTTCGGAGAAATAATATTTTATGCACAGAAGTAAGAACATTTATATTTGGGACACATGTTTATTCAGTTATTGCTAAGCAAGTTTAAGTGAGCTACTTAAGCTTCCTGGGCTTCACTTTTTGTATCTATAAAAAAGCACTAATAATGGCCAGTGCCTAGTTCAATTCCTGGTACTTAGTGCGCACTTCAGAAATGTTTTCTCACAGATTTCTTTCACAGAATCATTGTAAAAAATAACATATTGTAGATTAATGTATTTGGCACTTATAAGGTATATGCATGTATCAATTTTGGAAATTTTATTAATATCTGACCTTGCAATATTTGAAAATTAAAATAGAATAGGGTTATTTGATGGAGGAAGAAGGCTTAAGAGGTACCTGGTCATTTTTCATACAGTATCTCATATAATCCTCCAATAATCCTTTAGTGTATAAAATATTATTTTCTATATTTTATAAATGAAAAAACAAGGGTCACTTACCCAAGGTTGCATAGTACAGAACTGTTATAAATTTAGATTTAAAATACAAGTCTGTTTGACTCTAAAACCTGTGTTTTTATCAACCACACTATAATGGGGCTTTGGGTAAATAATTAGGAAAACATACACTCAAATTTAACATTTGAAAGAAAGTGTCTTCAAGGGTATATGGCTCTAGGAGAGGGAAATACACCAGAGTGCATTTCATGCTAGGGAGATGACATCAGTGGAAGAGAGCATGCAAAAATGGGGAGAATGTGCAAATGAGGATACAGAGAGCCTATGGACACAGAAATCAAATTTCAGGAAATATGGAACTCCCTTTGAAATATAGATACACAAAATCTATACAATAGGGAACTGCTTCAATAAGAATAGTTCATTTATTTATAACCACCACCATGTTCTAGTGGCTTAAGAAAGCAAGGTATGGTTCTCACTTATACTTCATGTTCATTATTGGCAACATTGAAATGGGGGGCACATGATTCCTCAAGATGTTTAGGGATGTGCTTGTGTTTGGTGGCATGAATTCAAGAGGACTTTAATTAATGAGGACTTTAAAATGCTTAAGCCAAGGCCAAGGATGTAGCACAGAAACAGGAATGGGGCAGGAGTCGGGGGGAAAGGGAGAGATAGGTTGGAGGAAGGAGGAGAGACAGAGAAACAGAGAGGGAGGGAGGAAGAAGAGGAGGAGAAGGAGGGGAACGAGGAGGAGGAAAGGGAAGGAGAAAACTTGACTCTGATAAAAGAAGACCCAAATTCACAGCAATGATTGTCCTCAGCCTCTTCTTTACTTCTCCAATCCAAACAAAAGTCTTTCTTTGTTTCCTGTTATGATTATAACATGAGTTACATAATATGATCGTGACTGATATTTTAGGCTGAATTAAGATACTTAAAGTTTTCAGAATTTTTTAAAAAGTTTTTCATAGAAGCTCAATGAACTAGTTGGAGAAGTTCAAAGTTCCTATAGTGAAATGCTCAGAGATCTATACTATAGTGATCAGCTTTAGTCAAATGCAGATTTTATTCAAAAAGTCCTTCAAAGATAAAAGCCAGAAAAGTGATTATTATAAGTGTTGAGGAAAAGAGTGAGGTGAAGCCACAAATGGGCAGATAAATAATGGGAACAGAGATCAACCAGGTAAGTAGGGTTGTTTGCCAAGAGCTCAGGGATGAATAAATGAGTGTCTAAGGTGTGACTAATGTGGTAGCCCATATAAAGCTTACAGACATTATGCAGGACCTGAGGCCAGGCACTAAATCCCTCCGGAGCCCTGAACTAAGGTTTCTCAGGGATGGGCAGGAAGATATCTGGGACATTGTACATGGGAGCCTGTGTGCCCAGGGTGATACCTGTATTCTATCCTAATAATAGACCAGACATTAGAGTAATCTATGGAGGTCTAGATATCCCATGCACTATAACCTTAATATAGGTCATTGACTATTGACACTGATTGCTTTAATGATGCTGTATAAGACCAAACCAAGCTAAGTAGGTATCATATTATGTTCAGTTTTGTCTTCCTGAAATCAGATGCTGGCATGGAGCTAGAAATAGAAGAGATATCTGAAATAATGCCTGTAAAAGACAAAGGAGAAGGGGGAAAGGAAGAGTTAGGGTAAACATTCAGATTGCAATCCTGGTCTAACTTATGTGAATGGAGAAGGGGCTAGAAAGAGGATTGAGGAGGAAGACTTTTATCTGCTGGTGCAGCTGAGAGAGCCCCCTCCAGACCACCAGGGAGCCGAGGCGCAGAGACACCCATGGAGGAGGTGTGCTTTCAGCAGGAGCGGCCAGGCCCATCATTAGCTAAGGCTGAACAAGAACTTGGGCTCAGCTCAATTCTGCAGTGGGTCTCAAAGGTGCTTCGGTTGGAGTTGTCATTTTAATTTACTTCTCACAGATGACTGGCAGGATCTTTCTTTAAAGGAGAGCCAAGTGACAAACATCCATGGCATCCACGCAAGCCTGCAATGTGCTGTGGTGCTAGGTCAAATTCCCAACACTACATTTCATACAAAGTCTAAACAAACAAAAGTAGCCATATAGAACTGGAATAAAAGTAGAGAAAGGAATAAAGAAATAAATGATATTTCATCAAGATAAGAGAAGAATTAAGAAATGGCTGCTAGCGCCATGAAATATAAGAAGTATATATTTAGGCAGGAGAAAGAAAATATTATCACAGATTGTTCCATCAGTGTCAGCAATATCCAGTGTCTAACAATGACAGTCTAAAAGCAGTGAGGTCCACTCAGTCAGAGGTGAATTTACCACCTCCAGAGATGTTGATATGCAATAGCTACACCAAGAAAAGCTGGTTTAGGCGCCTTCCACTCCAAACACTCAGTGCTGTTCTATGAGGTTTCTAGACTTAGCGACTGCAGAATTTAGAGAAAGCCTCGCTTCCCCCACATAGTATTCCCTTTATGAGAAGTGAACAACAACAACGTCGGGAAACTTCTTGTAAATTGTCCCTGAGCACCTAAAACTATAGTGTGATGCCACACTATACAGTCACGAATTACATCTCATGGGATGAATAGGAGAAATCATTGATGTCATTCTTCGTGCTCCAAGTGCTTTTCGCTGTGATCCCCTCAGTCCTCAGGGCAGCGCTGTAAGGTAAGTTGGAGGGCAGCATCCTTTCCCTCATTATGAAGACAGCAAACCGAGCAGGCAGAGGCCACGACAGGCTCCGATTCTCTGTCATTCAGGGGTATAGTGAGAAATAGAAATCAGGATGTGTCCTAATACGTTAAAAACGGACAGTTCTAAAGCTGATCCTCAAGATCTGCAACTTAAAACACTGACAAACACAATCCAACAACGTGAGAGAGAAGCAGTCTCACCCCGGGGCCCAGCCCCCTCGCAGCGTGCACTCCCATTAGCCCCTTTGCGAAGCGTAACTGCGCGGAGCCTGATGCTGTGATGTGGCCCCAGGGTTTTAACAGAAACGCTCCCGAGGTCCCAGAATGTAAAGCAATAAAATTATAGTCTTTCCTTTGAGTCAGTATGGTGGAATAAATTAAATGGTGAGCCAGATAAATAACTTGCCCTATAACTCGACCTGGCAAAACTCAGATGCCATTATTATCACGAATTAGTATGATCACCCACCGTGTATTAGGTGTTGTTTGTTCCACTAAATAGAAAAAAATAGATCTGAACAGGCAGAAGACAGCAGACCTTGGTAGGGGGACAAAAGCAGAAGAAAAGAAAACAGGACAGGGAAAAAGCAGTTAATTGGAAGTGGGGAGACCTGGATTTTTGTGATGGTTTTTACGCTAACATTCTCTGCAACTTAGAGCAGCTTATTTAATATCCTTACATATAAGTTTCCTGTTTCATATAATAAACTATGAATTCATAAATGATTCTGAGTCCCATATAGTTCTAAAATTCTATTAATGGTGTCTTGTATTTTTATACTTTCATATTTTAAAGACTCAATTCTTGAACTACTTCACCTGGACTGACAGACTGCTGAGGATGTCATTAACAATATCACTCCTACTTAACCTCCTTCCATGTACAGTTTTCCTATATTTTAGTTAACACAGGGGACTCTTTAATTTCAGTACAAAACAAAGAGACTTTTAAAATATACTTTGATATTGACTGTTTTTGTTTAGCAGATGTTACTTAAGTGCTGCAAACAGATGAAGAGACTAATGAAAAACTAGGCACTGAGCAAGTACAGATAAAACAAGTAGAGACTGCAGGATGCACTCATTTCCCTTTCAGAAATATGCTTCAGAAAGTCAGAATCATAGCCAAATTCTAATGAGGTACACAGAAATATAACTATGATATGTATATAGTAAATAATATGTAACTAAACAATTGTTATGTATTATTATAAAAAACACAGTATGTCGCAGAAATGGATTTCAGTCCCAGAACTGAAACTTACTCATGAGGCACTAATCAATTTTTATTCATCCTTTCATGCATGCTACAAAATTATTACATATCTATGATAAACCAGGACATTTTAGGGGATGAGATATGAGTGAACAACAACAAAACAATGCTTGGCTTAATGTTTAGAACACAAGCAGGTCTTGGTTTCTTTGCCTTTTAAAAGTAAAGACCACTTCTGATGTTTCCTCTTTCACATGTGGAGAGCGTGGAAGTTGTCATTCCCATCCTAACAATGAGACTAAAGCAGAATGAACTCATTAGATTCACCAGAGAATTGGGGTCACAGGGCAAGCCACAACCCCACAAACTAGAGACAGAGGTGGACACAGAGAATCAAAACTTGGAGCCCAGGAGCAGAAATCTGTGCTGGAGCCAGAGCCAGCAGGAACACTTACACTACAATTAACAAATTACTGAGACTTCTGGTCTAGACAGCAGCGCAGGTAAATGCAATACTTGCATCCTTTCACAACAACATCAAAATTACAGCTCAACTACAGAACAACCATCATTCAGAACCACCTGAAACCTAGATGAATGGAAGTCCTACAATGAGAAATTTAAAGAAGAAGCCACATGAGGACTGGTAGGAGGGGTGGAGATGAGAATGGGCTGGTCCCACATGGGGGTAAAATCCAGGAGGGATATCTTGGCTGCAGAGCTTTTCCCCAAGGAGCAAGAAGTCCCAGCCCCACTCCAGGACCCCCAGCCCAGGGTTTCAGTGCCAAGAAGACATGTCCCCAGAACATCTGGCTATAAAAACCAGCAGGGATTGTGGCTGAGTGAGATGGACTACTGTTGGAGTTCCTCTTAAAGGCCCAGCACACAGATTTACTTGGACTCACTCCCTCTGAGCTCCAGCACTGGGGCAGTATCTAGAAAGGCACCAGGAACATACATACAAGGGAAGAACTGGACTGTCTGGCATCAGGATGAGAGCTGGGGGGACAGCTTTCTTCCAGACATAAGTGCTGGCAGAGGCCATTGTTCCTTTTCTGAGCCCTCCCCCAACAAAGCCAGCAGGCAAGGGTGTCACATCTGAGTCTCCATTAACTGGGCTCACATTGTTCATCCTGCCCTAAAAATTCCGAGATCCTGCCCCACCCAGCTTGTAGGGCCACGCAAGCTGTTCCTGCTGGCTTTTCCATACAAATGGCCTGTCATGGCTCATACTTGACTTTTCTAAAATCTCTCAAACAAGCAGCATCTAGCATCAGTGTGCCCTATACAGCTCACTAAGTGGCCCCAGGTCCAGCACTAGCAGCAGCCAGCCTTGGTTTGCGCCTTGGCCTCACCTAGGCACCCACAAACCCAGGATAAGTAGCAGCCATCTGAATATCACTTTGCAGCTCATGAGGGTGGCCACAGGTAGAACACAGGTAGCAGATGACCTTGACCTGCACCTCCCTGGAGGCCCCGAGCCAGTGCACAGATCATGTGGACAGCTGCAGATCATGTCAAAGTAACACTCAACCATGTCCTCAAGGGATACACTCAAAGTGAAAACTCAGCAGGCACCAGAGACACAGTGAAGTAAATTCTGCTCTGTGGGGTGGGCCCCTGCACAACCAATCTTCCATGGTCATAGGTGGTCATAGCCAGCCCTTATAGCCAATCAGCCTGGGAGTAAATCCCTCCCATTGATGTGCCAACAGCAGTCAAGGCTCACCTAGGACAGGAGGTGTACACAGCCCACACAGGGGTGGATGCACCTTGAGTGCCCAGCTTGGGTGGCTGGGAGGCTGTGTCACTGGATCTACAGAACACTTACTATATAAGTCCACTCTACCAAACCCAGGTGACATAGCAGCTCTACCTAATTCATAGAAACAAACACAGGGAGGCTGCCAAAATGAGAAGACAAAGAAATATATCCCAAGTGAAAGAACATAACAAAATTTTGGGAAGAGAACTAAACAAAATGGAGACAAGTAATCCACTAGATGCAGAGTTTAAAACACTGATCACAAAGATGCTCAATGAACTTAATGAGAAATTCAACAGCATAAAAAGGACATGGAAACCATAAAAAAGAACTAGTCAGAAATGAAGGATACATTAACTGAATTAAAGAATAATTTACAGGGATCAACAGTAGAGTAGATAAAGCCGAGAATCAAATCAGTGATTTGGAATATATAAGGAAGCAAAAAACACCCAATCAGAACAGCAAACAGAAAAAGAAATCCAAAAAAATGTGGATAGTGTAAGGAGCCTCTGGGACAACTTTAAGCATCCCAACATTTTGTATAATGGAGGTACCAGAGGAGAAGAGAGAGAACAAGAAATTGAAAACCTATTTGAAAAAATAATGACAGAAACCTTTCCTAACCTGATGAAGAAATAGACATATACGTCCAGGAAGTACAGAGAGTCTCAAAAAAGATGAACCCAAAGAGGCCCACACCAAGATTATCATTTAAAATCAGAGGATAAAGAACTTCCCAAACAAAAAAAGCTAAAGGAGTTCATCACCACCATCAAACCAGTATTATATGAAATGTTAAAGGGTCTCTTTAAGAAAAAGAAGAAGAAAAAAAAACTAACAATAAAATGGCAATAAATACACATCTATCAATGATTGAATCTGAAAAACAAAATAAAGGAACAAACAGAACAGAAATAAACTCATGGATACAGAAAACATTTTGATGGCTGACATTTGGGAAGGGAGATGGGGATGGGGGTGGTGAGTGAAAAAGGTGAAGGGATTAAGAAGTACAAATTGGTTGTTACAGAATAGTCATGGGGATATAAAAGTACAGCATAGGGAATATAGTCAATGATAGTCTAATAACTATATATAATGTCAGATGGGCACAAGATCTATTGGGATGATCACTTAGTAACTTATATAATATTGTATGTCAACTGTAACTGAAAAATAAAAAAAAAGATTTAAATAAAGAAAAACAATTACTGAAGTCTCAGTGTTGACTAGCTTGAGAGTTAAAAATGTCACTGTAATTAATGAATTTTACTATTAAAAGAGAGTTGTGAGTGGGAATTCAGCATGATGGTGGCATAAGGTGCCCCTTGTTATCATCTCCTCCATCTCAAAAACAAAAATGTGTCATCCATTCACAAGCAAAATGCCTCTATGGGAATTGTGGGGTCCAGTATCATAGCCAAGGAACCTGGGCAGAATCTAGCTCACCTATGCATCAGGTAATAGGCAGACAACTTTGGACTGGCTATGGACTCTGTAGTAGACTGTGAACAGTTCCAGGCCCTCTGAGCTGTGGTCCAGTTGCACCTGGAGTATAGTGAGTTGGGCAATCACTCATAGACAAGAAAGCCTTTGAGGTAGTCTGGATTTACAGAAGAAAAGTCTCATCACTGCACTGGAACAAAAACATACAAGTCTGAATGCTTGGGAATGGGTAAGAAGAACCACCTTCAGGAAGACAAAAGAGAGGCTATCAGCAGTGGTCTGGTATGATGTAGGATTGTGAGAAGACGTGGTAGTTTAAGAACTCTTCCACAAGAAGCATGGAGCAGGTGTAACCATAGAAGAATGTCCCAGAATGCCTCAAAATCACTACCAGGACTGACAGAAGGTGTTTCTCTTCTAAAGGCAATCAGAAAAGATTTCAGGAGGTGACTGCTATTTCAAATGTAAAGATAGCAATGCAAAGCTTAAACCAGAAAAAAGGGGAAAAAAAAGAGAGAGAGAGAGAGAGAAATTTAGCAAAGCTAAATATCATTTTTAAAAAAGGAAAGAAAGAAAACAAAACAAATTCTGGAGCTCGAGAATTCAATGAAAGAAATTTTTAAATGCAAAAGAGAAAATCAGTAACAGAATAGATCAAATAGAAGATTCTGTGAGTTAGAAGATATGAACTTTGAAAATATTCAGTCAGAGGACAACACAGAAAAAGAGCAAAAAACAGTGAAGAAAGCCCATATGATCTATGGGATACCATCAAAAGAACCAATATGCAAAATAATAGAGTTCCAGAAGGGAGACCAGGATTGAGGGGAGGCACTAAGCTTATTTAAAGAAATAATGGCTGAGAACTTCCTAAGCCTGGGGAAAGATTTGAGCATCCAAGTCCAATCGATCACCCCATAATTTCAATTCAAAAAGATCTTCTCCAAGATACATTATAATAAAGCTGTCAAAAATCAAAGACAAAGAATCTTAAAAGCAGCCAAAGAAAAAAAATTATGTAACCTAAAAAAGAATCCTCATTAGTCTATTATTGAATTTCTAAGCAGAATATTTACAGGCCAAGAGAGAACAGGATAATATACTCAAAATGCTAAAAGAAAAAGAAATCCATCAATCAAGAATATTCTATCTGGCCCTGGCCAGTTTGGCTCAGCGGTTAGAGCCCGCAGTCCAGGGAGACTCAGTTCGGTTCCTGCTAAGGGCACATACCTCAGTTGCTGTTTGTCCCCCCGCCCTTGTTGGGTTGTGTGGGAGGCAGCTACTCGATGTGTCCCTTTCACGTCGATGTTTCTCTCTCTCTCTCTCTCTCCCTCCTACTCTATCTGAACAAAAAATGGAAAAATATTCTCGGGTGAGGATTAAAAAAAAAGAATATTCTATCTGGTAATGTTATTGTTCAGAAATGAAGAAATAAAGACTCTCAGACAAACAGAAGTTGAGGGAAATCATCACAAGTAGAACTCCTTTATAGGGAATGCTGAAAGGAGTTCTTCAGCTGAAATAAAAGGATGCTAATTAGTGACATGAAAATATACAACACACTAATAAAGGTAAATTTATAGTTAAATTTAGAATATTCTAATACTGTAATGTGATCATGTTTAACCACTTAACTAAAGTGTAGGGTTAAAGAACAAGAATATTTAAAATGTCTATTTCTACTATAACTTGTTAATGAATACACAATGTAAAAGAAGTAAATTATCATTAAAATATAAGATAGGTAAAGTGTAGAATTTCTGTATTCACTTAAGTTGTTCTTAGAATAAAACAGACTGTTATGTCTATAAGATGTTTTCTCTAGGTCTCATAATAACCACAAAGCAAACACTTGTGGTAGATTCACACACGATAAAATCAGTATACTACTATGAAAAATAATCGATTCACAAATGCAGCAAGAGTTAGAAAGGAACAACAAAGCTACAAAATAGCCAGAAAACAATTTAAAAGATGGAACTAGTCAGGAAAGGAAATCAGTAATCTAAAATCTCCCAAAAAAGAAGAGCCAAGGATCACATGGTGTCATATTTGTGTCAAATATTTAAAGAAAAATTAATGCCAATTCTTTTCAAACTCTTCAAAAATTTAAAGAGGAGAGAGCACTCCAAAACTCATTTTATGAGGCCAGCATTTCCCCCGTATCAAAGCCAGATTAGTACACAACAAGAAAACTATAGATAAATATCATTGATGAATATAGATGCAAAAATTCTCAACAAAATATGAGCAATCAAATTTAACATCACATTCAAAGGATCATCTACCATAATCAAGCAAGATTAATCCCTGGGATGCAAGGATGGTATAACATATACAAATCAAAAAATATAATAATCCACATTAGTAGAATGAATGATAAAAAACAATATGATCGTCCAGCCGGTGTGGCTCAGTGGTTGAGCATTGACCCCTGCACCAAGAGGTCACTGATTCGATTCCTGGTCAGGGCACATGCCCAGGTTGTGGGCCCAATCCCCAGTGGGGGGCATGCAGGAGGCAGCCAGTTGATGTTCTCTCTCATCGATGTTTCTATCTCTCTCTCCTTCTCACTTCCTCTCTCTCTCTCTAAAATCAATAAAGGGGAAAAATTTTTTTTAAACCATATGATCATCTCAGTAGATGTAGGAAAAGAATTTGACAAAATATAACATCCTTTCATGATAAAAACTCTCAATAAATTTTGTATAGAAGGGACACGTCACAGCTAACATCATACTCAATAGTTAAAGGTTGAAAGCACTTCCTATAAGATCAGGAACAAGACAAGAATGCCCACTCTCATCACTGTTATTCAACATAGTACTGGAGTTCGAGCCAGACCAAAGTGGCAATATAAAAACATAAAGGGTGCCCGGCCGGTGTGGCTCAGTGGTTGAGCATCGACCCATGTACCAAAAGAGTTGCTGGTTCGATTCCTGGTCAGGGCACATGCCCAGGTTGGGGCCTGATCCCCAGTGGGGGGCATGCAGGAGGCAGCCTATCGATGTTCTCTCTGATATTTCTATCTCTCTCTCCCTCTCACTTCCTCTCTCTCTAAAATCAATAAAGAAGAAAAAAATTTTTTAATAAAAAATAAAAGTATAAAGGACATTCAAATAAAAAAGGAAGAAGTATAATCTTTTTGTTTGCAAATGATATATATTAAAAATTCTAGATTCTACCAAAACATTGTTAGAACTATTTTGAACTAATCAGTGAATTCTGTAGTTTCAGGATACAAAACACCGTATAGAAATTAGTCACAATTCTATAGGCTAACAATGAAATATCTAAAGAAATAGAGAACAATCTCATTCACAATAACATCAAAAACAACAAAATACTTAGGAATAAATTTAACCAGGAGGTCTAAGATCTGTACATTGAAAACTGCAAGACACTAATGAAAGAAATTTTAAAAAGACACAAACAAATGGAAAGATACCCCATGATCATGGATCAGAAAAAATAATATTGTAAAATATCCATACTACCTAAAGCCATCTATAGAGTCAATGAAATCCCTATTAAAACTTCAATGGAATTTTTCACAGATATAGAAAAAACAACCCTAAAAGTTGTATGGAAGCACAAAAGACTTGAATGGCCAAAGCAATCCTGAGAAAGAAAAATCAAGCTGGAGTCATCACACTTCTTGAGTTTAATTGATATTATACAATTATAGTCATCCAAAAAATAAAAATAGACACATAGACCAATGGAACAGAATCAAGATCCTAGAAACAACCCCCTGTACATACAATCAACTAGTATCTGTTCCATACATGTGTGTGTGTGTGTGTGTGTGTGTGTGTGTATATATATATATATATATTAGATATTAGTGTATGTATTAATATACACATACATACACAATGGCATATTAACCAGTCATGAGAAAGAAGGAAATCTGCTGTTTGTGACAATGCATATGGGTCTTGAGGGTATTCTATTAAGTGAAATAAGTCAAAAAGAGAAAGACAAATATTCAGAGCCTGGGCGGCAGGGATGATGTGATGTTGGTCAAAGGGTACAAACTCCCAGCTCTAAGATGAATGAGTCTGAGGAGCTCATGTATAGCATGGTGGCATCATTAACAATACTGCATGTATACTTGAAAGTTGCTAAGAGAGTAGATCTTAAATATTCTCATCACAACAAAAAAGGTAATTATGTGACATGATGGAGGTGTTGGCTAAAACTATGGTGGCAGTCCTTTTGCATTATATAAGTGTATTTAATCAATGTGTTGTGCTCCTTAAACTTACACAATGTTATATGTCAATAAAATCTCAACAAAGCTGGGGCAGAGGGCAACTAAGTGATTTTTCCAAGGCTATACACTAAGTGTCAAAGCTGTGCTTTGGTCCTTGTCTATCTAGTACCTTGAAACCATCAGTGTTTTTTTCATATAGATATTGACAAAATAGAAGTCATACTGACAATGGTGACTAGAATACTCGGGGAGTTAAAAGCAATTTATGGAAGAGAAATTGAAGTTGTCACATTTAAGATCATTGGATAAAAATTACATGGTAGATTTCAGCTTAATAGAAAAAAACTTGATAATCATGAAAGCCTGCCTGAGACAACCTAGGTACTCAGCAAACCTGGTCAGTTCTCTGCTGAGCACACGGCTACGCTGCATTTCCTAGACCCTTGCATCCAGGTGGCTAAGATCTCGTCAGTAGAACATTAGCAGAAGTAATATACACACCCAGGCCTGACACTGCATGACCCCCCATCTCTTTTTCTCTTCTACCAGTTAAGTGGAGAGTACTATAAAGACTTAAAGGATGGTGTTATCATAAAACAAAAAGATCCTGTGACCCCACTGAGCTGAACCCCGTGGTTAGACTTTACTGAGTGACAAGTCAACTTCATATTTGTTAAGCTACTGAGATTTGAAATTTATCTGTTACAGCAAATAGTACCACTTGCACTAGCTAAGTATAGTCTTCAAAAACAAAGTGTACTTCCATGTGTCAGTCATTTGCTTGTTTTCTCTCACTATCATACTCTGCTCTTTTTGGCAGAGAAACTGACTCTTAGATTTCTGTTTTGTTTTTGTTGGCTTGTTTTTCCCAGGTCACTTTGCCTATTGCTTTGATTAATGAAAGCTACTGGCAGGAGATTGGAGGGTGAAAGGAAGAAAGAAACCTACATTTTTCTCCCCCTCTTTCAATTTCCACTTTTGACAAAATAGCAGTGGCTACTTCTTTCCATGGCTGGGCTCCTGCAAGTAGGATGTACCATGGTTCCGGTTTCTGGGGTGTGGCTTTGGCTCCTTGGTTATGATAGCACTGTCTTATTCCTTGGTCACTCCTGAACCTAGAATTGAGAATAGCTTCCTGTATTTGCTAATCTCAGTTACCTCCTATCTCCTGATTGCTTTTACAGCTTTTCTAACAGCTTCATCATTGATTTTCTGTATTAAATTCCTTCTACTTAGTTATCTGGTATGGGTTTTGTTCTCCTGGCCGGATACTGAGATGCTAATCTAGTTGCTAGCAATGATATATGTAAAACTGAAATATAGAATACACCTCTGAATTAGATGATATCCCAGGCCACTATAATTTTATTAAATGTCTCATTATAAAACTCAAGTAATAACTTCATTTCAAAGATTAAATAGACAAGCTAAAAATAGTATATTACTCAGGATGTTTTCAGCTGTAGAAGAAAATGAATCTCAAGATGGCTTAAATAATATAATTCAACTACTTTTATAACTGAATATACAGGGGTAGTGGGGTGCCAGATACAGTAATATTAAGGCCTCAGTTTCCTTCCTGTTTCAGCTCCCTGTTCCTCCACACAAAGTCTTCATCTAACAATTGCATCTGAAGTCCGGCTTTGGTTATAATTGCAAACTGGTGTTCAGTGGCAGCTCAGTCTAAATGTTTCCTTGTTTATATCCCTTAAGCACTTCATTCACCATCACCTAGATGTTTCAGAAGTCCTTAGTTTACTCTCTCTGTAAATATTTATACTCAATGAAATGCCATGGTCTCATTGGCTTAGTTTATATCAGTTTCTCCAGTAGTATTTGCTTACATTTATATTCATCATTGCCAGTCCTAGAACTGCACACAGTGTATATCCTATGCAAATCATATAGCTGTAACACTTCCAAGAAGTAATGCTCCCCAAAGGGAAAGTATGTTTTAAGAAAGAAGAAAGCGGCCCTGGCTGGTTTGGCTCAGTGGTAGAGCATCGGCCTGCAGACCAATGAGTCCCAGGTTTGATTCTGGTCAAGGGCATGTACCTCGGTTGCAGTTCATCCCCCACCCTGGTCAGGGTCATGCAGGAGGCAACTAGTCGATGTGTCTCTCTCACATTGATGTTCCTCTCTCTTCCCCTCTCTCTCTCCCTCCCTCCCACTCTATCTGATGATAAATAGAAAAAATGTCCTCGGGTGAGGATTAAAAAAAAAATGGGGAGAATGGATAGTATGTAAATATTCAACAAGTGTCCACTATCGTGAGCGTTTTGAATTTCAGTTTTTTTGCTTTTAATAGAACTTTTTTTTTTCTTCATTTTTTCACTCTGACCTTTACACAGCTGTGAAATTAGGTTAGCCTGAATGGAATATAGCTGGCCATCATCTGCTATCTCATAGAGTCTAACAGAAATTTCAGAAAGGGAGTTTTTTACAGAGGTAATGGATAAAATGTAATGAAAAGCTGGATCAATGTTACTCCCTTAAAATCCTCTTGGAAAAGTAATTACTAAAACTCACTGTGAATTCAAATATAAGTGCATTTCCTAAATTACTTCACAATGTACATGGCCAATTAGGAAACCCATCTGTAGATTGCATTTCTATAGGAGCCTAAGATATATTGAGAGTGATAAATATGATTAATGATAATAAAATATTATAGCCAAGATGTGTGTATGTGTTTTCCTCAGATACTCATTTTAGAATTTATGATCTATGACTGGTTAGTTGGGATCAAGCAATTACATTTTCACCAAGGTGCTACTTAATGTGCATATATTAATAGGTATTATGAATGCACCTGAGTACTTAATCTGGCCAGAATACTGTGCTAAGAATATCTCATTTAGTTCTCACTACAGTCTTATTAATAAATACTAGTATCTCCATTTATAAATAAGGAAGCTGAGTTTAAGTAAATAGAAAGAAGTAAAGGGCTATTAAACTGCTCAAATATAACTAATAATGGTACTCCTTAGAAAGACCCTTGAATTTTTCTTGATATCCATTGATTCTTCACTATTGTAGCCTGATCTTAGCTAAGTAAACAACTTGAAACAAAGTGGGAAGCAGCACATACTTAGAGCAGGGAATATCAGTACTCTCTCCAACAACAGTAACCATGACAATAGAAGCATATCTGATTTAAACGTTCTTAATGAACAAAGCAGAAAAGAACATGCCATCAAAAAAGGAGTCAAGAAGGAGCCCCTAAGTTACGCACACTCCAACAAAGATTGCTTCTTTTCCAGCTTCACACTGAAACTGGCAAAATGTAAGATAGAACTCCAGAGCCACAAAAGGAAGAGTGTGAGGTGGAGCAGAGAGCTGGGAGCTAAGGACAGGGCCCCTCTTTCTCTAACTTCTACATTGAAAGTTGTGAAGATATCTCCGAATTCTACATTCTCTTGGCAAGGAATCTAGCCTTCTTTACTTTTCGTACATACAGCTTCACTTCCAATCTTTATGCTTTTCATCTAATACCACAAAACTCAATATTCACTGTATCAGCCATCCCTCATTTTCCCAATATAATCCACATGCAGGTCTGTACAGTCCACATTTTTACCCATCTCCTAAATCCTCCCCCACTTCTGAAAAAGTTGCACTGTACCACTGGAACTCATAGCACTCATCAATAACCCCTAAAGTCTTATCATCTCAGTATGTTCTCTTCTCCTTGCTCTAACAGAAACTTGATCTACCTCTGAAGATACTATTTCTGCAGCCTACGAAAATAGTGAATCTTGCTCTGTAATACCCCCAAAACATGGAGTGATTGCCCTTCTGGTTGTTGACACTTTCAATAACTTTGTCTTTTTCCTGGAAATCTCTACCATAAATTACTTATCAATAGATTACTCTCTACAACACTTACTTACTGAAATCATCCTAAAGACTAAGAAGATCACCCCTTTTGTTTTCGAAACATTTAGTTCTTGAGTTTTTGTCACTATCTTGAACATTTCTGCCACATTTTTGGCTGATTTCACTATCAAAGTAGATTATTATAGCACTGCTGTTGACTTCTCAAGTCCTTGATGTTCACCTCCATTTATGCTGACTTTAATTACTTCAGTCATTCACTTCCTAGGCATAACCCCACATCCAGTCATTACCAATTGCTGTAACCCTATCATAATCTCAGTTGTACACATCCTACTCTCCAGTGCCTCATATATCCAACTCATACACTCTACTATTGTACAGTCAACATTCCATTCACATTGATCAAATTTTTACTCTCAATCCCATAATGTCTTTTTTCCCCTACCCCAAATAAGTCCCACCGTCAATCAAAATAATCACTTTTATAGTAAACTGTCCTCTCCCACTTTCACTTAATCTCTTTAACCTTTTAAATTCAACATGCTTCCTATTCTGACTCTATGTCTATGTAACTGAATGAGACTAGAAACACACAAAAACACAGACCATGCCTAGTATATAATAAATATATGACATCAAACTTCAAGTACTCTCTTAGCGCTGCACATAAATCACACATTCTTTCCCTAGTTCACTATTCACTCTCCTGGATGACATTTTCAGGCTCATCTCTCCTGTAAATCCTAATGTCTTCTGTATCATTTTTATTCCAATATCACTTTCCTTCTTAATTAAGAATAAAACGAATATTTAAAATGTTCACTCTATATTTACCTACCTACCCTTTCCCCACCTCCTATTATTATGGGCATGCTATGTGCAGATGACTGTCAATCCTTCCAGTTTGTGGTAGATCTCTGCCATTTGCCTGCCCAAACGCACTGTCTGCAGTAGTTTCTCTCCCTCTCTGGTTGTAACCAAGCTTATCTAAATCATTACTATAAGCATATATTATTATGCTGATGCATATATGATGCATATGCATATAATTTATACATATTATTCCTCCCATTAAAAATTAATTTTCTAATGACTGTTATTCTCCTCTTTATCTGTTATTTTTCCCTTTGGAGCAAAATTCCTTGATAAAGTTGTTCAGACTAGTTGCCTATCATTCTCTCTATATATGCTCAGTTGAATCCATACCAGAAGACATTTGCCCCTAAATTTTTACCCAATTCCTCTATTAAGTCCAGCGGTTGTTTTTCAGTTCTCTTCTTTCTTGAGCTATCAATAAACATTTGGCATAGTTATGCATCTCTCCTGCTTTACGCATGTAAAATTTCAAGACAACACACTGCCTTTTATAAATTCTGCCTCTGGTTCATTCATCATTGTGATAGACAGAACAATGATCTTACCAAAGATGTCCATGGCCTAATTCCCAAAACTTGTGATTATGTTTACCTTACATGGAAAAAGAGACTTTATAGATATGATTAAATTAAAAATCTTGGGATGAACATATTATCCTGGATTATCCAGGTGGACCCAGTGTAATTACAGGCATCCTTATAAGGCAGTCAGTGGGGAGGAGAATCAGATCAGAGAAAGAGATGTGATGGCAGAAATCCACATCAGTCGATGGAACAGCTGGCCTGCAAATGGAGGAAAGGCCATGAGCCAAGAAATGCAGTGGCCTCTGGAAGCTGGAAAAGTCAAGAAATCTGATTTTTTCCTAGATGCTCCAGAAGGAATGCAATTCTGGTGACACTTGGATTTCAGCCCAGTGAAGCCTATTTTGGGCTTCTGACTTTTATAACTCACAGAAAGTTAACTTGTTGTTTTAACCACTAAATTTGTAGTATCTTGTAATAGCAGCAATAGGAAACTAATGGAGGCATATTCTCCTTTTTTTGCCTCTCTTCTTTTCTTAATATTGGAGCATTTCAGGAATTAGTTCTTAATTTTTCTTACCTTCCCTCCTCTTTTGTCCTGTCCTCTTGGTTCCCCCTTCACTTTTCATCTCTTTCCTTCCTTTCTTCCCCATCCCTTTCTCCCCTCTCCTTTATCTTTTCTCTTTGGGTGAGCTCCAGGTTCATAGCTTTAAAAAATATCGAAATGTTCATTATTCCTAATTATTTTTCCAGGCATAGTGTCACTTCTGTTCTCCAAACTTTAGTAATTAACATCTCTATTTAGAGCTAATGAACATCTTAAAAATACAAATTAAAAAAAATTAAAGCAAAAATTATACAAACACAAAGCCTTTCCTGTGTCCATTAATGATGATTCCATTCTTTCATTTCCTCCATCCAAACACTTTGTAGTCATCTCTGTATCTTTTTGTTTTTCTCTCAAACTCCATATCTAACTTATCAGGAAATCCTGTTTACCTTTAAAATATACCTAAAACCCATTTTTGACTATCTACACTGCTACTGTTTTCACCCAATTTACCATCATCTGTCACTGGATTTTTGCAAAAGCCTTCTATGTTGATGTTCCTATTAACGCCCTTCCTCGTCTGCAGTCTGATTTCAACACAGTAGCCAGATTAATCTTATGAAGACACACTTTCCAATGGCTTTCACTTGCTCAAAGCAAAAGTCGGTGTCCTCACAATGATGCACACACATATGTATCTGACCTCCTAATTGCGTCTCAGATGTCTTCTTCTTTTTTTTAAAATTGCTTTTATTAATTACTGAAAAACTGGCACGCTTGCTGTCCCATGCTCACTGGAGGACTGGTGCTGCATAAAATATCCTGCCTAGCTTGCTCTTCTGTCAAAGATCTGTGTGACTCACTCCCTTACCTCCAAGAGGTCTTGGTTCAAATACCTATGTTTTCTCAGTGAGGCCTTTCCTTACCACCCTGGCTTACATCATAATGTTCCCAACCTGTCACTCCCTATATACCTAACTTACTTATTAATATTTTCCCAATAGCTCTTATCACCATCTCACATACTATACAGTTTATTTGTATATTTGTGTCTTGCCTGTTACTATCATTAGGCTAGAGATTTGTCTGTTTTATTTACTGCTATATATCCACAGTGTCAAAAACAGTGACCAAAACATAGCAGAGGCTTGATAAATATTACTGATATTTAAATAAATATACCCTTTTCCATATAGCCCTCAGAGAATAGATATAATGTGAATAAGATCAGAGATTGGGTTCCCTTATAAATCAATTTCATATCTTTCAGTAACAAATACATTCATTCATTCATTTTCCATTCAAGAAGCATTTATGCGTTGTTTACTATGATCAAGTCACAGTCAACTGGTAGGCAGTAAACTGACAGATTTTGATAGGTGTCATGAGAGATGCAACAAGGAGCAAGACTCAGTTTGGATTTTGAATGATTCCTCTCAGGTAGGAATTTTTTTTTAAAATCACAAAATAAGAATAATGTGGGGAGGACTATGGTAAGAACCACGATAAAAGAAAAAGTGAGAAAGCTTTATATGCAAAGAATAATTTATTAATAAAATATTTTAATCATGACAATATAGAAAAGGTAATGTTGGACATTTCTCTCTAAGTTTCTGTTCAATCAATCTCTAATTCAGGGATTATATTTACTCTCCAATTCCTCCTCAAAATAGTTTCTTGGATAATATATCAATTACTATTGGCTCCAAAAATTTAGGATGCTCATAACCTGAACATATACAAGGAATGTCAATTCATTTCTATTTAGCCATGATGCATGTTAAGCTTATTTCCTACAGAAAGGCAGGGTATGTCAAACACTATACAAAATAATTATATTGCTATGTGGGTCTAACAGCACTTTTTTCTCCAAATGGATTAAATGTCTTCCACATAATATTTTCTGATGTTCACCTAAGACGGATGGAGGCTGCTGACATCATAGATCTATCTTTCTTTAGACTCACCAGGGCCAAAAATAATACTACTAACTTAGGCCATCCCTCTAGTAAATATTTATCATCATTCTATAAGCGAGATCAAGAAACAGAGAGGAGAAGGACTAAAAGTAATCCATCACTTTTACTTGAAGGAGCATATATCCTGCAGACTGCAAGAAACAGCATTTTATTTAGATACAGAGGTTGGCATTAGTATTATTGAAATTCTCATTATTATTGGGAGAATAATTTAATGTGGTTTTTGTCGATTTTCTTTATAGTTTTTATGCCCCAAACTTCTAAGTATCACATAAAATATATGGATAATAGGAAAGCATGCATTCATTAAGTTAATAGTGAGAGTCTATAATTGCCAGTAAAAGCAAGTCAGTTCGATTAAATGGTTACATTATAGTAATATAGAAAATTAATTCCAACAGTGATAATCATTATTATCTGAAATTCATAATCAGGAGAGAGGCATATTGGAATATTAAACCAAAAAAAAATAAAAAATAAAACAACATCAACAAACTGCACATGCTCAAACTCATGATATTCCCTATTTTCACCTCCATTACCCTGGTCCACTCTTAATGTGTGTAATCTCCCAGAGTGAAAGAAGTAATTTTTATATTTCCCATTATTATATAAGAGCACAAAGAAAAAAATTATCTCGTATTAGGCTACACAGAGGAAACTGCACTGGGTTAGGAGTTAGGAATCTGACTCCAGTACCTATGCCATTTGTCATTTACTAGCTGTATGATCTCAGGGCTGTCATTAAATTTAATAGAGATTTTATTTCCTTAACTGGTAAATGGGATTAAATAGATCTGCCCTGCACACCTTAAAAGATTATAAAAATCTGATAAAATGTACATTGAAACTTCTGTTTTTACAACCATAAAACTGTTGAGATATAAAGCACTTTTTATTGCATCATTCTGAGCTTCATTATTAATTGCCATTACTTTTCAGATTAATGCAATGTAGTTTCAACCACTGTCAAACCAAACTTAGCATATAACTCTGATTCAGAATTATATCTGAGCACTGTCGATATATTAAGCTCTTATAGTCCATAGTTACCATGGTTACACCTTTCTCATCTTGACCCTTCATTAAGAATGCGTCTTTAATTTTTATTTTTAATACTTGAATTTCTTTAATCATCTTCCTAGTGATTTCATCTATGCCTGTATTTTCTACCATCAACTCTTGTGGGCTGATCAGGTCATTTTCACGGGGCAACATTCTGATTACCAATGTTTAACTTGTACAAAGCTAAATTCATTATTTCCCCTAAACTTTACATTTCTTTCTGCTTTTTTAGGCTCAACATCATGGAGTTTTTTGTTTTCTTTAGTTTTTATGGCATCTCTTTCTTCTTCACCTCTTCTACCCAATCAATCTCTTATACCCTGGTCAGGTCTTGCTCCCACTGTGGCACACACTGGTAAGCATCCTGGGATGACCTTCATTAGTAAAATGTATTTCTCAATTCCTTATACAGGGCTTTACTTGCTTGCTGTCTATTGGAATCTTCTTAACTGCAGAGACCTTTTTTCTTGATTCTAGCACAAGGCTTAGTACAAAGTATCTTCTCAGTAGATGCTAATGAATTAATGCATAAATAATTATTTCCTTCTAGATTCCTTAACTCTTACATTCATCTTTCTTTATTGTTTGTTTTTGTTTGTTTGTTTTGGTATCCACTATCGGAAACTGAACCCGGGACTCTCTGGTCCGCAGGCCAACGCTCCAACCGCTGAGCCAAACCGGCCAGGGCTTTATTGTTGTTTTGTTTTGATTAAGGTTTGTTGGGGTTTTGTGTGTGTGTGCATCCCAACTTTACTTTAAACCTGGTGCAGCTGCACATATGTCAAAGGACTTGTCAAATTTATACAGTGAACTGTGAATCAAATTCATGTTTTCTGAAACACACACCACAGTTCTATCCACATGTTCATGTGTCCATATATTAAATATTTTAAAATAATTTTTGTTAGGAAATTATTTACACAGAATATAATACATACAACTTAAGTGAACAATGTGAAGAGTTTGGCCAACTCTATACATCCATATAACCAACCCCGTAATGAAGATATAGAACATTTTTATCACCCCCACTTTGCCTCCTGCCACTTTGCAGTCAGTTCTACCCCATTCTTGGCACCAGGCAACCAGGGACCCTCATCTCCAATCCAGGCCCACGTGGAAAAAAATTTCAGGAAGCATAGGCTCCTGAAACATTCCTGCATCACTTTCTATTGAAAGCTTAACACGGTGTTCACTTTAAAGCTGTGGTACATGTACACAATGGAATTCTATGCAGCCGTAAGAAAAAAAAGATCTCTTATCCTTTGAGATTACATGGAGGGACCTGGAGAGTATTATCCTAAGCGAAACAAGCCAAGCAGAGAAAGACAAATATCATATGATCTCACTTATTTGTGGACTATAATGAACAAAACAAGCTGAGGAACAAAATAGACCCAGAGACATGGAAGTGGGGTGCAGACTGACAAACCTCAGAAGAGGTGAATGTGGGGGGAGGGAAGAGATAAACCACAGAACTTTTACACATGTATGTGTAACCATGGACATAGACAACAATTCTGGGTGGTGGGGGGGAAGGGTGGGAGTGGGAGGAGGGTGTCAATGGGGGGAAAAAAAGAGAAACATCTGTAACAAAAATAAATAAATTAAAAAACAAAAAATAAATTTAAAAAAGTAAAATATTTAATGTTATCTCATTTTGTATTACAAAGCATAACTTGAAAGGTGCATTCAGATTTGAGAGATGATGAATTGATAAATAGCATATAGAAAGTGTCTGTTTAAATTTATAAGAAGCTCCAAACTGTTTGGAAAGTGGCTGTACCATTTTCTGTACTATCAGCAATATGTGAGAGAGACAGTTACAGCACATTCTCTTCGACACTTGGTACTGGCAAGTCTTTACACCCTTGCCACCCTCACGAGGCTGCCGTAGAATCTTGTGTTGTTTTTTAAGACTTATTTTTTTAGTGCCGTTTTAGATTCACAGAAAAATTAAGAAGAAAGTACAGCTACTTCCCATGTATATCTGTTCCCAAACATGCTCAGCCTCCCCATTCACATCCCCCATGAGTGGTGGATTTGTTACAATGGATGAACCCACACTGACACATCATAACCACCCAGAGTTTGTAGTTTACTTTAAGGTTCACTCTTGCTGCTGTACATTTTATGGTTTCAGACAAATGTATAACATGTATCCATCATTATAGTATTATACTGAGGATTTCCCCTGCCTTAAAAAATCCTCTGTGCTCTGCCAATTTACACCACCCACACCTTGCCACCAACTTCAACCCCTGGCTACCACGAATCTTTCTACTCTCTTCATAGTTTTGCCTTATCCAGAGTGTCATATAGTTGGAATCATGGAATCAAACAATATGAAGCCTTTACAGGTTGGCTTTTTTCACTTCAATGCATTGAAGTGCTTTTACCCTGAGATCTATGGCAGCCCTGGGCCTCCCAGTTCTGGGGTCTCAGGGGGAGCCACAGACTCTCAGTTACATCCGAAGAGTGGAGGCTTCCACCCAGGCACAACCTCAGTGCACCCTTACAGGTCACAGCACCTGCACCCTCCCACCCCCTGCCCAGCACCCTCCTCAACACTGCTGTCTGCGGCAGCTGTCAAGGGCCAGTTTCCGGATTTCTCAGTAATGCAAGCAGCAGAGCTGGGGAAGTTGCTACCCTCCACCTTCCTTCCTCTACTCTCCACCCTTCTGCCCAGCCCTTGCCCCACCCATCCTTGCTTCAGGTGCACCAGGAGCTGCCATGCCCATCGGATTTTTATTCTGCTCCTCTGCAATCTGGTGGCCAAAGTGGCTTCCTCCCCTCAGGGCCCCCGCCCAGCAGATGCCTCTACCCATAACTAGATAGCTCATTTAAAATTTTATTTTATTTTATTTTTTAGCACTGGATAACATTCCATTGTCTGGATGTAACAGTTGATTTAACCTTTCACCTACAGAAGAACATCTTGATTGTTTTCAAGTTTTGGTAATCATGAATAATGTTTCTATAACCATTTATGTGCAGGTTTTGTGTGGGTATAAACTTTGGGTTAATACCAAGGAGCACAACTGCTACATTGAGTGGTCAAAGTATGTTTAATTTTGTAAGACATTGGCAAATAGCCTTCCAAAGTGGCTATACCACTTCTTCATTCCCACCAGCAATGAATGAAAGTGCTGCTGATCCATATCCTCTCCAGGATTCAGTGTTGTCAGTGTTCTGTGTTTTGGCCATTTTAATAGGTATATAGGGGTATCTCATTATTGTTTCATTTCATTGTATTTTTAATTTGCATTTCTCTGATGGTTAATAATCTTCAGCATCTATTCACGTTTTTATTGGCCATTTGTACATCCTCTTCTGTGAAATGTCTGTTCAAATAGTTAGCCCAATTTTTAATTGGCTATTCTTTATATTATTGAGTTTTGAGAGTTATTTAGATGGTCCAGATATAGACCTTTTGTTGGCTCTATTGCAAATATTTTCTCTGCTTACCCTTTTATTTTTTTACATTCCCTTCCATATCTGGATTGTCAATCATTCTAATACATTTTGTTGAAAATGCTTTTCTTGCCCTGGCCAGTTTGGCTCAGCAGTTAGAGCATCAGCCTGTGGACCAGAGAGGCCCGGGTTCGGTTCCCACTAAGGGTACGTACCTCGGTTGTGGTTTGTCCCCAGCCCGGGTTGGGGACATGTGGGTGGCAACCACTCGATGTGTCTCTCTCACATCGATGTTTCTCTCTCTTTCTTCCTCCCTCTCTCCTTCCCACTCTATCTGAAGATAAATGCAAAAATGTCCTTGGGTGAGGATAAAAAAAAATTTTTTTTTTTCTTCCCCATTGAATTACCTCAGCACCATTTTAAAAATTCATTGACTATACATGCATGAGTCTATTTCTGAGTTCTATTTTGTTCCATTGATTTATGGTTATTTTTATGTCAATATCACACTGATTTGATTACTTTAGCTTTTTTAAAAAATATATGTTTTTGATTTTTTAGAGAGAGAGGAAGGGAAAAAGAGATAGAAACATTGATATGAGAGAGAAACATCTATCGGCTGCCTCCTTCATGCCCCCTATTGAGGATTGAGCCCCAAACCTGGGCATGTGCCCTGACTGGGAATCAAACAGGGATCCCTCTGTCTATGGGACAACGCTCTATTCACTGAGCCACATTGACTGGGCTGATTACTTTAGCTTTATAAGAAGCATTGAAGTTGCAAATTCTTCCTTCTCTTTCAAAATTGTTTTTGGTTTTAAAGATCATTTGCGTTTTTATATTAACTTTTGAATGTCATTTTCTTAAAAAGAAAAAACAAAAACAAAAAACCCACTGACATTGAATCTATAGATTTGAAGAGAACTGCTTCTTACCTGTGTACAACATGAAGTCGATGGAGGTGGTGAGGGGAGGAAAGAACACTGGTTGTGACATCTCAATGCTATGGAGATAATTCTAATTATAACATAATAATTGTGGATTTATTACTGCTATTGGCTCTGAAACACCTTTAAAAAATGGAACAGTCAATTTAAGACATGTTCACAGTGCTAGAGGATTCCTGTGGTAGCTTTTGAGAAAACTAATTTCCCACACATTGTATGGAAAATCAGACCAAATATCTGATGAAGCTAAAAGGAGATCTAATACTTATATTCATAAGGTCTCTGATATAAAAATCAAGGTCTTGATGGGGAAAAGGTAAGATAATGAGTTTTAGATTCTAGATATTTTGATGAATGTGCATTAAAAATATAAATACTCCTAAACTCCACAGACTTACAGAAACAGCCCTGACAATTCCAGAAGAGTCTACTTGATAAAGACAATAATGGATATTGAAACAAATGGCAAGTGTCCCACAAAGATAATGCTTGTTCTACTTAAGACCTGTGCCTGCTACTCATCATTGCTGTTTAGGCCAATTCTAGGTCCAAAACCTAGAAGAGCCCAAACAAAGAAGTGCAGGCCTTCTCTGGGGAGAAATAATATACACAGCCCCTAAATGTAGACCCTGATTAATATATATGGGAATTGAGGAAGAATATGCCAAAGTGGCTCTCAGTAGGCAGTAGGAGTTGCAGTCGGCCTGCAGAAAAAAAGACTTAAATGCTATGGAGTACTCATCTGTTCCTGGAAGATTAAGCATACTCACAGTGACACCACATCCAGTCCTAAGAGTCAACTGGGGTGACTACTGAAAACATGAATACAGAAAAGCACTTATGATATAGCACTCTATGATACAGTATGACTGAAAGCATTAGAATACTCCGAAAAGTGGGGATATTAGATGGATTTACTATGTAAATACTGAGAATGCACCACCTGAATATGTTTTTCAGGGGACCCTGTACTAGGCCAATAAGGAATTCACTGATGAAAAAGACAATGGAATCTTCGAGAAATTCACTGTGCTGTCCTCTGTGGGGCAAGGTTGACAGTGGGAGAAACTTCTGTGGAACCAGGCTCTCATAATGTCAGAAGCTAGGTAACAATACAGTAGGTATAGGCAAGGTGGGTGTGATCAACACAAAAGGTAACAAGTCTGGAGTGACACTGAAGATGCCTTGATTCATAGGCATGTGTTGGAATACTTAATAATGTTTCTCAGGTTGAGGTAAGTGGACAAACAACTAAGTTGTTGCTCATCTTGAAAAATACAAGAATTTTACTAAACATCCAAGCAACTTCTAAATTCCTCAAAAAATTAAAAATAGAACTACCATATTATCCAGTAATTCCAATTCTGAGTATTTATCCAAAGAAAACGAAAACACTAATTTGAAAATATATGCACCCCTATGTTCGTTGCAGCATTATTTACGATAGCTAAAATATGGAAACAACTTAATTATACATCAATGAATGCAAGAATAATGATATGCTATATATAAATACACACACACACACACACACACACATACACACACAAAATATTATTCAGTCATGAGAATAAAGGAAATCCTGTCATTTACAATGACATGAATGGCCCTGGAGCACATTATGCTAAGTAAGATAGTCAGACAAAGAAAGATAAGTGCTATATGATACCACTTATATGTGGAATGTAAAAAAGTCAAACCTGGAAGAAAAATAAAAAACAAAAATGGTAAAATTGATGGTTGCTAGAGGATGGGTGATGGGGATACAGGAAAGATGTTTTTAAAGGGTACAAACTTACAACATAGAGTAAATAAGCCCTAGAGATCTAATGCACACTATAGTAAATATAGACCACACTATATTATAATCAATAAATGTGCTAACAGACTGTCATTCAAATATTCTAGCCACTAAAAAAAAAAAAAAGAGAGAATAATTATGTAAGTGATAGAGGTACTAATTATAGTTATAATGATAATTATAATATATAAATGTATCAAATTAACATGATGAACAACTTAAATTTATGCAATGTCATATGTCAAGTATAATTCAATTAAAAAAAGAAATACATGGATGGACTAATGAAATTGGACAGAAAGCATACAAATAGTTTTGTCTAGCATCAATGCCCTTGGGAAGTGTCTACCTCCAAGCTAATTCTCTAAAACCGAATGGGTAGGATCACTGGTTCTGTGAATGACAGTCAGACTCTTTATTTATTTATTTATTTTCTGTTAATCCTCACCCAAGGATATTTTCCATTGATTTTTTAGATGGAGTGGAAGGGAGGGAGAGAGAAACATGGATGAGAGAGAGACACATCGATTGGTCGCCTCCCACATGACTCTGACTGGGGACAGGGATCAAAACTGCAACCCAGGTATGTGCCCTTGATCAAAAATCAAACCCATGACCCTTTGGTCTGCAGGCCGACACTCTAACCACTGAGCAAAACTGGGGGTTCAGTCAGACTCTTATTCACTGCATCAGTGCTGGCTCAGTGGGTCAATGAACATAGTTGCCATTGTGGCAATGATGAAGGCTATACATTAGTTCAGCAATTTTGCAACTGGTGTGCACAAGAATTTTTAAAACATATAATACCTCACTATTTAGCCAGGGGCACTAATCTCTTTTTCCTTAGATTATCAAATTTAAAAAATGACAACAGCCAACACAACAGTAGCTGTCCAGTGTGAATTCCTAGTCTTAAACCATAAATATTTAGGTCATATAATAGAGTTGCCTCTTATTGGTCATATCGCATAATAAGTTTGCGTCTGATTGGTTAATTCTTGGTACCAGAAATTCTTATATAGATGTATAGGTACCAGATGTTTTAAAGAAGTCACTTTGGAGCAAAAAGGGTAGGAATTACTATTATTATTTTTTTGTAAATCAATAAAAATGATACCTATTTTTTATCAGATCATACAAAATATATTTTTTGATGTACCTCAGAATTTTAATAATTAGTGTATGTGTGCCATAAGATGAAAAAGGTTGAACATCACTGATTAGTTCAACAGCATAGGTTCCATCTAATCAAGGCTGATCTAGCTACTGCCACAGCAGAGACAGATATGAGCCCTAGATATGACATAATTCCTTAAGAAGACTCATTATCTACTGGAAGACATGATTAATCAGGTATCTTCCAACCTGGAGAATGTAGCAATTCACCCTTACTCATCATAAGTGATACCTACTACACAGTGAGTTTGCCTTCCACCAATTGTATAGACATATAAATTATATAATAATTCATGTGTTGCTATTTAATCCTATGCAATATTGCTTCAACTCAAAGGACAATTTTATGACAAAGAAAGGTCACTTCAATAGACACAAGCGTCTTATCAAGATATGTTCAAGAAACAGAGGGACTAATTATATTGTGCAATGATCTTTTAAGGCTCAATCAAGATGTCAACTTAGAGGCAACAGTATGGCAGGGTGAGGATATTACCCTTCGAGGTGTGGTAAATATGCCAAGCTATCATAATATATGGTGCTATGTCTCAAATAGCAAAAATTCATAGGGTATAAATCAAGAGGTAAAATTTGATTGGCCTTCTCCAGTAGTTGCTGTTGGTACATGTATTAAAGGGTCTGACTCCATTTTTAAATGCCTGAATCTTGAGGACAGCTATTAGGGGGACTGGAAAATAATGTCTTTTTTTTTTTTTACATTAACTTCAAACAGATAAATTTTTAACAAGTTTTTATTTTTAATCAGTGATGTAATCACCTTCGTTATCAACAACCTTTTGTCATCCAGTGTGCAAATTTTCAATGCCGGATCAATAAAAATCAATTGGTTTTTGAGCAAAATATCTGGAGATGGCATTTTGGACATCATCCAAATTTTCACATTTTTTGCCACTTAGAAAATGTTGTAGCGATCGAAATAAATGGAAATCCGATGGCGCAATATCGGGCGAGTAGGGTGGGTAAGGCAATACCTCCCACACCAATTCATTCATTTTTTCCAGGGTTCGTCTTGCGCAGTGCGGTCTTGCATTATCGTGTTGCAGAATAACGCCTTTTCTGTTGACAATTGCTGGGCACTTTTCAATGAAAGATTGATTTACTCGATCCAATTGTTCACAATAAAGGTACATTTGCAGTTTGTCCAGGTTTCAGCACTTCAAAATGAACGACCCCGCGAATACTCCACCAAACACACAAAAGTGCCTTTTTGGGGTGTAAACCTGGCTTAGCTGTACTTCGTGGCCATTCCTTCAGAGAGAGACACTGCCTTTTGCATTTTGGATTATCATAGAGGACCCATTTTTCATCTCCAATGATCAAGTGATCAAGAAACGCTTCTGTATTGTGCCGCTGAAGCAATAAGTTGCATGTGGTGGACCAGTTAGCTTTGTTTTCATGGGACAGTTTATGTGGGACCCAAACACTTGCTCTGCTTACTTTACCAATCTGCTGCAAATGTTCTTGGATTGTCGACCAAGGTTGGTTAAGAGTGTTTGACAGTTCCTTGACTGACAGACACAGATTTGCTTCCACTTCCACCCTTAACATGTCATTACTTTAACGACATTACTTTCCGCTCCCCCTAATACTTTGCCCAGAAATGCCTAGAAGGCTGTGCCCTATTCCTAAACCATCCCACAAACAAACAACTTTGTGGTACCATTCATTCTTCAGACTTTTCATAGGGACAGATTGAGCTTGACTTAAGCTGAATTCATATGTTTATGTAGCTTCTTTCTCTGTCCTATTCTGTTTCCCTTTCTCCCTTACAGATTTCACATTGAGAGTACCTATTCAATAAATCCATTGCACAATAGTCTGATCTCAGTCTCTGCTTCTTGGGAACTTCAATTTAAACAGATCATATCACAGCCCAGCTCCGTGGTTGAGCGTCAACCCATGCACCAAGAGATCACCAGTTCAATTCCTGATCAGGGCACATGCCCAGGTTGTGGGCCAAATCCCCAGTGGGGGGCATGCAGGAGGCGGCCAATCGATGTTCTCTCTCATCGATGTTTCTATCTCTCCCTCTCCCTTCCTCCCTCTCTTAAAAAAAATCAATAAAGAAAAAAAATTTTCTGAATAGTTCATATCACAAATGGTCCTAGGAAATAGACTCTAAGAATAGGATTCTAGAGTTGGTTTATTCTCTGGCCATATAACAGTGAAGTCCCCACCACTTGTCAAAGGTGAAATATTGGAACGGGATGGAGCTGAATGGCATGCACAGTTTGGTGCAATAGCTCAGGCCTTTGACAAGTGGAGGATAAAAATAACTATGAAGACTGTGGCTATTGCATAGCATAATTTCTGCTTTCAAAAGAGAAAATGATTAGCTCAGATGAACTATTGTCCTATATAATGCAAAGTAAAAGCACCCAATATCTTCTTTGGTAGCATTTGAAGAGACTCTCATCTCTTGGAGCCAGGTGACAGATGAAGCTGAAGACTGGGCACATAATTTAAAAATTGCAAGAACTGAAATGGCTGAACTTAAGAGGAGGCTGAATTTTCAGCCAACATTAAGCCTTCTATGTCAAAGTCAGGGAGAGGCCTGCTATTGTAACTCAGTTATCTGGGTAGACTAAAGAACCCTGAAATCTCCAACTGCATTGAACTCTCTGGGATTTCAGGAGTTGTCCAATGACTTTATCAGACAATAGAAGCCCCTGCTTTGATTGAAGACTGATCAGGTGCCTTATAAGGCAAATTTTCTCCTTCAGAATCTGCACCTATTTCTCCTACTGGCCACCAGAAAATATATAGAATCAAATCTAAGCATGACCCAACTTGTGAGCATCAGGATTTGTAAGGAAGGAGAATGCTTCTATTCTAGAAGGTCTGGCTAGTGTGTACTGGCAAGAACTGGGAGCATTTGCCTGAGCATAAATTCTGAAGGTGCTGGATAAAGAGGAGAAAAATATGAAGCTGGATGAGGGAGATTTTGTCAATATGGGGAACCTGCCCGACACAATATTGAATATCTTGTCAGAGGTTCCAGGATACAGCTCTAATACCCTCGGGGATGGCTGCTGGAAGTTCAGAAAAAATTATAAACCTTATTAAATTGATATGAATGCCAAAATTTCCATGATAAATCACAAAAAAAATGGGAACAAGAATGCAGAGAGATGTGTGTACTAAAGTGGACTTACCATATAAAACCAAGAAATCAGTGGCTGAGGACATTCTGCAAGAGGGCTGGGAAGGTTTTTATTCACCAAATGATAAGGGCAGGTAACAGCACCTTAGATAAAACAGTAGTGGCTGGCTGTCCTTTGTAGTCAATTGGATATCATCTCTTCCTCCTTTTGAATTGCCATGGCATTTGACTACATTTTGTTTTAGGAACCTAACTATAATCAAGCATCATATTATTTGTGTTCTTGTTTCCTTATCCTCTCCTTTGCTCCTGTTTGATTCTGAACACTTAGCACTATACCTGTTACATAGTAACCATTAACCACATCATGGTTAAACTTTTAAACATGAAGTTGATTTATATAGCTTCAAACACCAAGCATAATATCTTGAAAATAGTAGATGCTCAATAAATAATTGTTAGAATAAACTGAAGTTGCACTACCAAATTAATCTTCCTACTATACCATTATCATAATGTTAGTGCTCTACACAAATGTCTAAGACAATTTTCTATTAAGTTAGAGAATAAAATTAAACTCTTTTGTGTTATAGTTAGAGCCTTCCAACATCTGTTCCTCACTTTTGCATCTGTTCCCAAACATTACAACTAGACTCATTGTTTACATCTACTCTAAATTAACCTTGTGCCTGAACTAAGTTTTTTTTTTTACTTTGTCCCCAAAATTCTCTGTACTTTCATCCATCTTCAATTGTATGCATATTTTTATTTACCTCTATAACCCATTTCTAACCAGCCTACAAAAATAGTCCAGTGCTAAATAATTAACAGAATTCTGATTTTATGCTTCTGATGCTCCCGTCTCACTGTTTCGTCATTGGCTAAAGGATCCAAAGCCACTATGTTGAATAGCTATATTTCTGTTATACTGTACACTGGCAGTTTTTGTCTGAGTAAAATTCTGTAATTCTAATGTTCAACACAGAAACAGTCAATTATAAAATTCGTAATTCATCAAATAAAATTAAATAAATTATTCAAAAGAAGTATTATTCTTGGAAGAGTAATCGGATAAGAATTTCTCCTAGATGTTCTTATAATGAAGGTACCATGAGATGTAAGAAAATTGTTTTGAATGCTATTCTTAAAGATAAACAATGAGTTTGCTAGAGATGTAAATTTCAATATAGCTTAACATATTAAACTATTAATATATTAAACTTGATATCTGCGGACAAAGAAAGGGAGCTCTGTAATAAATTTGACAAGTCTAGTGACCAAAAGTAACCTCATAAGGTAATTTGATAGTAAATTCCTAAATAGTCAGGTCATGGTCCCTAGTTTCACCCCAGCCATATAACTTCTTTAGTAAAAGGTGTATTTTTGCCTTTAGCAAGCCCTGTCCATTGTTCTTGTGCATCTAGGACGGGTAACACACCTTTGAAATGCCAGAGTAATACTCTTTTTTCAGATGCCTGGGAGCACAACCACCCTCAATGGAGCATTTAATACTGTGATCTTCCTATGTCCCTCATTAACTCCAAATGTATAAAAGAAACTTCAAAATTGTCATTCTCGTAAGCATTTTCTCAGTCTGTTGAAACCTTGCTTCTTGGTTCATCTTGTGTTTAACTCAAATAAGCTCAAGTAAACTGAAACATCCTCCACAGGTTTGGACATTTCTTACATTGACGTTTACTTGGTCTAGCCAGCAGAATCCTAAGAAGCCCACCCAGGACCACCCTGCAGAGCAGGGTACCAGCCACCAGCCCGGTTAGGTCAGGTACCAGCCAGGACCCACGGTGCCCCATAGGCTCCTGCTTTGCATTGGGTGAACTTGGGTGAGTTTTCTCTTGGAATCCAGACCTCCCTGCTTTACATAGCAGGTCTGGATTTTATTTGAGCTGTCTTTGAAAAATCCTCTAGATGGAAAAGAGTTGAGATAACCCAGGGAAAGGAGGGAAAAAAATGGTTGCTGCTTTTAATTTTGGTTTTATTGGATGTTTACTGAGAGTCTGAACTAAATCTTTGCTGGAAAATGACGGACTGAACTCTCTTTAGCTTTGTAGGAGAAAGGACACTTCCTTCCTCAGCCCAAATCTCGGCTAATCGTAGGTGACTAAGAATCTTTGGGGGGTTTCCGGAGGAAAAATTTCCTCTAGGGCATGAGGCAGTCCTATAGGAATATCCGCACCTTTGACTCATTCTGAAATGTGCACATGCAGGCTAGTTGTTTCTAGAAGTTTGTTCAGATTTCAAAAGAAAAACTAAAATGAACAGGAAATATGCTTCCAAGACCAGCAAGCCCCCAACTCGCAGTCCCCCATTGGAACTCCTGCAGGAGGAGGAGACTTTGATACTTCTAAATTAATCTTTCCCACACACAATTAGAAAATGCTGGCTATACAATTAGGCACAATGAAGAAAAAGCATATTTCATTGGTCTCTTGAATCTTTAAAAATAAGATTTAAATAGATCAACCTATTATGTTGTTTAGATGGTAACTCAATGCTTTGAAGTATTAAAAACAGCTACCCTTACTTTTAAAAAGGGAAGGTCATTTGGAACTTGACTTGTCAAGGATAGATATAATTGTAAATGCCTTCAAAACAAAATTTGGATCAAACTGTTCTTTTATATGCTAGTGAGTTATTCGCATTGCTCAAAGGTCTCTGTTTGTGTCTGTCTGTGGGTGTCTATATCTATAAGTTGTAAATGTAGATAATTTTCTGAAGATATACAGGGTAACTTTAATACTCTTTTTAGGGAGTAGGTAAATGTTATATGAGATGCAAAACACAGAAAAATGAGACAAACAGCAAAATTCAGTCCGTGACAATTCACAGGATAGAAATGATCCAGAGTGCTTCTCACAATGAAAGACATGAGACCTGACTTCCTCCCATTTACCTGCTCTTCCCTTTGGGGGAAATTCAGTCTCATCTCACATCCCATGGTTACTATATTTCCTCATCCCCAATAGTTCACAGTTTCAACAAGATGATGTTGATACTGAGACTTCGTAGGAATGAATCTCCATAGCGCTGTGAGACCACACTATCTGACCAAAAGTTTGGTCATCAATGCACACTTCATATTTATTTATGACCAAAAGGAGGACTTGTGGATGAAAAAGGGACTCTGTAATAAATACGACAAGTCTAGTGACGGAAAGTAACCTCAAAGGATGATATCACCATAGGCCGTCATGGTGCGTAGTTGCACCCCAGGCATGTAACTCCTTAGTAAAAGGTGTATCTTTGCCTTAAGTAAGCCTTGTCCATTGTTCTTGTGCATCTAGGTTAACACATTTTTGAAATGCCAGAGTAATCCTATTTTTCAGACCCCTGGGAGGCAAAACCACCCTCAAGGGAGCACATAATACTGTGAACTATAATCTTTTTTATGTCCCCTTCTCAATTCCAAATGATTAAAAAAAAAAACTGCAAAACTGTCATTCTCTGGAGCATTTTCTAAGTCTTTTGAGATCTTGCTTCTAGGTGTGTCCTCTGTTTCGCTCAATAAACTCAAGTAAACTCATAAAAATTCTCTACAGGTTTGCACCAAAATCACACCAAAGTATAGTTCAGAATAACTCTGTGGGGAATCCAGTTACCAATTCTCTGTTGATCTCATTTCATTTGGTTTCATACTTTTGTCAGCCACTCATTCTCTCTCTCTCATGTTATAACATCTTTTCTTATTGTCCATTTACCTGGATGTCTTTAATTTCCAAAAAACATTTTTGGTTGAGTTTGGTAACTGCTCTTGCAATAAACTCTCTTCAGATGCATCTCCAATCATCCACCATGGTTCAGTTTAAATCAGATTTACTCAGGCATTGTTTTTTTACCAGCTGATTAATCCAGTTATAAAAACTTATAAATATCATTGACAAAGTATCTCTCCTTGTCCAAACATTTTTTGAATCCTCTCTTTAACGAGGCCTTGACTTTTGTCTTCCTCATGCATCTTCCCATTACCCAATTTTAACAAGAATCTTGTTAAGTAGATTTAGCCAGAATACCCCACCCTCAATAGCATATAACCCTTGATAGCTGACCAAATCCCTTCCCCCAACTCCTGAACATCCCCAGGTGATATCTGACTACCCTGGCCCGTCTTCAGCCAGAATTCTGTTAGGTCAGCATCGATTACCCTCCCTCACCCTCATCCCTTGACCATAAACCCACACCTTTTCTTTTATTCAGAATTAAGCCTCGTTGCATACCGAGGTCTTTTTTCCTTGAAAATGTATTTTTCCTCATTGTTGAAAATAAATTATAAGCATTTACAGAAATAAACATTAATTAGTAACGTTCTTAATGATTGGTTAGGGAAAATTCTTTATTCCTCTAAAACCAACATAGCTCTCAGGAAAACTGACTCCTAATTATTATGTCTTTGGTGTGTAAAAGCTTTCAGGAGCCTCCTCCTCCTACCAATATCAATGTTACTATCAACAATAACAGTATTTCAACAACACCTGTACTAAATAATAGAAAGTAAATGTCAGTACCAAACAAAGAACTCTACACATATTATAGTCTTTAGTATTCTGCCAGTCTGTTATCCTTACACCATTTCAATGCACTGCTTTATAACTGTGCAATCTAGAAAAAACATCAGCACCAAAATCTATTAATTCAATTGACTGTATATCCATCTATTATTTTCTATTTGGCTAGCATAAAGCTAAAATATCCTAGAGATTTCTCTAATTTGTTGTATATTCTTTATTTGGTCTGAAGGGAAAATAAAATCACAGCTGTTAATGAAAATGATAGAAACTGATTGAGTTTCTTCCTTCCTTCCCTTCTTTCTTCCTTCCCTCCTTCCTTCCCTCCATACTTCCTCTATTCCTTTTTTTCTTTTCCTGCTTTTGAGAAAAAAATCATGCTATTCATTTACAAAAAGCTTATTTAAGTAAAATCTAAAGGCTGTATAATATTTCAGGACTATTTTGAATCACACTCAGTTGAGACACTTTTTTTCTGTTCTATTTGGCATACGATCCTACACAGGCCATTTTTAAACTAATCATGTAACAAAGAGCTCATAAGAATTTGCATTATTTTTTATAGATGCCACATCCAAAAAATATTTCCTACTTTCTTGGCAAGTTAGTTTGAACATATCCAATTTTAGATATTGAACATCAGCCAGTTTAGTATGAGAGGAGACTGAGATACATGCAATAAAAATATTTTTGCCAGATGTGTCCTGATTGACCAAAAAAGTAACGTTCCATATGGGAAGAAATGTGATAGACTGTGCTCAAAATTTTGGATCTTCACTCATTCTTCCTTTAGAAAAATGTGTGCTCACTCATTGTTATTATTGAATGTACAGGCATACCTCATTTCATTGTGCTTTGCTTTACTGAGTTTACAGGTGTTGTATTTTTTATAAACTGAAGGCAGGACCCTCCACCAGCATAAAGATTACAGCTCAATACTCACTTTATTATGGCGGTTTGGAACCAAACCCACAATCTGTCTGAGGTATGCCCGCACAAGTGTTGAGCTATAAAATCCTTGCCTGTAATTTACAAGGTGACTATTTAGTTATGTCACATGGGGACATCATCCACATGTTAAAATTAGACACATATTTACAATGCATAGGGAATTATCTGATAATAAGGTCTCAGCTCCACGCTTCATGATATAAAAGTGTATTTTATAAGCAAATAAATAAAAATAAAAAATTGAAATGAGAAGGCTTTTATAATAAATATTATACATGGTGCTACATCATTATTTTCTGTCTACAATTTAATTTATTCTATTTAAACCTTGAAGATGAAAGAATAAATAATTCAGCACAATTTAATCATCAGTGATTTCATCAAGTACATAGATTTCAAAACAATCTGGATCAAATGGCAAATCACACATTAAATTCAATTTCCTTTTTAAAAAAATGAATTCCCATTGGTAGAGTAAGTGCATGAAAGAAAAAGCCACACCTTGGAATAATGTCTGGCTTCTAATCAGCATTTTGATTCCCTTAGGCTAGTTTCTCTCGAATCAGTTCACAAACCTCCAGAATTCAATCCTTCTGAACATCAAATGAGGAGTTTTCCATCATGTACACAAAGTTTTTGACACTGGGCAGGATAACTAATGTAAACTTTTTTAATACCTTCAGAAGAAAAATTGAGTGAAATTTAACAAAAATATTAGTAACTAATGCTTATAAAATTCTTCCTAGAAACAAAAAATTTCTGTGTGCTCTACATATGCTCACTCACTCAAACCTCAAAACAAACATATGAAGTAATTGCTAGAATTATTATCTCTTTTACAAATGAGGAAACTGAGTCCTGGAGAGGTTATGTAACTTGTCCAAAGCCACGCAGAAATGCAAATATTTGAAATCTAAACCCAGGCAGTCAGCCTTTCAAGTCTGTGCTCTTAAATTACGCAAGACGGTCCCTCCATGATTAGAATTGGCTGAACTATTTCATGAAGATAATACTCCCTGCCCTGGCCAGTTTGGCTCAGAGGTTACAGCATCAGCCTGAGGACAGAAGGGTCATGGGTTTGATTCCTGGTCAAGGGCACATACCTGGGTTGTAGGGTCAACCCCCAGCCCCTGCCAGGGTTGTGCAGGAGGCAACCAATCAATGTGTCTCACATCGAAATCAATCTCTCTCTCTCTCCCTCTCCCTCTCCCTCTCTCTCCCTTTCACTCTATTTAAAAATCAATGGAGCCCTGGCCAGTTTGGCTCAGGGGTTAGAGCGTCGGCCCACAGTCCAGAGAGACCCGGGTTCGGTTCCCGCTAAGGGCACATACCTCAGTTGCAGTTTGTCCCTGCCCCGGTTGGGGTCGTGTGGATGGCAACCAGTCGATGTGTCTCTCTCACATCGATGTTTCTCTCTCTCTCTCTCTCTCTCTCTCTCTCTCTCTCTCTGTTCCTCTCTCTCTCCCTCTCGCTCTAGCAAAAATGTCCTCAGGTGAGGATAAAAAAAAAAAATCAATGGAAAAATATCCTCTGGTGAGGATTAACAGCAACAAAAAAAGTTAACACACCCAGCAAACATCATTAGTATATATATCCAGAGGCCATGGCGGACATCAGTAGTCTGTCTGTCAGAGCCCAGTTATCTATCACGTTACAAGGAGATCAGGCAAAGTCGCTTAACTAACTATCCTTGCTGCTTGGTAATGGAGTTACATTCACATTTAGTCCTAATATCTTAAATGGAGTAAAGTTATGACTTAAACATTGTACAATTAAATACACACACTCACTGTTAAATTCAGTGCTATCAAAATTATGTTTTGGTCATTGATAACACTTTCCTAGGGTATCATAAATTTAAAACTGGCCTGGGAACTGATCATTCATCATTATACAAACACTTCCAGAGAGTGAAAAAGACAACAATTTACAACTAATTTTTAAATATATTTTTTATTGATTTTTTTTTAGAGAGAGAGAAAGGGAGAGAGAGAGATAGAAACACCAATGTGAGGGAGAAACATCGATTGGCTGCCTCCTGCACACCCCCTACTAGGGATCAAGCTCACAATCCAGGCCTGTGCCCTGACCGGGAATTGAACCTGGACCTCTCGGTCCATGGGATGACGCTCAATCCACTGAGCCACACTGGCCAGGCCCAACTAATTTTTTGAAGTGACTGTCTTATAAAGCAACACTAGATAGGTACAGTGTAGGAAAGGAACATCATAGGTCAATTTCACTAAAAAAAAAAAAAGATACAAAAATATAAATAAACATGAGAAAATCACATCAAGTACAGTATTAAAAAGATATACATCATGCTCAAATTGAGTTTATCTTAGGAAAACAAATGTAATTTATCTTAGAAGAATACTTGTGTGTGTGTGTCTGTAATTTGTGTTAATAGACAAGAGAAAAAATTGATGCCAATGATTATTTTACTTAATTTATTACTCATTATAAAAACTGTTAGCACACTAAGAATCAGCCCCACATTCTTAACCTCATACTGGGCACCTAATTAAAACTTGCAGCAAACATTTTTCTAAATCAGAGTAAGAAATAAGAATTAAGAAATTAAGTTTCCTGTGGCTGTTGTCAGAGTTCCCATAAATTGGGCTGTTTGAAACAATAGATATTTGTTCTTTCACAGTTCTGGAGGCCAGAAGGAGTAGTAAGCTGACATCATGGTGTCAATAGGACCACGCTCCCTCCAGAGGCTTTAGGGGAGAATCTGTTCCGTACCTGCTCCAGCTTTTGTGGCAGCTGGCATCGCCTGCTTCATGGTTGTGTCACTCATATCTGCCACGTTAGTGACATTGTGTCACTTCGTCTGTGTCTGTCTCTTACAAGGACTTTTGTAAATGCACTTAGGGCCCACATGGGGAATACCAGATTCTTTCCCCATATTGCTTAGCTGCTTATTTTAGTGTACAAAATAAAATTAGATCACTAATTTACAGCATGCACATTAATTATTTAGATGTGAAAGAAAAGCTTCAAAACTTTTATAAGACATGTGGGAGAATACCTCTGAAATTAGAATAAGGCCGCATTTCTTAAACAAAATACAAAATAGTAAACACAAATGAGAGACTGATCAATTCAAATATATACAATAAACTTTTGTTCATTAGGTGCTAGCATAAAATGTTGAAAGGCAAACCAGAAACTGGGTATTCTCTGCAAACAATTAAATAGAAAAATGGCTAATGGATAAAAAATGGTTAATAAATATATAAAATGGTACGTAACCTCTTTAATAAAGGGCAATTCAAACAAGATCTCAATGGGATGCTACTTTATACCCATTCCCAGAAAAATAAAAGTGGCATGTTTGATAATGCTAAATGTCAAGAAATCGGGCAGAAGGAGAACTTTTAAAACTGCTGTTTAAAATTGATATTGGTGTAACCATTTGAGGTAGAAAACAACATTATCCTAGAAAAGCTGAATATGTCCATACCCTTAACCCAAAAAGTACTCCAGAAAAGAGAATGTTTGAACCAATGAATATTGGGAGGCTTCAGCCCAATATTCATATATACTTATTTCAAAATGATCATATCAGAATTTCATACGCATCCTAGACATCTCTTTCTCCTCTAGTCTCTAAATACACAGCCATTAAACATCATCAAGTCTCCCTTTCCTGTACTATCAAGATGCTGGTAGAAACCATTATTATTGTCAACAAAACACAGATATAACCTATGTTCTGGATAGCACCATTCTTTCTCATTGACGCTTCATCTAGCACTCATTTTTTGTTTTTAATATGCAAATCTAATCAGTTCACTACTTTGCCTAAAACTTTTTAATAGGACTTAAAACAGAAACAAAAAAACACTTAAAAGTTCTGCATTGTTTGCTAGCCACCCACCTATACTTCCAATCTCATCTGGTACTAATTGTGCTCTTCATACTTTAACCACATATTTCTACTTTTTCTTAAAAAAATATTTTGTATTGAATCTATTGGGGTGACGTTAATGAAATTAGAGTGTATAAGATTCAGGTGTATAATTCTATAATACATCATCTGTCTATTGTACAGTGTGTTCATCATCCATCACCAATTATCTTCCCCTTTACCCTTTTCTACCTCCCCATCCCCTTCCCCTCTTGTAATCATCATATGATTGTCTATGAGTGGTTTTTGCTTAATCTCTTTACATCTTTTACCCAGCCCCTAACCCCACTGTCAGTCTGTTTCCTGTATCTATGAGTCTGTTTCTATTTTGTTTGTTAATTCTTGTCATTAGATTCTACATATAAGTGAAATCATAAGATATTTGTCTTTCTCTGATTGGCTTATTTCACGTAGCATAATACTCTCCAGGTCCACCATGCTTTCACAAAAAGTAAGATTTCCTTCTTTTCTAAGGCTGAGTAGTATTCCATTGTGTAAATGTACCACAGTTTTTTTATCCATTCATATACTGATGGGCACTTGGGCTGCTTCCAAATTTTGGCTATTGTAAATAATGCTGCAATGAACAAAGAGGTGCATATATTCTTGAAACCGTGTTTCAGGTTTCTTTGGATATATTTCCAGAAGTGGAATCACTGGGTCATAAGGAAGTTCCCTTTTTATTTTTTTGAGGAAATTCCATACTGTTTTCCACAGTGGCTGCACCAATCTTCATTCTCACCAACAGTGCATGAGGGTTCCCTTTTTTCCACATCCTTGCCAAAAATTGTTGATTTATTGATGATAGCTATTCTGACAGGTGTGAGGTGATATCTCATTGTGGTTTTAACTTATTCTCTGATGATTAGTGACATAGAACATCTTTTCATATGTCTATTGGTCATCTGTATGTCCTCTTTGGAGAAGTGTCTATTCAGAACATTTGCACATTTTTCAACTGGATTGTTTTTGTTTTTGGTGTTGTATAAGTTTTTTATAAATGTTAGATATTAACTCCATTATCAGATGTATCATGGCAAATATGGTCTCCTATTCAGTGAGTTGTCTTTTCATTTTGTTGATTGGTCTGCTTTCATGACTTTTATTCAACATAGTACTGGAAGTCCTAGCCACAACAGTCAGGTAAGAAGAAGAAATAAAAGGCATTCAAATTGGAAAGCAAGAAGTAAAACTGTCACTATTTTCAGATGATATGATACTGTATGTAAAGAAGCATAAAGCATCCACCAAGAAACTACTAGAACTGATAAATGAATTTAGGCAAGTAGCAGAATATAAAATAAATATCCAGAAATAGGCTGCATTTTTGTACACCAATAATGAACTATCAGAAAGGGACACTAAGAAAACAATCCCATTTAAAGTTGCAACAACAACAAGAAAAATACCTAGGAATAAATTTAACCAAGGATGTAAAAGAATTGTACTAAAAAATTATAAAACACTAAAGAAAGTATATGGAACCACAGAAGACCCCCAATAGTAACAACAATCTTGAGAAAGAAGAATAAAGTTGAAAGTATCACACTACCTGATATCAAACAGTACTACAAGACCATAGTAATCAAAACAACATGGTAATGGCATAAAAACAGAGATATCAATCAATGGAACAGAATAGAGAGTCCAGAAAACAAACAAACAAACAAAAAATAACATGCCTATATGGTCAATTAATATTTGACAAAGGAGGCAAGAGCATACAATTGGGTGAAGATGGTCTATTTAATAAATGGTGCTGGGAAAATTTTACAGGTGCATGCAGCAATGAAACTAGACCTTCGATTTACACCATGCGCAAGAATAAACTCAAAATGGATTAAACACTTAAATGTAAGATTCAAAACCATAAAAATTTTCTTAGAAAACATAGGCAGTAAAATTTCAGACATTTCTTATAGCAGTATTTTTTTTCTGATATATCTCTTTGGGCAAGAGAAACAAAAGAAAAAATAAACAAATGGGATTATATGAAACTAAAAAGTTTTTGTACAGCAAAGAAAAACACATATTTATTCTCTCATTTTATTCAACATGCCAAACTCTTTCCTACTTTAGGATCGTTGTATAATACACTTCCCCATTACTCCTGGAGAACACTTTCCATGTATCTTTACTTGATTCCACCTTATTTTCAGGTTGCAAATTCAATGCCCTGTCTCAAGGAAGTTTTTCCTTTCCATCTCCTGGCATCTTCCTGTCCTTCACACTCAATGAGTTATCTTTATCTTTTTCATCATAACATTTATGTCTATCACAATTGGTTGATTCTTTGTTGAATTTTGCTTATCCCCAAATTCTTGTCACTACATATACCCTTTCTCTAGCACCATGCTCTGCATTGAATGGGCATCAATAAATGCTAGTTGAATGAATAAAAGAAAAGTATTAGCAAAGATTCGATAAAACAAGACTACTGCTAGCATAAAATCTTGTATCTGTTGTACAATAGAAACCTATTTGTTTAGCTGAACTTTAAAAAACTATTCATTGTTAACATTCATAATTCAAATATTCAAATGAACAAATGAAAAGCAAAAACATATTTTAATTTAATTTAGTCAGCATATATTGATTAAGCATCTACTATGCTAGAAGTATTCTTTTAATTTCTAGGGATTCAATGGAAAAATAACACATACTCCCTGCCCTCCATATGCAAGATCATTGGGCTGTGTTTTAAAGGCTAACAGAACATTATTCCCTCTACTAGGTCATTAGCCCACCAAAGCAGAATTGCTCCCTAAAAGGCACTTTTGAGCTGTTTGCCTGAAATATTTGAAAGGAGACTTCACAAAGTAGCTCTCTATGTTCCCTTGACAGTTTATTTCATCCTGAGAACTTCTCACAGTTAGGATGCTTTCAGGATACCAAGTCCAACTTTTTCTACACTATCTCTTCAGGAGAGATTGCTGTTAAAGAAGTTGCAATGAAATACAGGTATATTGCATTATTATAATAAGCTATCAGTACTTTAACACTGATATCATATATTAAAGTATCTTAAGAAATGTTAATATTTTAAGACAGAACAATTGAAATACAAGCTCTATGAGGCCAGAGATTTTATCTGTTTTGTTCAATGTCATGCCTCATTGTCTAAAGGAGCACCCAGGTTGATAAATATTTATTGAAGGAATGAGATAAATACATATAAATATTTTCCATATGATTGCAGTATGAACTATCAAAAACAAAAGTAAATATAAGATCTGGAAATAGGGGTGGGGGGATCAGGAGGAAGGTGTCAATGGGGGGAAAAGGAGAAACATCTGTAACAAAAACAAATTAATAAAAAAAAATGAAAATTAAAAAAAAAAGATCTAGAAATAGCCCAAGTGCCCTTCAATAGATGAGTGGATAAAAAAGCCATGGTACATTTACACAGTGGAATACTACGCAGCTGTAAGAAAGATCTCTTGCCCTTTGAGACAACATGGAGGGAACTAGAGAGCATTATGCTAGGTGAAATAAGCCAACAGAGAAAGACAAATATCACATGATCTCACTTATTTGTGGAATATAATGAACAAAATAAGCTGATGAACAAAATAGATCCAGAGACATGGAAGTAAGGAACAGACTGATAAACCTCAGAGAGAAGGGAGGTAGGAGGGTGAGAAGAGATAAAACCAAAGAACTTATATGCATATATACACAACCAATGAACACAGACAACAGAAAGGTGAAGGTTAGTGGGGCACAGGAGCAGGGTGGAGGGTTTTAATGGGGGAAAAAGGAGAGATATCTGTAAAAAAAAAATAAATTAATAAAAAGAAAATAACTTTAAAAAGTAAATATATATGTGTGTGTGTGTGTTTGTGTGTGTGTGTGTGTGTGTGTGTGTGTGTGTGTATAGTAATATGTAAGGCCACATGAATATTAACACAAATGACTGGAAGTGAGAGAAAAATATTTATAGGAGATATTGGAATTAAATTGATTCTGTAAGACTATGTAAAATTAAAACTATTAGATAGTGGGGACATATTCCAAGTAGAAAGAACAGCAAGAGCAATGATGAAAAGGAAAGAAAGCAAAGGCTTACTCAGGAATGACTAAGTTAATTAGTCTGTCAGAGGTAGAGATTTCATCAAAGTAATTGTGAGAAAGTAACATTGATAAGCAAAATACGGAATGATAAGCAAGACAGTAGATAAGATAGGATTTTGAAGAGCCATTGAATAATTTAGAATTTATATTAAAAATTCCTAGAATCACTATCCTGAATTACTATCACCATTTGATGAATATGTCATGTATCACTCCAATTCAATTGAAAGGTTTAGAGTTTTTTTGTTTGTTTGTTTTTTTAGAGCAGGTTTCTATATTCCACGAACTTTAGAGGTGATGATTTTGCATTGATATCCTTTCTGCTTGGATCCAGTGCTCATGAAACCAGGATTCATTCACTTACTCACTTTCTATATGGTTGCTGAGACTGCACAGAGCCCAGCACCACTCTGAAAACTGGTCAAATGTTTAACAGACAGAGATTGTAAGTAAGGGATTATCAGTGATCCTGGACCACAGGCAAATTTTTATAACCTACACAGGGATTAGACCCTTTAAGGATGGGTAGCTAGACAATGGAGGAAATCAGTCTTTTAGCCATAACAACACCTTAATACCATCACAGCTCCACAATTAATTCAAAATATGCAATATTGTATAATTTACTACTTTTTATTAAATATCTCTTTATCAGGTTCCATTTGAGTAAAAAAAATCTAGTATAGCTCTGTATGGCCTATCATGTCAGGTTTAAATTCTAATTCTCATTCAAGCCTTTCAATATTTTGTCACCTAATATGAATTCTCTAACAAGATCATTTTCTAGTTTTTGCCATTGAAGCCAAGAAACACAAACCAGGTCATAAACCTGTTAAGTCCTGAAAGCAGGGTCTGCCCTAGGAAATCTAGGGTACTGAGTCCTTAGTTTTAAAACCATGCAAACCAGGCAGTCATTTTTCAGCTCAGCACCCTCTGAGATAGGAAGCAGTTGGCTCCATTTAAATAAGTTAAAAATAGACTAACCAGCAGTTAAAATTTTCAACACAGCAAAAAGCAGCGAGGACAAGGTTTATTCTTTGATCTCCAAAGGTATGCTTCATTGAGTCTGATAATGGCGCATGACGTGAGGAATGCTAGCTATATGTACTCTAGTCTCACATTACCTGGGTTTTACTTAGTCATCAGCGTAATTTATCTAAGGGCAACTTGCTGATAAAAAAGGAGCTCAGCTTGAAGCCTTCTAGCTTACACAGCAGGAGTCTTCTAGAAATTTTACTGCTAGTAAGGAAATTCTTATTTATAGAATCAGGGATCCTTGTTAACATTTTGACTGCATTGACTTGCAAGCAGAAAACTTGATTTTTTTTTCCAGTTGCCAGATTGGTCCTATTTTCAGGAGGCTGCAATGTACGCAGAATTAAGCACTGGCTCTAAATGCAGAAAACAAAGTAAACTAGAATGACAATAAAAATGTTTTAAGTTATAGCTAATAGTTATATGTAAACCCTACTGATGTGGTGTTCTCTGAGGAGTTATAGTTCATGAGGGTGTCTAGGCTGGGATAGAAGCTTAATAATAATATTCAGGTAGATTTTAAACTGTCTAGACAAAAATGTTTACTAAGTTGACAAAAGAGTGTATAAATGCATATTACAAATAAGAACACATTTTTAGTTACATATTAATGAGAAAAAAAGGAAATTCCAATATCTAGTAATAGCATCTCTGAATATTCCACAATAAACACTAAGTGGGTTATTCTCAGATATTTGCTATAAGAGCTCCAGGTTGTCTTTAGCCCTGACTGAAAGACATTGCTTGAACTACCCCTACTGCATGGTAGATGCAAAAGTATGGTTACCTTGGTCAGTGAAGAACAGAAAATAAAGGCAAATAATTTATTAGTCATATAAGAGATGTAGAAATAAGAGAACTGAACTGAGAATGAGACTAATTCCTTGGACCTAAGCCTATCATCTCCCTCTTTTTCCTTCCTTCCTTTTTTCCTTCTTTCCTTCTTTCCTTTCTTCCTTCCTTCCTTCCTTCCTTCCTTCCTTCCTTCCTTCCTTCCTTCCTTCCTTCCTTCCTTCCTTCCTTCCTTCCTTCCTTCCTGCCTTCCTTCCTTCCTGCCTTCCTGCCTTCCTGACTTCCTGCCTTCCTGACTTCCTCCCTTCTTTCCTTCCTTCCTGACTGCCTTCCTTCTACCCATCCATCCATCCAGTCATTGACTAGGTTTTTGTTATTAAATACAAGTTGTGAGCCAAGTACTGCCTCTAGCAAAGAGTTCACAATTTAGTGAGAAACAAAATTATCTAAACAGATAAATTACAACGCAACTCTGGAAAGTGCTATCATAGTTTTTAACAGAGAACAGAACAGAAGTGTTGTGGAGTTAGAGAGAGCTTCTCTGTGGATGGGCTTTTGAGCTAGGTCTTAAAAGAATGAGTAAGAGTTTGCCAGGAGCAAAAGAGGGAGAAGGTATTTTAAGCAATCGTAGCAGCATATAAAAAGGCTCAAAGTAGCAGATTAAACCAGCAACAACAACACTGGTGTACCCATGTAAAGATAAAAAGTTAAAGAGGAAGTTAGATCCATAGGGGATATTGATAAGACATAATTTATGGCTGGATTTTATGTGGTAGAATTTTTTTTTAATTTTTTAAAAATATAGGTAACATGCAATTAAAGAAATTTTAAAATGAGAGATGAGATGTTCTCATATTTTTGTTTAAAGATTTTGACTTGAGGAGAAAAACTGACAATGACTGAAAGGAAGATTTTCAGTAACAGTGAAGGCAAGACAATGAGGACTTTAAAAAAAGAGGTCCTCATTGATAGAAAATGGAGTGGCCCAACTTGAAAGATACACTCTACAGGATTTGAAATGTGGTACATTTGATATTGTTAACTATTAATTTAGCTACTATAATAAAATCTGAAATTTATTTTATATTTTTATCACTCAAAAACAGATTATACTCTTTTTACAAGAGAACGTTATGTTTTATTGTCATTAATTCCATTTTTTAAGTCTGTTATCCTATATCAATTGTTGCCTCTTCTATGTTTTTCAAAACTCTAGAACACATTAAAGATACTTATGTACACATTTATTTATGAGAAAGGCACTTTAGACCTTGAATATTGTGTTGATATTAATATAATTTCTTTAGCATTTTCAAAATTACTTTCATAGAACTTCATGTGTTTCTCCAGACAAATCAGGAAAGCATTCATGAAAAAATATGGCATTTAGCCCTGGCCAGTTTGGCCCAGCAGTTAGAGCATTGGCTCTCAGACCTAAGGGTCATGGGTTCTATTCCTGATCAAGAGCACATACCTGGGTCGCAGGTTCAATCTCCGGGCATGGTCGGAGTTGTGAGTGAGGCAACCGATCTATGTGTTTCTCTCACATCAATGTTTTTTCTCTCTCTCTCCCTCTCTCCCTTCCATTCTATCTAAAAAAAATCAATGGAAAAATATCCTTGGGTGTGGATTAACAACAACTACAAAATATGGCATTTAGAGACTTCAGGAATTTAGCCAGTGTCACACAAGAAAATCAATATTCCAACACTGACATTTTGACTCCAAATGTAGAACCTATTTTCCTATATCATACTGTCTCTTTTATAGATTTCTTAATGTCTGTACTTTCAAACCATATTTATTTTCCTTTTATAATCCTGGATCTCAATGCCTTAACTAAAGACTGATAATTTTAGTGTAACCACAGAAAGATTGAAGCTACTAAAATTCTCACGTATTTAAAAGACACTTGATGGAAAACAGAGTAGTGAGAGACCTGATCTTAAAATATTTATTTGAATCTAATAAGAAAGTATAATTTGAAGTGTTCTACTTTGTAAAGTACTTAACACATTTGGGTGTTTAATAGATGTAAACTATAATAATAATTACTAAAAATGCATCAGTATTGGAAAAAGTATATTTACTAGAAACAATGGCATGAGCCATCACTCAAAACAAAGAAATTAGCATCGAGGTTAAAGCTTCATGAAGTTTTACTCTTGGTTCTTTATGAAACAATGTCACAGATGTATAGTCAATAAACCTGAAGCTTTTGCATTAAATATAATCCACTGAAAGTTCCAAAATTTGTTATGCTTGAGGACATAAAATTTCTGCATGAGCAGCATTCAGCAGTCATCAACTTAAAAACCAAATGTATTGCAATAAAATTATTTTGAATCAATTACTGCTCTATAGTGATGGATGTTTACCAATGGCCAATGAATCAATTCTCTCTTCAAATAATTCTTAGAATCTCTAAAGATTTACCATTGAAGGCATATGACCAGGTTGACAGGATTTCATTCCCATAGCCTCCATCTATCTTACATTAGAGTTATACAGTCTTCTAGAATTTATTTTACTTTGATTATTATAGGTAATATGAACTATACTGAGGAAAAGACAATTCCTCACCAAAACTCTGTTCATTTATGAACCAAAAAGTCCCATTTCCTTAGATCTCTATATTTAATATAGCAGATATATGTTAGAATTCTAAAACCAAATAAAAAGAGAAAACAAAAAAAAACTTCTATACTGTAGAAATTATTACCTTATTTTTTCACAAAGCTTTTAAAAGTATATTCTTTAATTACTGTCCCTAATTATGTACCTCCCAACAGTGTCATTAAATCTAGTGTCATTAAATCAATGACTTTTACATTAAAAAATGCAACTTCTCAGCTCTCTCAAATGAAATCTTGGTATCATTAAATACTAAGGAACATTTCTATCTTTCAATTTTTTTCTTTCTTTTATCTTTATTATGGTCAGCAAGGATTGTCAAACTGTAATATGTTTCATAATCTATTTTGTAGCTTTTAAAAAGTTCAGCTCCCAAAAATGTCAATCTATTTACTCATTTGTTCAATCCTACACAAAACAGTTTAAGGTAAGAGTAAATTCCTAAAAGAATTCCATTTTTTTTACTGTATATTTTCTTTTATATATATATATATATATATATATATATATATATATATATATCTTATTTTTTTATTTTGGTCAAATTGATATGTTTGTATTAGTGGTTATCTTTGCATTCACATCGACCTTTAATTTAATCTTTTATTCTTCTGTCTGTTGGTATTAAATGGTATTTTTTTATTCCCATACATTATCTATCTAGCAATTAGATTTACATCTGTTTCCTTCCTCTCTTCCTTCTCTTATTTTTAGTGGAGCTTTTTCTATTTGTCAAACAATATAGTGTTTATATATATTTTATCCGTTATTACCATTGATTGAGTCTTGACTTTACAATTTAAAATAATAAATAATCAAACAGTCTTTTGTTCAAAGTTTCTCCAGGCATCTATGTTTAGATGACAATCAGTCTCCATTGGAGTTCTCAGGAACAGCACACATGCACAAGTATACTCTGGAGTTCTTGAATGTTGCAAACTGGTTATTTACATCCTTACTATTTGAAGAATGGCTTGCTTGATGTAAAATCCCAAGCTCCTCTTTATTTAAATTTCTTGAAAATGTTGCTTCCCTGCTGCCTTACTTTGTATATTTTTTAAAGAAACTTTTGAGTTTGATGAAGTCCCATGTGTTCATTTTTTCCTTTGTTTCTGTTGCCTTAGGTGATGTATCAGTGAAGATTCTGCTACGTATGATGTCCGAAATTTTGTTGCCTACATTTTCTTCTAGGATTTTTATGGATTCACGAGTCACATTTAAGTCTTTTATCCATTTTGAGTTTATTCTTGTGTATGGTGTAAGTTGATGGTCTAGTTTCATTTTTTTGCATGTAGCTGTCCAATTTTCCCAACACCATTTATTAAAGAGGCTGTCTTTACTCCATTGTATGCTCTTGCCACCTTTGTCAAATATTAATTGAGTATAATGTCTTAGGTCAATTTCCGGATTCTCTGTTCTGTTCCTCTGGTCTATATGCCTGTTCTTGTGCCAGTACCAGGCTGATTTGATTACAGTAGCTTTGTAGTATAACCTGATATCCGGTATTGCGATCCCACCTACATCAAACTCAAAAGCTTCTGCACAGCAAAAGAAACAAGCATCAAAATGGAAAGGGAACCCACTGTATGGGAGAGCATAATTGCCAATGATACATCAGATAAGGGGTTAATCTCCAAAATATATAGAGTGCTCATACAACTCAACAAAAGGAAGACAAAGAACCCAATTTAAAAATGGGCAGAGGACCTAAATAGACACCTCACCAAACAGGACATACAAATGGCTAAGAGACATATGAAGAAATGCTCAACATCACTAATCATCAGAGAGGTGCAAATTAAAACAACAATGAGGTATCACCTCACACCTGTCAGAATGGCTGCCATCAACAAATCATCAAACAAGTGTTGGCGAGGGTGTGGAGAAAAGGGGACTCTAGTACACTGCTGGTAGGAATGCAGACTGGTGCAGCCATTGTGGAAAACACTATGGTGTTACCTCAAAAAATTAAAAATTGAATTGGCATTTGACCCAGTGATCCCACTTCTAGGAATATACCCTAAGAAGCCTGAAACACCAATCAGAAAGAATACATGTACCCCCATGTTCATAGCAGCACTATTTACAATAGCTAAGATCTGGAAACAGCCCAAGTGTCCATCAGTGGATGAATGGATAAAAAAGCAGTGGTACATATACACAATGGAGTACTATGCAGCTGTAAGAAAGAAAGATCTATTATCCTTTGAGACGACATGGAGGGACCTGGAGAGTATTATCCTAAGCGAAACAAGCCAAGCAGAGAAAGACAAATATCACATGATCTCACTTATTTGTGGAATATAATGAACATAACAGTCTGGGGAAGAGGGTAGACCCAGAGATGTGGAAGTAGGGTACAGACTGACACCCCTCAGAAGAGGGGGTGAGGGGGAGGGAAGAGATAAACCACAGAACTTATGTGCATATATGCATAACTGATGGACATGGACAACAAAGCTGGGGACGAGGTGAGGGGGAGGGGGAGGAGGGTGTCAATGGGGAAAAAAGGAGAAACATCTGTAACAAAAAATAAATTAATAGACTTAAAAAATAAATAAATAAAATAAAATAAGGGTATGCCATATGAAAAAATAAATAAATAAAATATCAAACTAAAAAAAAAAAGAAAAATAAGTTTTCTTTCTTTTAAGTTATTTGATTTTTATTGTCTGGAAGCACCTAAGGATTTTAAATAATATTTTAATTTTAATAGTTGTATTAGAATATGTCTCAGAATTGGTTGTCCTGGTCACTTATATCAGGTACCTATGAGCCCTATCAATGAATAGTTCGATTTTCTTTATTCCTAGAGAGTTTCCTCAAATTATACCATAAATATTTTTTCATTGTTCTGTTTAGTTTAGCTTTTTTTCATAAAGATAATTTTAGCTTTTCAATTATAGTTGACATTCAATATTATATCAGTTTTAGGTGCAAACTACAGTGGTTAGACATTTATACAACTTACAAAGTCCCCCAATAAGCCCGGTACCCACCTGGCACCATACATATTTATTATAATATTATTGACTATATTTCCTAAGCTGTACTTTAGATCCCTGTGACTATAACTGCCAATTTGTACTTCTTAATTCCTTCATCTGTTTAGTTTCTTTTTTCTTTAGGCACTCCATCTATTTATGTTGGATCTTCTTTGCATTTCTCTCATTTACTCCTTTACTTATTTCTTGAAATATTTTAATTCTCGTGGTTACTTTTCTACTTTTAATAGTCTTATTAGATTTTAATAGATATATGTTCCTCCTTAAACATCTTGCAATTTATTCTTTCTGATATAATTTTATCATTTTTCTTATATATCTTTCCTTAGTATAATCACTTATCATTAAATTTCTTTATATTTTTACCTACTACTGTTTTAATTTTTGAATTTCTGACTCAAGATATATTTTCATATTCAAAGAGGCTTCAACTAGAAGATACAATTACATTTGAAGTGTTGCATCACTATTTTCTTCTAATAAATAGTTATTTTTAAGGAAAATTATATTTTCATTCACATTTTCTGTTTTCAGAAACAAGATGATCCTAAATCTGTATCAAAATTCAAGGAACTCAGAATTGAAAAATAGTCTTGAAAAAGAACAAGGCTATAGGAGTCACACTTCCTTATTTCAAAACTTTCAACAAAGCTAACTGTAGGTAACACGTATCAAGACATGAGATTCATACTGTCCAGCTGGAGCGGCTCAGGTGGTTTGAGCATCATCCTGTGCATTGAAAGGTTGCCGGTTCAATTCCTGATCAGGGCACGTACCTGGGCTGTGGGTTCGATTGTGACACATATGGAAGGCAACCGACTGATGTCTCTCTCTTCCTTTCTCTCTCCCTCTCTCCGCCTCTTCCTCTCTCTAAGCATGTCCTTAGGTGTGGATTTGAAAAAGGACATGAGATACGGTAAAGGAGATATATATATATATATATATATATATATATATATATATATATATATATCAATGGAATAGATTTGAGAGCCTAAAATAAACCCTCACATTTTCAGTCAATTGATTTTTGATCAAGGTGGCAAACAATTCAAATGACTAAGACTAATTTTTTCAACAAATAGTGCTGGTCCAATGGATATCCAAATCCAAAAGAATGAAGTTGGACCTGTATTTCTCACCATATACAAAGATTAACTCAATGGATAAAAATCCTAATTATAAGAGCTAAAACTATAGAACTCTTAGAGAAAAACCCACAAATTTTCATGACATTGGACTAGACAATGATTTTTTGAAGTTATGACACCAAAAGCACAGGCACAAATATAAAAAACATAAACTGAACTTCATCAACATTAAAAACATATGTGCTTCAAATTGTGTTACCAAAAAAGTAAAATTACAAACCACAGAATGGGAGAAAGTATTTGAAAATTTATATCTATAAGAGACTTGTATCTGGAATACATAAGACCACTTAGAACTCAATAATAAACTCACAATTATCCATTTAGAAAATGATCAATGGAATAAACAGATATCTCTACAAAGAAGATATATATACAAATGACTAATAAGCATACAAAAGTTACTCAACACCATGAACCATTAGGACAATGCAAATAAAAGCCACAATAAGGTACTATTTCATACACAGTAGGTAAGCTATGAACAACAGTAACAACCACCACCACCACAACAACAAACAAGCAATAACAAACGTGGCAAGGACATGGAGAAATTGGAACCCTCATATGCTACTAATGGGTATGTAAATGGTGCAGCCCTTCTGGTAAACAGTCTGAGAGATCCTCAACAGTTTAAACAAAAAGTTATTATCTCACTCTCAAAAGAAATGGAAGCATATGTTCACACAAAAACTTGTACAATAATGTTCAAAGCACAATTATTTTTACAAGTCAAAAAGTAGGAACAACTCAAATGTCTGTTAACCAGGGAAGGGATAAACAAAATGTAGTCTATACACACAACAGAATTTATTTTTTTCAATAAAAGGAATGAAATACTGATACAAACCACACAAGGATGACCCATGAAAACATTATAAGTGAAAGAAGCCAGTAAAAAATAACCATATATCATATGATTCAACTTCTATGAAATGTCCAGGATAGGCAAATTTGTGGTTGACTATAGTTGAAGAAAAAGGGGGTAAATAGTAGCTGATGGCTAAAGAGTAGTGTTTTCTTAGGGATGATGAAAATGTTCTGAAATTGATTGAAACTGTGAATATACTAAAAGTCATTGAACTGTACACTTTAAATAGGTAAATTTTATGGTTTGTGTTATAGCTCAACAAAGCTGTTACTCAAAAAAAGTCAGTTATTCCCTTCACACATCATATTTTACATTCTTTTGAAACCAGAGAATAAAATCCCTCAGTGTACTCCAAATTGTGGAAGTTCAATATTAATATTGAACAGGAATTTTGATCATTTTTCTGTCCTCACAAGAAATAGGAGAAACCAATCAATCAGATCTCATAGGGAGCCCAGAAACAGTAGCTAAATTGAGGTTCCCAGAGATTGGAAAGCTTTCCAGAGACTTATAAATGTATGAGCTTTCTCAAAGATTGTTCAGAATACTAAGTGTCTTGAGAATCCAGGTTATCTTGTCATGCCTTTTGTGATAGTTCTGTATTTTACGGGAAGAGATGGACTCATAGTAAAATTAACACAAATATTTATATCGGAACTATGTAAATAGTATCAGTTGAACCAAAACTGTCTCAGAAAACAAAAGTTAGGAATCCTTATCAGAGAAAACTGTATTAACTAGTATTTTAGCATTCAAAGGAACGAGTCTGTTCAGGTAAACGGGTATTAAGTGTAGTATTGTCAGGAACTAGCTGAATTCTGGAGATAAAATATGAATAAGATACAGTCTCCTTTTCAGAGTGTAACACTAGAGAAAGAAGCATCCATTACAAACATGTGTGAGGCATTGCCCCAGCTGACAGGTGCAGTGGAAGCCTTCCACGGTCCTTGACCTATCACTAGCCCTTTTATACAGTCATTCAAGGTAAGGTCAATGCCATCACTTCTACTGATAAAACAGTATTTTGCTATCATAGCAAGTCTTCCTAATGCTGTTATTCTAGAAGTATAATTAAAGAGTATTCAAAGTAATTAATGTGGCCATTTGTGTTCCTGGTCCTTATTTTCAACATACTGAAATCCAATTTCTGTTTTGAATACAAGCGTAAAATGTCCACATTGTATCACTGAAACAGCAGATGTCAATTTGATGAAAACACTTTTGAATCCATCAAAGAGCTGTGCCTAGGGTAGTCATAAAGTCAAACATGACTGCCTTGATTGCTTGGAGATGAGGCTCTCAGGGCCCTTTCAAATATGAGGTCATGCGATAAACTATCTTTAAAATGGTCTTCTGCCTTCTAGTTTTCTAATTTCTAAGTGAAATTGCTTAGCACCTTGTGAGGGTGAGGAATCCCCATTAAGACAGACATTCAAAAGAGAATTTATTTTGAAGGAGGGGCTGAGATGACAGGAAAAGGAAATGAAAGATCAATGTTAACTACCAACTGATATGGCTTCAAACATATGCCCCTTATGAGCCAGAAGTTCTTCAGAGTTACCGCAACTGTAAACCGAGAGCTCACCCTGTGGGCTATGAAGGGATAGCTACACTCTGGTGCTCGCTGCCTGCTTCTTCAACATTCAGCCCAATTGCATCAGGGCCCTCCAGCTACTCACGGGGAAAGGAGCCCGCTATCAGTGATTACTTGGACTCTCACACTGACCCAAAACAACTGAATTTTTATTACCAGGACTTTAAACTTTAGTGCTTGAATTACTTTGAAAATAGGTCAAATCAAGTAATGTTAAATACCTGCCTTAATTTAGAAAAAAAGAAGAAGAAATGAATGGGTTATGACCAGTAAACATAATTCATTATATCTTTACAAGAGCATTGTCTAGGAGCAGAGTGAAATGTATTTCAATTCAATGAAATAGTTAATTGTTAAAAATAGTAGCTAGAAGAAAAAATACTGACAGAAGCGAAAAGTGCAACTGGAAGCCTACCAGTGAGAAAAAAAGCAGAAACTTATGAAAACAAGCAAAAGAAATAAATAGCAGAGTTCTCTGGGATCATTAAAAGTATTAACATATGGCATACGGACAAGAACCAGAGGGCGTCAAATATAGCACATTATGTCAACTCATGTGTTAAAATCACTGTGTGTCACCCCGCCTGTATGGCTCAGTGGATTGAGCATCGTCCCATGGACTGAGAGGTCTTGGTTCGATTCCCGGTCAGAGCACATGCCCGGGTTACAGGCTAGATCTCTAGTAGGGGGTGTGCAGGAGGCAGCCAAATGATGTATCTCTCTCTCTCTCCCTTCCTTTCTCTAAAAAAAAAAAAAAAAAATCAATAAAAACATATTAAAAATAAAAATGTGTGTCATTGAAATACTTTCAAAGTTCAATTTAGCTTTTAAGAACATTTAAATTATTTCTGATATAAGATAAATGTTAATTTTTTTTTGAAACTCACCTATAAAGAATGATCTTCTCTCTCATGCTTCCAAGCTAATGAGATGTAACTGTGTGTGTCTCCGAATACGCTGCCACACATCATTCAGGCAGTTCAGTTCTACTTAGACCAGCCACAAAAGTATGCTCTATTCTTACACCAATTTATTCAGTGAGGTCTAATGTGGAGAGGGGTAGCTTGTAAGGTTCCTCGAAATAAATGATCATCAAAATACTTCTCACCTCTTTAGCTGCACTATAGCCTTCATGGAAGTAAATCAAAATCAATAAATTTAAATATCTGCTTTAAAAAGCACACCATAACTTTTACCTAAGAATGCTGACCCCCTTTTCAAGGTTGTGTATAACCAGGATCAGCTTCGTGATATGCAGCCAACTATAAAGCAAAACTTGAGGGTAGAGGGGGAGTTTATAAGGCTGCAAAGTATCTCCCCTATTGCCAACGACAGTGTGAGTTCCTTCTTATACTAATTCTTTCGGTTTTAAAATGGTTTGGTCTAATAAGATACTTTTTATTAGAATGAAAATACCCAAGGGACTGGAACATTTCTTAAGCTGTTATCAGTGTCCTCATTAGAGGTATTTAATTGACAGCTAGCAGACATGCCTGAGGGAAGACTGGGCCTGGAATGATGAGCAACCTTGGAGTCACAGTTTGGGCCCAGGATTGGCCTTAATTCTATTCTTAGAATACTACTAAGCTTCCTCTTCTTTATTTCATTTGACTGTTTTAGGTTAATAGGCTCACTTTGTTGGTCATCGACTGTCTAGGCTTCTTAGAGACCAACATGATATATCTGAATGTACTAATTTAAAGATAAACCTGAAGCAACTGGCTTTGTTTCCACCATTTTATAGTGTATTTAGCTCCCTGTAAACTCAGTTTATAGAGCAGTTTGGAGCTGGAAGAAAATCTTTAAATTAAACTTTTCATATATCACTTTAATATTTTTATTTTTGAAAGTAAAACATCTATAGAATTTTAAAAGTAATATAGTATTACAACACATATTATGAAAAACAGTGGTCCCTTGACACTACCCTTCTTCCTTAGCCCTTCTGTAAGAATAAATCAGCCCAATATTTCAACTCTAACTGTTTCTTCCTGTATTTGCCTCCACGTTTCAGAATGGTAACCCTCTTAGAGCAGGCAAGTGTGGACCTAGCTCCAGGTGGCCCGATATCAGAACACTCCTGCTAGATAATGCTAGTATTACTTTCTCAGGATCTTGTAAGATTTAACTGTCATGATGCTGGTGACTTGCTGACTTGGGGTGACTCTTTCATTTCTGTCAGATGCTGGACAAGTTCAGACCTTGGACTACCAATTCTTCCCTGTTGACGTTTGGCCTAGAGCCCCATGTATGGGCCTATGCAATGAATCTGACCCATCTGTGTTCCGGTTGTCCCACCACTTCAGATCTACAGCTACCAGATGTGTGTGTCCCTTGTTACTGGCACTATCCAGTCTCAGGCCGTCCTCAGAGGTGGCTGTGCCATCTCCTCCAAGGGTTCTTACAACTGTCGTTCCATAATACCAATAGGTTCTTCTAATCAATTTCCTCGAATTGCCTCCAATGGATGAGGAGATATATGCGCCAGAGATAGTCTTTATCTGTGCTAGAGAAGAGATAAACAGTCCTTCTATAAATGGGGCTACTCTTCTTCCTCTACCCAACTTCCCTCATTTGCCTTCTTCTGGTAGTGGTGGATAGATGGCAAAGGTGTGGCCGATGTCAAAGGAGATCACATCCTAGGAATATGGGCTTTATAGTCTAAAGCAGTGCACAGAAGACATAGTTGAAGGGGGTCATTACACATCTACACTATACAATTCTGAACTGCAAATTTAACAAAACCAGAAAACTAATTTCCATTCACATACTCTTGTATACTCTAGATAAGACTCCCATTTGTGATCATTATCAATGTAACACCCTAGCAGCATTTCAGAGTCATTGGAAACCAATATTCACAGAAAGTAATGGTGTAACCAGCGTTAAATAAGTGGAATTAGGGAACTGTAGAGCAAGATGTATATTGTTTCAATACAAAGAGTTTCAGAAGAAGCGCTGCATAAGTAATAACAGTATTGCTATCTTTCTTTCCATGGGGGTGGGAAGATACGAAATTAGCGAGAAGTAGCAACATGCTATGGTTTCTGGACCTGAACAGGAAGAGATGAAACTTGGACACCATGACACCTACAAACATGTAAATACTTCTTCTCTACATCTGCAATAAACCAAACCCTGACATCTTGCATGGGCCCATGAACTTTTTCACACATTTTAAATCAAATTGTTTATGCAAAAACAATTTGTATTGCACCACAAAAGTATTATCTTGTGTCCCACATCTCCTAGGGGAGGCCCTATTTATACTTTAAAGTGTTATTATTTCCTGATTTCACAGATTTAGATATCATCTATTGAGCTTCTTTTGTAGATGAGAAATAATCTGTTTTTTGTTGTTCTTCACCTGAGGATATTTTCCCACTGATTTTTATATAGAACAGGAGGGAGGGAGGCAGGGAGGGGGAGAGGGAGGGGGGGAGAAGGGGAGGGAGGGAGGGAGGGAGGGAGGGAGGGAGGGGGAGAGAGAGAGAGAGAGAGAGAGAGAGAGAGAGAGAGAGAGAGAGAGAGAGAGGTGAGAGAGATACATCGATTGGTTGCCTCCTGCATGGCTCCCACCAGGGCCAGGGATTGAACCTGCAACCCAGGTACATGCCCTTGACTGGGAATCAAACCCTAACCCTTCAGCCCAAGGGCCCATACTCTTAACTGTTGAGCCAAACTGTCCAGGACAGAAATAATCTTTCTTATACTTGTTAAATGTCATGCCCTGTCCTCACATGGAAATACTCCCTCTACTTTCATTCTAGCAATTTCATAACTTTTATTAAATATTTCCTGCTTGCATTTCATAATTATTTAAATATTATTTATAGCTAAACCACATATTGTAGCATGATGTATTTTATTTTATAGCATGCGCTTTTTCTAGAATTTTCTCATTTCTAAAATAAGGATAATAAAATTGCCAAATGTATAAGGTTGCTATGTTGTTTAGTAAGTTCATACAGATGAAACACAATAGTTACCTGGTGCTGTTAGCACTCCATAAGTATTTTCTACCACTATATGAGTACTTAGCATTTTTCTTTCTCTACATTCTCTAAAAATATCTTAATATGGTCAGGTGATCAAACAGTTATAGATTTGTTTTTCCCTTTGACTGTATCCGTCTTAAAGTTTTCCATTTTCCGGAATTGGTCTCTGTTGGGGACCTTCTAGACTACTACCCAGTCACCATCCTCATCTTTCCCTTTCAGCACCTTGAGTATTAGCATTTTTGATGAATTATGTCATTTTCTCTTTCTTAATTTACACTCTTTTATTTTTATTTTATTTTAGTTTTAATTTTTTTTCTTTATTAATTTTAGAAAGAGAGGAAGGGAAAGGGGGAGAGATAGAAACATCGATGAAAGAGAACATCGATTGGCTGCCTCCTGCATGCCCCCCACTGGGGATTTGGCATGTGCCCTGACAGGAATCAAACTGGCAGCCTCTTGGTGCAGGGGTTGATGCTCAACCACTGAGCCACACCGGCCGGGCTACACTCTTTTATTTTGATGGAACATAGTATCTCAGACTCTAAATTGTACATGGAAGGTAAAATTTACATGTTTTGTATGTCTGAAAATATCTTCATTCTGTACTGCTTTGGAATAGTTTGTCTCAGTATGAAATATTAAGTTGGGAAATAGTGCTGTGTCATTCTGATTTCCAGTCATTTTAAGTGATTTTGATGTTAGATAGATAGATGATAGATGTAGATATTCCCCTAAAAGGTAGCTCTGAGAGTTCAAAAACTGCACAATGATATGGCTTGTTTTGGATAATTTCTTTGGGCCCCTTCAATCTGAAACCTCATGTCACTTCTACTGAGGGAAAGCTTATTGTAATTTTTTTGATATCTTTGATAACACACATTTTCATATTTTGAAATCCTAGTTTAAATCTCTAATTTGCTCCCTTTATTCACAATTTTTTTTCTGTGTTATTCTTCTACCTCTGGGTCATATCCTTAACTTTCTCAAACAAACTTTCAAAAAAAAAATGTTTTTCTGTTAAAATTTACCATTTAAAATTTTCAACACCTATGTTTTTAAAGATATATATATTCTTATTGATTTTTAAAGAGAGAAAGGAAGGGAGAGGGAGAGAAAGATAGAAACATCAATGTTGACTGGCCACCTCCTGCACGCCCCCTACTAGGGATTGAGCCCATATGCCCTGACCGGAAATCAAATCTGTGACCTCTTGGTGCATGGGACGACATTCAACCAAATGAGCCACGCAGGTCAGGTTTCAATACTTATGTTTTAATTCTCTGGATGTTTTGTTTTGTAAAAAAAAATATAGCATCCTATTCTTAAATGCCATGATGCCCCATCTTCTCCTGATATTATAGTTACTGTTAATGTTGTATTTGTTGTTTTGAAGTTTTCTTCTCTCTAAATTGTCCATATTCCTTTAGAGGTTTTTTTGTATATACACACATTTATCTTAGTGTCTGTTTTTAAGTTGAGATGAATTCCTTAACTGTGTTAGCTGTCTGTTCCTATTTAAGATATAGGAACTAACAATTGATTGCACTATATGTGGTGTGAAAAGGACTAAATTATTAATGGGTTTTATTTATTTGGTGGGCACTAAGATGTTTCATTTGATGATCCAAAAATATCAGCATGTATTAACTTTTTATTTTTATTTTGGGTCAGACAGTTTTTCCTAACCGGTAGTGTATGCCTGGCTTTCAGGATTTTAGAAAGCTGAAAAAGAAGTGGGATGAGGTGTCAGAGTTTAATAAAAAGACATTGGTATAATCCTTCTGTTTTAATATCCTCAGTTACCCTCAATCCCTTTTAACTTTTCTCAGTGTTTTCTAGTATAGAACTAATCAGTTTTAATTTTCCATAAAGTAGACTTTATTTTCCTACTTTTCTAGAGGAGAAATAGTCACCTTGTTGTGTGGGTTAAGAAAAGAAATCTTGAACAAAACAAAACAAAATGCTTTTAAACAGTTCAAAACATTCTTCCTGTTTTCATTCCCACCCCTTATCACTGCCTTTGTTGAACTGGTGTCTTCACTTCCTGAGACTCTCCAGGGTTTTTCAGCATAAACAGGCTTGCTTATTGTTGGCTTCTAACTCTGCCAGCTGATAGATTTCAGCTTTCTCTCCTGTGCAAAGTTAGCTACTACTCATAATTTTCCAAAATTGGAATGTTCTCTCTCAACTGATATTATCTCCTCAACCTTTCCCTTAGGTATCTTTAACTTAAAAAAAAAAAAATGTTCCTTTATATTCCATGGCAGTTTTGGGTAGACCATACAAAAAATAAGGTATTCAGTCTACCATATTTACTAAGACATACAATTTATTTATTTTATACTTGAATAACTATTTAGGTAGTTTATATGCTTCACAAAGTTTGAGGCACATAGAACAAATTCCATCCCATCTGTTATAATTATAGTAATTATTAAGTGCACTTGTTATTACCAGAAATGTGTTCTTGTTCTTGCAATTGTTCACCCAGGCAGATAACATCAGGGCTGGACCTCAGACTCTAGCCTTCTAGATTCCCTCCTTCATTGTTTTCAGAAATACGGCATAATAAAACTTCTGATGTTCTCTTTGAAAATTGTCTCCTATAGAAACATCTGAATACAGGGCAGGACATATGGAGACATCAGGATGTGAGACATTGTAATCTGGAATCAAAGTTTATTTTGACCTTTGAGTGTGGTGCTGTCTTTTCCTTGAAATGGATCTATGTGGATTCCTGATCCCAGTTTGAAATGACTGATTACCCCTTAAACAAACCATCTGGAGCACCCATAAAGAGGTAAGCTAGTTTTTTAGGTGCCAAGACTATAGATATTACTCTCATCCCACCCTAAAGAGTTCAACTTTGTAGAGCTTAAACATGTTAATTATAATACAGTCAGATGTCTGAGCAAATGGAGCCATGGAAAATAAGAGGTCAGAGAAGAAAACAACCTGGGGCATTAAGACTTCCCCAAAAAAGTATGGCTTGAGTTTGTACGGAGGGTGAACATTAGGCCTTAGACGCATATTCTAAGCACAGGCAATTGGGGGAAACAAGGCACAAAGTTGTGCTGTGCCCAGGGTCTGTCCCCTGTGGCTAGAGCAGGGCTATAGAACTTTTGCAGTCAAATTCCAACATATTCCAGTGAACTCCAATGTGGACTAAAGTCTAATGTCTTGGACTAAAATGTTGTGTGTTACAAACCAAACACACATTGCATAAGCAATTCAGCTCAACATGTTGCTTGAAAAAAGTTATGTTTGTCAAAATATTAAAAATTTAAGATATATCAGCGTAGAAATGGGAAATTACAGGTATATGGAAAGGAATACTGGGAAATAAGGTGATGGAGCTAGGGTGGGTCTCAAACTTGATTCCACTGGCAATGAGAAGTTCTGAAAGGGGTATATTTAAAGCTGATGATTTTAAGAAAATGAAAGGCATAATTAGATTTGCTGTATAAGAATGTTATGTCTACCGGAAAAACTTGGGAAATGAAAATCAGTTTATTTGACCTATGAAGACATTTTATCCTACCCGTATCAATTCACTTCCTGTAGTTTATAGGTCAAGTCCACCCCTGACCTTAACAAGAATGGCAAACATGTCCTTATACCTGATTACTATTCTCCCCAGGTCCACGAAACCTGAAGTGGAATAGCTTCATACCTCTCTCTGCCTAACCCTCAGCTACATTACTGCCTCGCTCTCTCAGCCCATACCCCATAAGCCATATACTTAAATTGCATCATTCAATTGACCTGTTTGGCAAAAGAATGTTTAGAAATTGCCATTCTGAAAGTTGAGATGAAATAATGAGCACACCAAGCTAACAGTTTTCAGAGCATACACTGCCAGCACCATCTATTTTAGACAAACAATGGGAGGCTTAAAATAGCCACAGTGTCATGGTGCCCATTTTGAAATGGATAAAATGTTTTAGGTAACAAAAGGACATGCTTGCTCTCCTTCACAAGGTCACAGGCAGATTAAACAAGTCTCTGTGATGTGCTATTGTAAAACTGGAAAAAAATAGCATGACCACGACTTCATGGGTATGAAAGTCATATTTGTACTTTCTAGAGGCTTTTGGTTGGTATTTTTTTAAACTAATGATAAATTTTCCTTGCAACTTAGCAACAGTTCCACATAATTATTTCTCCTTTTAAAAAATGTATTTCTTTTTATAAGGTTATTACTTTGCATGTCTCAGTGCAAAATAAATCTAAATACTACATATGTATAAAAGAATATCCTATTTAGCTGTAGCATCATAAAGGATGGCATTTTAAAATTAATAGTGTGGGGCATAGAATTAATTAAATTGTGCCATATAAATTTTCAAAACCTTATTATATTTTATAGTCACACTGTATGAAAATTATCTCTTGCATGTAAAAACTTAAAATATAAACATACGAGAGTTGGAAAACACTGTAAAGACCTTTCTACTGTCATGGTATTGGCATAAATCAATGACACATTTAAAGACTATACATGAACAGCACGCATAACCATGGGTATAGACAACAATGCTGAGGGGTGGGGTGGGGTTGGGAGGAGGGTGTCAATGGGGGAAAAAGGAGAAACATCTGTAACAAAAATAAAGAAAAAAATAATAATATACATGAACAGAATTTAAGGGCTTTTGTAGAGTTTGGTTAGATAAAAAATTTACTATAGATGGTAAATACCCAAGGAATATCAACAACAATAACACTTTACCACCATTATCACCATTGGCCTGATGGGACAAGAGTCTGAAACAGAACCTATTAAGAGTAGAAGCCAAGGAAGAGAAGCTCAGTAATATTAGTCATGGCCAGTGAAGCTTATAGCCATTGCCCAAACTATGACAAAATCTTGGAGAAGCATGAGAGAGCAAAGGAGAGTCATACTGTACTTTGATATCACCTTTCTTTTACATATTTTCAATTACTGTTGGTCCTTTCCCAAAATCGAGGGAAAGAGAGTTTTATACACTGCAGTTTAGAGAGCTTGGTTAACCTCCCTAGTCACAGAGCTGAATGAGTGTGGTATAAAACTCATAGATACACCACTGCCTTGTTGCTCCATATTCATTTGCCATGTAACAATCATTATAATTCATTTAGATGAAAAAATTTTCATTCTTCTGATGAAGGAAAAGTGCAATGTCTCATCAGCCACCATATAGGAGCAGGATATGATTAATTAGTAAAAATTAGTCACCAGTAGTACTGGTGTATATGTTAACAGAATATAAGGAGGGAGTGTGAATAATTAGCAACAGAACTGCGACAGTTCCCATTTTGTTGCTGATACTAAGTCCTAAATCAGTAACCATGTTCTCTTTTCTGCACCTTCTCTCTTCCCCTGTCCTCTGCCAACACCTCAGCTCTTTTGTTTATTTGTTTTTCTTTTTAATAGGAATAACTCAAACTTCTATCACTATAATTTTTTAGTCCTTATAGGTTCTATCTTCATGATATTTCTGTACTTTCTCATTCGTCATTATTATTAAATATGGGAAAACTGAGTCGCACCCAAGTCAGTCTCTGCATCCCAGACACTGGGCTACTTGTCACATTGTAGAGCTACAATCCAGTTGACCTAGGTTATGGAGATCAGGCATCCTGGCCAGTATAATGCTACAGAAGCATGCTGATTCAATAGCCTGGGAGTGCAGAATTGCCAGGAAGGAATCTCAGTTTCTCATTGAAAATAGTTTGGGCTGTTTCCTAGAGGAATTACTTTCCTCTTCAGAATGAGTACTTCCAAACCTACCAAGCCCAACATTGTGCGAATAGGCAGAAAAAATAATTTTAGTAAATTGGTTGGTACAATCATGAGAGGGCCACCTTCAACTTCAATTCTTGGTTTATGGACCCTCAAAAACTAGAAAATATGAAAGAGGTCACCTTATATTGGCCTCTGTTTTAAAGCATTTATTATACCCTGTAGGATGACACGCCAACCTAATTAGATATTGGTTTGCAGCAGACTTTGGAATTGAGACCTCGATAGGTCTTTCTACAGTTTTATCACAATATAAACAGTGATTGGCATCAATGGAGAACCATTGCTGCATTTTATTTCCACTCTGAACAGAGATGATTTTTTTTTTAGGTATCTTAGAGATGAATAAAGCATTCTGAGGTGATGCTGGCAAAAATTCTGCAAGAGGAAAAGGCAAATATGTGTACAAATTTATGTATCTGTTCCCATAAGGTCAAGTTATGCCCCCTCATGATAGAAATAATTCAATGTAATTAACCCACTGCCAGGTGCTGGACATGAAAGGGTGCCATACAGGCTGTTGGTGTATTGCTATCAACAGCTTCAGAAACCAGAGCAACCTTAGCGAGGAAAGCATGTGTGGTTAAATGTTTCCACAGCTTTTGTTGTGGCTGCTCTCTCCAGATTATACATGGGCACATTGACCAAGCACAGGAGCAACTGTTGAAAGAGGCTCACTGACATTTACAGAAAGAGTAATCTTGTCCACCTGATCATAGATAAACTTCTCCATCCAGAAACCCTCTATCAGAAATTTACATGAGCACAGGTATAGCCACACTATGCCTTTTCTCTAGACTTCTTTTGAAGGCCCTCTTATCACTGATCTTCATCTTGTTCTTTCTAAGTCTTTGGCAAATTGCCCAATTCATTAACTACCCTCCATAAATCTGATCTATTCAGGGACAATTACTCCTTCTAGACAAAGTAGACAATAAGATTTGCTGCCCAAAGTTCTTCCCACTGGTAAGTTTCCTTCTCACAGTATTTATTAGGGCCATTAGTAAGTAAGGTTATAGCATAGGACTCTGTATATCCAGTGGTGCCAAATATCATGCAGATTCATCTGTATGCCAGGCCCGGACTTGGTTAACGTGGTCTCCAGTTAACTGCACATAGGAAACTCCACACAAGGCCCTATTTTTAGGTGCAGAGAGAGAGCGCGAAGTATTTAGAGAAGGTACCATTGGAATATGAGCCACATTTGCATTCAACTTTCTTATGCCCTCAAGACGTCCTTGGGTACATTCACAATATACACTTTTCATTTAGTAACAGAATGCTGTCTCACATGTCCAACTTTCTGATTGAGTGTATCAGATAATGCATATTTCATAATGGACATCTTGGGTTTCATAGTCACTTAGTGTCCCATGATCAGGCATTCTGCCTCTACATGGGTCTAATAGCAAGATAGGAGCTATTTTACTAAAGGTAAAATTTTTGTCAGCACAGTATAGCATGGCCTTTATTTCCACATTTGAGAGTCTTCACTGTGCTTCTCTTATGGGACTTGCTGAAGGATTCAGACAAGCACAATTTAGTTTATTGGGTCATATGATCCAATGGACAGGGCTGCTTTCACTGTAGCCTGGATGTGATGCAGTCCTTTCTTGATCCGTGATTGCTAAAACTGGCAGTACTACAGACGATCTGGTAAATGGACAAGAGAATCACACCCTTTTTTGCCTCTAGATTTCAAAGAATCTCTTACCAAGTATTCTTCTTTCAACTTAATAGGTGATTCAAAGAATAGTAACTTATTTTTCACTTTAAAAGCAATCTCTTGGCATGCCCATAAAACTGGACTCCTAGAATTTTCAAATATATGGCAAACCCCTGAACCTTTTCATCAATTCTGGTGCTCCTGTATCTAAGGTATCTGGGATGTTTTTAATGTCATGCTTACCAGGTGCAATTAGCACAATAGCATCAGTGTATGGAACAAAGGTGATATTCTGTGGAATATCAAAATGACCAGATTTCTCTTACAGATTATACTGCAACAGAAAACATAAGAGCTGGCATAATCCTGAGCTAAGAGAGTAATGGTATACTGTTTTCCCTGATAGATAAAGGTGAGTTGCTTCTGATATATACTGATTGCACTGAACATAAATAAGTTCTTAAATCAATAGCTGTATACCACCATTTTTTGATATCAATATGTAATAGCTATGACAAGTGCCACCATTTGAATACATTTATAATATTATCTAGTCAATTGTAAGACTTATTTGACTTTCCACTGGCCCCAGAAATGAGTTATACAGGGATACATAAAGGATTACCACCAAGGCAGCTTTGACATTGGTGATGAAAGAATTCTTCGAGATGTGTTATTATCTATGATTACTATTTGCTGAGGTGAGAGATGAGGTATAGCAGGTGACAGTACAGGGATCTTTTCTACCATGGTATTCAACAGATATGTTAGGGAACCAACTGAGAATTCTGCATGTTAACTGGTATATATCTATTCCCACTCTATATTCTGGGACAGAGAAAATAATTACTTGACTCACTTTGAGATTGACTTGGATCAAGACTTCATCTATCCCCTGACTAGTAAAATTACAGTAGTAATGAAACACTCCAAATAACTTTGTATACACAAAAATCAATTGAAGGCTAGCCCTATGTTTGTTCATATATCTCTGGAAAATATTACCCTGATCTTCCCAACCCCCATTTTTCTTCACTTTTGGTCTTATATAACCAAGCACTTCAAAAGAAAATATTGTCTTAGTGTTGTATCAACTTTCTTACCTTTAGGCTGTTCTTATTATAAAAAACAAATAAACAATGATTCTTGTTTTCTATAGTATCATGCCTCCCTCATTGATTAATTCAACATATATTTATTAAGCACATATTAAGAGCTAAAAAATACCACTAGTCCTTAAGGATAAAACTACAATAAGACATGTACCTTACCTCACTCCAGTAGAACTTACATTCTTAGTTGGAAACACACATATAAATATTTAATTACAGTATGAAAATAAAGAGAGATGAAAAATAGAGCAGAGATAACATATGTAAAGGAGATATTCCTTGGTTGGAGAGTCATCGAAGACTTCCTAGGAAGCAGATATTTGAACTGAAATTTGAGGTATACATAAGGTATTAGTCAAGGAAAGGGAAGTGGGAGAGAAGTATCAGTGAATCCAAAATTCCAGACAGATGGAAAAGTATGATGGCTTAAAGAAGACGGAGATAATGAGGGTTCTGAAAAGTACGCCTTAATGATCAGACTCATGCAAGTTTCATTTTATCATTGAGGGTTATTTACTTTAAAATGGATACATTTACATATAGCAAATATATTGTAGATTATAGCAGGAGGTTAAAATCAATACCTGGAGTAGTTCTCCTTTTCTATGTTGACACACCCAGATTTCAGCAGTTAAAACAAATTAGGTTTTCTAAAATCCAAGGAGCTAAACGTATTCAACAAATTTGTGAACAAAGCAGAGCTAATAATGATCTTACATTCTGATATGATTATGAAATTTAAAAATATATACATGGAAAAATAAGCTCTATAAATTCATATAAGTTCAAGGATACATATAGATTCAAGGTACATATCAAAATTTTGGAGTAGTTTTATATAAAATTGGAAAGTGTTTGAAGAAAGAGAAGAAAGCCATAAAAGAAGTAATAAAGATGTAGTATGTCGGGAGTCACAGTCAAGATGGTGGAGTAGATAATTTATGTGCTTGCCTTCTCACACAACCACATGAAAATTAGAAAATTACAACTAAATTATGGAACAACCACTCTTGAGAACACTCTGAAGATTAGCTAAATAGAACTCCTATAACTAAGGATACAGAGAAGATGCCTTATTGAGGCTGGTAGGAAGAGCAGAGATGTGTCATGGGCTGGTTGCATTTTTATACACCAAAACTAACTATTAGAAAGAGAAATTGAAAAAACAATCACATCAAAAAATCAAATACCTAGGAATAAATTTAACAAAGTGATAAAATACCTGTACTCTGAAAATTATAAGATACTGAGGAAATAAATGGAAGATACAAAAATAGAAGAATATGCCATGTAGAATTAGGTTGTTAAAGTATCCATACAACCCAAATCAATATATAGATTCATTGCAATTCCTACCAAATTACCAATGACATTTTTTCACAGAACTAGCTAGAACAAATAATCCTAAAATTTATCTAGAACCATAAAAGACCCCAAATAACCAAAGTAATCTTGAGAAAGAAGAACAAAGTGGGAGGTATCATGCTATCTAATATAAAACTATACTACAAGGCTATAGTAATTAAAACAGCATAGTACTGGCATAAAAACAGAGATATAGATACATGGAACAGAACAGAAATGAACTCATGCCTATATGGTCAAGTAATCTATGACAAAGGAGGCAAGAATATACAACGGAGTGAAGAAAGTTTCTTCAATAAAAAGTAATGGGAAACTGGACAGATACATGCAAAAAAAAGAAACTAGACCTTTTTTTTTACACCATATCCAAGAATAAACTCAAAATGGATTAAAGACTTATATTGAAGACCCAAAACCATAAAACTCCTAGAAGAAAATATGGGCAGTAAACTCTGACATTGCTGTTAATGACATATATATATATATATATATATATATATATATATATATATATATATATATATATAAACAAATGGGACTACATCAAACTAAACAGTTATTTCACAGTGAAGGAAACCATCAACAAAACAGAAAGACAACCTTCTGAATGGGATAAGACATTCATACATCTGATAAGGAGTTAACATCCAAAATATATAACGAACTCATCAACTTAACACCAAGCAAAATAAGCAATCCAATTGAAAAATGGACAAAGGATCTTAATAGACATTTGTCCAACAGGGACATACAGATGGCCAATAGACATATGAAAAGATGCTTGGATATCAGGTTATACTACAAAGCTGCTGTAATCAAAACAGCCTGGTACTGGCACAAGAACAGGCACATAGATCAATGGAATAGAACAGAGAACCCAGAAATTGACCCAAAACATTATGCTCAATTAATATTCGACAAAGGTGGCAAGAGCATACAATGGAGTAAAGACAGCCTCTTCAATAAATGGTGTTGGGAAAATTGGACAGCTACATGCAAAAAAATGAAACTAGACCATCAACTTACACCATACACAAGAATAAACTCAAAATGGATAAAAAACTAAAATGTGACTCGCGAATCCATAAAAATCCTAGAAGAAAATGTAGGCAACAAAATTTCGGACATCATACGCAGCAGAATTTTCACTGATACATCACCTAAGGCAACAGAAACAAAGGAAAAAATGAACACATGGGAGTACATCAAACTCAAAAGCTTCTGCACAGCAAAAGAAACAACCGTCAAAATGGAAAGGCAACCCACTGTATGGGAGAGCATAATTGCCAAAGACACATCAGATAAGGGGTTAATTTTCAAAATATATAGAGTGCTTATACAATTCAACAAAAGGAAGACAAAGAACCCAATTAAAAAATGGACAGAGGAACTAAATAAACACCTCTCCAAACAGGACATACAAACGGCCAAAAGACATATGAAGAAATGCTCAACATCACTAGTCATCAGAGAGATGCAAATTAAAACAACAATGAGGTATCACCTCACACCTGTCAGAATGGCTGCCATCAACAAAGCATCAAACAAGAAGTGTTGGCGAGGGTGTGGAGAAAAGGGGACTCTAGTACACTGCTTGTAGGAATGCAGACTGGTGCAGCCACTATGGAAAACACTATGGTATTACTTCAAAAAATTAAAAATTGAATTGTCATTTGACCCAGTGATCCCACTTCTAGGAATATACCCCAAGAAGCCTGAAACACCAATCAGAAAGAATATATGTACCCCCATGTTCATAGCAGCACTATTTACAATAGCTAAGATCTGGAAACAGCACAAATGTCATCAGTAGACGAATGGATAAAAAAGCTGTGGTACATATACACAATGGAGTACTATGCAGCTGTAAGAAAGAAAGATCTCTTATCCTTTGAGATGACATGGAGGGACCTGGAAAGTATTATCCTAAGCGAAACAAGCCAAGCAGAGAAAGACAAATATCATATGATCTCACCTATTTGTAGAATATAATGAACATAACTGTCTGAAGAACAGGGTAATCCCAGAGATGTGGAAGTAGGGTACAGACTGAAAATCCCCAGAAGAGGGGGTGGGGATGAGAGATAAACCACAGAACTTATATGCATGTACGCATAACCAATGGACATGGACAACAAAGCTGGGGACAGGGTGGGGAGGGAGGGGGAGGAGGGTGTCAATGGGGAAAAAAGGAGAAACATCTGTAACAAAAATTAATTAATTAATTAATTAATACAAAGAAAGCATGTTCAAAGTCAGTAATCATCAGAAAAATGCAAATGAAAATCACAATGTGTTATCACCTCAAACCTATCAGAATGGCTATCATCAATAACATCAATAAATCAATAAATAAGTGTTGGCAAGGATTTAGAGAAAAAGGAACCCTCTGGGTATTTTTCCAAAGAAATCCAAAAAACTTATTTGAAAAGATATACGCACACCTATGTTTATTGCAGTATTATTTACAGTAGCCAAGATATGGAAGCAGCTCAAGTGGCCATCAGTAGATGAGTAGATAAAAAAAAAGCTGTGGCACATTTATACAATGGAATACTATACAACTATAAAAAAGAAGGATCTCTTACCCTTTGAGACAGCATGGAGGGAACTGGAGATTACTATGCAAAGCGAAATAAGCCAGTCAGAGTAAGACAAATATCACACGATCTCATTTATATGTGGAATCTAATGAATAAAATAAACTGATTAATAAAATAGATCCAGAGGCATGGAAACATGGAACAGACTGACGAATCTCAGAGGGAAGGGGAGGGGGGGTTAGGAAGAGATTCATCAAAGAACTTATATACATATATGCATTGCCCATGGACACAGACAATAAAATAGCATTGTGAAGGCCTGGGGTGAGGCAGGAACCAAGTAGAGGGGGAAATGGGGGAAAAAAGGGTGACATCTGTAATATTCTCGATAATAAAGATAAAAAATACTGCAAGAGCTTGAAAGCAAAGAGAGAGAGAGAGAGAGAGAGAGAGAGAGAGAGAGAGAGAGAGAATTCGTACATGTATAAAATGCATTATTACTTGGCCATAAAAAAGAATGAAATCTTACCATTTGTGGCAACATGGATTGATCTAGACAATATAATACTAAGTGAAATAAGTCAGACAGAGAAAGAAAAGTACTATATAATTTTACTTATATGTGGAATCTTAAAAACAAAATAAATGAACAAACAAAACAGAAACAAACTCATAGATACATAGAACTGATGGTTGCCAGATAGGAGGGGTGGGGGTGGGGGTCTGGGTGAAAAGGTAAAGGGATTAAGAAGTACAAATTGTGAGCTACAAAATAGTCATGGAATATAAAGCACAGAATAGAGAATATAATCAGTAATATTGCAATCTCTGTATGGTGTCAGGTATGTACTAGAACTACTGGGAATCATTTTATTAAGTTATATAAATGTCTAACCATTATGCTATACACCTGAAACTAATATAATATTAAATGTTAACTGTAATTAAAAAATTATTAAAACATGTAGTGTGCCATAAACTGCAGGACATGATTAATTCAATCCACTAAATAAGAAAAAAATTTAAAGCATTACACTCGATAGGATACATACAAATATGACGTGATTATGAAACTTGTTTGTAACCTTGGATAGTTGCCTTTGAGGTATTTATATCATCTTGTACATTATCCTCTACTATAAAGAACATATAGCACTTAAAAGGAGGTCAGTTTAGCCCGGCCAGTGTGGCTCAATGGTTGAACACTGACCTATGCACCAGGAGGTTGCCGGTTTGATTCCTGGTCAGGGCACATGCCCAGGTTGTGGGCCAAATCCCCAATGGGGGGCATGCAGGAGGTGACCAATAGATGTTCTCTCTCATCCACGTTTCTATCTCTCCCTCTTTTTTCCTCTCTCTCCAAATCAATAAAGACAAAAAAAGAAGATCAATTTAGCTTGAACATAGGTGACAATTGTCAAGATAGTTGTTGAAGTAGAAGGAACCCAAATCATACCAGTCCTTCAAATTTCTGTTAATAACCCCTGAAAAGATATTGCAGGGCTTTAGGGAAAGTATTGGCATGGTCATATTTGCATTTTAGAGGATGCCAGAAAAAGAGTTACAAAGCAGTAGTTCAGCAGAGAAACAATTATGGGCTGAAACGGTAATGACTATGAGATAGAGTAACATAAATGGATTCTAAAAATATTTTCAAAGTTTCTATCAATCTTCCCTCTGATCATCAACTTTCTGCAGGCAGAATATTTAGACATTAATGTTAAAGGAACAGAGTGATAATATCTTTAACAGAACATAGCCAGGAGTCACTTCCTCTAAGAACTATGGCTAGAGGCATTGAGAACATCAACTTTTTAATGAAACCTCCAAGCTTCACTAGCATGTTGTAAATTGAACACCTTGGCATTGCTATATTCTAGTGCCATATTTTTAACAACGAGGTAGGGAAAGAATGAGAGAAGTCACTTTCAATGTAAGTGATTATTACTTAATTTACAAAGAAATTAGTGCTAAGAAATCTTAAGAAGTTAATAGAATATCATTACTTGGCTAAGTCACAGAACATAAAACCTGTAATGCAGTAAGCCAGGCATTTTTCATGTAAGTACTTGGTCCCCTTTATGCTAAGAACAACGGTGAAGCAAAACTCAGAAACCTTGAAGCAACCACTTTGTAAGCTTAAATAACTCTAATGAATTTCTATAACAGCCAATTTCTTTTACACATTAAATTGTAGAAAATTATGTAAACCAGTACCATGAAATTATCTGGTTCTTCTGGCTGAGAAATGACTCAGAACCCGCGACATAAAATCTGTGGGCTTCCTATGTGATCCTGTTCTTCTCCTTTATTTTAAAATGCAGTTGTGCACTCTCATTCAAACAAAGAACAGATGACCCCCTCCGCCGAACATTCAAGATAACAGCCTAAAAAAAGCCATATTCTCAATCTTTATCAATAAAAAACCCTTTACACTAGTGTTGGCAATAAAAATGTCCACATAAGAAAATAGGGAATAACAATATTTGTTGCCAATATTCAACGGGGGAATTGTAAGGGTCAGTATTATTAGTCAACTTGGTTAGGCTATAGTCCCCAGTTATCCAACAAAATACTAATCTAGATGTAGCTTTGAAAATTATTTGTAGATGTGACTAGAGCCCATAACCTATCGACTTCATGTAAGGGAGATTATTTTAGATAATCTGGATAGGCTTGATTGAATCAGCTGGAAGGCTCTAAGAACAGAACTGAGGCTAACCTCAGAAAGAACCAGTAGTTTCACCTCATGCTGAGAGCTCCAGCCTCTCTCATCTGACTTGCTTTGCCAGTTTTCACAAATGTGTAAGATAATTTCTTGCAATAAATATTGAAATATGTATCACCTTCTGTTCTGTGTCTCTGATTGTACCCTCGCTGATATGGGGATATTCTGAAAGTGTGAGCTACTATACTGCTTTAAGAAGGTGAAGAGGTGTGCAAACCTCAACACTGGGGTGCATTTAAGAAAACATGGCCTTCCCTTTCTTTACCAGTCCAGGGAAGAAAGTGTCCATGAGGTAGGAGTGGTGGAAAGAGAATATCAGAATTACTGTAAAATTTATCAAACTAAGATGCTCTCCTAGTTCTGATAATATATGCCCTAACTCCTCCCCATATCTCAGAAATAGTAACTTTTAATACTAGATAATTAATTTATCCTCCATGTATTTTTAGACAAATATTTTGTAGCTCCAGCATAATCCTTAGAAGAGGGGAATAAGTCATAGAAGGAAAGGGGAAGAGAGGTAGACACCCTAGATGTAAAATAAAAATACAGCTTTAATAAAGAATCGGAATCTATATGGGAAAACATACAGAAAGAAACATGCACCATGTCCTCTAATTACAGGCATAGTTCATTTATCTAGAATATGTGGTCTCTTGCATGGCCAATACCTTGTTGAGTTACCAATTTGCTTTCTCTCATAAACAAGTTCATTTTCCTCTACCATCTACTACATTCTATACTATCTCATTTCTTCAGCAACCAAACACAAGACACAGGAAGAGACAGGAATTCCTTCTATGAATTCTTTTTAAGACCTGCTTCAGGGTTTCAGTTGAAGTAGTGCATCTTTCTTGAATGGAATACCCAACCCCAATTAGAGGCTTTTCCAAGACAATCTTATCTCAATCACACTCAGAAAAGGCAATAATTATCCAAGTTACATAAAGTGGCTGTTGGGAAGTCTAGATTAATGTAGCTGTATAATGTAACAGAGAACACCATTATGCACATTTTAAAAAAGAGCTGTTTGTTGTTCTCCTCCATTACCTACAGTTATGTTTCCTGTTGCCTTCCAACTTCGCCAGTCCACATTATAGGGTCCTTGTGTCATGCCTCTCACTATCAGATTGTACCTGTTGTCTGTATGTGTTAAAATAGACATTTAGATAGACTAGAAATAATCTGGCTACAACTTTCCATTTGATGGTAAAGTTAAAACACACAGTTGCCCCCCCCCATGTTACTGCTAATAATGTATGTTCATTTCAAGTCAACAAATGCTGGTTAATTACCTTGTCTCTGAATACACTCTGTTGAATAATTAGAGGATGCAAAATTTAGTGAGAATGGTTTTCCTTCATGGAGTTTGCTATCTAATCACTCTGGAGAAATCATATAAGTCACCATTCTAGAATTCAGCTTTATTGCCTATTAAATGAGGGCATATTTTTTGGTAGTGCAAACCATTTAACTCGCTCTCTTTTTCCATACCACTGGAAATAAAGTTGAAGGAGAAGGGTTAAAAGAGGAAGGGAGTTATCATTTTTTTTTCTTTTTCTTCCATAAAAATGTAGGACATATAAAATGAGAAAACTAAGTAATGCCAAAACCCAGGCTGGAAGGTAAAATCCATGAAGTTAAACAAGGAAGAGTAAAATTGCTGCTAAAATTGAAAGCGGGTTTTGAAGGCCAGGGTATGGATCCAAAATCTAAGAGAGAGAATCACAAAACGAATTTGAGTAGAAATGGAGACTAGTCCAGGGCAATTTCCTAAACAGGTGCTGTCTATTTGGCATTTATATAGTGTATGAATAAAGTAGCCACATCTAAAATGCTTGAGATATAAAATTAAAATTTTCTGCATAAAACAAAAATCTGAGGGATAGTTTTCTACCTCTACAATGTTTGCACTCATAGATATTTTTGAAACACTGATGCAGATAAAGCACTTGGTTAAATAATGATAACAATTATTATTACTTGGTTATTATTATTATTAGTAATAGTAGTCATATTACTTCCCTTTAACCTATAGCAGAGAATCAGCTTGAACCCCTGCTGTGTTTCGCTGGCAAACTGGCCAAAATTTTATTTTCATGCAGTATGAATGGACTTGCTGAGAATAAATTCAAACCTAAGGGAAGACGGAGCATATCTCAGTAAGCCTGACGGAGGACTAAAGGTAGATCCTCAAGGATGAAGCTAAAAACAGCTTGAAGGCTCTCAGGAGCATGACTCATTCCAACACCCACTGCACTCACCTTTGCTCTTCCAGAGAACCCTCTGACAAAAGGCAGGCATGTGACCGCAGAAGCAGAATGAAAGCAAGCATCCATGAAACACTTTTTTAAAAGTGAAGCATTCATTGTGACATGAGCAGTGCTTCTGATTTGCCCTCAAACTGTGAGAAAGGTATTTCCACCTACCTCTAATCGAACGGGGTTGAACTTGGGCATTTCAAAGATTCCACGGCCTACCTTGTAACAAGGGGCAAAAGTGACAGACAGGAGGACATGGCAGTTTCCAGTGGGTCCCCAGAGGAAAATAGTGAAGCAGCAGCTGTATCCTGAAAGACATAACATGACTCTATGTAGATGTGAGACCACCTCTGAGGCTCTCAAAACACTTGACATTCTGCATGAACAGATGGGGAAAACCTGGGGGATTGGGATTGGTCTAGTGATTATAGCTTCATGTATACCCATGGGCTGCTTTACATGACCTCTAAAATTATTTGAATCCAAGATATCTAAGAACAAAAGCATTGACATATTTGTGAATGAGTATATTTGCAAATAAGTAATGGTTTCAGAGAAGTTGGCAGTAGACTGTGAAATGTGTACCGCTCACTTCCATAGTTCAGATTCATAAAACTCATGATTCTATCATCTAAATACACATTATGTTGTCATCAAAATTAAATTTCTCAAACATTTTAGATTCAAAGAATATTTTTTAAAGATTCTAAAAATAAATATCAAGTGACCTTTATTCAATAATAGTCAGCAGCCTTCTCCACAGGTAACCATTTAACTGAAAGTAACAATTCATTCTGGGTCATCCTTTCATTTAAGGAATTCTCATCAATGCTTAGGAGTCTTTCTCTTCTCTTGCCCTTACTCTGCCATTTCTGTTTATTTCATTTCTATTCCTTCTTGATATTAAACTGCTCTTGCTATTACTTAACTCCTCATATTATTAACTTGATTCCTTTTTCTATCATCAAATGTTAACTCATCTTTTCTGCTTTTTTACCCTCTTGATCTTATTCTCCTTCACATATATTCTTAAACTGTTTCACTCTTCTTTCCATTTTCCTACCCTATTCTTTTTACTATGCATAAATATATCTATGTCCTTCTCAAATAACTATGCCAAAAATAATCACATTTTCTCACCTACAGGATTTACTCATAAAACCGGATATAAGGATACTGTAGTATTCTATCACCTACACTGTATATGATATAAATCATAAATTAATAATTAAATGGAATGAGTGTCCTATGAATTATTTTTTTAATATTATAGTTTGATATAAATATCTCTTGAATGAATAAATGAAATGAAAATTATCTCAGCAGGTTTATACCTCTGTCCTGTATATGTTATTAAACTGTACTAAAACCTTTCAAAGTGATATTTTGTCATGACTGGTTTCTTCTTCTCTAAGAAAGCAAAGGCTTTCTTTGGTCTTTTCTGTGAATACATATTGCTGGCTCATCACACCAGATTGTCAGGCATGTTAAATGAAGACAGTTCTAGTGCCTAGCCCAGTGGGTTGCTGCAGGAATAGAAAGAAATATTAAGTCCATATCACAATCTGGCCCACAGTCAGAGTGAAGGACATGAGATGACTTTTCTTTTCTAATACTGTCCAAAGTATAACATTATTTTATCATGTGAAAACTGAGGCTTAGAGTCATTAGAGACTTAGAGGGCCATGGCCAAACAATTATTAACAGCAAAGATGGGATTTAAAACTAGATATATCCAATGCTACAGCCTGTATTCTTAACCAATATAGACCTTTTCCGAATTACCCACCCAATATTCCCTTTGCTGAGATTCACTAGGGTCTTACTTGCCCTTTTAATGGATGAACACCTCTCAAGTGATGTAGAAGAACACTGAGAGAAAAGACCAATTAATAGAGATCACTTGTTCAATTCCATTAATAATTCACTTATTGTTCCCAATTAAATATTCACCTTGTACAATGTTGGACAAATGTATGCACCTGAGTATTTAATTTTTCCTCATTTTTGAGAGTGGAGTAGGGGGGAAAAAAGGCATCACTGAAGCTCTCCTTGGGGGTTAGAATATACAACTAGCATCTGGTATATAATAAGTATGTAAGAGTCTCTTCATTTTAAATGAAGAATAATTACATGCATAAAATATTATGAGTAGAATATTCAATAACTCTGTTTGGTAATAACATGGTGGACCTTGTATATAATCCTAAAGCATTTGAACTTAATGAAGTAAGCAAAAGACAGTAAATAAAAATTTTGGTAGGAGTGAAACACAATTTCTTTTGGCACAAGCAAATGTGTTAAATAAAAACAGAATTGAAATGCTCCTAAACTGTTTTCAAGCTATACTCTGCCTGTATACAACTTCTCTCTGCCAAGAGGCACAACATTAGTGAAATATATATGAGATTCCAAAAGGCATATCCCCAACTCAGTATTGGTGTTTGGGAAAACTAAGGTAAGAAGTTGTCAAGGGGGTGATCTCAGCATGCTCTGTAGAGGTTTGAATAGGATAATTTTTCTTAACAACATCCTTGTGAAAATTTCTATAGACTTTGAGAAATCAAAGAGTGTGTTATTTCTCTGGCACAGCTGTGGCCTTAAATTTCATCCAAAAGGACTAATTACAATTGCTTTTTATCACAAATAAAAAATGCTTCCTTGTCTAGAGAGATAAAACTGTTATATAGCAAAAATGTTCAATGTTATTTGAGTTTTATGCTACTTTGTCCACATACTGAATATTTACCAGCTGATGATAGTAGGCAGGCTGGATTCTACATTTACAGTAATTATTTTTTCAAACAGTATATTTTGTATTTATTAAGCAGGTCTGTGCTTATAAGACAAGGATAGCATAGAGAGAAGAAATGTAAATCTGGCCAAGTATTAATAGCTAGCATTGGCAGCTACTGAAGTACTCATCATGTTCTGTATTTGTTGCACACAGATGGGCTGTACATTAAATATAGGAAGGAGCAGAGCCTGAGAACTATGACACAAAACATGAGTTTCTCACTTAGCATAGATAAGTCCAGCCATGCTGTCACCAAAGGTAAGATTTCCTTCCTTTTTACGGCCAAGTAGTATTCCATTGTGTAAATGTACCACAGCTTTTTTATCCACTCATCTGCTGATGGGCACTTAGGCTATTTCCAAATCTTGGCTACTGTAAATAACACTGCAATGAACATAGGGGTGCATATAATCTTTTGAATCAGTGTTTTGGATTTCTTCGGATATATTCCCAGAAGTGGATTCTCTGGGACATAAGACAGTTCCATTTTTAATTTTTTGAGGAAACTCCATGTTTTCCACAGTGGCCTCACCAGTCTGCATCCCTGCCAACAGTACACAAGGGTTCCTTTTCTCTGCATCCTCACCAGCACTTATTTATGGCGTTATTGATGATAGCCATTCTGACAGGTGTGAGGTGATACCTCATTTTGGTTTTAATTTGCATTTCTCTGATGATGATTAGTGATGCTGATCATATGTCTGTTGGCCATCTGTATGTACGTCCTCTTTAAATTATGTTTTTACTGATTTTTTAGAGAAAGAGGAAGGAAGAGAGAGAGAAACACGATTAGCTGCCTCCTGCATGCCCCCTACTAGGGATGGAGCCTGGAACCCAGGCATGTGCCCTGACCAGGAATTGAACTGAAACCTCTCAGTCCATGGGATGATGCTCAATCTACTGAGCCACACTGGCCCGGCTCTATGTCCTCTTTAAAGAAGTGTATCTGTTCAGGTCCTTTTTTGTTTTTTTTTTAGTGTTGAGCTGTATAAGTTCTTTATACATTTTGGATATTAACCCCTTATCAGATGTATCACTGGTGAATGTGTTCTATTTAGTAGGTTGTGTTTTCATTTGTTGATGGTTTTCTTTGCTGTGCAAAATCTTTGTAGTTTGATATGGTCCCATTTTTTTTATTTTTTTTTATTTTGCTTCCCTTGCCTGAGGAGACATATCAGAAAAAATATTGCTATGAGAAATACCTGAGATTTTATTGCCTATGTTTTCTTCTAGGATTTTTATGCTTTTGGATCTTATATTTAAATTTTTAATTCATTTTGAGTTTATTCTTGTGTGTGGTGTAAGAAGGTGGTCTAATTTACTTTTATGCATGTATCTGTTCAATGTTTCCAACACTATTTATTGAACAGCCTATCTTTACCACATTGTATGTGTTTGACTTCTTTGTCAAATACTAATTGACCATAATGGTGTGGGTTTGTTTCTGGGCTCTCTATTCTGTTCCTTTGACCTATATGTCTGTTTTGATGTCAGTACCATGCTGTTTTGATTACTATGGTCTTGTAGTATAGTTTGATATCAGGTAGAGTGATTTTTCCAACTTTGTCATTCTCTCTCAAGATTGCTGTGGTTGTTTGAGGTTTTTTATGGTTCTATATAAATAAGCCAGTCAGAGAAAGACACATAACATATGATATCACTTATATATGAAATCTCATGTTCAAAATAAACAAACAAACAAAATAGAAACAGACTCATAGATACATAAAACAGACAGACAGTTGTTAAAGAGGAGGAAGTTTTGGGGGCTGGATTAAAAAGGTAAAGAGATTAAGAAAAAAAAACAAAAACTAATAGATACAGAGAACAGTATGGTGATTACCAGGGGGAAAATAGGGGTGGGGGAGGTAGAAGAGGGTAAAAAGGGGATAAATGGTGATGAAAGGAGACTTAACTTGGGGTGTGAACACACAATACAATATACAAATGATGTATTATAGAATATACACCTGAAACCTATATAATTTTATTAACCATTGCCACCCCAGTAGATTTAATTAAAATAAATAAAAACATGGGTTTCTCAGTTGATAACTATTTCCAGGTACCCAGTATACACAAATATCCCCTGTATAGTCTACAGAAATTTTCAAATTAGTAAATAAGTCACAGAAGGGCAGAGTGCAATGGAAGAAGAAGGGCAGACAAAAATGGTAACTGAAAATCAATGACTCAAAGCTCAAAGCATATCTATTCCCATGCTTTTGTCTCATCATTCTTCTCTTGTACTGCGCTCTCATTCATACAATAATATGTGCAATTTTCTCAATGTATGTGCCCTCTTTCACTTCCGGAACACTACATATGCATATGTCTGTAAATGATTTGTCTTTTACGCATACTCAGTGTAAGGCTGAATGTGTCTGTCTTCAGGAAATCTCCCTTTCTGCTTCTCTTGACTACATGAGTTGTCCTTCCTCTCTCTCTCCACTGTCTCAATACTTAACTCTAGAAAAGCTTTTGCCACATAAACTGAAAAGTCACCCTTTCTCCATTAGACTGTAAGCTCATTGCATTTGGGACCAAAATGTTTTATAGTTCAGTTACTAGCATAGTGTCTGTCATGTCATATGAGCTTAAAAACTGTGTGTGTGTGTGTGTGTGTGTGTGTGCGCGCTCTGAATTTGGAAATAATATTGATTTGACAGTCAAAAATGTTCAAGCCTGAGCTCCATAAGGAGGTAGCTTAAAAAAAGAGCAGGCAAGTCATGTATTACTTTCAAATCCACAATATTAGAATCACATTTATTTTACAAATTCATAATAAACATTCGATGAAATAACACATGAAAAAGTCCTTTAACTGTAAAATAACATTACAATATTAATTTTAAATTGAACAGAGAAGTTATTTATCTGAATTCATATGATTTACTGGTTGTTATCATCAACAGCAGAAAATGAAGGGACATCCTGATAAGTTGAGAAAATATTGAGAATAATCCATAAAGTAAAAGAAAGGATGAATAGATGTATTGTTCTACATGAGATATGAAATTAGGTGAAATAATGAACTCATGAGCTGAAAGTAGAGGATTGTAGTCTTGGAGAATTCTTTTGAAAACTCAAAAAGCAAACAGTAGAAAAATGTATTTGTTGGGAGTGCTAAGCCTATGGGGCTTTGAAGGCTTAGAGAGAGAAAAGGCTGCTAAATTTGGTCAGGAGAAACTCATAGCATTGATATCTTTAGCAAGATCTATTCAAGAGCTGCCATTGTACGTTGAAATAGCATTTAATTTCCTTCTGCTACTAAGCAATTTGCCAGGATCTTTCACTGGATTGATTTGAACTAGAGTCCCTAAGAAACAAGAATCATTAAATAATCCCTTGTAAATTTGACAGTTACTGATAGTACAGTATGCTTTCCATGTCTCTTGGCCATTGCCATTTTCCATCTCATTTCTTAGGTTTGCTTACAAGATGATTATATTTTTAGCTCAGTTACTAAATTGTATACACTTTTCAGTCCTTTTTCCCAATCCATTTTGGGAACACAAGGAAAAAGTTACAGCTAACCAATTAATCCCCCTAATTATTAAACGTTATTTCCCCTTCAGCCTCTGATGGCATGCTCCATACTGCTCACCTCACTGTCTGTCTCAAGCCTTCCCTCCCACCTACTTGCACAGAGCCTTAATGGTTTGGGCAGCATGCCAAGATTTCCACAGCTTTTACTAACACATTAAAAACATATTACAATCCCTTCTGCAAATCTGTCAATGTACACTATGTCACAGTTCATCTCTACTTTCCTTAACTTCTTCTCCAAACCTTTAATGCCTCCCAATTTAACTAAGTTCACTCCTGCAGTAGCCTCGCAGGGTCCATATGATCAAGTTCTACGATGCTCCCTGTAAAGCTGATCACAGAGGCCAGCAACACCATCCCTACATACACAACCATCATTTCTTCTTCCCTCAGCAATTCCATGGACCCTTCACTGTATTTGTTCTTAATGTTTATTTTCTTGTTTTTATAGTTGTGATGGACTTCTCATAGTTTTTCCTGTGGAAATCTATAATCTGTAATCCTTTCCCACCCAAATAAATTACTCTGATATTGGTAAATGGAATTTCTCCCCTGTAACTTCTGTTGCCTGCAACAATCTTCTTATTACTCTCCTTCTCGTTAGCTTTCCATGTCCAAGCTCAGCTGAAAGGTAGAATGTTTTTCTCTTGCCTGACTTTTATTTTCTCATTCTCTCCTTCCCTTTAATACAATTACACAGGTAAACACCATTGATCGACTGAAGACTGTCTTACAAAGTGAATCTCAAAGGACTAGTAACACATGCATCATAGATCAAAGTGGCAAGTACTATCTGTCTTTACATTAGACTGGCTCCGAAGGATCCTTGTTTCCAATGGAATTGTTCGTATTTGTGCAGCAATATTTGATGAGCACACATCTTGGAGAATTGTTTTTACCTAAAAAGTCTCTACCTCTTTCTAAATCTTTATGTCTAATTTCTATATCTACAAGGCATGGCTAGCATAGCTGAATGCACATTGGGCAACCGTAAGCCTTGAAACAATATACATTTATTGCTAACATCAGAGTTTGGCATATAGTAAGTGCGGGTTAATGTTATATTTATCTTGGGTTTTCATACTGTGTTGGTCCTTTTACCCTTTCAGTTTATAGAAGGACAAAAGACAGATATGTTATGTACATTTACATCTCCTATAATTGAACAGTGGTGAAGTGCAGAGGACAATTAATGGATACAATTGTAATATTATTGGGCATTTATTAGGTAACATAACCTGTGCACAGCACTTTAAAACACCTTATTTCTTGTAGTCCCATAAGATAGGTATTATTGTTACCCTAATTAACCTAGAAGATAAGCAGGTTTTGAGAGTTTTCATTGCTTATAGGAGACCTGACTGAGAATCAAACATATGTCTTCTGACACTAGATACCAAATTCTTATTTCCAAGTCTCCTAAAAAAAAATCAGAAGAGCCCAGCCAGTGTGGCTCAGTGGATTGAGTGCCATCCCATGGATTGAGAGGTCCCTGTTCAATTCCTGGTCAGGGCATGTGCCTGGGTTGTGGGCTTAATCCCCAGTAGGGGGTGTGCAGGAGGCAGCTGATCAATCTCTCTCTCTCTCTCTCCCCCTTCCTCTGTCTCTGAAAACTCAATAAAAACATTTTTAAAAATCACAAGAAAATTATATTTGAATCGGGTCTTAAAGGATAAATACAATGATGACACATAGAGATGGTCAAAAATTCCTCCTAAAATTAAGGAACAAAAATTAAGGAATGTCTCTTTAAGGTGAAAACACATTCCAAACATGCATCATAAAAGTTTAAAGAGCAGCTCCATTCTATTTTTCAGAATTAGTATAATTCAATAAAAGCCAAATTAGGGAATATAAAGATGATAAACATCCCTACACCAGGGAAATATGTAGCCCATTGTTTTTATTGAGAATATGGAACTAAGAGATCTTGGAAACTGAAGTTCGACATACTGTGCTCAACAGAGTTCTGAGCACAACATAACACCAAGTCAATATCATACAGTCGATTTGTGGGCAGGTTAACAGACTGGCAACCAGGAAGGAAGCAAGGCTGCTTTTTCGCCAGCAGAAATATTGGAAGGGAGCAGGAGCACACAATGCACAACAATTGCAAATGCAATCAGTTGAAATATAGCACTTTATGGTTTATAAGTTTCATAAATGATGAGAAATACAGGGCAGTTGTTACCATTATCCCCATTTCTGGAGGGGAAGCTAAAGCTGAGATGTGACTTGCTGCAGTGAATCAGTGACAGATTGGGATGCACGATCCAGTCATCTGATGCCAAGAGAAAAACAATAGCCACAGCACCAGGAAATGCATGGAAACGCCTGTCTCACTCACAAGTACACATCTTTGTTTCAGGACAGCCCTTAGTCCACAGTGGTCTATGCCGATCGGACCATACACTCTACTCTGAGTTGATCCCTCAGGACAGAGGCCCACCAAGACAGTGTCTAGAAACATGCTGATGACGTCCTCATTTGCCCTTGTCCTTTTCTTAACACCCAGTTGGCTCACTGAGGATGTCAGATTTGCAGTCACCTGGCTCTGTATGCTGTGCCAGCTCACGTTCCACACAGCCTGAACGATAAAACATTCACAGCTTGGGGATCCCTGTAAGGAAAAGCTTCCCACTGTGCCCTCCTCGTAAAATGTGTGGGTGGGTTTTTTTGTTTGTTTGGTTGGGAGATGGAATATGACTTGCCAGATGCTATGGTTTATAAGGTTAATAGCTATAAAGGAAAGGTTAGGAAAAAAATGAGAACATGGAAACATACTTTTGGAAAAGCACAGATTGGAGTTCCATCTTGGACTCCCAAATGTCACTTCCTGGCCCATTTTACTGTACTTTGCCCTTTGCAGTTAACTTCCTATCCACTGATCTCGGGATATTCTGTACTCATTCAGGAAATAGCAATTACCCTTTATGAGACCCACAATTCCACTATTCAATGCTTAATACCCTGGACACCCTTAAGAGATCTTTTTATTACAGGCGCACAATTCTCAAGCAAAAGAACAAAGCACTTTCTCTATCTAAAACCTTGTGCCAAAGGTTTCAATTTCAGAGATTTGCAAACAGTGGCTTAAATAATACTTACTATGGATAAGCTCTCAGAGGTGTTTGAACCCCCATGCCCACCTAGGGAAAGAGCTTCTTTTATTCATTCCATTTCTATTGAGCTTTTTTTCTCTAAATCAATGCCTTTTCCTACGACTTTGGTACCGAGGGTTCCTCCTTTTTTATTTAGACCTGGAGCCTCTAAATCTATTAATCATTTTAATTTGCTAACTAGGATAGAGTACAGGATAAGTGGTCTGAGAGCTTTTGATATGCAGTGATTATCAAGTGTAGGCTGGGGGAAACCATTTTCATCTCCTTTTTTTCAAACATTATTCCATTGTACTACAGACTATGCTAAAGGGAACACTCCTCTGCTGGCAGGGAATAAATGAGATGACTTAATGGAGCTCTCTCACATCTAATGTCTATGACTCTTTAATTCAGTCATCCTTCAGGCATGGAAGAGCTTTCTATCATGACTCTTAACTATCAAAAAAGCCTCTCAAGTCACGTTCCACTTTTCTGTCTTGCTTGAACCTCTGCTTTATGTCACTGGCTGCCACTGCTGATACAGCTTTTCAACCCTACCCAGATCACTTCCTGGTGTTCCTCCAGATTGTTACTGAGAAACTTGATAAAAACGTCTCTTTCCATGACAGATGTGAAAGCATTTGTTCTCTATTTTATGACAGGTACATTCCTAGCAACACTCATTGCTGCATATTTATCTAGGTTAATATTCTAGAGATAGAAATCAAGTAGCTTATATGTATAATTTATACATAATTTTCTGCTTCTCCTGTTATTTGAAATTCAAGTTTACTGTCTTATGAATGTTTATAATCTTGAACAAGCGGAGCTCTAGGCAAAACATACCCTGATGCTGTCTACTCTGAATCAACAGTGGAGACTTGCCAGATAAGTGGCTTTGGATAAAATGGGAAAGGTTTAAGGAAACAAGGAAAGAATAAATACACACACACAGCATTCCTCTGACTAGCAGAGTGCAGGTGGTGTTAAATATCTAAGACTTTCTGTACAGAGCTTCCAAACTGTACACACAGTTATGTTGCTGAATTTAAACATAAACATGATCTTGCCATGACAAGTGGCTTCCACATGACTGTGAACTTTATATGAAATTGTTTGCAAATAGAGGGGAACATGCATATGTTACTAAACTTTTATTTTTAACACTGAGCAGGTCAATACAGGTCAGCTTACTGAACCATTCTTGAGGATGTGTGTCTTTTGGGGACATGCAATCAGCAAGTGGTACACTTCTGTCCAATCCTTCATTTTATCCATGTGCTGTCTAAATAGAAGATATGGCCACTATTCCAGTAGGAACTGTGCAGCTGGGTTCCATCACCCATTGATGTTTCTAGAACTGAATGAGTCCATTAATTCCCTGTCTTAGCTATCCCCACCCAAGGGCTCAAGATCACTAATGACTAATGTGCCCCATACAGAAATTTTAGTTTTCTCTTATATATCACATGATGCAAGGAATACACTTATTCAAAGTAAGAAGCATTGTTGCAGTGCAGTGTAAGAATACAGCTATTGCTGTTGTTGTACGTTCAGATGTCGATGTCGACACAGGCAGAGATGACTCCAAATTAGATCTATTGGTTTTCAGTCCTTCTTCTCCTTCTTACAGATTCTGCTGACTCTAGGTAATTAATCTTGATACATTTCCGTTTCCTCGTGGTAAAATGGGAATTATCTTACCTTGACCTCATAGGATTCTCCTTAGTAATAAATAAGATCATAAAAGTGCAATTATTGGCAAAGAGTAAAATACATGATAAATATTAATTATTGTTACATAACACACACAGTTGAAGAGTTTAACTTTGGAATTAAACTTTTCATTTCTCCTGGTCTGGAAACTTTAATCCAGATACATGTTCCGCTCCTCAACCCACCACCCACGATATACACATACATATACTTGGGCACCAGATCCAACCAGTCTAGCATTCCAAGCTACTTATCTGCTCATAGCCTCTCTCTCTCTCTCTCTCTCTCTCTCTCTCTCTCTCTCTCTCTCTCTCATTCTCTCAGAGTGCCTTTGCTTATATGTCCATCTGAAATGTTCTCTTCTCCCTCTTCAGCATCATGTGGCTAGTTAATTCTTATTATTCTCTGAGATTCTCCTTAACTGTAACCTCCACTTGGAAGCCTTCATAGATACCTTTTCTTGCACAGGATATGGTAGAAAGTTATATTTTTGGTGTTTTATTATATTTTAAATAGATATTGTCATTGACAAAATTGAATTACAATTATCTATCCATATGCCTATCTCTGAATAATCTGTCAACTAGTGTAAAGGGAGGATCAGTAAATGTAAGTGTATACTTATTCATACAAGTGTTTCCAGAGGATTTCAGTGAGTGATTGAAAGAATGAATGAAACAGATAAAATACCATGCTTTTACCAATACATTTATTACCAAGTATTATTACATACCAATATCATATAACATCTAGAATTATATGCAATAGTCAGAAATCCATCAAAGAACACTCACATACTTTTAGTTTAATAGGGGTTTAAATAAATGAACTTTTAAAGAGATAGCTGTATTTCTTTTGAGATAACCCCATAAGTTTACATTCTCTGCTAGGACATTCATTTGTACTGAAAAATAAAGATTCACAACTTATACTTAAAAGGCAATGACTATTCTTTATAGTTAATGTGATCTTTGATAACAAATAAAACCTGAAAAAATCATAAATAAATATTAAATTTAAACTACTTTACTAATTAATTCATGGTGGTGATATGAAGGAAAATCCTGAAAATCTTTGACATATAAACCAGCTACTTTCTGGCTGAGACAAGAAACTGAGATAGAGTAAAAAATGAAGAGGATCCTGTATCCTGAATAAGAATATTGATATCATTGGGAGCATATCTGGAGGTAGATGATGATTAGGAATATTAAAATAAAAAAAAAATAAAGAGGTAAATATGAGGTGACATATAAAACTAAAGAGAAATCCAAATGAATAAGAAGTAGAAAGCAAGAAATAGAAAAAAAAAATTAATAAAATCTTAAAAGGAGAAAGATGAAAAAAGTGAGTATGAATAAAGAAACCACAGTATCAGAACCCTAAAGTGAGAAATCAGAATGACATGGCTATAGAAATACTAAGGAGATTGCTTTTAAAACTGAATTTTCAAGAGGCCACAATATATGATAATGAATTACAAATATAAAAATATCAATATTTACAATTTAATATGGATCCTGACAATAAAATCATTCATCAGAGAAACAACAAAAATCTGCCTAGTCCTATACTACCTTGGGGGTATATAGTTTCACATTTGAAACCCTAATAATTAATGTAGGAAAGTATTATATCCAGCATTTCACACAACAAAATGTTTAGATAGTATATCTGAATTACTTCAAATCTTAAATTCATTGGGTTTTAAATAATGCAATTTTACCACTTGATCATAAATTAAACAAATGAGACTATGATGAGGTTTTGTTTTTAACTCAATGGGTTATTTATTAATGATTTCTGTACTTCTTATGTAATGTTAACATTAAAGACCTTGATACATTGACAAGATAGTTCTAGGTCTACACTCTTTTCACAGCATACATTTAAAATTTGGTTATGGTTTGCCAAAGCCCGTAACGAGAACATAGGCACATATTCTTTGATGTTATTTATATTTCACCTCTGTTTCTTGTTGTTACAAGATCTTCTTAAACTGAGTCAGATATGAACACTAATTAATTATTACACCCCAAACACCATGCTCTCCACACATACCACCTCCTGCATTACCTCCTTGAATATAGGAAAGGATTTGATAATCAATAGTATACATGTATTTAATTATGTGAGCTTCTAAATTCTAATAATTTTTGCCATACTATATAACAGAAGAGAAGTGGATTAATTACATCAGGGATGGAAAGTAAGACCTTCTTGTCTGTGCTCTTCTCCAGCCTTCTGTGAAAACCATTTTTAACCCTGAACTTTAGAATTTCTCTCAATGCTCAGTTCTAGACAGCCACTACCAATTAAAGTTAGCATATGCGTGGAAGCCAATTTAACATCTCTAATTAGACTACAAGATGCTGGAATATAACTGAATTATAGATCAAGTGATCACAGGCATCTGGATAAGAAAGATCATTTAAAGAAGAAATTAGCATGGTGGGTTAAAGAGAAATTGGAGAACTAAACATACCATTTCTCAAAGAATAAGCTGTGATCTAAATACACTGTAGCCTAAAAAGGCTGTGGAAACTAGGAATGCATCTTACTGCTATACATAGCTAGAACAGATGTTTCACCTGCAACTATTCTTTTGTGATTTAACTCACGTAATACTCACAGCAACCTTATATGTTCAGTCCTATTATTATCATCTGCCTTTCCTGGATAAGCAACCTGAAGCCCAGAGACAGTTAATAACTCACCTAAGTTAAACTGGATAATAAAGGGTAGAACTGGAATTTGAACCAGAAAACCCGGCTTCAGAGCCAATGGTTTCAGCTATAAACTCCATACCTTCTTCAGCCTACACAGATCTGTTAGAGAAATTGAATAAGAACTTGTGGGTGAAGTGACATTTAAAGCACTGGCAGATATAAGGAGTTAATAATGTTAGTAATGATCCCCGGAAATATGTGGGGGTGAATGATACCTGTGCTTGCAAATAAGAAAGCCCATTGTAGTATGTGGATATGTTGTGACCATTGTATTCCTGAGTGTTGAAAGTATTAGAAGACTTTATTTCACTTAATATTTTAACATTTTATTATACTAGCCTCAAAATTGATCAGGAGTTAACACAAAATCCCAGTGACTTTCTACTTGTATTCTGCTATGGATAATCTTCTATTTCATCTGCCTCACCAGAAAGTCCATGAAGGTAGAAACAGTAACCCGTATAACATGCTGCCCCCTGCAGGCTATTGCAGGGCTTTGAAGACAGAAGATGTATTGTTGGGTGTTTGTTAAATAAATAGTGAGTAAATTATACTTCTACTTACATTGGGCTTTTACTTAAACAAAATATCGGCATCATGTTTGGAGGGTGTGGGCTTAAACTCTTTTAGAGTCTCTTAACCTGTGCCTGGAACATGTTTATATAACAGAAGTCCTCTGAGGTCCCAGCGCCTCCTCCACCCCCCACCAACACTGCACACCCTTTTCCCACAGTAGCTGCCATCGCAATCCCGAGGGTGGAGAAAGTAGGGCTTAACTCAAATGTTCTTAAATCCTGCATCTCCACTGAGCAGAAGGGAAATTGGTTATGACAATTGCCGGAATGCGGCAGGAAAAAAGAAAAAAAAGACCTGAAAAGCTAATAATGGACTAAACAGTATCTGATTTTAAAGAAACAGGTTTACATATCCATAACTTAATGGCAGGCCAATGAATAGAAGAGTGACAAAAAGCAATGTAGAACTGCAAGACACTTTTCTAGAAAACCAAATTCATCTATACATTTTTTTTCTTTTTTCCCCCCCTTTTATAATATGTATTATTATTTTTTTAAATCACAGCATCTCTTTATCTGCATTTACAGTAGTAGAATAGCCACTGTTATCCAGTGGGAATTTAAAATTTCTAATAAGGTACAAACAAAGGCAGAGTATTCATTTTGGCCAGTTTGCCATTATTAGTAACTTTACGACTCCTTCAATATCAATACCAGTTGATTTGAAACTGGCATTTATTGAAATTCCATGTACCTGAAGATATACAATTTAGTTGGGCAAACAGGTAGTAAAATAGCTACAAAGAATAGCTCAGATTGAAATTGAAACACAAATGGATACTATAATTTCTAAATTATAAACACACTCATAATTAAAAGTAACGATTGAGATAATACTAGGGATAGAAGCCAGTCACATGTTTGTGTTTTGGAGCTAGCACACCCTGATACCCAAGAGCAGTTCCTTATGTACTCCTGAGAAAGTTTTAATGTTGAGTGTGTCCATTGTATCTTTCCTTGATATTTTTACTGTGTATTTTTTTTTCCTTAAAAAAATGACTGGAGTTTAAACTAGCACTTTGAGATGTTGCACTAAAATGAATCTCTCCTGACGGATTTATAGGTTAGACTGAAGTATATTTTAACCTCACGGTTGGTTATTTTAATGCTATTTTAGATGTTTCTAAAAATTTTAAGTGTCAAACCACATAAATTTCAAGTGTCCCTTAAAGCCATTTAGACATTTTTCTCATTACTGATGATGAGTAAAAATCATTTTTGGAGGCAGCAGTATATGGGCTTCACTATCTCATTTACCCTAGATATGAGTTTGTTTCATTCCCAATTTTTATAGGCAATAATGCAGCTGTGCAAGGCATTTGCCAATTGTTACTCTTTTTTGTGTGCACAGGAAGTGATTATGATTTAACACTCCAACACTCAGGCAGACCATCATTCCTCTTACCCACAAATCCCCACAGAGAACAGACACCAGATCTTTCTGAATATTTATGAATGCCAGTATTCAGCGGGACTTTCCTAGCTGTCTAACTGTTTTCTGAGTCCACAGTAGTAAAAAAGAACCTGAAACAGAGATTGTCACAATCCATCCCCTGCTCCCCCGACGCGCGGCGTGATAGTCACGTGCTCGACACACTACGAATGTGAAACAGGCTTGGTATTATTCCTCTAACCCCCGAAAATTAGCAGATGAAAATGAATAGAAGTACAATGATTAAAACATAGCCCAATTATAATCTAGTGTTTTTTTAAAGTAAACTCTAAGATGTATTGTATTTTAGAAATATTATCCCGAGAGACTTTGCAGTACTGATGAGAGCTGATGCGAGGAGAAGGCCGAGTTGGCGGGTGGGTGAAGTTGGGGTTGGGTCTAGAGGCCAAGAGCCACACACAGCAGCCCCCAGCAGATACTTAGTGACAGCAACACAGAGAGCAGAAATGCTCCAAACACGTTGGCTCCCACCAAGATGGGGAACGAGCAAGGCTGTGAGCTATTCCCTCCAAAATCAACTTCAGAGAAACTATGGAGAAAATATAACAAGAAAAGATGAATTCCAGAAAATAAGTTTAAAAAATGAAAACAAAAATAAAGAAGAAAACCAGTTTAAAACACCAACATGCCTTGGGGAGACTGAAGGCTATGTTGAAGTATCTGTGGTGGACCATAGAGGTTTGGGAGGAAGTGGCTACAGGTGGGCAGGGAGTGAACAGGTGGCAATACGAGGGATACTTTGGGAAAAGCTTTTAAAATTCTTCATCTCATACTCCCCCAGGACACCCCCTGAGACAGTCATATTCCCTTCATTGCAGGCATGACCTGGGACAGGCTGTGTCTTCCAGTACAGGAGCCTTGGGGGTAAAGGTGAGTTAAAGTGTACAGGGGGGAGGGGCTAGAGAAAACACGGAGGACTGGCCAGCTCTTGTTGAGTGTTGACCCCTCTCCTTAATCAACTCCCCTTCTCCTTAATCAACTACTCAGACTGCCCTCCCCAATGAAGCTTTTGTTTAGTGGCTAAGAATTCAAAACCTTCCCCGATTTTTCTTATTATGGGTAATAACAAATAGAAGTGATCAACATTGATTTAGTACTTAATGAAGCTCTCTGCTTTATTCTTTAACTCACCAGGACCAACAAAACTGGGCCTGGCCTTGGGTTGTTCCTCAATACATATAACCAAGCAGAGCAGCTGATATGTCTGGAAGAACAGGAAATTACAAGCTCAAATACCACCACCCTAGATTGTCAAGGAGTTCCTTACTTCAAAGGAAACAAACTGGATACCATATACTACTTAAATAAGAGTTACTGGAACACAGGAACCAATAATTTAGATGATGTATAATAAATATTCAAAAGGAGATAAGGGGAGGTATCAGCATTATGACAGAAAAATAAATCATAAATCAAATAAATTATAGTATTGGGAATAAAATATACTAATGGAAATGAGGGATGAATACATTAATTAATACTTAGGAAAAGTAGAAGAAGAAATCCAGCTTGGAGAGAAAAGAAAAACAAAAGAAACAAATATAAAAACAGTGAGTTAAAAAAGCAGATTTAAACTTTAACCCAGAAGACACAAGAAGAACAAAGAGACTAAAAAGTATGTAGCATAAGGAGCTAAAAGATATGAAAGAGAATTTAAACTGTCAGAATATATACTAGGCATCCTAAAAAGAGAGAAAAAAAATGGATATGAAAAAATAAGTGAAAAATGGATAAAAAGGCAGAATTAAAGATGAAAGAGACCTGAGCTTAAACTATCGGACAGAAGGAAAAAGGAAAAATACAAATTTAGACATATTGCAGAACATTTATTAAATATCAAAGAAAACTCTAAATGCTTTTAAGAGAAAAAGCAGATTCCCTCTAAAAGAACAGGAATCAGAGTGGCATCAACACTGTCACTAGTGACCCCAGATATAAGAAGAAAATGGAGCCCAGCCAGTATGGCTCACTGGTTTAATGTCGACTCATGCACCAAGAGGTTGCTGGGTTCGATTTCTGGTCAATGGCACGTACCTGGGTTGTAGGTCAATCCCCAATTGGGGAGTGTGTGGGAAGCAACCAATGGATGTGTCTCTCTCATGTTGATGTTTCTCCACACCCCATTCTCCCACCCCCATTTTCCTCTCTCCCTTCCACTCTCTCTAAAAATCAATGGAAAAAATATCCTCGGGTGAGGATTAACAAAATATTTTTTTTTCAAAGAATGAGTTAAGCATTAAATTAAAATATTAAATAAAGGATAAAATATTAAAGATAAAAGGTTAAATCAGATACAAGAGAGATTCAAAACAAACAGAAAAGGATATATCAAAGATATATGAAAGGAAGCTGGAAGGGAAATATTAATAATTGACAAATAAATTTTTAAGACAAAAGATATCAGAAGAAACAGGGAATTCATTATATATTATAAAAAGGAGCAGCGAACAAGACAATATAGCCGTCACAAACATGCATATACCCAACTCTGCAGTCTCAAAACACATCTAGCAGAATTATGCAGCAAAGCGCTAAGCCAAAAACTGCAATCAGAGAGAGTATTATGTGTCTATCAGAAACGGATCATTCAAGCATACAGCAAAATATACAGAGATGAAGGTGAACATATCATCTATACAGTTAACTGACTTTGTACTAGGTATTTAATATACATTATCCTATTCATTTCTCATGAAACTTCTGTAAGGAATATATTTTTATCTCTAATGACATTAGAGTGGTGGAATAATTTGCCCCAATTATAGACCAGTGAATGGAAGTCCTCGCATTAAGAGTCCAAAAATGGGAGAGAACACATGGACATGGATAATAGTGTGGTGATAGCAGGGGTTGGGGGTGGCTGGAGGGGGAAGAGGGCATAGAGGGGATAAATGGTGATGGGAAAAATAAAACAAAAAATAATAATTAAAAAAAATGAATCCCCTAATTATCTGACTAGATATCAATCCCAGCTGCCTCCTGGTACATCCATCTCACCAGAGAGAAACAAAGACCTCCAGTATCACACATACACTCCCAGTCTACATAGTGAGTCAAAACTGACCAAGCTGGGAACAAGAACAGTGCCACCATCATTGGGGAACTAGACTCTCATAGACTTGACGCAAGCAGACGAAGACATGTTATGGGGCTGCCACTGAAGAGGGTGTGTTTAGAGGTTCCTTATGCTGAGGTTGCAAAGCCTCACTTTATTAGCTGTGTCACCTTAGGTGAGTTCCTCAACTTTCCTGAGCCCAGTTTTTTCAGCTGTAGAGCAGATAGGAAAAGTAAACCCTCACAGAATTGTTTTGAGGATCAAATGAAATAATACATATTAAGTTCAATGCCTGACTCAAAGTAGTTACTAAGTAAGTAAAAACACAAACAAAACTTGTATAAGTATTACTTGGTAAGAGTTACTGATAGAATTTGCAATGGTTTAAGCCGAAGACTTTATAATAGTCTCCACCCTAACAAGTCATTCCAGAAAAAGCCTGGAGGTGTTTAGTTCCTTCTAAGTCTCCTTAGTACTTAATGGGGGAATGGCCCGCATCTCTTCAGAAAAGAGATTTCAAGTCTGAATTATGCTATTTCAGCTCTTGGATGAGGAAATGGTGTGTCTGAGCATAGCAATCTAATGACCCTGTCCCATCCACACCTGTGGCTCCTGTTGGTGGGCAAATCCACAGAGCAGACTTGATGTTGCAAGAAGTTTCCGGTAATCATGGTCTCACAGTACACCTGGCTAGTAATAGCGAGAAGGCATGGTGGCCTTGATAATCTAAAAGTTTGTACATCTTAATATAAACTACCACAGACCAGAATACAGAAAAGGGTCTTGGACTACTGCTGATTTCAGTAGTACTGATTGAAACTGGGAATTGCGGGGCCGTGTCCAGCACGTTGCTGCCTGGGGAAGAGGCCACATTAGCTTTTCAGGGGTGGCCTGTGGACCAGTAGCATCAGCAAGGAGCACGTAAGAAATGCAGAATATTAGACCAACCAGAACTACAGCTTCAGAATCTGCATTAAACAAGATTCACAAAGGTTGGGTAGAGGGAGGTAGAAGAGGGTAAAGGGGGGATAAATGGTGACAGAAAGATACTTGACTTGGGGTAGTAAACACACAATACAATATACAGATGATGTACTGTAGAATTGTATACTTGAAACCTATATAATTTTATTAACCAATGTCACCCCAATAAATTCCATTAAAAAATGAAGAATAAAAAACAAACAAGTCATAAGCACTTTAGAGTTTGATAAAGCACAGGGACATAGAGTTGACCTTGAACAATGTAGGGGTTAGAGACACCAACACCTCCGTCCTGCAGTCAAAATTTTGTGTATAACTATTGACTTAACTATTCATAGTCTGCCTGCTATTGACTGGAAGCCTTGCGGACAACATAAGTTGTCAATTAGCACATATTTTGTATATCATATTATATACTATACTCTTACAATAATATAAGGTAGAGAAATAATACTAAGAAAATCATAAGGAAGAGAAAATACGTTTATAGCACTGTATAGTATTTATCCAAATCATAAGTTTACATAATCTGTTTTAGGCTGCAAATTTTTTTCTACAAGTTTTTAAAAAATTGTTCATTGAAAAAAAATGTGCATGAAATGGACCTAAGCAGATAAAACCTGTGTTGTTCCGGGTTCAGCTGTACTGAGTTCTGAGCTAAGACCTCAGGAAGCAGATGACGAAGGCTGTGGGAGTAATCCAGGTGAAGAATGATGTGGTCAGATGTAGGGTAGTGATGAGAAGGGGTAGATGGGCTGGAAAATATTTTGGGCTTATAATTATGGGCTTTTGTAACTGGTTAGAGTTTGGACAAGTACTAAAAGGAACTATAATAATAAAAATATAAATAAAAAATAGTTTATCTTCCCAGAACAACTCATGGTTTTCCTCTCTCTCTCTCTCCCCCCCCAAAAGAAAAACAACTATTAAGTTTACAACAGAGTGGGATTTGAGGCCACGGTCCTTTGTTTTGATGAGCAAATTGGTTACAAGATAAGCTTCCATCCTTTATGTTTTGTCTTGGTCAGTTTCATTTCTTAGAAATGATTTACCTTCATGTGATTGGAAGCTGCCTGCCCTTTAGAAGCTAGCCCTCTGACGCAAAGAAGCCTAATGCTGAATTACATACTGTGCTCTAGTCAGTACAGCAAATATTTTCCCCTCATTCTATGATGTCTAGCTTCACCTGCCTCCTCTTAACGACAGAGATGGAAAAATATCAAAGATTAAGATGATAGTGTAGGACTAGGTAAAAAAATTGTCACCAATCACTTAATGCTGCACTGGTTCCAGGCAGTAAACTCTGCCTCCTTCTAGGCAAAATGCCATCTGAGGTGCCAGGGATTCCACAAAAGGATTTGCTGCAGAACCCCACATTAATAGCATCTAAGTGATTTTTCTCCCCTGGCTTTCTCCTGTACATTTGCCCGTCTATAATCTGCGTTAAAAGTAAATGGTGCTTGCCCGGCCAGTGTGGCTCACTAGTTGAGTGTCGACCCCTGCATCAAGAGGTCACCAGTTCGGCCCTGGCTGGTTTGGCTCAGCAGTTAGAGCGTTGGCCTGCGGTCCAGAGAGACCCGGGTTCGGTTCCCGCTAAGGGCGCGTACCTCGGTTGCAGTTTGTCCCCGGCCCCTGGTGGGTCGTGCGGGAGGCAGCCACTCGATGTGTCCCTTTCACGTCGATGTTTCTCTCTCTCTCTCTCTCTCTTCCTCTCTCTCCCTCCTACTCAATCTGAACAAAAAGTGGAAAAAAATGTCCTCGGGTGAGGATAAAAAAAAAAAAAGAGGTCACCAGTTCGATTCCTGGTTGAGGCCCATGTCCAGGTTGTGGGCCTGATCCCCAGTGGGGGGTGTGCAGGAGGCGGCCAATCGATGTTCTCTCATCGATGTTTCTGTCTCTCTCTCCCTCTCACTTCCTCTCTAAAATCAATAAAGAAAAGAAAAAAAAAGTAAATGGTGCTTTCTGCACCTGGCCACGATGGTATCAGTGGTACTAGTCCTGCCCTCACACTGTAAACAAACAGAACATGGACATGACCCAGGAAACAACAGCTCTCAGACATTGAACAGGCAGTGCTGGGCTGTTCTCAAAGAAACGATAGCAAAGGAAGACCTCTGACCATCAAGTAGATGTCATGCCTGGAGGGACTTCCCATCCTGGGTGGAAGGAGAGGGGATCCAAGCAGAGTACAGTAGTCTCATGATCAGATTTCATATTTATAATATATCACATTTATTGTAAAAAGATTGAACACTTTTCTCCTAAATTCTGGATTTAGCATGGATGTTCACTGTTTAGACTCCAATTCAATATTATGCTGGGGGTCCTAGCCAGTTCAATTATGCACATGACTGGAAAGGAGAGAGAAAAACTGTTTTGTCTCCAATAAAAGTAATAATAATGATAATAACTTATGTAGAAAATACTAAAGACATTACAAGACTCCTGCTAAAATTATAAGTAAATTTAACATGATCACAGGATGCAAGACTAATATAAATTATCAATTGTTTTCAACATACCATCAACAAATAATTGGAATTTCAGATTAAAATGCAATTTAAAACAGCATTAAAAATTACGACTTACCCGTATGTTTCATGTGTATAATATCTTTACACTAAAAATTACAAAGCCTCCCTGGGGGAAATTAAAGAAGACCAAAATAAATGGAGAAATGTAACATGTTCAAGGATAAAAACATTTGCTATTATTAAAAAGACACTTCTCTCTAAATTAGGTGATAGGTCCATACAAATCTCACCCAGCCAACTGTACACTGACAAGCTGATTCTAAAATGTATACGGACATGCAAAAACCAAAGGACAGTCAAAACAATTTTGAAACACAGGAAAGAAGTTAGAGGACTTATACTACTTATTTTGAATACTTATAGAACCACAGTAATCAAGATAGTGTGGCATGGGTGTAAGAATAGAAATACAAATTGATGGGAAAGAACAGAGAATACAGGAGACCCACATGTATATGGTAAACTGAATTTTCACAAAGTATAAAAGTAATTTCATAAAAATAAATGGTGCTGGATATTCATCATTCAACAAACAATGCTAGATTTACTTTATAAACAATAAATGTTGGATCTGTAATTAGAATAAAATGACTCTTAATCCTTAGTGTAAAAGCTAAAGATATAAAATTTTAGTGTTAGTATAACTAAAAATAAACTTATAGTGGTAAAACTTAGTTTTAAGCTAGTAAAACTTTAGTTGTATAGAAGCTAAAGATATAAAACTCAGAAAATATATAGTAAAAATTTTATAAACTTGAAGTATAAAAAGGATTTCTTGGACAAGACACAAAAAGCACTAACCATAAGAGGAAAAAGTTGTCATTTGTATTAATCAAATTTAAATTTTACCTGCTCTTCATAAATCACCAGTGAGCAAAGGAAGAGGCAAGCCTCAGACTGGGTACAAATAATTGCAATCTGGCAAAGGACATGAATCTAGAATATATAAAGAACTCTTATGATAGAATAACAAGAAAAAAATCAATGACTCAATTTAAAAGTGGACAAAAGAGCCCTGGCCAGCTTGGCTCAGCAGTTGGAGCATAGGACTATAGACAGAAGTTCGCTGGTACAGGCTTGATTCTTGGTCAAGGGCACGTGCCTGGGTTGCAGGTTCGATCCCTGGCCCCAGTGGGGGTCTTGTAGGAGGCAATCAATCGATGTGTATTTCTCACATTGATGTTTCTCTCTCTCTCTCCTCCCCTCCCCACCTTCCACTCTATCTAAAAATCAATGGAAAAATATCCTCTGGTAAAGATTAACCAAAAAAAAAAAAAAAAAAAAAGAGTAGACAAAATATTTGAATTGATACTTCATAAAAGAAGATACACAAATGCCAATGAACACATGAAAATTTAAATTAAAACTACAATGAGATTCTACTACATACTCATTAGAATAGCCAATATCAAAAGACTGCCCATACCAAGCCTTGACAAGTATGTGGACCAACTAGAGAGCTCATACATTGTTTTTTACAGTGTAAAAGCGCACAACCACTTTGGAAAAAAGTTTGTCACTTTCTTATAGAATCAGTCACACACTTATCATATGTAGCAGACACAGATGTGTCACTCAGATTTCCTTCCAAGAAAGCAGACATGACCCAGTTGTGGGAGTGTGATTAGCTGATGGTGTCCTGCTCTTAGCTCTGCAATGGACTGCCTTAGCTTTCAGTCTGAGATTATGCTGTTCTCAGTGTGGCACCCAACCAATGACTGAGCAAAAAGGTAATCTAAGAACCTAACCTTTTCTGTACTACATGAGATGACTTTAATTGGTGATTTTTTTATCTGGAGTATCCTGTTGGGTGATCACAGACCTTCTCAGTTCTACATTGCCGTCTGATATCTTTCCCTACCAATACTGTTTCACCCCTTTTTTCCCCACAGGTGTTACTCCCCAATGAAACTTGTGTACTCCTCTCTCCCAATATCTGCTTCCCAGAAAACTCAACCTATGGCAGTTGGCACTAAGAGGGGTGTGAGAAAAAGCTGTAATATGGGGTTGAAGGGCTGGATTATCTATCTACTAGCTGGGAATGAATGAATACTTCATCCTGGTGGTAGGTGGCACGAAGACAGCTCCGAGCACAAGATGGCAACTCATTTGTTAAAACTTTCATTTGCTGAGAGCTGGGTAATGCTGGTGGAGGAGAATGCAATAGTGCATGTGATGATAAATAAAGGATAATGGAATTGGATGGTTATTACCAAGTTGTCTTCACGCCTTCAGGCAGATAATTAAAAGCTGATGACAATTAACAAACTGATAACTGAGTATGAAAATCACAAAGTTCTTTTTGGTAACAGACAAATAAGTCTTCATTTTATGCAGTGAATAAGCTTAAAACAACTGAAGATAAAGCCATGATATGTTATTCCAAAATCATGGCCCTAATTTGGAACACCAAGGATTCTGACACATAGGATGGGGCTATTTGGGTGGATGACCCCAAATGTTTACTTCCCAGGTGTCTCTAAACATTCTGGGCCTATAGAAGTGGTCCAACCTGCCTATTAAAGCTAGCACCCTACCTGTGCAGAAAAATAACATATAATGATTTCACCCAAAAGACAAAAGCGACTATACCTCCTCTCCTGGCTGCCATTCCTATGACCCAGGTTAATCACAGTATAACTCATCAGGGCAAGCTGTGCCTGATAAAGGAGAAAAGGGATTTTATGCCAAAGATGCTGTCTTTCTCAGAAGATCCAACCTGTGATGTCCTATGATAGAGTAATTCCCTTCCCAGATATTTACCAAAGAAGATTAATAACTGAGTTCTCTGAGAAGCAGATATCAAGAAGGCCTTATATATACAAGAGAGTCATTGGAAGAAACACATGTAAAAGGTAAAGGGGAATTTATATGGTGAGAGCTTTCAGAGCATAATACAGATCTGACACCTGTAAATAAAAGAGAGCACAATATGAATTCAATAGAATAATCTCACACTGCAGTTTTGAGAAAGTCTCTGCCTGACTGATGGGATACCCCAAGAAAATATGGGCTGCCAGAGAAGACCTGCATTGGGTGAAAATGGCTCAGCTGGGGCCTTAGTCATTGAGGAACCGCCTTGGGGAAGCATGAGGACCTGACGATTCTGCAGCAGGTGAAAGGTGTGACAGCTGGAGATGTTCAGGCAACTGGGCTCCCTGGAGCAAGCGGTCTTGACAGGATATCTGGGCAGCACAATTTCATAGCCATAAAAATAGCATGTGGCTACACAGAGACTGTACACAAATGTTCGTAGAAGCTTTATTCCCAAGAGTCCAAAGCAGCAAAACAATCCAAATGTCCATCCATAGGTAAATTGTTGGACAAATATATCCTTACAATGAAGTTTTACTCAGGAATAAAATGAGATAAACCACTTATGTGCAGCAACACGGAAGAATCTCAAATCTTTTGTGCTCAGTGAATGAAGCCAAGAGAGAGAATGTGGTGCACTATGTAATTCTATCTACATAAAGTTCTAGAACAAACCAACCTCAAGTATAGTGATAGACATTTGATCAGTGGTTACTGGGGGCCGGGAATGTAGGGGAACTGATGACAAAGAGTCAGAAGAGGACTTTTGGTGGTGATGAATGTGCCCTATCACAATTGAGGCCATGATTACATGATTACATGGACGTATATGTTTGGTAAATGTATTAAGCTGTACTATAAAAATGGTTAAATGTTATTGTATATTTTATTGTGTGTTTAATAGTTTTATATATTACGTAAATTAGATATCTTTAAAATACATTTAGAAAAATAAGTTACTACTTGAATAATCCTCTATTAGAAACAGCCTTTCTTTTTCTATATCAACTAACTATAAAGTTCAATTCAATAAATATCCAGGAGGGTCTACTAGTTCTTACTTCCCATATGACAAAACTTCAACAAAAATAACAACCCACAATCTTTAAAGTACATATTATTCTTGTTTCAGAAATGAAGAAGTGGAGGCTCAGCAATATTAATTATCTCACTGGTAATCACACAGCCCCTGTGGGGTGGAGGCAGTCCACGAGATGACGAATTCTAAGCTCTTCCACTGTGCTCTATTATCTCATATTTTGATATCACAAAATAAAGCCAGAAAACCCTTCCCATCATCAGTTTACATTCTGACTTAAGAATAATAAAATAAAATCTGATATCTTAAAATGCTTATAATCATTTTGCTGCTCAACTCTGTAATTTAAGTGACCCATTACATAATAATAAAAATAATACTCTGCCATGAATTGATAAAACTCTATTCTCCTTCTGAGTTGTTCATTAATAAAGTCACAATATAGCTCTTCTGAAATTATGTTTCATCAGCTGTTTCCAGGATTCCTTAATACTACACTAAAGAGAGTTACAAAGTTAATAGAAATAAAATGGATTTTCAGAAGAGATTTGGAGACAGTTAAAGCCATTGATTCAGAAAGACAATTGTATGTTAAAATGCTCCAGAGGTTAGGAATGGCTGCCTTTGTATACACACACCAAGAAGGCAAGCACCCAAATGATTAATGACAGTAAGAGGAAAATACAGATCAATACACCTGGAATTTAAAAAAAAAAAAAAAATCAAGAAGGCAATTTAGAAATGGATGTCAAAGTAAATAGGAATCAAGTGATTTATATAAACTAGGATAATGTGTATGTATTTGTTCTTAGTTCCAGTGAAGAAGCCACTAAGTAACACTACAAGTATTATGGCTCACATATAAAATGAAAGCAAACCGAAAAGAAAGAAATCCTGTTTCAGTACAGATAGCTTCAGTAATAAGCAAGGGTGCTAATGAATACTTGCTTCCTCTTCAATGCACATGTACTGATTTATTTTGCAGTTATCACACCAGGAAAGGGCTCAGGTTCGATTACTCATCATTGCAAGCCCCTTATTTTCTCTGGGATTTCAAGCTCACATAAAAATTTCCATTTACATTGAGGTGACATTGAATGTACAGTTAATTGCCCCTGTATATATGCTATTGTCTGAATCGTTCTGTCCCCACAAATTCATATGTTGAAACCAAATCCCCAGTGTAATGGTATTTGGAGGCCAGGCCTTTGGGAGGTGATTGAATCATGAGGGTGGAGCCCTCCTGAATGGAATTAGTGCACTTATGAAAGAGGCCCCAGACGCTCCCTCATCCCTTGTGAGGTTATAGCAAAAAGATGGCTTCTATGAACCAAGAAGTGGTTCATCGCCAGACACTGAATCTTGAGCTTGGACCTCACAGCCTCCACAACTGTGAGAAAGCAGTCTCTGCTCTTTATAAACTATCCAGTCTATGTAATTTTGTTACAGCATCCTCAATGCACTATAGCAATGTATTTCTGGATATGGGACACTCTATTAGTCCAATCATAAGTAGCAATTCCTTATATTTTTCTTAGTTAACCTCAATGAAATTGGCTTTTTACTTGTCCTCAAAAATGATTCATTTAGTATATAGTGAAGTGATATTTACTTCTTTTTGTCTTTTAATGATATATATTTGATGAACATACTATTACTGATATGGAAAAATATCTCATATTACATGATCTCTTTATTGCTACAGAAAATGTTTTATACAATTAATAGGGGTTGCTTGACCTCTAGGGAAAAAAAAAGTCCTTTCTTTTTTCCTCATTCCTTTATTCTATCCAAAAAGAGGTACACTAATATTATTAATTGGATTCTGAAATACTCTTTGGACAGTTTTTTTTTTTTTTTTTTCAGGTATGAAGCCTCATAGAAATAGCTTGGCCTTACTCCTTTTCTGTTGGCCCTAAAGAGTTGACTCTTCATTCAACAGGGATTGTAAAGTCAGAGACTCATTTTGGATATTGGGCTTGTTTTTCCTATTCTTATGCTACCAGAGTTCTCCTGTGACGTGTGACCACAACCTCCAAAACTGATAAAGTTATATGTGGTCTTTTTTTTTTTACCCCCCTATCTTATATGACTTCCTTTTCAGCGACCTTGCCAAGGAAGGGGATATTGGAGTCAAAGTAAGTTTCAAGTATTTCTGAATTCCATGGCCCAGTTTCGTGAGAAAATAACATTTTAATTCAACACCATACTTATTCTTGATTTTCAACATCCTCAACAAAGCACTAAGTGATAGAACTAAGGCCAAAGAATGGCATGACAGGATTAGGTTTCTACTTAATACATAGTAGGAAAGTAACATCCTACTTTACTTATGAATAAGCTTAGAAATAAGTTTTTAAGCCTAAATTTTTACTGAGGAAACAAAAAAATAGATAGCCCTGGCCAGTGTGGCTCAGTTGGTTTGAGTGTTCTCCCATACACCAAAAGGTTGTGGGTTCAATTCCCAGTTAGGGCACATACCCAGGTTGTAGGTTCAATCCTGAGTTGGGGTGCATGCGGGAGGCAGCCCATCGATGTTTCTGTCTCACATCGATCCATCGATCTTTCTCTCTGTCTCTCTGTCTCTAAAATCAATAAAAACATATCCTCAGGAGAGGATTAAAAATAATAATAATAATAAAAAGTATCAAGATACCTAAGTGAATATAAAACAGAAATCCCAACATATGAAAAACTTTCAGTGGATTAAAAACGAAGAGAACCTGTTCTGCAAATCTTGAATTTCCTCTTCAATTCTAAGACTCTAAAGGTTTCAAAGAGTAGAGAAAGGGATGAATGATAAAGAGATTTCTTCAGAGAAAGCGGTTGTTACAGTTGGAGACCCACACATTCCCTCACTCAACCCCATCCCAGCTTTGGGAAAAGGATGTATGATGCTAACTTCTAACTCTGTCATTAATGGCCCTCAAGGTGGATTCCTTGAATATTGAATTATGTATCCTGCAGTTGGGACACACAGAAGACTGGTGTGTGCCTCGTACCTGAAGAAGCCATAGCACTGATGCGTGAATAAATTCTAACACTCTGCTAGAGTGCAATAGAAAGGCAAAGACAGGAGATTTCAGCAATGTGATAGGTCCACTGTCCCAGGATTCACTGGGGTTAGGGATGCCTCAATCTTTCTCAAGAATGAAGCATAGAACACATGAGAGACAAAGTCAATAAGAGATCACCAAGAGGGCTGCCTGAAGGGTCTAGCGATTTCAGCCCGAGGAGGCTGGGACTTTACCACTGGTTGCCCCTGAGTGAAGCAGGATCAAGCAACCACCAAGGACAGAGATGCATCCCCCTAGCCTAAGGAACTTATGATGGGGAAGTTTCAACACAAAGCTTCCTATGAGTCCAAAGAACACCAAAGAAGTAGTACAAAGTTACTAGTTCACATAAACTGTCCTCTCTCACCCCTGCTTTAACACTGACCAGTTTCGAAAATAACATTTATGAATGATGAAGTTAAGTGCAGGAGAAACCAGCCACTATTCCCAGTGTGGACTTCTAGGCTGACAAAGGAAGATTTAATGCTAAATTAAGTTGTAATTTAGACTATAAATAGAACTGCATAATATAATTCCATAAGTGAGAATGTACTTGTGACTTGAAATAACTAAAGGCCTTTCTGTTTGTTGAAAATAATCAGGAAATATATGGACATGCTGATGAGCAGTGAAGATGACTTCTACTGAATTAAGTTTAAAGGAATAAACAGACAGAATTATACATCTGTCATGAGACATATAGCATGGTTGTTAAACATGCTAGTTATACTTTTCTTGTGCCAGGAAACATACAAATGTTATTTCATTGAGTACCTCACACTGGTCCTATGTGGTAAATATTATAAGTCCAATTTTACGAAGAAGAAAACTAAATTCAAACAGGCTAATCAAATTGTCCAAGGACACTAACTAGCTGAGCTGCAATTTGAGTTTAGGTGTGAACACTATATACTATGTCCTAAAGAAAATATTGAATTTCTAACAACTCCAGAACTGAAATGGGTTATTCCATGAAGCAGAGTTTGGTATTACCAGAAAAGATTCAATGAGATATCAATAAGAATTATGCAAGGCATCACGTCCTCCCACAACCACATCAAAATTACAACTAAACTACAGAACAACCATTGCTTAAAACCACCTGAAATCGGGCTCTGGGGAGAGGCAGCAGCCCCTCCCTGGGAGATCCAGCCACACCCTAGTGGGCCATTGAAATGCAAATCGAGGCTCATTAACAACCAGCATCTACCCCACCCTCGGGAAATCCTCTCACGCTGAACACCTGAGGGAGGTTTTCATTCAACTGAGAACCCAAGGCTCTTCAAGTAGCCAGGACTAATAGCCTCTAGGCAAAAAGCTAGAGGATAACTGAACCTTTTCTGGGCTTGCAACTCTACCCAGAAAAGTAAGACTCGACAGTGGTGTATAACGTGAGTCCTCTCACGCTCATCCAAACCCAGTACAGGGAGCCACAAACAGCAGAACACCAACATCCACAGGGAAAATTTGGCAGGCTCCAAAAACCACTGAGATAGCCAAAATGGTAAAACAACGAAACAGATGCCAAACGAAAGAACAAGAGACCTCCAGTGAAGATGAGATAAATGAAATGGAGTTAAGCAAGTTAACAGAGCTAGAATTCAGAGCCATGATCTTGAGGAAGCTGAACAGCATGTGTAAGGACATCAACACCATGAGCAAAGACATAGAAATATTGAAAATAAATCAATTGGAAATGAAGAATGACATAGCAGAAATGAAGAACACATTGGAAGGACTAAATAGCAGAGGAGAAGAAGCTGAGGACCATATCAGTGAATTAGAAGACAGGGTAGAAAAAATCAACCAATCCGAAAACCAAAAGGAAAAAACAATGAAAAAACAGGAAGACAGCTTAAGAGAACTGTGGGACAACTGGAAACGTAATAATATTCGCATCATAGGAGTCGCCGAAGAAGAAGACAATGAGAAAGGGTTAGAGAATATATTTGAAGAAATAGTGACAGAAAATTTCCCTAATTTGGTGAAGGAAGAAGGCATTCAAGTTCAAGAAGCACAGAGAGTCCCAAGTAAGAAGAACCCAAACAGGCCCACACCAAGACACATAGTAATTAAAATGCCAAAAATTAAAGACAAAGAGAGAATCCTAAAGGCAGCAAGAGCTAAGCAACAGGTTACCTACAAAGGAACCCCCATAAGGCTATCAGCTGACTTCTCCATAGAAACACTACAGGCCAGAAGGGAATGGCATGAAATAATCAAGGTCATGAAAAACAAGGATCTGAACCCAAGACTACTCTACCCAGCAAGGCTATCATTCAAAATAGAAGGTCAAATAAAGAGTTTCCCAGACAAAAAAGGCTAAGGGAATACATTAGCACCAAACCAGCACTGCAAGAAATGTTAAAAGGACTGCTGTAATTAGTAGAAGAAATAGAAAGGAAAATAGAAACACACTAAACAAAAATGGCAATAAGTAAGTACATATCAGTAATCACCTTAAATGTAAATGGACTGAACGCCCCGATCAAAAGACACAGAGTAGCGGATTGGATAAGAAAGCATGACCCATATATATGTTGTTTACAAGAGACCCACCTCACAACAAAAGACTCACATAGGCTGAAAGAGAAGGGATGGAAAAAAATCTTCCAAGCAAACAGAAAGGAAAAAAAAGCTGAGGTAGCAATACTCATATCTGATAAAACAGATTTTAAAATGAAGGCCATAACTAGAGACAAAGAAGGCCACTACATAATATTGAAAGGATCTATCCAACAGGAAGATATAACCTTGGTAAACATATATGCACCCAATATAGGAGCACCAAAATACATTAAAAATCTTCTGGAAGACTTCAAAGGAGAAATCGACAGCAATACAATCATAGCAGGGGACTTCAACACCCCGCTGACATCACTGGATAGATCCTCTAGACAAAAAATTAACAGGGAAACAGAGACTCTAAATGAAGCACTAGACCAAATGGATTTAATAGATATTTACAGAGAATTACACCCCACAACTACAGAATTCACATTCTTCTCAAGTGCACATGGGACATTCTCAAAGATAGATCACATGTTAGGACACAAACGAAGTCTCTACAAGTTCAAGAAGACTGAAATGATATCAAGCATCTTCTCAGATCACAATGGCATGAAACTAGAAATCAATTGCAAAAAGAACATGCAAAGACATTTGAATACATGGAGGCTAAATGGCATGTTATTAAACAATGAATGGGTTACCAAGGAGATCAAGGAAGAAATTAAAAACTTTCTGGAAACGAATGAAAATGAACACACAACAACACAAAATCTGTGGGATGCAGCGAAAGCAGTTCTGAGAGGGAAGTTCATAGCACTACAGGCCCACCTCAAGAAATAAGAAAAATTTTTAATAGACTTTCTAACCTCACAACTTGAAGAACTAGAAAGCAAACAAAAGGAAAACCCCAGAGTAAGTAGAAGGAAGGAAATAGTAAAGATCAGAGCAGAAATAAACGACATGGAGACCAAAAAAACAATTCAAAGGATCAATGAAACAAAGAGCTGGTTTTTTGAAAAGATAAACAAGATTGATGGACCCTTAGCTAGACTCACCAAGAAACAAAGAGAACCCAAATACACAAAATCAGAAACGAAAGAGGAGAAGTAACAACTGACCCCACAGAAATACAAAGGATCGTTAACAAATACTATGAACATTTATATGGCAACAAATTCGACAATCTAAGCGAAATGGACAAATTTCTAGAAACACACAGTCTCCCAAAACTGGACCGGGAAGAGATAGAAAACTTGAACAGATCAATAACAACCAAGGAAATTGAAGATGTAATCAAGACTCTCCCAGCAAACAAAAGTCCAGGCCCAGACAGCTTCACAGGGGAGTTTTACAGAACATTCAAAGAAGAACTAACACCCATTCTTCTCAAACTATTTCTAAAAATTCAAGAAGAAGGAAGACTTCCAAACTCATTTTATGAGGCCAGCATAATTCTAATTCCAAAACCAGAAAAAGACACTACCAAGAAAGAAAACTACAGGCCAATATCCCTGATGAACATAGATGCCAAAATCCTGAACAAAATACTAGCAAGCCAGATCCAGCAATACATCAAAAAAATTATTCACCATGACCAAGTGGGATTCATCCCAGGGATGCAAGGCTGGTTCAATATTCGCAAATCAATAAATGTGATACACCACATAAACAAAATGAAAGATAAAAACCACATGATCATATCAATAGACGCTGAAAAAGCATTCGACAAAATTCAGCACCCATTTCTGATAAAAACGCTCAGCAATTTGGGAATAGAGGGATCATATCTCAACATTATAAAGGCCATATATGAAAGACCTACAGCCAACATCATACTCAATGGGCAAAAACTAAAAACATTTCCCTTAAGAACAGGAACAAGACAGGGATGCCCACTTTCGCCACTCTTATTTAACATAGTACTGGAAGTCTTAGCCACAGCAATCAGACGTGAAGAAAAAATAAAAGGAATCCAAATTGGAAAGGAGGAAGTGAAACTGTCATTATTCGCAGACGATATGATATTATATATAGAAAACCCTAAAGACTCCATCAAAAATCTACTAGACTTAATAAATGAATTTGGCAAAGTAGCAGGATACAAAATTAACGTCAAGAAATCAACGGCATTCTTATACACCAATGATGAACTCACGGAAAGAGAAACTAAAAAAACAATTCCATTTACCATCGCGGCAAAAAAATTAAGATACCTAGGAATAAACTTAACCAAAGAAGTAAAGGACCTATTTGCAGAAAACTACAGGACATTGAAAAAAGAAATAGAGGAAGATATAAAAAAGTGGAAGCACATACCTTGTTCATGGATTGGAAGAATTAACATCATTAAAATGTCCATATTACCCAAAGCAATCTATAGATTCAATGCAATCCCCATCAAAATACCAGTGACATATTTCACAGAACTAGAACAAATATTTCAAAAGTTCATATGGAACCAAAAAAGACCCCGAATAGCCACAGCAATCTTGAGAAGGACAAAGTAGGTGGGATCACAATACCGGATATCAGCTTATACTACAAAGCTGCTGTAATCAAAACAGCCTGGTACTGGCACAAGAACAGGCATATAGACCAGTGGAACAGAACAGAGAATCCGGAAATTGACCCAAGACATTATGCTCAATTAATATTTGACAAAGGTGGCAAGAGCATACAATGGAGTAAAGACAGCCTCTTTAATAAATGGTGTTGGGAAAATTGGATAGCTACATGCAAAAAAATGAAACTAGACCATCAACTTACACCATACACAAGAATAAACTCAAAATGGATAAAAGACTTAAATGTGACTCGTGAATCCATAAAAATCCTAGAAGAAAATGTAGACAACAAAATTTCGGACATCATACGCAGTAGAATCTTCACTGATACATCACCTAAGGCAACAGAAACAAAGGGAAAAATGAACACATGGGACTACATCAAACTCAAAAGCTTCTGCACAGCAAAAGAAACAACCATCAAAACAGATAGGGAACCCACTCTATGGGAGAGCATAATTGCCAATGATACATCAGATAAGGGGTTAATTTCCAAAATATACAGAGTGCTCATACAACTCAACAAAAGGAAGACAAAGAACCCAATTAAAAAATGGGCAGAGGAACTAAATAGACACCTCTCCAAAAAGGACATACAAATGGCTAAGAGACATATGAAGAAATGCTCAACATCACTAATCATCAGAGAGATGCAAATTAAAACAACAATGAGGTATCACCTCACACCTGTCAGAATGGCCACCATCAACAAATCATCAAACAACAAGTGTTGGCGAGGGTATGGAGAAAAGGGGACTCTAGTACACTGCTGGTGGGAATGCAGACTGGTGCAGCCACTTTGGAAAACACTATGGTGTTACCTCAAAAAATTAAAAATTGAATTGCCATTTGACCCAGTGATCCCACTTCTAGGAATATACCCTAAGAAGCCTGAAACACCAATCAGAAAAAATACATGTACCCCCATGTTCATAGCAGCACTATTTACAATAGCTAAGATCTGGAAACAGCCCAAGTGTCCATCAGTGGATGAATGGATAAAAAAGCTATGGTACATATACACAATGGAGTACTATGCAGCTGTAAGAAAGAAAGATCTCTTATCCTTTGAGACGACATGGAGGGACCTCGAAAGTATTATCCTAAGCGAAACAAGCCAAGCAGAGAAAGACAAATATCACATGATCTCACTTATTTTTGGAATATAATGAACATAACAGTCTGAGGAACAGGGTAGACCCAGAGATGTGGAAGTAGGGTATAAACTGACACCCCTCAGAAGAGGGGGTGGGGGGGGAGGGAAGAGATAAACCACAGAACTTATGCATAAGTGATGGACATGGACAACAAAGCTGGGGACAGGGTGGGGGGATGGGGAGGAGGGTGTCAATGGGGAAAAAAGGAGAAACATCTGTAACAAAAATAAATTAATAAAAAAAATAAATAAATAAATAAATAAAAATAAAACCACCTGAAATCAAGCTGAATGGAAGTCCTACAACTAAGAAATTAAAGAAGCAGCCACACTGAGAATGGTAGGAGGGGCAGAGATGCAGATGGGCTGGTCCCACACCCACGTGTGGCAGATAAAAATCAGGAGGGACACCTCAGCTGGGAAGGTCCTCCCTGAGGAGTGAGGGGTCCCCGGCCCACACCAGGCCCCCAGCTCAGGGTTCCAGTGCCAGGAAGAGAAGTCCCCATAACTTCTGGCTGAAAACACCAGCGGGAACTGAGGCAGAGGGAGGATGAGGCTGCTGGAGCCCCATGCAGCTCCTCTTAAAGGGCCCATGCATGAACTTACCTGGACTCGCTCCCTCTGGGCTCCAGCATGGGGGAGGCAGCTCAGAAGGCACCAGAGACATATGGAGAAAAACTGAGTTGTTTGGCATTGGGGCGAGGGCTGGAGAGGCAGCTATCTCCTGGACAGACATGTTGTCAGAGGCCTTTGTTCCTTTGGTGAGCCCTTCCCCCACAAGGTAGGCAGACAGCTGCCATATCTGGGACTCTAACCTGGCTCACACTATTTGCCCCGCCCTGGTGATTCCCTGAGGCCCTGCCCCACCCAACTTTCCAGCCCACCCAAGCTGTTTCCAAAGGCTTTACCATAGGAATGGCCTGTCTTGGATCCTGCTTCAGATTTTCCTAAATTCTCTCAAACAAGAAGCATCTGGTCTCAGCAAGCCCCATACCTCTTGTTAAGTGGCCCCAGGCCTGGCACTAGAAGCAGCCAGCCTTGGTTCACAACTTGGCTTTGCCTGGACACCTCCAAACCCAGCACAAGAAGCAGCCATTGGCAGATCACTCTGTAGCTTATGCCTGGTGGCCCTGGGTAGAACACATGCAGTGGCTGACCCTGCCCCAGAGCCAGCACACCCAGTGGACAGCTTCAGACCATGTCGAAGCACCACCACCCAACCACCTCCAAAGTCACACACTCAAGGAATGGACTCAGTGAGTACCAGAGCCCTGATGAAGTAAGTCTAGCACTGTGTGGTGGGCCCCTGCACAGCTGATCATCAAAGTAGTCAGAGGTTGGTGGATAGTGGGCACAGCCAGTCCTTGCAGCTGATCAGCCTGAGTAAAAACCTCTCATTGATGTACCAACAGCAATCAAGACTCAATAACAACAGAAGAGTGTAAAGTCCCCACGAGGGGTGCACCTCGAGAGCCCAGCTGGGAGACCAGGGAGGCAGTGCCACTGGACCCTATAGGACACCTACTACAAGAGGCCACTCTAGGAAGCCCAGGAGACATAGCAACTTTACATAATACATAGAAACAAACACAGGGAGGCAGCCAAAATGAGGAGACAAAGAAACATGTCCCGAATGAAAGAACAGAACAAAACTCCAGGAAAAGAACTAAACGAAACAGAGATAAACAATTTAACAGATGCAGAGTTTAAAACACTGTTTATAAGGATGCTCAATAAACTTAGTGAGAACTTCAGTGAACTTAGTGAGGGCCTCAAGAGCATAAAAGAGGACCAGTCAGAAATGAAGGATGCACTAACTGAAATAAAGAATAATTTACACAGATTCAATAGTAGAGGAGGTAAAGTCAAGAAGCAAACCCATCAATTTGGAATATAAGGAAGCAAAAAGCACCCAATGAGATCAGCTAAAAGAAAAAAGAATCCAAAAAAATGAGGCTAGTGTAAGGAGCCTCTGGGACAATCTCAAGTGTACCAACATTCACATCATGGGGGTGCCAGAAGGAGAAGAGAGAGAACAAGAAATTGAAAACCTATTTGAAACAATAATGACAGAAAATTTCCCTAACTTGGTGAAGGAAACAGACATACAAGTCCAGGAGGCAGAGAGAGTCCCAAACAAGATGAACCCCAAGAGGCCCACACCAAGACACATCATCATCAAAATGCAAAAGGTTCAAGACAAAGAGAGAATCTTAAAAGCAGCAAGAGAAAAGCAGTTCGTTACCTACAAGGGAGTTCCCATAAGATTGTCAGCTGATTTCTCAAAAGAAACTTTGCAGGCCAGAAGGGAATGGCAAGAAATATTCAGAGTGATGAAAAGCAAGAACCTACAACCAAGATTACTCTATCCTGCAAAGCTGTCATTTAGAATCGATGACCATATAAAGATTTTCCCAGACAAGGAAAAGCTAAAGGAGTTCATCACCACCAAACCATTATTATATGACATGTTGAAGGGTCTTCTTGAAGAAGAACAACAGCAAAAACATGAACAATAAAATGGCAATAAATACATATCTATCAACAATTGAATCTACAAACAGAATGAACAAGCAGAACAGAAACATTCTCATAGATACGGAGAACATTTTGTTGGTTGGCCGATGGGAGGGTGGTTGGGGGAATGGGTGAAAACGATGAAGGGATTAAGAAGTACAAATTGTTTGTTAGACTGACAAACCTCAAAGGGAAGGGGGGTGAGGGGGTGGGAGGAAATAAACCAAAGAACTTATATGCATATATGCATAATCAATGGACAGACAACAGTGTGGGGAAAGGCAGGAGGGGGGTGGGAGCGGGGAGGAGGGAGTCAATCGGTGGAAAAAGGAAGAACATCTGTAATACATTCAACAATAAAATTTTAAAAAATTTTAAAAAGAATTATGCAAATAGTTTCTTGCACATTAAACTCTACAGTCATTTCATTGTGTTTGATAATTCAGTCACAGTAAAAAAAAAAAAAAAAAATTGTAAGGTGGACAGTATTTCAGAGCCCAAACTGCTTTTGACTATGTATCTAATTTTCACACCACAATATATTAGATGAGGCTTCATGAGTGTAGAACCTGTATGGCCACACCGAGCATCGTGCTCAAAAGGGTCTCATGGTCACTTAATATTCTCCTATTGTCATCTTGAAGTTTATAATCATTTTACCTTTGAACTAGTGTTTTGTAAGTAAAGTTCATTGGGACAATGGAGCATGCATGTAAACAGAGGAGATAATTACAATATGTGTGTCCACCATTCCTAACCACCCCATCACATATAGTGTTTATGACGCCCCATGAGCACAGAAGTCAACTGAACTCACAATAGACAGGAGGTCAGCAAATGGACCAGAGATAACAAAACTCAAGGTAAGTACAAGATAACTATTATGGAAGCCACCCACCCTTATAGTGTATTGGTAAAATGTGCACATATCAGGAAGTAAAATAAAAACAATTGAATTCATTTTCTGTAACATTTCTATGACTCTAGTAAAAAAAAAACACAAAAAAAACAAAAACAAACAAAAAAAACTATGCATGTATGAGCTATGAAATATGAATTGTGTAATAATTTTGGTGATTCCACATAAACATTAAATGCTCATATTTGCATTTAAAAATAGCATTTTACAGAATAAAAAGGAATGGTAAAATTTACAGTAATAACTTAATGTTTTAATGTTTGTTTACATAGAATGTCAAATGAAAAACCATGACCAGTTGAGAGAGAGACCACAGAAGATCAAAGATTTATAATTTATATCTCTAATCACAGTTCTTTTCCTGCTTTTTGAGCAAAGGGCCTGCATTTTCATTGTGTACTGGGACACACATTTTTTCAGCTGTCTGTGTTCAGGTAATTCCCCAGGCACTGGCTGCATATCTTCTGTGGTTCCAGTTCCTACAAAATCTCACCTTGTTTCCAGCTCCTTCAAGGCATGCCCTACTACCAAAATGTCACCTGGTAGTTCCAGCAATGAGGCCCTTTTGGTGACTTCTGAGGTGGTCATCCTGTAAGATCCCATCTTCTACTAGGCTCAGGCCCTGAGTTATGATAATATCACCTCCTGGAGCAATCAGGGTCTATCTTTGGAACTCAGGGTAAGAGGGATCACAACTAAACCCCATGACTTGAATTTGGGATTGAAGGGAGGTACTGAGAGGAAGAGTGAGTTACCGTTTTGGCTAAAGAAAAACAATAGTAGCAAAATCATCCAATCTCTTAGACCATGAAATGAATGCTACAAGGAAAATGATCAGTTTCTCATTCTAAAGGGCGAGGAATGCCAGACCCTGAGAAAGAAAGCTATGCAACACAGGACCACCTGTGCTGTAATTTTTGAAGCACTGCTGCTGGAGGTCAGGTGGAATGAAGTCCAGAAAGAATCAAGGGACAACTCTGGTAAGAGAGTCGAGTATGGAATTAGGACTGTGAAAAGAGTTGTAATCTGCTTTTGTTACACCTGCTCTCTCCTTCAGTACGATCTCCTACCAACTTTGCACACCACGCGGAACAATTAAGGGATCTCCAAAGGCTTCCTCAGCCCAGATGGTTGCTGCAGAGGACACTTGTGTCTAGGTAAGTGACCATGGTGAAACCGTTTGAGAAGAATTCTGCACCCGCAAATCTATGGGTAGGTCCTAAATATGCTAGAGGAAATCAGCTGGAATACTCTCAGAAGTAGCTGGGGGTCACTTTGAGTTACAACTACACAAAGTGTAATAGCTTGGCACAGAATAATAACTAATTAAATGTGAGTGACCTAGTTGTTTCTAAAAAAGTGAACTTGATATTTCCTTAAGGTTTAAAATGGGTAGAGGTAACATTACTTGACAGAGTAAAGTTTGCATGATAGTTTGACTCAACGAAATATTCATAGAGAAATATACTATTCTTTGCACTGACAACAGGCATGTTCTCTGCAAGTCTGAGATGTTAGCAACCAACATCCATACCTGGGGGATAGGTCTGCCAGCAGTAAAGGGAAGAATCCCCAATAGCTTCAATATTTCATATGCTTTTAAACATGAAAATTTCATTTAATGGAAATTACAGTAGAAACTCCTACTTCTTTATTGAGACACTGGCATTTCTGTGCTAAATTTTCAAGTATTACAGAAGAGTATTATAATGTAAAAATAAGTACTACACAGAATTCATTGGAAAATAAGGATATGATTTAAAATATTTTAAGGGCATTTTAAGAGCCATCGCATTCTTAATCTGTGATAATTCTTTAAATTCAGCTAACTTCACTCCAGCATAAAATATATATATATATATATATACAAGATTCAAAGCATAAACATGTTGGTTGTAATCAAGTGAAATCATCTTTATTACACAGTTTTTAGGAAATAGTATTCTAAGAGCATGTGCAGAAGTCTATGTTTATAATCAAGGCTTAAAAAATTAGAGAAACAATAAAAAAGTTTATTAAGAGTCAGGATTTAAGAGTTATTATTCAGAAAACACAAACACTAATTCCAAGAACAAATTAAGAACTGATGATTAAGAAAATTATCATTCTATTAAATTCCTTATCTAAACTAAACAAAATAAAATAAAAAATATGTAAATATTTTCATAGAAATTATTAAGCATATAAAAAACCAAATTCATATCTTACTTTATATATTTCCTGATTACAAGGAAATTATAAAGATCTTAAAGTTTCATATCCAGTCTTGCTTTTTAAAAAATCTGACAATTAAGGGACATATGGGATGGACTTAAATTCAAAAAATGAATTCTGATTATTTTAGAAGTGTGAAAAGAAACATAATTTCTACTTTAACAGATGAGGAGAACTTCAGAGACAAAGAAAATTGCAGATTGCTGAAAGAGGATCTTTCATTTATTTATGAATTCATTCTACGAATGCTCATTGACCATAAGCTTTGTGCCAGGCATTTTGCATGATGGACAAAATAAACATCTGTCCTCATAAAACTTACATTCTTTTAGGTGGACAATAAATGAACAAAGTAAATAAAATGTTAAATGATGGTAAGAGCACCAAGAAATTAATACAAAAGAGAACTATGGAGTGTGGAGGGAATGGTGTCATTTCAAGTAGGGTGGCCAGGGCAGACTTCACTGAAAAAATGACACGAGTAAATATGTAAAGAAGTTTAGCAACAAGTCATGCATCTCTGTGGAGAGAGCTTTTCAAGTACAGGAAACATCAAATACAAAGATTCTAAGATAGGATCACGCCTGTTATCATGTTCTACTAGCAGCAAAGGAGCTGGTGTGGCTGAGCTGAGTCAGTGTAGAGGGAGAGGCTGCCCTAAGAAGCACAGGGGAGGACACTGAGGAACTCTGGAAGGACTTTGTCTTTTACTCTAAGAATAGGAGCTATTGGAGAGCAGCTATTGAACAGGAGAGTAGTAAGATCTGACCTATATTTTAACATGATCACTCTGGCTGGGGAAAGGAGAAGAGCAGCAACATTGTAAGACCACCAAGTTAGAAGTTTCTGGCAAAAATCTAGTTGAGAGGACTAGAGCAAGATGGTAGCAGTAGAGATAGTAAGCAATAGTCTGATTTTGAATATAGTTTTAAAGAAGCATCAACAGATTTTGCTGACTTTTTGTGGAGTGTGAGAGAGGAGTCAAGAGAGACTCCTGGGTTTTTACTTTAATAACTGGAGGATGGAAATTGCCATTTATTAACATAGAGAAGGTAGCATGAGCAGGTTTGGGGTGGGGGGGTGGAGAGGAGTTCAGTTTTGAACATAGTAAATTTGGCATGCATATTAGAAATTCAAATATAATTGTCAAATAGGCAGCTGGACAGTTACATCTGGACTTCAGAATCCCACTCAGCAACAGTTTTCCTTTTGGACATCTATAAAAGTAATTTCCTTAATACTGAACTTTAATTCTGCAAAACCATTTCTTTGAGAAGCTCTAACATCGTAATTCAAAAATGTTACCTTTGGTGAAACAACTGATTGAAAATATAGAAAAAGTATAATTTTGGCAGATTCAATTCATGTCAAGGGTCTTACACACTTTCTAACCGTTTTATTGTGAGATAAAACAGAAAATAGCACTACTAGTAAGAGTATGTGAATTCAAAGGCCTTTATTCCTTTAAAATGACTTAAATTGAGAAATTTATTCTTCAGGCTTGTGAAGATAATGTTTTCTTTGTATATAGAAAGATGTGCATAAAGTGTTTCTGATTAAACAGTTTCTAAAATATTATTTTATCATGATATGTTTAGTTAAATGTGTGCCTCATAGGAAGTTGAATAAATCTATTCCTTTTATATTAGAATTATGTCAATTCTAAGAATTACCTCAAGCCTTGAAGAGTAAATGGTATTTAGCTGCCATTTCAAAGACAGCAGCTGAACAAAGTGATCATACACATACCTAGAGTATAAGGCTGAAAAAATGTGGTCTCTAACATCCCCTTATGAAGCCTATTTGCCTATATAAATGAAATTTAGAAAATTGAGAATCACCATGACCTTCTAATGAGCAAAGTGAGGAGGGCTGGAAGAGATTTACTCAAAGAGAACAAGAAGCCTGCCTGCCAGGGAGAGTGACTAGTAGATCATCATCTGGTTGGAGTTTACTTTTGACTTTGAACTTCCTGATCTGGCCTCTGAAAAAGACAGAGTTAGCAAGTGGCCACCTGGCCTGATGAATCAGTTAAGTTTGGGTGCTGCTAGAAGTTAGCCCGACACTCACAGTGAGGCTCTGGTGTTCTCTGTTGAACTTCTATTACAGAACATCAGTATCACACAAGGATGCTCTGTAATGGTGATAAATCAAGAAAAGAGTAAGAACACTTAGTCGGATTTGAATAAAGGCAAGACCTAAACATTCTCTAAGCAAAAAACAAACAAACAAAAAAATGACCAACATGCCCCTACCTTAGCTAATATGAGGGACAGTTGCATCTTTATCAATTATAGTTTTAACCTCTCTCTAGTCTGCCCTTGTTCTAGATAAGATTTATTGAGCAACCAGACTTACCTCTGCTTGCTGCTTACAGCATGTATTAGACCAAGGCCCTGCTTCCTTAAATCCTCCACAAAATCACCTAACACAGACCCAAATACAACAAGCCCTTTGTAACACATTCTTACCTAGATTCCCACACCCCTCTCCCCATGCTATACATTCTCCTTTGCCGCCATCAATAACGAACACATTTGTGTCTTTGCTGGTCTTTGCCTGGAGGGCATTGATACCTCCAAGTATATGTGATAAGAAAAAAAAAATCTGGACAGAAGTTAGAGAGGTAGAAATCACTCATTTTTCTCCTCTGATTTGGCAAGGATGTTTAGTTTCCAAGAGCGAATGGAAAGGCAGCCTGATTCTATCTAATTTGCCAATCTCCAACCCAAGAGGACTTAATGTAGGGCCAAAGGATTCCAGGAGTTAGAAAGAGTAAACAAGAGAGACAGTTTGGGTGCAGTCCATACATTGTACCTCTCAACTCGGAAAAGTGGGCAGTAGGAAATTTCCTCAAGAATTGACGTAAGAGCCCCATGGGAGAGCCAACATTTAGATGCCTAGACACATAGAGGTCATTGAAAGTAAAGGCAAAATGTTATAGAGAAAGTAGAAGTCTTTTCATACATTTGTTCATGCCTTCTCCCAGTCCATACCATTCTAGAGAAGAAACAGGGATCCAAAAGATGCAGAAAAGTGAGGTGATATAAATAGGAAGAAAGACTATATCTACCCTCTGTCCCGCACGGATTCCTTGTGTCAAAATCCAAGCATAAGCTTACAGGACAGTAAAAGCAAACTCTTCAGATAGTTCAGAGGCTGAGTCTGCAAATTGGGTAGACTAGACTGGATTTCACTTAAGTGACTACAAAACAGAGAGATCTACCCAAAATATCACTAAAGACTGGAAAGGGATATTCAATAAGCTCAATTTAAGGCAGGGGTTGGAGAGAAACAATTATGCTTCTACCTCACTCAGTTCAGATTGTTCAATAAATAAGTCTTACTGAGTAGAAAGATATCTCAAAGTTTGTACAACTAAAGGTGCAATGGTTCTGCATTTGTTTTCCTTTTGACCTACCTGTTTTTTCAAGAACAAACAATTCTTTGTATTTTTAAAATAATAATATTAATTATTTTTTAAAGGCAAGAATTTCTAGCAAAATAATGAGTGTACAACATTGTAGTAAATAATGTGTTCTTTTTTGAGGAGGGTTGGTGTACTGGCATTGAAATATGAAGCAATAGATATAATGTGAGCTCTATTAACAGGCTGCTTCAGTCAGAGCCTGCCTCTTCTACTTATTATATATTCCTCAGTTTTCTTTTCTGTATAATGAGTATGATAATAAAGTGTTAATGAGAAACATGAGTCATGTATCTCCAATGATCAACACAGCATTGGCACAAAAGGAGTGTTCAATATCCTTCTATACTCTTTCAAAAACATAAATAGGGAAGTAAGTAATATAGCAAAACTGTAGACTGATTAATTCTAAATAACTTTGTATCTTGGTAGCTGCTGAAATTTCCCTCAGTGATCTAGACAATGTAAAAATGTTTCAAGTATCTGAATCTACTGTTTTCCAGAGAACTGTTAGTATCTATAACATTCAAAGAGATTAGCAAATGATTCAAGAGCTGGAAAAAATAATCCATCCTGATGACATGAAAAATAAGTGTTTCCTTCCAAAGGATACTGTCAAGATAATGAAGACACAAGCCACAGAAGAGGATAAAATATTTGCAAAAGACACATGCAAAGTATATTCAGATAAAAAACCCTCATCTGAAATATACTAAGAACTCAAAACTCAATAATAAGAAAACAAACAACCCAATTAAGAAAGAGGTAAAAGATCTGAACAGACATTTTACCAAAGAAGATATACAGATGACAAACATCTGAAAATATGCTCCACATCACACACCATGAGGTAAATGCAAATTATAACAAGATACCACTACACACCTGCTAGAATCTCCAATATCCAGAACACTGACAACCCCAAAGGCTGAAGTACATGTGGGGCAAGGGGAACTCTGATTCATAGCTGGTGGGAATGCAAAAGGGTACAGCCAGTTTGGAAACAGTTGGCAGTTTATCATAAAATTAAACCTACACTTACCATATGATCCAGCAGTTGTGTTCCTCGATATTTACCCAAAAGAACCAAATATGTCTACACAAAAGCCTGCATGGAGATGTTTATAGTAGCTTTATTCATAATTGCCAAAACTTAAAAGTACCCAGGATGTCCTTCAGTAGGCAAAATGATAAACGGAGGTACCTCCAGACAATTCAGCATGTTACTAGGTGAAAGGAGCCAATCTGAAAAGGATGCATACTGTATGATTCCCACCATATGTCATTCTGGAAAAGAATGAACTATAGTGATAGAGAGCTCATAGCTCAGAGATTCAGAGAACAGATTAGTGGTTGGCCAAGGCAGGGGGTGGAGGCTGGGAGAAGTGGATAAATGGGTCAAAAAAGAAAAAGAAAAAAAAAAAATGCTGACAGCCACCAGAACTGGAAGAGACAAGGAGGAGTCTGTCCTAGGGCACACAGCAATACCAACATCTGGATTTTAGGCTTCTGTCCTCCAGAATGTGAGAGAATGGCTGTTGCTTTAAGCCACCAGTTTGTGGTAATTTTTGGCAAGCCTTAGAAATAATACAGTGCTTATTATTAAGAACAGATACAGTCTATGTGGTAATAGTTCAATAGCAGTTAGCCCACAATAGGCATCCTCAAACTCATCTTATTTTGGACCAAAGATGAGCACCTTTTGGAGGGTGATACTTCTCACAATGGAGGATGGAGAAGCACAGAGTGGCTATTAGAGACCCAAGACCAGATGTGAAGAGGCAGGGGAAGGGACTTTGGAGGCAGAGTTGATGAGACCTTGGGATGAAATTCTGTCGATGAAGCTGCCCTCCCTTCTAAGTTGAGCAGCTAGAATCCTCCTGAGCTGGCCAAGTCTAGCAGAACAGGAGTGCAACTGGATACATGTCAGGTTTGAGGCCCTTCTGTGAATGTCCAAGTTAGAGAGAAAGATTAGAGTCACTGGCACCTTTAGGTGGACTTGAAACCCAGTGGCAGGTGTGGCTACTCACATAGAGGATGTAAACCGAGAGGCAAAAATGTTGGAAGACTCCAATGTTTTCCAGATGAGAAGGGGGAGTGGAGCCAGTGAAAGAAACCAAGAAAGGTGGTAAGAAGGGAGGAGATTCAAAAGGAGTACAGGAGAACCCTGGGAGGAGGCTCCACCTCCTCTCTCTCCTAAGAAGGGGGGAGGGGAGATCAATGGTTGCCAGGGGTTAAAGAGGAGGAAGGAATGGAGCAGAGAGGATTTCAGGACAGTAAAACTATTTCATGTGATATTATAATGGTGGGTACGTGTAATTGTACACCAGTCAAGACCCCTAGATTCTATAACACTAGAATGAACTCTAATGTAAACTATGGACTTTGAGTAACAATAATGTGTCCATGTAGGTTCACAGATTGTAACAAAGATGTTGATAGTGAGGGAGACTGTGCATGTGTGCTCAATTTAGATATAAACCTAACACTCCTCTAGAAAGTAAAATTTAATTTAAAAATAGTGTTTCTACGATTACTCTTGGAGAAGCCATACAAGTATCATTATCCTGTTTATTTTGTATTTGCATTCAATTTCATGTTCCTTGATATGAGAAAACTTTTATTTTACGGATTTTCTGCATCACCAATATCTAGCATAATAACTTAGATGTAGGTGATTTTTTAACTTTATAGTAAAGAAAAATATTCCTTCTGAAAACTGAACCTATCTTAAGTAAACATCCTAATGACTTTTCTGAAACTGAACAAACCAACACACCTGTGTAATCACGATGCAAGCCAGCACCATAAAACCATTCCCCATACCATCTTCCAATTGCCAGCATCCCCAGAATAACAACTACCCTAGCTTTGATAGCATCACACTATTTTGCCTTTTTAGTACCTTACATGAATGGAGTAATCCCATGTGTACACGTTTATGTCCGGCTTCCTTACTCTATTTGTGAGATTAGGCCGTGTTACTGCAGGCAGTTTGGTCCAAGCATTGTCATGTTGCTGTGTGGTATTTCATGGATCCAGTCCTCTGCTGATGGACAATGAGTAGTTTTTAGCATTTTGGTAATTACAGAAAGGGTAACAAATATTAAGATTAATTTCTGTTGAGTAATAATCTTAATCAGAGTAAAGTTATGTTTCTATGGTGAGCACATATTTGGCTTTATAATATACAGACATTTTCTAAAGTTGTTGAAACAATTTACACATCACAAATAGTGTATGGTAGTTTCCTTTGTTCCATATCCTCAACGACACTAGTATTTTTCTAGGATTTGTCCATTTAATCCAAACTATTAAGTTTATTTGTATATATTATTCATATTTTCATATATGTATATAACTTTTTTATTGATTTCTTAGAGAGGAAGGAAGAGAGAGAGAGATAGAAACATTGATGAGAAACATCAATCGGCTGTCTCCTGCATGCCCCCTACTGGGGATGGAGCCTGGAACCCAGGCATGTGCCCAGGCTGGGAATCGAATAGAGACCTCTCAGTCCATGGGATGATGCTCAGTCCACTGAGCCACACTGGCTGGGCACATAATATCTTCTTTTATCTTTTTGTGTCTGTACTATCTATAGAGATGTGCTATTTCACATCTCATGTATTAGTAGTTTGTAAGTCCTCATTTTTTTAATCAGTCTTACAACAGGTTTAGTACCTTTATTAATCCTACGAACCAACTTCAGAATATGTTGATGATCTTTATTTCATATGTTTTGTTCTTATCTTTATTACTTCTGTCATTCTGTTTTGTTTGATTTATGGCGCTTTTCCAAGCTTCTTGACATGGAAGTTTAAGTTACTGTTTTTTAGACTTTTTTCTTTTCTAATTTATAAATTCCCTTCTAAGCACTTCTTACCACTAGTATGTTTTTGTCATATATATATTTTTTTAGAGAATGGAAGGGAGGGAGAGAGAGAGAAACATCGATGTGAGATAGACACATTGATTGGTTGCCGCTCACACGACCTTAACTGGGGCCAGGAATTGAACCTGCAACCCAGGTATGTTCCCTTGACCAGAATTGAACCCGTGACTCTTTGGTCTGTGGGCCAAGCTCCAACCACTGAGCCAAACTGGCTAGGGCTGTTTATCATATCTTAATTCTCATTCAGTTCAAAATATTTTATATGCCAGATTTTAAATATAAAGACACAGAAATGTTAAAAAATAAAAGTATCTTTAACTGTGAAGGGGTTGATATTTTACCCTACTTACAAGGTAACAAATCAGCCTTCCATATTTTCATGGATGCTGACAGAAGACAAGAAAATTGGGTTAAAGAACTTGATACCTCGTGGCAAAGCAAGCAGCATGTGTGTGCTGCTTCCCTGGCTGCACCTGCCACGGGAATGGAGAGAGAGGCCTAGGTTAATTCTGCACAGGCAGTAGACTGGCCTTACAGCTGAGGAATACCAAGGCTGACCCCCTCATAGGCAGTGAGCCTGACTGACCTTTGCCCCGGAGGAGGGAGACATTATTTTTACCATGCTGGACAGTAAAAAGACAACACACTGATGGTTGCCAGAGAGGAGGGAGAGTCGAGTTATGGGTGGAAAACATAAAGGGAAATATAGACAATACTTGTGTAATAATAATGTAATAACTTTACACTGTGAGAGATGGTTACTAGACTTAGTGTGGTGAGCACATTGTAAGATATACAGAATCTCTATGTTGTACACCTAAAACTAATATAATATTGTATACCAACTATAATTTTTATAAAAAGTAACACAGAAACAAACGTATAAACTTAATTTTAATAATATATTTTATCCAATGCAATAAATGTAAAATACTGCTATTTCAACTTATAATTAATATTAAAAGTATTGAGATATTTTACACTCTTTTTCCTTCTTTGTACTAAGTCTTTACAAATTTGGTGTGTAGTTTTCCTACAGCACATCTTAATTTAGACACATTTCAAGTGTTATCTAGTCACATGTAGCTAGTGACTACTGCATGGGACAGACCGATTCTAGAAACATTTGACTTGTTCTCTAGTTAGCTTCATAGCTCACAATTTAGCAAAGGTCTTGGGAGACTGGCCAAATCTGAAGTCCCTCACTTCTCTACTGCGTCATTCCAACTATGCACACAAAACTCAAAGTACTGCTGGACTCTAGTTCCTATTGCAAACTCTACTGTAAACCCTGATCAACAGCCCTTGTTACCACTAAAAATTGAAAAATGGCCCCAAGAGAAAATGTCTGCCAATTCTCAGCCTCCTTCTCAAGAAAGCTTGTATCTTCTCTAGAATTTTAGACTCATCCTTATTGCTTTCCACCTCTTTGATGCCTTTATTCAGCTTTTCTGGACTTAGTTTGGTTTAGATTCATCACACCATCGGCCTGCTTCATTTGCTTCACCCTACCTGAATGTAGTTAGTCACAGCAACTAAGCGAAGAGTTTCCCATTAACATTAAAGAATTTTTTTTCAGGTTTAGGGAAGACATATTTCTTAGAAAACAATTTTAATTTACAAAGTTTACATTTATTTCATCTGAAATCTTTCTGGGTTGCTAGTTTAGTAACTTGTTCAAGGATGTTAGGTTTCCCTGCGATCGCTCTCGTTCCAACACAGCTACTAGTTTGAATTCACATGTGTAGGTCATCAAAGTTAATAGTCCTGTATCTAAGATTATTTTAATAGTGATAAAAATTGTTTTATATAATAATAATATTAAGGAAGATGTGGGTTCTACTTTTTTCTTTTATTTTTACTCTTTAAATTTTTTTAATTTAAAGAGTTGAGATTCATTATATTAGTTTCAAGTGTACAGCATACCAGTTAGACATTTATATAATTAAAAAATGCACCCCCCGTAAGTATACTACCCACCTGGTACCATACTGGGTTATTACAGTATTATTGAATATATTCTCTAAGCTGTACTTTACATCCCTGTGACTATTTTGTAACTACCAATATGTACTTCTTAATCCCTTCACCTTTTTCACCCAACCCCTCAACCTTTCCTCCCATCTGGCAACCATCGGTTTATTCTCTGTATCTATGATTTTGTTTGTTCCTTTATTAAACTCCATATATAAAAAAATCATATGGTATTTGTTTTTCTCTGACTTATTCACTTAGTTTAATACCCTCTAGGTCAATCCATGTTGTAGCAAATGGTAAGATTTAATTCTTTGTATGGCCAAGTAATATTCCATTGTATATATGTATCACTTCTTTATACAATTGTCTATCAATGGACACTTAGGTTGCTTCCATGTCTTGGCTATTGTAAATAATGCTGCAATGAACCTAGGGATGCATATATCTTCTTGAATTAGTGTTTTGAATTTCTTTTGATATATATATACCCAGAAAAGACATTACTGGATCATAAGGTAGTTTTTTAATTTTTTGAGAAACCTGTACACTGTTTTCCATAGTGGCTGCTCCAATTTGCAATCCCACCAATAGTGCACAAGGGTCTACCTTGTCTAAAAGAGATAATGTAACAGAAACAGCCACTTCTAGGACAATATTCTGTTAGGATCTTTTAAAATTTTTACTGTCCAAAGAAAAATTATTAAGATGAACTACTCTTTCTGAAGCCCTGTTTTTTCTAAACCCCTGTAAAGAATTTTATGAGTTTTTGATTGATTTAATAATTTATTAGAATTAAATCTGCAGAGGTACTACATTTACCAGTTATAATTTAACACTTTCTTAATTTATATCCTCTGAAAGCTAAGAAAATTATTTTTGTTGAACACTATAGGTTAAATGCCTAGGATCCCCCCCCCACACACACACACACACACACACTTTTTTCTTTTTCTTTTTCTTTTTTTTTTTTTACCAATATTTGAAGAGGAGGCACTGGCTATTTTCTTGAGGGGAGATCATTAATATAAATCCCAATGACTGGGCAAAAGCAGCTCATGCATTCAGTAATTCACTAAGTTAACATTTACTAAGTACCTATTACATTGTATTACTATGTTATCAGAAAGGCCAAAAGAATACCATAAGACCCTATCATCTAGACACAATAAATTTATTTATGAAAAAGATGTGTGAGCCCTGGCTGGTGTGGCTCAGCAGTTAGAGCGTCGGCCCATGGACCAGAGAGACCCGGGTTGGGTTCCTGCTAAGGGCACGTACCTCGGTTGTGGTTTGTCCCCAGCCCCAGTTGGGGTTGTGTGGATGGCAACTTGTCGATGTGTCTCTCTTTCTCTTCCTCCCTCTCTCCCTCTCGATCTATCTGAAGATAAATGCAAAAATGTCCTTGGGTCAGGAAAAAAAAAAAAAGATGTGTGAAAATTCACAGTATTATGTGCTATTATAATAGTACTGTTTTTAGAGTAGCCCATTCTGAAGGATTAAAGAATCTAGATTTTAATTTAAAGATAGACTTTTAAGATGAGTAGAAAATAAAACGCTATAAGAGGTGAAGAAATTTCCAAATGATAAAATAACTTTTATAAATTTATGGATGAGTAAACACTTGGAATGATCAGAAAAAAGAAAGAAAGAATAGAACTAGGTATATTATAGCTTGTGTTGTGGTTAATGCCTCCTGAATGGCTTTCTTTGGGATCAAGTGTGCCCAGTCGTTAATGAAGAGGAAACCTGTTTGGAATACTCATCAGGGTTTGGCTAACAAACTAACTAGCCATAGCATTCTTTTAAATGAAGCCAACTAATCTGTTAGCATTTAAAACAATGTTAATTTAATGAATAAATAAAAATATGGTACAGTATAACAAACATGTAGAATATTAATCTATATAGTTGTACATGTTGATATAAACAAATATTGAATATAGATTTTCACAATCCACAAATGTGGCAGGTTGAATTTTCTAGGAGGTCCAAATAGATTCATGTCTCATATATGTATACTGTTTACCAAAGTGGATACCCTGTGTGCCTATAAAGCTAAATTATAGATCAGGAACAACGATAGAATGTGTAACAATTATAAAACTACTGCTCTTATGTTTTGAAGATGGAGATTTTAAGAAAGAATAAAAAAAATACAGTCTTTATTTTATAATATTTATCCCTAACAATGATCACTGATAATGCATTGATATGCATTTGCAAAGTATATACTAGAGTAAGTGCTACAATTTTGACTGTGGTCCTGACTTTGAATCCCATAGACCCATTTTCTATTTATCTCTTAATGCAGGTAAACATGAAATAAAAGAAACCAGGAGAGTTTAACCAGGAGATTAGGATCTCTGGGTTGAAATAAGGAAACTTTACCCCATCTCTAGAAATAACTAATTATTACAATGATGTCAGACTGTATGTAATTGATATGAAGATAATGGGTGAGTGTTATTTCAAAAGATAGCATGTCAAATAGAAGTATGTTGATTTGAGAATCAATCAAATAAATTTGGCAGTAAAAATGGAAAGAAAATGAGTTTCCTGAGACAATCAGTGCATAAAATATTTCTCCTTGACATATGGTCTTTGGTTAAAGAAAAGAACTCTTTTTTATTTCAAAATAAAATATGTACAGTTCAACATCTGCCAAGTTAACCATCCTTTAAATAGAAAATCGGCTGAAAGATGCCATTTCCATTGTCTAAAACTCTGCCTTGTTAAAAATTGGAAAAAGGGTGGGGAGGGGGGAGGGTTAGACCTTGAATTTTATTTGGCTCAATGTGGTTTTTAATGACTAATTGGTTGTAGAAGAGATAGCAAACATTAACATTCCTAACATGTCGCTCAACAGCTGGATTTTTTTCAAGTAAAAATAAGTCTTTTTTTCTGTCCCTAGTGAAATAATGTCAGTAGGTGACTTATTTGGCAGCACATGAAAGAGTAAAGACTATGAAGTTTCTCATTCTCATGTGAAGTGGAAAACACTGTGATTTGAAGAAAAGTAAAAACAATGTTACATGTGCCTGGACTAGGAAGAGCACCAGGAGCCCAAAGCTAAATATTTGTCTTTTAATCTTGCCATTAGTCAATGTGAAAATAAGAACATTCATAACTTTATGAAAGGACTTTATACTTAGTGATTAGGCTGACTGCCATCATCCCCTATTCCAGGGTGTGGATTCTACGGGAGATTCATCTTGCATGCCAATCGGATACAATGGTAGGAGTTGCCTGGGGCACTATAGTTAGCAAAATTCTGAGGACAAATTTGGGTAATTTCAGAAAAACTGTCATGATTGATGAATAATTCATGGTCCTGGAAAGAAACAGAATGCATACCAGGTGGTTCAAATGAGATTTAATGAAGGTACTAGTTAGAAAGCTGTGGGCAACATAAAGGAAATTTGCAAAAGGTACAGAGATAACCAGAGATGAGCAACAGAGAGAACCCTAGGACTAAACAGGCTGGGGTAAAATAATGTTACCATACTTGTGTGAGCTGACTCTGTGGAGGTGGGCCTGCTTGATAGGAGTCGTGGAGAACTGAGGGGGTGCTTTCCAAAACTGGGGCACTGAAGCAAGGAGGGAGTGGGGGAGAAGTATCTCCATCCTTTCTCCTGCATTCTAATCTTCGGGCTGAAAAATGAAACACTTAAAAATGGCTTACAAAAAAAAACCTTGGCTTTATAATTTGCCGATACCCACCATGCCCACCATGGCCAGTTTCATGCACAAATGAGATGTCACTGAGCTGGACTGAGAAAGGCACACAATGGACTCTTACGAGCTGGTACGAACGGCCCCAGCACACTCCTGGTCTAAACCTAAACAAAAGCCAACCACCAAGGAGTCCATGGCAATAATGTTTGACAGATGCTATTGAGGAATCTAATTTTTTTTAATGGTTCTATCAGCCTGAGTCATGCAAGGGAGAGAGATGGGATGGCAATAGGATTGAGCTTTATTTCCACCAGCTTGGGGCAACAAGTGTATCAACTGTACTTGTGAGTCAGAGTGGGCGTTGATTCAATTGACTGGGGCCCTCTTAAGACCTGCCTAATGAAAGGCTATAGGCGTGATGTGATATTGACAGAGATTAGGAACTGCGAGATACCCAAGGATTCAAAAAAGAAATCTTAAGTGCCCCAATAAAAAAATAAAAACCATCTGAATCTTGAGAAGGACAGTCCAAGGCCACAAAATTACCATTGAGAGAGAGGGTGCACTGAGCATCCACAAACCCCAGAAAGCCCCAATATTAAATCAAACTAAAACCTGGCAAGTAAAATTGTGATTCTTTCTTAATTAACCCTAATTGCTCCACCTTCAAAGTACTCAAATACTGGGTGGTCGGAAGCCATGGCTAGTTAACTTGCAGTAGGTAAAGAAATGCACAAAGAGAACGTAGAAAATCCAGCTGTCCCCCTTTCCCACTAGGGTCTTTTCAAGCATAAAGCAAGTTCAAATGAGAGAGGAAGTTTGGAGTTCTTATTACTACTTGAGAAAAAAAATAATCTCTAAAATAAGATAATTTTGCTAAGAGAAGTATATGTAAATCTTTTAAGTATCAGAATAACCAAAGAAACTATAAACCTTGGAGAGCACAAATCAGAAAAAATAAAGAGATAAATATGAGTATATTACTACTAAGCAAATTAGAAATGATATTGGTAACACATATCATTTATTGTTTGAATATACATATAAAAAAAGAACTCAAAATTACAAGAAAAAAGGGAATAGGCTAAATAGAAAAAAAACAGGTAAATGCCGTTAACAGGCATTTCCCAGAAGAGGAAACAGGAAAATATAGCAAATATTCAAAAGCTGTTCAATCTCTCTAAAAAACAGGAAAATACAAATCAAACCCTGAGTAAAATATAGCCGACATAAAATAAAAGCCTGACAAGTAAAGTTCTAATAAGAATGCATCAGAAACTTACATACTGCCAGTGAGGTATAAATTGGAACAACTTTGCAAAATTATTTGGAATTATCTAGTAAAGTTGATGTAACGTTGTTATACTGTTTCAATAAGTAATCTGTGACTGTGAATCTCAGAACCCCGCTCTGTGCATGTTTTCCTGTTGGGGTTTGCCACATGAGATTTTACATGTCGTTTGGTTGGTCTATAAGGGAAAGACCAAATGGTGACAGTGGTTTCCAGTTTGTCCCCTTAAATCACTCCTCATCGTGCCCAGCTTTCTTTGTCAGCCCTGATGGACATATTGGACAGAGGCAGTATCCATGAAAAACCAGCCAATGTCTACAGACTTCTATACCGAACGCCTTTGCAATTCCACTCTCGTGGCTAGATGTGCCTCGTTTCCCACAAACTTCAACTTTTTCAACCACATCAGGCAGAATTGGTTACTTACTTTTCTCTAATCCTTTTCAGATCTTTACTTCACCAGCACTTCCCCAAGTTTTATAAGATCAATTGCTATAATAAATTCCTTATCCCATAATACTTATAGCAGTGCTGCCATCCTGATAAAAAACTAACCCATATGTGCCCTGGCTGGTCTGGCTCAGCGGCTGGAGCGTCTGCCTGCAGACCAGAGAGTCCTGATTTGGTTCCCACTAAGGGCACGTACCTTGGTTGCAGTTTGTCCCCGGCCCCGGCTGGGGTCGTGTGGGTGGCAACCAGTCGATGTGTCTCTCTCACATTGATGTCTCTCTCTCTCTCTCTCCCTCCCTCTCTTCCTTTCTTTCTCCCTCCCGCTCTATCTAAAGATAAATGTAAAAATGTCCTCAAGTAAGGATAAAAAAAAATTAAAAAAACAAAACTAACCCATATGTGGTTTCTGATTCTGCCAATCCATTCTTAAGTACATATTCTGAAGTAAGCCTTGTCTCTGTACACCAGTGAACACAAAAAGAATCTTTTGTCTTTTGGAATTTTCTTGCAACATATGTGTAACAGTAAGACTAAATTAAACCCAAATACCCATCAAATATAAAATGGATAATGTGTTGATGTAGTTTCTTACAAAGAAAATGAACATATTATAGCTTCCACATCAATATGGTCAAACCCCAGGAAATATAATAGTAACATAAAAAGTCATACAATTATATAATGGTTCAATTTATAAAAAGTACACTATCATTCAAGCATAAACAATATTTTTTGCTATATTTACATATTTGGTAAAATAATTTTTCAAAAGGAGAGAAATGATAATCGCTAAATTCAGGATAACGGTTACTTTTAGAGAAGCAAGACTAGAATGGAAAGTGGAAAAGACTGAAAGGTAAATGCTATGGGTTGAATTGTGCCCCCTGCCAAATTCTATGTTGAAGTTCTAACCCTCAGTATCTCAGATGGTGACTTTTGGTGGAGACAGGGTCTTCACAGAGGTAATCAAGTTAAAGTGAGGTCATCAGGGTGGGCCACAGAGACCTGCGGAGGGAGAAGGCCAACTACAAGCCAAGGAGACAGGCCTGCAATGCATTCTTTCCTAACAGCCCTCAGAAAGAACCCACCTTGCCAACCCCTTCATCTGATACTTCTAGCCTCCAAAACTGTGAGGCAATATATTTCTATTATTTAAGCCACTTTTGGTTCTGTTTCTCTGGTTGACACTGACTAACAGAAGGAGAGTCTTGAGGCTTCATTGTCATCCAAGCAGTGAAGGAAAACCAGCCCCACGAAGCGAGTTCACACAGGCAGGGGTGGGAAAGACAGAACGGCCCTGGCAGTGCACTCCATCATGTTCCATACATCAGTTCACTGATTGCACAGCACGATCTCACTCAGTCTCAGTAAGTGTCTTCAGACAGGCGTTATTAGTCCCATTGTAAAGATACAGGAAAGTTTTGGAGTTTCTAATTAACTTACACGAAGTCACACAGCTAGTAAATAGAATGCACTGTGCGTTGAGTCTGAGGAACAAGCTTACAAAAGCAAGCTGAACTTCATAGACTGCTACTGTGACAAGCTACCCTCTCTCGAGCAACACGGGCACTCACTTTACTTCCCTTATAAGACCCACTTCCCTCTTTCCCTTCTTAGTTCTTCTAGCACCTTGGGATGAGTTCAGCTAAGGACAGAACAGCATGAATTTGTCTAGCAGTGATTTCCAAACTTAGCTAATTATCAAAAGCACCCAAGGAACATTTTTTAAAATGAAATGAGGAATTCCTAGGTTTGCAAGGTGCAATGGCCAATTTCTGAAATTTTGTCCATATTTTTCTAGATTTATTGAGGTATAATTGACATTTTTCGTTGTGTAAGTTTAAGGTACAAATTGTGTTGATTTGATAAACCCAAATGTATGATGTAAAACTGTTAGCATCACAGCACTACCAAACACCTCCATCCTGCCATATAATTACTTGTGTGTTGGGGGGAGAGAGGGAGGTGAGAATTCTAGCCATATTTAAACCTCTATATTCACCTGACAGTTTCTCTGAAACCCTACAGCATTTATGTAACCAGTTTTACACATATCAAATTCTATCTTGCATTATAATTATCCATTTAATGTTTCCTTCAGATATTAAGTTAATATTTCTTGAAATTAGGCTTCATATTTAGGTAAAACATGTCCCTTCCCCCCACCCCCGAAATAATAAACATAGTATTTTGTATAGACAGAGTTCAGGTCAAAATAAATAAGTAAATAAGTCTCCATAGGTTAGAAAAGAACAGAGTGGTGAGGTTGTTAAGAATAGTTAAGAGCAGCCCTGGCCAGTGTGGCTCAGTTAGTTGGGCATCATTCCATGCACAAAAGGTTGCTGATTTAATCCCCAGTCAGGGCACATACCCAGGTTGCAGGTGCAATCCCCAGGGTGCGTACAAAAGGCAAGCAATCAATGTTTCTCTCTCACATTGATGTTTCTCTCTCTCTCTCTCCCCCCCTCCCTCCCCTTTCCTCTCTCTCTCTCTCTAAAACTAAATAAAAACATTTAAAAATAATTAAAACAGATAAACCTTACAATGTAGATGTAGAGGGGAAAAGAGCAGAATAAAAGTATATATGGCCTTAAAAGGGTGTTATAAAGTGCAAGAGGGGTAGGACATTATACAGTCCCATGGAATCATGACTAGCATTTGAATGACTTTTAAATGTTGAGTAAATGTATTCATTTTCACAAATCGTTGACTTTAACCTGAAACTAGTAGGACCTATAATTCACTAAGTGCATTCTAGGTGCCATAGACCCTGGACTATGTACTTTAAATTATTTATTTTATTCTCACAGCTCTGCAAGACAGTTTTTAAATTTACGTTTTACAGATGAAGAGAATGAGGGCTAGAACAATATTTTTAATCCCACATAACAATTTCATAGGTCTGTATATGGTCTTTGGTACAGTCATAAGAGAACCACTGTCCTAGGCCAGGATATAAAAATGTTTCGAAGACTTCCGGTCAAGATGGCGGCGTAGGTAAACATGGTCCTCACCTCCTCCCACAACCACATCAAAATTGCAACTAAACTACAGAACAGCCATCCTTCAGAACTGCCTGAAATCAAGCTGGATGGAAGTCCTACAACTACGAAATTAAAGAAGCAGCCACATCGAGACTGGTAGGAGGGGCGGAGGCGCAGACCAGCTGGTCCCACACCCACGTGTGGCAGATAAAATCAGGAGGATACCTCGGCTGGGAAGGTCCTCCCTGAGGACTGAGGGGTCTCCGTCCCACACCAGGCACCCAGCTCAAGGTTCCAGTGCCAGGAAGAGAAGACCCCATCACTTCTGGCTGAAAAAACCAGCAGGAACTGAGGCTGAGGGAGGCTGAGACGGCTGGAGCCCCAGGGAGCTCCTCTTAAAGGGCCCGTGCACGAATTTACTTAGACTTGTTCCCCCTTAGCTCCAGCATAGAGGGGAGGCACCTTGAAAGGCACCAGAGACAAATGGGGAAGAACTGGGATGTTTGACATCAGGGCGAGGGCTAGAGAGGCGGCATTCTCCCAGACAGACATGCTGGCGAAGGCCAAGGTTCCTTTGGTGAGCCCTTCCACCACAAGGTCAGCAGGCGGGCTCCATGTCCAGGACTCCAGCAAACTGACTCACACTGTTTGTCCCACCCTGGTGATACCCTGAGGCCCTGCCCCACTCAACTTTTGGGCCCACCCAAGCTGTTTCCAGTGACTTTACCATAGGATTGGCCTGTTTGACTCCTGCTTCAGAGTCTCCTAAATTCTCTCAAACAAACAGCATCTGGCCACAGTGAGCCCCATACCTCTCACTAAGTGGCCCCAGGCCTGGCACTAGAAGCAGCCAGCCTTGGTTCACAGCTTGGCTTTGCCTGGACACCTCCAAGCCCAGCACAAGAAGCAGCCATTGGCAAATCACTTTGTAGCTAATGCCTGGTGGCCCTGGGTAGAACATAGGCAGTGGCTGACCTTGCCCCAGAGCCAGCACACCCAGGGGACAGCTTCAGACCACATCGAAGCACCACCACCCAACCACCTCCACAAGTGACACACTCAATGAGTGGACTCAGAGGGTACCAGAGCCCTGCTGAAGTAAGTCTTGTTCTGTGTGATGGGCCCCTGCACAGCTGATCCTCCAAGGTAGTCAGAGGTCAGTGCTCATAGCCAGTCCCTTCAGCTGATCAGCCTGAGTAAAACCCTCCCATTGACATGTCAAACAGCAATCAAGATTCAATTACAACAGAATGGTGTACAGTCCACAGGAGAGGAGCACCTCAAAGGCCCAGCTGGGGTGATCAGGGAGGCTGTGCCACTGAACCCTACAGGACACCTACTACAAGAGGCCACTCTAGGAAGCCTAGGAGACATAGCAACTCTACCTAATACATAGAAACAAACACAGGGAGGCAGCCAAAATGAAGAGACAAAGAAACATGTCCCAAATGAAAGAACAGAACAAAACTCCAGGAAAAGAACTTAACGAAATGGAGATAAGCAATCTAACAGATGCAGAGTTCAAAACATTGCTTATAAGGACACTCAATTAACTTAGTGAGAATTTCAGGGAACTTCATGAGAACATCAAGGAACTTAGTGAGGTTCTCAAGAGCATAATAAAGGACCAGTCAGAAATGAAGGATGCACTAACAGAAATAAAGAATAATTTATAGGGAATCAATAGTAGAGCAGGTGAAGCCAAGAAGCAAACCATCGATTTGGAATATAAGGAAGCAAAAAACACCTAATCAGAACAGAAAAAAGAAAAAAGAATCCAAATAAATGAGGATAGTACAAGGAGCCTATGGGACAACTTCAAGCATATCAATATTCGCATCATAGGAGTGCCAGAAGGAGAAGAGAGAGGGCAAGAAACTGAAAACCTATTTGAAAAAATAATGACAGAAAACTTCCCTAACTTGGTGAAGGAAACAGACATACAAGTCCAGGAAGTACAGAGAGTCCTAAACAAGATAAACCCAAAGAGTTCCATACCAAGACACATCATCATCAAAATGCCAAAGGTTACAGACAAAGAGAATCTTAAAAGCAGCAAGAGAAAAGCAGTTAGTTACCTACAACAGCACTCCCATAAGACTGTCAGCTGATTTCTCAAAAGAAACTTTGCAGGCCAGAAGGGAGTCGCAAGAAATGTTTAAAGTGATGAAAAGCAAGGACCTATAACCAAGATTACTCTATCCTACAAAGCTATCATTTAGAATCAATGGCCATATAAAGAATTTCCCAGACAAGAAAAAGCTAAAGGAGTTCATCACCAACAAACCAGTATTATATGAAATGTTGACGGGTCTTCTTGGAGAAGAAGACAAAAGAATATGAACAATAAAATGGCAATTAATACATATCTAACAATTGACTCTACAAACAAAATGAGCAAGCAAAACAGAAACAGACTCTCATAGATACAGAGAACTTTATGTTGGTTGCCAGATGTGAAGAGGGTGTGGGATGGGTGAAAAAGATGACGGGGATTAAGAAGTACAAATTGGTTGTTAGACTGATGAACCTCAAAGAAAAGGGGGGAGGTGGGGCGGGAAGATAGAAACCAAGAACTTATATTCATATATGCATAACCAATCGACACAGACAATACTAAGTAGCAGACTTCAGCTAAGTAGCAGACTGGAGTTTAATTCACTATTTCAAAAATGTATTCAATATTGAGATATTTTTTGAGTCACTTTGTCTATACTAAATACTGTGCTAACCTGTCCATAGAAATAACTATTGTGTATATATGAGTACCAACTACCTCTGTTCATTACTTTGAGGGACTGATTTAATCACTAATAATTCTATACATTCATCTGTGAAATAGAAAACATTATTTTAACGCCTCTCATATGATTATTGTGATAGCTGGCTTCTGAAAACAATTTAAAAGCACTGAAGGAAAAACAAAAGAGAAGGGAAAAAAACTCATAAAATATTCCCTATAGTACTGGGTCCCTACTAAAACTAGGCACATCTTCTTATAAGGCATTTTTTCATAATTACAGCTTTGTCTTTTAATTTAAAATAAACCTGTTAGCTTAAAATAAATCTGGCATTAAAACAGTTTTCATATCAAAATGAATGTGTTTTCCCCCAAAGAAAGCTTGATAAAAGCCATTTAATTGTGTAATCTTAACTAAAATTAGCAATGATAGGTGTTTAAATAAGAAAATTCCAATTACTATTAACATAAGCAATTCATTATTCCAAACATAATCAATGTAGCTATTAAAGTACTGTAAACAGAATCATTATCAATGTGAATTATATTATTAGACCTTGCACAGTCCATCAGATACACTCTTTGTGGTGAGTTTTATTTTTTTTTGTACTTTGTATATTTATGTACCACATATGCTAAACATGTATTTATGTAAATGTGCTATATGTGAACATTGACCTTTGCCATTTTTTTTTCTTCAGGTTTATGAATAAAAGCTAGAAGGACATTATAGATTTGGAAATAACACATGCCAACAAAAACCCATTGACTAAGTATAGCTGGTCATGGCTTTGGGGACTATTTTAAGTTCTATGTCATTTCTACGATTTTTTCTCCTTTTTAAAAGAGGTATAACTTCATTATAATGTTATAACTCATGTGGTTAAAAACATCTTTATGTGAAGTATGGACGAAACTATAAAGTAAGACATTTCAGATAGTCTGAATCTGCCAGTTTCATACAAGTTGGTAGTGGTGATGGTTATGTCCATGTGTGAGTAGGGGTGGGATGCTGGGAGGAAATAAAAGTTAAAATGCTTCTTGGAGGAACAATGGCAACATTGATGAGGTCAGGGCTCTCTTATCAAACCCAGAACACTCCACGCCACCACACACACGGGTTTAAAGGCATTGGGGCCCGGCTGGTGTGGCTCAGTGGTTGAGCATTGACCCATGCACCAAGAGGTCGCCAGTTCAATTCCCGGTCAGGGCACATGCCCAAGTTGTGGGCCAAATTCCCAGTGGGGGACATGCAGGAGGTGGCTAATCGATGTTCTCTCTCATCGATGTTTCTCTCTCTCTCTTCCTCTCCCTTCCTCTCTCTCGAAAATAAATAAATAAATGAATAAATAAATAAATAAATAAATAAATAAATAAATAAATAAATAAAAATAAAGCACACCGGGATGAACCAGGCAACCAATAACTTTGTTGTTGTTGTTTTCTTTACTGATTTTTTAGAGAGAGAAGAAAGGAGAGGGAGAGAGACATAGAAACATCGATGAGAGAGAACATTGATTGGCCGCCTCCTGCATGTCCCCCACTGGGGATTGGGCCCACAACCTGGGCATGTGCCCTGACCGGGAATTGAACCAGCGACCTCTTGGTGCATGGGTCAAAGCTCAACCACTGAGCCACACCAGCCGGGCACAACAATAACTTTGAAAGAGCACATATTATTTATTCTTTACAAAAGAGGAAACTGAGTCTATAAATTGTTTAATATGATTTTTTTCCCAAAGCCACTTAGTTTGCTCAGACAATAACAAAATATTATACTTTATTATACTTTGTTGACTATTAAAGTTAAAGAGGAACAACTTCATCTAAATGCTGAGTGGATATTATAGAAGCAAATTATATGAAATCACTTTCCAGTAAGTGATAGGGTGGGCAACATGATCCTAGACCACATTTATTTTTGTGAAGTCTTGAGGATTGGAAAGGGAGAGAAACCGCTTTATTAATTTTGCCCAACATGTTTCAATACCTTTGTGAGGGCAATCTGTCTTATTTACATGAAATCATTTTGTTACACAATGACAAAGCAAACTTCTACTCTGAGAAGAAATGCTTTACTTTACACCAATGAAAAGCCAACAATCCTCTAATAGCCCTTCTCTCTTCCAACTGCCACCACTGTGCAGAGGTTGGGACTTGGACTCCATTCCCTTGAAGTAATAAGATTACATATTGGCTCCTACAACATAGAAACTAACTGAAAGGAGAAAGATGACATAGGAAAAATTACTATGAAGAACCTTGGACTGGAATAATTATCACTGACAATTTGCTGTTACAGTTCCCTTCAGTTTTTCCCAACTCAAGTAAATTCTCTTAAATGGCCAAGTTTCAAATCAGCAATTACTTTGGTGAAAATACAGAACGGTCCCACCCACACCTTGGAAGGTGCAAAGTAGCGCAGCAGAAGTAGAAGTTGCCTCAAGTTTACTGTTAGCAAAGAGAGACACACACGAAAAATAGGACAATGATCTAGAGCCATACCAGTAAAAAGTAATAACCAGAATGTATTTGCAAAATATATAAGAATTCCTCATGGATTCCTGGAGAAACCATTAGAAGAGACTCTATTATAGCCAAGCATGAGACTTGCATCTTAATGATTTGTTGTGCCTTATTTTAGAATCATCAGCTGGGGATAATTTTTACATCCAGGTTTGTGACCCTGCATATCCATGTAGTACAAGATACGGCTTTAAATTTTTTCTTGTCCTGAAACATAAGTAGCACCAGGGTTGCTATAGGCTGGAATTTGAAGCAATCATTACTAAAACTTCATTCCACAGACTTGAATTAAGGCATGTCATGGCTCCTATTATTAATGTCCTAAGGCTGACATAGTGATCAGTTTATAGGTAAAATGACTTAATGTGGAGGCCAACCTGTTTGATCTACCAAGTCTGGAAACTAAATTTGAGATCACCAAGATTTAACATAAAAGTAGTCATCATGTATCTCTAAGTCTTATCTCTTCTAACTTGCTTGATGGCCCATTAGCATTCATGATATTTTGAAATTATTTTAAATTACCATACTCAATAATTTGAATTACATTGGGTTTTGACTACAGCAGCTGAGCCTTCCTATCTTTATTAAGTTCTCATTTATTTTTGATTAAAATTTTAGTATGAGAAAATAACCAAATAAAACCAACATGGTACTATCCTTACTGGAATCAGGTCTACTAAGTAAGGACTCATCATCTGGTTCTACTTAGTGGGGGAAAAATTAAGTGGAGATCAGAGACTATCCAATTTCCATTTGCTGTCATCGCAGATTGACTGCTAGAACATCTTTAAGACAAAATAATGATTACAAGGAGAGGGTTCTGGTACCAAGATGGAAATGATTCTCAGTTTCCCTCATCACTGTAGCTCAAATGAATATAAATAAATGTGTCCATGGAAACTCAAAGTAGCTTGGAAACTGGATTAATTTTCAATTGTGCTTATAGATGCTTTGCCCAGCAATGACAGCCTGTTGCAGAGCTCAACAAAATTAGTGGGAGGACATCAACTTTAAAAATGTGAGGCTGCATTCTCTTCCCAAGGACACAGGAGAACTGCCAGACACACACAATGAAAGCACAAAATGACCTAGGCAATAAAATGAAAACAAACAAGCCAAGGAGGCTCTTTCTAGGCATCTATTAATCTTTAAAACTACACGTGACTGTATTAGTATCCCTGTTATACAAAAGGGAAATCAGGCTTAACGAAGTCAAGAAACTGGATTAACACCCTTTTCATATTAAATGCGGAATGTGGGCGTGAAAGCCAGATTTTATTACTTCAGGAACCATTCATTTCCACTGCCCCATTATACCTCAAGTTTTAGGATGTGTATCTCTTCCAAATATCCCCCACCCCAGTCTCAGAACCATCCCTTTGTTATATCCTTTAGTTTTCTTGAATTGTGTTGTTTTCTTTTGAAATTCAACGAGAACAGAATTTATATTATATCTTTGATGTGTTCAGATTAGATCACACATGAAAAGGGAACTCTAGGTAATAGACACATTTTTCCATAAATTGAAATGACTAGTATGAAGAATGAGATGGAGTTAGAGGACTCACTTGGCTTATCAATTCAGTTGATATAACCCAAAAAGAAGGGAGCAAGCTGGTTTTACTTTATGGCACACCTGGCTTCCTGCGGCATGAAAAGGCATTGCTGTGAAGCCAGAGAAGAAATCCTATGTCTCAAAGGAGAGCGGATTTCCCTTTAAGAGAAGCAATTCTATTACATTTCCTGCTCTATCCCTCAGTTTTGTTGTTCACCAGGACTGAAATAATAGATTCATCTGCCCTAAAGGTAGACATTATTAGTTGCTCACTTGTATCAACAAAAGTTTCCCTCATTAACAGAAGGCTCCCCCATGCTGTGGCTAGTCATGGTTATGCATTAAGCAGCAAACCTCATTAAATCTGCTCTTCAGTGTTCTCTCTCTATCTTTACATTTGGAATTTATGAAATCGTTTACTCAACTCCCTCACACTTGAGTATATTTTACAATTGATTAATTTATTAAATGCCATCCAATTAATGTGTATGTTTTTTTATTTGTAAACATACCCAAGTCTGTAGCAAGAATCACATTCCTAAAATGACATAATTACATAACTGTGCAATTGTCCTATTTATGGAAACTGGGTCTTGATCATTACTGTACTTTAAAGAGAAAAGGGGGGCTCCAGAGTACAGTCACATGCTACCTAACAAGTGGGATACCTTCTGAGAAAGGTGTCATTAGGCCATTTCATCACTGTGGGAACGTCACAGAGTGCACACACACAGACCTAGATGGTAGCGCCTACCACACACCTAGGCTGTATGATGTAGCCCAGTGGTCCCAGGCTACAAGCCTGTACAGCATGTTACTGTACTGAATACTGTAGGCAATTGTAACACAATAATAAGTGTTGGTTACCTACCCATATCTAAACACAGAAAGGTAAAAATATGGTATGAAATATAAAAATCGCTATATTTTTATAGGGCACTTACCATGAATGGAGCTTGAAGGATTAGAAGTAGCTCTGGGTGAATCAGTGATGGGGTTGCTGAGTGAAATGTGATGGCCTAGGACATAGTGTACACTAACTGTAGACTTTACTAAATTTGTAAAACATCCTGAGAGGAACTCAAACACAAGAGAAAATAATACAATCAAGAGAACCCAGTAAACGTGAGATGTATAAGGCTGCTGCTGGCATAACATGGCATAGTGTTTTATAGCAAACTACTTTTTTTATAAATAGAAATAGTACACTCTAAAATAACCATAAAACGTACAATATAGAAAATTCATAAACCAGTAATATAGTTGTTTATTATCATTATCAAGTATCATGTATTATACATAATTATAATTGTATGTGCTATACTTTTTGGTGTGTGTTTAAATTACTCTCATTCAACTTCAACACATTAATGTCTTTTTCCCCTTCCCCCTTTGCCAGTGATCTAAAATAAAGCTACTGTTTAAATGCATCTTTATGGTACATTGTTTTATAAGTGAAGAATACTTTTGAGATATAAAGAGCGTTGTAAGCTTGGATTATTGATGTTTCTTTGAAGAGGTAAAAACTGCCCCCTTTTCTTGTTTCCTTTCCATTCTGTGCTATACTTTTATGCACCTGGTAGTACAGGTTTATTTACACCAGCATTACCACACACACACTAGTAATGCACTGCATTGTGATGTTGTGATGCTGCAATGTCCCTAGGAGATAAGAGCTGCTCAGCTCCATCGTAATGTTCTGGGACCACCATCACATACGCAGTCTAGGATTGACCAAAACGTCCTTATGCAGTGAACGACCGTAGTTCAAGTTCCTCAAGGCACTTTCCTGGCACGGAATCAACGCCTGCCCTAAGAAATGCTCACCCAAACTTTTGTTCTATTTTCTAAGCATTAATCTCTTAACAATAAAAGATCAAATGACCTTGGAAATAATTTAGAAGTAACTTAAGTGTGGAATTTCCTGTGCTCTGAACTAGACATTTGACTTTGAATCTGGCCCCTGAGCCTCCAAACTATGATTATTTGGCTATTTGGTGTAGTTCTTTAAATAATACACATACTTGTTCCAATAGGAGTTAGAATCACACGTCTCTTACTTTAATCTTGCATGAATACTGATTTATGCAATAAGAAAGCCAATATCCTGGAAATGATTTCAAGGATTGATTCACTACATAATATGAGCCATCAAGTTAGTCTTTCAGTAAATCTTTTTGCTTAAGTGATAGTATTTTAGAAAACTTTTCCTGCTTTGATTTTGAGATATGGTAGAGTAGAAACTAGATAATTAAAGAAATTAATTTGTATATAGTCAATCATAGAGTGTGCTTCTAGCAAACATTTCAGTACACAGACCAAAGGTAATATAGTACCTCTCTGTGTGTTTATAGTAAAGAATCTTGGAAAGCACTTTCCACACAGGTTTGCCAGAAAACAGTAAATGGTTATAATTAGGATCCGGATGAAACACAGGATGGGGTCAGGAAAAACTGCGCACAAGTTCTGACTGTGCTTCTTCCTGACCATAGCATCTTAGGCCATTGAAATGTCCTTTCTGGACTTCAATTTCTTCACCTTAATAAAAAGATTATAACTCTGTGTTCCTTAAAGAATTATATAAGATTAAATGAAATACATTATGTGGTATTAGTGCAAAGTATAAAGCACTATGCAAATATCAGCTGCTTTTATTGCTATAAATAGATTTTATATTTTTGCTGTCATCTCCACAAAACATCCAATTGTGAGCTTATTTTAGTTTATTTCACTCCTAAATATCTGCTTCCAATAACCTTATTTTTTAGGAAGTATCTTTGTCATCTCAAGTTCTCTGTTCCCCAGAATATTTGAGTATTGTCTGTTCAAAAACATGTACTTCCCTTGATTGACTGATCTTTACTTTAGATTGGACCATCACTTTTTAGAAAGTTACTGTATTTCTCTGTTTGCACCTGAAACATCTTTTATAATATTGCAAACCCTATCTCCAAAGTTAAGCTTCTCTTCAGGGCTTCCCCAAAGGATGTAGTGGATTCGTAGAGCACTTCCTGCTTCCACTGGGATCTTGTTAATTTCCCATTCAGAGAAGCCAGTGTCCTTGTAGTACATGATGTGTGTTGTAGTATATATGTATGGGGGTGAGGTATGAAGTGTATGACTATGTGTATATACAATTGTAAGAATGTATTAATAGATTAGAGAGAAACACAATGGTTTTATTTAAAAGCCAAGGATAGGGAGCAGCAGGTTGTTGGAAACAGTGACAGCAGAGCTTGCTATACACATATCTACAGGAGATCCACAAACTAGTACAACCTGTGTGCTGCCACACACCCTCTGAGCTGCTTCCCTTTCAGAAAGAGAAAGTGCGCCTGGCAAATTACTGAAATACTATTTGAACAATAAAGGTGCAGTGGAGGAATACGCAATTTCTTTCCTCTTGTTTGCTTTCACTTACGAACCGCTGGGAAGTCACATTGATTGAAAAAAACTTAAGTCAGGCACCACTCTCTCCACTGACGTGCACGCATTTCCTAAGGTAGCCTGTAAAATACTAAACCAGCTTTCCCTACATCATTGTGCACATTCTGTTTTTGCCTGCCTAAATGGAGACTTGGTCTGGTTTCTTCAATTAAAACTAGTGAAAGCAACAAAACGAAGATAATTTGGAAAGAAATGCTATGAGAACAATCAACATTTTCAAGGAGAAAGTACTATATATATTCTACCATCTGATGAAAGATAAGAAAGACGTCAATTGTTATAGAATATAGAAGACAGACACTGTTTATAAAACACTGATCATTCTTGCCCTGGCCAGTTTGGCTCAGCAGTCAGCGGTTCTCAACCTGTGGGTCGCGACCCCTTTGGGGGTGGAATGACCCTTTCACAGGGGTCGCCTAAGACATAACAGTAGCAAAATTACAGTTATGAAGTAGCAACGAAAATAATTTTATTGTTGGGGGTCACCACAACATGAGGAACTGTATTAAAGGGTCGCGGCATTAGAAAGGTTGAGACCCACTGATAGAGCCTTGGCCTGTGGACCGAAGGGTTGCACATTCAACTCTTGGTCAAGGGCACATACTTAGGTTGCAGGTTCAATCCCCAGCCCAGGTTGGGTTCCTGTGGGAAGCAACCAATTGATGTGTTTCTCTCACATCAATGTTTCTCTCTTTCTCTCTTTCTCTCTTTCTCTCTCTCTCTCTCTCTCTCTCTCTCTCTCTCCCCCCCCTTCCTCCCTTTCTCCCATCCACTCTATCTAAAAATCAGTGGGAAAATATCCTCAGGTGAGAATTAACCAAAAAACAAACAAAACACTGATTCTTCCTAAATGTCTATTTCCAGCCTGGACCACTCCCCTGAATTCCAGAATCACATACGCAGCTGCTCACTCAAGACCTTTCGTTAGATTTCCAACAGGCATGCACCCCAAGTTAACACGTATGTAAACTGAACTCTTGATCCCCATTCTCCACTTACTCCCCAACCTCCTCAAACCTGCTCCTCTGCTCAGTCTTTCCATGTCTGTAAAAGCTAATTACAAACTCCTGGTTACCTAGAAAAAGCTTTGCTTTCGCATTCCACATGTAGTTTGTCAGTCCATCTTGTCTTTCTTTTTTAAAATGTATCTTTATTGTTGAAAGTATGAGAGATGTCCCTCATTTTTACCCCCACTGACCTCTTTCCCCCACTCCCTGCCCCACCCCCTAGCCTTCACCGCACTGTCGTCTGTGTCCATTGGTTGTGCAATGATGCATATAAGTTCTTTGGTTTATCTCTTCCTGCCCCCACACTCCCCTTCTGGCTGAGGTTTGTCAGTCTGTTCCCTACTTCCATGTCTCTGGATCTATTTTATTCTTCAGTTTATTTTATTCATTATATTCCACAAATAAGTGAGATCATGTGATACTTGTCTTTTTCTGACTGGCTTATTTCACTTAGCATAATACTCTCCAAGTCCCTCCATGTTGTCTCAAAGGGTAAGATGTCTTTCCTTTTTACAGCTGCATAGTATTCCACTGTGTCAATGTACCACAGCTTTTTTATTCACTCATCTACTGATGGACATTTGGCTTTATTTTCAAATTACATCGTAAATCTAATACTTCTAGCACATCTAATGTTACCTGTGGGAGCCCAGCAGCATCACAGGGGTTAAGGAAAGGGTTGAGCACTGCGAGTGTGGTGTCTTGGCCTGGTTTCTAGCCTCATATCTGCCGGAGGCTCTGTCTGTTCCCTGATGTTTCGGGCTCAGTGGCCTTGTATGATAGTGTTGTCTCAAGGAGGATGCTTGCCTGGTGGGAAAGTCCTTGAAGGAGTTGCAGTCCGAGAACAATAAAGATGATTATACTGTTCCTTCATGTGAATGTGCACGTAGCCCACAGTATTTAAGTTGTGTTGACTGTTAATAAAATCGCCATTTGCCAGCAGAGCTCTTGGTCCTCTCCTTATTTAAGTCCCTCGCTTCACCTTGCCCACGCCCTTGAGGACGCTGGATGCGTCAGTTACCTACTGCTAGCCTCTGGCATTTCTCATCTGATTAATTTTATCATCCTCCTAACTGGAAACAGTTGCCCCCCCATATATGCATATTAATCTCAATATAGTAGTCAGAGAAATCCTGCTAAAATAAAATTAAGCCCTGGCTGGTTTGGCTCAGCGGTTGGAGCATCGGCCTACAGACCAGAGAGTCCCAGGTTCGTTTCCCGCTAGGGGCACATACCCAAAAAAATAAATAAATAAAATAAAATTAATGTAGCATTACTCTTTCTGCTCAAAACTCTCAAGCCACCTCACTCCACTTAAAAGAAAAGTCAAAGGTCTTATCTATATGAGCCTACATAAACTGGCCCCTTCTGCCTCTTTGACCACATCTCCCACCTTTCATCCCTTTCTTACTCTATTCCAACTTCACTGCCTGACACACTCAAGTCACATTTCTGCCCCAGGCCCTTTGCACTTGCTGTTCCTACTGCCTAGATTCCTCCTCTTCCAAATATCCTCATAGCTTGTTTTTTCACCTCTTGCTAGTTTTTACTCCAATATCCTTTTTTTTTGCTGTAGCCTTTACTGACAACACTATCAAATATAAACGCTCCAAAAGAGCCCTTCCTTCCATAACACTTATCACCATATAACTTATGACATATTTTATTTACCTCATTTATTGCTAAATTCTTGTTACTAGAATGTGAGCTTAATAAAGACAGGAATGTTTTTCTGTTTTGTTTTGTTTCCTGTAGGGTCTCATAGTCTAGACTTTTACCTGATGAAAGAAGTTGCCAATTTTAATAACATGTTTACAGAAAATGCAAAAGCAGTCTTCATGTGGTAGTTTCTTCATATGATCCTTAACATGCCACGGGTGAAAAGAACTTTAAAATGGAATAAAGGAATGGTGTTTAGCTAAGGAGTTAGAGTGATATCAGTCATATATGGATGTGGTTTTTTGTCTGTTTGCTCATAAGGTTATAAGGGAGATAAAGATTAGAGAAAGAAGAATAAATGGATATCACATCATTTGGAATTAAAATGCATTCCCATCCTTATTTTATCTATAAATATTTGAGATCCATAAAGACCTCTGTTTCTTTGAGTTACTTGGGAAAGAATTCAGTGCTTTACCCCAAATATTTATATATCATTGATTTTATGCAGTATTCCAAATATCAGGAAAATAGGGTATATCTAGACTATAAGAGTCACTACACCCATTTCACATAAAGAATTCAGTTCTAGTAGAACACTGAGAGAAAAATCCAAAGCAGATAATATATAGCTTAGCAGCTCTGATATTTTTCTGGCACTTTTACCTCCTGATTCTGCATGCCTTCCACAGACTGAAAACAGAAATAAATGACAACCCTGAATTCAAATTTGCTACCAGTGTCAATTTTTAGAATGAATTTTCTTAAAGTAATTTGAAATTTGCTTTGGAAAAAAAATGTTTGGAATGTCTTTTGATGGTATATAAATCCTGAAAACTTAAGTGCACAGAGATTCCAAAAGTCAAAATATGTTTCTCTCTGATTATTTGAGTTTATATCTTGGAAATCTCAGAATCAGGTGACATTAGAATGTGTATATCCTCAGATATATAAATTTTAGCTTAAATTCCATATTTCTATATCTCAAAAATCTAACTTATTTTCTATATGACCTTTGCCTCTCCCCTACAAAGAGACAATCTATCTAAAAACATAAACATTGATCTGATATAAAGTTTAATCTCTGGGTATCTAAGGAAAGAATTTAAATATATATATATATTTTTTCTTTATTGATTTGAGAGAGAGAGGAAGGGAGAGGGAGAGAGAGATAGAAACATCAATTGGCCGCCTCTGGCATGCCCCCCACTGGGGATCAGGCCCACAACCTGGGTATGTATCCTGACCGGGAATCAAACTGGTGACTTCTTAGTGCACGGGTCGACGCTCAACCACTGAGCCACACAGGCCGGGCAAGGATAGAACTTTTTAAAATTTGCCCCAACTTTGCTCCAAATTTAATCTATAGCTAAGGATTAAACATTTAGGCAATTTAGTATTCACTTTTTAAGAAATCATCCTCTCTATTCTACATTAATTTTACAATTTAAGAATTGATTGTATTTCTGGGTTTTTATGAATGTGGAGCTACTTATTCAAATCATTTTATCCCAGGTACTTACCTTTACCCTCCATACAATTTTATGGCAACAGATCATATTATTTAGAGGTAAGCAAACACATGGTGGTCAGAATAGTATATGTTATAAGTAGTTACAATTTGGGGATAAAGAGAGGCTGAGTCCGAGAAAGTTTAGAATCTGTTAACAAGTTGACTTGGTTAATGCAAATGTTACTACACTATTTGATGCATCTTAGTTACTAAACCACTGGTTATACAATGCTACTTCATTTTAAACTTTCACAATGAATAGTCTAAACACATAATCTGGTGCTATGGGTAAGCCCGGAGACTTACTCTGAACTAGTTCGGGCAGTACAAGATTGCAGATATCATGAATAGCTTTCCAGCATTACAGAGCCTGCTGTAATGTGTGTGAGTCCTTGACAACTAACAGGTAACACATGAGATTCTACATCTGGAAACCGCAGTAATAATCCCAGATCTTCCAATAAATTAATATTACCCAATCTCTGGATTTCAGTGTCATTCAGAAATGGAGAAATATTGAGCAGAATGATTCACTTAGTCAACAAATATTTACTTAGTTATTATTTCGTATTAGACATTGTGCTATCTGCTCAGGATAGAAGATACTAGTTTAGAATCTTGTGCAAATACAGGTCTACAAAAGTAGTCTAATTCAATAAAATGAGTACTAAGTCAGGCAAGTTAAAAGGTCTAGGAGCAACAGGGAGTTTTTGATAAAAGTATCTCACTATACCTTGAGGATGAATGATTTGCCAAGCAAACAGAAAAATTTTAAAAAGAGATGGATGGAGAAAGGGAAAGAGGGTAATGGGGAAGGGAAGGGGGGAAAGAGGGAGAAAAGAGAAAGTTCTAACGTCTAGAGAAAACATAATATATAAAATACATTGAAAATACGAAAAAGGTGGTTATATATGGAAAAATTTCACTGAGAAAGGATGAACTATGAGAAGTACCAGCAAATAATGCTACATAAGGAGGGACAGAAATGCCCAAATTACTCATCTTCTCATATGTTTAGTGTTAATGATGTAATTAATTTAAAGTCTTTGAAGAATTTTGAGGAAGGAGATGAGATCAGATTTGCAAACTCTAAGAATTTCTATGATAGATATGGGAAACATATTAGATGGTAATGAGATTCAAAGCTTAAAAAAACTAAAGAGAAGACTATTCCAGTATCTTCCCCCTATCCACAGGGGATACATTCTAAGACCCCAGTGGACGCCTAAAACAGCAGATAGCACCAAACCCTGTACATACTATTTTTCTATATATACATTTTTCTATGTATACACACTTATGATAAATTTTAATTCATAAATTAAGCACAGTAAGAGATTAATAATAAAGAACAATTAAAACAACATACTGTAATAAATTATGTAAATGTGGTCTCTCTCTCCAATAATTTTTCTATTTTCCAGTCCAAACCTCTTATTCCTGAATCTGTGTGACCACCCCTTCTTTGAGGTAACTGTCACCCACTTTAGGGGATCACTTGCTTAAGTCTATTTATAGGCTCAGTGCTTTCTGGTGCAACACCAATGCTTTATGGTTGCTGTCGATCAGAATACCTTTTTCTGTTCATGTCTTCCACAAACAAATTTAATGCCTTTCCCATCCTAATTAGTTAGTGCACTTATCATGCACTGTGGCCATAACTTTTGCAGTTGGAGTTGCAAACCAGCATGAATTTCTTTTTCCCTCCTCACTATTTCACAGATAGATTTGTTCTTACCATAGATCTTAGCAACCTCAGCATATAATTTTTTTTCTCTCTCCTTAAGTCAAAAACTTTCACCTTTTTACTTAAAGAAAACACTATACGGCTTCTCTTTGGCAAATCCAAATTGCCTGTATCACTATTCTTGTGTATTGGGCCATTATTAAGTAAAATAAGGTTTACTGGGACACAGCATTGAAGCACCAAGACAGTCAATCTGATAATCTAGGTGGCTATTAAGTGACTCACAGGCAGGAAGCACATACAACCTGAACAGGCAGGACAAAGGGATGATTCACATCCTGGGTAGCGCAGAGCAGGAGGGGAGGGAGATTTCATCACACTACTCAGAAAGGCACCCAAGTTAAAACTTATGAATTGTATATTTCTGGAATTTTCCATTTCATATTTTTGGACTGCTGTTTACTGTGGGTGATTGAAACTGTGTAAAACAAAACCACGAATATAGGGGGACACAAAAGACCCAAATGGTAGGTGAGCAGGGGACAAAGAAGCAAGCACTAATATTTTTTAGTACTTACTATTTACTACTCTGCATGTTTGAAAGTAACACAGTTATTCAATGAAATAAGCCTAAAAGATAGTCACTAATATTATCATCTCCATTTTACAGATGAGAAAATTGAGATAAATAGATTAAGTAACATGGTAAAGCTAGCCTCATATGTATATATATAATATATATTATATATGTACTATATATATGTACTATATACTCTAATGATACAGAAAGATAAAAGAAAAACATGTAGCTGTCCATTAGGTATACTGTAGAAATAAATTCAGTAGATTATGGTGTTTAACTCCCAGATATCTGGCTTGAGGTAGGCCCTTTAAAGAGGCATATATTACAATAGAAGTCATGCATGGTAGAAGATAATGGGACATGTTTGAATATATATTTGAGATATATTGGGCAAATATTTATCAAGCACCTACCAGTTACAGGAGACTACTAATTCTCTAGAAGTGTATCTGAAATAAAAACCTTAACTGTAGAAGAGTCATTCCCAGTATACCCCTAATCCCACCCCCAGGCTCCATTTAAAGTTCTATTCAGAAACATGCAGAAAAACATACTACTTTCACTCACCATTTTTTCTAGCCTCAAAAATTTAGGTCTCATTCCCATAAATCTCACTAGGATGGTGAATTTGATATGATCTTATCAGTGGGACAAATGTCTACCACCTTCTTCCCTTCCTTTTTGATCTATCTATTCCAAAACTTTATAATTATCTCAAACACCTGAGTTTGCTTCTATCTAAACAAACAAAGACACAAAACTCAATAACCTGGAGTCTTCTGATCATTCTTTTAGAGTGTTCTTCCTCAGATGAAGAGGGTCTAGATCTTATAACTCCATCTATGAAAGAGGTTTTGTAAAGAGAACTGATCTTTTTATTTATTTATGTATTGCAATAATCTGGGTGTCAAATGAATGCTTTCAACAAACAAATCTCTTTAGAATGTCGTGGCTCACATTTCTTTTAGCAAAAATGAGCACCTTACTATGTTACCAATCCTATTTATGAGGATAAATACTACCTCTGCAACACAATTTCAGTGGTTTTTATCACTAAATTAGAAATCAAAAACATTTTATTGTGTTACTAGTGGGGAGAGGTCCTCAATCCCATCTGTTGCTCGTGGGAGTGAAATTCTTGCAATATCCTGAGAAAAACAATTTTCAGAGACTCACAAGGGAGAACTAGTGGTTTTTATTTCTGTGGAATTACGTCCCTGAGTGTCCAAGTTCCCATTTCCCCTTGTCACACCAAGGAAGAAGTGGAGCTGTGGCTTTAATAGGGCTCAAAGCAAAGCAAAGCCCGTGTCTAGAGTTTGCATTGCATTTTGGAGCATAGTCCATCCCAGTATCAGGCTAGCTTAACTTGTTTTACCCCCTGAAATCTATCAGTCCATTGCATGTGGGGTCCACAGGGCTGCATGGCTATGGGGCTTTGGGGAAATCACAAGCAGGAGCAAATCCCAAGGAACCAGAGAGCCAAGAGAGTCAAGAGCCAAGGTCTCCAAGTGGGTGAACTCCTTTGTTTAGGGGATTAAGTTCAAATGTATTCTCAAATTTTTGAGGGTTTGCTGTGGCCATGCCCAGTCTGACCAATGATCTCTGTTCTCAGATGTGATTGACAGGCATCCTCCCTATCACCCCAACTTCACTGAACATGCATCTATGTCCCTTTTGTTGAACCCCTTCCCCCAGTGAACTACAGGGAATTGGTCGGTGGTTCCCTGGGGAGTACAGATTTGCAGCTTCCTGGTGTAGTTGCCCAAATGACATGTCTATAATATCTGGCTTCCTTTTGCTCCTTTCCTATTATTAATAACTACCTAATTAAAACAGCATCAATTGGATACTAGTTCTAATACTTATATTTGTTTTGGGTTGATTTTCTCATCCTAAAATTGGAGAAAATAATGCTTACCTTATAAGGTAACTGTCTGAAAGACATGAGAGAATGAACTCAAGGAGCCTAACATAGTGCATGGCATGAAATAAACACTAAATAGAAATGAACAAGAAGTAATTATTACATTCATTTTTCACTCTTATTCTCACAGCATTTTCTTTGCTATCCATTCTTCCCCAACATGACCCATCCTTACGAGACTATCTTTCTCCACTGTTGTCCTCATCACTACAGCTTCATTGAATTTATCTAGGACAGGTTCTATACTTGTTTTCATCTACATATTTTAATTCAATAAATATTTTCCAGTAGGGTACATTCCTCTTTGAGAGCTCTCTAACTCTAAGACTGAAGTGATTTTCCTACAATGCAATCTGATCATGATTGTTACCAGATTTTCAACATTAATAGGACCTGGCTATACTCTTTTGCATGGGTTTTACACAATTGCCTTTATTTACTCCCTCTGTCTTTCCTTCTCCTCCCTTCCTCACCTCACCGGAGTCCACAGAAGATCTGGCTCCACAAAATACCTCTTCCTATTCATAACTACATAGCTGCACAGCTTGTGTCCTTGTCTTGAATACATCTCCTCATTCCAGAAACCTCTTACATATTTTTTAAGATACACAAATAACACCTCTTCTGAACTATAGGTAGAATTGGTCACTTTCTCTGTCATGCTGCAGAACCTGGTTAGGTTTTTCCATAGCACATGTTAATATGTTCTAATTAAAGGTTATGGGAAAGTAAAGTTCAAATTTCACCAGCAATGGCAGTTACTAAAAACAATCATCTCCCCACTGAACCATTATGCCTTCATTGTCCATGTGTCTCCTTCAGAACCTAGTCACATTTCTGACATTTCCTGATTTTTTCAAGGGGCTTATTATTATTATAAGAATGTTTTGGGTGTATCTCATTGCTCTAACAAGGCCTTTGTCACTGCTTCTAAATTCCTATTCTGGTTACCGGCTTAAATTTCTGCTCCCACCTAAGAATAAACCTTACCATGATTTTGCCCATTCTAATCGCAGATGCCAAAGTCGGTCCCTGAATATCATCATAACTCAAACCCTATTACCACTTACACCACATCCCAGTCTTTATGAAAGTTTAATATTATGTGCCCTGGGTTCCCATTCACTGTTGGTACATAAAGTAGAATTTAATTCTCAACTCCCAAATGATAACATGTTGTCTGGACAATAGCCAGAGAATACACTAATGCCTGCCAACATAAGCAAATACTTTCCACACCTGTAGCTAGATCTGCACCCACATCCCTTCCACTTCTTGCATGCATTTTTTTCCACTTTTTGGTTTGTGCTTCTTTATGCTATTTATATCCTGCTGAATTCCCACTTCTGACAGGTATAAGTGATGGCTCCCAGGGAAAGAAATAAAATAGAATCTATTAAAAAATCTGTTCAATATTTTAAAAATAATGGTTGTGGAAATGTAGTTATTTGGGAAGAATAGAGTTTGCAGAGGCTTTTGTTATTTCTCTATAAATAAACACCCATACAATAAAGGTACATAAAAGACAGACTGAAGGAATATGGTGTAACTCTTTCTAATCTTTCCACTTTTGGAAAATGTGTGTGAAGAACAATAATGAGGAAAACAAGCTTTCAGATCAAACCTCTCACATTTAAAAAGCTCTGATTTCTGCCATTTTGGTCACTTCTATGGAGCTTCCACCATGAACTCTAACAGAGCTTGGCCCCCTTAGTACGAGGTTACTAACACAATAAAACATGTCCACTATATCGCTTTCCTCATCCCATCCAATTTAATGCCTTTTATTTAACCACTCCCTCTCTTTTTCATGAGTTCATGCTTCCTCCTTGCCTAGTACAAAATATCTGACTCTCCTTTGAGAAAGGCCCCAGGAAGTGGACTTGTAAAGGTCTAATAGACTCATCAGATACGGTTCTCAAATGTTAAATGCCACACTGACATTCAAAAATTCATCTTGAGTCCCACGAGGAAGAAAAAAAGAGTCCTGCCACTTAGAGTTCAGAAAAGCACATCTACTGAGTGAAGATAAGAAATCTTTCTGGTCCTTAGCAGCATTTTTCATCTTGGTCAAAGAATAAAGAATGCAATATATTCAGCAGCAAAATTATATTGAATTTTGTTGTTTCAAAAGAATTCTGAAGAAAACAGTTTCCATCAATTTCTGCCTATAATCACAATTACATTAGCAAATATGTTTACTGATCAAAATCCATTTACATACTTATCATGGATTGTAGGATTAAAAACTAGGAAGAAGCTCAAAAGTAACAGTGTTCCCATCCACTTGTGAGATCACTCAATAATAGAGAGCTGCCATCCTAATTTTAAAATTATCTGCCACATTCTGTTTTCTGTCTTTTCAGAAAAGGAGTTGCTGTGCTAAATAATTCTTTGTTTATATGACAATTACTTCAAAGGGAATGAGAACTTTTAAAGATGCAGCTGTGTCATTCATCTTTTTATTGCTGATGTCTAACAGATATTATTGTTTATTTTAGGTACTCAGTTTTTGTTGAAAGAATGAACTAATCTTGAATATAGAGGTTCCAAATATATCGGAGTTTTTCTTCCCTTGAAATACATATCTACACTGAAAAAGCTTCCATTATTCCTCTTATCTCCAGCTGCCTCACAAAACCATGTTCTCTGAGGGTGTTGATATTTTGATGAAGTGTATGCCACCCTAGACATCCGTACACTCATTGATGCAGTAAGTGTTCACCAAATCTCTACTATATGTTAGGCGGGTGATCCTCAACTACTGCCCTTCCACACACAGTATTGAAGATTTGTTGTATGAGATCAAGATACAGGTAGCTCATCTTCCGTTATACATAGTACATAGTTTAAGCCAGTATAGAACATGAGTTTGCCATGGGTTTCTCAAGCACATGTATGTTACTGTCACATATGTTACAGAAGAAATAAGGTTGGGAAACACTGTGCTAGAGACCTTAGATGATTCCAATAAATACAATTGACTGATTAATCTGCTAAACTTAAAATATAAAGAAAAAAAAGTTTCAATTTTACTAAATTCTCCCTCCCTCCCTCTCCATACCTACTACATACAATTTTACATTAATAATCCAAAGTCATTTGTTCCATTTTACCTTCTTTGTACCTTACAGCAAACAAGAGGTAGAGTCACAATCCCCTATTGGGTTTTAGGATATTTAGGTTGGACTAATATAGAGTCAGATTCTTCCCAAGAAGTCTTTTTCTTCCACAGTTCAACTCGTAAGTCCCATAAATGTTATTGCAACTGTAACCCTATCTTGAATGGGAAGCAGGTTTTGCTGGAAAGATTTATCCTTGTTATATAAGATGGCTTTACAGCCATGCATACCATTTATTGAGCTGACACTGAGGTTGTAATTTTTCTTTAGGGAAAAAAAATCTTTTAAATCTCTTTAGGGAGTGTGATGAGTGGAGGTGACGCTTATGTGCAGTTACATCCATTGTTAAGGGGACAATTAAGAAGAGATTTCTGACAGGGTGATCCAAACAGGATAGCCTTCACCCACAGCTCTCCTTTCCGAGTTCTTTTCCTCCTGCTTTCTTTTCTGAGGCCCCTGATCTTCATGGTGGTTCCGTATAAAAACTTATTATCAAAAACACTCAACCTAAAGCCATCCTTCTCCCACGGGGAATTGCATTTTTATAGAAATCAAAGTCTCAGGCTGAAGGAATCAACTGCTTAGGCAGGATTTCAAGAATGTCAAATGTACCTATTAGCCTCTTAAAAGAGTTTTGTTATAGAAACCTTTTCCCTTACTTCTGCCACAGAAGAAAATAGTGAAAACAGAAATAATAAGACTAACATTTTGAGTTTCTTGAAGGCTAAACCCTTTTAATAGAGTATCTAGGACACAGGCTGACTTCATTATTAAAAGGAACAGTGCAGAAATGGACAACAGCCATTCAGTGCTTTCAGATACTTTTGCACAATGTTTCCTTTGTTCTCCCTGGACAGTCTTCCTCCGCTCTGATCATTCTCTAATTGCATCCTAAACCAGGGTTCTGCATGGGCCCAAAGTGGATGAACTCTAATCCAGCCATTGGGTCAGATTCTTTGTAATCCTTTTTTGGATCCTTTTCTTATCTCTTCTAAATTTCTAGTAGTTTCTCTGAAACTACTAGAAACATTCTAGAATATTCATAGTTTAGGAGGAGAAATAAAAAAGTATTCACTTTAAGGAATTTAAGTTTAGATTCATGTCATACTAGGACTAGAAGGACTTATTTATCTGCTAATGTAAAAATCTGATAACACAAATGAAGAAAAAGACTTCAGGAGAGATTAAGTGGTTGGCAAAAGTTAAAATGACTGCTTACTGGAGAATTGGTTCATGTTATTTGATGTGATTATTGTCATAAATAAGACTGAGTTCTAGTTTGAATCTCACTACTTTTCCTGCTTAGATGTTTCATGCTTGTCCAAGCCAGTGCCAAAATTCATTCATTTTCTACAGAAATTCTCAACAGCCCTGGCCAGTTTGGCTCAGCGGTTGGAGCGTCGGCCTGTGGACCAAAGAGTCCCGGGTTCGGTTCCCACTAGGGGCACGTACCAAAAAAGAAAAAAAAAAAAAGAAATTCTCAACATACTGGTGAGTTATGATTATTACTTATAAGAATGCACTAAACTATATTTTTCCTACAATTTTTACTTACTGATTTCTGAGAGAGAGAGAGAGAGAGAGATCAATTTGTTGTTCCACTTATTTATGCATTCATTGGTTGATTCTTGTATGTGCCCTGACAGGGTATCAAACCCGTAACCTTGGTATATCGGGACAACACTCTAACCCACTGAGCTACCTGGCCAGGGATAAATTCTATTTAATACACCCTCCAGAAATCCAAGCCAGATAACTAAATCTGGTTCTCCCCATGACATTATTATGCATGTAAACATGAGTGAGCTAAAATAAAAAAGTTTACAAATGACCACAGTACATGTCTGTATCTAAAAATGATCAGCAGAATGTTATGAATAGCAAAGAAAATAGTAAATGAGATTAATATAAATGGTCATGAGAGTGCAGAGTGAAATAAATCCTACCCTGACTTAGCTACCATTTTCTTTATGATTCATGCAATAAATAAGTGCACAGAGACATGATAAAGGGGAGAAAATCATTATTTTATCTAGGCTTATATCCTAACATTTTATTTTACAAGGTCAGAGAAGTTGTATAGGTCTTTGAGACCTCCTTTTATTCCTTAAGGCTAAACATCAATTTAGGGATTTAATCATCCTCTGAGCCAATGGAAAGAGAGGAGCATGGGGTACCAGAGCTGGCTGGGTCAGCTTATCATTTGTGCAGAATTCATATATTTTTATTCCTCTCAATGAGAATAAACCAAAAGATGACTGAGTCCTATTATGCAGATAAAAGGCTTGAGTCTGACTATACAAAAGAAGGAAAGAGAGTACATATGGAGAATATATTAACATAGTTACTGTGCAGCCCTGGCCAGTTTGGCTCAGTTGTTAGAACCTCGGCCTGAGGACTGAAGGATTATGGGTTTGATTCCTGGATTCCTGGTCAAGAGTACATACCTGGGTTGCAGGTTAGATTCCCAGTGTGCAGGAGGCAATCAATCGATGTGTCTCACTCACATAGATGTTTTTCTCTGTCTCTCTCTCTCTCCCTTCCACTGTCTCTTAAAAAAAAAAAAAACCCAAAAAAAACAGTTGCTGTGCAAAGTTAATATGGGCAAATCAGCATCACAGAATCAAACTAATCAGAATATTCTTCTCCAAGAATATTATGGAAATGGGGTGAAAGCATTTAGGAGGAGCAGAACAAAAACTCTTCTAATTGTCTATAGATATATACTGATTTCCTGAAAATAGAAATCATATTGTAAATTCTCAATCTCTTAGTGAGCATGGAAAGAAGTAAACTTTACCTAAGTTCACTGCAGAGATTCAATATAATACAGATAATTCAATGTAAACCTCATTTGTAATAAGAAATTACTTCTATATAAATTGTTATTCTCGAGTCCTTCCTTCTAGTTCCACCCTATAACAACTAGAATTAGATGTTCCAAATTTCCAACTTTAAGGCCATTCTCCCCGACAGAGAGTGTTTTCCAGGCAATAAGCAAGTCGACCGCGGTCGCTGGTTTTTATTTTTAGCATAGGTCAGACAGTGACCTCAAATCCCCTATAATGCCAAACATATTATTAAAGAGTTCAGGGTCCAATCATTTACATTTCAACAAGAAATATGTTTCACTCTGATATGTTGGCAGTGGTTTAGTGCAAATGACTGGCTTTCACACATTGACGTTTTGCAAGGTTTTAGAGCAATTGGCTTGAAATTTGGAACACTTATCTCCGAGTTTCATGCCTCCGGTGTACGAAGAAGTGCTTTTATGGAATTTTGTCCAGTTATTTATATTGAATTTGACCTTCATAAAGTTCTAAGAAATGAGAACACCGTTAAACTGTAGAGTACAGTTTTTGCGTTAAACAAAAGTTAATTTGCTTTTAGCCTATTATACAGGATCAGATTTGGAATAGAAACATTCATGTTTATGCATCGCCCTCATTAAATCATTTTCATCAACAAATAACACTTTTAAAGCAGCACATTCTATTAAAATGCTGCAGTGTGGGAAAGAGAGCACATGTGAAATCGACATGGAACTGAGCATTATGACTGTTTATTAAACTCTTTCCATTACAAGTCCTGTTTCTATTTTCTCTCAATTATTTTGAATGTCCCAGATTAATCTAGATGCATTTCAAACTTTCTCCTATTTCAAAAGTGTTCCAAATTGGGGCAAATGAGTCCACATGGAAGCAGTTTAATCCTGATATTAGTTGGATATGCTTGGGAAACTTCATCAATTTCTTTGTGAAGAAAGCTGGAATATAAATATAATTTCTACCTCACAAGTTTGTTATAAACATTGTACGTGAAAATGTATATAAAATGCGTATAATGTTTTTTCCTGTCACAACTGTTCAATGAAATTTCAGAATTAAGGTGTAATAATAGATATTGATGACTTCCAGTAAAGATGGAGGCGTAGGTAAATGTGGTATCGAGTCCTCTGACAACCACATCAAAGTTACAACTAAACTACAGAACCATCATTCAAAACCATCATTCAAAACCATCATTCAAAACCACCTGAAATCAAGCTGAATGGAAGTCCTACAACTAAGAAATTAAAGAAGCAGCCACATTGAGATGGGTAGGAGGGACAGAGGCGTGGACAGGCTGGTCCCACACCCACGTGTGGCAGATAAAAATTAGGAGGATACCTCGGCTAGGAAGGTCCTCCCTGAGGAGCGAGGGGTCATCGTCCCACACCAGGTGCCCAGCTCAGGGTTCCAGTGCCAGAAAGAGAAGTCCCTATAACTTCTGGCTGGAAAAACCAGTGGGAACTGAGGCTGAGGGAAGCTAAAGCGGCAGGAGCCCCAGGCAGCTCCTCTTAAAGGGCCCGCGCACGGACTTACTTGGACTCGCACCCTCCAGGCTCCCAGCATGGGGGAGGCAGCTTGAAAGGCACCAGAGTCATATGGGGAAGAACTGAGTTGTTTGGCATTGGAGAGGGGGCTGGAGAAGTAGCCTTCTCCTGGACAGATGTGCTGTCAGCCGCCTTTGTTCCTTTGGTGAGCCCTTCCCTGGGGTGGCAGACAGCTGCCATTATCTGGGACTCCAGCAACCTGGCTCACACTGTTTGCTCCACCCTGGTGATTCCCTGAGGCCCCGCCCCACCCAACTTTCAGGCCCACCCAAGCTGTTGCCAGTTGCTTAACCATAGGATTGACCTGTCTTGGATCCTGCTTCAGGTTTTCCTAAATTATTTCAAACAAGCAGCATCTGGTCTCAGCTAGCCCCATACCTCTCATTAAGTAATACATAGAAACAAACACAGGGAGGCAGCCAAAATGAGGAGACAAAGAAACAGGTCCCAAATGAAAGAACAGAACAAAGCTCCAGGAAAAGAACTAAGTGAAATGGAGATAAGCAACCTAACAGATGCTGAGTTCAAAACACTGCTTATAAGGATGCTTAATAGACTTAGTGAGAACCTCAGTGAACTTAGTGAGGGCCTCAAGAGCATAAAAAAAGACCAGTCAGAAATGAAGGAGGCACTAACTGAAATAAAGAATAATTAACACAGATTCAATAGTAGAGGAGGTAAAGCTAAGAGGCAAACCATCGATTTGGAATATAAGGAAGCAAAAAGCACCCAATCAGATCAGCTAAAAGAAAAAAGAATCCAAAAAAATGAGGCTAGTGTAAGGAGCCTCTGGGACAACTTCAAGTGTGCCAACATTCACATCTTGGGGGTGCCAGAAGGAGAAGAGAGAGAACAAGAAATCGAAAACCTATTTGAAACAATAATGTCAGAAAACTTCCCTAACTTGGTGAAGGAAACAGACATACAAGTCTAGGAAGCACAGAGAGTCCCAAACAAGATGAACCCCAAGAGGCCCACACCGAGACACATCATCATCAAAATGCAAAAGGTTCAGGACAAAGAAAGAATCTTAAAAGCAGCAAGAGAAAAGCAGTTAGTTACCTACAAGGGAGTTCCCATAAGACTGCTGGCTGATTTCTCAAAGAAACTTTGCAGGCCAGAAGGGAGTGGCAAGAAATATTCAGAGTGATGAAAAGCAAGAACCTACAACCAAGATTACAACCAAGATGACCATATAAAGAGTTTCCCAGACAAGGAAAAGCTAAAGGAGTTCATCACTACCAAACCATTATTATATGAAATGTTGAAGTGTCTTCTTGAAGAAAAATATAAAAAATATGAACAAACAAAATGGCAATGAATACATATCTATCGACAATTGAATCTACAAACAAAATGAACAAGCAGAACAGAAACATTCTCATAGATACAGAGAAATTTTGTTGGTTGCCAGATGGGAGGGGGGTTGGGGGAATGGGTGAAAAGGTGAAGGGATTAAGAAGTACAAATTGGTTGTTAGACTGACAAACCTCAAAGGGAAGGGGGTTTGGGGGGGTGGGAAGAAATAAACCAAAGAACTTATATGTATATATGCATAACCAATGGACACAGACAACAGTGTGGGGAAAGGCAGGAGGGGGGTGGGAATGGGGAGGAGAGGGTTAATGGGGGGAAATGAGGAACATCTGTAATACACTCAACAATACAGATAAGTTAAAAAGAAAAAAAAAGATAATGAAGAGGTGATTTTTTCTAGTATTTCTTTTTATCCTGTGAAGTGTATATGACTTAGCTCTTAGGAAATTATTTTAGAAAATTTAAGACATCATAGCATCAAAAGATAACATCAATGGTGCAGAACATGTGCTAGCCATTTAAGAAAAGTGGAGATACACAACTTTTTTTATCTGCTCATCTACAGATTGGCACTTGGGCTGCTTCCATAGCTTGGCTATTGTTAATAATGCTGCAATGAACATGGGGGTGTATATATTATTTTGAATTTGTGTTTTTGGTTTCTTTGGATATATTCCCAGAAGTAGAATCACTAGTTCATAAGGCAGTTCCATTTTTTATTTTCTGAGGAAACTCCACAGTGTTTTCCATAGTAGCTGCACCAATCTGCATTCCCACCAACAGTGTACTAGGGTTCCCTTTCTCCACATCCCAGCCAGCACTTGTTGTTTGTTGATTTATTAATTATAGCTATTCTGAAAAGTATGTGGTGGTATTTCACTGTGGTTTTGATTTGTGTTTCTCTGATGATTAATGATTTGAGCAACTTTTCAAAAGTCTATTGGCCATCTGTATATCCCCTTTTGAGAAGTGTCTATTCAGATCTTCTGCCCACTTTTTAATTGTGTTGTTTACTTTTCTAGTGTTGAGTTGTCTGAGTCCTTTATCAGTTTTGGATAGTAACCCCATATTGGATGTTTCCTGAAAAGTGAGGTGTATATATATACAACGGAGTGCTATTCATCCACAAAATAGAATGAAATCTTAACTTTTGCAACAGCATGGATGGACCTAGAAGGTATTATGTTAAGTGAAACAAGTCAGACAGAGAAAGACAAATACCATATGATTTTACTTATATGTAAAATCTAAAGAACAAAATAAACAAAATAGAAACAGACACATAGATACAGAGAACAGACTGACAATTGCCAGAAGGGGAGGGGGGAGGGTATGGGGATGGATGAAAAATGTGAAGGGATTAAGCAGTGCAAATTGGTAGATACAGAACAGTCAGAGGGATGTATGTTTCAGCACAGGGAATATAGTCATCAATATTGTAATAATTATGCATAGGGCCAAGTAGGTACTTAAAATACCAGGGGAACCACTTTGTAAAGTATATGATTGTCTAACAATAATGCTGTACACATGAAACTAATATAAAATATTGAATGTAAACTGTGATTTAAAAATAATAAAAGAAAGGTGAAGAGCAATGCAGACAAGAGTCTGAGCCTAGCTTCTCAACTTAGCAACTGTGTGCTTTCAGACGAAATCAGTCTGTTTTCTAAGTTACTCATCTTTAAATTGATTGTAATTATCTGTATCTTCATGGAGCATTAATATGTGGTAAAAGTGTCATCAAATGGGAAGTTTTATTGCAATTTAATATTACTGTCTTTAAGAACATCGCAGAAGACATGTAATTTTAAAAAGTTGGGAGGATGGCGACAGTCAGGACTGGAGTGAGGGTGAATTTGTGAGAGTGTGAGCGAGTGTGAGTGGATGTGAGTGTGGATGAACAACCTCGAGCAGCGCAGAAACACAGGGCAGAAGTTTCCTGTGCTGTGGACAGGGAGCAGCCAGCTACCGTGGTAAGCAGCTGGTCAGGGTGCTTCTCCTTGCACGGCGGGGAGGCCCCACCATTTTGGAAGATCCCGGGTCTTCTCTGGGAGGAGGCAGTGGGAGTGGATAGGGCCCAGAGACCTGAGCCCACCAGTGCAACTCTCATCATTGGACCAGTGGACCCTGCTGTGTCAACACAGACCAGGGCACAGTAGCGGTGATGTCAAGGTGCCTGCTGCGGAAGCCACAAGTGGCTGGGAGTTGAGTACCATCCCCCATAGCAGCAGCCTGATCAGAGCCAAGACACACTTCAAGCAACAGAGGCTCGGGAGCAGACATCCATCCCCAGGCAGCAGAAGCACAGATTGGCAGCTGAGACCCATCTCCAAGAGCATCAGCAGAGGCTGAGCAGGAGCTGAGTCCCATCAGGCAGCAGAGCTCCCCAGCCACTGGCAGTGGGACCCACAGCTCCAGTGGGGCCCACGCAATACAGCTGCCTGTGGCACCGTCAGGGCCCATGGCTTCAGCAGCAGTGCCTACCAGGACAGACCAATACCAGTTACCAGTAATCAATAATCCAGGCCCCACAGCAGGCAAGAGGTGCCATACACCAGAACAGTCTGGGAGGCACAGCAGCTTTATTTGATACCCAACAACCTGCCTACACATCCCAACATCCCTCACCAGGTCTTAAACTACCAGACAGCTAAAATTGGGAGACAAAGAAGTACCTCCCAAATGAAAGAAAAGGAGGAATCACCACAAAAAGAACTGCATGAAATGGAAGAAAGCAATCTGTCAGATAAAGAATTCAAAGCAATGATTTTAAGGGTTCTCAAACAATTCAGTGAGAACTAAAAGCAACTTAATAAGAATTATAAGGAGCTCAGCGGGAACTACATCAGCTTAAAAAAAGAGGTAGAAGCTATGAATAAAAAGCAAGAGGAAATAAAGAACAACATAGTTGATATGAAAAATACCTAAGAAGGATTCAATAGATTAGAAGAATCTGAAGACCGAAAGAGTGAGTTAGAAGACAGGGTAGAAAAAAAATTCCCAAATAGAGCAGCAAATAGGGGAAAAATAGGGGAAAAAATTAAAAAACAGGAGGAGAATTTAAGGGAGCTTTGGGACAATACAAAATGTAACAACATTCACATCATAGGGGTACCAGAAGGAGAAGAATCAGAGAAAGGACTAGAGAACATTTTTGAAGAAATAACAACAGAAAACTTCCCTAATTTAGTGAAGGAAAAAGTCACACAAGTCCAGGAAACACAGAGAATCCCAAGCAAGATGAATCCAAAAAGACTCACAGCTAGACACATCATAATTAAAATGGCAAACATTAAAGACAAAGAAAATGGCAAACATTAAAGACATCTTAAAGGAAGCCAGGGAGAGACAGAAAATTACCTACAAGGGAGCTCCCATTAGACTGACAGCTGATTTCCCAACAGAAAAACTGCAGGCCAGAAGGGAGTGGCATGAAGTGTAAAAGTAATGAAAGGCAAGGGTCTGAATCCAAGACTACTCTATCCAGCAAGGCTATCATTCAAAATTGAAGGTAAAATAAAGAGCTTTACAGACAAGAAAAAGCTAAAGAAATGTATCACCACCAAACTGCAAGAAATGCTGAAGGGACTGCTGTAAGAAGAAGAAGAAAGAGAGAGAGAGAGAGGGAGGAACACAGGCATAAAATAAAAATGGCAACTAATAAGTATATATCAATAAGAACCTTAAATGTAAATGACTTAAATGCCCCAATCAAAAGACATAGGGTAGCTGATTGGATGAGAAAATATGATCCCTAGATATGCTGTCTACAAGAGACCCACCTCACAACAAAAGACTCACACAGGAAGAAATTGAAGGGATAGAAAAAAATTTTCCAGGCAAATGGAAATGAATAAAAAACGAAGCTGGTGTAGCAATACTCATATCTGATAAGATAGACTTCAAAACGAGGGCCATAATAAGAGATAAAGAAGGTCACTACATAATATTAAAAGGATCAATCCAAAAAGAGGTAATAACCCTGGTAACATATATGCACCAAACACTGGAGCACCAAAATATATTACAAAACTTCTGGAGGACTTCAAAGGACAGATCAATAGCAATACGATCACAGTGGGTGACTTTAACACCCCACTGACACCACTGGATAGATCTTCTAGACAAAAAATTAACAAGGACACAGTCCTTAAATGATGAACTAGATCAGCTGGACTGAATTGATATTTACAGAATATTTTACCCCAAAGCTGCAGAATATACATTCTTTTCAAGTGCATATTGGACATTCTCAAAGATAGACCACATGTTAGGACACAAAGTAAGTCTCTACAAATTCAAGAAGATTGAAATCATATCAAGCATCTTCTCAGATGACAATGGCATGAAACTGGAAATCAATTATAACAAAAACATGCAAAAACATTCAAACACATGGAGGCTAAACAGCATGTTATTAAACAACAAATGGGTTACTAAGGAGATCAAGGAAGAAATTAAAAACTTTCTGGAAACCAATGAAAATGAACACACAACAACACAAAATCTATGGGACACAGTGAAAGCGGTCCTGAGAGGGAAGTTCATAGCACTACAGGCCTATCTCAAGAAACAAGAAAAACTCCTAATTGACTTTCTAAACTTACAACTCAAAGAACTATAAAGTAAACAAAAAAGAAAAACTGAGAGCAAGTAGAAGGAAAGGAATAGTGAAGGTCAGAGCAGAAATAAATGACATAGAAACTAAAAATACAATTCAAAAGATCAATGAAACAAAGAGCTGGTTCTTTGAAAAGATAAACAAGATCGATGGACCCTTAGCCAGACTCACCAAGGAAAAAAAAAGAAGACCCAAATAAACAAAATCAGAAATGAAAGAGGAGAAATAATAACTGACACCACAGAAACACAAAGGATACTCAAAACATACTATGAACAGTTATACGCCAACAAGTTGGACAATCTAGGTGAAATGGACAAATTTCTAGAAACACACAGTCTCCCAAACTGAACTGAGAAGAGATAGAAAACTTGAACAGACCAATAACAACAAAGGAAATTGAAGATGTAATTAAGAAACTCCCAGCAAACAAAAGCCCAGGCCCAGACGGCTTCACAGGGGAGTTTTAATGACCATTCAAAGAACTAACACCCATTTTCCTCCAACTATTCCAAAAAATCCAAGAAGATGGAAGACTTCTAAATTCATTTTATGAGGCCAACATAATTCTAATTCCAAAACTAGATAAAGACACAACAAAGAAAGAAAACTACAGGCCAATATCCCTGATGAACACAGATGCCAAAATCATTAACAAAATATTAGCAAATCAGATCCAGCAATACATCAAAAAAATTATTCACCATGACCAAGTGAGATTCATCCCAGGGATGCAAGGATGGTACAATATCCACAAATCAATAAATGTGATACACCACATAAACAAAATGAAAGATAAAAGCCATATGATCATATCAATAGATGCTGAAAAAGCATTTGACAAAATCCAGCACCCGTTTCTTATAAAAATGCTCAGCAGTGTGGGAATAGAGCAATCATATCTTGACATAATAAAGGCAATATATGAAAAATCTACAGCCAGCATCATATTCAATGGGCAAAAACTACAAGCATTTCCCTTAAGAAAAGGAAACAGACAGGGATGCCCACTCTCACCACTCTTATTTAACATAGTACTGGAAGTCTTAGCCACAGCTATTAGACATGAAAAAAACATAAAAGGGATCCAAATTGGAAAGGAGGAAGTGAAACTATCATTATTTGCAGATGACATGATATTGTACATATAAAACCCTAAAGACTCCATCAAAAATCTACTAGAGTTAATAAATGAATTTGGCAAAGAAGGATACAAAATTAATGTCAAGAAATCGATGGCATTCTTGTACACCAACAACAAACTCAATGAAGGAGAAACTAAAAGAGCAATCCCATTTACCACTGTGGCAAAAAAAATTAAGATACCTAGGAATAAACTTAACCAAAGAAGTAAAGGACCTATTCGCAGAAAACTATAGGACATTGATAAAAGAAATAGAGGAAGATACAAAATGTGGAAGCATATACCTTGTTCATGGATTGGAAGAATTATCATTATTAAAATGTCCATACTACACAAAGCAATCTATAGATTCAATGCAATCCCCATCAAAATACCAATGGCATATTTCACAGAACTAGAATACTCCAAAAGTTTATATGAAACCAAAAAAGACTCCAAATAGCTACTGCAATCTTGAAAAAGAAGAACAAAATAGGAGGGGTCACAATACCACATATCAGGTTATACTACAAAGCCATAGTAATCAAAACAGCCTGGTACTGTCACAAGAACAGGCATATAGATTAATGGAACAGAACACAGAACCCAGAAACTGACCTAAGTCATTATGCTCAATTAATATTTGACAAAGGTTGCAAAAGCATACAGTGAAGTAAAGACAGCCTCCTCAATAAATGGTGTTGGGAAAATTGGACAGCTACATGAAAAAAAAATGAAGCTAGACCATCAACTTACACCATACTCAAGAATAAACTCAAAATGGATAAAAGACTTAAATATGACCCATGAATCCATTAAAAACCTAGAAGAAAATGCAGGCAACAAAATGTCAGACATCACATGTAGCAGAATTTTCACTGATACAATGCCTAAGGCAATAGAAACAAAGGAAAAAATGAACACATAGGACTACATCAAACTAAAAAGCTTTTGCACAGCAAAAGAAACAATCATCAAAATGGAAAGGGAACCCACTACATGGGAGAGCATAACTGTCACTGATATATCGGATAAGGGCCTAATTTCCAAAATATATAGAGTACTCATACAACTCAACAAAAAGGAAGTAAAAGAACCCAATTCAAAAAATGGGCAGAGGGGGGATTTCCAAAATGGCGGCGGAGTGAATGGAAGCTACACAGACCATCTCTCAGGACCAAACTGGAATTACAACTAAAATAAAGACAAATCGTCAGGAAAAAGCAACAGAAAAGCAGCTAGTGAGGACCATACAACCAGGGACACTGACTTGATCCTGGCAGGATTGCAGAGGTGCGAGAGGGGGGCTGGGAACCCACAGACAGCAGCGGCCTTAGCCGTGAGCAGCGCCCGCCCTCGGGGTTAAAGCCAGAGCCAGCTCCACAGCGCAGAGCCAGGACAGAGCGCTAAAATTGCCGCAGCCACTCACCTGGGCTCCGGCAGAGGGAGGGCGGACTGGACTGGAACTGTGTGGGGACACTCGGGATTTGGAGGGCCCTCAGAGCTTTTGCTGAGTTGCGGCCACGCAGGACTGTGGCCTGGCCATCTTACTCCATCCCAGGGCTCTGGGGAGAGGAGGCAGCCCCTCCCTCGGAGATCCAGCCACACCCTAGTGGGCCATTGAAATGCAAACTGAGGCTCATTAGCTACTAGTATCTGCCCTATCCTCTGGAAATCCTCTCACATTGAACACCTGAGGGAGGTTTTCATTCAACTGAAAACCCAAGGCTCTTCAAGCAACCACAACTAATAGCCTCTAGGCAAAAAGCTAGAGGATAACTTAACCTTTGCTGGGCTTGCAAATATACCCTGGAAAGTAAGACTCCACGGTGGTGTTTAACGTTGGTCCTCCCATGCTCATCCAAACCCAGTAGAGGGAGCCACAAACAACAGAACACCAACATCCTTAGGAAAATTTGGCAGGCTCCAAAAACCACTGAGATAGCCAAAATGGGGAAACAAAGAAACAGATCCCAAATGAAAGAACAAGAGAACTCTACCGAAGATGAGATAAATGAAACGGAATTAAGCAAGTTAACAGAGCTAGAATTCAGAGCCATGATCTTGAGGAAGCTCAACAGCATGAGTAAGGACATCAACACCTTGAGTAAAGACATCCACACCATGAGCAAAGACATAGAAACACTGAAAACCAACCAAGTGGAAATGAAGAAGCAGCAAGAAGAAATGAAGAATGACATAGCAGAAATGAAGAACACATTGGAAGGACTAAACAGCAGAGTAGAGGAAGCCGAGGACCGGATCAGTGAATTAGAAGACAGGGTAGAAAAAAATCAACCAATCAGAAAACCAAAAGGAAAAAACAATGAAAAAACAGGAAGACAGCTTAAGAGAACTGTGGAACAACTGGAAACGTAATAATATTTGCATCATTGGAGTCCCTGAAGAAGAAGAAAATGAGCAAGGGTTAGAGAATATATTTGAAGGAATAGTGACAGAAAACTTCCCTAATTTGGTGAAGGAAGAAGGCATTCAAGTTCAAGAAGCACAGAGAGCCCCAAGTAAGAAAAACCCAAACAGGCCCACACCAAGACACATAGTAATTAAAATGCCAAAAATTAAAAACAAAGAGAGAATCCTCAAGGCAGCAAGAGAAAAGCAACAGGTTACCTACAAAGGAACCCCCATAAGGCTACCAGCTGACTTCTCAACAGAAACACTACAGGCCAGAAGGGAATGGCATGAAGTAATCAAGGTCATGAAAAACAAGGATCTGAATCCAAGACTACTCTACCCAGCAAGGCTGTCATTCAAAATAGAAGGTCAAATAAAGAGCTTCTCAGACAATAAAAGGCTAAGGGAATACATTAGCACCAAACCAGCACTGCGAGAAATGTTAAAAGGACTGCTGTAATTAGTAGAAGAAATAGGAAGGAAAGTAGAACCACACTGAACAAAAATGGCAATAAATAAGTACATATCAATAATCACCCTAAATGTAAATGGATTGAATGATCCGATAAAAAGACACAGAGTAGCGGATTGGATAAGAAAGCATAACCCATATATATGCTGTTTACAAGAGACCCACCTCACAACAAAAGACTCACATAGGCTGAAAGTGAAGGGATGGAAAAAAATCTTCCAAGCAAATGGAAAGGAAAAAAAAGCTGGGGTAGCAATACTCATATCTGATAAAATAGATTTCAAAACGAAAGCCATTACTAGAGACAAAGAAGGTCACTATATAATATTGAAAGGATCTATCCAGCAGGAAGATATAACCTTGGTAAACATATATGCACCGAATATAGGAGCACCAAAATATATTAAAAATCTTCTGGAGGACTTCAAAGGAGAAATTGACAGCAATACAATCATAGCAGGGGACTTCAACACCGCGCTGACATCACTGGATAGATCCTCTAGACAAAAAATTAACAAGGAAACAGAGACTCTAAACGAAGCACTAGACCAAATGGATTTAATAGATATTTACAGAGAATTACACCCCAAAACTATAGAATTCACATTCTTCTCAAGTGCACATGGGACATTCTCAAAGATAGACCACACGTTAGGACACAAACGAAGTCTCTACAAGTTCAAGAAGATTGAAATCATATCAAGCGTCTTCTCAGATCACAATGGCATGAAACTAGAAATAAATTGCAACAAGAACATGCAAAGACATTTGAATACATGGAGGCTAAATAGCATGTTATTAAACAATGAATGGGTTACCGAGGAGATCAAGGAAGAAATTAAAAACTTCCTGGAAGCCAATGAAATTGAACACACAACAACACAAAATCTATGGGATGCAGCGAAAGCTGTTCTGAGAGGGAAGTTCATAGCACTACAGGCCTACCTCAAGAAACAACAAAAATTTCTAATAGACTATCTAACCTCACAACTTAAAGAACTAGAAAGCAAACAAAAAGAAAACCCCAGAGCAAGTAGAAGGAAGGAAATAGTAAAGATCAGAGCAGAAATAAATGACATAGAGACCAGAGAAACAATTCAAAGGATCAATGAAACAAAGAGCTGGTTTTTTGAAAAGATAAACAAGATTGATGGACCCTTAGCTAGACTCACCAAGAAACAAAGAGAACCCAAATACACAAAATCAGAAATGAAAGAGGAGAAGTAACAACTGACACAACAGAAATACAAAGGATCATTAGCAAATACTATGAACATTTATATGGCAACAAATTCGACAATCTAAGTGAAATGGACAAATTTCTAGAAACACATAGTCTCCCAAAACTGGACCGGGAAGAGATAGAAAACTTGAACAGACCAATAACAGCTAAGGAAATTGAAGGTGTAATCAAGACTCTCCCAGCAAACAAAAGCCCAGGCCCGGATGGCTTCACGGGGGAGTTTTACCAAACATTCAAAGAAGAACTAACACCCATTCTCCTCAAACTATTTCAAAAAATTCAAGAAGAAGGAAGGCTTCCAAACTCGTTTTATGAGGCCAGCATAAAGACACTACAAAGAAAGAAAACTACAGGCCAATATCCCTGATGAACGTAGATGCCAAAATCCTAAACAAAATACTAGCAAATCAGATCCAGCAATACATCAAAAAAATTATTCACCATGACCAAGTGGGATTCATCCCAGGGAGGCAAGGCTGGTTCAACATTCGCAAATCAATAAATGTGATACACCACATAAACAAAATGAAAGATAAAAACCACATGATCATATCAATAGACGCTGAAAAAGCATTCGACAAAATCCAGCACCCATTTCCGATAAAAACGCTCAGCAATTTGGGAGTAGAGGGATCATATCTTGATATAATAAAGGCCATATATGAAAGACCTACAGCCAACATCATACTCAATGGGCAAAAACTAAAAACATTTCCCTTAAGAACAGGAACAAGACAGGGATGCCCACTTTCGCCACTCTTATTTAACATAGTACTGGAAGTCTTAGCCACAGCAATCAGACATGAAGAAAAAATAAAAGGAATCCAAATTGGAAAGGAGGAAGTGAAACTGTCACTATTCGCAGACGATATGATATTATATATAGAAAACCCTAAAGACTCCATCAAAAATCTACTAGACTTAATAAATGAATTTGGCAAAGTAGCAGGATACAAAATTAACGTCAAGAAATCAACGGCATTCTTATACACCAATGATGAACTCACGGAAAGAGAAACTAAAAAAACAACTCCATTTACCATCGTGGCAAAAAAATTAAGATACCTAGGAATAAACTTAACCAAAGAAGTAAAGGACCTATTTGCAGAAAACTACAGGACATTGAAAAAAGAAATAGAGCAAGATATAAAAAAGTGGAAGCACATACCTTGTTCATGGATTGGAAGAATTAACATCATTAAAATGTCCATATTACCCAAAGCAATCTATAGATTCAATGCAATCCCCATCAAAATACCAGTGACATATTTCACAGAACTAGAACAAATATTTCAAAAGTTCATATGGAACCAAAAAAGACCCCGAATAGCCACAGCAATCTTGAAAAAGAAGGACAAAGTAGGTGGGATCACAATACCGGATATCAGCTTATACTACAAAGCTACTGTAATCAAAACAGCCTGGTACTGGCACAAGAACAGGCATATAGACCAGTGGAACAGAACAGAGAAACCGGAAATTGACCCAAGGCATTATGCTCAATTAATATTTGACAAAGGTGGCAAGAGCATACAATGAAGTAAAGACAGCCTCTTTAATAAATGGTGTTGGGAAAATTGGACAGCTACATGCAAAAAAATGAAACTAGACCATCAACTTACACCATACACAAGAATAAACTCAAAATGGATAAAAGACTTAAATGTGACTTGTGAATCCATAAAAATCCTGGAAGAAAATGTAGGCAACAAAATTTCGGACATCATACGCAGTAGAATCTTCACTGATACATCACCTAAGGCAACAGAAACAAAGGGAAAAATGAACACATGGGACTACATCAAACTCAAAAGTGTCTGCACAGCAAAAGAAACGACCATCAAAACAGATAGGGAACCCACTCTATGGGAGAGCATAATTGCCAATGATACATCAGATAAGGGGTTAATTTCCAAAATATACAGAGTGCTCATACAACTCAGCAAAAAGAAGACAAAGAACCCAATTAAAAAATGGGCAGAGGAACTAAATAGACACCTCTCCAAAAAGGACATACAAATGGCTAAGAGACATATGAAGAAATGCTCAACATCACTAATCATCAGAGAGATGCAAATTAAAACAACAATGAGGTATCACCTCACACCTGTCAGAATGGCCGCCATCAACAAATCATAAAACAACAAGTGTTGGCGAGGGTATGGAGAATAGGGGACTCTAGTACACTGCTGGTAGGAATGCAGACTGGTGCAGCCAGTGTGGAAAACACTATGGTGTTATCTCAAAAAATTAAAAATTGAGTTACCATTTGACCCAGTGATCCCACTTCTAGGAATATACCCTAAGAAGCCTGAAACACCAATCAGAAAAAATACATGTACCTCCATGTTCATAGCAGCACTATTTACAATAGCTAAGATCTGGAAACAGCCCAAGTGTCCATCAGTGGATGAATGGATAAAAAAAGCTGTGGTACATATACACAATGGAGTACTATGCAGCTGTAAGAAGGAAAGATCTCTTATCCTTTGAGACGACATGGAGGGACCTCGAGAGTATTATCCTAAGCGAAACAAGCCAAGCAGAGAAAGACAAATATCACATGATCTCACTTATTTGTGGAATATAATGAACATAACAGTCTGAGGAACAGGAAAAAGGAGAAACATCTGTAACAAAAATAAATTAATAATAAATAAATAAATAAATAAAATAAAATTAAATTAAATTAAAAAAAAAAAAAATGGGCAGAGGACCTAAATAGACACCTCTCCAAACAGGACATACAAATCGCCAAGAGACATATGAGAAAATGCTGAACATCACTAATCATCAGAGACATGCACAGTAAAACAACTGTGAGGTATCACCTCACACCTGTCAGAATGGCTACCATCAACAAATCATCAAACAACAAGTGCTGGCAAGGGTGTGGAGAAAAAGGGACTCTAGTATACTGCTGGTGGGAATGCAGACTAGTGCAGCCACTGTGGAAAACACTATAGTGTTACTTCAGAAAGTTAAAAACTGAACTGCCACTTGACCCAATGATCCCACTTGTAGGATTATACCCTAAGAAGCCTGAAATACCAATCAGAAAGAATAGATGTACCCCTATGTTCATAGCAGCACTATTTACAATCACTAAGACCTGGAAACAGCCCAAGTGTCTATCAATGGATAAGTGGATAAAATCTGTGGTACAGTACACAATGGAATACTATGCAGCTGTAACGAAGAAAGATCTCTTATCCTTTGAGATGACATGGAGGGACCTGGAGAGTATTATTCTAAATGAAACAAGCCAATCAGAGAAAGACAAATATCACATGATCTCACTTACTTGAGGAACATAATGAACAAAACAAGTTGAGGAACAAAACAGACCCAGAGACATGGAATTGGAATGCAGACAGACAAACCTCAGAAGAGGTGGATGTCGGGGGAGGGAAGAGATAAACCACAGAACGTATATGCATGTATGCATAAACAAGGACATAGACAATAATACTTGGGGCACGGGGAGTGGGACAGGGAGTGTCAATGGGGGGAAAAAAGGAGAAACATCTATAACAAAAACAAATAAGTAAAAAGTAAAAAAATAAAATAAAATAAAAAACTGGGAAACAGAAAGAGGGATTGAGAAATTTTGTCCACTATGTAATGCTTGCTCCATAGCATCACTATTTAGCTTTACTATTATATATCAAAATTATATTTTGAGAGTTAAACATTGGATATCAGGGTAAAACTTAGCTAACAGTCCCTTCAGCTTTGATGTTAGTTAGATATGTATAAATCTGCATAAATGTTTTTATCAGATGGATGATTTAAATTAAGTTTTGTAATTACAATGTGGATCTTTCATCCACAAATTAAAATATATTATGTAAATACCCAAAATTAGATTTGGGGTTTATTGTAATAAAGACTCACACATGGCTAATGAGACAATATGACATTTATATTTGCATATTGTATTAGTTTTTGTGCAACACTTACACAATTATCAAATTCTGTGCAAGGTTTTATAATTTAAATGAATGTACTTTGAAAAAACACAGTCCATACAAAGCTTGATGTTTAGGTAAATTTACAATGCTATTCTATTTAGCTAAAAGTGACACTTGCTTATATTTATGCCAAAGGCTCTGATTTAATTTAGATGGTGTGTGATGATCTGCATGAAGATGATTCCTAGCTCAAATTCATTTTGTTTACATTCTCATATCTGCTATCCATCTTTGATTAGGAGTATACGTGTTCTTCTCTAGCTTTTTGCATTTATGAAAAAGGGAAATGACTGTTTCCTTTCCTTCAATTATAAAATTGAGTGTTATGCACAGAGTATATACCCTGTAATAAGGAAAATGTATCCTGTGGGGATCAAACATAATCAATATCAGCTAACCAATGAGAATAAACCTCACTCTTTAACATATTCCAATTATACTCTGGGATAATTATATTCAGTTTCCTGGAGCAACATGGTGTTCCTCTAAGCTCCAAAAGATTTTAATAGAATAGAACCCCAGTGTGATGGTCAATTTCATGTGTCAAATTGACTGCCCTACAGGTTGCCCAGATTATATATTACTTCTGGTTGTGTCTGTGAGATGAGATTAGCATTTGAATTGGCAGACTCAGTAAAATAGACTGCCCTCCCCAGTGTGGGTGGGCATTATCTGAGGGCCTACATAGAACAAAAGGCAGAAGGAGAAAATCACCCTTTTGTTTTCCTGCCTGCCTACTTGAACTAGGACCTTGGTCTTCTCCTGCACTTTGGTAGTGATTTATACCTTTGTTTCCCCTGGTTCTCAGGTCTTTGGACTTGAGCTGAATTACACCACTGGTGTTTCTGCTTGCCAATAGCAGATCATGGAACTTCTCAGGCTCCATAATCACTTGAGCCAATTATCCATGATATCTATCTGTCTATGTATGTATCCTATTAGTTAGGATTCTTGAGGAAAAACATCTTTATCTATTTATAAAGAAAGAGAAATATAGAAACAAAACAATAGGATATATGTGTATATAGGTGATTTCTAGCTATGGATAGATAGATGGATAGATAGATATTGGTGATATAGCCAATAGGATAACTATAAGTAGTCTCTATATAAAATTATACATATATAGAGAGATACATAGATATATATTTTATATTTGGTTTATCTGGAGAAGCTGACTAATGCAATCATTCCTAAAACTAACCTGTAGATGTCATCCAACTTATAATTTTTAATTAGGGTCTACGTGGAATTAACGATTTTATTTCATATGAACTAAATCCTTTTTGATTCTAGGAGTTGCTCTTAGCCTTTATTTTGAACAAATACATTTTCTCCTCTGTGTGATTTTGACCATTAATTCTTGCTTTCACTCCAACATAGCACTCTTCACCATTCTAGGTCTCAGGGGTCCCAGGCTCTCTGTGCTCAGAGAATGTCTGATGCATCCCTGGACCAAGACTTCAGTTGGAGCCTAACATATATTTCTATAGATTAGACCACAGAATAATAATATAAATAGTGACAAAGAGCAAAATTTCAAAAAAGACTGTCAAATCTAGATTACAATATCCCCACTCTTAGGTTAGCATAAAAATGGAACATATTATAATTGTTAAGAGAATGTATTCTAACATCAAACCATCCAAATTAATACTAAGGTTGTCAAGATTCTAGAATTTTCTATAGTGTAAACATTCTAAAAATTTGGAAACCATAAACAAAAGTATGCTTAATGATTTTTCATTATTTTGAAAGTGCTCTAAAAGAAGTAGGGTTCAGATTGATAAACTTCAGAGGAGGTGGGCAGAGGGAGGGAAGAGATAAACCAAAGAACTTATGCATATAACCATAACCAATGACAAAGACAACAATGCTGTGGGGGGGTGGGGATCAGGAGGAGGGTGGTCAATGGGGTGGGGAAGGAGAAACATCTGTAACAAAAATAAATTAATTAAAAGAAATAAATCTAAAAAAATAAAATATCAAAGTTAAATAAAAATTGAAGGAGGCATTGCTTTTTTGTTTCTCTCTTTGTTTTTGGGGTGTTTGTTTGTTTGAGAGACCAAGATGCAATGCCAAGGAATAACTTCTGTAACGTAAAACAAAGCATTTTCAGTTTTCTTTCTCTCCACCCTAAACTCTTTCTTTACTTACCTATTTCCAACCCTGATTATCCTACATGAAATTTAGTTATTTCCTCCCTGAATACTAGATAGAACCTAATATCTGATTTATAATCAAGATACACTAGCACAAACTTAAATTTCTTAGTTTTTTAATTAAGCTAAATTTTATGTACAGTGAAATGCACAGACATTAACTGTAAAACTTGATAGGTTTTGATAAATGTATACTTCTGTGTAAACATCTCATTCAAGATATAATACTTTTCCCTTATCAAATGAATCACATTTTTCTATTTGCTTATTTTTTAAAAAACTTTATTAAGTAATGACCAGTTTACATGCTTGATTATAATGTCTTCTTTAGAGAGTATATTTTATGTATGGTGGCCGCTTTTATGTATAAAGTTACTTGAACTCAAGATCACTCTCTTATTTCTTCATTCTACTTTTTACATATGGCCATTTTAAGATTGCCATTTATCCTCAATATAAAATGAGATTAAGGCAATTATAATTTGGAGGAGAGCATTTGCTTTTGTTTATTTACCTGTATAAACCAAGACTTTTGAGGAAAAAAAATACCTTCATAGCAATAGTTCTAAGTACAGTTGTTGTACAACCATAAACCTAAGCTACCCCAATTATGAGACAGTAATCTGAAAATTATGTTTCTTCCCTGGTAAACATCTGCCGCTAGGTAAATAACCAAAGGAATAAAGCATCTAGTGGGAAATTACAATTCAGGACTAGATGATCTCTAGGGATCATTTCAGCTCTAGAATATTTTGCAATTAAAAAGATAATAAAAAAAGAATATTTATTTAGAACTTATGTGTTATCATCATTAGCTACTTAATAGTAATAAAGCAAAGAAAGCAAAGGGAAGTCAGACACTGAAAGCATGGTCACCTGGGAAGTTTCACCAGGAAGCTACAGCTTCACACAACATTGTCCCTCCAAGAGAATTAACACCCCTCTCTTCTGCCATTCAGTACTGGATTGGTGGAGGGAGAAAGGGGAGGTAGACACATGTGCAGTCAAGTAAAAAAGGCACAGGGAGGTGCTTGCCTGCCAGCCTAGCCTGGGAAACAATGGATTGGCTAGGAGGTGGACCCTATCAGAAGTGCCCAAAATCTTGGAAAGTTAATTGGTTAGTGTGAAGAAGCTTCTGGTTAAAATCCTCAAAGTGTTCCTTCTGTCTTGTTATCTCTTGCTCAGACCTGCACTCGTCCATGTATTCTATTCTCTCTCCGTAGCCATGGGGCCTTAGCAGCTACATGGCCATGGCCGTGTGTATTCCACACGCAGGATGCTGGACTGGACTGGACTTTAACATGGAGCAGAATCTATGGGCAGTGGCCTTTATTCTGGTCCCGCTGAAGACACGGTGGGACTTTTTTTTATAGCAGCAGGACATTGAAAACCCAGGTGTTTATTTCCACACCAATAAATATCACTCATCCTCCCACAACATTGCAAGAATTTCACTTCCACCAATGTGTTACATTTACGATTTCCTTTCATTCTAACAATAACTCTGTGACAGAGTTAATACTATCCACATTTCATAAATAAGATAAAGACAGTGACGAATGTCATGATGGAATTAAGTGGCCAACGTGAGAATTGAATCTATATGTATCTGGCTCCAACTCTTAGTTTTTAATCTTTTACTGCCTTTTTCTTTATGCCTCTCTCACACCTTCAGTCTGAATTAACTATTCTTTTTTCTAATTTGAGTTATACAAATATAATTGTACTTCTAATGACATTGGAGAACTATTAAAACAATTCACATAGATGTCCCTTTTATCAATGAGTCAATTACACCAATGGAACTGGAGTCCATTCCCTAAGCAAAGAGCTCTTTTTCCTTTGATCTTCTCCTTAATACCACCAGTCTAGACAATACAAACTAGTGGAAATAGGTTTCACTATCTGTTTTTGTTGCTGATGCAGTGGGAACAGAGGCAACTTTATTAAAGGCATAATTATTAGTGTCAGTGTCTGGATATAAATATATATTGTTTGTCTAATCACATCTAGGAACAAACTATTAGGGTCTGAGAGCAATCCTTCTTAAAATGATGAAATCAGAAAATATCGAGCACACCACTTTAGAGTTTAATTGCTGTTGCTGTAACTGTTACTGTTGTTACCAGACCTCTGGAACAAAGGCAGATCCAGTTCCTACTACATCCTGCCACCTACTGTGCTGGATGTGTTCCATGGCTCAGATGGAGGAGTTGCAAAGGTTTTAAGTAGTCATTTGTTATCTCATATTATGGTGCTAATATAAAATGAAGAAACTATTTTCCATGACAAAACGCTAGTTAGAGACTCTGCTAATGAGGTTTTTGTCATATTAATGAAAACAAATGCCAATGTGATATAAAACTATTATGAATAAAAATTGCTAGTGTAGCAACCCTTATTGTAGGAAAAACATTGAATACAAAGCAAAGATATTGTGTGTGTGTGTGTGTGTGTGAGAGAGAGAGAGAGAGAGAGAGAGAGAGAGAGAGAGAGAGAGAGAGAGAATGATCCTGAGTTATTTCAATCACATCAAAGGTACAGAATCAAAAGCAATTAAGAAGGAAGAAAAATCATATTAATATACAAAGAAACAAAAAAGAAATTCAATGGAAAAGGATCTTTTCACATCATGATCATAAAAAGTGTTGGGGTAAAATTTTATAATTTGCCCTGGCCAGTTTGGCTCAGCGGTTAGAGCGTTGGCCTGTGCACCAGAGAGTCCCAGGTTTGGTTCCCACTAAGGGAATGTACCTTGGTTGTAGTTTGTCCCGGGTCCCAGTTGGGGTTGTGTGGGTTGCAACCAGTCATTGTGTCTCTTTCATGTAGATGTTTCTCTCTCTCTCTTCCCCCCTCTCTCCCTCTGGCTCTGTATGAAGATAAATGCAAAAATGTCCTCGAGTGAGGATTAAAATATATATATATATATATATTTATATATATATATAATTTTTTTTAAAATTTTATAATTTATGTCTCTTTGTAGAAAGAAAAAGAAAAATTACATAAAGCACTTGACCAGGAAAGCATGTTATTATTAATATTACTCATAAGAACTCATATTACTCACAAGAAGAGATTCTTATGAGAGGACATATGTTTTTAAACATATCAGTGTTTTTTTTATCATGATAAAAATAATTTATTTTTCTTACTATAAATACATTTGCATCTATTAAATTTAGAGTTTCTGAAAACTGAAAGTTCCCAAAATGACCTTTATTCATGGTACACATCTTCTCTTTGATCTACCTCCTACTTTAATGCTGCTCTAGCAACATTATCTACCAGAAAACATGTTTACTTTGCACCTGCCAATAAAATACATGTGACAAATTACATGTGAGGATCGTTTATCAAAAGTGTTTATTGACTACTGATTGTTAACAATCATTTCAAGAAGTATGTATTAATTCTGAAAAATAAAGCCTGAATTTCTGAACATGCTTGCTGTTAATAAATCAGAATTGGAAGGGACTATGGAGATAATCTGACCATCATAAGAATCAATCAACAGCAATTCCCATACATGGTTTACAGCCTCTGCAGAAAACCCTCATTCTTGCTCCCTAGCATAATCACTCCTCTTTATGAGATCCATCCATCTCTAGGAGTTTCTTAAGAAAGTGTGCAGGGTAGATTTTGAGTCTTCAGATGTTTAACATTTTTATATTTCCCTATGACTTGATTAGCAGTTTCAATAGGCATAGAATTATTAGTAAGTTAATAGTTCTCAGAACTCTGAGGTATTTTCTTTTTGCTGCTATTCTTGCATTTCAGAAATTTGTGACATTTGGATTCTTCTTTTTTTTTTTATAAGGTATTTGTTTTGCTTTTCATTTTTTGAAGTTTTGGGAGCTCTCTGTTTATCAGTTAATCCTTAATGTTTAGATAGCTTGTAATTATGGGACTTTGTACCACATATATCTGTGTGTGTAGATACACAGATACATAAAAATATATTTTTTTCTCCAGATTGAAATGGCACAAATAATTCCCTGACCAATCCTGAGATTCATATCATTCAGTCTGGGAAACATTCTTATTTTTGTTGAAATGTATTTCTTCCATTTTCTTTGTGGCCTTATTCTGTAACTAATAATCATAAGATATTAGCATGTCTGTACTAATATCACAAAATATTATATTTTCTTATTTCTTCTCTATTTTTAATCACTTTCTAGGGATTTCCTTCATGGGGCACCATGATTCACCCTTTCTTTCCAGCACTGGGCGCCTCCACATACTGAGGCTTCCATATGTCTGGGTGAATCATTTTGTTTATATCTGTCTTCTACTCCATGGAACCTATGGGATGTAGCTCTTTTACATTCTGAAGACATTAGCTACATTTTCTTCTTTCCATATATCTGGCTTCTAAACTTTTGTAGAAATCTCTTGCCCGCCCTCAGTTTTCTTTGACCTGTGGATTTATATCTTTGCTATCATTCTAGTGGTATTTCAAGAAGGAAGAACTAAATTTTAAGGAATAAATGATATATTCATAAGGCAAGAAGGAGGAAGACTTTATCTCAAAGAAAAGTACACTGAATGAAACAAATGTAAGAAAACTGGAAATTATGACAAGACTTCACTTCTCATCATCTAAGGGTCCAAATCTGGTCTGCCAAGCTGACTCATCTCATTCACTTATTTATACAGTGATATAACCCACCAGTGTGGCTCAGTGGATTGAGTGTCACCCCATGGACTGAGAGGTCCCAGTTCGATTCCCTGTAAGGGCACAGGCTCAGCTTGCAGGCTCGATCCCCAGTCGATCCCTAGTAGCCGGCATGCTAGGAGGCAGCCGATTGATGTTTCTCTCTTACATTGATGTTTCTATCTCTCCTTTCCCCTCTCTCTAAAAAATCAATTTAAAAAACATTAAAAAATAAAAATAAATATACAGTGATATATACTGTCTAGTCATAACTTCAGGGTTCATAACTGCCAACAACAAGCAATATTTCATGAACTGTGTTGAAAATTTTAAGTATTTTTATGTATTATCTTGAAAATCAAAATAGTAAAATCCATAGCAAACTAGTCTACCTTTAAAATAATATCTGCCTATAAAAATGTACAAAATGAACTTATTTCAGTTCTCCAATTTTTCCTAGTCCATACTTTATCCATTATGATCTTGTATTTTCTATATTAATCTTTAAGGCAAACATATCCTGATATACCTTTCAAACAAATGTTAAATAAGAAGAAAATAAACCTTATCCAAGGGATTGGGTAGAACTACTCTTTGCTGTTATTACTTAAAAAAATAAAGTTGGGTTTGTTATTTTTTGCTTTAATGTTTCTTAGACTATTATACTGTGACAGCAGTTGAAATTCCAAGCAGACAAAGGTAGAGGCCCACACAAAGGTGCACTCTTGGTCCCTTGTCTCTCTTGCCTGTGCTCCTACTCTTCTCCAGGCTGGAAGAGGAGTACGAGCAGTGTCATGTGTGAGAGCAGTAACTGCCGTAATTGCCCGTCCTCCCCTCCAGAGTGCTTAGCAGACAGAACGGAAAGGCCTGCCTGACAAGACACATCCAGATTCCCATTAGCCAGTTCATGGCATTTTTAACATTGTGAACATGGATACATATGTTGTTTGTTAAGCAAAAATTTAATGAGAACCTACTATGTACTAAAAAAGAAAAGTATACTTGAAATTAGCAGCATATGTGAAATCGACAAAACAATCACCTAGGCAGTTCACATTCTAACAGATTAAAAAACCAGAGTTTTTAATTAGTTTCTCTAATTTTATATTATTAGAAAGTAGCAAAACCAAGAGCTGAACCTTATACATCTGACATGAATACTTTCCCTCCTTCCATATTCTCAGTCTCCAGGAAGGTATTAAGTAAATGTGGGCAGCTATTATAGACCACAGGACTTTAAATTACGTAAAATATAAAAATGGGACAACAGCTGAAACAGGACAACAGTAAATAGTTAGGTACAAGTTTAATAGCCTCCACTTGTTCTATTTTGATTTTGACACCCCCAAGGTAAAAATAACTACTAATAATTGAATTATCTAATCAATTTACATCCCAAAGTAATTCTAAAAATTAGAACTTTATACTAGTTTTATAGATGAGCAAGTAACTATTAAAATGCCATCAACCCCTCTTGACTTGAGATTTATGTTACTGTGAGCAATGCCACATTGCCTTATTCTCCCCATATTTTAAAAGACCCCCAGCTCTGAGCATCCTTACAATGGGTGCTTTGGGGTACAATGATGGGTGAGATATGAATGTTTATAACCTGACCTGTGGGAAAATCTCATAAATAGCTACAAAGGTAGACACACTTCCACATTCTGACTTCATGCTATTTTTCCAATTTTATCTTTTTAATTCTCCAAACATTTTATAAATATGTGTTTGTCTATTGAAACCTATTTTGATTTAAAGTCTATTTTGTCTGGTATTAGTATAGCCACTCCTACTCTGTGTTATTTGTATAGAATATCATCCTTTCACTTTCGATCTATTTGCGTCATGTGTTTATTTAGAATTTCTCATTTCTGTCCTGTACTTTCTCTGCTCTTTTCTTGCTTCCCTGTAGCCAAACCCCAACATTCCTTCCAGCAAAATTCAAATACCACCTACATTAACATTGTTTTCCCGATACACCCACATTCTAAAACTGGCCAGTATTCATTCCTTCTACAGAATTGTTTAATATTTTATTCTATCTCCCTTATGTAAATTATCAATGTCTACCTTGTGTATAAATGCCCAGGTTTCAGAATGCTTATGTTGTTAACCCATAACCATGGCCTCAACTCCTTTATTCTACCTCTACCGTCACTTCATTTAATAGCATGTAGACAATCAAAATATAGTATATTACTGAATGACATGAACAAGATTGAAAGGAGAAATAGAATTTCTACAGTAATTGTTGGAGAATTCAATACCCTATTTTCAATAATGGATAGAACAATGAGACGGAAGTAAGGAAATACAGGACCAAGACGACCCAATAAATAAATTACTATATATTTTACTCAAGTACACATGAGACATCTCCAGGATAAACTATATGCCAGGCCAAAAATTAAGACTCAATAGGTACAAAAAGATAGATATTTTATAAATATGTTCTCCAACTACAATGGGATGATGTTAGAAACCAGTAACAGAAAAAACTAGAAAATTCTCAAATTATTGAAATTAAACAACACACTCTAAACAACCAATGGATCAAAGAAGAAATCAAAAGAGAAAGCAAAAACTACCTTGAAGCAAATGAAAATAAAAACACAATATACCAAAACATATGGGATGCAGCCAAAGCATTGGTAAGGGGGAATTTTATAGCTATGAATACTTACATTAAAAAACAAGAAAGATCTAAAATCAACAACCTAACTTTAAAATATGAGGAACCAGAAAAAGAACTAAATCCAAAGCTAGTAGAAGGAAGGACGTAGAGATTAGATCAGAGATTAATAAATAAAATAGAAAATATGATACAGAGAAAAGTCAGTAAAACTGAAATTTTATTCTTTGAAAAGATAAACAAAATTGACAAACATTTAGCTAAATGGTATATGGAAAAGGTGCTTACCTAACTAACTTTGGAAATGGGTATATCTATATGACTAAAAGCCAAAGAAACTTTGTATAAGTACACTAATCTAGTTAAAAAAGTTGTTTCCCATGGGGTACTAGTTAACAATCCTGACACTACCCTGCATGAATACTGGAATTGAACTATGAAATAAATGGTTAAGACATGGTGGAAGCTAGGTTTCTCATTGTTAGAGTCAGAATTTACCTATAAGCAAGGGGATCCAGATGGTAGTGAATTAGAGTTCCAGAAATCAATATGAACTCATTTTTAGCTTAATACAGATAGGTGGTTACCTATAGAAATATTTATAGATGTATATAAATAGAAGGGTTACAATACATGCATTAGTTATGTGCTGTCAGCTGAGATCATCTGAAAGAAATGATGCATCAGTAGTGACAAGCATATCTAGTACCAAAATCTTAGGTTATATTATTGCTTTCCATTTAAAAAGCCAAGATTCTTTGGAGAAACAGCTCACTTATATACTGAGACAGATTATGTAGAAGATGAGCCTGGAGCTTCTTTTAGTGCCAGAAAGCAAAGAAATGCTAAGGAGGAAAGGCAGGGAGAAGGGGCAAGAGGGAGAAAAGGAGGGGGGAAGGAGGGAAAAGAAAGAAAAAAGAGAGTAAGAGAATAAAGAAACCACATTGATGAAACAGCTTCAATGGCCAAAGTTGGGACAATTTGACAATTTGAACAACCAAAGTGTCACTGGATTATAACCTGAACTATAAAATAAACATTCATTATTTATATTGATATATATTATATAATGAATATATATATGATTAAATACACTAATGAATGGGTGACAAGAGAGAAAACTCTCACAGAGGAGAATTCCAAATAGATTTTGTAGATGCTACCTTCAATGAATTTAACATAATTAGCTATTCGTTAGTTATGGGTTGAGCATAACACTTCCTTCCAAAAAAGTACAGGATGGAAAGAGGGGGAATAAAAGGAGTAAGTTTTCACCTGGCTGGTGTAGCTCAGTGGTTGAGGGTAAATCCATGCACCAAGAGGTTGCTGGTTCAATTCTTGGTCAGGGCACATGCCCAGGTTGTGGGCCCCAGAGGGGGGCATGCAGGAGGTGGTCAATTGATGTTCTCTCTCATTGATGTTTCTATCTCTCTCTCCCTCTCCATTCCTCTCTCTCTCTAAAATCAATAAAGACAAACCTCAGAAGAGGTAGATAGGGGGAGGGAAGAGATAAACCACAGAACTTATATGCATGTATGTGTAAACAAGGACATAAACAATAATGCTGGGGGTGGGGGAGCAGGATTTGGAGGAAGCTGTCAATGAGGGGAAAAGCAGAAACATCTGTAACAAAAATAAATAAATAAATATTTTTTAAAAGTATTTAAAAAGAAGTTTTCAGTGCAGATTTATCTAGCAAACACTACCAGCCAGGTAGGTGATCAATCAAGGTCAACTTGAACAGTCACAAATCATATTGATATTATGTACCCCTGATAAAATGTGATAAAAATAGTTCTTTATCTCTATAGTCTTCCTCCCAATAACCCATAATCTCAATCTTATCTTTCTGTAAAATACCTGAATAGTACTTCTCAAAACACTCAAAGTCATTAAAAAAATAAAAATCTGAGAAACCACCATAACCTATAGGAGTCTAAGGAGACATGATAAATAAATATAATGTGATGTCCTGGATGGGATCCCAAAACAGAAAAAGGATATGAAGTAAAAACTAAGAAAACCTGAATAATCTATAGATTTTAGTTAATAATAATAAGATGCCATTCTGAATTAGATAGGCCCAGTCTAACTATATAAGTTCTAAGAAGTAGAGGAGAGGCAAAAATATTTTATTTGCATTTTTATTAGTTAATTGCATTAGGAAAATTCAGCAAAAACATGCAGCAGACTTTTTAATGATTATATCTGGGTAATAGATTTCTATATTTTCAAATGCTTGGTTTGGTTTATTTTTTATTCAGCATATTGAGACATAATTGATATATTAACTGGAATTTTAAGGGGTACAATGCATTGATTTGATACTGAAGCAACCCATTCCCACGGTAAACCTACAAAGGGTTAACTTTTTGGTAGCAGCAGGGGGTACCTCTCCAGAAGAGGAGGTAGAAATGAGTGACCTCTCCCATGAAGAGTGAACTCCTGTACATAAACAGTGTGTAGTCCGGCCGGTATGGCTCAGTGGTTGAGCGTCGACCCATGCACCAAGAGGTCGTCAGTTCGATTCCCAGTCATGACACATGCTCAGGTTGTGGGCCCGATCCCCAGTGGGGGGATGCAGGAGGCGGCCAACTGATGTTCTCTCTCAATGATGTTTCTATCTCTCTTTCCCTCACTTCTTTTCTCTCTAAAATCAATAAAGGAAAAAAACAAAACAAAGAGTGTGTAGAAATAATAGGCCATGGTCAGGGGCAAGGGAGAAAACACAAACTTGAGCTATAGTGCCACCTTTTGGAAAACAAAATAAAGCTTTCTAATCGTCAGCTCATTGAATTGTTAAGAACCAAAGGCATAAAACCTTTTTTAAAGAGTTGTCTGCTACGTCACATGGAAAAGCAGATATGCAAGCATACAAACACTTTTGTAAAAATCAAGAAACTATGGTATCACAAAAAGAAAATGATAATTCTCTAGCAAGTAAATTCAAAGTCAGTGAATATTGCCAGGTAACTGAAAGAATTCATAATAACTGTTATGAAGAATTTCAACAAACTACAAGAAAACTCAAAGACAGTGCAGTAAACTAAAATAAAATTAGTGAACAGAAGGTTCAATATCTTAACAAAGATATTGAAATTTTAAAAAATAACCAAACAAATTCTGGAGCTGTAGAATTCAATGAATGAGAGGCAGAAAGCAGTAGAGAGCATTGATAACATGATAGAACATATAGAAGAATAAATGACTTGTAAGATAGAAATATAGAAATAATTTGGAACAGAAAGAATAAAGATTTTTAAAAAGTGAAAGTACCCTACAAGAGCTATCAGATTCATTCAAAAAGGTAAATATTAGAATAAGTTGATTTTCTAAAAGAAGAACAGAGAGAAAAGGGAGCAGAGAGTTTATTTAAAGAAATAATAGCTGAGCCCTGGTCAGTGTGCCTCAGTTGGTTGAGTGTCGACCCATGCACCCAGAGGTAACCAGTTCAATTCCCAGTCAGGGCACATACCCAGAATGGTGGCTCAGTCCCCAGAAGGGAGCATGCAGGAGGCAGCTGATAGATGTTTCTCTCATCTATACTTCACTCTCTCTTTCTCCCTCTCCCTTCCTCTCTCTCTAAAAGAAAAAATCACCGAGCCAGTGTGGCTCAGTGGTTGAGCATCAACCCATGCACCAAGAGGTTGCTGGTTCGATTCCAAGTCAGGGCACATGCCCAGGTTGTGGGCCCCATCCCCAGCAGGGGGCATGCAGGAGGCAGCCAATCGATGTTCTCTCTCATTGATGTTTCTCTCTTTCTCCCTTTCTCTCTCTCTAAAATCAATAAAGAAAAAAAAATTTAAGGCAAAATCAATAAAAACATATTTAAAAAAAGAAATAATAGCTGAGAATTTCCCAAACCTGGGATAGAACCGGATATACAAGTCCACAAAACTGGTAGAATACCTTGTAATTTCAACACAAAAAGACCTTCTCTAAGACACATTATATATAAAAATGCTGTCAATAATATTAAAGGCAGCAGGAAAAATAAAAGGGAAGTAACCTACAAAGAAACCCCCATTAAGCTGTCAGCTAATTTCTCAGCAGAAATGCTACATGCCAGGACAGAGCAGAATGACAGTAGAAAGATCAAAGTTAGCAGCCAAGAATACTTTATTTGGCAAGTTATCCTTCAAATATGAAGGAGAAATAAAGTATTTCCCAGACAAACAGGCACTGAGGTAGTTCACCACCTCAAGACCGCTCTTTCAAGAAATGCTCAGAGTTTTTTTTAAGCTGAAATAAAAACATGTTAATTGGCTACATGAAAACATATGAAAGTACACAACACACTGATAAAAGTAAAAAATAGAATTAGAAAACAGTAACTCTATATTAGGATGGGGTGTTAACCACTTCAGTATAAACATTAAAGGAAAAGACTATTAAAATAACTATAGCTAATTTAATTTGTTAACAAATACACAGCATAAAAAGAGATCAGTTTTCACATCAAAAATACATAAGGAGAGGAAGTAAAAAAGTCGAGCTTGTGTAGGTGAATGAAGATAAGCTGCTGCCAGCATAAAATGGACAGTTTTCTATACAACATGTTTTATGTGACCCACATGGTAACCACAAAGCAAAACTCTGGAGTAGATTTACAGTACAAAAAAGACATAACAGGGCATACAACCTCAGAAAACCACCAACTTACAAAGGCAGGCAGAAACAGAGAGAAAAAGAAACCATGGAAAGAGAAAACAACCAGAAAGCAAATGATAAAATGGCAGTAGTAAGTCTTTACATATCAAAAATTATTCTAAATATAGATTAATTCACCAATCAAAAGACACAGAGTGTGGATGGTTAAAAAAATTGACTCAATTTATGCTGCCTACAAGAGACTTATGTTTTAGCTCTAAAGATACACATAGGCTCCAAGTAAAGGGATGAAAGAAAGTAGTCCATGTAGGTGAAAACCAAACAAAAGCAGGATTAGCCATACTTGTATTAGGAAAAAAAAAAAGAAGAAGATGTCAAGCCATAAAAGATAATGAGAGATAAATATATCATTATATACAGGGTTGGGCAAAAGTAGCTTTACAATGGTTAAATGGAAAATAATACAATAATAAGTAATACAAGAATAAACTTTGTTTTGTGTACTCACAACTGTAAACCTACCCTGTATATATAATGATAAAGGGGTCAATTATTCAAGAAGATAAACAATTTTAAGCAAATACACACCCAATATAAGAACACCTAAATATGTTAAGCAATCACTAACAGATCTGATGGGAGAAAAGAACAATACAATAATAGTAGGGGACTTCAATACTCTACTGTCAGCAATGAGATACGTCATCCAGACAGAAAATCAACAGCAAAACTTTGGAATTGAACCATACTTTAGATGAAATAGACTTAACAGACATTTTTAGGACATTCAATCTAACAGCAGCAGAATATACATTCTTCTCAAATGTGTGCAGTACATTCTCCAGGATAGATCATATGGTAGGACACAAAACAAGTCTCAGCAAATTGAAGAAAACTGAATCATACCAAGTACCTTTGCTGACCACATGATATGTAATGAGAAATCAACAACAACAGGTAATCTGGAAAATCTAAAAATATGTGGAAACTAAACCACAATTCTAAACTAGCAATGGGTCAAAGAAGAAATAAAAGGGAAATAAAAAAAATTCTCTCAAAACAAATCAAAATGGGAATACAACATACTAAATCTTATGAAATGCGACCGAAAAAAGTTTTGATAGAAAAGTATTTAATAAAAAATTACAAAGTTCTCAAACAACCTAACTTTAAACCTCAAAGAACTAGAAAAAAAAATCACCCCAAATTTAGTAGAAGAAACTAATAAAAATGTGAATAGAAATAAATAAAAAAGAGACTAAAAAATTAGAGAATCAATGAAAATAAGAGCTTTTTTTTTTTGAAAAGCCAAACAAAATTGACAGAACTTTAGATTAAGAAAAAAGAGAAGACAAAATTATAAATGAGAGAGGAAACATTATAACTGATACTACAGAAATAAAATACTATTATGGACAATTGTATATCAAAAATAGATAAGCTAGAATAGGTAAGTTTCTAGAAATACATAACCTAACAGGACCAAATTAGGAAGAAGCAGAAAATCTCAACAGATTAATGAGTAAAGAGATGAATTAGTAGTCAAAAACCTTCCAACACAAAACCCCAGGACCAGACAGCTTCACTAGCAAATTCTAGCACACATTTGAAGAAAAGAAAATGCCAATCCTTCTCAAAATCTTCCAAGAAACTGAAGAGGAAAAAACACTGCCAAACTTCCTCCATGAGGCCAGCATTACCCTGATACCAAAGACAGTTAAGGACATTATAAGAAAATAAACTATATACCATATCTCTTATTAGCTGCAAAATATCTCACCAAAATATTAGCAAAGCAAATTCAAGAACACATTAAAAGGATTATGTGCCAAGATCAAGTGAGACTTATCCGTAGAATTCAAGAATGGTTTGACATACGTAAATCAGTAAAAAGAATATACTACATTAATGGAACATAAGACAAAAAAAATCAAATGATTATCTCAATTGATGCAGAAGAAGCATCTGACAAATTGCAAAATTCTTTCATGATAAAACTAGGTATAAAAGAAACATACCTCAACATCATAATGGCCATATACAACAAACCCACAGTCAACATTATACTCAATGGTGAAAAACTGAAAGGCATTCTAATAATATCAGGAAAAGCAAACAAGATGTTCATTCTCATGGCTCCTATTTAATATAGTGCTGAAAATTTTAGCTAGAGCAATTAGGCAAAACAAAGAAATTGAACAGAAGTGAAACTGTAATTATTTGCAGATGATATCATTTTATATATAGAAAGTCCCAAAGACTCAAACAAAAAAACTGTTGGAACTAATCAATTTTATGAGTTAAGCTGCAGGATATAAAATTAACATAAAGAAATCTGTTGCATTTCTACATACTTAATAAAACATCTAAAAAGGAAATTTAAAAAACTCTCCTATTCACAACAGTATCAAAAACAATAAAATACCTAAAAATGAATTTAATGGAGGAAATGGAAGAACTGTACAATTAAAATAAGACTTTATTGAATGAAATTAAAGAAGACACAAACAAATGGAAAGATACCCCATGTTAATGGATAAAAATTAGTATTGTTAAAATACTGAAACTACCCCAAACCATTTATAGACTCAATGCAATCCCCATCAAAATTTCCATGGCATTTTTTTACTAAAATTTAAAACAATACAAATTTAAAAAAACTCTTACAATTTGTATAGAACTATAAAGCAATCCTGAGAAAGAAAGAAACAAACAAACCCAGGATTTGTTTCAAATTGTTCCTAATTTTGTTTGAAATTGTTCCTAATTTCAAAGTATACTACAAAGTTATAATAATTAAAACAGTATGGCACTGGCATAAAAAACAGACACATAGACGATGGGTACAGACTAGAGAGTCCAGAATTCAACCTTGCAGATATGGTCAACTAATATTTCACAAGTGAGCTAAGAACCCTTAATGAGGAAAGAATAGTCTCTTCAAAAACTGGTCCTGAGAAAACTGCATAAACACATGCAGAACAATTAATTTGGACCCCTATCTAACACCTTCACAAAAATTAACTCCAAGTGGTTAAAGACTTAAACATTATACCTGATACCATAAAACTCCCAGAAGAAAATGTCAGAAAGAAACTTTGTTCTTTGCAGCGACGTTTTGGATATGACACCAAGAGCAGGAACACATAAAAGCAAAAATCAGCAAGTGGGACAACGTCAAAGTCATTCTTCTCAGCAAAAGACCAAGTAACAGGTGAAAAATCAATTTCCTGCATGAGAGAAATTTTTGCAAACCAGGTAAGTTAATATCTAAAATAGATAACGAAGTCGTACAACTCAATAAGAAAACACACAATCTGATTTTTAAAATGAGCAGAGGAACTAAGAGACAGTTTTCTAAAGACATCCAATGACCAAATGCATAACTTGACTAATCATGAGGAGAATGCAAATCAAAACCACAATGAGATGTCACCTCACACCTGTTAGAATGGCCATCATCAAGGAGACAAGAGTGAACAAGTGTTGGTAAGGATACTGAGAAAAAGGAACTACTGTACACTGTTAGGAATGTACATTGGTTTAGCCACTATGGAAAACAACACGGAGATTCCTCAAAAAATTAAAAATAGATCTACCATGTGATCCAGCAACTCCACATCTGGGTTAAACCCAAAGGAAATAAAAACAGGACATCAAAAAGATATATGCACTCCCAAGTTTATTTCAAGTTATTCACAATAGCCAAGGTATGACAACCTAAGTGCCCATCAGTGAATAAACAGATAAAAAATATGTGGTATAATTATTCAGTCACGAGAAATAAAGACATCTTGTCATTTGTGACAACATGGATGAACCTTGCAGACATTATTCTAAGTGAGGTATGTCAGACAGAAAGACAAGTACTACATGATATCACTCACATGTAGAATCTTAAAAAAGTCAAACTCATTAAAAACAGAGTAAAACTGTGGTTACCAGGGGATGAGTGTGGGGAGATAGGACAGATGTTGTTTAAGGGTACAAACTTAAGTCCTAGAAATAACATAATATAGTGAATGTAGACAACAATATTGTATTATAAGCATCAAACTTGATAAGATACTAGAACTTAATTATTCCAACAACTTAAAAGAAATAATAATTATGCAACATGATAGAGGTGCTAATTATCACTACAATGGCAATCATAGTACAATATAAAAATGTGTCAAATTAACATGTACACCTTCAATCTACATGATGTTCTATATCAGATATTTTTAATAAAAACTAAAAACAAGCTCAGAGATTTAACTATGGTACTGAAAATTACGGCTAATAAGTTTCTCAATCAACATTTGAACTTTGCCACTTTGTCTAAATGATCAGGATCATTACTAAAAAGGAGAAAAAAAGGTGTTGGATCAGGATTCCTAGTAAAGTAAAAAACTGACGTGTAAATAGGGGGAGGGAAGCTGAAGTGATTTAGTGAGTTCCAATCTAAATGCTGATGGCCACCATCAATTTGAGGGAAGTTCCTCAAATTCACGAGGGCTTATGGTGAACATGAGGGAGGTTTGTTTGGGGTTAAGAGTATTTTGGAAATGTAGGCTTTTCTAAATTCACTGACCATATAAATGTATTATATCCACTATAAATATCTTCAGGCTCACCATATATAATTATTTCAAAGTTTGTACTTGTTTGGAAATTTCACAGCTCTGTTTCCATCTACCCTCCTTATATAAAAAAAAATAACAAACAATAACCAAAAGCAACCCAGGGTTAGTTATAGCAACTATAAATATTTTTAAAGTTGTGATTGAAATGGAACATAAAAATCTCTCCCTGATATATCATATACCTATTTCGTCAGAGTCACTGCACAAGTATTTCTTAATTTTTAGACAATGTATTTGATATTTCATTGAAAGCTAATTGGCATTTCTGTCATTTGAATATTTTTTAATTTTACCAGTCTGACAGAAATGCTTTACTTTCCTATGCTTATTAACTACAATTGTATGTGTGTGTTTTAAAACTAGGCATTCAATTAGCCAATCCTCTCTGCTAATTTGTCTGAGAAAACGTCTGCTATAGTAAAAGACAGATATGTCTTTCTTTGAATGCATATCCAAACAGATACCAATGGCATTCATTCATAAGCTGGCTGTCTTGTTACATCACTAGTACAGTGTCAAGCCCACACTATAGCCTGCTAAGGAAAAACCATTTGAAGCTTTGTAATTTTTGAAATGTTTTTATCTTATCAGATCATGTTTGCAATATCCCACTGAACTAAGTCATTGTCAACTTGGAGACTGCAAAATATCTCCTGGAGATGGTTACACTATTCATTCATCACGGGACCAAGATAATTAAGTCATCCATCAATGCTGATGCTTGCTTGGATGTGTGATATTTCCTTGTTGTCCTGACCTTGGTGTGTCTGGAGCTCAGATAAAGCCTTGATGGATATGTGAGCGGTCATAACTACCTCAAGGCTTGAACAGCCCAGTATTCTCAAAGTGAGAAGAACACTATATTTATCCTTATGTTTTCAATCATCTTGACTTTCTCCTACAGTGTTCGACTTCAGCACAACCACTCAAGCTAAATTAGTTATTTCTTCTCAGTGTTCTTAGAGTCCTTTCCCTGTTCGGGTCCTTAGCACACTGTATTATAAATGTTTGTCTGTCTCTCCTAATCTAATGTGATCTCTTCAAGGTACTGGATTATAGCATACTTGGATTGTTTGCCTTGCACAAGCCTACTAACTGTCATATAAAAATTGATTAGTAATAAATGTTAATTGAATAATTTTATTTGTGTTTTATCATTTGGTATAGATAGTAAAATAATATTCTTTGAAAGGAAAATTGGAAGATATTAACTTATTGAACACCAAATGTCCTAAAATATATTAGAAAAGATGTTATATCACTAGATTTAAATATATATATATTACCTACTCATACTTTTGAGAGGATCTCATTCAAACTTAGGACTTTAAATTCCATGCGAAGTCTAAAAAATTCCTAAAGCTTTTTCTTTTTTTTCACTCAGCCATTTCCCCTGAATTCAGATTCACATATCTGTCCATTAGACATCTCTGCTTAGGTATTTAGAAGGCATCACAAGCTTAGCATGTCCAAAACTGAACCCCTGATTTACCCCCAACCCACCTCCATTTGTTCTACCTACAGGCTTCTCAGATTTAGTTCATGGAAACTCCACTCTTCCAGACGTTTGAAAACCATCTTCTCTCACAGTCCACATCAATCCATCCTTTAATGACTGCACAGTCAGAATCTGGACTATATTGTCACTTCCAGCCCCTCCACTGCCACATTCTCAGCCCAGCCACCAGCTTTTGTTTAGATTATCAAACAGCTTTCTCACTGGTCTCCCTCAAAGTTCTGCTCAAAGCAATTTGCATCTTAGAAATTATAAAACCAAACATTTTTGCAATGGTCTATAAACCCTATTTGATCTGTACCTCCTCCCATACCATTAACACTATTGTCTCTCTGACCTCACCCCCAACTCTATGCCTAATACCTCTTCTACCTCAGCCACACTATTTCTCAAATGCACTAATTTTAGGTGTCATAGTGCTACATATTAAACTCAACACCACACCCAATCTACATCCCTCCACTCTGAACCAGCTTCCCAAATTGTCTTCTTAATTTTTACCAGACATAACAAAGTATTTGAATACACAGGCTAAAATATGTATTTAGAGATACTTGGTGTGAAGAACAGCTGGTACACCCTAAAATAGTATATTATATGCATTACTCCTCATAAATGTTTTAAAACTCTCATTAAAGGGGGGAGAAAAACTTTATCCAAAGAAACCTATTTCAATGCTGTAGCATATTTATGGCAGCATATATCATAAATATATATTGAAATTCTATATAACAAATAGGAGAGTTACAAATAAGATCTAAGGGAAACAAATCTTCTGAGTTGCAGTACATTTTTCCCTTTAGAATTATAATGATCAACAATGATCCATAACAGATCATTATCCCAAATGGTAATAAATCCTCTGCTCTCATATCCTCAGCCCTTAAGAAGGACTTGGGGCCATAATGGCAAGGTTCATATTTCACCTTGTCTTTATATTATCTAAGATATACATCCATGAGCCTATAATGTGCTTAACTCATATTTATATGCATGGCTGCAACTAAAACCTATTGCTGAGGGGCTCAGCAATTCGATAACAATTGTTTCCCATACTCCAAAAGAACTGAAAGGGCCGAACAAATCATTCAATACAGACATAATGTCAGTGACACCAGATAACTTTTCCCCTTTAACCATAGGCGAGGCGAGTTAGAAACTCCGCCTTTCAAAGTGAATGCTGATGTTTATCTTTATTTTTGTGTAGTTTATTGCTTAACCTCTGAGTTCTGTGACTTACATATATAGACATTCTTCCTTGGCAGGGAGAGTTTAGAAAGAACCAGGAAAATAATCTTGTTCTACTTTTCAACAAACATGTAAAAAAGTGGAATTCCTGGCCCTGGCTGGCTAGCTCAGTTGCTGAGAGCTTTGTCCTGATATGTCAAGGTTGAGGGTTCAATTCCCAGTCAGGGCACATACAAGCAACAACCAATCAATTCATAAATAAGTGGAACAACAAAGTGATGTTTCTCTCTTTCTCTTTCTCCCTACGCCCCTCTTTCTTTCTCTCTCAAATCAATAAAGAAAACAGGGGAAAATCTTATTTCCATTTTTCAGCAAATATGTAAAATTTACCCTAAAGATGCTCACTATTATAAACATAATAAATTGAATTGAATCAAACAGATTTAGATTAAGTAACTAGGTCAAGATTCTATAGCTTATATATTTGGAGCTGGGACTGGAACACAGGTCAAACAGTCTCAAAAGCCCCCTTTTTAACCACTTGGTCATACCACATTTGTTAAATGTCAACTCTGTAATTGTATTAGGTAATAAGAAAATAAAAATTAATGAGACACTTGTATTTGATAAGCCCATAACCTAAAAAACAAAACAAAAAAAAATAAATAAATAAAAGCAGCATATAATACTATATTAAGAATGGTGATGGCGCTGTAAACCTCATATTGTGTGAGAAAACATTGCACAGAGGGGATAATATGTGGGCAGAGATTTCAAAGATCTCTAAGCATTTGCTAGAGAGAGAAAGGGCCTACAAGAGGCCTCTAGAATCCTAAATAAGACCATCAATGGAGGTTAGCCTGCTTGTTGAAGTTGGTAGAGCTTTTATGTGTCCATTGAAATAAAAGGGTATAAAAATTGGAATATGATGAGGGATGTGAGGTATGTGTTCTGCTAAAATAAATAAGAATTCTTTGCAGAATTATACGGTCTAAGGTAAGCAAGTCTGGAAGAGCACATTCTGCTACATTGGTTTAAAAAAATAAGGGTGGTTTTGGATCAAGACTGTGATTCTTTGACAAGCAACAATTGTAGAGAACAACCCAAAGTCACTGAGATATTGCACAAATCAAAACCTTTTACAGTCCTTCCTTTTCATCAAAAGGAAATCTTTCCTTTTTTGGCTATGTCTAGGCCTATGCTATTTAGAATCCTTGTCAGATGATGATATCTGTAGTCTCCATCTGGGTTATAAAGAATTCTTTGATGCTTTAAGTTCTGAATTATTTGCTATATTATCTGTTTACTGAGCATATAAACAACAGCACTTAAGAATCAGCATGGCTGAAGGGAAGGTGAACAAAGAGAATAATTACTGGCTATGCATATATAGTTCCTCTTAACCATATTATGAGAATTACAACATTTTGCCAAAATCAGTGATCCCATCTCCTGAGAAGATTCTCCAACTCCTTTTCTAAGACAAGTTTTTTTTTTCCAGCAGATGTTAACCTTTCCATCTTTTTGCATTTGTTTTCCAGATTATTTTAGTGATGCTAAAGATCCTGGACAAACCTCTGGGCAAAGAAGAACAGGAATCCTTACTGAAGACTGCACAGGTAACATGTCTGTAGGCCAGAATAGTGTGTATTACTGCAGTGTACTCCAGCTTGACTGTTTTGGGCTACCTATAAAGGTACTTCCTGTGATATCATCTGTTTGGTTGATTTTCTTTTAACCACAGCATGGAAAATTTGACCATAAATCAGGCCTCTAAAATCGGTTGTCATAGATATGACTGGGGCAAAAGGCATAATCCAGTAGTCTTTTTGAATGATCAATTTATCTTCGTTAATCACAAATTCTGCTATAATATAAAGTTTGTCAAATATAAATAGAGTATTACCTATATGTGGGACACATATCTCTCTTGCTATTTTGTAAGCCTGGTCGCACTTTCCAAAGCTCTTTTGTGCCAAGTTTTATAGTGTAAACAGGGAGATATCCCAGGGAATTTTTTAAGCTTTTGAATGCAAGAGTAAAACATCAACGTACTGGGTAATAGTTGAATGTCTAAGATCTATTCTTTAGATATAGGTTTAAGATTTGTGAGAAATATGTGGAGGCCTCAGTGAAGCCATGGGACATAATTTTCTTGGTGCATTGTTGATTCTCTCATTTCAATGAGAACATACATTGGCTATGAGGGTGAACAGTGTTTAGAAAGAAGGCTGAGCTTAAGTCAACCACAGTGAAATAAATAGCATCAGGTAGAGGCAAAGAGAACAGTACTGGATATGAAATAATGAGGAAGGGAGGGATGACTATATAGTTAATGGCCTGGAGATACTGAACAAAGAACATTATAGGCTATTAGATATTGTTGTTGTTGTTTTTAGCATGCAAAATATAAGATATGGATAATTAACCTCTCTAAATTAGGTATAACATACAAAGCCATGGGTTGGTAAACTTGCCCTATAAAGGGCAAGATAGTAAATGTTTTAGGCTTTGTGGGGCATTCAGCCTCTATGGCAGCTGCTCAAGTTTGCTGTTGTAATGTGAAAGCAGGCATAGACAATATTTAAATCAATGGGTGTGGCTGTATTCCAGTAAAATTTTATTTATAGAAATAGTCATTTGATTGGATTTGGACCAGGGGCTATAGTTTGCCTAGCCCTGCTTTCCAGCGAAGTGCTTCTTGGATACTCTAGGCAGAATTCTAAGAATGATACCCAATTACCTTCACCCTTGTCTAATCTCCTCCCCTTTGAATGTAGGCACAAACTTATGCCATATGATGGAATTATCATTGCTGTCATTATGTCACATCATATGGCAAAAGGGAGAGTATTTGCCTGAGCCAGTTCAAACACATGAGCTATTTAAAATTAAAAGGTTTTCTCCAGCTAGTAGCAGAAGAGCAAGTCAAAGAGATGTGAAGCATGAGAGGAATTCAACACCATTGCTGGATGAAGAAGACTGTGACAAGGAACTGTACCCAGTCTTAAGCTCTAAGAGCAGTTCTCAACAGATAGCCAATAAGAAAACAGAGAATCTTGTTCTAAGCCAATAACAAAACAGAGAATCTTGCTTTAATGTCACAGGAACTGAATTCAGCCTGTAACCTGAATGCACTTAGAAGCAGATTCTTCCCCAGGAACTCCAGATAGGATTCCAGCCTGGCCAATACCTCAATTCTAGCTTTGTGAGTCCTAAGTAGAAGACCCAGGTGAAACTATCTGGACTTTTGACTTACAGAAATAAATAATAAATGAGTGCTGTATTAAGCTCTTAATGTAGTGGTAATTTTCTTACACAGAAATAGAAAACTAACACTTTTAACCTCCTTCTGGATATAGTATTGGGGCAGTTAAGCAGTGGTCTAGAGGAGTCAGTGGTACCGTTGAGTGATGCTTCACCTGATGTACATCAGCTATTTGTAACAGCTTTGAGACCACAGACTTCCTGGAACCTCCCAAAGTTCTATCTGGAACATGATGAAACAACCTGACAATCGGTTTAGGATGACAATAAGGAGGAGGTAACTAAGTTTCCGCCTCAGAAAAATCTAGAAATAGTCTATCCCAATTACATCTAATTATAGGATCCATTTTCACAGTCAATATTTCCTCAACAGTTTCAAGGCACTGGATTACTGAGGACACAGCATGTCGAAGATCCTAATGAGATAGGAAGGCAGAAAAGTTAAGAGGTTTAGCAATATCTACCATGGACACATTATTTTTGACTCCAAGGAAGATAGAATGGGAATGTAATGAATATGGCAGCCTCCATATTTACAAGGAATTCTCTGCTTTCTAAGGTAAAAGTTGAGAGTTAAAGGACAACATTGAACAAAGATGAACCAAGTCTCTAGAGGGTGATTGTGGGGGCAGAGTCATAGGTAGTATTGTTAATTATGGTTGGCCCCCTTCCCACCAGCTAGAACTGGACAGTTATTTTTCCAGTGTTCCATAGTTTCAACATCATGTCCCTAGCAATGGGAATTCTCTCTTTGGCCTTTTAATTGCTATAAGTTTGGTCTGGATTGTACCTCTCATTTACTTACAGAATTTCTTCTAAAAGCTCAGCTAAGAGCTATAATTCCTGAAGGGTGGTGATTTCACTTTCTATTTTTCTCTTTTCATTTTCTAAGATAACCATTTCTGGTTTTAACCCAGCAACAAATAGATTGGACAGCGCAGTTGATGTGAGAACTTCAGGTCAAAACCTTACTCTTTAAAGGTCCTAGACAATTCTGAAGTCTGAAAGGGAGCCATAGTTTTGATGCTCATATAATTGAATAAGCAAGTCATTCAACTTTGTCAAAAAACTCTTGAGGGATGGAAAGCAAGTTCATTTTTCTTACCCTCTGGGCCTTAGTGTATTTTAAAGATGTAAATTTTAATTTTTCACACGGCTGGTGTGGCTCATTTTGTTGAGCATCATCCCATGCACCAAGGGGTCACAGGTTCAATTCCAGGTCAGAGCACGTGCCCAGGGTTGCAGGCTTGATCCCCAGTAAGGGGTTTATAGGAAGCAGCCAATTGATGGTTCTCTCTTATCCATGTTTCTCTCTCCTCTTCCTTTCCTTTCTCTGAAATCAATAAAAACATACATTTTTAAAAAATTTAATATTTCTTTCCAGTCTTCCTGATAGTGTACCCAATTTGATATTTCAATTCATGTTTTGGCATCCTTGTAACCAATAAAGAGGTAAAGTAATTGATACAAATCAGGTAACCTAGGGATAAGCCCCTAGGATTATCACAAATTCTTTAATAAGTATCTCCCTCTTATTTTTTTCAATGATATTTGAAAACTGCTGTTTTAGATCAGGTGTCAGCCAACCACAACCCATGAGTCAAATCAGGCCTGATGCCTATGTGTATAGTTTTATTGAAAGACATTTCTGCTGCTTTCACACAGAAGTATTTACTACCTGGCCCTTTACAGAAAAATCGTATGGGCTCTGGGATCATCCTATCTAGATTCAAATGCTGGTGATTTTATTTATCTGTGTGATTGTGAATGAAGTACTTAACTGTTTAATGTCTCTATTCATTCAACTCAACTGTAAAATGTAGTCATGTTCATACAGTGCTCTATACTATGCATAAAACACAGTAAGTGCTCTAAACTTAATTTTAATAGCTTATTCCAAGTGAATATACTGTTGCTGAGAAAGATTTTCCACTATTGGGCATTGTCAGAAATATGACCACATTAACCACCATTGTTGGTCATTTCCTCTGCACCAGGCAATATGCAAAGTGTTTTAGGCATAACTGAAACAGTCTTAGGAAGTATCAACTGGTATCCTAGAGCAATGTGAAGGTGAAGGCTAGCATGTGCTTTTATAACTACATACATAAATTTCATAAATCCTGACTGCTAAATTGTTCAGACTTTAGATACCTGTGGTTTTATTTTCTTCAAGACATTATAGAAAGGAGGACAAATGGTGCTTATCACAGTTAATATGCCCAGACACACTTTACTCTGGCAACCTAAGAGTGAAATCTGTCATTCTGTGGCTATTACTTAAAGCTAGAGCAATGATATGAACCCAATTTAAAGGGAAATTATGAGTGACATCAAGTGGCCCTGCAGATCTCCGTAGTAGACAGCAGCGTTAGGTAGCATAGCTGAGCATCTCTGAGGGTGTTTGAAGTGTGCTGAGCTGGTGAAGACTTCAGAGGAAGATGCTTTAAGCTATGACCTATGACCCATTTTAAAAGATCACCCCTATTTTAAAGATATCAAAACTCAGGTAGTTTACCTAATTTTTTAATGTCATATAAGAAGATCGTCAAAGCCAATATTTTCATGTTTCTTATTTTTTTATTTTTTGTTAATTCTCACCAAGGATATTTTTCCATTGATTTTTAGATAGAAGGGAGAGAAGGGGGGGGAAGAGAGAGAGAGAGAGAGAAACAACAGAGAAACAGAGAAACATCGACTGGTTGCCTCCCACACTACCCCAACCAGAGCCGGGTTGAACCTGCAACCCAGGTATGTGCCCTTGACCAGGAATCGAACCCGTGACCCTTAGGTCCTCTCACCACTGAGCCAAACTGGCCTGACACTCTCACCACCGAGGCAAACCAGCCAGGGCTGTTTTCTGTTTCTTAACCATTTTTCTATATTGCCCTCCAAAAAGTACACAATTGTGAAATTCTAATTCAAAGTGGTTTATTAGTCTGGCCTATTCCTCATGACACTAGAAAGGATAGTCCTATATGAATGTAGCAATCAATTTTACTCCATTCAACACACAGTTTGAATGTAGCAACGGTATGATATAATTTTGCTCAGTGCTGTGAAGATATAGAGACACTGACATGGCCCTCTAGGAGTTCAGGATCTGGTTGAAAAGGTTGGTACAGCATAAATACTGAAGGTGACAGAAATAAATGTTGTAAGTACAAACAACATGCTCCGAGAATAACTTCAGCAAGGCTAAGGTAAAAGATCTCCCATATTGCTATCGTAGTTTGCTGTTGTCAAATAAGATATTAAAACTGCAGTTTTCTTGGACATATTGATTCCAGAAATTTTGCTAGCTTATCCACGCAGCTATGATATATCAAAGTTCACTGGAATTTTTATAAGAATAATATTTTTTCCACATTTGCTAAATGAACACTGGTTCTGAGCCATAGATGTATACTGCAATAATAGGATGTATAGCCTCTGAACCTGGCAGAAAATCATCAAAGATTAATAAATTGTAACTGTGACTTAACCCATCAAAGATACATCAGACCAAAATGCACAAACATGGCTGCTTCTCAGAACAGCACCTATAAATTAACAATAAAAAGTTCCCAATTAGATTATAAATGATATACTTTGTGATTCCTTACATTTTTTCCTGATTTTATGTTTAACATGAAGAAATCAATCATGACATCCCTATCTAGAGCCAAACCAAAATGTAATTCAGTATGAAAACATTAATCTTTGCAGTTAATACAAATGCTATAAATTCTCTGTTATCATATCATAATTCATTTTATGTTACAAGGGAGAAAAATCATCTGTGTGGCAAAATTAAATTTTACCCCAAACGACAACTAACATAGATACATCAAAATACTTCAAAACAAGGTTATCCTTACATTTAAAATAGTGAAATGGATATGTACTAGATATGATATCAGTTGAATTAGCAAACTAAAATAATCTTTGAATAGACTAAGACATTTAGAAATACCCAAAATAACAATCAAGGTACTCTGGAAGTAATCTCAGTGTTGAATCATTGGACTATGATAATTTAATTAGAGAAACTCTAACAATTGCATTATATGCTATTATAGACAATAGGAATGTTATTTGAAATAAAGGTTGAGAAAAACAGAATGAGAAAGCAACAGAGCTGGAGAGAAAAGCTAAGAGAAGCAAACATCATCTGGCTTCTCCCTGGGACAGAGTCTTGATGGAAAATAGTGCAGTTTTCCCAGTTTGTCTATATCTAACCTGATCAATTTTTTTCACAGACCCATTTGAGAATTTGACTACCTCTTCAGAAATATGTGCTATTTTTAAAAAGTTATAATCCCCCTAAATTCCATTTATAGTCTTGAGGTTAAGAAGACAGGATACGAAGCTGAAATTCTTTAAAATTCATGAGTTGACAGTGCTGCCAATCGTTCGCCTGCTTTCACGCACCCTCGGTCAGCAGCAACATCAGATTTCTAAGGACCACGGACCATGATCTGGTGGTTAATTTACACACACAAACACATATATACATATATACATATGTGTGTGGGTATGTATATATATCACTTTATGGACTCCTTTCTAGACTGGCACCAGGCCTTTTATTTTATTGTTTTTAACTTTTTTTCTCTTTATTGGTTTGAGAGAGAGAGAAAGGGAGAGGGAGAGAGAGATAGAAACATCGATGAGAGAGAACATCAATTGGCGGCCCCCTGCATGCCCCCCACTGGGGATCGGGCCCACAACCTGGGCATATGCCCTGACCGGGAATCGAACCAGCGACCTCTTGGTGCATGGATCAACGCTCAACCATTGAGCCACACTGGCCAGGTGCACCAGGCCTTTTTTAAAGTGCCTTTTGTTTTGCTATGAACCTTATATATGAACATTGAAACTTTAAAAACAACAACAGAAAAGCAAAACACCAGATTTACTACCTAGTGACACTACTACATGTGAATTATTCTTGACTATAAAATGCACAATCTATCTATATTTTCAATAAGAATGCTTTTCACTAAAATTTTAAGAAACAATATTCTGAGGTATCACCTATCTCAGTGAAGCATCTGAAATTTATATCTATCTATATATTTTCTCTGGAAATAGCTTTTATTCTTCAAAGAATTTCGAGTGAATTCTTATTTAAAGCCTGGTGTTATCACCTCTGAATTAAAGAGGATATTAAATTAATCTGTAAGAATTATCCATGTCACCCTCCCTTTTTCCTCATCAGCAAATATATTGAAAATATATTTCTTTTTTTAATTTCTTTTCATCACCATTTATCTCCCCTATATCTTCCTCCACCCCCACCCATCCCCCTCCCCATTGCAGTCACCAACCACACTGTTGTCTGTGTGAAAATATGTTTTTCAATGTATAGAAATATGTAAAGAAAGATGCTGCCATAATCCTATGGATACCATCTCTCACTCAAGAAGAACTTATTGGTTAGATGAATAATATATATGCTATATACTATATACTATATAATATGTAACCATATCTGGAATCATATCACTATTTCAGCTATATATTTGTACATAAACACACTCATATGCAGGATACATGTAGGTATGTATGTACATTCTACAACCGACAATTCAGTGTCTGTGAAAGCAAAAAAAAGTAATTCTGCCTGGAATTACTCTTATGGAAAAGTGACCCAGGTGAAATGTGAATGTATTCATTTAGTCCGTCATAAGGAGCAGTGCTAGCCAGGTTTAATACTTCTGTTGGGACTTATGCCACAATAACATAATTTTTTCATTCCAAATTGCTAAACAAAAATAGGTGAAAAACAAGAATATCAGGTCATCAGTGATGCCAATGAGAAATGACTATACCTAGTATGACTCTCAGAGGGTCTTTTTCTTGTTTCAACAGCATGCAACACTGAATTAGTGCAGATAGAGAGATCCCTAAGAGAGCAAAAGAACTCCCTAGATAAGGATAAAACTAGCATGGTGCTTGGAGAAGACTGAAGTTTAATGCCATTCTAGGAAAATTACAAAGTAAAAATAAATGAGAGGTGGTGTGGGTAAGACTTCCATGTGAAGTCAGAATAAAGGTCATCATTTTTGTTCATTTGTAACTAGCATATTTATGCATATAATTTAAGATTTCTTAGGAATTCTCCATGTTCATATTCAGTTTACATGTATAATATTTGGTATATATATTACAAGGTTTGTATCTAAATGAAACTTCTTAGAATAACTTGGCCTGAGTTCCTGCATGTAGAATAGAGGATAATATCTGTTTTATTAGAGTCTGTGAATATTCCCAAGTAATATTTATATATCTAACAAAGAGGAATATTTTAAGGAAATTTGTATCAATTACCTGGCCACATACCTCTCTCTAAACACACACACACACACACACACAACAGTGTCTACTGAAACAACCTTGTTATTGTTCCTCAGGCATTTCACACTCAATTCATCAATTTTCTCCCAATCCAGCTCCTAATTTGGGATTCTTTGTTATCATTAATGGTAAACACTAATTACTCTGAGGTCCCCAGTAGAATCCTAAAAGTTATCTATTTTCCCATGCCCTCCGCCCCGTTTCTGCCATTTATCACATATTTTATATTTGAACTTCTGAAATTACTTAAATCAACCTCCACCACTGCCAAACTCGATACTTCCTTAGTGTATGTATTCATCACCCCTCACCTAAATTACTACCTGGCCTTCTATAAGGTCTACCTACCTCATTTCTGCATTAAGAACTTTGATAAGAACCTTAATGGCTGATAGGATCAAGTTCAAAACAAACAAAGTAGCAGTGAAAGCTAATTCTCACTTCAGATTTGCCTTCCTCTCTATACTGCTCCACCCCAATACCCTTTGCCCTTGCATATCTTTGCTACCCAACAGGCTGTTCTTTCTTCCTAGATTTCTTTCACTTTTTAATGAATTCTACACATCTGGCAAGACTTCTAAATTATGGATTCCATGATGTCAAGGACCAAAGTTGTCTTCTTTGTAGTTTTACTATCATAGCCTACCACAACAGTTTTTGAATAAATGAGTGAAAAATGAACTTCAGCATAATCTCTTCTAAAAAGCTTTCTCTGTTGGATTAATACCTCTTCTTTGTTCCAGTATCTGAGCATATCTTTATTAACACCTATGACACTGTACTTTCATGTCCATCTCACTGGCTAAATTTTGAGAATGGTTAACAGGGTATGCTTATCAAAATTTTTAAAAACCAAGAAGCGAAGAAGGGAGATAACCGGAATTTATTGTTCCAGTGGTCCTTAGTACAGAAGCCACAGAAACAATCCCCTCACTTGCTTTCCAGAATACTGTCACTACTTTTGATCTTTAAACTCTGGACATTTCATTGTTCATCCTACACTTGCAACCCCAATGAGAGTGCTCTCTTCACAGGAAAGGTGCTTCTGTTGAAACACGGAAATTATTCAGATGCTGTGCAGAAATGAATCCAGGTGAGTTTCAGTAGTGATTCTTAAACATTTGCACAAAGAACCACCTAAGACTGTGGTTTAATTGATTAGAAAGACCTGGCATCCATGTTTTCTAAGATCTCCCATGTGATTTTAGTGTATACTAAGGGTTGATAACTGCTGACGTGGAAGGACAGACTGAGTGGCAAAATTGCAACAGAAAATGTCATATACAGACTAGTCACTTTCTCTTAAGTTTTATGATTCCAAGTGTTCTTAACTAGCAAAGAGAAAAGCAGTATTTTCATCTCTTGGCTGATGGATTAGTCTAATTCTAATGATTGTAACAGCTAGCATTCACTCACTATGCTGAGGAAATTATAAATATTATCTCACCTGTCCTCAAAACAATGTGATTTTCCTTATTTTGCAGATGAGAAAAATGAGTCTTAGTCAAATTAAGCAACTTTTCCGTGCAATACATAAAGGAGTCAGAAACATAGCCAGAAGTAACATTCTTTTTTCCATCAGTTTCTGCATTAACAAATCTATATGTGATGTTTCCCAAACTCCCCACTTCCTGTCTGAGCCCCCACCTCTTACAGAAGTAGCCTGCAGGCAAATTCAAAGAGTAAGGATCTCTCCCCTTTCCTCAGCTCTTTTCTTCTGATCATGTAATAGAGGGTAATTTGCACAACCCTCCTTGGCACCCATAGCCTGCATGGTTATGATATTTGTAGTAGTCTCAAATGAGGGCACTGGTGTGAGAGGGTTTCCATTCTAAATTGTTTCCACTGATTTCTCTATTCAAAACTACTGCCTTTAGGAAGAATGTTAACACTTCCTGATTTTATGAGGTATTGTGTAAAGTGTTTGCTTGAAATCTTGGTTCCATTTGGTAACTTCTTCTTACTTGCTGATTAAATATACTCAAATTAAATACAACTGAGATCTCTCATATTTTTGCATAAGCCATTGAAATGCCAGAAGGACTGACTCTTTAAAGGGCCATTACTTCATTGAAGACTTGGATCTATTGGTCAAATGGTGCAAGGTTCATCTTTCCTAGCTCAGAAATATTAAGCAAATAGCCAAAAAGTCACTATACTACTAGAAGAACTATATTAAAGGCCAAGCCAGCCAGACAGGTGCTCTGAGCACTGACCTATGAGAAGCTTGAAAACATCTCCCATTATCTCAAATCATCAAGGAAAAGAATGTAAGAACAGAGTAAAATGTGTGCCTGGAAAGAATACCTCAGTAAGAATCTGAAGTGGGAGATGAGACCAATAAGTGACCTAGCAAAACAAATTGAGTTAGTAAGACTCCCTTCTAAGAAAAGGGTGTTTTTCTGAAATAATATGGCTTTGGTTTTCCTTAATTATAGAAAGGAGGTAGAGAGTACTATCACCAAAGGCATCTTTTCCCCTATTTCTCACACAGTTCTCATTTTGTCTCATTCAATTTTGAATAAGTATTTGATGAGTATGTAGTCAAAGTGGGAGGGGAGTCAAGGACTAATTATTACCCTGTTCAGGACAACCACAGGTCTCTTCCTTTCCTCCTAGCAGGTATTGAATGCCAAAGACAAGGTAAATGCCTACTTTTCTGTTAGTAGAGAGTGAAGAAGCTATGTGTATTATCAAGTTCCCTGAAGTCAAAAGCACCTCACCCATTAGGAATAAGAGCCCACCTTCCCATCCTCTGTTAAATCTGTTCATTATTAATACTCTAGTAGGAACAACTTTTATCCAAAACGTATGCTTATTTTCATCTAATTCCTAAGAGTGTTAAAAATGGAAAGAGGAAAAAAAGGAAATTTGAGTTGCTACCACCCTAGATGAAACCACACCATTCACTGCAATAATCTCCTGAAGATACCCCTGTTTTATTGCATGTGATAGCTTCATCTCCAAGCAGTGGCCAGAGGGATCTGAAGCAATATCATGTCATCTTTCTCAAAAACAACAAAAAATCTATAGCTTTCCATCTTCCTTGAAGTCCATCAAAATATTTACTTCCATGTATACTATGTTCTATGGTTTATTCAAACTACTCCAGCTAGCTTTCGCCTTCAACACTCCCGAGGCAGTAAACACCCAGTCTGTGTTTAGGTGTACCCTACCTTGTAGGTTCCTGTGTGCTTCCAGCATAGGTGAAATTCTTGAAAGGACTTTCACTGAATTCCACTGAATTTCTACACCTCAGATAACATCTACTCCAAGAAGGGGTTTTGAGTCTCTCTTTGAGACAAGCAACCCTAATCTCTATAAGCCATCATATTTGCTTGACAGAGAAGCACGACAGCCAATGAACTTTCTAGGCATTTGAGCCAGTCTTTCAGGAACCCCCATTTGTACACTCTGCTAATAAAGACTAAATGGTATTAATGGTAAAGCTCAATGGAACAGCTTGGCCCTCTCCTAGTAGGGAGAACTGAGCAGCTCTGTTTAAAAGGTGAGTGTACTCACTACATTTTGTGTTATGGTTTCAGACATCAGTCAATAGAAAAACTATTATTCAACATCGATCAATATTAATGATATGGCTATAGGGAGTCTTATTTATCTACATTTTTACATGCAGCACAGTGTTATCATTGACCAGGAAAAGCAATCTATCCAAATGGCACATTAATTATGGCAAGGTCAGAGACATTAAGTAGTTTTCCTTAAATCACAATTTATTTGTGCCAGAGGAGGTAAGACCCGAGTTCAAATTCTGACTCTTCCATTTACAAGTTATGTGACCTTAGACAACTTCTTTATCATGGCTGAGACTGGTTTTCTCAAATGTGAATTGAAGATCTGATACAACTTCAAAAGAGTATTGTGAAGATGAAATACTCTCAGCCTTATAAGGTTTTCAGTGCTTATATATTAACATTAATAAAAACATCTGATTTTTGAATTCCTATTATGAACAAGACAAATAATTCAGAATTTTTATATATTAGTAAATAAATTCAGAAATTTATATAAGTCACTTAAACGTTTACTTTTATATTTGCACAAATATAATTACTCTGTGGAGTAGAAAAGATTCACAGAAAGACTTGGTATTTTTCTTTTGTGCTCTAATTGGGCATACATTTCTACCCTGACAGGTAAGAACCAATTCTTTGTTCAAAATAAGAACCCTTGGTGAAAAAGCTTAAAGGTAATAATACTCTCTGGCAACTGAGTTGATCCTATAAACAAGCTTGTGAAAAAGTTCCTATTCTTATTTCCATTTTATAGATTCCATAAATTTTAATCTCAGAGTGACCTCTCCAAAATACCTGGAGGTACTAGATGAAAACATAGGATATAAGCTCACGTCTTTTTATTCTAAATCCCTATCATTTTTGTGTCTGTGAAAATTGGACACTAGTGCAGGCTATCTATTCTTTTTATTATCTATTCCAATAATAAAATTTTGTTGAGCTATTGAAAAAGTACTGTATTTTGGCTTTTTGTTACAGTAATCTGCACATTGATCAATGTCCAGAATCAAAGAAATGGTTGCTGGAACTCAGTCCGTATTCTTTCTTATTAGCAGCACAGGGCTGCCATCTACCAGTAATAAGGGAGTTTGCAGTTTTCCTAATTGTAACAATACAGAGGAAAAATAAATGTTTTCACTGTTTTGCTTTTTGACTAAATTTCTAGAAATGTGTTGAAATGTTAAGATCAACACACACCTGATGTTTAGAATCTCAAAAGAATCACACCTGGAGTACATTTTTACCTAAACCTGGCCTTAGAATAACAAAGCCTGTTTTCTGTGTGATCTTAAAAGTTACCCTGGAAGTCTATATAGGAAGGGAAAACTAAAAGGCAAAACAGATTTCTGAAAGAAGGATGTAAATATTGATTGCACTAAGTAGACACTGGTTCAGGTGAACTAGATGGAGATCCAGAACTCCCTAAGTAAATATCCCCTAACATGCCATAAGTAGATGTTCAAATAAATCCATGTTATTTCTTTTTTGTCATTGTTAAATTTTTTATTAATTTATTTTTGTTACAGATGTTTCTCCTTTTCCCCCCATTGTCACCCTCCTCCCCCTCCCTCCCTGCCCCATCCCCAGTTTTGTTGTCCATGTCCATTGGTTATGAGTACATGCGTACAAGTTCTGTGGTTCATTGCTCCCCTCCCCCAGCCCCTCTTCTGGCAATTGTCAGTCTGTACCCTACTTCCACATCTCTGGGACTACCCTGTTCCTCAGACTGTTATGTTTATTATATTCCAGAAATAAGTGAGATATGATATTTGTCTTTCTCTGCTTGGTTGGTTTCACTTAGGATAATAGTTTCCAGGTCCTCCCATGTCATCGCAAAGGATAAGAGATCTTTCTTTCTTACAGCTGCATAGTACTCCATTGTGTATATGTACCACAGCTTTTTTATCCATTCGTCTACTGATGGACACTTGGGCTGTTTCCAGATGATACCATCTCGACTGTGTTTATTGTGTTATAGATTTGGTTGAATTTTAAATGTTTTACCTATATTAATGAAAGTACTATGAGGTACTTAAAATCCTTAGTGTCTTAATGATAGTTAATTCTATGTTTCAACTTGGTTGGGCCACAGGACACCCAGATATCTACTTATAAACATTATTTCTGGGTGTTTGTAAAGGTATTTTTGGAAGAGATTAGCATTTGAATTGGTGAACTGAGTAAAGCATGTGGTTTTTCCAAGTGTGTGTGGGCATCTTCCAGTCCACTGAGGACCTGAGTAGAATGGGTGGGGGAAGGTTGAATTTACTCTCTGCATGATTGGTTGAGCTGATACATCTGTTTTCTTCCTTGGCTACTCCTGGTTCTCAGGTCTTTAGACTCAGATTAAAATCTACACCATTGTTTGCTGTCAAGCCTTCAAAGTTTACCACTGGCTTTCCTGAGTCTATAGATTACAGATAGCAGATTATGAGACTACTCAACCTTCATATTCATGTGAGCCATTTTTTTTTTACAATAAATTTCATTCTAGAGATAAAAATTGATATAGAAATAAGATAATATATAGGCATAACTTGCTTTATTGGGCTTCAGTTTGTTATATTTCACAAATGTTGTGGATTGTTTTTATTTTTACAAATTAAATGTTCATGGCAATACTGTATCAAGCAAGTCTATCAGCACCATTTTCCAAATAGTATTTGCTCATTTTGTGTCTGTGTCACATTTTGGTAATTGTGCGATATTTCAAACTGTTCATCATGATTATATTTGTTATGGTGATCTGTAAGCAGTGATCTTTGATGTTAGTACTGTAATTGTTTGAGGACACCATGAACCATGCCCATATAAGACAGCAAATGTAATCAATTAATGTATGTGTTCTGGGTGCTCCACCAACCAGTCGTTCCCTTCTCTCCCTCTCTTCAGGCCTCCCATTCGCTGAGACACAACAATATTGAAATTAGGCCCCCCCAAAAAACCCTACAATGGCCTCAAAATATTCAAGTAAAAGGAAGAGTCATATGTCTCTGACTTTAAATGAGAGGCTAAAAATGATCAAGCTTAGTGACAAAGGCATATAGAAAGCCAAGATTGGCTCAAGAGGCCTAGATTTTAGCCTAACAGTTAGCCTGGTTGTGAATACAAAAGAAGTTTTTGAAGGAAATTAAAAGTACTACTCCGGTTCACACATGAATGATGAGAAAGCACATGGAGAAAGTTTTAGTGGTCTGGATAGAAGATCAAACCAGCTACATTTCCATAAGCCAAAGTCTAATCCAGAGAAAGGACCTAACTCTCTTTAATTCTATGAGGCCTCAGAGAGGTGAGAAAGCTGTAGAATAAAAGTTTGAAACTAGCAGAGGTTGGTTCATGAGGCTTAAAAGACTTTATCTCTATATAACAAAGAAGTGCAAGGTGAAGCAGAAGTATTTATGTAGAGGCAGAAGCAAGTAATCCAGAAAATCTAGCTAAAATAATTCATGAAAGTGGCTGCAGGCTACACTAAGGACAGGCTGACTCTCTTGTTAGGGCCTAATCCAGCTGGTGACTTTCAGTGAAGCCAATCCTCATTTACCATTCCAAAAATCCTAAGGCCTTTAAGAATTACATTGAATCAGTTCTGCCTGTCCTGTACAAAGAGAGCAACCAAGCTTGGATGGCGGCACCTCTGTTTGCCACACATGGTTCACTGACTATTTTAAGCCCACTGTTGAGAATAACTGCTCAGAAAAAAAATAGATTCCTTTCAAAATATTACTGCTCATGGAGAATGCACCTGGCCACCAAAGAGATCTAATAGAGATGTTCAATGAGATTAATGTTGTTTTCATTCCTCCTAATACAACATCCATTCCACAGCCTGTGGATCAAGGATATTAAGTATTTTTTAACAATATTTTTAATTAAGGTAGGTACATTTCTTAGATATGCCATTGCTCACTTAATAGACCACAGTGCAGTGTAAACATAACCTTGTGTGCACTAGGAAACCAGAAGATTTGTGTGATTTACCTTATTGTGACATTCTCTTTATTGCAGTAGTCTGGAACCAAACCCACATATCTTCAAGGTATGTTTGTATAGATATTATATTGTTTATGTTTCTCTGGAGAACCATAATATACACTCTATGTTACATATATAAAACTGATATTATAGATATTAAGTAGTTTTCCAAGGGCCAATTTTCAAACCCACACATTCTGGATGGAGTCAATGCTCTTAAACTCCATATATTGCCTTTCCATCCCTGCATGTTTAAAATGTGAACAGAAGAAAGTGATCAGAGTGATAGTATCTAGATTATACCCTCCAAACAGGAGATTGTGAAGCAGATTGATGTTTGAAAACATTCCTCAGCGTAACAGAAGAGTGGAAATCTATTCCCCTCTCACACAGCTTATGATTATTTAAAAATAAATTTACTTCTTTGAGCCTTACTTCTTCATTTGTAAAATAAAACAAAGGATTAAATAATAATTAAACAACCTTACTAGTAAGGTGGTGATTTCAGAATTGTGTGTCTTAGATGATAAGAGTGACGATAAAGGTGATATAAATTCATTTAAACTGGTCTATTTCATCACAGAATATCCTTCCAGGGTCAGCATTCCATTATAGTCTTTATGAGTTGTAAGTTTGCATAATTCCATGAAGCGTAAATGAAAGTTCCATTAGAAATTGTCTAATCACACTGTATAACCCAGGAGAGTTCCCACTGGGTGTGGCAAGATGCAAGACACAACAGAAAATCTAATTCTAAAGTTTTAATGCACTCATTGGAAATAGAATCACAAAATCTTGTTTTATCCTACATGACCTGGAACATAGTAAGACAAGCAAATGAGGAAATACAGTGCTATGAACGGAAAAGAAATACATAAAATCCAGTGGTCATAGAGGAGAACTATTCAGATATGGTATTGAGCCCAGGTTTCTGTGTTTATTTTTGGTCAATATATACCACACAAAAATAATTCAAGTAATTAAGGAAATCAAAGTGTTGTAAATATGCTAATCTCTTCCACAGATAAATCATATTCCTGGTTTCTATTAATACTTCCATAGACAAGAGTTATTAGTGTTCCCAGACCCTTCTCCTAAAAGCAACAAACAATAAAGCTTTACGTCTTTAACATACAAATAAACTCTATGCTTGGGAAAAAAAATCAATCAAAATTAGGGCCCTAGGAGAACTAAATCATCCATCTGTCTTATCATTGGGATGGGTCTAGTTCCTATAAACTGCTCTATTAACCTTTTGACGCCAACATGTCTGAAGCCCCATCATCATGATTAATTTATTTTTCATCAGTGTTCCCATGAGTAAGCCCAAATCTTGGTCAATGAGAAGTTAAAAAAAAAAAAAAAAAAAAGAATATTATAAAATGTCTTTAAAGTAGGAAAGAATTTACTGAGATATCAGTGTTAATGAAACAGTCTCTAATCTGCCTAATCGAAATTAGATTACAAACAAACCTTCTGATATTAATTTGTTTTTCCACATGAGCAGTATAAATAGCAAAAGTAGGTACTTAAAGACACCACAAGTATTCCTCAATGCTCGTTATGTATATTTCTCAATATAAATTAATTTCCATTTATTTTATATAAACATATGCAAATAGAAACTAACATAGTCAAAGGCAAATATTAATAAAAACAACTAAAATACTACTATAGTTAAAATATGAAGATCCATGTCTTTGTAACTAGATAATGCTTTCAAAGTCAATTAAGGCTTGTCACAATTTTCACAGGTACAGGAGGTCAAGTTCCTTTGTGCCATTCTGTAAAGCTTGATATTTAAACTAAACTGATCTTGAAACGTAATGGATTGCCTCTTCAGGCTGCATGTCATTACAGGACATTCGATAAGAGTATAGTTCTCTTGTTGAAGATAATAAATAATGATTGGGGAACTGTGTTGCATTGCCCTGCAAAACCAAAGCAATCAAGGGAATACTTTGAAATAGGCATCTGACTGTTCCCTTTCTCAAGCTGCCTTTCTCTACTGTTTTCCAAAGTAAATGTTTGAGATGGTTGCACTGGAGGAAAATGAGACAGAAGTCGACCTATTATGTGCCTGGCATAAAAATATGCCCACGCAATAAAATTATGAATAAAACACAGACTGTCTGGTAGCCTTCACTCACCAAATGAAACATATATTAAACAATGAACTTATTTACACGGTAAGTAGAAAAACTACTGTAGACATATGGATATACACATGAGGGAGAAATTAATTTTGTTGGTGGGGGGTCAAGGAAAGCCTTATAAAGGACTGGATATATGAGGGAGCTTAAAAGTAAGCAGGATTTGGGGAGGTTGAAAAATTGTGGCTCTAAAATATTCCAAATAGAGGGAATGTCATAGAAGCGAGAAAGTCAATGGCATATTGTGGGACAGCGAATAGGTCAGTGTTTGAGAGCCCAGGGTCAACGGTGGGGTGGAAAATGCTAAAACACAATGTGAGGTTCGGAAGGCCACACAAGTTTAAAACGTGTTCTATAGGCAAGAGGGACTCACCAAATTTTCATGGTCCAGTGTTTCTCAGGTTTATACAGAGCTAGAAATACACCCCCCCCAATTTTCTATTGTAGTTTATTGTTTCAGAAATCATTTATTAAGACAATACTCTGGGTATAATGCAAAGACAAGAAAAAAAAATGCAATATGCAATTACTGTTCTCAAGGAGCTTAATGTCAACTGGGGAAAGCAAGATTTACAGGAATAAAAAGTTAGACACACAACAAGGTTGTTTACAAATAAACTTAAAATCCAAGACAGAAGCAAATAAATCCAGTTTGGCTCCTGTGATTTTTAGCTCTCAACTCCTGCAACATCAGTGGGTATGTGATAAGATCCAAGAGGTAGGGGAAGGTATAAAATACTTGGGAAAGATAACTATGTTTCTACAAAACAGATTCTCAATTTGATTTCACCTGTATTTCCCATTTAGGGATACTTTTAAAACAAATCTTCTCCTCACAGGAGATCCACAAGCGCCACTCTCCCAACTCCCAGTGGCCCCACCCCACTGAACTCAGGAACCCAGCAAAATCTGGGACAGACTAAGTTGTGTGGATCTACAACAGGAGCCATTTTTCCCTCACACGCCCAACCAGTGCAGAACCTTCCCTTCACACAGCCAAATCCAGGTCTGTTTGGGCCTGATAAACTCTGCTGGCCTCATGCTGATGACTTCCTGAGAGCCTGACCCACAGAGGTCTGCAGGTAGCCAGTGGAGGCAGCTAGACTTGATATACCTTGAGTTTTTTGCTGAATGGTGTCAGCCCCAGCACTGGCACTGTGTTCGAACCTGTATCAGTCTGGTGAGTGCTAATTGGTGAACACCTGCACAGCAGCTGTACACTGTGGTTGGAGTCAATCCTCACAGTCATCCCATGCACAAATGGGCCAATAGCAATCCAAACTCAATTACAACAGGAGAGCTCACATAACCTACAAAAGAGACAATCCTGGAACACCCAATTCAGGTGCCATTGGGCTCCACAGGACACCTACTGCATACAGCCACCTTCCAAGACTGAGAGACATAGAAGATCTACCTAATACACAGAAACAAACGCAGAGAGGTAGCCAAAATGGGGACAAAGAAACATGTCCCAGATGAAAATATAGAAATTTCCAGGAAAAAAAAAAAAGCTAAATGAAATGAAAGCAAGTAATTTGCCAGATATAGAACTACAAATAAATGGTTATAAGGATGCTCAAGGAACTTAGTGAGAACTTCAATAACATGAAAAAGAAAATATAAACCATGAAAAGAACCAGTCAGAAATGAAGAATACACTAGAAAGAATAAAGAGTAGGTTGGATGAGGCAGAGGATTGAAATAGTGATTTGAAAGACAAGGTAGCAAAAACCACCCAATCAGAGCAGTGAAATGGAAAGGGGAAAAAAATGTTTTAAAAAAAGTGAGAATAGTTTAAGGGTTATTTGGGACAATATGAAGCATAACAACATCCACATCATAGGGATACCAGAAGAAGAGAGAGAGAAAAGGGTTGAGGACCTATTTGAAGAAATAATGACTGATAACTTCCCTAACCTGGTGTAGGAAAAAGACACACAAGTCCAGGAAGCACATAGTCCCAAACAAGATGAACCCAAAGAGGCCCACACCAAAACACATCATAATTAAAATCGCTAAAGTTAAAGACAGAGAATCTTAAAAACATCAAGATAAATACAGTTACCTATAGGGGAGCTCCCATAAGACTGTCAGCTGATTTCTAGAAAAAAACATTTCAGGCCAGAAGGGATTGGCATTAAATATTCAATGGATAAAAAGCAAGGACCTACAATCAAGACTATTTTACTCAGCAAGGCTATCATTTAAAATTGAAGGATAAATAAAGAGTTTTCCAGACAAGAAAAAGCTAAAGGAGTTCATTTCCATCAAACCAGTATTACAAGAAATATTAAAGGATCTTGAGGAAAGATAAAGAGAAGGAGAAGAAGAAAAAAACAAACAAAGGAACATAGTTATAAAGAATAAACTGGCAATACATATGTACCTATCAATAATCACTGTAAATGTAAATGGCTTAAATAGTCCAATCAAAAGACATAGGGCAGCTGAATGGATAAGAAAACAAGACCCATATATATACAAGGGACCCACCTCAGAATGAAAGACACACAAAGACTAATGATATACACAGTGGTAATTGGTTCCAGACCTGTCTCAGAAAGGAGCTAACAGACAGTCTTACAACTAGGAAAGATGGTCAAGAAATTCAACAACCTAGAGATGGGAAAAATGTGAAAAGTGAAGATGTGTAGTTCACTCACTGTAACTGGAATAAAATAATGATACTGTGATGAAACTATAATCGAAGCTTACAATGCTGCATCATCTTCCAAAGTGACCTCAGAGATGTGTTTTTCACATGCACTAATGAAAAAGACAAGAGTTCTGCTCTAATTTCTACAAAGCTTGTCATAAAGTTGCATTCCATAGCCAAGGCAGATCTGCTCTAACTGCTGAGCCAAACCAGCCAGAGTTCCTGTGGATAATTTATTTACAGATTTTTAAATGTGCAGAGCGCTAGCGTAAATATTGCAGAATGGAGAAACTCCATTAATGTAGGTATAACCAAATGATTGTATTAACTGTGGACTAAGCAAACACTAAAGTAAAACTAAATAGAAGGGATGGCTCTGGTTTGTAATATTATTGTTACTTTTTTTTAGCTGTGCTTATTCTTAGGAGATGCATGATAAAAGTACTTAGAGGTAAAGTTTTGAGATGCCTGAAACTTATAATTTGCTATTTCTAATTATTTGCAATATATCAAAATATTTTAAAAACTAGAATTTATATTTAAATTTTAAACATATGATTTTAAATCTAAAATTTATCATTTTAAATCTTTAATTTTTAAATCTAGTTGGTGGATATACACATATGCATTGTTCTACTCTTTCATGTTTCCTTTAGGTTTGAAATTATTTATGCTAATATTTTATTCTTATAATAAACACTTTCCCCTAAAAAATGTATGTTTGTAAAATTTCATCTATTTTCCTTCCTCTACACATAAAAATGATTAATGTTACAATTCAACTTCCACATTTCGGGCTCTTGCTACACCTGTTGGTGTAGCATTCTTTACTTTTATATTGAATTTGTTGGACTAACATTGGATAATAAAATTATACAGGTTTCAGGTGTACAATTCTATAATACATCATCTTATATTGTATTGTGTGTTCACTACCCCATATGCTAATATTTTTTAAAATTGTTTTTATGGAAATAATTTGGCATCCATATAAGTCATGAATACATAAAAACTGTCTTTGATTAGTCTGTTGTTCAATCCATCCATACTTAGTTCAAATCCATCCATACTTAGTGCTTTATTTATTTTTTTCTATTTTCAACAGTTTTCAATGGTTCATGTGTCTGTAAATCACTTTTAAAATACATTTGTTAATCTATGATTTGATCAAGAGCTGAAACATTTTTTTGTTTGTTTCTATAGCCTTTTAGGTTATTCTGTTCCCTGGTGATTCTTAAAACTGGCTCTTCTTAAAAAATTTCCTCCCTGCTGACATTTAAACTGGTCTTTATGTTATTCCAAATTAAATCCATTATTTCTAGTCTATCAATTTTCCAACGTGAATCAGCACCCTTGAAAATTCCCATCTGCTAACTATTATGAGGCCAGTTTTTTTTTTAAAAAAATTTGTCCTCTCTATCCTGGCCTCTGCAGGTACCTTGGAAGCTCCAATCACAGACTTTCCAGGTACTAATCCTTGCCCGGCAGGGATGTCTGGGCTCTTCTGTGCACAATCCAGGACCGGCATCTTTCCACTTCCACAGATTTGCAGTAAGACTTTTAAGTGTTCAAATTTCAAAGAGCTTTCAAGTCAAGAGTAAAGTTAACTCCCAAGAAAAACATGAAAGTCCCTAGGATATAGATACAACAGACTACAATAAAAGAATGTAAGAGAATACTAATTGAAAAATCCCTGGGTTGAGAACCAAGAAAATTGGAATTAGTCTATCTGTGACCTAAATGTACAGTTCAAACTTGGCCAAGCCACTACACATTACTTCCTTCAACTGTAAAATAAGAAAAACGGATTAAATAGAATCTGCGGTCCATTTCAACTTTATTTTTAAATAATTTTATTGTTTGAGGTTTATAAAAGTAATTTATGCACAGTTTATAGAAAATTTAGAAATTATTTAAGCATACAGAAAGAAAATAAGTGTTACTCAAATATCATTACTTAGGATTACCCACTTTTATATTATTGTTGTATATCCTAACCTGTGTGCATGTGCGTGCGTGCGTGCGTGTGTGCGCGCGTGCGTGCGTGTGTGAGAGAGGGAGAGAGAGAGAGAGAGAGAGAGAGAGAGAGAGAGAGAGAGAGAGAGAGAGAGAGAGAGAGGAGAGAGAGAGAGAGGGAGAGAGTTTCTATGTGCATGTGGACATAAACTTAGATTTTTTACAAAATTATATCACTATTTTGGGCTCTGTATTCTACTTTATTGACAAAATATTCTATGATCATTTTTTCTGTGTTTTTAAATATCATTTGGGAACTTGTCTTTTAATGGCCATATTATATAACATGGATGTGTCATAATGCATACTCATCAGCTTTAATAATCTATTTTTTCAGATTTTATATCATGCTAAAGAAACACATTAATCATAAGATTGGTTCTTATTTCATGGATTTTGTCAAAACAAGTTTAATACCACCAGCTCAGGTTTTTATTATTTCTTAGAGCAAAATAAAATATTCTTTTCTGGAAGTGTTTCTCTCTTAAGATAATACCTTATAATTATTTCTAGAGCTTGGAAAGCAGTAAAATGGAAACTTTATGTGGTTTGAAATAGCTTTTCTTTTTTTCTAAACAACAACAAAAATATTGTACCTTTTGGGGAGAACTAATACTATTTATGTGGATAGTAGGAAAAAATTCCCCATTGTTTCTTACATTTATGGGTATCTTGTGAGATGGCCATCTGAACTAATGGCCTTGTTTGGTCTATGTGTTTAAGGGTTGGAAAGTGAACAGCCTTGGAAGATAAAGTGTCTTCCTCCAAAATGTATGTTCCTTCAGAGCAGAAAACAGAAGTGTTTTGTTTGTTTCTGCTTGGAATTTTTCTTTTCTATCTAGTTATCACAAAGCTCATGTCTCTCTTAAGGGCAAAGTTAGTGTGTGTGTGCTTGCTGCCCATTGCACAAGATGTAGGTTTTCTTCAAGCTGTGATGAGCATCTACCTGGACCTCTTTACTTTGCCCCTTGGTCTTTGGGAGATAAGGGGATCCAAAAGTGAGTATGAATCCCATGCTGATCCTGTTCATGAGGAATATGTTTTTTCTCTGATCCAAGATTTCTCCTGTCTTTTGCCCGCATCCATAGAATTGTGGCAAGTTAATTTATCAGCTAGGCAGTAGGGCAAAATCCCAGACCCTTCACAGGTCTTAACTTCCATGTGTAACCATATGAAGGAAATAAAAGAATGGTTATGATGAAGAGTAACTTCTAAGAATAAGAGAAATTAAGGCCATTTAAAATAAACATTTGTAAATAACAAACCACTGGCCTAGAAAAGAAGTTCATGTTTTACTGACTCCCAGGCATTTTGGTCTTGCTATTAAGTATTACATTAAATTATTTAAAAGTGGTGATTACTCAGGACTGTCTACATAGTCTTTGTGTATACTAAAAGAAGTTTCTACTTTATTTTCTATATCCTGTACAAGTTACTACAGAGGCTCTATCTACAAAGTTAAATTTAAAAAAGCAAACTATCAACAAATTTAAAATTAAAAAATTAAATATTTTGTAATACATATATAATTTCCTCAACATATTTAAGAGGTATTAATTTTTAGTATAATATAAAGGAGCTAGGCTTTCCTGAAAGACCTATCCCTTACCACATCGATATCCTTCTTACAAAGATAATTCTGAATATAATGAAAGTGTCATGTTCCCTGAATTTAATCTACTTCTTTTATGTATATACCCATAGACTGCTCACCCCTCAAACATTTACGCTATTCAAATATTTGTAAGTAATTATTACAATCTTCTAGGTTATTACATAGCTAGTCTATTTAGAATTAGGTTCTGTTCTCATTAGTCTAAAGATAAACTCTCTCACGTAATTTTAAATTCTCACTAAAATCTGTAAAATATTTTCCATGGGATTAAGCATATGCGGGATATTTATTTCAGTGACCAGACAATCCTGGGCAAGAGCATTGATATCAGTCCAGCAAGCAGGCTTATGGGTTCACTGTTTGTAGCCATCTCTTCAGAGCTTGACTGAACTTGAAGGCCCATCTGTCCTAGCACCTCCAATGAAAGGCAATGGAGCTGAATCTCGAGCTGAAATGGCTTGTCCAACTCACACATAGACAATTTTTCAGAAATAACCCCACTAGAGAATGCCAATGATCAAGGGAAAATAACACTCCAGATTTACCAAATAACAGGCAAATTATAGAGAGAAATAAAGAAATGTCAGCTCCATGAAAGACCAAAAAAAGTGGAAAGTAAATCGCTATGATGATCACATTTAGAATTCAAGTCTTTGTTAATGACGTACAAATCCTTTCTAAAGCAAAAAGAAATCCCAAGGACTAGTGAAATAGGTCACGAGGCACAATTCATGAAAACCCACCATAGAAATTACATGTTTGTTCTGAGAAAACATCTTCTAAGGGCAAATTATCACAGCAAAAGACAGGTATGGTCTACATAAATAAAAATATTTATATTAATTTTGCAAAGAAAACAGAGTTTAAAAAATACATCTAGAGATTTCAGGAGTCAGACCATAGATCCCAATTTGAGAGACATTGGATGACGGGGATCTAGACATGTTTTTTAAAAGAACAGTAAAAGGTCACATCTATTGAAATGAAAGTCTGCACAGGGTACAGAGAAAGAGCTGTCTGTTCTCCCTGGGGATGGGAGATAGGAAAGATCTAATAAAGAATTTGATTTTTAAGCTAAGTTTTTTTTTAATTTATTTATCCTCATCTGAGGACATTTTTGCATTTATCTTCAGATAGAGTGGGAGGGAGAGAGGGGGGAAGAGAGAGAGAGAAACATCAATGTGAGAGAGACACATAGATTTGTTGCCACCCACATGACCCCAACCTGGGCAGGGACAAACTGCAACCGAGGTACGCACCCTTAGCGGGAACGGAATCCAGGACTCTCTGGTCCGTGGGCCGATGCTCTAACTGCTGAACCAAACCGGACAGGGCTTAAGCTAAGTTTTGAACAATGAGACAGTACTGACCAGCCAGTAGCATGTTTTTAGGGGGGGTTGGGGAGGCATCAAAATAAATACACAATGGCCTAAAATCATGGAACAACAGCATGTTTAGTGAAGTTATGATGCTTCTGTTTGGCTTATGGTAGGAGCTGAACAAAAAAAAAAAAAACATGAAATAGGGGAAGAAGGAGGAAAAAGTGGAGAAAAATAATGTTGAATTGGAAGGTGAAAGACAGATGTAAATAGTTTAAGGAATGTCAACCTACTGGAATCAGAACGACCAGCTGTCCTGGTTTAAAGGATTTAGGAGTCTCCAGACACAGGATATCATTGTTACTTAGGAATAATCCCAGGCAAACCAAGGTTGGTCATCTTAATTAGAATAGAAACAAAAATCTATTCGCTTGTCCCGGATGCTGTTTTTCTCAAACCCTGTTTTAATTTGTACTATATTAAATTACCCTTAAGGGTATTTCATATTTCATAACTCTCTGCTCTCACATTGGTTGATGGAAAGAGCTCATCTAAATTCTGTCCTATTTATCATCATTAAAAATTTTTTTTAAACCTTTCCTCAAACTTTGTTAAAAGTTCTTCTTCTTTCCTCCAACCTAGGTAGAGCTGTGTGTGGCTCCAGAAATTCAGGGGCACTGGATGTCTCCTCTCTATAAACCTCTCTAATTTCCCCCCTTTTAGTGGCTAGCTCCTCTAATGCAGTAGACAAGGAGGCGGGGTGAGAATTTACTTATTTTAAATTTTTTTTCTTTATTGACTTTAGAGAGAGAAGAAGGGAGAGAGAGAGAGAGATAGAACCATCGATGAGAAGAACATCGATTGACCGCCTTCTGCATGCCCCACACTGGGGATTTGGCCCACAACCTGGGCACGTGCCCTGATTGGGAATCGAACCAGAAACCTCTTGGTGCATGAGATGACACTCAACCACTGAGCCACACCGGTCGGGCTATTTTAAGTTTTACTTAGCAGTGTTAGATTGAAGTCTATCCCTTAGCAAGGAGTTTTTTGTCCTTCACTTCCTACTTCTTACTCATCAACTGTCTCTATGTCAACAAGTGAAGCTTCAAAAGGAAGCTGCAATGTGTCAGTCAGTCCACCTGTTTCTACACAATGTACCAACTGGCTAAATGTGCTTCCAGCTAGATCAGCAGCAGTTGCACTAGCCCCTGAAAATTATTTAACCAGACACCACTGACTTGTGGTAGTGAGTATAACAAAGTAATTAAACACACACACACACACACACACACTCTCTCTCTCTCTCTCTCCTATTGTTGGTTGCATGGATTCAAAAGCTCACTTGGCTAATTAGCAATTGTGGAATTTACTTTAAAAATTGTGCCTCAGTTTCCTTAACTATAAAAGTAGGATAATAATAATGTCTTTTAGTATCAGAGTAGTCTAAAATACCACACCAAATTGACCTATATATGTAAGAGCTCTAATACAATAAAAGTTCATTTTTTACTCACACAGTAGTCCAGAGCAGGGACTGAGACTGTGGACCACAGATCTCATTGTAATGATTGATAAAGTTTATTCCTTCAAACATGTAGCTCTGCCATCCCCCCAGGCCTTGTCCTTGACTTAACCAGCTGGCAAAAGGGGAAGTGATTGAAGAGAATGCACACCAACCTCTTCAAGACTTTGACCCAAAAGTAGCATATGATGTCCCTTCATCTCCCATTCCATTGGCAAGTATTTGTCTCAAGGCCACACCTAGTTTTACAGATGGCTGGGAAATAACACATAGAGGGATGTTTAGAGGATTAAATAATATTAGAGATAGATAGATGATATATAGATTAGATATAGATGATATAGATATAGATAGTGTGCGCTTCAAAGAATGCATGGCACTGGCTAGCATCCTGTAAATAATAGTTATTATTATTACCGGTGACTCAGCTGTTCTAAGGTCTTGAGGGTCTCACAGATCCTTTTTCTAAGTAGTGCAAACTAAAAGGTGTCACTTTGTGTCCAGCCGGTGTGGCTCAGTGCTTGAGCATCAACCTATGCACCAAGAGGTCGCCGGTTCAATTCCCGGTCAGGACACATGCCCAAGTTGTGGGCCTGATCCCCAGTGGGGGCATGCAGGAGGCGGCCAGTCGATGTTTCTCTCATCGATGTTTCTAACTCTCTCTCCCTCTCACTTCCTCTCTCTCTAAAAATCAATAAAGGAAAAATAAAATACTAAAGGGTGTCACTTTGAGGTATGTCAGCAGTATGAATGATAGTAAATAGAAAAGATAAAATCGCGTGCCTTCTTCGCTTTACAAATTCTAAAAATAATTTTTCAAAACTTGAGAAATTTAATATTCATGTATTCACATTCTAAAAGTAACTTTAGCATCTTTTAAAATAAAATCTTGCTGGTAATCGAAAGAATCCATGCACATTATCCTTAAGTCAGTGACACTTCCCACTTGGAACCGACACAGCAAGATGCAGTCTGGGATTTAAGGCCGTTTCTTTTGATAACAGTGTGTGACTGTTTTCTCCTGGCTGTGCAAGATTAACTGACACTGATTACTTCTCCTCAACAGTGAACCAGAGCGGTTTGGGGATGACACCGCTGGGCTTCCACGCTTTCTCTATGGCCTTCAACAGAGTGGAAGCCAAGTCCTCTGCCACGCTTTCATTAATGAACTGATGCTACCATTCTGAATGTATTCCTGCAAACTCATCACGAAACTTCTGCCTGACAGTTTTAGAAGTTAATGGACTTCAAATAACTATTCAGCACGGTGTGTACATTTATAAATCACCAGGTAGCCACCATTATGGTTTATATTTGATTAATAAAATTATATTCCCAAATAAAACACATAGGTATGCTAATTATTTTACTTGGTAGTTGAAGCTAGTAATTGTCTCCCCACTGGGAAGCTCCCCTTTTTTATTTTAATAATTTTCTGTCCTGACAGAAAAGAATCCCTTACAAAATTACTGGGTACTATATAACACCTACAAAGTTAAACCCATAAAATCTACTTCACCCCTCCTTTTCTGACTCCAAAGCTTTCAGAAAAAAAGAAACTGAATGAATTTTTTTTCCCTGAGTTCTTGATTTTTATATTACGAACTTATTTAGGGGCTCAGGATAAATATACTGTTTTCCAAGATTTACAGAGCACATATCAAGTTAGAAGTTTATCTTTCCCCACTGAAGAGACATTTAACTTTTTCATGCTAAAAATTCCTTTAATAGATAATAATTGTCATTTCTTTGAACTCCTTGTCAAGTTTGACTTTAATGATGTTTTATTTTAAGTCTATTCAAATTGCGGCCAAAGACATTCTAGAAATTGGGAAACTCAAAACATGTCATTACTTTCATTCATTCAAAAAAAAAAGTTCATTGGACACTTACATGCATCAGACACTCTGTTAGACCCAAACTACTGTGTGAGAGAGGCTAGGAAGAGAGAGAAAACAGAATGAAGAAGTATCTAAACAGAAAGCTGAAGAATAGATGAGACTTAGCTAGGAAAAGAGAGTAACAGATAAAAGAAACCTGCTATATAAGGGTACTACGGTTCAAAGATGATGTTGCTTCAGGTCTTTGAAAGGAAGCTCTCTGTCTTATGGAGAGGGAGGGAGGGAGGGAGAGACAGAGACAGAGAGAGAGAGAGAGAGAGAGAGAGGAGAATAAGGAGGAGGAGGAGGTGGTGGTTGAGGAGAGAAAGAGGAGGAGGAAGAGAGGGGTGGAGGAGGGGAGGGAAAGACGGTGGGAGGGAGAGAATATTTACCTTTCAGGAACAGATGTGAACCGTCAGTGAGAATATAGGGCCACACTGCCTTAACACTTGACAAGCTCTTTAGGTGTATTTAAGTTCATAAATATTATTATAATATCACAGTGAGGATTACTTTGCTAGTTGCCCAGACTTTTCTGAGCTCAGAGGCTGAGAGCACCAACATTTAGAAAGCAATTAGAATATGGCCCTGAAATTCACACTGACAGGGAAAACAGTGGAGAGAGCAGGTGAGCGGAAAGGGGCAGCAGTTGGGAGGGAGAGGGAGGCATGGAACTCTGCCTCCACTCTTCTCATCCATCTCCTGGATGAACAAAACAAAAACTTTAATCTGCAAGGGGAAGGATAGTTTCAAACCAAGAATACTGATATCAATGTCCTTTTTTGTCCTACAAAATTAGTTGTAAAGTTTAAATATAAAAATAAGATGATGTATAAGAACATACTTCAAATGTGGGAAATGCTGTAGAACTTGAACATAATAGTATTGAAATCTTTCATGAAGATAAAACTTGTGAATTCAGAAGAGAATATAGAAGTCAAAGTAGTCACCTATCTGGAAAAACTGCATTTCCAGAAGGAGAGAGAAGACCTGAAAAATGTCTATTCTATTCCTGCTTTACTTACCCTCAAAATCATATTGTTTAAGGTTTCATTCCCTTTAGAGTGATATATGACACTTTCCATAGTTGTCATTAATTGGGTAACTTTTACGTAAAACTGTAAGTGCTTAAATTCAGGGAAGGGTACAAATTACAAGCCTTCTGCTGGATGAATCATCACAAAGTAAAAACAGAGAATGTAGCCAACTCCCAGGGCAGTAACATAAAAACACTAGGAACCCAGAAGTCCAACTTGAGTCCCTCTGGAAGGGAGTCACAACCTCCCCTTTTCAGGATGACCACTGTCCTATTTCTAACACCATACACTAAATAGTCTTGTCATTTTTGAACTTCATATACATGAAACCATGTGTATATAATCTTATATCTGGCTTCATCTACCATTCTGGGTAGCGGCAGTTCAATCTCACTGCTATAAACTAATCCACTGTGTGAGTACACCGCAATTTAAGTAGCGTTCTACTTGATGGACATTTGTGTTGTTCCAGTTTAGCGCTAATTCAATAGTGCTGTTACTAATATTCTTGTATACACCCTTTGGTAAACATAACATTCTTGTATACACCCTTTGGTAAGCATATATACCCTCCTCACCTCCCCCCTTTTTTTTTAGCATATTCCTAAGGCTGAAATTGTTGTTATTGGATATGCATATATTTAGTTTTACTGAATATTGACAAATATGCCCCAAAGTGATCATTTCACCTATCAGTGGTATACGAGAGTTCCTGCTGCTCCACATCCTTGTCAATGCGTAGCGCAGTCTGTCCTTATATTGTGAACCATCCTGGGTGTTTGGAATAGCGTCACGTTGTGCTTTTCATTTGTATTTCCTTGTTGACCAACAATGAAGAGCCTAGCCAATCACAGTGTGGCCCAGTACAGCGCAGCATCCACATCACCTGGGAGCTTGTTAGAAATGCAGAATCTCAGGTCCCATCCCAGATCTACTAAATTGGAATGTTTTAAAAAGACCCCCACTTGATGTGTCTGCAAGGTTAATGACTGAAAAGCACTGATGTAGGAGCATCTGGCTATACATGTTAGTGACTAATTGAATAGCATGTTCTAAAAAATGTTTTTTAAGTCCAGCTTCTTTATGGGGACCTAGAGAGCTAGAAAGACCATCACTTCCAAAATTAGAGCAAGGAAACACTAGACAAGATGTAAATTCATAACTTTTCTTAACTCATCAAAGAACTGAGGTATCAGTTCTAACTAACCCAAAATCTGGAGAAAGGTGCCCGCAGGACATTACTTGTTTACCTTTGGCAGGCAAAACTGAGCAATAGTAAAACAAAGAGTTTGGCTGGAATAGTTGATGAATTCAAGAGACCTAGTGTGGGCTGGCATGAGAGTGTGAAGTTCTTGGTAACCACAGCACCTGCTAGAAACTTCACACAATGTTGAATAGAAGTGATTATGGCAGGTACCACTTTCTTATCTAAGGCAAAAACTTACAATTGAGTTTGACATTTATTCTGAGATTTTTCCTCTACAACAGATTGAGGAAACTCTCTTCTTTTCCTAGTCAATATGTTTTTGTTTTTGCATGAGTGATTGCTGAATCTTATTAAATGTATGTTCAATTCAATAGTCCCCTTATCTTAGGGAATGTGTTCCAACAACCCCAGGGGATACCTGAAATCACAAATAGTACCAAACTCTGTATGTACTATGTCTTTTCTTATACATACATACCTATGATAAAGTTTAACTTATAAATCAGTCACAGTAAGAGATTAACAATAACTAATAAAATCTTGGGAATCTTATTCCATCTCCAGTTCTGAATGATTCTCCAGATCCCTGATGCCTGTCATTACATGATTTTTTTTAATTTTATCATAGTCTGCTAATAGTTATCAGCAGGAATATTGAGACATCAAATACTACTTAATCCTATCTAGAAATAAACATATCACTTACTGTTTCTTTTTCTAGAATGTTATTTTACAGACAATTTGAGGGGGCAAAGTTAGAGTCCTGTTACTTCAATTTTATCCCAGAATACCTTTCTCCTACCTAATTACATTGAATATAACTGCCAACAAAAATTTTATTTCAGAGGTGAGAAAACAGAAATTTAAGCCAGAACATAGAAACTGCTTATTCCGTATAACTTGGTAATTTTTTTTCTTCTAATTACAGATTTCATATTGGCTGATCAAAATTCAATAACACCTATCATACAGATGGCTGATCAAAACTCACTAACACCTATAATACAGGTAGCCTATATGGTGATTTGTGTTATATGTGTTACGTGCCATTGACCCTCTCCAACTCCCAGAGACCCTGTCAGTGAGTGATGATCACAGTGTCCTGTCCCCAACAACCCTGCTCAGCTCCTGTAGATGCATGCCTATGGCTTTTTTAATGGAGTCTATCCATCTCATATGTGGTCTTCCTCTTGTCCTGAATTATTGTCTTTTCCTTCTATTTTTCTCAGCATTATTGTCTTTTCCAAAGCACCCAGCCTTCTCACGATGTGCCCGAAGTAGGACAGATTGAGTTTTGTCATTTTTGCCTTCAGCGATGTTTCAGGCATATTAGCTCTCGAATCCATTTGTTCATCTTCCTGGTGTCCAGCACATTTGCAGAGCACTCCCCCAACACCACATTTCAAATAAATCCATTTTTTCCTCTCAGATTTCTTTATTGTCCAACTCCTGCATTTACTAGTTGTAAATACTAGGTCTTAATGTATATTCTCCCAGAAACAATATTATCACCAGGAAAAGTAATAGCAGTGGACAGGACCACTCATAATCTTCTAAAGACCTCCTCAAAGACATCTTTGTTCTTGACTATTTTTATTTCTGTACTAAATTATTTTATATTTTTATTTAGACTGTTCTCTTTTTGTCCATATTTCTCAGAACACCTATCTATTTCATTCACTGTTAATTTTTTATTACATACTTAATTCCCAAGAATGTTAAAGTTGTATTTTTATAGCTTGGTACAAGTAGCTATTATACTGTCCAGTACATAACAGAAAATAAACATTCATGGAGAATCTATTTGCTTCCATCCTGGTCATGTGTACTTATATTTGAACATTTTTTTCCTCTTAGATGTCTATATATTTCCTGATTGCTGAACACGTAATGCTGATTATTTTCTGTGAAGTATGAGGTTTGATACATGTTATTCAGATTGCCTAAGGCTAGAATTGAAATCTAAGGGAACTCCAGGAGATAAATAACCAATAATGCTGCCACAGCCTGTTAAACTGTGCTTATCTGATAAAGGCAGATCCAGAAAACACTTGTAAATTCAAGATCTGAAATCAGAAAACTTTAATATCAAGAATCCACTTCTTAAAAAATGAGCTGACTATAATGATTACTACTTGATATGCATAAAATTCACAATATTCAAATGTCTTTAGTCAAAATTCTATAAAGGCTGACTCCAAACTATATCAATAGTGTTCTCAAATTGCATATATTCTAAATTGCAATGAAAGTAAAATTATTATGATTGTCTACATTTACTACCATGGTTTCTGCTTCTGACTTTGCTTAGGCCTCTTAATCACCAACTATAAATAATTCTTCTCAGAATCTCCACCTATCAACTTTCAGCATATATGATTACTCCATAAAGCCTTTCCCAGTCTGTCACTGAGAATGCATTTCTCTCCCTATGAAGTTTTCGTCCTTTGTTTATATTTTGTCCTGCATCTTAGTCATTCGTGTTTGTATCCGCTTGTCCTTACCAGCTTTTCAGATCCTCTGAGTTGAGAGCTCTGCTAGTTATTTAGTGCTGTGTAACAAATTACCCTAAAATGTAATCACTTAAAATAATAAACATTTATTGGTCAGGTATTAGGGAGTACCTTAGCTAGATGGTTGGACCGTGTCTTTCATAAGGCTGTAGTCCCAATGTGACCAGAGCAGTCATCATCTGGAGGCTGGACTGGGGATAAAACATCTGCTTCCAAGCTGGCTCAGTCACATGGCTATTGACAGGAGGCTGCAATTCCCCTTCAGATACTTGTCAAACTGCTTGAGTGTTCTTACACATGACAAGCAGCCTCCCGCAGAATGAATGATCTGAGAGACAAGGCAAGAAGAAAGCCATATTGTCTTCTATGACCCACACCATCACTTCTGCCAGATTTTCTTTGTTAGAAATGAGTTATTAGTACAGCCCAAACTCAAGTGGAAAAGGATTAAGTTCTACCTTTCTAAAAGAGGAATAACAAATACTTTGCGGGTATATTTTAAAATTACTACAAGAATGATATCTAATTAATATCCATAAAATTACATTATAGTGAGTTGTGCAGTTTGAGTAAACAAATGAGATGAAATAACATTACAGTAATCTAAATAAATTGCACTTGTGGATTTTTGAATATACTTTTTATAGTCTCTGTAAGTACTAAAGGGGAATATTTATATGAATGTCTACATTTTAGGTGGCCCTACATCCTAATTTTTCAAGGACATTTCCAATTATTGCCTATTGTCTAGCATCCCTTGCCATTTAATAATTGTTTTGGAGATTTTCTTTAAAGAAACTGTTGGTATCAACAGTAGCACTAAAATCAATTGGCATTTGTTTGATAGGCCTTCCCTCTTTGCTTTCAGCCTCTGCTATGGTTTTGTTCTAGAGTTTGTGAGGAAATGTATAGCTAAGAAACTCTCTTAACACATGCTTAAAACATGAAAGATAACCTTTGACAACCCTAGCCAGATCCAGCATAATAAATGCTTCTATTCAAAGACAAATGGAGGGTACAAGTGAATAAAACAAAGTATCATCAAGCAGAAGCAGCTAGAACAGCTGACTGCATCTAGTCTTGGCATCAGGAGAAAAAGTATTCAATGATGCTGTACCTACTAGTCACTTATGTGCTAATCAGTTGTGTCATATCCTGTGCAATATTGCAAAACCACCAGATGGCTGTCTCAGTGAAACTGTAATTATTCATCACCTAGTTTTAAGTGAAATATGAGCAGGAATTAGAGGTTGAAGAACTCTACCTTAGATTGCATCAAAAGAGTAGTCTGAACATTCCTGCTACAAATGTTCTGCCCTATATTGCATTATGTTTTAAATATTTAACTATGTTTTAGTATTTTAACACTATTATTTTTCAGGAAATTCTTATGGCAGAAATAAACTAAAAATATTATCTCATAAAATATAGCTACTACATTTTCATTTCTCAAGAACATTGACAATACAAGTGTACATTTCAAAAAAATATTTGTTGCAATTTACTATCTACCATGAAGGCTGTAGTAAAATCACTGATCATATGGCTATTAGATAACATAATTCTGCTGGAAAAGTATCAGTATTAACTTTAAAAGTTAGTATTTTAAGAGGAAGTACAGCATAAGTACAGTAGTGGCATAAGTTCTTCCTCTTTTCTTCTTCCATTAGCAACTAAATAGACATCCATAACCAAACAAAAGTGCCTCTTTGTTTTATACCAAGGGATCCAGGAGGTTTCTAGCTCACCCGTGCCTCTGAAAAGAAAGAAGGCCTCAGTAAGAGCTGCAGATCCAAGAAGTCAGCAAACTGTCCAACACCCACTCACCACAATAGGGGATTAAAAAGAACCTAAAGAGTGCAAACTGAGCAAACTGAGCAGATACATTTGGGTGAGAGAAAAATGTATGGAAGACCAGACTGCCTGAGGGGAGATTTCAGCACACTATCAAAGTGGAATAGAGATGAGTTTGGACATAGAGAAGAGTGAGAAAGGGGCCAGTAATCTTCCTCCCCAGGGTGACACTGAAGAAGTCTGGGCTCTTGGCAAAGCCTATGCCAATGCCTCTTGGCAGAGGAGGTAGAAAATGGTGACTTCTCCCAAGGAGGAAGTGGAAAGCGAAAATGGTGAGTGACGGTCTGGCTACACTAGACGTGCAAGTTGTGGCTGGAAAACCCATTTCTCTCCAGCAGCAGCCATATATCTGGGAGAGACCTCTGCAACAGGTAGGAGAGCTGGAGAAAGGGAAGAAAACACATAAGAATCTCAAAGGGCATTAAAGGAATGCACTTTTTACTGTTCAGGAACTCAACAGAAAGTCTGCCCACAAACCCCTGGGAGCATCCCACTTGAGGATTCCCCTACTGACCCATAGGCACCTTCAAAGCCCCAGGTACTGAGCCTGCACCTTCCCCTACCCTACTGCCAGCCTTTGTGCATGCTCCTGAGTCCGTCCATGATACACAGCTCTGGTAGACACAGAGGGGGCTCAGAAAAGAGGTCATGGTTAGTGGGCAAGGGAGAAACACACACTTGAGCATATTACCACCTTCTGGAAGCAAAAGCTTTCTTATGGCCAGTCTGTTGAATTGTAAGAACCGAAGAAGACATGAAATAGTATAGACATAGAGAGTTGTCTGCTACTTCAAATACAAAAGCAAAAGCACATACCTACAAAATATACAAACACACAAAAATCAAGGAAATATGGTATCACAAAAAGAAAATGATAGTTATCCAGCAACTGATTTCAAAGGCACAGAATATCAGAATCTACCTAATAAAAAACTCAAAATAGCTATTATGAAAAAATTCAATGAACGACATGAAAACTCAGAAGGCAATTTAATAAACTAGGGAACAAAATTAATGAACAGAAGGAGTTCTTTACCAAGGAGATGACATTATAAAAAAGAACCAAACAAATTCTAGAGCTGAAGAATTCAACAAATGAGATAAAAAATTCAATAAAGAGCATTAATAACAGGGTAGAGGTGATAGAAGAATAAAGGACATGGAGGACAGGAATATAGAAATAATTCACATAGAAGAGGAGAACAGATTATTTAAAAGTGAAGAAATATTATAAGGGCTAATAAATTTGTCAGAATAGCAAGTATATTAGTAATTGTTGTACCAGAAGGAGAAGAAAGAGAGAAGATGGCAAAGAGTTTAAGAAATAATAACTGAAAACTTTCCAAACCTAGAGGACTTGGACATAGAAGTGGACAAAGCTAGTGGAACATGCTATTATCTCAATGCAAAAAATACCTGCTAAAGACACATTATTATGAAACTGTCAATAATCATTAAGAAAGACTCTTAGAGGTAACTAGGGATAAAAAATAAATAAGTAACTACAAAAGTACACCTATTAGCTATCCATGGATTTTGCAGGAGAACCTCTATAGGCCAAAGTGGAACAACATATTCAAAGTGTTGAAAGGTAAAAATTGCCAACCAAAGATACTTTATTTAGCCAAGTTATTCTTCTGATATGAAGGGAAATAAAGGCTTTCTCAGATCAATAGAAGCCGGGATAGTCCACAAGACCTGCCTTGCAAGAAATGTTGAAAAGAGTTTTGCAAGCTGAGATGAAAAGATGCTAATCAGCAACATAAATACATGTGGAAAGTACACAACACACTGGTAAAAGTAAAAAATAGTCAGCATTAGAAAACAGTAGCTCTATATTAGGATGGTGTGTTAACCACTTAACTGTAGTAAAGGTTAAAGGAACATAGTATTAAAAATAACTGTAGCTACTATCGTTAACACACAGCATGAAAGAAGTCAACTCTGCCACTGAAAATATAAAAGGTGTCTCTTGCTTGCCCTTCCGATCCGTCCTTTCTGCGGACCTTCATACCTGCTTGCCTTTCTCCCCAGTGCCAACACCAAGATCCGTTAAAAACGCACTTTGTAGTTCCACATTTCAAACTAAGAACCAACTCTTCTTGTAGCTGAATGGACCTCATGTAAAATGCCAAATTCTGCAGAAGAGGGTATTAGAATGGAAACCTTACCAAGGGAAGTACAAGGTTGTGAACAGGCAGATCCTGAACTCACCTTCCCCCACAGATATATCAAATCTACAGCCCTGTGTGGAACAATTCCCTCTGGAGAGGACCTGAAGACTAGCTGAATAGCTCCTTCACGTGAAGTGAGAAAAGAGCCACCTCCCTTTGGGATACTCAACAACTGGCAGTTATTAAGAATAAAATAGGCTGCTTGGACAATCACAAAAGTTCCAGAGACAACCAAGAGCTGAGGCAGGGTTGAACATTTCATCTCCTAGATGAGGCCACTCCTTCAAGGATGGAGAGCTAGCTGTTTCATGTAATATATAGAATCACAGAGAGTTCAACAAAATGAAAAACCACAGGAATATGCTCCAAACAAAAGAAGAGAGAGAATCCACACCAAAAAATAAAAATCTTTTTTTTTAATCCTCACCCGAGGATATTTTTGCATTACAGATAGAGTGGGAGGGAGAGAGGGAGAGAAACATCGATGTGAGAGAGACACATTGACTGGCTGCCACCCACACAACCCCAACCAGGGCTGGGGACAACTGCAACCGAGGTACATGCCCTTAGTGGGAACCGAACCCAGTCTCTCTGATCTGCGGGTCGATGCTCTAACTGCTGAGCCAAACTGGCTAGGGCAAAAAAATAAAAATCTTAATGAAACAGAGATAAATTACCTGATAAAGAGTTTAAAGTAATGGTCATTAAAATGACTTACTGCTCAGCTGGTGTGGCTCAGTGGTTGAGCATCAACCCATGCACCAAGAGGTCACCAGTTCGGTTCCTGGTCAGGGCACATGCCCAGGTTGTGGGCCAAATCCCCAGTGGGGGGCATGCAAGAGACGGCTGATCAATGTTCGCTCTCATTGATGTTTCCATCTCTCTCTCTCTCTCCCTTCCTCTCTCTCTAATATCAATAAAGAAAAATTTTTTTAAAAAAAAATGATGTACTGCCCTGGCTAGTATGGCTCAGCGGTAAGAGCATCGCCCATGGACCAGAGTCCTGGGTTCGATTACAGCCAAGGGCATGTGCCTCGGTTGTGGTCTGTTCCTGGCCCCGTTGGAGTTATACGGGTAGCAACCAATCGATGTGTCTCTCTGATATCGATGTTTCTCTCTCTCCCTCCCTCCCTCTCTCCAGCTCTATCTGAAGATTAATGTAAAGAATATCCTCAAGTGAGGATTAAAAAAAAAAAAATGACTTACTGAACTAGGAAGAAAATTAACACAGTGAGAATTTCAACAGAGATTTAAAAATATGAGAGTTTACCAAACAAAAGTCACAGAACTGAAGATACAATAACTGAACTGAAAAATACAATAAAAGGTTCAACAGCAGATTAGATTAAGCAGAAGTTAAGAATCAGTGATTTAAAGACAGGGCAGTAGAATTTACCCAATCAGCAACAAAAAGAAAAAGAATTATTAAAAAGTGAGGATAACCGAAGGGACTTATAGGGCAACATTAAGCAAACAAACATTCACAGTATAGAGATACAAGAAGGAAAAGAGAGAAAGGGGCAAAAAACTTATTTTTTAAAAAATGGCTAAAAACTTCTCAAACCTGGGGAAGGAAACAGATCCATATTCAGAAAGTTCATAGAGTTCCAAATAAGATGAACCCAAAGAGATTCCCCACTGAATAAATTATAATTAAATTGTCAAAAGTTAAGACAAATAGATTTTCAAATGTAGCAAGAGAAAAACAACTTGTTAGGTACAAGGAAACCCATAAGACAGTCAGTAGATTTTTAGCAAAACTTTGCAGGCCAGAAGAGAGTGGCACTATAAAGTGCTGAAAGGAAAAGAAAAAGGAAAAAAAAAAAAAACTTCAAGAATACTTTACCCAGAAAAGTTATTCATATTGAAGAAAAGATAAAGAGAAGCAAAAGCTAAAATAGTTTATTACCACTAAACTGAAATTACAAAAAATGTTAGAGACTTATTGAAGCCGAAAATAAAGGGTGCTGATTAGTAACAAAACAAGTGTGTGTGTGTGTGTGTGTGTGTGTGTGTGTGTGTGTGTGTGTGTAACAAAACAAGCAGAAAACAATTTTTAAAATGGCAATAAGTATGTGTTTATCAATAATTACTTTAAGTGTAAATGGACAAAACTCTCTAATTAAAAGGCACAGGGGTCTGAATGTATAAAAACTAAGACCTACCTATATGCTGCCTACAAGAGACTCATTTCAGAAGTAAGGACCCTCATTTCAAGAGTCAGTAGACTGAAAGTGAGGGGATGTAGAAAACTATTCAATGCAACTAGATACCAAAGGAAAATTGAGGTAGCCATACTCTATTAGAAAGAACAGACTTTTAAACAAAGACTGTAATAAGAGAAAAAGAAAGGCATAACATAATGATAAAAGGGTGATTCAACAACAGAATATAAGATTTGTAAATACTTATGCACCCACAAAGGAGCACTTAATATGTAAAGCAAGTATTATACTTAAAGGGAGAAATGGAAGCCAAATAATAATAGTAGGGACTTTACTACCTTACTTACATCAGTGGACAGATCAGCCTGAAAAATAATCAATAAAAACATTGGCCTTCAGTGACACATTAGATCAAATTAATTAATAGATATATGCAGAACATTTCATACTAAAGCAGCAGAATACCCATTCTTCTCAAATGCATAAAAATGTTCTCTAAGATAGATCACATGTTAGGCCACAAAACGAGTCTTAATAAATTTAAGAAGACTGAAATCATATCAAGTATCTTTTTTAACCACAATAGTATGAAACCAATAACAAGAAATCAATTACAAGAAGAAAACTGGAAAATTCACAAATATGTGAAGATTAAACAACATGTTACTGAACAACCCATTTTTAGGGATCAACAAAAAAATCAAATAAGAAATAAAAAAGTACCTTGTAACAAATGAAAACGGAAGCATAACATACCAAAATTTCTGTATGCAGCAAAAGCAGTTCATGGGGATACACGTCTACCTAAATAAACAAAGAAACTCAAAGAAAAAAATCTAATTTTACATTTCAAAGAACAAGAGAAAAAAATTAATAAGCCCGAAATGAGTAGAAGGAAATAAATAACAAAGATCAGAACGGAAATAAAATAGAAATTAAAAATACAATGGAAGGATTAATGACACTAAGAGGTATTTTTTGAAAAGAAACTAAATTGACAAACCTTTAGCTAGACTCACTGAGAAAAAAAGAGAACTTACATAAAGTCATAAAATAAAGAGATGTCACAAATGATACCACAGATATACAAATGATTATAAAAGTCTACTATGAACAATTATAGACTAAAAAAAATTGAACCTAGAAGAAATTAATAAATTACTAGAAACAATCAACCTCCAAGACCGAATCGTGAAGAAATTAAAAAAAAAAATTCTGAATTGACCGATTACTAGTAATGAGATTGAAACAATAATCAAAAATGTCCCAACAAATGAAAGTCCAGGACCAGTCGGCTTTACTGGTGAATTCTACTAAACATTCAAAGAAGAATTAATACCAATTATTTTCAAACTCTCAAAAAATTGAAGAGGAGTTAATGTTTCCAAACTCAGGTTATGAGGCCAGCATTATCTTGATACCAAAACCAGACAAGAATACTGTAAGAAAATTAAGGCCAATGTCTCTGATTAACATAAATGCAAACATCCTCAAAAAAAAAAAAAAAGTAGCAAACTAAATTGAACTGTACAATATCCCCACTTATCAGCATTTTTGCTTTGCATAGTTTCAGTCACCAACAATAAGCCATAGTCTGAAAATATTAAATGGAAAGTTCCAGAAGTAAATAATAAGTTTTAAATTGCATGTTGTTCTGAGTGAAGTAATTAAATCTCACACATCCTGTTCTGTCCCACCCAAGATGTGAATTACCCCTCTGTGTAGCATATCCACTGTGTACACTACCACCAGTTGGTGACTTAGTAACCATCTCAATGACAGTTTGACTGTCAGTGTTTGTGTTCAAGTAATTCTTATTTTACTTAATATCCCCAAAGCATAAGAATATTGCTGCTAGCAAGTCAAATATACCAAAAAGAAGCCATAATTCTTTCAGTAAGAATATACACATTGTGGGCAAAAGTAGGTTTAGAGTTGTATGTGAAACAGTTTATTCTTGTATTATTAATTATTGCATTATTTTCCATGTGAACAATTGTAAGCCTACTTTTGCCCACCTCTGTATATGTACATGGGGTTTTGGCACTATTTGTGGTTTAAGGCATCCACTGGAAGTCTTGGGATGTATCCCCACACATACATACACATAGTGGAGTATTTTCAGCCATGATAAAGAAGGGCATACTGCCATTTTCAACAACATAGATGTACCTGGAGGACGTTATGCTATGTGAGGAAAGTCAGATAGAGAAAGACAAATGTGATATCACTCACGTGGAATAGAAAAAAACAAACTTGTAAAAATAAAATAAAATTGTAGTGAGATGGGGGTTGGAGGGATGGAAAAGATTAAGGGTGCAAACTTGCAATGAGCAGTAATTAAGTTCTAGAGATTGAATGCACAGTGTAGCTAATATAGATAACAATATTATATATTAATCAAACATGCTAAGAGCTTAGAACTTATTATTCCAACCACTAAAAAGGATCAATATGATGTGATATTCTAATTACTGTTACAATAGAAATAATATATAAGTATCAAATTAACATGGTGTACACCTTAAATTTACACAGCGTTTTATGTCAAATATATTTCAATAAAATAAAAAGTGAGTATTTTAAGAAGAATGTGAGCCAGATAAATGACAAGAGCAAGTGCAAAAGGTTCATTTATATATTATTTGGTGAAGCATGGTGTTTTATTTGATGACATTTTACTGTTTCTTTTTAAATTCCAAGTATTCTTATGCATGTTTGAAAAGTAAAATTATAGCTCTTAACACACTAGCTCCTTTAGTAGAAGAACTTAGATGAGTGATGCTAGTGTTATTATTTTAGCATAATTGGATGTTTCAATACTTGAAATAATTGTTCAATATTTTCATTCAATTCATGGAATCAAAAATAAAACTTTTGAATATTCATTTTTAATCATTGAAATTATATATTAAGTACTATTGTAATTTAGTTAAAAAGGTCAGTGAAGATAAAATTTTAACTATTATAATACAAATATAAATACTGGTAGAATACAGAAAAGTCAATGTTCTTACTAAATTAAGAAACCTATAAATGTACTTGAAATTCTTTGTAAGATACATATGATTTCTAATTTTATTCAAGTAATTTACAGTATTCTATCCAACAAAATAGATGTTGTAATGGACAAATATAGACAGTTTTACATATATATAAGAGCAACCGACCTACAAAATTTTCATGATCCTCATGGTGAGGTGGAACACAAATTTTTTAAAAGTACTTTATGTTGACTGTCCTTAATCAACTGTATTTTAAAAATTTTGAACTTTAAATCACCAAGTTTTAAATCAGTCTAGGAGTCCTATAGAGTGTTGGATTTGGGAAGATAATTCTTTAATATATTAGATGATTATGTTTAAATCACTGAGAACTCTTTAAGTAGAATAGTCAACAAATAGAATGTCAAATTTTAGCATATGAAATTGTGGCCACTTTGAGTTATTGAAAAGAATGTTTACAAACAGAAAGGCAATAAAATTTGTCTGCATAAAAGCAAGGGAGAAGTGGAACAAATTAAACAGTGAGAGGCTCAATATCTTAAGTGGGTTGTGGAATACTTCAACCTGGGGGAAGACTCCTTTATATTCTGTAAAAGTACAGAATGAAATTGAAATCTATTACTTTGGAGCATCTACACTTAGTAAAATATTTAAGAGAACCATAAACAGAGACAACACATTTGGTGAGTTTTGTCCTATCAAAAATATTGATTGGGAAAATTACTCTAAATGAAGGCAAAGAAAATATCTGTGAAAACATTTGTTCCCAAAATTTACACACTTCAATGCAATGAATCATAATGAAAAATTTTTCTATGTGACAGAATTTGTTCAGCTCTCACTTTATAGGCTATTTTCTCAATTAGAAATGTTATGGTGTATAGAGAGTGGTCAATTTAAAGTGTCAGCAATTTCAAATTTGTTAATCATTTTATACAACAATAATAATGGCAATTTTTGAAATATAAAATAAAAATAAGGTTAAAATACATTCTTTAGAGAATTATTTTTGACATAATATTGAAGATATTTTATAAGTTAAGATACTTATAAAGTATGTGAATACACTTTTAGCCACTTTGGGCCAAAAATTATACTGTTTATGTTATCTTTAATGTTCAGTGAATCAATAGAATATGTTTTTATTTATTATAAAGTATATGCATTTATATTACATTTTATATTTTAGAAATAATTTCACTTTTGAAAATAGTTATTGAATAGCATTTTATGGCTATCAATGTGAAAAACAAACAGGCACAAGAAAGATGTACAGCCTTACTAATCAGGGAAATACAAATTAAAACTACAATGAGATATAACCTCACACCTGTTAGAGTGGTTATCATCAAAAAAGCAATAAATAATATGTGCTGGAGAGAATGTGGAGAAAAGGGAACCCTTGAACACTGTTGGTGGGATACTAAATTGGTACAGCCACTATGGAAAAACAGTATAAAATGATCCTTCAAAAATTAAGAATAGAACTACTGTATGATCCAGCAATTCCTATTCTAGGTATTTATCCAAAGAATATGAAAACACTAATCTGAAAAGATATATGCACCTCTGTGTTCACTGTAACATTATTTACAATAGCCAAAATATGGAAACAACCTAAATATCCCTCGATGGATGGATCAAGATGTGGAGTACGTACACGTATGTACATACGCACACGCGCACACACACACACTCAAACACAATGGAATACTACTCAGCAAAAGAAATTAAATATTGCAGTTTATGACAACATGGGTGAATCTTGAGGATATTATGCTAAGTGAAATAACTCACACAGAAAAGGATAAAAACTGTATAATTTCATTCATATGTGAAATATAAAACCAAAAAAGTAGCAAACAAAACAAATTCATAGGTACAGACAAAAGATTGGTGGTTACCAGAGGGAAAGAGGGCTGGGAGAAGGCCAAATGGATCAGGAGGTCAAATACATATACTGTATGGTGAGGTGTGCTGAGTATATAGATATCTAATTATAATGTTGTTCACCTAAAATTTAGATAATGTTATTAACCATTGTTACCTCATCAACAAATATTTCAAAATATTAGAACTATGTAACTATCATTCTAAATAATCACGAATAGATAATTAATTATATTGCCAATCTCCTTTTATTATTTTAAGATTCTGTTATTCTTTCCAGGCCTCCACATCATTTCCCTTAAAATTTTTTTATAATCTTTGACATATGAAGAATGACTTCCTTTTATTTCCTTAGAAATTAGTGTCTTTATTTTTCACATATGGTGACATAAACTACCACCATAAAATGTCATGTCTATTTTCCTGGGGAAATTTTGAAAAAGATGAATCTTGAGTTTCCTTCTCATGAAATATAAACTTGAAAAAGATTACGTGAGTTTGAATCCAGATTCCACCAATACTTACCACTAAACCTTAGAAAATTACATAATCTTTTTGCAGCTCTCATTTTATATTTATATTATATATGATAATACATACTTCCCAAGGTTTCTGTAAACATAATATCATAACTCATCAAATTGGCAATGACCTTAAAGTGCCATACACTGCTAGTAGGATTAAAAATTGATACAACTCCTATGGTTTGGCAATAGTTAATGAAACTATAGGTGCATCTATCTTTTTTTTTAATTACTATTAAATGTTTTTATTGTGTGTGTGTGTGTGTGTGTGTGTGTGTGTGTTTTAGAGAGATGTAAACACTGATGTGAGAGAGATACATCGATCGGCTACCTCCTGCACGCCCCCTACTGGGGATTGAGCCCGCAACCTGGTTATGTGCCCTGACCAGGAATTGACCTGTGACCTCTCAGTCCGTGGGAGGACACTCAATCCACTGAGCCACACCGGTTGGGCAGGTGCATCTATCTCTAAAATCAGCAATCCCACTTCTAAGAATATACCCTGAAGATGCAATTCTCAAAATAGAAAAAATGCGTATGCACAAAGTTAGTCATTACAGTGTAATTTATCATTGTAAAATACTGTTAACTAACTAAATATTCAAGCATAGGAGATACATTGACTAAACCCTGTTATACACATCACTTGTAATATTATAAGATTTTAACAAATAGACTGAGTTCTGATAGAGGGATTTTTAGCAGATATTATAAAGTAAAAACAGAAAAATATAAACTAACATATATACATATTTTTTAAGGATAAGAAAACATATAAATTTGCTTATCTTTCAAAGAAATATAGAAAAGATAAACAAAAAACAATGAAAACATAGTGGAATGGACTCAGGAAGGAGAGAGATTTCTCTGAGTATGCCGTTTTGCATAATTTTTTTTGGAAGCATGCCAATATTGTACAATGCAAAAATATTATTTTTTTTTTATCCTCACCCGAGGACATTTTTTCATTTTTTGCTCAGATAGAGTAGGAGGGAGAGAGAGGAAGAGAAAGAGAGAGAAACATCGACGTGAAAGGGCCACATCGAGTGGCTGCCACCCGCACAACCAACCAGGGCCGGGGACAACTGCAACTGAAGTACATGCCCTTAGCGGGAACCGAACCCGGGTCTCTCCGGACCGCAGGCCGACACTCTAACCACTGAGCCAAACTGGCCAGGGCTACAATGCAAAAATAAAAGATCTATAATAATGACAAAGGACAGAGACCTAAAACTGATAAAAATGAAACAAATGAATACTTTTGAAGAAATATCATAAACACAGTGGAGGAAGAAAAAACTAAGTAATTATGAACCCGTTATTTGGCTGTATGTCCTCAGTCTTGGGTGGTATGAGTTAGTGAGGGAAAGGGTTTACAAACAAATCCTGGCCTCTTTTTAGAGCACTTTATTTTTTAGTTGTATGAGTAAATTCTGAAATTATTTATTAAATATTTATCTTAATTAAACGTATTGGTGTGATTAATACAATTATGTAGGTTTCGAGTATAAAATTCTATGCTACATCATCTGTATATTGCATTGTGTGTCCATCACCCAAAGTCAAATCTTCTTCCATCACCATATATTTGAACCCTTTACCCTTTACTACCACCCACACCCCTTCTACCTGGTAAACCACCATGGTTGGTCTGTGTCTATGAGTTTTTGTTTTTCTTGTTTGTTCATTTGTTGCTTTTAGATTTATGTCCCACATATGAGTGAAATCATATAGTTCTTGACTTATTCCACTTAGCATGATATCCTCAAGATTCATCCATGTTGTCTCAAATAGCAGTATTTCATCTTTTCTTATGGCTAAATATTCCATAGTATTTATGTACCACATCTTTATACAATCATCTATCAAAGGACATTGCAGTTGTTTCCATGTCTTGGCCACTGTGAATAAAGCTGCAATAAACAGGGGTGCACATATATTTGCGAATAAATGTTTTCAAAATTTTGAGTTAGATACCCAGAAGAGGGGTTGCTGGGTAATATGGTAACTCTACTCTTATTTTTTTTATGAACCTCCATACTGTTTTTCATAGTGGCTGTACCAGTTTATTTTCCCACCAGCAGTGAATGAGGGTTCCTTTTTCTCCACAAACTCTCCAACACTTAATACTTTTCTTGTTGATAATAACCATTCTAACATGTGTAAAGTGGTATCTCATTGTAGTTTTGATTTATATTTCCCTAATAGTTAGTGAAGTTGAGCATCTTTTCATATATCCATTGGCCATTTGTATGTCTTCTTGGGAGAAGTGTCTGTTCAGGTCCTCTGTTCATTTTTTAACTGGATTGTTTGTTTGGTATTATATGATTTAATATATTTTGGATATCAGCACCTTGTTGGAGCTGTTGTTTGCAAGTATCTTCTCCCATTCAGTTGGTTGCCTATTTTAGATGTATTACAGAATTGAGGAAAATTAGTAAGCATACAGATATTGGGAGCCAGAGTTTTTAATGGTGACGGCAGGAAATAAAAATTTGGAATAGGGGAATACAAGAAAGAACATTTGTGAATGTATTAAATTTGGAGGTATAGGTATAAACACATTTTATAAATCATGAGTTTACATGTGTATATACATGAATATATGTATGCAAACATGCTTATACATATGTGTATATAGATAGATATATGAACATATACATATGTATGTATTTCCTAGCTATGACCAATGAAAGGGCCTAGAAGCAAATGTATCTTAGTAAAAATAAGTAAACCTAACATTCAGAGATCTTATTTTCTGATAATATTCCCCATTAACAGGAAAAGGTTGTTTCCAGGTCTATGATGTCATAAATAAAAAGCTGTCAAAAAAATGATGGGACTTGTTACATGGACACAGGTGCTAACTTGAAGGGGCCCACTAGTCAAATCTGGGATAATCTGAACACCAAGATAATTATGATAATGAACTAGAAACAATGAAAAATAGAAATCTATTAGTCCATATCAATCATTAATAGATATAAATGCACATACAAACATAAATTAATAGATTTATAAATAGGAGGGAAACTGTTGCTTACATTAGAATGGCAAATGCCAGCTAGCAAATGTGGAGCAGATGTTTGCACTGGAAAATTATCATCATGCAACTGTATGGCAGTTTTGTTAAGTATAGAGTCATCGATGGGTGATAAACTTTGGGGAGAAACGTCAATGAGCACAGAATATTTTTATGCCTCAAAACTGTCTCACACAAACTGCTTATTAGTTTCAAGGGAAAAAAAATAGTAAATTGTGGGTAGAGAAATCAGACATCACCCTTGTCTGGATATTCCAAATTGATATCACCAGTAGGGACAGATGGACATCTCATATGTTTTCAGATGCAATATCTAAGAGGAACACAACATTATTTAAGCATTATTCCAGCCAAAAATATATAATGAGTACTTAATAATGAGGAAGCATCAGAAAAAGATTGAGGGAACCTTCTATTAAATATAAATAGAAGATAACTATATTCTTTTAAAATGTCAATGTTAAAAGACTCAAAGTAATGCTAAAAAGACTAAACAGACAACTTGATACCTATAGCCTATAGTGCAAAAAATGCTAGAAAGGAAATTATTTGTTCAACTGACACAATTGAATTACAAATCATAGATTAGATAGAAATATTAGATCACTATTAAATTATTATAGTTTATGGCTGTTCTGTGGTTATATAAAATAATATCCCTCTTCTTAGAAAATACAGAGAAAAATCTTATAGTAAAAGGCCGTGTTTTACTCAAATTATTCAAATGGGGTAAAATGTTAACAGCAGTTGAATCTGTATAAAATGGATAAAGGTGTTCTCTGTACTTATTCTTGAACTTTTCCTATAAGATTGAAGTACTTGCCAAGTGACATTTTAAAAATATTTAGTCCTGGCCAGATGGTCCAGTTGGTTGGAGCATCATCCCATACACCAAAAGAGTGTGGGTTCAATTCCCCGTCAGTGCACATACATAAGCTGCCAGTTAGATCCCTGGTGTGGGCGCCTATGGGAGGAAACTGCTTGGCAACCGATCTGGAGGCAACCAATCGGTGTTTCTCTCTCACGTGGATGATTGTTTTCCCCCTTCTCTCTTCCTGCCCTGCTTCCTCTCTCTCTTAAAAAAAAAAAAAAAAATCAGTAAAAACATGCTCGGGTGAGGATTTTTTTAAAAAAAGTTTTAACAAAAACAGAGCATTGATTAACATTATTCATTATGTGACAAGTATGATAATTCGTTAAAGAACAGTAAACCTATTAATTAGGGCCTCCTATTAGCCTCTTTTTACACGTGTAGACACTATGTTTAGGGCGACATTGAATAGAAAACGACTGGAAAATATTAAAAACTAAGTCGAGTTAGTTTTCTTAATTTCACATTATTATTATTATTATTATTATCATTATTTTAATCCTCACTCGAGGATATGTTTCCATTGATTTTCAGAGAGTGGGAGAGAGGGAAGAAGGGAAGGAGATGGGGGAGAGAGAGAGAAAGATAGAAACATCGATGTGAGAGAGATACAGTAATTGGTTGCCTCCCCCACGAACTCAGCCGGGGCTGGGGACCTAACTGTAACCGAGGTACGTACCATTGACCGGAATCGAACCCACAACTCTTTGATCCGCAGATCAGTGTTCTAACTGCTGAGCCAAACTGGCCAAGGCTACACATTATTGTTTAACATTTTTTGAGATAAGCCAACTGCTTTAAACCATTTGTTTCAGTCATATGCACACACACACACACACACACACACACACACAATCACACATCTTTTTTGTACACTTATTAAATTATTTAAAAATTAGCAGTTCAGGAGAAAAGACCCTGAAAGGACAAAAGGCTGCAGCTAGTCTGTCATCTCTCTATTGTCTTTTCCTCTGACTACCTCTCTATGACTTATTTCACTGACACTTGTGAGTCAAGGATATTTCTTCTTGTGACTTTCACTCACTGATATTTTTTAAAATACCAAACAGTCACGATGAGGCCCCCAGAGACACGGATGAAAACCGAATTGTTAGCCCAGACTTCAGACCATACTTGTTGAGTTCAGTGTTCTCACAAATCTATTTTAAAAATCTATGTGCTTGAAAAGCGTCAAGGTCTACCTGCTTTGTGTCTATATGTCCATATGCAAAATGAGTCATGTTCTAGATAAAGGAAAATTGTGAAGTAATTCATTTTTTTAAGATGCAAGAAAACAGTTATTCAGAAGAGTTTAAACCTAAAAAACACACACACCTTTTAAGGAAGTAATAAATCCAAAAACCAGGGTTCAAATAATTTTCAATACTTCTCCTAAATGCAAACAATGGGAAATCACCTTGAAGAAATCACTATTTATAAGTGGAACACCATATAACAGTCCTGGTATTAGCCCCCTTACCCACAGATAAATGTTCAGACTTTAACATAATATAAAGTGAAAACACAGTTGTGGGGTGTGTGCTTATTTCTTTTTCAGTTCTTATCACGACAATATGCTTTTTAATATCATTTTCTTAATGTCTGGATCTCCCTGATGTTAAGGAAAGCAGAATTAGTCTGTCTATATTAGGCACAGAAGAAAAAAAATAGATGAATTTAGTTCCACATCCCTCTTTACCAGCCAGTGCTTGGAGCCTGGAACTGTGGCCAAGGTCAGGACTGCCTGGATGGTGCTTCTATTAAATGTCACTGTTAGCATTTGGATTAATGTTTGTTGTTGCTGCCTTGGTTTTTTCCTTTGGACTATTTGAAACAGAGTAATATATTTGTATTGCCAAAGGATCCAGATTTTCTCTTTGACCCTTAATTTCTTTAATTTTGTATTCTAGATATAATCACTAGCTAAACCAAGCATTTTTCACCATATGCCAAGACTGTCACTATAATCTCTTGATTCAACTCCCACTCTCGTGATTCTCCCTCTATTTATCTCTTCCGTTCTATTTCAATTTTCAAATACCACCCTCCCTGATCCTACTGCTGCATGCTTCAACCTCAGTAATTAATTCAAATTCATGTCTCTCCATTCCATCCCTCCTGTATATGATTGAAAAAATAATAAATCTTGCCAGTGCTTTCACGGGTTATAACATGAAACAATGAGATAGATAAATCTTCAATAGTGCATGTCTTGAAAATCAAGGTTAGAGTATATTCTTGGGGACCTGGACGTTGGGAAAGAGGTATGTTCAAGGTGTTGGGTTAGAATACTTATTTCAGGCAGGTGCAAATAGAGATGCATTCTCCTCCGTCTGCTTTATTTTCCATTTCTCTCCCCAAACTGGGCAAGTAGCCATTTCCCAAATGCCTCTGTACAATGTGAAATTTGGCTTTTCAACTCTTTTGGTTTATATTTGGCTCATATATGCTTGGTATTTCCTTTTCATGCTTTTAGTTTCAAACTTGAGATTTTTTTTTCCCCCCTTATTTTATGTCTCATGTAATTTGTTGGCCATTAAAATACAGGGTGGGGCAAAAGTAGGTTTACAGTTTTTCGTATGGAAAATAATAAATAATACAAGAATCAACTCTGTACTTCATGTACTCACAACTGTAAACCTACTTTTGCCCCACCCTGTATTCACAATGAGACTTTCTTATTTAGAAAATTTACTGCTTTATATTTACAGCTCTATATTTACTGCTCTTATAGGATTTATTTTGCCATTTTTATTTCATTATTATCCACTTATTGTGTATTTGATTATTGATTCTTTTTTCCTTACTCTGAAGACATTCACAATATAATGACAAACTTAACTGAAAAGTGAAAACCTCCAAAAATGCACAGAGGTCAGACAGTGGGCCCCCGTTTAGGCCCAGGGTTTGCAGGTTCCATTCACATAAACAGCAGTCTAACTCCAGAGGCCTTAAAAGTCGACGTTGCTTTTCACACCTGTCAGATGGCTATCATCAACAAACCAACAAGCAAGTGCCGGCGAGGACAGGAGAAAAGGGGACCTTCGCACACTGTTGGTGGGAATGCAAATTGGTGCAGCCACTGTGGAAAGCAGTAGGAAGTTACCCCAAAACATTAAAAATAGAACTGCCTCATGACCCAGGGATTCCACTTCTGGGAATATGTGAAGAAACCCAAAACCCTGATTTGAAGGAATATATACACCCCTATGTTCACTGCAGCATTATTTAAAATAGCCAAGATTTGGAAATAGCGCAAGGGTCCATCAGTAGATAAAAAAAAGCTGTGGCACATTTCCAGAATGGAATACTACTCAGTCATAAAAAATAGAGAAGGAAGTCTTACATTTTGTGACAGCATGAATGGATCTAGAGAGAAAGATGCGAAGTGAAATAAGCCAGTCAGAGCAAGACAAATACCATATGATTTCACTTATATATGGAATCTGATGAAAAAAATGAACTAACAAACAAAACAGAAAAAAAATCAGACACAGAGAACAGTATGGTGATTACCAGAGGGAAAGGGGGGTGGGAGGAGGTAGAAAAGCATAAAGGGGAATAAATGATGATGGCTGGAGACTTGACTTGAGGTGGTGAGCACACAATACAATATACAGATGGTGTATTATAGAACTGTACACCTGAAACAATTTTATTAAGCAATGTCACCTCAATAAATTCAGTAAAAATTTTTAAATAGTAATAATGTGGCCCAGCTAGTGTGGCTCAGTGGTTGAGTGTCAACCCATGCACCAACAGGTCACCAGTTTGATTCCCGGTCAGGGCACATGCCCAGGTTATGGGCCAAATCCCCAGTGGGAGGCATGTAGGAGGCGACCAATTGATGTTCTCTCTCATCGATGTCTTTCTCTCTCCCTTCCTCTCTCTCTAAAAAAAAAACAATAAAGAATAAAATAAAATAAAATAAAAATAATGTGGTGTCTTGCAGCTGGTTTTTTTCAAAGGAACATTACTGTGGGTTCACAACCAATCCTCTAGACAGCTTCATGAATTCCCCTTTGGATGTTTCTCCCTCTTTCCCAAGTATGCCATACATAGAAACTGCTACAAATCCATTCTTTCTCTTTGCCTCCACAGGCTCCACTCCACTCCCCATACACAAATACAATATCACACAGCACCTACGTTTGAGTCACATTGTTCTTCTGTCTACTGGACTACCCAAACACACTATTTCTAAAATGTCCTCGCAAACATTCACATCTCACACAGCCTTCCAGGGAAATCTAGCTTACTGTGAAGATCGAGTCATTGTTTCTAAGTATCTGCTGCCCCTCCTGAATGGAAGGCTACAGGCATAACTTCTTTCAATGCACTTTGTTTTATTGCACTTCACGGAGGTTCCTTTTTGTTCATTGAAGGCAAGGTCCTTAACCAGCACAAAGATTACAATTTGCATTAGTGTGATACTAGTGTTATTGCAGTGGTGTGGAATTGAACGGGCAATATTCCAGAGGTACACCTGTATATTTCCTGGTCCCTACTGCATACAGGCTTGGTAAGGTGACTTTCTTTAGCCAACAATTACAAGTAGAGTGTGTGTCATTTTAGGGTGGCAGATTTATGAGCCATTATGAGGAGTGGCTCCCCATGCCCACTGTTCTTTATGTCACAGTCTTGAGTAATGTGGACACTTAGCATGATTGGGAAATAAACCTTGGCATGTGTAAGATACCAAGATTTGGGGGTTGGGTTTTTCCACAGCGTAACCAAGCCATGTGTTTTTTTCATAATTTCTTTAAATTTATTTTTTATTAAAGTATAGTTGACTAACCAAACACCTCTTGACCAATACATTCATCCTTTCTCTCTGCATAGTACTGTTGCATGCATTAATGTCTCTGGGATATTTGGAGAGAAAATTGCTCCAAAAAACACAAAGCTGACTCCTTCAAGCACTATATTAGAAATATAAACAAAATAATAGTAAAATAATTAATTCTGATGGAGAAATTTAAGGAAGTTTTATGGAAATAGACCTTAACTCAAGTAAGCTAATCTTTCAGAGGGCTTGAAGGAATCCTTGTACAGGGTAAGCTAGGAAGAACTACATCCAGGCCAATCAGCTACTACCAATAACAATTAGAGTTTTGGGACCTTGACACATGCCAAGAAAATCAGAATTAACCTTATACCACACCAATGGTTAGACCTTTTTGTTGGATTAGTTTTTAAAGAAAAGAAAAATTCCAGAAAGGCCCTGGCCAATTTGGCTCAGCGGTTAGAGCGTCAGCCTGTGGTCCAGAGAGACCCAGGTTCGGTTCCCGCTAAGGGCACATACCTTGGTTGCGGTTTGTCCCCGGCCCTGGTTGGGTCGTGCAGGAGGCAGCCACTCGATGTGTCCCTTTCACATCGATGTTTCTCTCTCTCTCTCTCTCTCTTCCGCTCTCTCCCTCCCACTCTATCTGAACAAAAAAATGGAAAAATGTCCTCAGGTGAGGATAAAAACAAAACAAAACTATAAAAATTCCAAAAAGACTCTGCAGCCGAACTGTAAATTCATGACTTGTATAGCAAGTAGATTCATATCAAATTTCGGCTTAAAGGAGTAATTAGAACAGAGAGATGAAGTGGGAGGGGGTGGGGGATGTATTCATTTTCTATCCGTGCTGTAACAATTTATCACAAATTCAATGCCTTAAGAAAACAAATTTATCATCTTACAGTTTTGTATGTCAAAAATCCAACATGGATTTCAATGGGCTAACCTCAAGGTGTTAGCAGGCTGTATTCCTTTCTGGAGGATCTAGGGGAGAATTCATTTTCTTACCTTTTCCAGCTTCTAGAGTTTCTCTCTGACTTGTGGCTCGCTCTTTTACGCCAGCAGCGTGGAGCTGAGTCTCCCTCATTTTGTCATCCTACGGTCTGGTCTCCCCCTTTCTGACTTGCTCTTCGACTTTTAAGGACGCTTGTGATTACATTGGACCCACCTGAATAATTCAGGATACGCGCCCTCTTTTAAGGTCAGCTGATTGGCATCCTTAATTCTACTTGCAACCTTAAATTTCCTTTGCTAGGTAACGTTACATATTCACAGGTGCCAGGGATTAGGAGGTAGCCATCTCTGGGGAGGCCATTATTCTGCCTACTCCAGGGGAAATTCTGTTTTCCAGTCAATATGTATTGAGGCTGATATGTGATTATCCTGCAGGTGATGTAAGGTCAGGTGTTAAGAGGAATTGCAGCAATGCTCTCTGCCTTGGTTTTCAAGGCAGGCCCTTTAATCCCAGCCGAGGCCCATCAAAGAACTCTGCTCTATTGCCCTACAAATACTAAGACTAAAGTGAATTTCTACCAAGAGCTTTAGCAAAGTTTGCCTGTGTCAACCTGACAGAGGCCCAGAGTTTGGCTATTTATGAAACCTTGCTGTGGAAATCATCTACGTGACCAAGTGCCTTCTCACCACTGGTCTGAGCGCTCCACGGAGAAGGGTTACGTATGGTCGCTGCCACTCTCACTGCCACGGCCATTTGGAAACCCCACGCTTCCTTTCAACCTCTGCCTCAGCTTGGAAAGAGAACTGTAGGTCTACAAAGTCAAGTGTAACCAACATCAGAGGGTGAAAGTAATCCAAAAAATCCACAAAGCCATCAAATGATATGAAAGTCTTATCTGTTTGTTTTTTTAAAAATATTGGTAACACCACACTAACTGACCAAAGTTAATTGCAGTTGTCACAAGGAATCTAGGAACACGGAGGGGAATTAACCTGTAAATGACTCGGTTGTATGTGCATCAGGTGAGATGGTTCAACAAAATCAAGACAAAGGACTGTGCCTTAAATCTATCCCAGATTTTTTGCAATGTGTTCTATTTCATTATCAATTCATGTTATGACCTACTAGAATGATTCAGTATTAATATCCTCCCAACCTGCCACAAACAATTTTTTTATACTTATGAAGACTTTTTGGATTAGGTTTTTATTAAAGTGAGCAGATTCTAGAGGGTCGTGCAAAATAATAGGATGATTCATGGGGTGAGTCGGAGGTACACACACAGCAAAAACCATACAAAAAGCCTGAAAAGAAAAACGGAGGAAAAAAATCTCAACTCTTTAAAAACTAGCTTTTCTATCAGGATCAATGAAACATGGCTAGTTGGATTCAATTCAATTAATTGCTGACTAAAATTAAAATATGTTCTGTGTATCAGCACAAATTCCTCCCTTGCTCATTGTAAATATCCCCATGTTCTTCACACAGGCATCTTTAGGACCCAGTCTACTTTCTGTTATACCTTCATAGACAATTACATCTTTCTTGAGATAGCATGTGCATTATATTTTATAGCACTCCAGGTGAAGTCTAACTACTTTATATACAATAAGGCCATCTCTTTGATTTATACTGTATTTCTCTAGAATTCTGCTTGCCTTTTTCAATATAGAATTATAGTGAATTTCAAGCCATGGGGAATACTTTTATAATAAGTCCCACATTTATCTGCAACTGCTTGCTTGCTGCAGAATTCTTGTTTTTTTTTTTTTTTTCTATTATAGGTTTTGCAGAATTTGTTACACTATTTTGTTTGAACTATAATGTAGTTGCATCTTAGCAGGTGCATTAAAAAAGAGCTTCTTTTTCTCAACCTTCTGTTCTTTTTCACACTTTAAATCTCCTATCTACAATCATTTTTCCAACAGAAGTATACTGTTTTCACACAGTTGTACATATTGAACAAAAATTAGCGAAAAGTTCTAGATATATCTTACTCCCTGATGAAAACAAAGATGATGCAAATTGGCTGAAGAAGAGCTTTTGATTAAAGGGAAAAAATGCAAATAGATGAACACCTGGAAGGACAATAGAGAATAAAGCATTTCTCTCCTTTCTTTATTGCTCCTTTCCTCCCATCCTGAGCTTCCAGAAGATATCATACCATTACTTTCCCTGATCAATGTTAATTTCTCTCCCAATCCTCACGTTTACTTGCCCTCATCATAACTTAGCCTCAAAAGGAGAAAACCAATATGTTTGAATAACATATAGAAAAAATATATTTTAACTGTATCTGGATTTATATGGATAATAAAAACCAACAGATCTATGTTTTAGCTCAAAGACCACAAAAATAATCAGAAGGAAGATAATTGTAGACTTATATCTTCTATAAAACCTAAGCTCTTGTTCCCTCATCTACTCTATCTCAGTAGTACTATATTGGTTATGAATATAAAATTTGCTTTTAATTTTGGCGTTTCGATAGTCTGGGGAAGGAAGGTAACAAGAGGCTTTAAAAAGGGAGAGAGGTCAGTGAAGCTCAAACTTAAGAAGATCACATGAACAGAAATAAACACTGTGTCTCAATGACCAAAGAGCAGCATGGAGCCCCATAGCACCTGCAGACCGTTCAGGAACATGAGTGAGGACTATCCATCACCCGGGTGGAGTTCCTTTGTTAGCTATCATTCTACTTTTTGTCCTGTGAATCATTCCATGGAAAGCAATTATTACATTACAGTTTCATTTGTTCAGGAAGAGCAAAGACTATCTGTGACCTGAAACTTTGCTTGGCCCCAACCAAACTGCCCCATTACAAACAACTTACTTTTTTTATCAATGGTTAAATTCTCTCCAACTAAGTTTAGATCCATGAACATCTACCTTACACTCGAACAGGACTGAATGAATTAAGCTTGAGATATCAGCTCCAATTTTCACACACAGTTGTGAAAACATTACCTAAAAAGTGAATTAATACCTCTAAGCATCATTCTTTAAAAAAAAAAAAAAAAAATCAATTGTTAACAAAGACCTCAAATAGGAAGTTATTCTTACTAAAAGAAGGGGTTGAAATGTCTTTCCTATCACTCATGACACCACATTGCCAAATGAGAAAATAAAAATTGCTCAGATCAGGGAAATAACCTTATTTTTTATAATATCATCAAATCAGTATATCAATCATAGTAACAATTATTTTTAAAAAATTCTATCATTTTAAAATCCTAACATAACTCTTTTAAACATTACTATGCAGAGATATTAGGACAGGGTTCATTTAGGATGTTCATAAATACATCAAAATTTCAATAGCAAAAGGATATTAATACTATTACATATAGTCAATGTGAGGAGGTAATACGGCATGATGGTTAAAATCCCAGAATCGAAGTCAGAGCACAGCCTGAACTCAAACTATGAGTTAGAATTTCAGCTCTGTCATATATACTGCTAGTATGTTGATGGAAATTATTATATTAATAAAATCATCGGTATTATTATGTGCAAGGCATTGCATTGGCTGATTTTAAATATTTTCTATGACCTAGAAACATGCTTTGCTCATGTTGTTTCCATTATCTACTATGCCTGTCTACTCACACTCTCTCATACGTATATCCTACTATCTAAATTTTAAGGACAAATCAAATGTCACCACTGGAATTTTGTAAATCTCTATCCTGCAATACCTTTTACCACCACTAAACCCATGTATAATTGATTAATCCCTCCTTCTAATATGTTCCCATAATACACATTACATAATTCTATTGTTTGACTTATGCCTATGTTTATATGCCTAAATGAAATATTAACTTCACAATATACCTGGTATAAATCTCTGCTATTGTTCCAAACATTTAGCATACCCTGAAAAACAGTGGCTCATTAAAAATGAGAGTACATGGCCATGAACTCCAAATAGTAAACACATGAGAAAAACTGATTCTGGAACTGTAAAATATGGCTTACAATGGTTCAAGTTCAAAGGAAGAAAGTAAACACATTGCTGAGTAACTGCATTGAAGAGAAGAATAATGACAAGAGGGACAGGAAGAATCAGGCAATGTTTTTCAGATAGGGCAGATTTTTTCTTTTTATTAAAGTAATTAATTATTTAGCAAATAAATGAATGCAAATTTTCTGTGACTAAGATATGAAATTAAGAGAACTAAGAAGAAAACTAAAACACTGCCCCAATCACCGGTGAACAAAAGATCAGGTCTCTACATTAGAAGGATCAGAGATCAAAATCAGAATGACATCTCTCCATGTTATGGCAGTTGATTTTAATTCTTTGGAAAATAATTTTATTATATATAGAATGCTTTTATTCTTTTTAAATTACATATGTTAATAGCCCCAATTGAATAATGTTATAAGTATTCATCATAATAGAATAATAGAAATTTCATAACAATTTTTTTTCAATGTTAGAGAAAATCTATTTATTCATTAATTTTTTCAACTATTTTTTATTTATTGTTTGCTATAACTGAGATACACTTTTAGGTAATAAAGATAGAGAAGTTATCAAAACAAAATCATTGGCCTCATGGAATTTATTATTTATTAGATGGATACAGACAATGGTCAAATAAACACATAACAATAAAGTATATTATTTTTCCTAATTTTTTTTTTTTACCCTCACTCGAGGACATTTTTGCATTCATCTTCAGACAGAGCAGGAGGGAGAGAAGGAAGAAGAGAGAGAGAAACATTGATGTGAGAGAGACACATCGACTGGTTGCCACCCACACAACCCCAACCGGGGCAGGGACAAACTGCAACCAAGTACGTGCCCTTAGCGGGAACCGAACCCGGGTCTCTCCGGTCCACGGGCCGTCGCTCTAACCACTGAGCCAAACCATCCAGGGCAACAATAAAGTATATTAAATGATGGGAGGTGCTATGGATAAAAAGGAAAGAGGTGATGGGAGAAATATGATTTTCTACAGGGTAAGCAGGGAAGCCACATTGATAGTGTGAGATTTGAATAGAAATCTGAAGACAGCACACAGTGAGCTATGTGGATTTTGGGGAAGAGAATCAGTACAAGAGAATAGCAAATGCAAAGCCCCAAGATTTGAAGCCAACAGTTTGACTCCAAAGACTATGCCCCTAGTATTAATGCTCTACACTTCCTTGTAGGGCTGCTACGAGGGTTAAATGAGTTACTATACAAGGGCACTTATCATGGTGCTTTCAAAATATCTAATTATTATGAGAAAGGTTGTAAATGCTTACATAGACCAAAGCAGATTGTTGTTATACAGAACTTTTGCTCTTCAGTAATAATATAGTGGCACTCTTTATCAGCTATAATTGCAGAATTGACTTACTATAATGACCTCAAAATAATATATTAAAAATAATTATTTTTCAGCTGTGAAAATATTGTCAATATAAAAAGGAATATTCCTACCAGACTATATATAACTTAGAGATAAAAAAATACAAGTTAAGGGTCCTGGCCGGTTTGGCTCAGTAGTTAGAGCATCAGCCCATGGACCAAAGAACTGTGAGTTCAATTCTGGTCAAGGGCATGTGCTTTGGTTGCAGTTCAATCCCCGGCCCTGGACCTGATTGGAGTCATGCAGGAGGTGGCCGGTCGATGTACCTCTCTCACACCGATGTTTCTCTCTCTCTCTCTCCCTCCCTCCCTTCCTCCCTCTCACTCTATCTAAAATCAATGGAAAAATATCCTGGGGTGAGGATTTAAAAATAAATAAATAAATAAATAAATTTTTTAAAAAAAATAAATAAAAGTTAAGGAACAGAATATGCACCAATGGAGTTTTCTGAGTAGTCATTGGTGAATATTTGTCCAGGCTAGCAGATTTTATCCCACTGCATTTCATCATGAAATGTTTAATAAAATGTAAATAAAACCCTATCCCATAACATATTCTGAGCTGTAGAATCTACACATTGTGGAACTGCACATGCCCATCAATGTCCCCAATACATTCCCAGAGCCAAGTGGCAGATGCACCATGCTGATGGAGACTGCCTTGCCCTCACATTGGACTACACATTGTAACTGAATTTGCAACACATCAGTTACAAAATGTTCTGTTGGCAAGTCTTCTGACCAAATGGTTGCTCCTGAATTCAAACTTGTAGGAAAGCTGGGCAGCCTTACACTGTGGTGATATAACCCATAGGTAAGCACAGATGAGATTGTACGTTCAATGTTTTCATGAACATCACAGACTTGTTCAATTAAGTGTCAATTTTGCTATTAGACAGAGGAAGTTAAGAATTGTGATCACTCCCTTCCATAAGTTGACTGTCTCTGAGTCAACACTTTCATTTAAATGGTGGCCTTCATCAGTTTTTTTGTTTTGTTTTGTTTTGTTTCAAACTGCCAGCTTTTTTTTTCTTTTTTTCTTTATTGATTTTAGAAGGAGAGGAAGGGAGAGGGAGGAAGAGAGAGAGAGAGAGAGAGAGAGAAACATCGATGAGAGAGAACATTGCTCAGCCGCCTCCTGCATGCCCCCCACTGGGGATCGGGCCCACAACCTGGGCATGTGCCCTGACTGGGAATCGAACCGGCTACCTCTTGGTGCATGGGTCCACTGAGCCACACCGGCCAGGCCTTTCATCAGCTTTTAACCCATAGAATTCAAATACAGCATCAAGTACTTCAACACTCCCTCCTATATAGATATCTGAGCAATGCCTTCTCTTTCCCTAGAACCATTTCCCTCCTGAGCACCTCAAAGGGTCCATAGGGTGAGCAGATGACACTGAGTTACAATATTTTATCTTTCCATTATTTTTTTTAAAGAACCATATCAATCTATTTTATTTCTCTAGTTTTGCCTCTGTCTGAGACTTACAGAAAGTTACAGAGATTTCAGAAATCTTTCCAAATTATCACAATTTCTGTCCCTTTTGGGCAGAGCCCATTTTCCTGAAAGCTCACGCACTCCCTCTGACTGTATTATTCCTCCGTGAATTCTCTAGATAACAATGTCGGTATAATTTAACATAAATTGCCGCATCCAATTCACACATAATAAAAGCCTATACAACAGCCATTATTATTTCTTTTTAAATATAAGACTGTGTTTCAAACCAGTTCAAGTAATTAATTGATTTTAAACCCCTTGTTCACTCAGCTGCACCCACACTTTTTCCTTATGATATGTTAGAATAGAAGAAAATGATTATGAATTAAAGGATTCAAGAGGCCAGAGGTGGGTCCTGTCTAATGCTAGGACTCCTCCAGTGCAAGTCAGAGCCGATTTCACTTTTTCCCAAATGGCTTTGCTTTTGTATTTTTGTGCCCTGCTTTACATTATCTGCCCTTTTCTTTTTATCTTCTGTTCACAGGCATTTTTGTGATGAGTATAATTGCTAGCAATAAAAATATCCTCCTTTCAGTTATTGTCAGTTGCTTATAAAATGCCATATCAACTATTGCTACAATATGATTCTGAGCTTGTTAGCAGAGGGACATCAAAACAATGCTGAGTTCTTATTTTTTTTATTATTTGAATTAATTTGTGGTGTCGTTGCTCAAAAAGTGGTCAGCAGTGCCATTGTGTATTTAATGTCTCTGAGAGTAGCAAAATATTACTGCTATCAATTTTATATTTTACATAGTAATCATTTTTGTTTTAGTAAATAGTTGAAAATAGCCTAATTCATACGCTGTGCAGATAAAAATACACCAAAGTAAATATGTAAGCATATAATCTCATATTTATATTTGTAGCAAAGAGGCACTCAGACGGTCAGATCTAATGCCTTCTAAGAAAATAAAAATATTTTGAAATTCCCTCTTTCCTTCACAAAATGAAGCATATAGCTAATATAAAATGCAGACATATATAGCAATAAATGCAGTGCACTGATGGTGATATGAGATGAATAAAAAATGAATGTCTTAGGTCAGATTTCCTAGAAGCAGAGTCAGGCACCAGGATTCAGGCAGGAATTTCTGGAGGAGAGTGAGGGAGGAGGGAAAGGGCAGAAGTAGGCGCTAGAAGATGTTCTCTCAGGGGAGCCAAGCTTCATCCCCACACCTCGAGGAGCTCTGGAATTGTGTGTGCAATTCAGTAGCCACTGTTTGTGCCAGTTGCACACTTGAACGTGACTAGTTTGAAGATTGAATTTTGTATTTGGTTTTATTTTAATTCATTTAGATTTTAAAATCTACTCCATTCAAGTATTAGAAAACTTTTAAGCATGTTTGGAAAACCTGGAGTCTGTGAATCTATTGTTCAACTGTAAATATTATGAACTCTAAACACAGACTGAGTATTTCTGATGAAAATGTAGTTGTCAAATTGAGATATGCTGTGTTAAGCCTTAGTATGAAAAATAATGTAAAATGTATCAATAACTTTAATACTGATTACATATTTAAATGGCATTTGAATTTCAAAAAAAAATCAAAAAAAAAAAATAAATGGCATTTGAATACAGTGGGTAAAAAAGATAAATTTTACCTACTTTTTTTTTAAATGTGGCTACCAGAAAAATTTAAATTTGAGGCACAACCTACATTTATTTTTATTTTTATCTTGTAGTGTTCTATAATAACTGTCCAATAGAACTTCATATCATGATGGAAATAGCCTATATCTATGCTGTTTAAAATGGGAGCCACTAGCCAAAGGTGATTCTTAAGCTCATAAAATGTAGCTACTGAGACAAAGGAACTAAAATTTTCAATTTCATTACTTTAAAGATAAAGCTAAATAGCCACATCTGGCTAGTGGCTGCCATATTAAACAGGGCAGTCAGAGCACGACCCAGTAGAACCGGTCACGCCCTAGCTGTTTTCATCCATGCAGGCTGCTGTAACAAGCACCACAGATTCTGCGGCTTAAAACAGAAACTGATTTCTCACGAGTGTGGAGGCTGGAAGTCCAAGACCAGGGTATCAGCATGATCGGGTGAGGGTTCACTGAGAACTATTGGTATAGGCAAATTAATCTTGGGTAAGTGAATTGGGAATATACGTATGTTTCATGATGAAATATTCTACATTCCACAGTTAAATTTCAAGGACATTCTAGAAACTCTTACATACACACACCAAACACACAGGCACACATACATTAAAGAAATGATTGTCAGAAAAAACTATGAAACTAGTGTAATAACATAAAAACAGGCACGTATAAAATATATTTTATATATTTATATAATATAAAAATAATAATATAAAGTGCTATTTACTGGTAAAATGCTTATACTTCCATGCATATTTATAAGAGAATTGTGGAATTCATGGTTCTAAAACGTCCAGATAGTATTTAAGGAGAGTACCAGTTAGAACATAATGACATTCTGATGTTACGGAAAGAAATACAGAAATTGCAATAATTAACAGAAAGAAGGTCAAAGTAAATTTAGAGAGAGAAATCCTTCTCTTATTATACCATATTTGCAACCTGAGTTACAATTATTGGTTTTCCTTGAACTCAGGACTGTAGTCATTTTGATTAGTCTTTCATTTAAAAATAATAATAAGAATGCAAAAACTTCTTATATCAGGCACTCATACTACATTAAAAAGTGTCCATTGATATTCTCAGGGTTTTATAGTTAAAAAATAATCTGGCTTTCCCACATTGGTGCATCCAGGTTATCATGTACCTTAAAAACTACATTTTAAACAACACTGAAGCTCCCTACCCTTGACTTTGTCCTGAAAGAAAATGAAGAGCAAAAAGGACAGGCAGTGGAGGAAAACAAGATTGCCATGTCATTAGTCAGATGATTGAAGAAACATGTATTTGAATATGTCCCTTCACAGGCTGCTTAGACTTGCCCTACAACCTGAACCTGCTGAAAAAGCCTTTCAGCGACTGCATAAATTATGTTTCCTAGAGAAGAAACATTAAAATACCAGAGGAGTCTCAGCAGGCAGAAGTATCCAGAGAAAACTAGATTTATGGGGGAATAATTGTTACTAATAATTATAGTAATTATTACTCAGAAAAGAAAGAAATCATTCTTTTCTAAAATTACCCTCCTTTCTTACCATCTGAATTTCATCACTTCCTGTATCTTCCTGGAATACATTTCCAAATTTTATTTAAACTCCTGCAATCATTTAACTTGTTGCTCTCCTCTGTCTTCCCTTTTAATCTGTTCTTTATATTCATTCTACATTGATCCTAAAATTACTCTCTATGGTTACTCCAGGGGAAAAACTATAATAGATGCCTTATACCAAGTTTAAATTCACTGGTTGGCTTTCAAAGTCTCTATTAATTTGCTCCACCCAACATTTTCATCTGTATTTTTTACTATTCCCTAAAGTACCTTCTTCCCGTTGTTCTACTAAAGCTTAATATAGTTCCCAAATTCTAAAGAGGTGACTTCAAGTGCAGTGAAGGAATATTCTGAATCCTCTACTTAATTAGGAATCTAAGATTAAGTTAGTCCTGGCTAATAGTTCTTCCCTATTTTTCTCCGAAATTTATCATGTCTTTTTGCTATTCCTTATTTTTTAAACACAGAGACCTGGAATAACCTGCTATGTCATTTGTCTTGAAGAGCCTTTATTTCACCTTTCATCATTTCTGTGGAGGATCAATAAAATTTACAAATTCAACTGAAATATTGATGCTCAATCAAGGCATTGGTAGGAAATTATTTAAGCATCAAAATTTTGAGCTGAATGTCATAGAAGATGGGTGTTCAAAACAGTGGTCCATTCCAGGACAAATACTTGCAAATTAGAGTCAACAATTATAGAGACAGCCTAATTCTCCATTTTTCCTGATAATGATTTCTACAATTCTGATAAAGTAATGTAGTCTGTTACTCTGTTACAAAAGTGTTAAGGTTAGGGAAACACTGTGAAAGGTTGCCTTAGAAGAAAGCTTTTTTGCATTTTTTAAACCTCCTGTCTAAGGTGAAGGGATTAAGAAGTACAAATTGGTTGTTAGACCAACCAATTGGTTGATGAACCTCAAAGGGAAAGGGGGTGGGGATAAACCAAAAAATATATATGCATATATGCATAACCAATGGACACAGACAATAGTGTGGGGAAGGCAGAAGTGGGGCAGGAGCTGGGTGGAGGGGGTCAATAGGGGGAAAAGGGGGCATCTGTAATACGTTCAACAATAAAGGTAAGTTTAATAAAATAAAATAAACAAAAACTCCTTTCTATATAAACTTAATCATGCTCTCCTACTTTGAAGCTAGTGTGGAGATATCAAAATCCCCCGTTCCAATAGTATCCAAAAGATCCTCATAAAATCTCCTAAATTTCTTAAACCAGACTAGTCTTTTCTTTTTTTCTTTTGACCTTCTTCAAGACTCAAAGAGATATTATTGCTGTAAAAGAAGTCCTGAAATTGATGACACATTACATATCTTCTGAATCTTAGTATGTTTACTCATTCTGTTAACCTCTATCTGGAATATTCCTGGGATCTCTAAATACCAATTAAAAGCCCTACAAATTATTTTATTGTCAGCTCAGTCCCCCCCCCCCTCCACCATGAATTTCTACTAAATGAGAGGGATAACTTGATTGCAAAGAATGCTAACCAACTAAAATATAAGGAATTTTTGGCCTCATGGAAAGCAAGTATTAAAAAAAATAAAGAACAGAGTCTCATATGGCTACCAGCTTCTTTTCTTATTAAATCTTTTCTCTGTGTCTCTTAAAAATCTACCCACTCTCCTTTTTGGATAATAAAAAATTTGTCTGGTTTTTGCCCTTATTTCTAGGAGATAATCTCTAAATCCTTGTAATTTCTACAGTGATGTGTGTGTCCTTGTTATTCATGGTTGGCCCTTGGACCACACCTGAGGCTGTGCTAAGGAGATGATTCAGGATAAGAACTGGAATTGCTAAAAAAGATGAACCATGTGATTAGAGAGTTGGGGCTTTTAGCCACTTGATATTAGCCCAAACTCTCAACATCAGGGGAGGATAGGAGGCTCAAGGTTGAGTTCAATCACTTGGCCAAAGATTCAATCAATCATGCCTACATAATGAAAACCTAATAAAAATTCTGGACACTGAGCTCAGTGGAACTTCCTAGTTGGTGAACACATTGATGTGCCAGAAGGGTGATGCACTCTGATTCTGTGGAGAGGGTGATACTGGACACAACAGGTCCAAGGCCGCCTGTCATTACTTGAACCAAATTAAGCAGTCAGGGTTGAATCATATATGAGCATTTATTCCAACAATGCCAGCAGCATGGGGAGAGCAGTTGGTCACCCTGTAAATTCTGCTCTGACCCCCCTCACCAGTTGGCTGATTGTATACTGGTGAGGAAGAAGATAACTAGGTGCAGCTGCAAACTGAGAGTGTAACAGGGAAAGGGGAGGGGAGGTTCTGCAGTCTAGCCTTCAGGAGTTCAAAGTCCAGTCTGATAACAAGGTGGCTAATCTTCTGTGATGTTACAAACAGTTCAGCCCATTCCTGAGACCTGAGAATGGTCAGCATTCCAAGGCAAACTCCCAGGGTGGGGAGGTGTGAGTTAGGGTCCAGGCACAGCAATTAAATCAAAGTATGTCCTGTCCTTGGTCCGTTCTCAAAATGTATTTCTTTTCTGAGCTTTTTACTGCCCTGTTTTTCTTCTTGCGGCATACCCTACAATTTCCCATGGCCTGTAAAAAAACCTTTTATCTATAGTTAGTAAGGTGAATAATCATTAAACAAATATGATTCTGTTTCTATTACATGCCCTTTCCCTATAAAGGGAACAGAAGCTCTGCTTTCTGGACCTTTGCAGACCTTGCCCTATGTGTCTCTTCATTTGGCTGGTTCTGATTTCCATCTTTTATAATAAAACTGTCATTTTAAGTATAGCACCTTCCTGAGTCCTCTGAGTTTTTCTAGTAAATTCTTAAATCTGATGGGGTCTTAAAGACTCTCAAATTTATAGTCAGTTGGTAAGAAGTGTAGGTGGTCTTGGGACCTCTACAGAGCAGACTGTGTTTGAAAGAGGGCCATTCTGGTGGGAAACTGAACCCTTAACCCACAGGGTCTGTGCTAACTCCAGGTGGATAGTGGCAGTATTGGATTACAGAACACCAACCAGTTGATGTCAGAACATTCATTCTCATGTTGGCAGACATGTTTTTTCTGCCTTGAATCTGCCATAACTTTGGTTTACTTGAGGCTTTAACTTCACAGTCACCCTTGCAATGTTGAGGCACAAGGATTACCAGTGATTATTCTGTATCCACTGGAATTGGAGGCAAATTCTGGTGACTATTTGCAAGTTTTTGCTAAGTCTGGAATAAAAAGTACATTTAGACTAAATAAAGAATTATGTTGCTGGTTAAGACACCTTCTCAGTGGTAAAAGGAATTCCCTGCTCATCAAAGTTTCAACATCTAATGTAAAGAATTACCCTACACATAAAGTAAGTCAATTTTCATCCTTTAGAGTTCCGAAAATGAAAGCGAGACAACCCTTGTTTTCTAGATAAAAATTAGTTTATCCAGCCCATAAAAATTTTACAATACAACCTAAAAATGATACTTCTGTGTGACAGTTATTAAGCATCCCCTACATCAATAAATTATTAATACCATTTACTCTGACTGTGAACCTTCCTCCCATGGGAGATAAAGTCCTGCCCCTCCAAAAAAGTGCCTTATGTAAGAGTTATCTACTTCCAAGTGCTCAATGAGCCAAAATGTAATAATAGTTAATCAAACAGTAGAGAAACCAAAACTTTTGGTTTAGTGAATCACAAAGAAAAATGTTACTTAGTCCAGTTCATATGTCACATATTTTTTTTTATCACTATTTCTTCCCTCTGTGCCCTCTTCTACCTCCATCCAATCACCACACTGTTGTCCATGTCCATATGTCACAGATTTTAATTCTAAGAGTGTTATGGCCATTTGAATGCCCAAATAAATTCTAAGACAAATTCTCACTGAAAAGTGAATAGGTCACTGCTCTGAGCAAGTAGCCAGAAGGAAGACAAATTGTCTTGAACTAATATGTACCTCAACCAAACATGATTTGGGGAATTAGTTCCTGATCATTAAATGGCTCAGTCTTTCAGTATATTTGGGTTAAATTTCCTGAGAGAGGCTGTGATTTGCCCAGTGTGGGTCAGATGAACAGTTTTGGTTCACTGAGCTATGAACAAGAAGCTGGGATTACTTGGTACCAGTATGGTCACTTCACCTTCACCAGAGGACTTAATGTGGGAAGTCAGAAGGATATGTGTTAGGAGGCAAAAATTATGATGGATACTATGCTACTGCACAAATACCTCATTCATAATGTATTTCTGTTTGTTATTGTTATTATATGCTAGTTTTCCTGTAAGTATTGACTCTGTGACTTAATGGGAATGGTTTATGCTCATCCTCAGGGCCTAACACAATGCATGTCCACAAGAGATGATTAATAAATCATTACTGATAAATTATTATTAGAACAAAATATTATAATTTAATCTTTATCTATAGTAAAATAAGGGGTTGAGAGATGATTACTAGAAAGAAAAGAGTCTGAAAAATAAAGAAAAATGGTATCAATATGTGAAGTGAAGATATATAGTAATGGGACTGGTGTGAGATAGTGGAAAGGGCCCTCATTCAACAAGACAGGAGACCAAGATTCGATTCCTGGGTCAGTCATAACTATTTGTATACCTATTATTAAGTTAATCTCCTATCTTCCGTTTCTTTAATATAAATAAGAGAGTTGAGGAAAATGCATTTCAAGTTGTGCCCAATGATTTAATTCCCTACAGAAACAAAATTTTATGTTGTTTGTGTGTGATACATTCAGTGGTCTAATTTAATACTAAAGTAATATCAGTGTTTTAAAAGCAGGGTGAAGGACATTAATAAAGAAACTCAAAAACAAAACAATATTTTTTCTGCCCTAAATAAGTTCTGGTATTAATTCCAATGTGGGGCAGGTGAGAGGGGATCCCCGCACCAACAAGCAATTTTTTGGGACACCAGCTGGGTATCCTACAATTCAACTAAATTCTGACATTATCTACCCAGAGACAGCATCAGATTATGCAGGTACGGGCTCAGTCCCTCAAAACTCACCCCTCCACTTCAGGTGCCAGTCACAAGCCCAGGTCTTTGCTCTGACAAACACTACAGATTGGAGATTTCTGCAACCCAGTCTACCTTTCCATGTGGGTCACTCTCCACAATCTCTATGTGTTCACCAACCCAAAAGCACTTCAGATCTCATCTTTGGGAATTTTCTGGAGGCTTCATTACATAGGCAGGATTGGTTACATTATTGTCCATTGGTTCCAGCCCCTCTCCTCTCCCCAGTAGTTAGGCTCAAAGTGAAAGTTTCCACCCTTTAATCACGTGGTTGGCTGCCCTGGCAATCAGACCTTATTTTTAGGTGCTTTCCAAAAGTCATATCATTAAGATAACAAAAGGTACCCTGGTCACCCTCAACACTTTGGAACTTCCAAGGGCTTGGGGAACTGAGAGGCAGGAACTGTGAAGACCAAATATATATAAGAAATACAGTCTGGTCATCTGAATGATAAAATAAATATATATTTCTTAGAAATTATAATATCACATGCCCTTAGTTTATGTTATATATTATCTAAAGCATTCTTAGCCATATTATTTTATTATATCTTAATAGTTAAAAAGTCCTTCAGGCATGTCTGATTCAAGATCTGACAAAATAGCATGAGAATCCGGGCTGTACTGATCGGTTAGCAATGATTCCATGGGTTGCCTTCATTTCAGAAGAGTATTTCCCTTAAGAGTGACATGATTATTGCTGCAGATCTTACTTAACATTTTCCCAGCTCACAATATGAGAAAAATAACAGCTTAAATCAATTTCACATGGATATCGAGGCCCAAATTGGGCTCCATGTTCATCCCTCCCTGAACTAGCTACATTTGTTCAATGAATGGAATACATTGACTTAAGCTAAATCTACCTGCTGCACTTGTACTAACACAAAACACATTAAAGAAAGTAGGGGGAAAATGCAGAAAATTCAGGGTATGGATTTCTCAAATTAGACTTAATGGAGGTTAGGGAACAGGGTTGTGGATTTATTCATTCAATAAATGTTTATTGACCACTGTCAATGAACCAGAGACTGGGCTAGGCGCTGGGGATTTAGCAGCAAATAATCAGACAATATCTTTAACTTTCATACATGTTAGATTGGTGAGGTGGGGAGGTAAACAATCTATTCTGAGAATAGATATTTATTTCTATTTATCCAGAAGCTCAGAGAAAAGGCAAATGCATTGCAGTGAGTGCCATATTCTGTGCCACATTTTCCATTATGCATTTTCAGCTTCATCAGTGTCAGAGGGCCCAGTGGCTAAGAAGCTGTGCTGAAAGTGGGGCTTAAAATACGTAGAATTGAAATGCAGTCAGAATTCAGTATGTAGGAAAAGGCTAAACGGAGTTAAAATGCTTAAGTTTCTAGCTTTATTGAGAAAGTATTGAAGGTGATAATTTATTGAAAACACTTCAAAATTCCATATAGTAGTTATACTGTCCTTTATACACTATTTATTTATTTATTTTTAATTTTTTAAAATATGTTTTTATTGATATTTAGAGAGAGAGAGAGAAACATAGATGTGAGAGCATAATATCTATAGGCTGCCTCCTGCACGCCCCCTGTTGAGGATCATGCCCACCACCCAGGCAAGTGTCCTGATCAGGAATTGAACTGGGGACTCCTTGGTGCATGGGACAATGCTCAACCAACTAAGCCACACCAGCCAGGACTGTCCTTCACACTATTTAGATGAATCATTGCAATTGCTGTTTCTTAATCTTTATCTTTAATATTATTTATTTGGCTCTCTAAATTATTTATGCACATAGTCATTTTTTGTTATTTTTGTTTCGGGTTTTTTATTTTGTTTTTGTTTTTGCCATCTACACCCATGGAGCTTATTGTCAATAGTAACATGACTTTACAATTGAACTACCCTAACTACAATGTCTTTTTCTGGGAAATCTTGTCTAGGAAGATAAAAATTGAAAATAACTTTATTATTCATTTAAGAAAATTCCCAGAAAACTATTTAATAAACATCTAATTGTTCAACTTTTCAATAGACAGCATCAAAGAACTGTTTACCCCCCAGGATTTCAAGAGTGCTTATGCTCTTGACCCAAAACTCCCATCTTGTTTCAATTCTCGACTATTTTATCATAATCCTTACCTAATCCTAATCAAGCCCCTGCCTTAAAAGATCCATTGAAAACTAGACTCCATAACCTTGTTAACTGTCCTGAATCGGCCCTCCTCACTTAGAGACACTACTAAGACTCTGTCAAGGTAGAGATCTCTCTTACTAGCTTTTCCTCAAGAGATGGTTTTAGTGATATTTTCATGGAGCAAGAATTCAATAGCCATGGGAGAATTTAAACACTGCAATTTTAACTCGGAGTACCTGCATATACCTGTTGAATGAATAAATGAATGCATTAGAGGTTCATTCAGAATCAGAATAGATCATACTTTAGAGTACTGTACTTAAACTATAAAAATTCTACAGCAGATTATCAAGAATTATGTTAATAAAGCCCTTGAGGTCATACAGAACTGAAGGAGTTTGTTCACCTGCCTGCATCAAAACCAAATCAAACTTTAACAGGAGTTTACAGCAAAGTAAGTAAAGCTTTATTAGTTTAGGAAATGGCACCAAGCCCAGAGTCACAGGTGAGCTCGTACTCAAAGACCTGGCTCCTCAATGGCTTCTAGGGGATAGATTATATTGGGAGGAAATCATTCATTATGGTGGAGTTAAGGTCATGGTCTCTCTTGATTGGTCAGCCCTAGGGTAGGGGGTAGATGATGATCGCATGTGGTTCTGATGTTAGCCACGGCTCACCCTGTCTGGTTTCGCAAGGCTGTGGTCAGTGGGGCTGTTCTGCTTTTCTGAATCTGGAACTGAAACACGACTGAGGCCTCAATGTTATCTTTAGTTTGACTGAAACACTGGCTCTATGATCAATAGATCTGGGCTTTGTTCCTAAGATTATTTGATACTAACCAGAACCTCATTGTCCTGAGGGTTTAATGATTAAGGGAGTGGACACACAAGGGAGAGGAGGTGAGTTAGGGTGCTGGATGAGGACAGTTTGAATCAAAGGGAAGACAGGAGAAAAAAATCATATTAAAAAATTGAAGTTTCTGCATGGTTACATACCATTTCCACATTTCTGTTTTCTTCTTAAAGAATATTTCAAAGGATTCTGAAAGGAGAAGTATGAAAATCTGGATGAAAATGTATGCATCATTTGCAGACAGACAATGGAATTAAAAGTGACCATTTGATTATTTATTTATTTTTGAGATTTTTTTTATCCTCACCTGAGGATATTTTTACATTAATCTTCAGATAGAGCTGGAAGGAGAGAAGGAGGAAGAGAGAGAGAAAGAAACATTGATGTGAGAGGGACACATCGATTGTTTGCCACCTACACGACCCCAGCTGGGGCCAGGGACGAACTGCAACTGAGGTACGTGCCCTTGGCCAGAATCGAACCTGGGACTCTTTGGTCCGCTGGCAAAGCTCTTACCGCTGAGCCATACCGGCAAGGGCCATTTGATTATTTATTGATACCTGATGAGAATAATTACAAACTTAGATTGTTTGTAAAGTATCTAGGATTACAAATTTAGATCGTTTATGAAGTGTTTTCTGATGAAGTATAATTAGTTGATCCTTAAAAACTCCTCAAAAGCTTTTATGCAATCTTTTTTTTTTCCCTCATCAGCTATAAGTGCAAAAACCTTGTTGCAATTCATGCAAGATAAAGATATATCAGAAACACAAACTAATAATCAAGAAATATTTATTTTAAGCATTTGGCCCACGTAAGTAACTGAAAGTAATGGTTTATCTTACTGTTTCCCTAAACGAAGTTCTTCCCTAAAGTATAAGCCAATTTTTTAAATGCATAGCTAAAATGTCAATTTTCCATGATTACATTAATGTAAGTGTCAGGATTAGAACTCAAGATTTAGAGGTTCAGCCTGGGGTTGATTAGACAACAGAAGAATAAGAGCATTGACTGTTCTGTTTTACAGAAAAGAAAAAAAAAAAAAATAGATACAGCCTCAGGGTAGCAAACAACATATATTTAGCCTATCAGAATCCTCCTGTCCCGGTGGACCCTCTGTATGGAAAGAAAGTGATAGTGATAATCCCTAGTTTCCAGATTTAGTCTTTGCTGTTCAGAGAAGAGGTCTTTTTCTTCCCATGCAGAGAGGGGAACCCACAACTGCATCGTAAGGCAAGGTATTCCCATAGACAAATATAGTTCAGATGGAAATTAAGGACAAAAGGTAGCCTGGTGATTTGGGGTTTGCTCCTACTGGGCAGTTAGACAAAATAGACTGTGAAATGCTTTTGTAGACAACAAAGGCCTATAAAAATGCTAGCCCATTAATCATGGGTGATTTTAATTACTGTGATATTGATTAGTATAGCAACTATGCAAAATCTAAGCCAGACACTGCACTTTCCTGAGCTTGCTTTTTTTAGTCCTCAGTTTCATGAACAGCTGGCTTGACCAAAGACTATTTTAAGATGCAAAAAAGAGCGCACATGAATAAAGTAAAGTTGAAGGTTGTAGAGGGCTACGATGAGAAGTTACTGAAGACAATGGAATTCTGGTTTCCCTTGGATAACTTGAATTCTTCCCAAAATGCTCTGCAAAGTGTTATGCCTCCAGGGAATGACTCAGTCAACTTTTTACAGTAAATGTATGAATAGTTATATTTGGTTTATTCCCTAGATTGAATATATGCAGTTATTTTCAAAGATACATATTTGATGTACTTTCCAAAGTATATATGTAGATCCTGTACTTTGGGACCTATCTTCTCTGCTTCTGTGGGAATATTGCTTTCCCACATGTCATTTCGGTTCACACAAATGGCAATAAATAAACTCCTTTGATTTACAGTGAAAGAATATATCTGATACTATCATGTCGGATTCACATATTTAGGCACGTTACAACTCAGACCAGAGAAAACATTGTTTATTTTCTTTTCTAACCGATCTAACGGTCTTTGTCAGCCCTTAGCATGCTGTGTAGTGATAAATTTAAATTTTAAAAACTTCAAACATTCCATTTATTACTCTTAATTTCCTTTGAGTTTGGGTAAATTCTCAGGCTTTTAGATTTAATTTCCCTGCTCACATCCCCCTCAATGTAACCTTTGAATATCATAATAGACCTCATGGAGAATTAGGCAGACAAATGGCAGGGAGACCAAAGAAGACAGAGTCCTTGCTCTGTTTTCCTGAGCAAGGTGTTTAAGCAGCCAGGTCTGTCATTTTTTGGCCTCTGAGCTAATATCTCTTGAGATGCTTCATGTCTTAATTAGTGTTAAGCTGGTACCGGGTGATGAACTCCCAGCTTTTCTCCGTTTGGTCACAAAACGTCTGTGCACTGTAACCACTTGTCCTCACTCCAAGCTTATCGGTTTATTAGACTACTCAGTACACCTGTGGTTCTCCACGGGAAAATGCAGACACTTAAGGGTCTTCTGCATCCCTCAGCAGGCTCTGGGAGCCAGTACTGTCTCAGGCTCATCAGTCTACTTCTTTCCCATAATCCCTCACATACCACACTGGATGGGCGCCAGGACATGTGAGGGGTTTCTCCTAGAGGACAGCAGCCTCTTGGGGACTACACCATGAAAAAGCAGCTTCTCACATATGTAGCAGCTGGTAGTGAATTAAGATTCGAAAACCAGCCCTACCTGGTGTGGCTCTGTGGTTAGAGTGTCAGCCTGAACACAGAAGGGTCATGGGTTTGATTCCTGGTCAAGGGCAAGCAATTGAGTTGCAGGTTTGATCCCTGCCCTGGTCCTATCTCTCTCTCTCTTCTCTCTTCCTCTCTCTCTCTCTCTCTCTCTCTCTCTCTCTCTCTCTCTCTCTCTCTATCTCTATCTCTATCTCTCTCTTTCCTACCTCCTCTTCCACTCTTTCTAAAAAAATATCCTCGGGTAAGGATTAACAAAAAAGAAAAACTATATTAGAAAACTAGAGCACAGATGAAAGATTTGCCTAACTTCTTTCTTTCCTACCATTTCTCTGAGGAATGCTACATTCAGAGCAATAAGCTTAACAATCTATTTTTTAGATGTATAAAAAAATAGTTTTTAGTTGCATCTAAAAAAATGTATAAAAAATACTTCCCTCATCTTGATAACTAGCATTTATGTGCCAGGCATCATACTAAAATGCCTTAGTTAATGCTCATATTAAACTTGTAACTAGGTATCAATACCTTATAAATTTAATGAGTGATTTCAGGGCTTAAGGAGGTTAAATAACTTCTCTGATGCCACACAGCCAGTAAGTGGTAAAACTGGTATTTACATCCATGCATGTCTGAGTCCAGATTGGTGTCGTTAAGCCTCCTGATCTAATGTAAGAGGAGGAAGAATAGACTCACCCACACCTCTATCCTCATGAAAAACAATTATCTAGGAAAATTAAATAAAACCTAGCAAACATAAAAACTGAAAACATAGAGTCCTAAGTTTTACTGTGATATATCAATTGTCTGTGGTTGGAATTTGCAATGAATGTGTTGGGCTAATAACAGTATGAAAGATCGATCAGCAGCTACAAGAAAGTAATGTTTTTTTCAGAATTCCGAAGTAAAGGATGCCCACGTATAAACACAAATATATTCTTAGATCTTGGATTCAAATTTCAAAATTAAGTACTAGAAATATCTAGAGCGTCTTTTGTTTCTCACAGTAAACTTTAATAAAATATATAGAACTAGAAGTGGTTCCTAGGAAAGACCCTTAAAATGGGCATTTTTGTATTATTTATGTGATTTGGGTTGAAGGAGTAATTACCTCATCACCAGGGAAAATGAATTATAGGTGGCCCATAACATATGGTCATTTATAGCATGCAGTTTTTCTTTCTTTTTTCCTTTCTTTTTTTTAAAAAATTGTTATGTAAGTTTCAGGTGTACAGCTTTATAATTCAACATCTGTGTATACACTACAAAATGATCACCCCCAAAAATCTAGTTATTAGCATCACCATAAAAAGCCTACTTTTAGCCTACCTCTAACCCATCCCCACTCATAACAACAAATCTGTTCTCTTTAGCTAGAGTTTTGTTTCATTGGTTTATTTGTTTGTCTTTTTTTAAGATTCCACATATGAGTGAAATCATGTGGTACTTGTCTTTTTTTTTTCTAAGCTCATGTCACTTAGCGTTATACCCTCAAGCTCCTATTATGTTGTGGCAAATGGCAAGATTCCATTCTTTTTATAACTGAGTAATATTCCACATCTTTATCCATTAATCCATCAATAGACACTTAGGTTGTTTCTGTATCTTGGCTATTGTAAGTAATGTTTCAATGAACATCAGGATGCATAATTTTTTTCAAATTAGTGTTTTCATAGTCTTCAGATAAATACCCAGAAGTAGAATTGTTGGATAATAGTTATAGTCTTAATTTTTTGAAGAATATTTGTACTGTTTTCCATAGTGGTTGTACCACTTTACAGTCTCAGAAACAGTGTATAAGAGTTTTCTTTCCTCCACATCCTCTCCAACACTTATTTCTTGTCTTTATATAATAGCCATTCTAACAGGTGTGAGGTGATAGCTAATTGTGGGTTTGATTTGCATTTTCCTAATAATTAGTCATGCTGAATATCTTTTCATGTACCTATTGGCCATCTGTATGTCTTCTTCGGAAAAATGTCTACTCAGGTTCTCTGCCCATTTTTTTTTTTTTTTTTTTTTTTTACCAGAACATCACATAAGTTTATTTCAGATGTAACAGCAATGTTAAAATCAACAAATTTAATTCTTAACTGCACCAAGTAAATTTCATTTAAGTATTTTAAAAGTTATTCTCACCAAAAAATGAGGGAGCTTTTCTTTTCCACCCCACATACCACGGTTTCCCAATAGTTCTGTTTTTGGAGGACTTTCAGTTGATGAGTAAACTGCCTTGGGGATATTTCAGAACTTCTTTCCCCATATAAAAACTAATCTGGACATATTATATATTGCATAGTTTCTCCACAGATTCTTTTCTTTAGAACCTAAATGCAATTTCCATCCAGTATAATTTTTACCTATTCGCCCCACAGTAAAAACTATCTGTCCTGAAAAATGTGATGGATATATCCTGTAATCTGATCATCCAGTTAATAGAATTGTTTTATCTCAATGATAATTTTTATCATATTTCAAAATAACCAACTCAACATGGGGCATTATTTCCGTCTTTACTGACTCATAAGTGGTAGTGCCCAGCTTCTACGATCTCAGCCCATTTTTTAATTGGTTTGCTAGTTCTTATTGTAGAGTTGTATGAGTTCCCTATACATTTTGGATAGTAATCCCTTATCAGATACATGTTTTGCAAGTATCTTCCCCCATTCAGTAGGCTGCCTTTTTGTTTTAATGATGGTTTCTTTCATTGTGCAGAAGCTTTTCAGTTTTATGTAGTCCCATTTGATTATTTTCATAGCATGCAGTTTCTTATCACTGAGTGGGATTTGGATTTCAAGTGGCTACTGCAAGTGATTACTATGATGCAAGGAGGAATACAGAGACTGAGAGGTGAGCTGGCTTCTTCTGATTAAACTGGATACCATAAAGCCAAGAAATTATACCACAGGGCCTTAAATACTTGGCTTTATCTCCTTCTTTATTTCTCTACTCCACTTCCCAAATTCAACTGCACCAGCAGTTTTAGACTTCTTTGAATCCCTAAAAGAATCTCTTATCTCTTACAACTGAAAGTCACTGACTGAGACAACAATAAATCAGACACAGAAATCAATTTTAGGAGTTACAGAAACACAAAGTAATTTGAGTCCCCGACATTGCCAGGTCTCTTATGAGAGAGTCAAAAGCGAATTTAGAAAGAGGCTTTCAGAATCATAGCGGGAACACTTGACTGAGTTATAATAAATATAAATCTCATAAAACACCAAATCCTATTAATGTCCTCTTGCCTATAGAAGTAGCTGCTCTTCACCTGTTTGGGAAGAAAGCCATGACTTGCTTGAAGACAATGAAATGATCTTGCCTGTATCAGTCAGAGTCTAGTCAGGAAACAGAAACTATAGCAATTATTTCAACAGAGAGAATTTTATATGAAAAATTGCCAACTAGGAATAAAGTTCTTAGCCAGGTAACTGAAAGGATAAAATGAGAACTCTAGAGTATTTTAAAGGTAGCAACTTTGTCCCCAAATCGGGGGGTGTGGGTGAGGGGGTATGGCTGGAATTATTAAAACTTAGAAACTTGTGGGTGGGAGGGAGCCTGAGAATCTGAGACACAGACTTCTGAAGAGGAGACACTAGATGGCTGGGGGCTGGCATGTCGAGGTGGGTGCAATAAAGCTAGTTGTGCCAGTGTTAGCAAAAGAGGCAAACTGGATTCATTTACTGCATTTGCAAGGAACTGCTACTACCAGGGTGAGGAACCCTTAATGAGGACATCTGACCGGAACTAGAAGCAAATTGCAAACCCAGAAGGAAGACCCTGAAAGAAGCTTCTTTCTCCTCTAGCCTTGTAGTCTCTTTCCAATTGTAATGTAGAGACAGTTGGCTAAGCAGGAATGTATTATATTTGTGGAGACCTAATTCCAGCATCACGAAGAACACAGAAGAGTATGGGCCCTTCACCATAGGCAGCTACCACAAGGACTGATTATCCTCATGCCCTGCTCCTGTCACCATGGCTTTCAAATCTATAACCAGAGTCATATCCTAACATGCCTCAGGAGGACAATGCAAGCTCTGACTTGAGAGATGATGGTTTACACATGAGAAAATACAGCTGCAACATTTTGCTAATTTATATCATCAAAAACTGATGGAAAATACCCGGCTGGTGTGGCTCAGTGGATTGAGCATCCTTCCATGGACTGAGAGGTCCCAGTTTGATTCCTGGTCAGGGCACGTGCCTGGGTTGCGGGCTTGATCCCCAGTAGGGGGCATGCAGGAGGCAGCCAGTCAATGTTTCTCACATAGATGTTTCTATCTCTCTTTTCCTTCCTCTCTCCCTAAAAAATCAATAAAAACATTTATTAAAAAAATTTCAAATAACTGATGGAATATGTGTGGCAATAGATTCTATGGCTTCTGAGAGGGAATGGTGAACATAATGTGAGAGAAGTTGAATTTATCATTCAGAATGAGCATACCAGAAATTTTGGATTCAATTCCATCTATACCATTTACAAACTTTGTGAACTTAGACAAGATGCTTAACTGATTTTTGCCTAATTTTACTCACCTCTAAAATGAGGATAATAATTGTATTCACCTCATGTGATTATTGTGAAGATTGAATCAATATATGCATGTGCTTAGATAAGTATCAGAACATATTAAGTCTAAGAGCGTTAACAAATAAAAAGAATTTGGGTAGTGAGAAGCAACTCTAATAGTTTGAGTATTTCAAGGAAACTTGGATTCAGTGTCATCTGAAATAATAAAGTTGAAATATTACAAATTTCTTATCTATTATAATAGAAGAAATCCTGTAACTTAGGAAGATAGGAATGCTGGAGCACATTTATATCACCCTAGAGGTCCACCAAATAAATATTAGTCTACGAGTCTTCCCAAAGGGATTTGTGTCCTTTTACCAAAATGGGTATATATTTCACACTGAAGAAAAAGAACAACCTTGGCTTTGTAAGGAATATCATACGCAGGCGCCCAGCTAACAATATTTGGGGTCTCCCATGTGACTGAGGTTGACCAGTCAGAATAAGAGTGTGCATGGGCTGGGTGATAAATGGAGTTTGGCTCGAGTTCAGCTGCAACAGCAGTTCTGTAAAGCAGCCCTCTATCTTTTACCATGTTCGACTACATAATCAAAACAGACAAACGTGGCAGCCAACAGAATTCCCACACTGGTTCCCTCACTTGTAGAATGAGGATTATCCTGCTTGTTAAGGTTTGAACTTCTCCTCCATACCAACATAATAAACCAAATTCAATCTTATAACCTTGGTGCACCACAGATATCAGTGCCATCAAAAGTCTTGAAGGCTGTCAAGGTGCGGATGTCTATCACGTCTCCATTTAAGTAGCAGAAGACAGATTGGTGTTGGGAGAGAAGATGGATTGGTCTTGAAGAATGACAGTGAAGTATTTTCAGCGTGACCAGGTGGTTAAATGCAGCTGGAGCTGCTGTTCCCCTTGAGGTCTCTTTCTTCCAACTAATCAACATTCCTCTGATGAGGGGTATGCACTTTCCAACGTGGGAATTCTTCTTCCTCTGTCATAAAAAGCAGATGCAATTTGTTTTAAGGTCAGCAGTACACCTTTGCTATCCTACCTCTGGTTCTCTGCAGAAACTGGCTTCAAAAATCTTGATCCTTTCACTGTCCTACAGGATATTATGCGGATTCACTGCATTGATAACATTGTGTTAACTGAATTTGGAAAGCAAAAATACTCCAAATGCCTATACACACATACATATATATGCTAGAGAGTGGGAAGTAATCCCCACAAAAACTCAAGGTATCACCTCAGTGTTAGACAGTAGCCTGGGATGTTGTGATAATCTGCCAAAGTAAAAAACAGTTAAGTACATTTTGCACAACAGTTACTTCCTCAGTAAGGGGTGGTGGAGTTGTTGGTGATGGTGGTGCAGTAGGCTTAGATAGGCAGGAGCAGAGCAGGAATGATGGGCCAGGTGCAGAGGGTCACCAGGGTGGAGAACCCTCAGTCCCTCAGTGTCTAGCAACAGGCAAAACTATCAGCCCTTGCATGACCACTCCCTTAAGCATCAACCCCTGGAAGATGACATGTAGGCTTCAGCTGTATTTCAGCTCTAGTCCCAGAAAAGCAGCAAAACCAGATGAAGCCACACGATGGCTGACGTCAGGACCAGATGCATTGACTAATGACCCCCTGCCCTGGCACTGACCAATCCGTGGAGACCATGACCCTGAAGAGACACACTAGGAAAGCTGATCAACATTCTATTGAGATTCTCCCCTGAGACCTCCAGATAAAAGCCCTCAGAACAAAGGACCCAACATGGCTCTCTCTTTATGAAGTTCAACAACCCCTTTCCCCATCCTGTTTCCCTAGGCCTGTTTTCCTTGTGTCTCTCTTTCTACTAAGCTCCAAGGGCCCTCCTTTTGCCTCTGTAACTTGTTTCCTGAACTCATTTCTTCTATGGCTCACTTCTTCTACCTCCGTGACTTTCTAAATAAACTTCCTCTTACAGTTTGAGTCTTGGCTCTGATTCTTTCTTAGTGTAACTCAAGTACTAAGGTTGCTGAACTTTTAGTAAAAGTTATTGTACACACACCAAAAGGACAGGTGTGTCCACAGGTCTAACACCTGGTGCCGTTTCACCTCTAACAGTGTGAGTTGACATAGGATTTTGAAACTGAGTCCAATAATAGCACCTTATTCAGTTCTTGTCATCTTTCCAACACTTTACCAATCACCAAAATATTATATTAAATTTCTTTTTGCTTGAAAATCAGTGGTTTCTATTACCACACTGCACCATGATGAATACTGAAATAGTTTCATGCTGTTGCTATAACAAGTTGCCTAAATTTAGCTGCTTAAATTAATGTCCACTTATTATCTTATGGTTCTGGAGAAATAAAGTTCAAAATGTGTCTCACTGGGCTAAAATCAAGGTGTCAACAGGCTATATTCATTTCTGGAAAATTTACTTTTCTCACTTTTCTAACTTCTAGGAGCTGCACACCTTCCTTGGCTAGTGTTGCCATTCCATCTCTGAGGCCAGCAATGGTCAGTCCAGTCTTTCTCACATTGCTGTCCTCTGAGTCTGACTCCCCTGCCCCTTTCTTTCACTTATAAGGACTCTTGTGATTACATGGGACCCACCCAGATAATCCAGGATAATCATTCATTGCAAGATCATCTGATAAACAACTTAAGTCCACCTGTGACCTTCTGCCCCCTGCCATGTAACATAAGGCATTCACAGATTCCAGAGATTAGGACTTGAACATCTTCTTAGACTATATCCTGTCTCCTACACCTGCCTTTCCTTTCTTTCTGATCTCATGTTTTTATTTAGTAAGCTTCTTGACCTCTCTCTGACATGTCAGAGTAGTAACAGTGACTTTTAGTGAACTTTAAAGATATACAGTTGACCCAAATCCATGTATAACTTAAGTTGACCCTCCACATACATGGATTCCCAACCATGGATTGAAAATACAGTTGACTCTCGAACAACACATGTTTGAATTGCATGGGTCAACTGCAAATGAGCACACATGCCTCATCTCCTGAATTCTCCCAGGGCATTGCTAGGGTGTAGAGAGCATACATTGTACAACCTGTAGTTAAAATAAAAAAAAAAACAAATGGACACCAGCCTTGAAAATTCCCTGAGCAGATAAAACCAGTTCAGTTATACAAATAAAGCTTAACTGAGTTTATTTCGCAAGACTAACTTGACCCCATGCCAATTCTTGCTTATGCCTCTGGAAATCACAAGCAAAACCTGAACTATTTCCCAAGGTTGATATGTGGTAACCACTGAAAATTCTAATATTATTACCAATCACTGTAGGGAATAAACAATCACTGTTCTCTCACTATATAAACTGCTATATGACAATAATACACCCTGAGCCCTGTTCCATGTTTTAGTTTGAGTGCCCCTGGTTTGCAAAATGTCCTTTTGGTGTGTGTACAATAACTTTTACTAATTACTACTTCAGTGATTTATTAGTGTTACTTCTGTTATTTCTGAACTGTTGCCACTGTAGAATGATACCTGGGGGGAGGCATGAAGCTGTCTGTTAGAGGCTAGGCAGATAATCCCAAAGTGCCTAATCCAGGGTCAAGTGCTAACCAGACCTGTACCAGCATATCTAAAGTACATTGCCTAAAAGTCATTATCAGTCATTATTTTATCTTTATCTGTCTCTAGTATCTACATCTCAACTGGTTCCCAACACTGACAAAAGAAAATAGGGGTGTAATATATTAACTTTGTAATGTGCCAAAAGAAACAATAATAGTTACTACATAAGTAGTTATAAGCATTAGAGGTTGTACATTTTAAAATACTATCTAGAAATTGACATAGCAAAAAATATAAAGAATTTATTTAGAAATAAATTGCCAAGTCAATTATGAGATTGTTCATAGTAGTCTATTGAGGTAAATATAAAACAAACAAAAAGACATAGTCATACATGAGATGTACATAGTCTTTTGGGTTCTGCACCCAATTTCTATATGTGGGAGATGAGGTTCCACACGCCAACAAGTAATGCTTGGGACATCAATTTAACTTAATTCTGACATAGTTTACTGGGATATAGCATCAGATTCCACAGGTTGAGGGTTGAGTCCCACAAGACTGCCCTCCCTACCCTACACCTCCAATTCAGATGCCAGTTGTAAGTCCTGTTGTACTTCTGACCAACTGGCTATAAATCAAAGTTTTCCATGACCCCCTTCTTGAGCTTGATTAATTTTCTAGAGTAGCTCCCAGAACTCAAAAAAAAAACAAACAAACCAGAAACTTACTAGGTTACTGTTTTATTATAAAAGACAAGATGCATAGGGCAGGTATGGGGAAAAGCATGTGCTCTCTCCGGCTCACCCCTCTCCCAGCATCTCCTCACGTTCACCAACCGAGAATATCTTCAAAACACATCTTTTTGGGAGTTTATGGAAGCTTCATTACATAGATATGGTTGAATAAATTATTGGCCATTGGTCTCTCATTCTACCTCCAGCCCTTCACTACTTCCCCCAGGTCTGAGAGTGGTACTGAAATTTCCAAACTTACAGTCACAGGGTTAATTCTACTGGCAACAAATCCCCATCCTTAGGTAACCTAGAAGCATTCCAAATTCACCTCTTAACATAACAAAAGACACCTTCATCTCTCTACTTAAGAAATTCCTAGTATATTTAAAAGCTCTGCTAGACACTAGAAGGAGACCAACTATATATGTCTTATAAATCACAATATTACAATAAGTATCTCTAGTTATCTGGTATGTCTGTCATCTACACTTTAAAATGTTTCCTTTAGGATAAATGCTTCAAAAATTCATTGCCTAATTCTGTGTCTAAGGACCTAATATAATATGATGTTTACCATACACTTTTGATCCATTTTTATCACAATTATGATCAAATAATTTATTAGATAGTTTGAGAGAAGGCCATTGACTTTTTTTGCTGACCTATACACTTAATTTTCTGAAAAAAATTTATAATATTTTTGCTTTTTCAATTTCTAGATTTTCATAAAAGAAAAAAAAACTGCCTTTTTGAAAAACAAAATTATTAAATAAAAGATGAGAGTTGCTATTTCCAAAGTTATGTTCTTACACTAACATTTTAAAATTATATTTATTATTGCTCTCTGACTTGAACTGCATTCAAATCATTCCATTATTTTTTGGCATGAGTAATTATTTCAATATATTTTCAAATGTAGTTTATTTTATTTAAAGCACCATAAAATCTGTTGGTTGGTCATGCCAGAATCTCTAGCCACCTACCCCGAAAACCTGGCTAAATCTCACTACTTTTTTAGCATTGCCTTAGATACTCTTTTATGTAAAGAGTTTTCTGATATTGTTTACACTTTCTTAGGTACCCCTTCTATGCAACTACACAGTATTGCCTTTATCAGTTGTCCTTGTTTCTGATGCATTTGTTAATTTATTTATCTCTTCCACTAGAAGGTAATGTCTCCCATAGAAAAAATAGTATGTAAATTTGCTCACCATTTTATCCACAGTGCCTAGCACAGTGGCTTACACATTGTGTTACATTTACACAACTAAATACATAAGATTTGTTACTGAATTCTTTAAGCTTTCCAAATGTTCATCTCTGACTTAGTGATTTATAATGGAGATATGCACTATTAAAGTAGTATTGTAGCAATACAATGGTACATTTTAGTTTCTGGGCTAATTGAAATGACAACCAGCAAGATTTATTTCTTAATGGACACATTTATATTAATGTCAAAAAAGAAGACAGCAACGTTTCATTAAATTCTCATTTCTGATGCTGATCTCGATATGGTGTAGTGGTAGACTCTTTTCCCCTTAGGAAACCAAAGATAAAGCTTCGTGATTATAATGAACCAGCCAAAGCTGCAAGGGGAGAGCTAGATGTTCTTTCCCCAGGTTACCATGTTTTAATTCTTGTCATTATAATAAAACTATGATTCACTCACTAACTCCTGGTTATTTCTAAGTATAGTGCAATATGCAGTTCTTAATTTTTTAGCTCACAGTTTGAAATGCTGGTTGTTTCCAGCTGAAGTCAATTAGTTTTGGTAATACATTCAGCAACTTGGTCAAATTGTACTATGCCTCATTCCTCTTCAAATCAGCATACTGTTTACTCTATAATATAGTAGCATTTTTTTTCCTGTGACCTAATACTAAGGCCATGCTTGTGATAGAATAAATAAGGCCAGCCACTGGCTAAATTATAAAATAAGAAGTTTATCTTCAGTGACTTGCATTTTCCTTCTTTTAAGTGTCCCTTCTAGGTCATACTATCCAAAATCACCCAATTTCTCCTATTGTATAATAACTTAGAATCCCATGGGAATAGACAATGTATAAAATCTTCTAAATGCACACATCTGTATTTAAATACACACTGAAGCCCTGTCAAATATCCCATTATCTTACACTTTATGGTAAATATTTAATAAATTAAACATGTCAAACTCTTTAGCTTCAAATTCTGTGCATCACCACCCTAAAGATTAGAATCATTAATTCAGAGGCTAGATAAACATCAAGGTTCTTTAATATGTAACATTCATTCTTTCAATAAATGGATATTAAGTTATTATTGTAAATACCAGTGACTCTTCTGCCCACAAATACATAAAGATGCAGTCAAAAGTCTCCTCCAAAGTTAATGCTACTGTAACTGAGTAAAATGCGTGGTCATTCTCACTTTATCTTGTTCAGGTTGCTTTGTTGCCATGACCATCAGGTTAATAGCTTCTTAGTCTTGTGTATAGACATGCTAATCATTAGAGGAACTCTGCTTCAGGCTTGAGTTTTACAAAAACAGGCCATTACCAGAAAGTGCCTCTACCTAGGAGAAAAGGGTAACATGTAACGATTGTTTATCAAAGATTTGCAGGAAACTTCTGACCCAACTCACATCAACTAGAGTCAATAGACTAAGAAAAAAGAAGTTTTACAATCTTCCTCAGACCCCTGCTGGCACTCATGTCTTACTCCTCCCATTTACCCCTTCCCTTGACATAAAAGAAACCTGAATTCTGTACTTTCTTAAGATGGATATTTAGGACCCTAGTCTGCCATCCTCTCAGCTTGCTGACTTTTCAAATAATCTTTTTCCCTTGCCCCAAGACTTTATCAATCAACTTATTGACTGTCCTGTGGTGAGTGATACAAGTTTGGACTTGGTTGCACAAACTCTGAACAAAGCAGAAAAACATCGTTTTATCTGGTTTTGTTTTTCAATTTATCTCATTGTCTTAATAACTTGTCCTGATATTCAGTCCACTTACTTTTACATCCTATTCTACATCTTAATCAATGTCCAGATAGCCAGATGAATGCAAGTGTCAAGGATTTTAATGCTGATTATAAACTAAAATAGAAATCATTTGACAGTCAGTAGCCCCCCAGCATATTAGCATTGCAACAAATGTTTTAGGAGGAAAGAGAGAATAAGAGCAAGGAGTATGCAAGCAAGCAGGGTAGGAGTGAGGGAAAGAGGGAAGGAAGGAGGCAGAAAGGAAGAATATAAGAAAGAGAGAGAGAGAGAAAGGAGGGAGGGAAGGAGGGAAGGAAGGAAGAAAAATAACAACATAATGCAGCCAAATATGAGTTGATTGTCAGCAATCCCCAGAATCATGTCTGTCATTAGTAGGCATAACCCCTACTTTGTACAGTTTTCATCATTCATGTGTTGAACTTGGCGATCATTTGTTTTCTGAAACTATTGACTGGTTTTATTGGTTAAACCCATAGCTTTCATCTTTGAGTGATGGCTTAAGTCCTAGAATTTACGGGCCAAATTTATGGAAACTAGCTGTGTTTGTTTTCTATTGCTGTATAAAATATTCTCAAAAACATATTAGCTAAAAACAATATATATTTATTATCTGACAATTTCCATGGGTCAGAAGTCAGGTACTGGTTAGCTGGGTCCTCTGTTCAAGGTCTGACAAGTCTGAAATCAAGTGACAGGTATGGCTGCAACCTCATAGGAGATTTAGAGTTTCCTTTAAAGCTTATTCAACTTGTTGGCAGAGTTCAGTTCCTTGTGGCTAAAGGACTAAGGTCCCCGTTTTCCTTGTAGTTATCAGCTAGGGACCACTGTCAACTTATATAGTCTGTCTTCAGGTCTTAGCCATGAGGCTTTCTCACCAGATGGCAGCTTCTTACTTCAAAACCAGCTGAGTAATATCATGTAATTCTGCTAAGATAGACTCTTACATAACTTAATTACGTCCACATCCAAGGGGAGGGTGTTATACGGGACATTTACACCAGGGAGCACAAATATTGTCGACCATCTTAGAATGCTACCTGCCCTAATACCTTTACAGTTTTCTATTTTCTATTTTAGAAGTAACCTTGTTCTTCAAGACACTAGCTTTATGAATAACTAATGTGAAATAGGTATGGATTCTATAATGTAGCAACAATTTAGCTCAATTCAGAGAAAATCTGCCAATTTCCCAGAAAATTTTCCTTCTAAAAAAATAGTCTGCTTACTTTCTCTCTTAACAATGACAACAAACTCTTTTATAAAAAGCAATCTATAAAATGTCATTTAGGATTATGTTTAAATTACCAAAATCATACTATATGATTACTATATGATGACTTATAGCCCTAAAACATTAGTTTCAAGACAGTGGTTTCTATGGAATTGGGTGTGTTTTTCTAGCTCCCTTCTGAATAATATGATTCAGAGAGTCTTTTAGATTAAAATATGCTACCAAATTTTCTCTTTATCTTTCTTAATTTAGAATTGTAAAATTTGCCAAATACAGAAGATTCAGTTAATTCTTTAATACTCTCTTATATTAAATATTCTGTACAAAAATAATTTTAAATACTCAAAAAAAAAAAAAAAAAAAAAAAGACTGGAGCTTACAGACCTAAATCATACAAAAATCTGTTCAAATTCTAAATGTATTGAATTCTGTGTGCACCTAACAGAGAAGATGTTTTTTGTTTGTTTATTTGTTTTTATTTCAAACACATACATTGATTGCTGAAGGACATTTAAAGAAAATTAGATTCTGAGTATAGAAAAATTAACTGTAAGTCACATAACCATAGTGAAGCATGACAAAATAATCAATCTATTAAACGTAGTGTTTTCTTTCCACAGGAGTAATATCATTAACAAAAGGGCTTTGAATATTATCTTTGAAATATATATTATAATATAAAATAAAGAACAAGCAAAATAATGATTTATTGTGTATCATGTGAAGTAGATAATTCTAATTTATGTCTTTTACTTTTCTCCCCCACTCACTATAGAACTAGAGATGGAGGAGTTTGGGGCATGTACATACCCGGGGAAAACAAACATAGACACTACCATAAAGTTAAGGTCATACAAAGTAGCAGAGATGAGGTCTTACTATGTATTTGATGGATTTAAGATAAAAGCATATATTTTTTCTCCCTTATTTGGGATGTAACCAAATAAAAAATATTCTCATTAAAAATAATCTGACATGTAAGTTAATATTGCAGATTCTGATACATTCTAGTATGGATACCTTTTGGATTCCTGGACAAAATTCCAATGTTGGGGGTGAGGATTCCCCTTACACCAAAAACCATTCTCAGACAATAGTAGGGTATCTAAGAATTCAACTAATTTCTCAAACTATCTACCCAGAGATAGCATCAGATTCCACAGGTTGAGGGTTCAGTCTTACAAGATTTCTTCCTTCCCCTCTAACATATTTAGATGCTAACCTTGAGCTTAAGCTCTTACCTGGGTTTCTGATCAATAGGCCACAGACTGGAGATTCCAACAACCCCATCCAAATTAGAAAGCCAATCACAAGTCCAGCCTGTTGACTGTACTTCCGACCTACTGACTATAAATCAGAGTCCCATAACCCTTTCTTTGGCTTTAATAACTTGCTAGAATGGCTCACAGAAACATGTTGTTACTGGCCCAAAAGTCCGCAGGCCTGATGCTTCCAAAAGGCCAAAACTCAAACATCAGAGTTTAGAATAGGAAAGGTTTATTGATTGTTAAATTTCCAAATTCAGAGGATGGAGGTCTTAATGGTTCCTCAAATCCATCTTAAGAAAGAGCAGAGGTCAGGCTTCCTTCATGTCAAGGGAAGGGAAAATGGGAGGGGCTGCTTTTGTAAAAACTCAGGCCCCCAGGCACTATTAGTCTGAAGGCCATGGGAACAACGCAGGCCCAAGCAAGATGGAGTCAGAGAGACTGGACCTCTCCTTTGTTACACTGTTACTTACTAGGTCCCTGGTTTATTCTAAAAGTATATACCTCAGGAACAGTCAGATTGAAAAGATACATATGTAAAAAGGGGTGTAGAGCATACTACTCTCCCTGAATCTCCATGTGTTATAAGATAGTAAGAAGTTAGGAAAATTCCAGGACAAAGGGATTAGGGAAACTGAGACAGATAGTTAAACAGCCACCTAGTAAATCCTATCTTCCCTAAACCAAGAACACTTAAGAGTAAATGGTTTGCACTTCTCCCCAACCAGAGGGTAAGTAGCTCAAATCACCCTACTCAGGGAGATAGATAACAAATCCAGCTAAGTGCCATTTGCCAACAACACCCAAGGATGGACAAATTAAGAGAATAAATCTCATTTTGGTCCATCAGCATAAAGCTGGTGAACATTCTATTGATCCTCCCCTAAACACCCAGCTTTTAAAACCCCTGAAAATGGAGGTCCCATTGTGCTCTTCTTCCCAGACACACGCCTGCACCTCCCCACTTCCCTTCTTTCCCCACAGGCATGCATCTCCTAAACTTTAAGGGATCTCACGAGGTTGCAACCAGGGCAGCAATGGGCAGCAGCAGTTCATCCCAGACAAACCCCCGAACCTATCCTCAAGGCCCCCTTTTCTCTGACTTCTTAATGAGCCAAGCAGCCCAGCCTAGGCTCATTTCCCCAGCCCTTCCTTGTTTCACTGTCCCTAGCTTTAATAACCATCCCCTAAAATTCATCTGGACTTGTGTTGTGACATTTTTCCTATACAAAGTCAAGAACCCACACACTACCAGCTGGCCCTAGGCAGACCCACTCAAGGCCAGGTCCCCTTTCCATTAACAAGTGTTCATAACCCTGAAAGCTTCCAACCCTGTCCTCTTGGGTCTTTATAGGAGCTTCATTATTACGTAAGCATGATTGACTAAATCGTTGACCACTGGTGATCAAATTCCATTTCCAGCCCTTCTCTCCTCCCCATGGGTCTGGGGGTGGGCCTGAAAGTTCCAACCTTCTAATCACATATTTGGCTTCACTAGCAACCAGCCCCCATCCTTAGTTACCTTGGAAACATTACCTCAATAACATCACAAAAGAAACCTTTACCACTCTCAACACTTAGGAAACTCCAAGGGTTTTGGGGGCTGTGAGTCAAGAATTGTGGACAAACATCAAATATATATGAAAAATATTTTTCTGAATTATCAAATATATGTGTCTAAAAATCACAATATTGCAGGGTAGAATTGAAATGAAATGGAGGAGAAAAGTTTTCTGGCACTAGATAGATTTGTGATTAGTTTGGTTTGATAAAAAACAAACCAAAGAAGCTGACTATAAAGTAAATGATTAAATTTAATAATAAAGTGTTTCTCTGCATGACAGAATCAGGACTGTACTCTAACCTTTCTTACTAGCTGAATAAAAGCACAGTCCCTTGCTCCTGCATTGAAAATTATGAAAATGTTTAATTCTGAATTTATAAACAAGAAAGCTAATTCAACAACCTGAGGGCTTCCTTTGTAAGATGGCTAAGTCATCAAGCTCTTGGATACCATGCTTTACTCTTGTCCTGTTGAATTTACATATTATTGCCATTGTTCTGCTTCTTTGCACATCTCTTTACTAACCAATTTTTAAATCTTCTAGCTTTCCCCTATATCTAGGTTGTATCTACTGACACAGAGTAATATGGGTAATTATTCATTTATTAACTCATTAATTAATTTATCCATATATAAATATCCTATTCAGTCAATATTTGGAGAATATGTCAGTCAGGATTTCACTAGAGAAATGGAACTAGAAGTGTATATATATAGTATACATATATATAATCAAATATCAACTATACATATATACACACACACACACACAAACTCACTGCAAAGAATTGGCTTACATAATTGTGGGGACAAGCTCAGCAAGTTTGGAATAGGAAAGCAGGCCATCAGGAAGGGCAGGTTTGAAATTCTTGGAGAGGGGTTGATGCCAAAAGCCACAGGCAGAATTTTTTCTTCTACAAGGAAACCTCAGTTCTGTTCTTAAGGCTCATCAGCTAATTGGATAAGATCCATGAAGATTACGTCTTTTATTCTTTACTTAAAGTCAACTGATTGAGGATGTCAATCACATCTACAAAATAGCTTCATACCACCCCTTAGATTAGTATTTGATTGACTGAGTAGTTCAGCCTAAACAAGTTGACACACAAAATCACAGGATCAAATATATGAGAAGTATCATGATAGGCACAACGGGAATTACTATGATGATGAAGCTGTGTTCAACTAAAAATGTACTTCTCCAAGGGGGAATCCCTCTAATCTCCACCCATGCTTTTGGAACATGATAGTTTTGTTGATATAAAGCAAAAGTCTCAGTCCATCACTACTGAGTTAAATCACGTATTTTAACATTTAAAATTTAACTCATAAGTAGGGGATATGAATTATGTTGGTCTGAAAATAGAAATTAAAACAAACTCCACACTTGTGTTTCTATCCAATACTTCACTGACCTTTTCCTATAAATCCTCTCCCTGTGGATGGGCTGACATCCATCAAGCCTGTGAAGGGCTACACTGAGACTCCTAAACTTGACTTCCTAGTGCCTCTTCTGCAGAATGTCATCACTAATCCAAAGAGCTCGACTAATGGAGTTTAAAGTGACAGAGTCTTTTACAGAGTAATAAAGCCTTTTAAGATGTACTTCGGGGGCTTCCAATCCTCCCAGTAACATAGTAAATATAATGAACATAGAAATTATCTTTGCAGCTGTTGTGTGTGTCAGTGGCAATAATAAACTCTCCGCACTGCAGCAAACCAAAATAGCATCTGGTATTTTGATTTACCCAATTTACTCACACGGAGTTTGAACATTTACCACTTTACAAGTTTTGTTTATTGATTTACAAGATTTTTATAAAATTAGGCGAAATCCTACAAAACAGGCGTATCACACTGCCAAAAGTGTTCTCATGTGTGGCTTCAAGAAGGGATATAGCATGATACAGTAAAGAGCACTAAGTGAAAGAAAGCTATCAGACAGTGTATTCTTACAATTTGTAAGAGTATAGAGATTCCTATCACTATATTAATAAGTAAAAGACACGTTTCTTACCCTTTAACTTTCATATCTGCAGGTGTTCTTTGATAATGACTACAGACATTACTAAGATCACCAATGATATCTGTTTTTCACTCAACAGAACTTGAATCAGAATTTAAGACAAAATGTTTTTATAAATCATAAGTTTGGCGTTTTTCTTTATGTTTTTTCTAACGAAGACAATAACAAATTGATTTATGAAGCTTGCAGTCTGATGAATACCTTCCAGAAATAACGAAAATCCATTTCTGCGGTCCAGTTTCCTTATTTGCAGGTTTTGTTACCTCCTTCACATTGCTACCTTATACCACTAGAAACTGAGACAGAAGTGTTTTTCACATCATGAACTTTAATATGGCCTATTAATCATTATGTAACATCTAACAGCTCTAATTACATCCATATGTTTACGATCTAGAACACATTCTCAGTTTATAAGTAAATATTTTTTCTTGAGATTTTTATTCATCTTACATGCTGTTTATATTAAAAAACAGAATGTAACCAAAGAATTTTGTATTGTATGTGCTAGTACTATGCTAAGCATAAGAAGTTCAAAATCAAATAAACATGGTTCCTGATCTAAAAAAGAATGACACCTTTGAATGAAGGAGGTGGATGAGAGTATAGAACCCTTTATTTTTCAACCTTCCCTCTGAACAAATACCCATTAGTATTAGCTTAAGATTATTAGACAGAGATAAATTTTCTATAGTAAGTGTTTACAGGGAGATCAAATACATTTATTTTAAACCCAGACGATACATTTACAAGAGAGATGAGGTAAAAAGAACAAAGAGTTAAAGGACTTACTTTCTCCTGGCTATCAGAGAAGGCATGTAGTTTGCTCTACCGCTCCCCTCCACCCTTGAAAAGCTGAAGTCAAAACATATTTGCCTCTTGAGCCACACCGGCCAGGGCTCATTTGTTCTTTATTGATGTCCTGGCTTTGAAGATAATGTTCTGCAGTGATGTGCTGGTGCTTGGCGTGCGCAAACTGCTGCTTTGATAGTGCTTATGTTATATGTGCAAAGATAAAGGATTGCTCTCCTTGCATGATGTAGCCTGGATTACTATTATTACTCCTTGTCAAGACTTACCAGTCTGGAATATTCTTGTTAAGGAAAATAAGTAAAAATTTTATATCTAAAGTAAATTTGTCTCTGGATGTCCAGGGGATATCTTAAATGTCTATTCTCTTCACATGCAGAAATTGATCGTTGTCTCTGGAAAAGAAGCAGCTAAAAAATGATCAAAAATGACTTTGAAGTGTTTATAAGGCAGAGAGGAATGACAACTGACTAAAAGAGGAGGCTACCTTCCTTGAGGTCATGATCGGAGGGTATGGACTTTAAAATACGGAAGGAGGGATTTAGGTTTCCACATGAGAGGAAGTCAGTTGATTGAGATGAGAGACGCTGTCCTTCCTGACCGTCCATCTGTCTTGTATAGTAAATGTGTAATCCTGCTTAGTGGATGACAAAGGAATAAAATCATAACATATAAGATGTTTCACAAGTTGGTATAGATTAGTATGGACCCCTTGCCACCACACAAGCTAAGAAATTGATAATTTTTATTATGAGATTGAAAAACAACTGGTACTGGTTAATATGCCACCTCAAAACGTGTACTTAGCAAAGCAATGACTTTAAGAGACTTGGAAATATATGTGAGGCTCTACATGCCCCTTCTTACAGAATTCAGTAAGTTTTGTAAGATAGAGACTTAAAGTACGGGGGGAAAAAGCAGTTAAAGAAGATTCTTTTTGCCTGCAGCCCCAAATCTAAGACTATTGATCATCTGATCATCATACATTTTGCAGAAGTGAAAAATCAAAATTCTTTGTCTCATAGTGTAGTTAGTACATGCAAAACCAGGAAGCAAGAAACAGGATAAAATCTGCATTCAAGGAGGTCTGAAAAAAATGGGTCTAAGCTGCCAGGCATTTTTCTAATACTTTATCACCCAGCACGAATAATTTGTTCCATCATCTAGAATGTAGCCAGTGAGTAGGGGCTGACTTGTTAAGCTTCATCTTATTTTTTTTCCTTCAATCTTTAAGGGCCATCTTTTTTTTTTTTTTTTTCCAACTTTTATTAATTTATTTTTGTTACAGATGTTTCTCCTTTTCCTCTTGTAGACACTCTCCTCCCCATCCCGCCCCCCACCCCCTAGTATTGTTGTCTATGTCCATTGGTTATGTATACATGCATATAAGTTCTTTGGTTTATCTCATCCATTCTTCCCCCCACCCCCCTCCTCTGAGGTTTGTCAGTCTGAACTGTACTCCTCTCTATGTCTCTGGGTCTATTTTGTTCATCAGCTTATTTTGTTCATTATATTCCACAAATAAGTGAGATCATGTGGTATTTGTCTTTCTCTGATTGGCTTATTTTGCTTAGCATAATACTCTCGAGGTCCCTCCATGTTGTCTCAAAGGGTAAGAGATCTTTCTTACAGCTGTAGAGTATTCCATGGTGTATATTTTACCACAGCTTTTTTATCCACTCACTTATTGATGGACAGACACTTGGGCTGTTTCCAGATCTTAGTGATTGTAAATAGTGCTGCTATGAACATAGGGGTACATATATTCTTTCTGATTGGTTTCTCAGGCTTCTTAGGATATATTCCTAGGAGTGGGATCACTGGGTCAAATGGCAGATCAATTTTTAATTTTTTGAGGAAACACCACAGTGTTTTCCATAGTGGCTGCACCAGTCTGCATTCCCACCAGCAGTGTACTAGAGTCCCCTTTTCTCCACACCCTCGCCAGCACTTGTTGTTTGAGGATTTGTTGATGGCAGCCATTCTGACAGGTGTGAGGTGATACCTCATAGTTGTTTTAATTTGCATCTCTCTGATAATTAGTGACATTGAGCATTTCTTCATATGTTTCTTGGCCATTTGTATGTCCTTTTTGGAGAGGTGTCTATTTAGGTCCTCTGCCCTTTTAGATGGAGAAACCGAGTAGAGCCCTGAGGCCTACAATGAAAGACTGACCCTGTTAGAGCAGACACAGTTGAAATGGCCCTTCCTCTGTTATATACCTGGCTTGGTTTCCAGCCTAAATTATGACCAGATACTGAATTAGCCAGCTAGTAACCACAGTAGGTCCCAGTAAAAATATAGGGACTTTATTTGCTCAGTGAAGACATCTATCCCTAGACCTTTGTAATCGTAGCAATATGAAGTGCACTTTTCATGTTATAGAGAAATATGTCTCTAGCCCCACAAAGTCAAGATCGTGGGGAACTAAGCTTTAAGGCCCAAAGAACCTTCTAGAGAGCCCTGAGCCAGCACAGAAGAATTCCATGTACCTCACTAGAGACACCACAGAGAGAGTGTGGAAAGAACAAGCAGAGAGACCATGTGAATAGAAAGAGTCACCCCTGTGTGGAAAGCAAGAGTGCCCAGCTGCCCCAGCAAAGAGGTGTAACCTCCGGACGGTGCCAGCTCCAGCTGCCATCAGATTGAAACCACAGACAGAAAACAAGCAGACCCACAGAACCATGAAAGATAATAAAGTGATTGTTTTAAGCCACTAAGTGTTGAGGTGGTTTTGTGAGCAGCAATAAATAACCAGAACAGAAGTTGTCAGCTTCTTCAGTTTTTTTTTTTTTTTTTTTCTAAATAAGTGTTATTACTGTGGTTAGCCCACTTACCATCCTGTAGTATATGGAAGGCCTTGGAATTAGTTTAAATTAATCATTTAGGCAAAGACTGTGTGAAGCCACATTTAGACAAGACTGATTGGAATGCTCACCGCCCATTGATCCTGGATCTGGAGCTGAGCGCAGCATCTTACACATGAGCTGAGGTTGTGGGGAAAATTATTAGAGCATTTGGTTTTATAGGGAATAGTTGCAATATGTTCTGAGGAAGCACACTTGAAATGATTTGTATGAGGAAAGAGAGTGCATGTGGGGAGGGATATTTATTTGCTTGCTTTTTCTAGAATCACCTCCCTACTTTACCTGGTAACAGAACCTTCTTTGGTGAGGAAACTATTGCATAGAGTACAGATGTCATCCCAACACCATCACAGGATGCTGAGCTTCTAAGGAAGACTGTTTGTGAACCAATTGCTTATCTAGGTCTAAGTCTGCTGCCAGCCTGCTTGCCTGCCACGTAGGGAGAGTTAGAGAGAGAAGCCAGAACAGACAGAGAAATGTTATGTCTTGAAGAGAGAGAGAGGAAGAGAGAGAGAAAGAGAGAGTGAGTGAGAGAAATTTCTGACAACATTATTTAATCATCTGAACAGGTGACACATAGCCTGTAGCCTTCCCCCAAAAAAGAGCCTATACATTCTCCTTTTGTCTTTATTATGATGATGATCATTGTTGCTATTATTTGCTTTTGAGCTGTTTTTTCTGTCATTTGTCATGGAAGGAGTATGACTAATGTTGGCATTTTTACAAAATTCTACTATAACTTTCCACAAGAATCAACTAAAATTGTTATACTGGACAAGTTAAATGTAAGTAGCTGGAACCTTCTCCTTTTCCTGGGGGAGGTGTTGCAGAGGGCTATATCCTGCGATGCTGCCCCATGTCACAATGGTTCCTCTCCAGCAGAACCCTGCACAGCATTTTCCCCCTGCTCTGGGTCTCAGGGAGGGCCTGCCTTTCTGGTCTGTTTCATCATGGCCCTGTTTCAGGTAGGGCGTCTGCAGGCATGTGTATCAAGGACAACATTCACTATCAGCCCAAGTGCGGGGCATATTTGCTTTAAAAACGGAGGTCATGTGAGGTAATTTAGGCTTCCATCTGGGAGTGAAATCACTGATTGCCAGGAAGAAAGTATTGAAGCTTCTCTAAAAGCCTAGGAGATTTAAGCTAGATCAAGTTCTGGGCCCTGAAGTCACCAAAGGGTGAAGGACAAGCAGAGCTCTAAAAGCTGGAGAGCAAAGGCTAGTCATGAATTAAAAGAGGTAAAACACCATAATAGAGAGATCTTGCTGAACACATGCCTTTTGCTTATTTGGTGTGTGTGTGTGTGTGTGTGTGCGTGTGAGTGTGCACGAACATAGGTTGAAGGAGGTGTCATACAGATGGTCACTACAAAAGTGAGACCTCAGCTGCCTTATTACAGTCTGTACCCTTTGACTTCACTTTTTAAACAACTATTTTCAAAATTGTGCTCCATGGAACAGTATTCTCACACCATGAATCATAATTATGGGAAACATAAGACTGGGAAACAACATATATCACATGCTGCCTTAGAGGCCCACGGAAGACATAAGAACATTAAAGATAGCAAGAATTTCTACACTGAAGAGATTATTTAACATTTGTTAACCTGAGATTAGTCGACTCATTTAGCACATATTAAATATCAGAGAATCAGTCCATTAGCACTTACTCTGGGTAAAGATTGGCTTACTGAATGCTTCCCATGAAATCGCCACGCTTGTAAACATTGCATCAGGATTTTATAACTCACTCTAAATTATCTTTACAGACTTTCTTCTTACTCCATACCTTCCGGAAAATACTGGTTAGGTCACAGTGATCCACTCTTAAATCCTAACTGGGACATACACTTATTTGCCACCATGCCTTTCTTAGGCCCAATAATAGTCTTTATCCATCCTTTAATGGAGTTCAGAATTCCCCTTCCTCTGTGGACTCTTTCCTAATTCCTTATTAAAAAGATGACGTTTCTTTCTCTAAATGTTCAAAGCAGTTCTTGCATCTCCTTGAAGCATAAATTTGGCCCACCATTAACATTATTTGTTAAGTTACAAAATCTTTGCAGGAAAGATTATAATTAATGTATCTCATACCCTGATGCCTAGCAGAGTAATGGAAATATATGGGGGAATCCACAAATATGTTGAATTAGATTGATCCTAAAAAGTCATATTTGGGGGCCATTATCAATAATGATGTAAGAAATCATGTGTGGTAAAGATACAATAACATATCTAGGCATAGAAGCATTTTACTGTTTCATATCAGATAAAAATATGATGGACTCCTCAAGGTTAATCAAGTTTGCTCACTGCTATTCCCTGGAGATAATTTGAAATCGTCTCTTCATACTGTATTTTTTCAAACCAGAACATCCAAAAATGATACTTTCCATGTGTTTACATATCAGAAATTCTCCAGTGCAATCTCTGGCTTTTGTATTCTTCATTCCATAATGCTCTTCTGGAAATAATGAGACACCAGGCCTCCTATGTAACTCATCTCTCCCATCAACATAATAACAAATCCTCCTTAGCAATTAATAGGGAACTGAATATTGATTTGTATGTAAAAATCCAATGAGAATTATTATGCCTATGCCTGAGAAGAGACACTGTCATAGCAAGGTGGCACAGGAAAAAATCCTCCTTTTGGAGGCAAACAGTCCTAATCTGAATTCATGCCACAGTACTACAGCTGTATAATACTAGGGTATTCACATAACTCTCTAAACCCACTTTCTTCTTTCCTTATTCACAGAAAGATAACAATAGCACTGATTTCATAGTATTATTATATAAATTAAATAATAGATTATATCTAAAGTGACCTACATCTAGTTTACCTTATGCCACATATTTTCCACGTATGCAAACTTGATTTCTTGGTCCTACATGACATAAACTTATAACATATAAAGCATAGGTATATGTGGAAGACTCAGACATTTGTTTAGTCTAATAATATTTTCTTGAGAATCTGTCTATAGTATGTCACTCACCATCAACAGGGAAATGAATATTTTTCTTATCCGTAAAGATAAATACTTAATTAGATAATTATTAAATCATTAAAAACAGTTCAGGTGTAATGATAATAGAAGTAATGATAGAGCTATGTTGAGTAATATGAGCATGAAGAACGGGTCACTGTCAGGGTCATAGAAGATAAATAGTACTTTTCTACTTGTCTCTAATAAGAAATACAACAAGGAAGAAAATAAACGGAAGTGAGAACATACCTCTTCTGGCACTGACAAAAACGTGCAGTTGTGGTGGGCTTGCTAACTGAATCCTACATTTAGACAGAATTACTCAGTTATAAAAGCTGTTGTCACCTCTAAGAAAGAGAATGGAACACTCTGCTTATGAAATGGCCCAGTGCAGTGATAATTACAAGGTCACAGCTGACAAGCTCAATCCTGGAGAAGGAAGGAAAAAGTGGACCTCACAAGCCAAGCTCATTTTTCCAAAATTTTACCAAGCCAAAAAAACTCTTACTTTCCTGGGGTGGGATGAGTAGGGAGAAGAAAGAGGCTAGAATAACTCACTAGAGTTCTCTCCACATTAGAGTGGGAAAGAATTTTCTCTATAAAATACCTAGTCTATTTTAGATAGGATGACCATGCATTTGTGTTAGATAGCACTTTCCTGGTTTATACCTGTTTTCGCAATGTGATTATTGTGTTGCTTTTCACTCTCAGGTTTGTTTGAACAAAAATTTTTGTTTGACAACTTATGTGTCCATAATATCAGGGGATAAAGCAGGTTGTTCTGGAGGCAGAGATTGTGGCTCAATCTTTGGGAAAGAATAATAGTGAGGCTACGAGGAAGGAATGGAGTTACACAGAAGAGAAAATAAGGAGGGAAAGAGGAGAGAGAAATATACACCTCAGGAAAGCAGGGAGAAAATAACCAGAATAAAAAGAGTGTACCTTGTTCAGACATTCTAAAACTGTATACGCTGCTGGAGCGTCAAGTGGAAAGCAGAAATGGAAAGAGACTGAATCCGGGATCCTATTGCTGGGAAGATTGGAGATTCCAGGTTCCTTTGCTACATCATAGGTTTATACAGTACAGCTTAAAATATAACTTTTCCTATTCAGTTTAACTCCACTGTCTGGCTTTTAAGGACCTCCTCAGAAAGATGGCTAATAATGGATATATCATGACTGATTTCTTCCATGACTCTCATATATATATCTTGCTTCCTGGATAAACTGAAGGAATGTTTTAAGACTCTTAAAGCATATGCTCAAATATTTAGCACTGTTTGAAGACTATTTTTGCTAGAACAATTTTAAAATTCATAATATATTTTAAAATGATATACTCAATTGAAGAGCTTATTCAAAATTACTGAAAATTGTTTGCTCATAGGAAAAACACACCAAGATACTCAAGCACATGTATTTACATTTTAAGACAAATTGTCATGTGTTTAGATAATTTCATATACTTATTTTTGGCAAGTTCATGACCCATAAAATTCAGTGATTTTTTTTTTATTGTGACTATAAAAATGTTCATGAAGTTCAGAAAACTAAAAAAATATTATATTCCTTATCCTTAGACAAAAATTAAATTTTTAATCAAATTTCACCTTTCACATTTACTAAGTAGTAAATTCTACCATAAAAATATTTAACAGCTTACCAGCTAGAAATGGGAGGCTACCTCTTAATTTGAAATTATTCTATATTGTCTCAATTTATATCTATTGAGTTCCTACTAATCTACTAGATACTTTATGTATGTTATAATTTTATTATTCACAAAAATCCTATGAGAAACATATCCTAAGTTTATACATGAGGAATTTGAAACTGAGATGGATATGTTAATAATTGCTGCAAAATCAACTGGTCTTTTGTTTTTATCACTCTGCCTCTTTTGCATTATCATGCTTTCTATTAGATTCAAAAAGTAGAACAGTTACAGTGTTTCAGTTAAACATTAGCTGATTGTTTTTAAAGTATAATTCACGGGTCAGAAAATGATTTAATTGTAACCACACCAAAATCAGTTGTGAAACTCTGAGAAGGAAATACACTACAACTTCCTGTTCCCAGCAAACCTTCTAGCTCTCATCATTTCTAAGCTCCTGTACAGAAACAAACTAAAAGACAAAGAAGTACTGCCATTGTTTATTTTCTACTGCCCTAAAGCACTGTCATTTGACTTCCAGTGGCTGTACTGTTACCTACATTGCTAAATCATTACACAGAGTGGTGCAAAATCATTCCTGTTTGTACTCATTCCTTTTTACTTCCACCTTACTTTGGCCAACAGATGTTTTGATTGAAGGGGGGAAAAATTTGAAATTGTCCAATAACACTTCCAAGACTGCTCCAAATTTCAACCTAATCCACTTAGTTAACTTTCTATTCTTTAAACGAATTTTCCAAATAAAAAATTCCATACAAACCTCTACACAGAAAGTTCCTGTGAGCCAGGAAATATTTCTACACTTTGACAAAGGAAACATCTACACATTATCAAGTACCATAACAATTTAGAAAGCTATAATTCTTTATTTTAACACCCAGCTCTTAGACAAGAACCGATAAATAAAAGAGATGGTAAGCCTTGAACTGGAGAAAAGGAATCCTAAAACTGTATGCTTCTGCCATCTGTGAATGATTATATCTGGGTATACTGTATTGAAATGTTAGAGGATGGGAAAGAAATTTTGTAGGACTAAGAGAAATTGATCAGTGTGATTTCATTCAGTTCAGTTGTTCCTGGCACAGTCCTTGGAATTTCAGAGAATTGAACTTTACAGGAGACTTTTAAACCAAAATGTCTCTGATCACAGATAACCTAGATCCTTCCTGGTATATTTCAACCTAGACTTTTGTTTCTTCCCAGTGTATTTCATTCAAAATACTCTGGAAAAGCAAATTTATAACTAACTCTCTAAAAATGAAATTATTTCAGGCTTTTGTAGAGAGCAAAATTCTAACCATTTTCACGGTTCCCCTCTGCCACATCTCCTAATTATTCCTAACAGTTACAGGATGAAAATGTGAACACAGGACTCAACTAAAGTTCCACTGAAAATGAAGAGATTAACTCATTCTCTTAACATGGCAAACCCCACATAACCCTTAAAAACTGTAACAAAATCTATATTGTGGCCATGTAGAAACAAGTCCAAAGTATGAACCATGGCTAATAGCATTTACCTAGGAATTTCTCTGCACTTTATAGGTAGCAGAAACCTGTCAAAGTCTTTACACACTTAAAAAGCTTATTTTCTATCATTTATGCATCATTTTTGTTGGCTGTATCCCTTGCACTTCAGTTAGCCATAAAATTGCATGCCTACTGATGCAAGAAAACAGAGCAAAAATAAATAAAAAAAAGAGTCAACTTCTGGCTTTCAAATAAGGGTATAAAAAAAAGGATAAGAAATACGGCCAAATACCAGAAAAGATGTCCCTGTTGGAGTATGGTGTGGGGGGAGCTGAACAGAAATGAAGAGATCGTTGCAGAGACTGTGGCTGACAGAGGAGTCTGAGCTCTACCTACCACTGAGACCCCGCCTCTCGCACAGTTACAGTGGGAAAAGGGATGATTGAGGTTTCTGGTTTTATGAGGAGCTAAGAGAAACTTGGAGATCCATGCCTCCTATCAGTATCCAGAGAGGCAGGAAAATACCAGAGATAGCTATGTGATATATTTGGACAATTTCCCCAATTCTTGTTATGGAATGAAAATAATATAAATATTCATAAACATCTGCAAATCGAGCAGCATTTTCAAGATATCTGCACAGGAATACTATTTTTATTGCAAGTCCAGGAAAAAAAGTATGGGGGTGGGAAGGTCCTTAGTAGAGTCTATGAAGACATTGAATGAGGACCAAGATATCATCCCCCATGCAGATACATCAACATATATTAAGTATCTCCAGAATGTATATGGGTGTCTGAGAATACAGAGAAAGATCCTGTAACATTAAGTTGTTTTTTTAACCACCAAGAGAATGGATACCTGAAGCCAGATGAGTTACAGAAAAATAAGAAAACATATATCTGTTTTGTTTTATACCTAAATTTCTGCTTAAAATTGATAACCTATAATAAAGTATTCATCAAGTATTATATTAATCATCACTATCCTCTTTTAACTAAATTTGAGTTTAATAAAAGTAGATGATATTTATTGTGCATTTACTATTACCAAGTCACTATGTTAAACATTTTAAATTTATTGTCTAAAGAACATCTCATAAAAATCTGTTAAGGTAGGTATGATTATAATTTCCAGGTTAGTGATGAAGATGATGAGGCTTAGGTAGGGCTAGTATATTAGAGAAGTCTAGCAAATTGCCTCAGGTCACAGAGATAATAAGAGGCAGAACTAGAGTTCAAATTCACCTTTGTTTGCATCTAAAATCAATGCCTTTAACCCATGTATGGTGTCAATTTAATGCAGAGGAGACACTCCCTAGAAATTTTGTAGAAACATAAAACTCTGCCTTATTCCTTCTAGGAATACAATTGCTCAGAGTAAATCTTCCTAAAAAGAGAACATTTGAAAACTTCACCATCTCCTCTTCCACGCGTATATGTAGCCCACACAGACACCACATCCTTGTCATTGACATTATACTTAAAGACATTCCACCCCATCCTTTTTAATGCAGTTTTATTTACTTTCCAAAATAATCAGTCTGGAGTCAACGTTTTACATCTATCTGCTTCTTCTCCCTGAATGTTCTTCAATGCGCTCTACAATGTTAGAAATTCTTTTCTTAAAATGTTGTCCCAGGTTAACTTTAATAACCAATCATTCTCTTACCATAAAAGACATTTGATTTTTGGAAAAAAAGTATCTTTGTCATTAAATGCAACTCATGATTATTGTTCTAGCCCAATTGTCTGAGAAAGAACTCAGGGGAGACTCATGATATGAATTGAACTGGGTAAGGAGGGATATTCCAACCTAATCAGCTGGGAGGAAGATGATTTATAAGATTAATGACAAGAGAAGGAGGAAAAGATTTGGACAAAAGCTGGAGATTTCTGTGTAGAGCACATTATGTACAGAGGTAATTTAGAAATATTCAATAGGCTAGGAGAAATTCAGCTGTAGATATCTGGAAAGAGGTCAAGCCTACAGTCAAATATAGGAATAAACAAATGGGCAGATGCTAGAAATCCAAAGTAAAGAAAAATTATCTGATACTGAAATCTGATGACAGGAAGACTATGGAAACTCCAAGGTCACTAAAATAGCTGCTCAATTTATTCTAAGTCTCTTGTTTCCTGTCATCTCTCCTACCAATATATTTTTTAATGTTTTTATTGATTTTAGAGAGAGAGAGAAACATCTATGAGAGAGAAACATTGACTGGCTGCCTCCTGCATGCCCCCTAATGGGAATTGAGCCTATAACCAGGCAAGTGCCCTGACCAGGAACCGAACCACCCACCTCTTGGTGCATGGGACAAAGTTCAATCCACTGAGCCACACCAGCCGGGCACTGCTACCAATATTCTTGATCCACTTTTCTCCTGACATCTCTAAAAACTAGTTTCTCTATTTTATACATGTGGAGAACCTTTCCAGGCCAATAATACTAATATCAACTGCTCTAAATGATGGAGCAAAAAGCAAAAATTATGAGAGCACCAAAATATTAGAAAGAAATTAAACCTCAATTCCAAAAAAATTTAAATATACCAAACTAGATTTAAAGCACTTTTTCTTCTGTAATGAGTAGAACTATTTAAATTTTGACATCTATGTATGTAAGGCCTTTTCTTTCTTGTGTATGGGTTAAGATGTGGTTACCCGAGGAGCAGCTCTATCTAATGCTAATCTAAATGACAGCTTAAGCATTTCCTTTCTGCTTCTCACCCTGCTGAACTGACAGTTCTTATACTCGGATAGCTGGGTGTTGTAGGCTTTTAGGCTGAGTAAAATATCATTTGTTGTATTATTAAACTTGACAAGCCACTGCAAACAGATTATTTCCATCACTGTCCTTTCAGGTTTCTGTTCCTAATGAAGCAGTACAAATTTGCTTCACTATGAGTTAGCAAAGGTACCATTAACAATAGTGTGCAATTAATGCTAAAGGTTTCAACTTGTCTCATACCCACAGCTATAGTGGTTCCTTCTTAAATATTAATAATACTATGTACTATTGCAATAGCTGCTATAGAAATTCAAAGGGAGGTGTTAGCTCTTGTTAGTGTAAATTATAACACCAAAGAAACTCAGGAGTTCAAATGAAAGGCCTCCACTATACTCTTCGAAAGGAAAAAATCTAAAACTTTAAAAATAGAACCACAGAGAATGAAACCGAGGTGAGAAGGGAAGTAAAGATTTTCTAAATATTTTCTATGTTAACTTTAATTAAAAAAAAAATGTTTTTATTGATCTTTTTAGAGAAAGAGGAAGGGGGAGAGAGATAGAAACATCGATGTGAGAGAGATACATTGATCGGCTGCCTCCTGCACACCCCCTAATGGGGATCAAGTCTGAAACCCAAGCATGTGCCCTGGTCAGGAATTGAACCGGGACCTCTCAGTCCATGGGACAACCCTCAATCCACTGAGCCACACTGGCTGGGCTATGTTATCTTTATTTAAAGGAGGACACTAGGAACCTCATGTATTCCAAGCCCCAGAAATGTTTAATTATTCATTTGGAACAAGAAACAGCACCCTGGATGCAATGAGGCACCTGCAAGGCAAACCCCAGAAGGAAACCAAGTATGCAGAATGTTTTCTCTTTTCCATCCTTACAGAAGCTCTATGAAAAATACAGCTACATCTTTTGTGAGATCTGCGAGGAGGAGATACACTGTAGGCATTTTCACAGAAACTTGGCCCTTCTTGATTAACATTCTCTTATTAAACGAAAAAGCGATCTGTCTAAAACTTTGATGTTTTTATTCTTTCAAGTTCAGTGCCTTTGAAAACTGATTATCCCACTTTCTTCCAATTAAAATTGAGAGGAGATCTAGATGAGAACTTCTGGTAGGAGAGCCATAAAAAATTTACAAAGGCCACAAGAAAAACAGGATTTGATGTCTTCCTCTGCCCATATTAAAAAAAAAAAAAAAAGCCCTGGCCGGTGTTGCTCAGTTGGTTGGAGTGTTGTCCTGTATGCCAAAGGTGGTGAGTTCGATTCCCAGGCAGAGCGCATACCCAGGTTGCAGGTTTGATCCATAGTCGGGGCACTTGTGGGAGGCAACCAATCGATGTTTCTCTCTTACGTGGATGTTTCTCTCTCTTGCTCCCTTCTTCTCTCTAAAAATCAATAAAAAATGTTTTAAAATGTTTCTCTCTCTTGCTCCCTTCTTCTCTCTAAAAATCAATAAAAAATGTTTTAAAAAGCCTAAAAGCCACCAAAATGTGAAGAAAAATATCCTGAAAACAATCACTATGTGGTTCTCTCATCTGCTGAAGGTCCTCTCTTACTCCTCTCTCAACCTCTGCTCATACTATTCCTCTTACCTGGAGTTCTCTTCACACCCCTCTTTGTTACCCCAAACCAAGCTTACGTTACCTCTCTTTGGAAAGTACTATCATAACTTCAAAAAGTCTGTCTTCCCTCTTTCTGCACTACTGTCGTTTGTAAAACTTGGCTTGTGTTTTTGTTTCTTTAAATCATCCCCCAGCTAGAACATAAATACTTTGAGAACAAATGAACACATCAGTGTCATAATCATTATGATGTCCATCGCTCTGACTACGGTCATAGACAGATCTCTAGATGTCGAAACCAGCTATGCACTGAGCTCTGAATCTTGATTGTGGGCACACATTAAAATATTATTTGCCTCAGTACCTTATATGTAAGTACTAAGTAGGATCTTATGTGTAAAGTACTTAGTACATACCTAGCACACAATAAGAGCCTAAAGGATGTTAGAGTATACATGAGTCATTCAGTTACTAACAAAAGCATCGATGTGCCAATGTGCACAACTCTGGGATGCACCATTCATACTCAGCCTATGTGAATGGTAGCATGGAGCTCTAACTTTAGTCTGTACATCAATAGGTGTATCATGGTCAGGTTTTTTCTCTTAGTGTAATTTGTTTGGCCCTGTGCTAAGCTTTAAGAATATAATAAAGACACAATTTCACTGCCCTTCTGTAAATTATCATCTATTATAAAAGGGAGTCTCATTTTATTACAGTGAACATAAAATGTTCAGTGCCCCCGCCAACAGTTAGTGTAGGAGTTGAGTTCTTTATCCTGCAATCACTTTGTGATATTTCTTTGCTGCCAACCACTAAGTTCAAAGTTTTGATAGAACGTGTCAGACAGACATGATCTGCCAGCGTGTCTCCTTCCTCCCTACCGATTAATCTATAAAGATAAAATGAACATGTAAAGCCATGGGATTCACCAAGTCCAAAAGTGAACACATCTCCAAAAAGGTAAAGCAGTCTTCTTTTTTCAAAGCCCTTTCTCTCAGCATTTCTTTACAAGTTGTGAGACATGCATGTCATTGGCTAAACTTTGATTGAGAATTCATTTCTGCTTTAGTAGCTCTTTTTTTTAAATTTTTTTTTTTGCCCTATGCTATCTCTTTCTTATTGATCTTTCATCTCCAAATAATACTTTCTTCAAACTGAGATAGGTACTTCAAAAGCGGAACCAGTAACAGACTGCTGGTAGAAAACCTTTCTGTGTGAGCACAAATGGCCGAACGGCACACAAATACCTCTGCACAGCACTGCTCTGTGCAGGCAGCTAACCATGAGCCCATTCCTTTGAAACTCTCCTTTAGATTTTAGTTATACCCAAGCATCAATAATTTTGCCCCATTGAATATTTGATAGAGCTATCAAGCACCTACTCTACTCAAAGTTCAGAATCCACTAAGGCAAATGAGGGGTGGGCAACTATTAATAACATGCGCTTGAGTAACAGATTTTTTTTTAATGCATTTAAATCTCTCTTGGGGCAATATTCAAGGTAGACCCTGGAGCTCTGTGACATCAGAGTAAGATAGTTCTCCTGTCCCACACCATGTGCTCCAAGTCTCCAGTCTGCTTTAGAAGTCATATAGGGGCTCTGTAATTCCATGTCACCCTGGAGAGATCGTTCCTGCTCCCCTCCAATACCCTACCCTGGCCACCACTTCATTTGCTTTGAGACCATTTAAATTAATCCCATTATGCCTTGTCCCTATTTTCATTAGTCACATTAAAAATAATCGTCTCACAAATTCTACTTATCACCCACATTCTAACCTTGACATAAGTTTTTTTTGTTTTTAATGTTACCTGTTTAAACTAATCTACCACCATTCTTTACTTTCTAAAGTCTTCTCACTATGTCATGTGGAACTCATTGTCATTCATCAGAAAAATCTTCTATAACATCGAGCTCTTCTCTGAAAATTCCCTTTGCCTTTTTAATGTTTCTTCTTTCTTTGTCTTCTAATGGAAATCTGGTTCTCCCAGAGGACTTCCCTTCTTTGTCAGATTTCTCATGTGGAGGATGACTACACTCCTATTTTCTACATGGTAGACAGGTGTGCTCCCAGTCTTTATTGTCAATTTCAGACTATTCTTACTCCATCCTCCCTAAAAACCACAAACTTTGAATCTTAGGTTAGAAGACCATAACTCTCATGACTCCTCTTTACTGCACATATCTATACATTCTGTATCACCAACTTGTGCTAGAAGATTTTACATCTCGACTCACTGTCACTTTCTCTAATACTACTCTGATCATAGTTTGGGTGCCTAGATATTAAAAAAATTCCAGGGATTTTGGTTTCTTTCAGGTGTGATAAGGCCAATAGATCAAGTGGCAATTGCCATTAAAAAGATAATTTGTTCTTACAGTTCTCAAGGAAAGGGGCACACCACACTAAGCAGGACCACATAGTGAAGTAGTAGGGGTGGTCAGGAGGCAGCAAGAGGCAAGGAGAAAGCATGGCCAGAGCCTTTATCACAGGAAGGAATAGGCAAGGCAGAATAGGTAGGCTGCGTAAGTCCAGGATTGGATAGTTTTAGTAATCTTGATGAGATTTGTGCTAAAGAGGTGGTTGCTAGTTGTCCAGTACCTAGCCCTGGAGTGATGCAGGGCTGAGGAAATATTGGCTTGGTATATCTTATCCTTAAGCCCTATTCTACATTCATTTCCCTTCTTCACATGTGTAAATTCCATTGTCCATCATTAAAATCACTCCCTTGTACATACCATCAATTCCTTTGTCTTTCTTTGATCTTTGTACCTGTTTGACAAAATCCCTACTGCAGATCATGTATATATTCTCACAGCACAAGTGTACCTTGTCAGCTAAACACAGCTAGAGGGAAACACACCCACATGCTAAATATTATCACTTTAATTCCATGATCATTATTCAAAACACCATTATCTTATTACTGTCAAGCAGTTGTACTACATTTTTCTAATCCAATCCCTCTCCCAGCTCCTAGACAACTATTTCACATCTTCTCTCTCTTCAAACCTCCAAAATCTTCTCCTTACACTCACCCAATAGATTACTTTGTTTTCTATTTCACTTCCACACATTCGTAAGTTCACATTTACCCAGCCTTCCCTGAAACTGTGCCCTCGTTCTCTGCTTTCCTTATGCTGTTATAAATAACCCAGATACTAGGTAAGGCCACCACTTCTGATTTTTCACTCTAGCTCCTCCCTTCTCCCCTAGTTCAGGTCACTGCCCCAGAATCTTCCCTTACTCTCATAAATTACCAGTATCTCTCTCTCCCTGTGGATTACTTCCATTATCACACAAAAATACTATCATTTCTGCTCTCTTCCCTCACACCTCTCAAAAAAAACCTCTCTTGATTCAATTTCTTCCCCAGCTAACTTCACATTTTTGTGATTCCATACAACAAAAGCCTTTGAAAAATCTGTCTATACTTAGTTTTTTCCCATTTTGGCCCCTCTCATTTTATCTTGAATCCAACAAATGTAGACATTTCCCTCCTGCCACTGCACTGAGATTTCTATTGTTCAAGGTGACCAATAATCTCTGAATGCTTATTCCAATAATTAAATCTCAGTTTTCATTTTATTTGACCTATTAATAGCATTTTCCATCATTAATTACTCTTTCCCATGGAGGAGGAAAAATAAATAAATAAATAAACCTTCTTCTATTAATTTCCCAGATGTAATACTCTCCTGATTTTCTTCCTACCTGGCTTCACCTTTCTTCTTAGACCCTATTGCTTGTTCTTTCTTTTCTCCCTTACCTTTTAAGATCAGAATGCTCTGGGTCTGAGTAGCTGTACAATTTCTCTTCTGCCTCTATACTCATTCTTTTCTTGATCTTTCCCAACTTATGGTTTTGAATACCACCTAATGATTGAAAGGAAAGACCATCATATTTCTCAAATATATAAAATTAGGTCAGAGTTCTCCCTGATCCCTAAACTTATATAGAAAAATAGTGTTGGTATCTCCATTTGGATGTCTGATATACATCTCAAACTTAACACATTTAAAATACATTCCTGATCTCCCCCTCAAAGCTGGCTTCTGCTATTTCCCCCCATCTACATAAATGGCAGCACCATCATTCCGGTTGTTCTGCCAAACAACATGTTTCTTTTTCATATCCATCAGCATCTCTGTTCTGAATACATCCAGAATCTGACCACAGGTCTCCACCTCCACCTACCTCTCATCTGCATTAATGCAGTGACCCCCTAATGTCTCCCTGCTTCTGCTCACATCTCACACTCCTGTTTTCAACATAGAAGCATAGCTTCCCTTGCAACTCAAAATAAAAACAAATCCCTAAGAGCAGTATAAATGGTCCTATAAGAGCCGTCTGTCCCCTCAGCTCTGACCTCATTTCTTCTGCCTTCCACCTTGTCCTTGCTGCTCCTCAAGCATGCTTGACCCACGCATGCCTCAGGGCTTTGCATGTGTTTTTCTCTGTATCTAAAACACTTTTCCCCAGATGTCCACGTAGCTCATTCTCTCATCTACTCCAAGTCTTTGCTCCAATGTCCTCTTTTCAGCAAAGCTTTCCAAAACACCGTATTTCAGAATGTGGGCCTCCCCATTATTGTCTCACCCTTTCCCCTTCACTGTTGATCTCTACAGTGCTTTAAACCATCCAATAAATATACTTTAGATTTTAATAATTATTTTATTTATTTTATGTCTCTCTGCACCCCCCTTCTCTCCCCTCCCCAAAGATTCTACCAGAATGCAAATTTTGGGGTACATTTAAAAAAATATATGTTTTATTGATTTTTAGAGAGTTAGGGAGAGACAGAAACATTGATAGGCTGCCTCCTGCATGCCCTCTATGAGGGATTGAGCCCACAACCAGGGCATGTGCCCTGACCAGGAATCAAACCGGCGACTACCTGATGTATGGGTCAATGCCCAACCACTGAACCACATCGGCCAGGCAGGGGGCACAGACATTTTAATCTTCTGCTTACCACTGAATTTCCAGTGCCTTGTACAGTGCTGAGTATACAATAGGTGCTCAATTTATGTGTGTAGAATGAATGTATATAAATTTTTTAAAAATATGAAAGAATCACATACCTCCACTTCCCCCTCCTTCAGACATTCAGAGAGCTTTTTTACCTTTTGTCTCTGCATCGTTTAAGCAACTCCTTATGCAATGAAATATTTTCTATTAATCATTAACATCCCATTAGGAAATGTAGTCCCTAAATTTCTGTTTCCATGACATTTTTCTCTTAAATGTCCAATGTAACCTATATATTTCAGAATATGTGCCATCTCAAATAGGTATCAGGTGAGAGGGGAGTGACAGTGCCTCTATTCTATGCCCTGAATTTACAGTCATACCTGGGCCCGCTCTGAATCACCTCTTCTGCCTGTCCCCTGTGCACTTGCTAACGCTGTAACATGTAGACTATAACTGAAAGAAAAATGGGGTGAGTGCATCATATTTAAACCCAGTTATGTAGGCACAGCTTTTGCTATCTCTGGATAAGACTGGCCAGGCTTACAGCTAGCTATTACCCGCTTGGATGATTTAGTCTTCTCTTTCAGCCACATAAAAATGCCACCTGCTACTCACTTGATTGAAGACAGAATGATGTGAGCATCTAGTAAAGAAGACAGAAAAATAACACAGCATTTGTGATTCATGTGTTCATATTAATTCTCATTCTACTTCCCTCTATCTCTCTCCTTCATATCTCTTTCACGACTGACTATGTTTACCCCAATATTGAGCCCATTATATTACTGTATTTTTATTTTCATTCTGGACTATTTGTTCTCAAAATATATCTATCTATTCAATTGGCTCCTGTATGAAAAAATTATTGATAGCTAAGTCCACATCAGAGGTTTTTGGTGAGATATAGCATGTTCTCCCAACAGTCTAAAGAAAAGATTTATAATGTCATTGTGGAATATCATTCAGATACCTGGCCCATTAAGTTGCAATTGATGCTTAACTAATGTGCTTTTTCTTGAAGTGCCTATCTTTCCACAGCAATAGATAGCAATATGCCAAGGAGATGGAGACCTGATGGGTGAGAGTTCAGCCTAAGATTGCTATATAGAAGAAAGGCTAAGTAGAGTTCAAAGGGAATCTTACATTCATATGCAACCATATCTGAGGCAGTAGACTTTGTTTAATCAAATTAAAAGTTCTCATCTACCTACATTAAATCTCATATTGTATTGCTATCATTAACTAAATTAAAGAAACAGAAGAGAAAATAGTTTGGGGATTTATAAAAAGTTAAGTCAGTTCCATAGCAAAACAATGGTTATCACACACTATATTTTTTAGACTAAATTAAAAAAGAAAAAAGCCTTTGTCATTTTGGTGTTTTTTTTTTTCTTTTTTCTTTTTCTTTATTGATTTTAGAGAGAGGAAGGGAGAGGGAGAGAGAGATAGAAACATCAATGAGAGAGAACATCAATTGGCCACCTCCTGCATGCCCCCCACTGGGGATTTGGCCCACAACCTGGGCATGTGTCCTGACCGGGAATCAAACCCGTGATCTCTTGGTACATGGGTCAACGGTCAACCACTGAGCCACACTAGCTGGGTTTGGTTCATTTTTTATATACCTATGTCCTCAATTTTCAGAGATGATGCTAATGATAGTCCAGCTATAATCATTCCCTTAAACAGAAGGTTTAAATTTCCACATAATGCTTGCTGGACATTCCCATATTGATGTCTATCTAGACAATACAACAAATGTAGCCCTTAAAAACTCAACTGCTTCTCTGCTCCAAGCTATTTATTCCTTTTTATTTTGGGGAAATACAATGGAATAGTGATTAATTCCTAGGACATGGGTACGAGGCCACAGGAGTTTGAGTCCCAGCTGTGACACTAACCAGTTCTTTTACTCCGGGCAAGTGTGTTAACTGCCCTGTTCCTTAGTTTTTTCTTCTGAGAAATAATAAGAGCATATATGCCTCAGAAGTGTGCTGTAGGGCTTTAACATTGAACTCACAGAAAGCTCTATATGAGTATTAGCTGTTTCATTGTTATATTTCTTTGTTTCCTATCGTGATTAAGAGCGATGATCATCTTTCAAGTTACCCAAGCTAAAAACTGGAAGGTCATATTTAATACCCCTCGTTCTAAAATAATTTAGTTACCAAGTGCTAGTTCTACGACGGTAAGAGCTCTCTTATCTGCCCCTCTCCTTTTCGTCGTCTATCATTGTAGTAGTTCCTATCTAAATTACATTTCTCTGTATTCTTGACTGAGACTCAACTGTGCTGCTTTGCTCCAATCTACCTGTCACGATACCTTCCAATTCATCTTGCTTAATAGTGAGCTAACAGCATGACTCCCTCATGCTCCAAAACCTTCAATCTCTCCCATTACCTGCAGAAAAGGCTTCAACAATTTTAGAATGGTATTCTATGTTTTCTGCAATCTGATTGTAAGCTACCCTTCCAAGTTTTATGTTCTAGTACACTCTCTACTCTCTCCACACCTGGCTTTTGACATTTTCATACATCTGTTTCTTTCTTCATAGTTCTCTACCTACCACTTCTCTACCTACCAAATCCTATTCATTCTTTAAAGTTTCTTTAGGAAATACTTTCTGGTCCATTTTAATTTATGTAATATTTCTTGTGGTTTTCCATGATTTGCCACTATTAAAGCAGCTACCCTATTTTGCCTTGCATATATTATTAATTTGTATGTCTCCATATTCAAACATAAACTGCTTGAGAGAAGAAATTGTATCCTTTTCCAGTTTTTACCTTTAGCACCTTTCAGACTGCCTATCACAGACATGTTCAATACATGCCTGTTAAATAAAATAACTGAATTCATTCCAAAGGTATTTATTAATTGCATTCATTTGTCAAGCATTCTGCTAAACAACGGAAACAAACCATGGAACAAGACAGAGTTCTTGCTCATAAAGAGGTTATAGTAAAGTAAACTCAGTTTTGTGAGGTCTGTGAAAAGCCATCAAATTGGTGTGATTCTCATTTCTGAGATTATTCCACGCAGATGTGCCTGACAGCTGAAAAAAACAAACAAACAAAAAACACAAGGCAACCCATACAAAAAAAAAACAAAGTCCATATCTGATTTAGCACAGAAAAAATGTCATATCCAGTCATATTAAGGATAGTATGATGGACTGAAAGTTTAGTCCCAGTAGGAGATTAATAGCAACAACTAATAATGATATAAAACAATTATAAAAATGTACTGTAATGTAAGTTATGTGAATGTGGTCTTCCTCTCCTTCTCTCTCAAAATATGCATTCACCCTTCTTGTGATAATGTGAGGTGGTACAATGTTTACATGATGAAATAAAGTGAGGTACTCACAATAGTATGCAATTTAAAACATGAATTGTTTATTTCTGAAATTTTTTAATATTAATATTTTGGGACCACAATTGACCATAAGTAACTAAAACCCTGGAAAGTGAAATGGCAGATAAGGTGGGGCCACTGTACAGCAAGAAGATGGCCCTCTGTAGGCCTGGAAGAGGACCTCACCAATAACTGAATCTGCCAGCACCTTGATCTTGGAGTTACAGCCTCCAGAGCAGTGAGAAATAAATGTCTGTTGTTAGCCTCCCAGTCTCAGACACATAGGCTTATGTTTTTCAGCATCAGTACTTGAGGACTAAGAGTCCTCCCTCAGTCTTCAATTGACCTACATCAAATTCTAGAAAGCACTTGTGGAGAATCTCAATCAGAACACACTTTCCAGAGCTCTGCAAAACTAGTTTTCCAGAACAGATCACCCTAACCACTTCCTGTGTTCTCATAGCCCCTGGTTTGTAACCTGACATTTTTTATTGGGTCATTTGAAAAATATTGGAAAACACACAAAACAGAACTTACCCATCATATCATTGTTTTTTTATAAACATCTCTCCATTTTTCATCACTACTCAGAAGTAAATTTAGTAGAGCTCAGTTTTTCAATTTTATACTTTAAAAGGAATTATCATATATGTATATATGTCTTCTTTCATAAGCCTGAGAATTTTTTAGTTTAACCTCTTTATCCTCAGTACCTAGCAAGGTGCCTCATAGGTATGTTTTGCTTAATATTAAGCACTATCATCTCTTCAATGTTTTCTGTTTGGAACTACACTAAGTATTTTAAACATACAATTTTAATCTCACAAAAATGTTGAAAGATAAATGCCACTGTAATTCCTACATTTTATAACAGATAACTAAAGATTAGAGAAGTTAAGGAAATTGTTGTATTGCTTGTGAGTATTGAATGTATATTTAAACAGTAAATCTAATTCAAGAAACCCCATGTCAAAGCACTAGATGATACAGTTCTGCCAACTGGGTTTTTTTTTTAAGAGAATCAATATACAAATCCTATATGAAGACGGTTTGAAGATATAAAATTCCGTTTTGTTTAGTCATTTTGCCCCACACATCCATTTCAATATATTAAAATTGTAGAGAAAAATTTGTTTTGATAACCCAATGAAAATGAAAGAATGCTAATTCATAATAATTCTGCTAATGGAAATAATCTATGAGAAATTGTAGAGCACCCAAAAGTCACTTGTTTTTGCCTTTGAAGTTAATTATATGACTTTGTATAGAATGTTTACCTTCCTAATTACATATTATTTAGGCCTAATACTGAAATGAGACTATACCCTCAAATAACATTCTTTTGTGCCCCTCCTGATAGAAAAATAAAAGGGAAAATTATCTCCTGCTAAATAGTCTAAAATTAAACATTTTCAGCATGTAATCTTTCTTTAAATTTTTTTTTTCTTTATTGATTTTTAGAGAGAGAAGAAAGGAAAGGGAGAGAGAGATAGAAACATTGATGAGAGAGAACATTGATTGCCTGCCTCCCACATGCCCCCTACTGGGGATTGGGCCCACAACCTGGGCATGTGCCCTGACTGGGAATATGAACCAGCGACCTCTTGGTGCATGGGTCAACACTCAACCACTGAGCCATACTGGCTGCAGCATGTAACTTTTACCTTGGTATATCCACTTGCAGATAACCAGGAAATTTAGAACCTAGCCTCCAACAGTGATTAGGACACACTTTGGTGCTGTGTGTGAATTGATCAAATGCCTTTCCTCTCTGAAACCAGGCTGCACATATTACTTTTACTACACATTGGCACATAATTATCCCTGATCCCAACTCTATCAAATGCTCTTGAGATGCTAATGTCAACTCAGCTTCTGTAAAATGAGGGGATGAGGGTATTTCAGGGAGCTTGGCTTTTCCCTTGAGACTAGTATTAATTCTTTTTTTTTTTAAATATGTTTTTATTGATTTTTTAGAGAGAGCGACATTAATGAGAGAGAAACATTGATGTGAGAGAGAAACATCGATTAAATGCCTCCTGCCAACCCCCTACTGGGGATCAAGCCTGCAACCTGGGCATGTGCCCCAAGTGGGAATCAAGCCTGCAACCTCTCGGTGCATGGGATGACACCCAACCAACTGAACCACAGCAGCCAGGGTGAGACTAGTATTAATTCTTAAAATAGCCCTAGCTGGTTTGGCTCAGCAGTTAGATAGTCAGCCTGTGGACCAACAAGTCTCGGGTTCGATTCCGGCCAAGGGCACATACCTCGGTTGCAATTCGTCCCTGGCCCCAGTTGGGGTCGTGTGGGTGGCAACCAATGGATGTGTCTCTCTCACATCGATGTTTCTCTCTCTCTCTCCCTCCCATTCTGTCTGAAGATAAATGTAAAAATATCCTCCAGTGAGAATTAAAAAAAAAAAATTAAAAAATAATAATTCTTAAAATATTTCCATAGAACCCCAGGTCCTGAAAATACAGCAGAAAAACAAACAGAGTAGAGAAACTCTAAAGTCCATTCCTAATGCTGGGAATTCTAAACTCCATGACACATTAAATTAAGTGAATGTTTTATTTTGGTGTGTGCATGTCTTAGTTCTTCAATTATTGCATGTTCCCTTGAGGTCAGGGACTGCATTTTACATCGTTTACTGAATCCATGCTAAATGTTCAATGAAGAGTTGCTGAAACAATGAATGAACAGACACTATTCCCCAGCTACCAGATCCAACATACTCCTGAAGGATCAGAACGCAGGCTATGTATGTGAGGGACATCCGGTTCACTACAGAATGGGAGGGAGGCAATAAAGAATGCCTCCCAGTCCTTTGAATAGGACTAGTTCCTCCTGAGAAAATTGCTGCTTCATTACACACACTATTTGTGCATGATGTTTTCCTTCTGTAGCTGGCTAAAAGGTCTTTTTTTTGTGTCTCTGGTTGTATTAGTATAACTTTTCTCTAGTTACTATACCTCCTAGGCACATTCATTTAGGTGAGATGGTAGGTTTGATCTGCCCACAGCCAGCCACCCGCTTCCATGGCCCTCGGAACACTGGTGCCTTCTCCTACACTGCACTTTCATGTGTACTTGGCCATGAATGTAGTTGTAAGCAGACTGTTTTGTCAAAAGCAAGGACAGAGATTTGGCAGAAAAAGCTTCTTCTTTAGAATGTTAGGTAGGACACACAGAGGTGAAGCAGGGGGAGAAAAAATTTGCTTGAGGCAAATTAATTAATTAAAATAGAGAAATTAGCTATTTGAGGGAACACTATGTTAAATATTTTCTCAAGTTAAGTTTTTAATTTTTATTAAGTATATGACACATGATTTTGTTTTGAGGTGTGTGTGTGTGTGTGTGTGTGTGTGTGTGTGTGCTTTCATGAGTCAACTTGCAGTTACTTCCCACACTTTGAGCTTCAAAAGTAATAGCAGAGTGGGGTGGGTGGAGAGTATATGTGCTCACTACTACCAACTGTATGCTTTACTTCTTTTTGCTCCTAAGGTTTTCTCATTTCTTCAATCTCTAAGGGAAAATGGGTAGTTTTAAAAGCTGATTGTAGTTCACTGAAACAAAGGTTTGATCTAAAAAAAAAGACAAATGTAAGTCAAGGACTTTTCACCTTCCAAAGGCATTCACTAAAAGACTTCTTCAGTATATTGCAAATACTAAATTTATACCAATTTACTTAACCCATTACTTTGAGGAGCACATGAAAATATTCATTAAATGAATTTAATAGTATACTTAAGTTTACAACACAACATATGGATCCTCAGGAGTTAAGGGCAGAGAGAATAAATTGAGATATGTCATATTTTCTTTGACTCTGATTTATTTGAGATCCTGGTAATGTTATCCAATGTTTATATTCTTGCTGAACACTATAGATCACTACTTAATTTTTAAATGTCTTACAGTCTAAGTAAGAGGCATTGGCAATGAACAGAATTGCTTGTATAATCAATAACAGCAATCAAACAAAACACATTCACACACAACAGAAAAAAATATTATTGGACATTATTAATCAACAGTAGTGTTGCTTCATAAAGAGTCAGGAGTTTGAGCTTTGTTTTATTAATTAAATCTTTGGTAAATGTGACATTATCTCTAGGCTTCAGTTTCTTTACATTTGAAATATATTTATACCAGAGTGTTGTTGGCAAGCTAATTAAACTAACATGTAAATTATTTAACATATTACCTGGAACAGAGTAGGTTCTCCATAGTCATTAACTCTTTGTTGTGCAATTATTATTACTATTTTATCATTATTATTACTGTTATTTGCCTTATCTGAAATAATTTAGATTTTTTTCTTATTTCTTTGGCAGGTATGAACCAGCCTTCTTACACTGAGTCATTAGTCTTCCCAACTCAGTAGTCAGCATTTTCAGTTAGGTAATTCTTTATGCTATAAATGGAGCCATTTATCAAAACTTACCAAATTTCTTCCTCGTGTGCAAGAAGCCATCCTAGAATATTCTCTGTCCACTGAAATGTGCACTCAGGCGGTGACACAGGAATCAGTACAGCAGGAGCTAATGATCTGGTTCCATTAACAATTGCTCATTTGGCTGGTAAGTGACCTGAGACGAAGAGAAAATGCAATTTTGTCTGCCAATACAGTAAAAAATGGTTGCCATTACAGTTCTACAGAGATTATAATCAACGATACTTTTTATTGGCTCAATTGAACTACATTGTAGCCAATTAAATCTCTGTTTTGATGACATGGAGTAAAATGAAAGAGTCTAGTATCTTTGATGGCTTGTACAAAATTAGTTCGCGTACAACAGCTTTAGCCTTAATGCCTTTTTAATGGCAGGAAGTCACCTTGTTCACCTGACAAATTAACCTGCTCTTTAATCAAACTATTTTGATCTCTGCACTAAAAAAAGTAAAAAAAGCGTTTAAAAGTTTTCATATCTTCAAAGAAGAAAATGGTTTTCCTTCTGCCTATTTCTAAATTAAGCTTTTGTTGTTTCTTTAAAGATATGTTAAAATTTTGTTTTATGTGGTAAATTTAAATATTTTATTTATACCAAAACAGAATTTTAAAAATAATTTTATTCTCTTGGTTTTAATAGAAAAAAAACTCATCAACAATATTTTTTATTTTAATTTTTTAACTTTATTTTTATTGTTGACACTATTACAGATGTCCAACAATATTTTTAAAGTCTACTTTTTTCTTATCTCATTTTTCGTTGAGAGTCTTGCCATGTTTTTTTTTTTTTAATTTTCATTGAATTTATTGGGGTGACATTGGTTAATAAAATTATGTAGGTTTCAAGTGTACACTTTTATAATATATTATCTGTATAGTGCATTGCATGTTCACCATCCAAAGTCAAGTCTCTTTTTACTATCATTTACCCCCCAGACCCTCTTCTACCTCATTTATCCCTCCAGACCCTCTTCTCCTCCCTTCACCTCTTTTCCCTCTTATAATCACTATACTGAAATTAAGAAAAAAGAAACAAACAAAGTCATAGACACAGAGAATTGCCATGTCTAATAATGTATTCTGATCAATTCATGATAATAAATCATTTTAATTAATTTTATTACTTTATATCACTATATATCCATACTTTTAGGGTACAACTAAACTGACATATAGTGGAAAATGTAAAGCCTTAAATATTTATGTTCCAAAACAAGGAAGGCTAATGAAAATTGAGCCATTACCTTTCTTAGGACATTGGAAAAAGAACAATGGAACAAATTCAGGTAAAGAAGAAGATAATGAAGAAAAGAGCAGTAATTAATTAAATAGAAAACAACATATAATAGCGAGGATCAAAAAGTCAAATGTTATTTATTTGGAAAGACTAGTATAATTTAAAACAAACAAACAACAAACCTCTGTTGATGCTAAGCAAACAAAACAGAGATAGTTTCCACACAAAAAAGAAAGAAAGGAAGGAAGGAAAGGAGGGAGGGAGGGAGGGAGGGAGGGAGGGAGGGAGGGAGGGAGGGGGGAAGGAAGGAAGGAAGGAAGGAAGGAAGGAAGGAAGGAAGGAAGGAAGGAAGGAAGGAAGGAAGGAAGGAAGGAAGGAAGGGGGAGAGAGAGAGAGAGAAAGAAAGAGAGAGAGAAAGAAAGGACAAATAAGTTCAGCACATTTTTCAAGGATATTAAAATAGTTGAAAATATTTTAAAATTGAAATGGCAAGGTAGATATACCATGCCAAACAAAATAAACATCTTTATGTTAATGAATTGTAAAACATGAAATCTACATATCCCTATAAAAATATAACTTGTCAAAATTGACTTAAGAAGATACATACTTTGTATAAATCATACTCCACTTTTAAAAATAACTGAGCTGGAGCTGGAGTTAAAGTCCTCCTCTCAACACCAGAACCTAGGAATTCCACTCCAAAGAGTTTGTATATCCACCAAAAGACATGTACAAGAAGATTCATCACATTTTCATTCACAACAGTCTAACTCTAGAAGCAATCTGAGTGCTCATGAACACTACCATGGGTAAATAGGTGAGGAGTTAAGTATTCTAGACAGAGAAATACCAGAAAATATAGTGCTTTCAAGGCTCGGAACTAATTTTTTTTTTTTATTACTAGAATATAAGTGTTAGGGAGAGAACAGAAAGTGTAGAAGCCTAGCTAGAAATTGAGAAGGTCACAAATGCAAGGAGTTTGGACATTTTACCAAGAAAGGCATTGACAAGTTTTAAGCAAGGAATTACTATGATCAGATGGATGTGCAGTAAGAAGGAGGCTGTGGCCGCAAAGAATAAAATGGATTGATACAGATGTACTACTGTGGATGCATGAGTATTGGCTCTTTCACAGCATCATAAAGCTTCTTAAAGTTAACTTCTTGGAGAGGCTTTCCTTAATTTTTCTAAAATGCATACCACTCTCTTACCCAACAGAGCTCGATATCTTTCTTATACTCCTGATTCTTAGAATTTTTACATCATTTATTGAAATTAGTTTATTCGTTTGTTTTCTACTTTCTTCTAAAATGTAATATCCACAAGAGCTGAAGTTTTATTGGCCTTTTTTTTCTGGATGAATCACACTACCAGGAACAGTATTAGTATATAGTAGATATTCAATAAATATTTGTTATATTAGTTAATAAATGAATGCCCAAAGTACTGCATTATATTATATGCTTTAGTTTTTATAGATGAGACTTTCACGCTATTCTTCAATCTACTGTATGACTGCTTACACACACAGTTAATTCACATTTTAAAATAAATTATAACAGTAATATAGGCAATATACATATGTTATATATTATCTCATAATATATAAATATATGATATGCCTGCATTAACATATGCCTGTTAATATGGGCAAGTGACCAAGAGAGGTGAAAAGGGATTTCAACTATCTGAAAACAGGTTCATTCATACAATAACCCCTCAGTTTCTTTGCTGACAGTATCATTTCCAGAAAACAAAAGACATTATCAGAGAATGTTGGTGCTCTTCTGATCATCTCATCTTGATGATCATCTCATCATCAAGGAAAAACTAACTGTCAAAATTGAAGTCAGTTCAAACTTGACAAGACATTGAACAAAAATGACCATTTCATCTTAGAAACTGTGATAGGGAGCAAAAGGTTGGATAAAGGCATATGTGTCATCTAGTGCGTTGGACAGCAGAGTCCTATGAATTCATACAAAAAAAGAGATAGGATCTTTTAGTCCGAGGCTTGGAAGAGAAGATGGATTACATTAGAACCCTCTCACTGCAGCAAACCTGATCATGTAATTAATGATACACTACAAACTGCGTCAAGGAGGGGTTGGGTAATATGAATAAAGCACCATGTGTCCTTCATTCATTAAATAAATATTTCAGTGACTGCTATAGGACAGACAATGTGGTTAGTGCTATATGACTCTCAGTACAGAGCTTCTGATCTAATGGGGAACACAGAGAAGAACACAGACAATAAAAACATCGTGTCACACATGGCATATGGAGAAAAAGTTCATGGTAACACAGTGCACATACATGGACCACCTAACCTGGACTTGAAGGGAAGACATCATTAGTAAATGAAGTTCATATGAGGGCTTGAGGAGTGAGCAGGATTTGGACAAAGACTGAGGAAAGAGGGTTCTAGGAGGAGGTAACAACATAAGTTCATACCCAGAAAATATGTTTTCAGGTGAGCTTTCCAAACAACCAAGATTGTTTTTCAAAAACTTGTACAAGTAATGAGATGAAAGCCATAAAAATGTTTGATGTATATATACAAGTTTTAGAGTAGAATAAAAAGTAAAATGAACAAATTGATTTAAAAATTTCGAGTGGCCCATAGGGATTTGTTTGTAGTTCAAGTCAGAGAAAGATCAAAGAATGGAGGAACCTGATGATTGGGGACAGGTTTTCGAATACTGACAAGTAACACAGAGAAGGCTGAACTTTTGTTCTATCTCAAAGAGAAAAGTCTTCAGAATGGAAAAGAAAAAATAAGCTGCCTTTGGCCTGGGGAAAAGAAACACAAGATTGGTGAAAATACATTAGGGAGACTTCCAGATTTATTAAATGCTTTCAAATCTCCTGGCCCATTCTATATTCTTGTCAGTACTGCTAAGATTCAACAGAGCAAGAGTTACAGCATGTGTGACTGCTCATTAAAAAATAACCTTTGGCTAGAAAGACAATCTATTCAGCAAAATTAATCAGACTGCCCTTGACAATGATCACATATTTCTGTCCTTTGGTACATTAACTAAAATTCCTGGCAAAGATATGAGGGTCAGGGAAATCTTGGTGGTTAGGAGGGAGAGAGATTTACATAATTTGGACGTGGTATTTGTAGATCTTTCTTTGAGGAGATGCAGACTTTCTTTTTTTACACTGATTAAAAGTTAGCAACTTTATAGTTTAGCAAAATATAAATCTGTGACATTATTTCCAAATCATGTCGTTAATTTTATGTGTTTTTTATTTTTAATGTTCAGGTTAGAGTAAAATATAATGGTTATGCGTGAAATCTCTGGAACCAAAATATTTGAGTTAAAAATCTAACTCCTCCACTTTCTGTGTGACCTTGGACAAGTCACTTAACATTCAGTCAATCAGTTTTCTCAGTTGGAAAAAATTGAATTTAATAATGATAATGGTCAAGAACTATGAAGTGTCTGAAATTTTACCCTGCTTATAAGATCACAAGTTAAATGTATCACTTTTTGATAAGTGTTGGCAAAAGATATGAGACTCTTGAGTCAGAGACAAAGGATTCTATTCCTCAGGGCACAGCAAGCAGTATGAACTTCATGTTCCCATAAGTTTACCTTGACCCCAAAATACATTAGGGGCAATGAAGCAATGAGTCCAGGTAAATGTTAGGTACATAGAACTATATGTCACAGCTGAGGAAATATAAGCTTAGGAACCCCACCCCCTATCTTATAAGGTGAGTGTTAGCAAACCTGACCAAGCTTTGCTCAAATGTAGACATTATCTTTATTATCCTGAACAGCAAATAAATCTACCCTCCGCCTGTGAAGGAGACATTCTGTCTATTTCCCAAGGCTGTCTTCTATACTAACATGCATGAAAAGATAGTCTGAAACAAAAGCTGTCATCAGACATGCAGAAATGTGAGGAACCCATAGAGAAATATCTCCCAACAATAATTATATACATTTTCCATAAGTTCATTGAAAACGTTAAATGGGTTAACTGGTATAAATGATCTAGAAGAGTGCCTGGCATGGACAATTGCATGTAAATAACACTACTATTGCAATGACCCAGGTTTGTATTGATCTGGGCCCCAAGGCTAAGGCAACTAGATTCCATTTTATGTAGGCCCCTTGGTTAAGGCGACTAAATGATTCCATTTTATCACCAATAGACATTCCTCGATATTCTTCCAATAACAGGTTAATTACCCCTAGACGTAAAGGAATTTTGCCTAAGATTATAGTTACCCCATGTATTGGGAGGCATTTGCAGTTTCCTGAGTATAGGTATTTGCAAGTGTTGCAAGTACTTGAGTGCTATCGGTGAATAATGATAATTTTGACTTATGTAGTCTCTGTCGCTCCCACTATTGTACTGGTCCCCTGAGGGGAGGGGGGCAAAAGGAGGAGGTGGCTTCTGTCTTTAAAATGGGATGAGCAAGAAGAATCGGGGCTGTTGATCTGAGGGGAGACTATGCCCTCCGCAGCCCGCCGGGGAAATAAAGTGCTCCTTTACAATTCGACTGTGCATCTCTGGTTACCTCGCTGTCAGGTTATAACAGTATGTATATTATGTTGAGACACTGGGAAAGGCAAAGCACTCTTACACATTCCCCAAGCTGCATATGCTATCAGATTTGATATGCAATATTCTCCCTGGAATATGACTCCTTTTATTCCCTCTGCTGAGATCTCTACTGCCTTAAGATAATCTCTCAAATTGGCTTTAAATATACAACTGTAACCTTAAATAATGATGGAAAAATATATACTATTTTAGTCTACATCTTGTTTTAAGCATTAACACATATTAAAACAGTTCATTCTCAAAACAACCCTTTGAGATAAATACTGTGATTTTTCTAATTTTCCAGGTGATGAAGCTGAATCACAGACAAGATAAATGACTTCCCCTTCATCATACCACTATTGATGCTAACTGTGGTGTTTTTCGGGTTTATCCACTGTAGTTGTTCTTTTTTTGTCTTTTTCTCCTTTTTTATACTCTGCTCTTTGGATGAAAGTCACAACCCACACTTAAGGAGCGCAAAGTTATGCTCTACCTCCTTAAAGGTGGGTGATCTACATAACTTATTTGAGTTTCTTTACATAGAGGGAGTTTCTATTCTCCCCCATTTATTTGTTTATTCAATTATTTATATCAGTATGTTCCCACAGTTATTTATTTCGTACTTTGTATTGTAACCCAATATTGCTTTATTTTGTTGCTCACATTGTCCCAGCTTTGGTCACTGAGGAACTGGCTTCTATCTCAGTGTTACTTTGACATAGTCTTATCACTGTTGTTTTTATAAAGCAGTTTCTTACTTTATGATACTGCAAGTTGCTCCAGGCTCATCATGTACATTTACTCCCCAATCATATAATCAGCCATTTTTCTCCAAGAAGCACTGTTTCCTTTATAGAAGAATGGCATTAGAAAATAAGATTGGGGTATTAGGTCTGCTTGCTGCTACTGGAGTGTCATTGCCTCTAGAATCTTTTTGCTAATAGAGCAAGGAGGCATTGTGACTGCGCTAACCCATGTTTATACACATCTTTCTAAATATTTCTGTATATAACCACCTGTATCTACTTTAAGCTAAACATGAGTTAATACTGATGTCTTCAATGTTCATCAACGATCACACAGTCATTCTAGCCCCCTCTTGTTTGTCTGTAATTTTTCACTCTATCACTGAGAAATCAGGCTTCCATTATCTACCAGTAATTCACTTAAGAGTTCAACTCCAGTATATATACATAAAAAATGGTTTCAGAAGCATTAGCCTATACTCTATAAGAAACAACTGCATCAACTGGAGGACAGTGTTTATGTACACTTCCTTTTGCTCTTAATTTTGTAGCCTCTACATTTTTCAAAATTACTTAGGTCAGCACCTTATTGTTCACACCCTTTGGTGAGTGTGTTTCCTGTAGTTGTAATACGTTTAGATTTGTCATATTCTGCATTTTATTCCAGGATCCACCTACCTCCTAAATAATAATTTTTAAAAACTGCATACATTAAAATTACTCTTGCCCTGGCTGGTATGGTTCAGTGGTTAGAGCATGGGCCCATGTGCTGAAAGGTCATGGGTTCGATTCCTGATCAAGGGCACCTACTTGAGTTGCAGGTTCATCTCCCACCCTGGTAGGGTGTGTGGAGGAGGCAACCAATCAATGTGTTTTTCTCACATTGATCTCTTTCTCTTTCTCTCTCCTCCATCCTCCTTCCCTCCCTTCCACTCTCAAAAAATCAGTGGAAAAAATATCCTCAAGTGAGGATTAACAAAAAAAATTAATCTTTGTGCCATAAAGCTCTACAATTTCTGACAAACACATATTGTTTATATTCACAGATTACATAACCATATAGGATAGTTTGACTGCACCAGTGAAATCCCATGTGGTTCACTGATTCAACCACTTCATGATTCTAAAGCACTGGCAAGCAATGATCTCCCTATTGTCTCTACAGTTATGCCTCTTCCAAAATATTGTATAATTAAAATAATATAGTATGTAGCTTATTTTGTTGTTGTTAATCCTCACCCAAGGATATTTTTCCATTGCTTTTTAGATAGAGTGGAAGGGAGGGAGGGGAAGAGAGAGAGAGAGAAATATCATTGTAAGAAAGATGCATCGATTGGTTTCCTCCCAGTTGACCATTGTGGGGGATGGAACTTGTAAGTCTTCAGTCTGAGGGTGGATGCTCTAACTGCTGAGCCAAACCAGCCAGGGCTAGTATGTAGCTTTTAAAGATTGGATTTTTTTTACTTATTAATATGCATTTAAGATTTATTTAAGTATTTTTTGTATTTTAATAGCTCATTTATGTTTCTAGCTGAATGTTTCATTGTACAGATATACTATAGTTTGCATCAACTGATATGATCATTTGATTTTTCTTCTTTAGTCTGCTAATGTGGTCAGTTACATTGATTGACATTCAATTGTTCAGTCACCCTTGCACACCTGAAATAAATCCCACTTGGTCATAATCTGTAATTCTTTTCTGCAGTGTTTGATTTAAATTCTTAATATTATTGAGAATTTTTGTGTATATTTTCATCAGAGATATTGATCTTTAGTTTTCCTTTCTTGTAATGTCTTTCTCCGGTTTTAGTATAGGGTAATGCTGTACTATAGAATGAATTAAGAGGGGTTCTCTTTGCTTCTATTTTCTGGAAGAGATTGTGGAGAATTTCTACCATTTCTTCATTAAGAGTTTGGTAGAATTCACCAGCATAATCATCTTGGCCTGGTTATTTCATTTTTCTGAAGTTATTATCAACTCAATTTTTAAATAGCCATAGGGCTATTCAAGTGATCTATTTCTCCTTCATGAATTTTGGTAGTTTTTGTATCTCAAGGAATTGATCCAATTCATCTAAATTATTAAGTTTGTGGACACAGTTGTTCATAGTGTTCATTCATTATCATTTAATGTCCATTGAATCAGTAGTGATAACTCTGTGACTTATCCATATTTTTTCTTCATTAGCCTGGTGAGAAGTTTATCAATTTTGCTATTTTCATAGCACCATCTTTTGATTAATTGTTCTCCCTGCCCCACCCTGGAGAGTAGGCCTTTACTATGGAGAAGTCTCTGGGAATATTTCAAAGAGATTACTCTTCCTCTCCTCCTGTCATAGCCACAAAAGGATCTTTCTTTGATTTTCACTATGAAAATAAAGCCCACAAAATTGTGGGAAGGTGGCTAAGCAGTGGCCATGGGAGTGTCCTCACTCTCAGGCTAGTCCACACTCAGTCTCCAGCAATATGTCCAAATTGTATATCTCACTACTGGCTAATGACTCCAGCAGCTTCTGCTCCAGGTAAGCCTATCTCAACTGTGACTCTCTGAATTTGCCTGTTTCTCTAGACTTCGAGGCAGCAACTTGACCTGCAAAATACTTTCTCTGTTGGGTCCAAGAAAATTCACTTCCTTTCTCTTTGTTTATGTTTTTTCTGTCATAAAAATGGTAGTGACAACTTCCAAGCTCTTTAAATGTTGGAGCTGCAGTTGGACTTAACCATTGACAAAAACTTATATACAAGTAAACCAGGAAAATATGATCAAAAGAAAATGCCTCTATTGGAATAAAGGATTAGTTAGACAAGATCTCACATAAAATTCTTAAAAGCAAGATGATGAAATATAAATAGGATTAAATAAAAGTTAAATTAAACCTAACTGATTCAATTATTATTCTCAAGACATATGAACAGATGAAGAAGGTATTAGTGGAGTTCCACAAAGGTCTCAACTTGATTCTATCTTGTTTGTCTTTTGAATCACTGATTTAAATACAGATAAACCACTTTCATCACATTCATAGATTACAAGAAATGTGTAGAGTATTTAATATATGGGATGACAAACTGAATGTCTCCTTTCTTGATGTTTGAAAAGTATTTAAATTTACAAGTTGAATTTCTATAATATTTTTTAAAGATCCTTAAAAAATCTTTTTTGGAGTAAGTTTTCAACTTTGAATTATAAACAATTGCCGAATCATGACAGTAATAGAATTAGTAAAACAAGATTTAGGTGTTTTAGTTGACATTTGGTTCATTACTGTTGAAAGTTTTATATGATCACCAGAGAAGCTAATCTAACTGTAGAGGTATAATATGCTTTTTAATAGTCTTACCCTACCATGAATTGGTCTTATACATGCACTACTATTCTCAGTTCTGGAAAACATAACAGTAAAGAACCTATAACATTCAGTGCAAAACGCCAAAATGGTGAAGGAAGTAAACCTTTCACATGGCAAATGATTGAAAAAAGTCTAGGGTATATAAACAAGAGATAAAAGGTCATTGTAATTCTTCAAATATCTAAAAACATAAAAATGTAAGAATAATCCATTATCCTACCATTAGAAAAAGCTAGGAGTTAAGTGGCGACCATAGGAGAAAATTTTTTACTTGTCTGTGAAAAAATATTTCTATAAACAGGGAACGTGCTGCATAGGAAATGCTTACTTCTCTAACACTAGAGATTATAGACAAGGATATATTAGAGGGAATTTAGACATTATATGACTATGCTAGAGTTTCCTAAAGATCATTTTTTTTCATCCCAGATTTTATTAACCAATGGAAAAGATTAAAGACAGCCTTTATCTAATAGCTTTACACTACAGTTCAATATAAGTAACCTTAAGATGTAAAGGAAAACTAAGACCTATTTAATTGTGTGTAGACAATAGGACAAAGACAAAGCTAGTGTCATCCATCTCCCATTCTTTTACCTCCCACCCCTGACCAAAAATCAGAATGCTTTAAAATTCTTCCCTTTTGTATGAACACATATCCAGTGGCTTCTTCCTGTGAGAATATAACAGTTTTCCTTCTTTCCTATCTAGGGAAGCCTGGAGAATAGAAATGATGTGGTAGACTTTATTTTACAAAAATGACAGCAACAATATCTCTTATTCTATATGTTACTTCCTCATCAGCAGGTGGAGTATATTTCCCATTTCCCTTGAACTTGTACTGGAGCGTCTACCCAGGGAACTAAGGCAAGAAGAAATAAAAAACAAAAAAAAAAATGTAGAAAGGAAGAAGTTGTCATAGACTGTATGCAAAGGCAAGAGTGACTCCTATCCAAGATTTGGTTTAGATTGAGACTGATGATGTCCCACACACTCTAAGAGGATGTGAAAAACTGTATTATCCACATAAATTGAGTTCTCTGGGGAGAGCAGGGAAGGCCTGTTACAGGGGTCTGACAGGGTTAGAAACAGGAAAGGAGATTGGTTCAGGGCTCTGACTGTGGTTAGAGGGTGGAGCCAGGTGAGGGTTCCTGCAGGAAGGCAGGGGATTGTTTAGTTTAAATCTCCCACTGGCACCACAGAAAGGATTCCGAGACCTTGGAACAAGCTGTCTTGTGACCTTTCCCATATGTGGGACACAAGGGAAGAGAAAGGAGTGAGATTTAAAAGCTGTCAGCAAACATCAAAAAATGGAGTCTGACTCCTCAAACAGAAGTAAAATGTTCTGTTTTTGCAGTGACATAATCTTCTAGGCAGAAAATATAAAGAATCTTTAAAAAAAAATTAAACTATTAGAACTGATGAGTTTAGCAAGGCTACAGGATACAAAAAAATACACAAAAATAATTTGCTTTTCTATAAGCTAGCAGTAAACAATCAGACATTGAAAGAAGTAATAAGAACATCCTTGCCTAGTTCCTGAATTAAGGGCAAAAGCATTCATTATTTTATTATGATATTAGTTGTAGGGTTTTCATAAGTCTTTATTATTTTGAGGATATTTTGCTTTATTCTAAGTTTGCTGAAAGTTTTCATCAGAAATGGAAATTGGACATTGTCAGATGGTTTTTTTTCCCTTTATTAAGATGATCTTTTTTTTTTTTTTTTTCTTTTTCAGTCTGTTACTCTGATGAATTGTGTTGATTGATTTTTATATATTAAACCAAGCTTACAATTTTGGAATAAATTCTCCTTGACCATGATGTATTATTACATTTCATATATTGATAAATTAAATGTTCTAAGTATTTAAAAAATGTTTTGTATATATAGTCAAGTGGTATATTGCTCTGCAGTTTCTTCTATAATATTTTTGTCTGGTTCAGTTAACAGAATAACACTGGCCTCATAGCTTGAGTTGAAAAGTATTCTCTCCCTCTTAGTTTATGGAAGAGTTTGTATAAAATTGATACTATATCCTCTGAATATATTTCATAGAAATTACCGGTGAATTAATCTGGATCTGGGTTTTTTTGTGTGCGTGGAAGTGGGGAGGGAAGATTTTAAAATACAGATAAAATTTCTGTATAAAATAAAGGTCTCTTCCAATTATATATTTTATCTATGGTGTGCTGTGGTATATTGTATCTTTCAAAAATTTTGTTCATTTGACCTAAATTGTCAAATATGTTGGTATAAAGATTTTCATCCCATTTTCCTTTTAGCCTTTATGTATGTGTATATTAAATGTCATCAGTCTGATTCCTCATATTCGTGTCTTCTCCCTTTTTTCTCTGGTCTGTCTGGAGAATGTTTATCAATTTTATTTATATTCCAAAAGAATCAGCTTTGGATTTTTACTTACTCTGGATTTAATTTATGCTTCTTTTTCTGTTTTCTTAAGGTGGAACATTATTTTGAAGCTTTTTTTTTTTTTAATTTTCTAATGTAGCAATACCTGCTATAAGCTTTCTTCTAAGTACTGCTTTAGCAACATCCAATAATTTTGGTATTCAGAGTTTTCATTTTCATTCTGTTCAAAATGCATTCTATTTTACTTTTTCTTTTCTTCTTTGATCTATATGTTATTTAGAAATGTGTTAATTAGTTTCCAAATATTTATGAATTGTCAAGTATCTTTCTCATATTGACTTACACTTTAATGTCCTTGCAGTCAGAGAACACATTTGTTAAGATTTGAATCCCTCAGATGTATTGAGACTTGTTATATGGCCCAGAATAGGATCTATCTTAGTAAATGTATCATGTGTACATGTAAATAATTTGTACTATGCCCGTTGGCCAACAGAGTTGCTCGTCTCTTCCACATCTTCACTGATTTTCTATCAACTTACTGTATAAAATACTGAAAAAAGAATGTTGAAATCTTTGACTACAATTATGCATGTGTTTGTTTCTTCGTGCATTCTTATCAGTTTTATTTCATGTTTCAAAATTCTGTTATTAGGTGTATAAACATTTAGAATGATATGTCCTTTTGATGAATTGACTTCAACATTATGAAATGATTTTTTTTAATCTATTTTTTTTTCAGTGCTCAACTTCAATAGCTATTAGAGAAAAGCAAATCAAAACCACAATGAGATATCACCTCACACCTGTTACAATGACAGTTATCAACAAGACAAGTAATAAGAAGTGTTAGAGAGGTTGTGGAGGAAAAGGAACCCTCATTCACTGCTGGTGGGAATGTAAACTGGCACAGCCAATAAAGAAAACAGTATGGATGCTCCTTAAAAATTAAAAATAGAGCTTCCATATGACCCAGCAATCCCTCTTCTGGGTATATGCCTGAAAAATTTGAAAGAATTTATTCACAAAAATATATGCACCTCTATGTTCATTGCACCATTATTAACAGTGGTCCAGATGTGAAGACAACTGAAGTGTTATTTGCTAGATGATTGGATAAAGATGTAGTATATATATACAATGGAATACTACTCAGCCATGAAAAAGATGAAATACTGCCATTTGTGACAATAAGGATGGATCTTGAGAATATCATGCTAAGCAAAATAAGTCAGACAGAAAAAGTTAAGAACCATATGACCTCATTTATATGTAGGATATAAAATTAAAAGCAACAAGTGAACAAACAAGGAAAACAAACAAGCAAAAACTCATAGACACATGAGTATGATGATTACCTGAGGGAAAGGGGGTAGGGAGTAGAAAAGGGTAAAGGGGATCAAATATATGGTGATGGAAGAAGATCTGACTTTGGATGATGGGCACACAATGCAATATACAGATGATGTATCATAGAATTGTACACTTGAAACCTATATAATCTTATTAACCATTGTCACCCCAATAAATTTAATTAGAAAAAAATCTATTTTTCCTGACATTAATGTAGACATTCCAGCTTTCTTTTTATTAGTAGTATATCTTTTCTATCATTATAATTTAAAGAAAACCAACAGACTTTATTTTAGTGCAGTTTTAAACTCAGCTGAAAAATGCAGAGAGCTCTTATCTAGCCCACCCCACCTCCCCACCCCTACCTCCACCCCCGTGTTCCCTATTAACACCTTGCCTTAATGTGGTGCATTTTCTACAATTGGTCAATCAGTGTCAATATCTTATAAACTAAAGGTCAAAGGGCTACTTTAGTATACAATAGTTGTACCTTAGTATACAATACTCTTTACGCTGTACAGTGCAATGAGTTTTGACAAATATATAATGTCTTGTATACACAATTACACTATCACACTAAATACTATCACTATCTTAAATTCCTCCGTGCTCCATCTGTTCATAACTCCCTCTATATGCTCTTACTTTTATCCAGTTTAAGTTTATATTTAAAATGTGCTTCTGGTAGAAAACATATAGTTGAGTCTTTTTCTTTTTCTATTCACTCAGTGATCTGTGCCTTTTCAATGGTATATTTAGATGATTTACACTTAATGTGATTATAGTTTTGTTTGGCCTAACTACTATCTCGCTATTCATTTTTTTTTTTATCATCTGTTATTCCTTCCTTCTCTTTTAGTACTTTTCCTCTTTTTCTGCCTGTTTTGTACTAAATATTTTATTTGTATATATTGTATGTATTCTATTTTATCTCTTTTGTTTTCTTGTCAGTTATAATTCTTTGTTGTGCTATTTTAGTGATTATTTTAGAGTTTATATTTTATTTTTTTAAAATATGTTTTCATTGATTTTTTAGAGAGAGAGGAAGGGAGAGAGAGATAGAAACATTGATGTGAGAAAGAAACATCGATCGGCTGCTTCCTGCACGCCCCTACTGGGGATCGAGCCCCAAACTGGGTCACGTGCTCTGACTGGGAATCAAACCAGGACCTCTCAGTCCATGGGACAATGCTCAATCCACTGAGCCACACTGGCCAGGCAGAGTATATATTTTATATGTTTAACTTACCAGTGTCTACCTTAAAGTGACATAACGCCACTATAATATAAAACTTTACAAGAGTACATATTCATTTCTCTTCTCCATGATATCCTAATTTTATCATACATGGTAATTCCGCATATATTGTAGCTCTGAATAACACTATAATCATTATTTTTTATTTAAACTCAATTACAATTTAAAGGGATTTAAATAAGAAAAAAGTTTGTATCCATGTTGTTACCATTTCCAGGGATCTTTATTCCTTTGCACTATACAGATTTTCATCTGGTGACCTTTTCCTTCTGCTTAGAGAACTTCTGTTAATATTTCTTGTAGTGAAAGGCTACAATTAATTAATTATCTCAGCTTTTGTATCTCTGAAAAAGTCCTTATATCTCCTTCATTCATGAAAGATATATTTTTTAGAGTGTGAAATTCTAGACTGACATTTTCTTTCCTTTTTCAGTACTTTAACGATGTCACACCTCTGCCTTCTGGCTTTTATTGTTGCAAACAAGAAATATGATGTCATTATTATATTTGTACTTCAGTATGTAATGCATATAATGTATATTCTGTATCTGTCAGCTTTACATATTTTCTCTTTATTCTTACTTTAGGCAATTTGCTTATGATGTGTTATCAGGTGGATTTCTTTATTTGTTATGTGCTTAAATGTGTATGTGTGTGTGTGTGTGTGTGTGTGTGCGTGCGTGCAGGCATGCGTGCACACCCTAAGGCTCATTTAGTTTATTGTATCAGTAGGTTTATAAAGTTATCAATTTTAGAAATTATTTGGCCATTATTGTCTTAAATACTTTTTCTGAAGGCTTCTCTTGCATCCTAACTTCAGGCCTCCAAATATATTAGGGGGACCGGAAAGTAATGTCGTTTGTTTTACATTAACTTCACACAGATAAATTTTTAACAAGTTTTTTTTTTTTTAATCAGTGATGTAATCACCTTCATTATCAACAACCTTTTGCCATCTAGTGTGCAAATTTTCAATGCCGGATCGATAAAAATCAATTGGTTTTTGAGCAAAATATCTGGAGATGGCATTTTGGACATCATCTAAATTTTCAAATTTTTTGCCACTTAGAAAATGTTGTAGTGATCGGAATAAATGGAAATCCAATGGCGCAATATTGAGCAAATATGGTGGGTGAGGCAATACCTCCCACTGCAATTCATTAAGTTTTTCCAGGGTTCGTCTTGCGTAGTGCGGTCCTGCATTATCGTGTTGCAGAGTAACGCCTTTTCTGTTGACAATCGCTGGGCACTTTTCAATTAAAGATTGATTTACTCGATCCAATTGTTCACAGTAAAGGTCTGCATTCACAGTTTGTCCAGGTTTCAGCACTTCAAAATGAATGACTCCGCGAATACTCCATCAAACACAAAAAAGTGCCTTTTTGGGGTGTAAACCTGGCTTAGCTGTACTTCGTGGCGATTCCTTCGGAGAGAGCCACTGCCTTTTGCATTTTGGATTATCATAGAGGACCCACTTTTCAGCTCCAGTGATCAAGCGATCAAAAAACGCTTCTGTATTGTGCCGCTGAAGCAATAAGTTGCATGTGGTGGACCAGTTAGCTTTGTTTTCTTCGGACAGATTATGTGGGACCAAAACACCTGCTCTGCTTACTTTACCAATCTGCTGCAAATGTTCTTGGATGGTCGACCAAGGTTGGTTAAGAGTGTTTGACAGTTCCTCGACTGTCTGACATGGATTTGCTTCCACTTCCACCCTTAACAGGTCATTATTTTAACGACATTACTTTCCGGTCCCCCTAATACATATATTAGACCAACACCTCACTGAAGCTCTGTTCCTTTTTCTTATCTTTTCTGTTTCCTATTTTTTACTTTAAACCTCTAGCCTTTAAGTTCACTAACCATGTCATTTGTAGTCCTTTGCAATAATTGCACCCAGTGTAATTTTTATCTCAAAAATTATAGTTTTCATCTTTAAGAGTTTAACTTTTTAAAAAAGTATCATCTATATTTCTAGCTGATATGCTCACTTTTTACCTTAGCTTAGTGAATATATAGAGTTATAATAACTGTTAATTTCTTTATCTACTAATTCATCATCTCTGTCATTACTGGGTCAGTTGCAGTTAATTGATTTTTTTCCCTCATGATAGGTTTTATTTTTCCACCTCTTTTTATGTTTAGTAATTTATTATTGGATGTAAGACTTTCTGAATATTACCTAGTTAAGTGTTGAATATTTTTGTAATTGCATAAATATTCTTGAACTTTGACAGAGTTAAGCTACCTGGCTATAGTTTGAGTTTTTCAGATCTTGCATTTAAACTTTGTTAGGTGGGACTGTCATTGTTTAGTCTAGGGCTAATCATCTCCATGAGTGAGGCAAAACCTTTCTGAATACTCAGTCTGAGTACTTGTGAATTATGAGTTTTTTTCGCTATAGGTAGTAAAATAAGAACTATTCCTAGCCCAGTTTTGAATGGTTTTTCCACATGCATGCACTATTCAATTCTCAACGTAAGATGGGAGTGACCCTCTGCATATCTCTAAACAATTCTCCCTTCGCAGCTTTTCACTTTGAGCACTCCAGACACGTTGTCCTTCTTGGTCTCTCATCTCCTCAACTGAAAGAGTACACTCGCCTCTGCCTTAGTTTCCTGTCCTAGTGCCATGGCTTGGGAACTGTCCAAGCAGTAAGCTGAACAATTAAAAAGTCTTACTCATTATTTTCTCAACTCTTAGGAACCACTTCCCTCCATTGCCTCATGTCCAATACCTTCACATTTGTAGTTCTATATATTTTACTTGAGTTTTTTGTTGTTTTGAGTGGGAGAGTATATTTGGACTCTATTACTCCATCTTGGCTAGAAATAGAAGTAGCAAATATATATTTTTTAACATTCTACAGTAAAATGTTTCATCATTTGGAACTCTGCAAACCAATGTTTTCCCAATGATTAAAGCATATTTCAAATCATGCAAAAAAAAAAATCTATTCAAATTGCAAAATAGACCAATTGATTTTTATATAGCAGAGTATAAAAAATAACTTATATGGTTTCAGAGTCCACAAAGAAAAATGTCTAGAGTTATCAGAAAAGACAATAAAATGCTTCTCTTTTTCAACTACGTCTGTATGTGAGACCACATTTTATTTGTACACTTCAATTAAAACAATATATAACAATACATTGAATTGGCAAAAGTATAACATGTCGACAAAAATATAAAATGATGACACTCTTCTTAATACTCTTTCTTTTGGAAAATGGAGCTAGTTTTCCCTAAAAGTGTGTTATTTGGGTTAACATAAAAGGAGTTTAGCATTGATTTAAATATATTAATAAATATACATAATTTTTAGAATTTCTCGGTTTTTGTTTTTTAATATGGAAAATATGTAGATATAACCTATGTAAACAAAAACTCTTTGAAATCCTTAATACTATTTAAAAATGTAAAGAGCCCTGAAATCTCAAAATTTGAGAGTAGCTGAGTTCAACAAATGAGAGTCTCAGACTAATTTTTTCCCCCTAAAGCTGTTAAAAGAAAAGCAGGAAGCTTACCTTGTTGGCCTATTTCCTCCTAAGAACCTGTTAGAACTGTATGTCTGAGTATGTGTTAGAAAGAGGTGAGGAATTTAGTAATATAGAAAGTCTTTCAATTATCTATATGACTAAGCAAGGCAACATTTAATAATACTGCATATAAAAGCCAAGGTACATCATCTGTTATTTTTGTTTTATGGAACATTTGAGTCAAAACAATAATTACATGAAATCTGAATATATCAGTTTTACTTTGTGTTCCTGTTTTCTACGGGTGAGAAAAAAATACAATATTCAAAAGAAGAAAAAAATCCTTCAAATACATATTCACACTCATTTCCACTTTACCTTCATTCCCTATAACAGTGTTATAGTACCACAACAGAAATACACTCAGAACTCGATTCCATTGACTCAGGAAGTATTTATTTGGTATTAGTTATGGTCATAGGAATGCCAAGGCAGACTTCCTGCATTCAAGGAGCTCAAAATCTCATAGACTTTCAGAAAGTGATATAAAAATTAACAAAATATATGTGACAAAGAAAGATCTCTGATCCTTTGCGATGACATGGAGGAACCTGGAGAGTATTATCCTAAACAAAACAAGTCAATCAGAGAAAGACAAGTATCACATGATCTCACTTATTTGTGGAATATAATGAACAAAACAAGCTGATGAACAAAATAGACCCAGGGACATAGAAGTAAGGTACAGATTGACAAACCTCAGAAGAGGGGGGTAGGGGTGAAGGGAAAAGATAAACCACAGAACGTATATGCATGTATACGTAACCATGGACATAGATAACAATGCTGGGGGGCCGGGGATTGGAAGGAGGGTGTCAATGAAGGGAAAAGGAGAAATATCTGTAACAAAACTAAAAAAAAGGGAAAAAAAGTAACAGAATATAGTAAAATGCATGAAATTATACCATAGAAAAGCAGGATGATTTAAAATTCATTATTTTCTAAAGGTTTTTTTTTTTTTAATTGATTTTTAGAGAAAGAAGAAGGGAGAAGGAGAGAGAGAGAAATATCGATGTGAGAAACATCAATCAGCCGCCTCCTGCATGTCCCCTACCAGGGTTTGAGCCCACAACCTGTGCGTGTGTCCTGACCAGGAATCAAACTGGCAATATTTCACTGCAAGGGACGATGCCCAACCAACTGAGCCACACCAGCCAGGACAGGATGGTTTAAAATTTAGATTAATCATAAAAAATATGCCAGGAATAATCTTCATTTAGTCATGGCCCTTACAGATGAGTACTGTAACAAAAAATTGTCTTTTTATGTCTTGAAGAGTTACAGACAATAAGAGTGTTGAAAATTGGCCTTTTGAAGGTTGACTTCTTTTAGTTTTCAAGAAATGAAAAAACTTAGGAAATCTTCCCATTGTTCCAATATCAATATTGTTCTTTACTTTTGGAGATGTTTCCTAAAATGATTTATTTACAAGTAAATAATATTATGTAAATAAAATATGACATATTTAGGAAAAAGAATAAAATATTTAGGAATCAAAATATTATTTTACTTTAGTTCACAACTCAGTTGAGAATATTTATTCTACTGGTTAGCTAATCAGGGAAAAAAGTAAGTGTACCTGTCAGTTAAACCAAGAGAATGAGCTCTGCATTTCATTGTTTTGTCAGTTTCTCTGGATTAAAATAGGAAGAATGTCATTGTACTTGTAGGGCTATCTTTAGCTCACTCAAATGATTTATCCCTTTCCTCCTTAGGAACTAGCATACATCAGGTAATTCCCATGGGGACTTTAATGAAATGAAAAAAAGTGCTTATTTATTTTTACTTTTTGTCTCTTCACCTTGAAAGTTAAAAAAAAATAAAATTATTCCATTACAGCCTCTAGTCTGATAGAATTACAAGTGGCATTCACTTTATATTTGTAAATTTTAGTGGCATAAGCAACAGGCTTTTTAAACTACATAACCTATTTTTGTTGTTATTAATGCTTACTTGAGGATATGTTTCTATTGATTCTTAGAGAGAGTGGAAGGGAGGGAGGGAGAGAAAGAGAAAGAGAGAGAATCATCGATGTGGGAGAGACATATCTTTTGGTTGCTTCCCGCAGGCGCCCCAAGCAGCTGGGGATTGAACCTGCAACCCAGGTATGTGCCCTTGACCAGGAATTGAACCAGCAACCCTTCAGTGAGTGGGTCAAACACTCTAACCACTGAGCCACACGAGTAAGGGCTACACAAACATTTTTTGGTATTATAATGATGCAATTGGTTTAATTTGCACTTGGCACAGTTGTGATTTTAATAATTATTTAGTTTAATTGCTGAAGATTTTGCTCTCAACTCTAGTATCACTTTGGAAACAAATATCATCCGTTAATATTGATTGAATGTTCTCAGTATTCTATACTTTTTGCACATAGCAAAGCCCTTGTTGCTTTAATAGTTTTATTCCAAGATGATAGTCTATATAAACAATTTGATGAAACACACACAATATACTTTTGATTTTATTCTAATTTTTAAGAATCATAGAAATGTGGGCCTTGCAAATTAACAGAATTATCCTTGAAATTCATTTTATACAAGAAAGGTGTTTTTAATTCACATAAAGTAATTCACATAAAGTGATTCAGTAATATGAAATGAGTAAAATATTCTATGCCTCTGCTAGAGATGAGTAAGATAGATGACCAGAATTGACAAGGACCACCTGGGTTGAAAATTTTTATCACAGAATCATAAAATGTTAAACCAGAAAAGGATTTTGGTGAATATGCATTTCAATTCTGTGTTTCATAAATGAGGTAATTAGGTTCAGGAAAAGTAAGAGACTTGTTCAATAACACATGGCTAGTCTTTGGTAGGGTTACTATTAGAACCTGGTTTCTGTGCAAATTTTTGCTACTTAGTAAATTAATTTAGCAATTCAGATTAAAACTGATTATTTACTTAAAAAGAAGCTAAAGAGATATAGGCATATTTAGAGAAATTTCTTAAACAAAAGTGCTAATGAAGCATGGGGGAGGGTGTAGTATAAAGTTGGATGTATAATCGAGATAGAGGCTAATAGAAATTGTCCAAATTGAAGACTGTCATTGCTAAAGCCAAACTAAAAAGTCACATTGTCACCTCATATATTGAAATCAGTCATTTTTCCTCATTGACATGTTTAATCAAAATTATTAAAATGATATGCTGCATGTTACACTCAATCACCTAATATCATTTTTTGGGGAAAAAACAGATATAAAAGGAAATCAGTAAGAATCAAGTGCTCCATAAATGAGAGCTGCACTTGCAATCACTGTGTGGAAGCCATTCTCTATGGTAGGATTAAAAGTTACTGTTGGTGGGAGTGCAGATTGGTGCAGCCACTGTGGAAAGCAGTAAGGCGTTACCTCAAAAAATTAAAAATAGAACTGTCTATGACCCAGAGATTCCATTTCTGGGAATTTATCCGAAGAAATTTGAAACACTAATTCAAAAAATTATATGCACCCCTATTTTCATTGCAGCATTATTTACAATAGCCAAGATTTGGAAGCAGCTCAAGAATCCATCTGTAGATGAATGGATAAAACAGCTGCAGTACATTTACACAATGGAATACTACTCAGCCATAAAGAAGGAAACTTTACCCTTTGTGACAGCATGGGTGGATATGCAGAACATTATGCTAAGAGAAAGAAGCCAGTCAGAGAAAGAAAGTACCATATGATTTGACTCATATGTGGAATCTAATGAACAAAATGATCATAAATAGAGAGTATGCTGAAAGCTGGGTATAGGGAGAGCTGGGTTGGGGGGTTGGAAGGGGATTGAGCAAAAAATAAAAAAATAAAATAAAAGAGAAAGAACTCATGGACATAGACAACAGTGTGGTGATTGCAGGGAAAGGATGGGTGGGGGGAGGTGGAGGAGAGTATAGGGACATAAGTGGTGATGGATGGAGACTTGACTTGGGGTGGTGAACACACAATACAGTGTACCGATGATGTGTTGTAGAATTGTGTACCTGAAGCCTGTATACTTTTGCTAACTAGTAGAACTCCAGTACATTTAATAAAAGGGAAAAAAATGTTATTGTTGAGACATTAATTCTACAGGGAAGATTGGTGTAGGAGCAAACACTGAAAACTTCTCTTCCTTTCACTAAGGCGTGGGAATAGAGCTGTCACTCCCACCAACGTGAAGGGCTTTCCAAGAAAACACAAGCACAGCAACTGGAGATGCCGTCAAGGTGGGGTAGGTGTCTCGACTGATCTTGTGTTAAATGCCATTTATACACCGTCAACTCCTAAATTGCTATTTCTGGCCCAGAACTCTTCTCTGAAAAAGAAATCTGACTACAGATTCAATTTCTGCAATTGGATATTTAATATTGTAAAATTAAAATGTCCATAAATGAACCCCTTATTTCCAAAGCCTCCCTTACACCTTTCACAGTCTTCCTCCATCACAGCAAATGTCAACTCCTTTCTTCCAGTTCCTCCAGTAAATATTCTCAGTGTCATCTTTGACTTTTGTCTTTTTCTTACATTCTACATTCAGTCTATCAGAAAATTCTAACAATTCGTCCTGCAAAATTCAACCTGAATCCACTTACTTTTTCTCATCCCTTCACCAACATTACTTCCCTGGACTAAATCTCCATCAAATTATACACCCTGTTTCTGCAATTACCCTCTCTCTAATATATTGCAGGTATTTATTTATTTATTTATTTATTTATTTATTTATTTATTTATTTATTTTTGTTACAGATGTTTCTCCTTTTGCCCCCATTGACACCCTCCTCTCTCTCCCTCCCCGCCCTGTCCCCAGTTTGTTGTCCATGTCCATTGGTTATGCATACATGCATATAAGTTATGTGGTTTATCTCTCCCCCCCACCCCCTATTCTGGGGATTGTCAGTCTGTAACCTTCTTCCACAACTCTGGCACTACCCTGTTCTTCAGACTGTTATGTGCACTATATTCCGAAAATAAGTGAGATCATATGATATTTGTCTTTCTCTGCTTGGTTTGTTTCGCTTAGGATAATACTCTCCAAGTCATCTCAAAGGATAAGAGATCGTTCTTTCTTACAGCTGCATAGTACTCCATTGTGTACATGTACCACAGCTTTTTTATCCATTCATCTACTGATGGACACTTGGGCTGTTTCCAGATCTTAGCTATTGTAAATAGTGCTGCTATGAACATGGGGGTACATCTATTCTTTCTGATTGGTGTTCCAGGCTTCTTGGGGTATATTCCTAGAAGTGGGATCACTGGGTCAAATGGCAATTCAATTTTTAATTTTTTGAGGTAACACCATAGTGTTTTCCATAGTGGCTGCACCAGTCTGCATTCCCACCATCAGTGTACTAGAGTCCCCTTTTCTCCACACCCTCGCCAACACTTGTTGTTTGATGCTTTGTTGATGGCGGCCATTCTGACAGGTGTGAGGTGATACCTCATTGTTGTTTTAATTTGCATCTCTCTGATGATTAGTGATGTTGAGCATTTCTTCATATGTCTCTTGGCCATTTGTATGTCCTGTTAGGAGAGGTGTCTATTTAGTTCCTCTGCCCATTTTTTAATTAGGTTCTTTGTCTTCCTTTTGTTGAGTTGTATGAGCACTCTACATATTTTGGAAATTAATCCCTTATCTGATATATCATTGGCAATTATGCTCTCCCATACAGTAGGTTGCCTTTCCACTTTGATGGTTGTTTCTTTTGCTGTGCAGAAGCTTTTGAGTTTGATGTAGTCCCATGTGTTCATTTTTTCCTTTGTCTCTGTTGCCTTAGGTGATATATCAGTGAAGATTCTGCTGCGTATGATGTCCAAAATTTTGTTGCCTACATTTTCTTCCAGGATTTTTATGGATTCACAAGTCACATTTAAGTCTTTTATCCATTTTGAGTTTATTCTTGTGTATGGTGTAAGTTGATGGTCTAGTTTCATTTTTTTGCATGTAGCTGTCCAGTTTTCCCAACACCATTTATTAAAGAGGCTGTCTTTACTCCATTGTATGCTCTTGCCACTTTTGTTGAATATTAATTGAGCATAATGTTTTGGATCAATTTCTGGGTTCTCTGTTCTATTCCATTGATCTATATGCCTGCTCTTGTGCCAGTACCAGGCTGTTTTGATTACAGTAGCTTTGTAGTATAAGCTGATATCCTATATTGTGATACCACCTACTTTGTCCTTCTTTTTCAAGATTGCTGTGGCTATTCAGGGTCGTTTTTGGTTACATATGAACTTTTGAAGTATTTGTTCTAGTTCTGTGAAGTATGTCGTTGGTATTTTGATGGGGATTGCATTGAATCTATAGATTGCTTTGGGTAGTATGGACATTTTAATGATGTTAATTCTTCCAATCCATGAACAAGGTATGTGCTTCCACTTTTTTATATCTTCCTCTATTTATTTTTTCAATGTCCTGTAGTTTTCTGCAAATAGTTCCTTTACTTCTTTGGTTAAGTTTATTCCTAGGTATCTTAATTTTTTTGCCACGATGGTAAATGGGATTGTTTTTTAGTTTCTCTTTCTGTGAGTTCATCATTGGTGTATAAGAATGCCGTCGATTTCTTGACATTAATTTTGTATCCTGCTACTTTGCCAAATTCATTTATTAAGTCTAGTAGATTTTTGATGGAGTCTTTAGGGTTTTCTATGTATAATATCATGTCGTCTGAGAATAATGACAGTTTCACTTCCTCCTTTCCAATTTGGATCCCTTTTACTTTTTCTTCATGTCTGATTGCGGTGGCTAAGACTTGCAATACTATGTTAAATAAGAGTGGTGAAAGTGGGCATCCTTGTCTTGTTCCTGTTCTTAAGGGCAATGCTTTTAGTTTTTGTCCATTGAGTATGATGTTGGCTGTAGGTTTTTCATATATGGCCTTTATTACGTCAAGATCTGATCCCTCTATTCCAAAATTGCTGAGCATTTTTATCAGAAATGGGTGCTGGATTTTGTCAAATGCTTTTTCAGCATCTGTTGATATGATCATATGATTTTTATCTTTCATTTTGTTTATGTGGTGTATCACATTTATTGATTTGTGAATACTGATCCAGCCTTGCATCCCTGGGATGAATCCCACTTGGTCATGATGAATAATTTTTTTGGTGTATTGCTGGATCCGATTTGCTAGCATTTTGTTCAGGATTTTGGAATCTGTGTTCATCAGTGATATTGGCCTGTAGTTTTCTTTCTTTGTAGTGTCTTTTTCTGGTTTTGGAATTAGAATTATGCTGGTCTCATAAAACGAGTTTGGAAGTCTTCCTTCTTCTTGAATTTTTAGGAATAGTTTGAGGAAAATGGATGTTAGTTCTTCTTTGAATGCTCAGTAAAACTCCCCTGTGAAGCCGTCCGGGTCTGGGCTTTTGTTTGCTGGGAGAGTCTTGATTACATCTTCAATTTCCTTCGTTGTTATTAGCCTGTTCAAATTTTCTATCTCTTCCCGGTTCAGTTTTGGGAGACTACGTGTTTCTAGAAATTTGTCCATTTTGCTTAGATTGTCCAATTTGTTGCCATATAACTGTTCATATTTGTTAACAATCCTTTGTATTTCTGTGGTGTCAGTTATTATTTCTCCTCTTTCATTTCTGATTTTGTGTATTTGGGTTCTCTCTCTTTGTTTCTTGGCAAGTCTAGCTAAGGGTCCATCAATCTTGTTTATCTTTTCAAAAAACCAGCTCTTTGTTTCATTGATCTTTTCAATTGTTTTTTTGGTCTCCATGTCATTTATTTGTGCTATGATCTTTACTATTTCCTTCCTTCTACTTGCTCTAGGGTTTTCTTTTTGTTTGCTTTCTAGTTCTTTAAGTTGTGAGGTTAAGTAGTCAATTAGAAATTTTTCTTGTTTCTTGAGGTGGGCCTGTAGTGCTATGAACTTCCCTCTCAGATCTGCTTTCACTGCATCCCATAGATTTTGTGTTGTTGTGTGTTCATTTTCATTGGTTTCCAGAAAATTTTTAATTTCTTCCTGATCTCCATGGTAACCCATTCATTGTTCAATAACATGCTATTTAGCCTCCATGTTTTCAAATGTCTTTTGCATGTTCTTGTTGCAAATGATTTCTAGTTTCATACCATTGTGGTCTGAGAAGATGCTTGATATAATTTCAATCTTCTTGAACTTGTAAAGACTTAGTTTGTACCCTAATATGTGGTCTGTCTTTGAGAATGTCCCATGTGCACTTGAGAAGAATGTGAATTCTGCAGTTTTGGGGTGTAATTCTCTGTAGATATCTATTAAATCCATTTGGTCTAGTGCTTCATTTAGAGTCTCTGTTTCCTTGTTAATTTTTTGTCTAGATGATCTATCCAGTGATGTCAGCGGGGTGTTGAAGTCCCCTGTTATGATTGTATTGCTGTCAGTTTCTCCTTTGAAGTCCTCCAGAAGATTTTTAATATAGTTTGGTGCTTCTATATTGGGTACATATATGTTTACCAAGTTTATATCTTCCTGTTGGATAGATCCTTTCAATATTATAGGTGACCTTCTTTGTCTCTAGTTATAGCTTTCATTTTGAAATCTAATTTATCAGAAATGAGTATTGCTACCCCAGCTTTTTTTTCCTTTCTGTTTGCTTGGAAGATTTTTTTCCCATCCCTTTACTTTCAACCTATGTGAATCTTTTGTTGTGAGGTGGGTCTCTTGTAAACAACATATGTGTGAGTCATGCTTTCTTATCCAGTAAGCTACTCTGTGTCTTTTTATCAGAGCATTCAAACTATTTACATTTAAGGTGATTATTGGTATGTACTTATTTATTGCCATTTTTGTTTAGTGTGGTTCTATTTTCCTTCCTATTTCTTCTACTAATTGCAGCAGTCCTTTTAACATTTCTTGCAGTGCTGGTTTGGTGCTAATGTATTTCCTTAGCCTTTTTTTGTCTGGGAAGCTCTTTATTTGACCCTCTATTTTGAATGATAGCCTTGCTGGGTAAAGTAGTCTTGGATTCAGATCCTTGTTTTTCATGACCTTGATTGATTACTTCATGCCATTCCCTTCTGGCCTATAGTGTTTCTGTTGAGAAGTCAGCTGATAGCCTTATGGGGGTTCCTTTGTAGGTAACCTGTTGCTTAGCTCTTGCTGCCTTTAGGATTCTCTCTTTGTCTTTAATTTTTGGCATTTTAATTATTATGTGTCTTGGTGTGGGGCTGTTTGGGTTCTTTTTACTTGGGGCTCTCTGTGCTTCTTGAACTTGAATGCCTTCTTCCTTCACCAAGTTAGGAAAGTTTTCTGTCACTATTTCTTCAAATATATTCTCTAACACTTGCTCATTTTCTTCTTCTTCAGGGACTCCTATGATGCGAATATTATTATGTTTCCAGTTGTCCCACAGTTCTCTTAAGCTGTCTTCCTGTTTTTTAATTTTTTTTTCCTTTTGGGGTTCTGATTGATTGATTTTTTTCTACCCTGTCTTCTAATTCACTGATCCGTTCTTCAGCTTCCTCTACTCTGCTGGTTAGTCCTTCCAATGTGTCCTTTATTTCTACTATGTCATTCTTCATTTATTCTTGGTGGTTTTTCATTTCCAATTGGTTGATTTTAATGTTTCTGTATCTTTACTCAAGGTGTTGATGTCCTTACTCATGCTGTTGAGCTTCCTCAAGATCATGGCTCTGAACTCTACCTCTGATAACTTGCTTAACTGCATTTCATTTTCTCATCTTCGATAGAGTTCTCTTGTTCTTTCATTTGGGATTTCTTTCTTTGTTTCACCATTTTGGCTATCTCAGCGGGTTTTAGAGCCTGACAAATTTTCCCTGTGGGTGTTGGTGTTCTGCTGTTTGTGGCTCCCTCTACTGGGTTTGGATGAGCGTGGGAGGGCCCATGTTAAACACCACTGTCAAGTCTTACTTTTCTAGGTAGATTTGAAAGCCCAGGAAAGGTCCAGTTATCCTCTAGCTTGTTGCCTGGAGGCTATTAGTCTCAGTTACTCAGGGCCTTGTAATGTAGCCCTCTGGTATTCTTTGTAAGAAGATTTCCAGAGGGTGGGACAGATGCTGGTTGTTAATGAGCCTCAATTTGCATTTCTTTGACTCAACTGGAAGTGGCTGAATCTCCAAGGGAGGGGCTGCTTGTGTTCCCCACAGCTCTTGGAAGGAGCAAGCTGCCCCATCCTGTGTGGCCAGGGAGGAGCAAGCTGTCCACTGACCTTTGTGGCCGCAACTCAGCAAAAACTCTGAGTGCCCTCCAAATCCCAGGTGTCCCCACAGAGTTCCAGTCCAGTCCACCCTCCCTCTGCCGGAGCCCAAGGTGAGTGGCTGTAGCCAATTCAGTGCTCTGATCCAGCCCTCTGCACTGTGGAGAGGGCTTGGGACTTTAACCCTGAGGGTGATGCTCACAGCTAACACCACTGCTCTCTGTGGGCTCCCAGTCCACCACCTTCTTGAGCCTCCGCAATCCTACTAGGATTGATTCAGTGTCCCTGGTTATATAGTCCTTTCCTGCTGCTTTTCTGTTGCTTTTTTCCGGGGATTTGTCTTTATTTTAGTTGTAATTCTCGTTTAGTCCCCTTGTTTTGTTTTTTTACAGCAGCTAAAGTAATCTTTTTAAAAAGGTAATTTGGCCCTGGCTGGTTTGCCTCAGCAGTTGGAGCATCAGCCTGCAGTCCAGAGAGACCCGGGTTCGGTTCCCGCTAGGGGCACGTACCTCGGTTGCAATTTGTCCCTGGCCCTGGTTGGTCGTACAGGAGGTAGCCACTCAATGTGTCCCTTTCATGTCGATGTTTCTCTCTCTCTCTCTCTCCCCTTCTCACTCTATCTGAACAAAAAATGGAAAAATGTCCTCGGGTGAGGATTAAAAAAAAAAAAAAGGTAATTTGATCATGTCTCTTTTCTCTTCAAAACTCTAGAAAGCTTTCCCACCTCTAAGGATAAAATCTTTGAAATCCTTACAATGGTTAAACGATCTAGCTAATTTTGTTGCCTCCCTTGGGCTAGTCATCTCTCCACATGCTTCCCTGAACCTCTCTCTTCAACTGTTTTCTTTCCCTTGTTCACTTCTTTATATTTGTTGTCTCTTGTATATGGCACAAAACCTTCCACCTCTGTTCCTTTGTATTTGCTTGTTCTTATGCTTAGATCTTTCATCTGCTTTCCTGACTTTCTTCTAGTCTCTGCTCACAAGTCTCTTTGGTATTGGGGCCATAGCCAATATATATAAAACAGCAACATTAGACACTGGCATTTGCTAGCTCTCTTATGCTATTTATTTTTTCTATAGCTTTTATCCCAATGTGACATAGTATATATTTTTATTTATTGCTTTTTTTCCAGTTACTATAGCTCCATGAAGATAGGGCTGTGTCTATTTTATATACTCCTATATCTAAAGAGCCAGATAAGATATAAAACACCCAGTTAAATTTTAATTTCAGATGAAGTCAAACAATTTTTAGTATAAATATGTCCCAAATTTCACATGCCTCTACTAATAAATTAGTTGTGTTTATCTGAAATTCAAATTGAACTGAGCATCTGCATCTTTATTTGCTAAATCTGGCAACCCCACCCATATTTTAAGTGCTGAAAACAGTAAATGACATAGAGTATGCACTCAGTAAACATTTGTTGAATTAATTAAAAAATGAGTTATGTGGCCATCAACGGCATAACATTAGATTGTTCCTGGCAGAAACTAATGTGTATCCTTAAGGACTTAGAGAAACATATGAATCAAGAACCCAATGCCTACCTCTAGCCAAGAGAAATCAAAAGACCAAAGGTTGGTTGAAGTAACCAGAATCTATATAATTAAGATTAAGGGATTACTAGTAAGATAAGGTACACTCTCTCCTCTTCTTTGGTAGCCTAAGGGTGCAAGAATTTTCAGAGGAAGCTAGTCTAGCCCATATAATCCTGGAAGGTACCTTGAGCAAGAGGGTTGTCTGCTATGGTAAGAGGACCACAGCAATAAAAGTCGATGGGTGGACCACCAATGAAGGGATATGAGAAGCAGTCATAGCAAGACATTTGCCAGAGAGTATTAGTCAGGACAGGACCCTGGTAACTCACATGTTCCCCATGAAAGAGCCAGCATTTGAAGGTTCGCCATGACAGTGGACAGTTATGGCTGGGTTCTAACAATATAACCCATTGAATGTCATCTCTCTTTATTTAAACTTTGTTGACCCCATGTCATATCTAGAGGACAAGACACAAAACAGGGAGGAAATCGATGAAGAGTTAAAGAAGAGATCATGCCCTCATGTCTGTGTTACAAATTCCTGAGCTCCAAGTCAAAGTAAAGCTAAAGGAGAGAAAATGAATGATTAAGTAACAATATGTTTATAGAAAAAAAAACATTTTCTGTATTTCACTGAATTTAATATAGTCAACATAAATTAACTTTGGGAATGACGTGGAAGAGCCAGAGGAAAGTGAAAACCAGGGTAATAAAGGTTGAAAAACTAATGGAATGAACTTGAAATGAACATATCTGTTCATGGAAGTTTAACTGTAATTCAAACATCTCACATCCTAACCAGACTATCAGATGTACAAAACACCACATTAGCATTTAGGAAATCTAAATATAATTATAATACAGATTAACTGTCCTCACAGAGCAGTTAAAATGACAGAAAAGTGTAATTATACTTTAAGGAAATAATAGATGAGATATCATAAAGATATACATGGTTAATTGCTAGATGACGAACAGACAATGAGTAATTTTGAAGAGGGAAATATAAATTAGGCTATGGTAGATAAGGAATATTATGAGGATGTGACATTTTAAATGTATAATTAGTAATAAAATGATTTTAATAGATGGCATAGAGAGGAATTACATCTCAATTTCTTAAAACAAGAGCAAAATTATAAGGTGGAAAATGTTGTTAAAGGACTATGAGATCCCTTTTTTTCCAGCAGACCATCAAATTAGTCTGAAATTTTGCCCTATTTCCATAAACAAAACAACACAAAAGTGTTGAATAAATTAAAAAAAAAATTTAAATACATCATTGAACTTTCAAGAAAATAAGGAAAATCACCAAAGGCCAAAAACCTTAGCTACCATGAACTTAAATCAGAGTGTTAAACCAACTGGATAGCAAATGTGAGGGGAAATGTGCTAACCAGGAAACTAGGATTTGAGAGACTGACAGTAGCCTGAATGAAGCAGTGGTTTTTAGGCCATGAGCCTGTACACATAGCCTAAGGGGAACTAGAAGAAAAAAAAAAAAATGTGAGCCAGCAAAATGCAACTATAGTGTAAACTAGCTCCACTTCCAGTCCAGGGAGAAAAAATAATTCATTAATAATGATGGTAATAATGATATAATCTTCTCTGAAAATTTGTAACCATAGGACTGCACTTATGTAGATCTGAAAAAAAAAAAAAAAGAATTTATATACACCATACAGAAGAAAAAATTAAAGATAAAAAATATATTAACAGAGTTTAGTATTTCCTTTCATAAAGGTAGGATCCAAGAAATAAAAATTTTTCAATAGATGCCAAATTGTGGTGAGATTGTAGAATATTTTCTTTAAAAGAAGGAAAAAGACAAGGATGCTCACATTTTTTCAGCATTTTACGGAAAGCCTTTGGTCCTGCAGAAAGGCCAGTAAATATGTTAAAATCATAAGATTATATTCATATATATATATATATATATATATATATATATATATATAGAGAGAGAGAGAGAGAGAGAGAGAGAATCTACCATCTCATTATTATAATGAAAGTTTAGCAGGGTAGGTAGGTAAAAAAGCAATATAGAAAAAACTAATGCATTTTCATATAGATATTCAAACAGTCTAATTTTATAAATTATAGCATTCACATTCCCTAGTGTGTATATGTATGTATATGATATTTATTTATAGAGACAATTTTTAAGCTTTATTGAAAGGCATAAAGTTGACCTAATTAAATGGAGAGATATATTGTGATCATTGGAAGAAAGCCACAGCATTGTAAAATTCTTAATTATCCACAGTGTCCTATATATTTAATACTATTACAGAAAACAAATAAATTCTTTTTTTGTAAAAATCAGCATTGATTTAAACTTTATACAGAAAACTAAAGGTCAAGAAAAATGTAAAGAATAACATCATCAGAAAATATAAGCCTTCAAAAATATTCATAACCCTATAACAACTAGTTTAGAGACAAAGAGATAAAGATAAACGTACAGAAAAGTAGAAGAAAGAAGGAGAGGGGAGAGAAAGCCCACCCAGCATAGAAACAGAACCAAACATATATGGAAACTTGATATCTGAAAAAGTGACATTGGAGATCTGTGGGAAAAGGATGGTTTATAAATAGTCCTGGGAAAATATCTTCATATAGAAAAAAATTTAATTTTTTCTTACTTGACACCATTCACACAAGTAAATTTCAAGCTTACTTTTTCTGGAATTAATGTATATGTAAAAAAAAACGGAACAGAGAGCAGAAAAACGTCTACATGGCCTCAGTGAATTAAGAATGCATTTAAAAAGACAAAAAAGTAAAAACCAAAAGCAGGGGAATGTAAGTTCAATCACAATAAGGAAATTTAAATCTATTCAAAGGACACCTTAAAAAATGAAAGTCCATAAATCAGAGCCGGTATTTACAATGATAATCAGCATTAAGTATTTAGAATATATAAAACCTCAAATATTAATTTTAAATAATATTAATTAATTAAGAAGAAAATAATGGGTATTTCATCTAAAGGAAATATGAATGGCCAAATAACATTTTTAAGATGTGTTCAATTTCATTAGTTAGGAAAATTAAAAAGTTAAACCACCATGAGATATTTTACAACCTCTAAACTGGCAAAAATGTGAAGGTCTGACAATACAAATATTGCAGGCATACGGAATAAAGGGACCTCCTCCATTAGTAGTGAAAATGTAACTGGCAAAAAAGTTTGGAAAAGAATTTGGTATTTGCAAATGAATGTGGTATAACTATAGGCATCTACATGGATGATTTTCAAAAAATAATTTTGGCCCTGCTGCTGTGGCTCAGTGGATTGTCATTCCACAGACTGAGAGGTCCCGGTTTGATTCCGGGTCAGGGCACATGCCCAGATTGCAGGCTTGATCCCCAGTAGGGGGTGTGTCAGAGGCAACCAACTGATTGATGTTTCTCTCTCACATGGATGTTTCTATCTCTCTCTCCCTTCTTCTCTCTCTAAAAAATCAATTAAAAAAATAATAATTTTGAATGAAAAAATAAGTCACAGAAGAATGCATACAGAGTAACGTATAAGTAATAGTGTATCTTTCAAGGTATCTGTGAATACTCAATGACAATACATGTAAACCACATAGAATGCATACACAATGCTTACCACATAGTATGTATTTAATAAAAGTTATTTGTAATTGCTGCTGCTATCGTTACTATTACAACTATTCATGACATTATTTAATGAAATTCAAACGATGAATTCAGGGAAAATAAGACCACAGAATAATCAATTCCAATAATTGTTGATATTACATTATGTTTTTAAAGAGTTGACACTAATTCAAACACTTTGAATTTATGGAAACAGGTATGAAGTCACAAAATGAGATATGTTTGGTACATATAAGGAGCCTGACCACTGTGTTATATCCATGTACCCTTTATATGGATACTATATGGATGTTATAGGACTAGCCAAAGGCTCAGATGATGGTTAGCATTTTTTAGCAATAAGGTATTTTTTAACTAAGATATTTACATTGTTTTTTAGACAATGCTATTGCACACTTACAGACTACAGTACAGCGTAAACATAACTTTTATATGCAATGCAAAACCAAAAAATTCATGTAACTCTCTTTATTGTGATAGACACACATAGCTCTGAGGTATTCCTATAACTACTATATATCCAATCGCACAAAATTCACTAATAAAGTTTTCTTATATTTTCAGAAATAAGACTTCAGAAGTATATTGATATTTGAATGTTCATTATTTTATATATTATCTTTCTGATAATTTCTGAGGCCAGAAAATGAAAAAATTAAAGACTTGGGTTTTTTTTGTTTGTTTTTCTCCCTTCTGTATTGGAACTCAGTACTTAATAGTGACAATTATGAAGTCCACATTTTTTAGAGAACCTGTAACTCCATGAAAGAAAAACTGCCCCAGATAAAGACAGCCCAAGTATACAAGTAATGTTCACTTATCATATATACCTAAGGCCATATAGAACTTACTTTTTGTTTGTGTGTTTCTGCTATATTGTGCTTTGTTTTTAACTACAGGAAACTTTAGAAATGCCAGAATGTAGACTGTGAGACCGTTGTTACAGGAGATAGTACTAACTGCTCCTTCTCTATGCCTGTCCTTCATTACTGCCTGTCTATTACTACCATCGAGAATCTAGTAACTATTTTTAGGAGCCACTATTGGTTATCATTTCATTGCTGACTCAATGAAACAAGGAGGTAATAAAATTTAATTCAGCACTGGAGGTAGAAGGAAAAAATCATAGGGTCTTAAATTGCATATTCTAAACAGGTTTTCTACAAGAAATAATTGAAGATTTATCCATAAGTAATTTAAAATGGAGGTGAAGTAGAGAACAGTGGAAGGATGGATAGACACTGTGATCTAGATGTCTTTGTGTACCACTACTCTTTTTACTAGGAGGCATAACTAGGTCATTGCCATATATGCATTTATAATGATGGCTAATGGCTAGCCTAATGAAACAACACCCTGATGGATTGTGAATTATTTCCACTTTGTAAAGCTACTCTACTTCTTGATGTTTGAGGTCTTTCAAAATTAATAATCACAGTAGTTGATTTCATACATGGTGCATGAGCACCTAAAATGTAGACTTAAAGTTAGTTTTAAATACTATTATAGAATATACAGAAGTCTCTCCATGTCTTCAGTTTCTGCCTGTGTGGATTCAACCAACCACAGATTGAAAATACTTAGAAAAAATGTTGCATTGTTGATGATGTGTGCTATGTAGTTAAGCATACGATGGTTGCACCTATACTAAACACGTACAGACTTTTCTTCTGTTGTCATTATTCCCTAAATAATACAGTTAATAACTATTTACATTGCATTTATATTTAATTAGGCATTACAAGTAATCTAGAGAGGATTTAAAGTATACAGGAGGATGTCTGTAGGTTATATGCAAATACTATGTCATTTCATATAAGGGACTTGAGCATCAGTAGATTTTGGTATCTGAGGGTCTTGGAACAAATTCCCCACAGACACCAAAGACAACTGCAATAAAATAGATAAGGAGCTTGCACAATATATGCCAGAAAAAAATTTATAGAATTTCCCTCTCTGCAGCCCTTTGAGATAAGAAAAATAAACACAGGGGAAAAATCATGCAACTATGGAATATTTCCAAACCTATTGCTCCAACTTCATGGATAACTATCATTTATATTAATAATTATATTAACTGTGGCAAAAAGAATCAAATTAAGGAGAATGCTAAAAAGTGGTATACTTCTTTTTGTTAAGATCATGGAATAATGGGCAGAGCTAAGAGGAAAAATTCAAAATGGCCCTACTCAAGAATTAAAGAAATAAAAACAACCCAAACAACCCTCCCCCCAAACCTCCAAATCCTGTTTTGGAGAATGAGGGCTGAATATATAGGCAGAACAAGGAGACAGCAAAATCTTGTACTTGGTTGTGCTCTGCGGACTAAAATGTCTGAATGAACTTGAAGATTTTTCCATTGCTTTTACATAGCTTCTAACCTGAAAGAAGAAAGACCTGGAGATGAGCATTGAGAAGATGGGAGATTCAAAACACAAGCCTGAAGAACCAAATGAGCTACTATTCATTCACAATCAGAAAGTGGAGAGCCAAGGGTCTTTATGTCACCTGACCTCTAACTGGTGTCGCAACCTCATCAAAACAGAGGATAACCTAAGCAGGAAATAATCTTCATCAGCATCAACATTACCATAATTAATATTACTTTACTATCATATACCAGCCATAACTTAGAGAATCAAGAAAGTTTAGTTATGCTAATCTTCAAACCTAACTTGGGATATAAATAGTATCAGTGAAATGAGAAAATCATTACTGTCATAAAAGTCTCCAGAAATATTAATAAAAACACATTGTGTGCCTTCCACTTTATTTTGGGCAAGAGTACAGAACCAGTTTGACCATTTTAACTTACTTAACCAGTAAAGTAATTAAATAGAGATTTAGTCAAAATAGTGTGTGTGTGTGTTTGGAGAATTGAGATCAGACTAAAGCAAAGGGAAAACATATTAACATCTTTATTATCCAATAAATACCAAACATTGTTATAGACTCTTATATATTTTAACTCATTTTGTCCTCCTGACACAGCTATTAAGTATTATAATTCCCATTTTGTTCATGATAAAACCACAGCTCAGAGAGTTTCTATAATTTGGCCAAAGCTATAAAGCCAGCAAGGAGCAAAATCTGAATTCTAATCTAAAATTACTGATTAACAAAGATCATTTTCTCTCCATTATACTACTACATTAATAGATCGAACTAATTTGATTTAATTGTTCAGTTATTTTAGAAAAGAGTCAAATCTTTCACAAATGATAGAGCTATTTATAGACACACCTTGAACAAATAGCCCACATTAGAAGATATCCAATCTTCTTAAGATGAGATTTGACTTTGCTTTACAAAATAGTGAGATTTTATTTGTAAAAGTAAATTGACTAAAGCAAAATCTATTTGAGTCATTTCATTATAAGCATAGTAACCCATGAACAAAAGGCAAGTATAAAACAGGAGTATGAATATCAATCTACTTTGATTACTGGTTATTTGTCTTTGTAATTCAGCTATATTTTTGTCTCAAGATGACAAGGGACTGAGTTCAATCTCTCAATAACAAAAATGTTCCACTAAAAAACTAACATGAATATACTGAAAATTGGGAACAAAATATCTTATTTATCATAAATCAAAATGTTCAGGTTTCTCCCATGCCTAATTCCAGTTACCTTTACTCCTGCTTAAATGAACTGGGTTTTGTGAAATACTAAATGAATCTTTAACATTTTCTTTCTGTCAGATAGCCATGAGCATTATTTCCTTCTGGTTATGACTTGAAATATTCAAGGGTCACCATTACTTATATTTTTATTGATTTCAGAAAATTGAATATATTTATTGTGTCAAAATTAAAAATTTTCCAAATTACATTTTAAGCACTTAGACGGTAATGTTTCACTTATATTTCCTTTTCACTATCTCTGAAAAGCAGAAGAAAATTACAAATGGATAACACTAAATAAACTATAGACTTCAAATACTTAACACTAGAACACAAAATATCAATTAATAATTTCCTGCTATACAAAACATATACTACTCATTTGTCTGTATTGGTATAAAAATTCAAAAACCCACTTTCATAATATAAACCTACCTATTAAGAAAGTATTGTTTTAAATCTTATAAGAATCATAAATAAATTAAGAATCTTATCTGTTCTTATATATACAGTATGCTATTGTGCTATTTGATTTTTATCCACTACTTTGTAATTTTTAGTTTCTGTGCTTTAAAAATAAGCTACTATTAGAGAAGTTCCATTATGATTTCAAATGCTTGTCAATATTTCAATTTCCCTTGAATGTTTCCATTCTCTCTCAAAGCCAATTTGCTCAACAATTTTTACTTGAGTTGTCATAAGTTAAGTTTTAGTTACTTTTAAACTAGAAATTCTTAGATTGAGGTAGAATTTAAAGAACTACAATTCACAGATACCTCTTCTACAGCAAGCAGGTTGATTCTTTCCACCATTTAATTTTAGAAGTGCCAAAGCTTAAAGGAAGAATGCATATATAATTTGTCAAAAGTCAGACTGAAGTTTTCAACTTTCATAATATATCTATGTATACAACCAGTTTTCCTCAATGAGTTAAAGTGATTAGCTGGTAGACAGTACATTTAAAATGAGTAGGTAAGTGACCTTTAAAGTAGTCAGTATTAAGTGATTAAATCATAAATCTGAGAAGCCAGAGGAAGAAAGTATGTGTGGTGGTGAAAGAATCACAGAGTTCAATGGTCCCTGTAACAAATCACAGACAGCACGAAACCAACTTTCTCATTACCAGAAAGCCAGGAGCTTAGAAAACCCTCCTTTCACATTTGTATGGCTCAAAGGCAGTTGGACAATAGAAAGAGGTGTAAAGTGTGAACAGAAAGTTACACATAAAAGTTTTAGATATGAAAAGAGGGTGCATACACACGTCAAAAGGAATGCAATGGTTGGGATTGAAGTTTCTAGGCCCTAAGAAGCTACAGATGGTTTTGTGTGATGGCAAATAAGTTATATTCAACTAAAACAGTCATAACTGGAACTACAGAAATAAAATCAATTCAGAGTTTGTACTTAAATCTGAACTTTGAAGAGTTTCAGGAAAAGAATATACGATTCTCACCTACAAGGACTGAATAATCCAAGTAAGAGACGATGCCCATGAAAGCACTTTTATAGAAGAGATATCCTGGGACCTGGATGTAGCCAGCAGGTGTTACTTTGAAAGTCATGTATACATTGTGGAAGGAGGGAAAGGAAGGGGAGTTTTCACAGGATAAAGAATTAAATCAATAGCCTAGAAAGAGCCAAGGCAGAGGAAGAGATAAATCCTGCGCAAGGTGGAAACATATAGAAAGTGAGCTGAAAGAGGAGACTTTAAAGGAGATTGAAAGCACCCAGCCATGACAAAATGTGTGGGTGGGTTAATCCAGGAACATCAAGATCTAAGCCTGAGAATTTGGGGAGGTTCTGCGGATTTCCTTTTATAAACACACTGTGCAAACTTGCCTGGCCCAAGGTAGAGAGAATTCTCAGCAATTAGTATCATATATCCTAAAATGAGAAACTAACTATACAGCACAACTCAAGTAAAGTGAGAATGACATAAACTGTCTCAAATTATATCAAAAGACAATGAAGAACCTAGACTACTTTTAAAAAATGCAGAGTAAAACCTGCACTAGGTCTATTTTCTTTATTTCCACCTACATATGGGTTTCTGTAATTCCTCAGAGAGGAGTAACTGTCTGCATATTGAAGAAACTCACTGTGTATTTGTAAGTTAACTTACCTGGAAAATACTGATTTTTCTGACCATATAATGTGATTGATTCCGTCAAACAACAATAATCATGCTTGTTGTCTTTGAAAAGTTCAGGATTAAACAATACTTCATATAGTTTTATATTTATTCATTCAACAGCATTCAGCAAGTATTTGGGGCCCCTCACTGTATGATAAGTTCTAGTCTAAGTCCTGAGACAAGGCAATGAGCAAAACTGACAGCAACTCCTTTCCAGTGTAAAGCTTACACTATCGTAAAAAAAGGCCAGAAATGAATAAAATGTACATATGATAAGTGGAAGATCTGAAGTAGAGAAAATTAAAGACGGGAAGAGGATAAGGAGTGTTGGGAGGGTTGAAGTCCTCACAGCCACTGTGATATTGGTAAAAATAGATGACGAATGCTGAGGAACTAGCCAAGATAACTGTTGGTGAGCGAGAGGTACTGGTGGAAATAAGTGCAAAGACCCAGAGGCAGGCATATTCCTGGAGCATGTGGGCACATAAGCAAAATGGAGAGGAAGAACACTAAAAATGTCAAAGCTCGGAATTTCCCATACTACCTCTTACAGCCAAGAAATTAACAGGTGTCTGAAATTTTTTCAAAACAATGACAGATTTAGACTTTAAATTACTTAATAAAAAAGAAACCCAGCAATTGTCAGTAAAATATGAACACCACAGAGACATGGTTTGATTTCTCGTCTACTTTAATTATATTATATTTATGACACAGAAACAGAAAAATGACCATATCCATGAGCTCCATTGTCTACATATTTGATCTATAATATTTTGGCATGTTTTACTTCAAACTGTGACATATCTGAAATACCATCACCAATTTTAATAGGCCTAACTTTTGCTTCATGTCTGTCAATTCATAATATTTCTGTTCTTTATGCTGAGAAATATTGAGAGATAGTCTACTTGTTTTCAACAGAGAATAGATACATTTACCATCATGTACAATTCATCCTGGGGAAAGGGTGACTTTCTACAGTTGTCCTTTCATTTTCTCCCTAAATCAATAGCTCATTAGCCTTCTAAGATATTAGAAATTAATTTGGAATACATTAAAATGGTTTATAATTTTAAAGTAGCTACTTTCTGTTACTTCCCCTCCTCAATTTCCCACATAATATACAATATGCTTAGAAATAAGTATAAGACTTATATGAAATTCTATAATTTCCATAAGAGTTTAGTTCTCTTTCTCTAGATAAGAGTCCAATTTTCCCTTTTCTGTAGATTGTAAGACAAATTATATATTGACCAGATGTATAACAATTGGTAGTTAAGCATTTGACCCAAGGGCACAAACTCTCTTTTAAAAATAGCTTAGAGTACTTTTTTAAATCATTAAAATTGTTTCTTTATTTGAATGGTTTCAAAAGAAATCCAATGTCCAAGACACTTTCTTGATTATACTTACCAAAGAAAATGTAACAAGTAGATTACTGAAAATGATAAAACAACTATTTTTGCCATATTATAAAACTTCACAGAGAATGAGAGGAAGTCTAGTCTCATAAGACTTATAAGCCACTTCACCACAAGCGAGCATTTGCAATGGATGACAAGTAGAAAGATTTAGTTTTAAAACTAAGATGTTCTCTTTCATTTTGGAGCTCATTGGTTGGGGGGGAGAAATTTGATTTCTAGAGAAATTAATAGGTGTGTGAACACTAACCTCCACTTCGTCACCTAGTTTGTGAACAGGTGTTTCTGATTTTCCAAGATAATCCTGAAATCTCTGTAGCTGCATTGCCAATGAACTGGGAAGGATTTACTTAGCTTGGGCTCATGTAGAGTGAACATTTAGCCTTAGATTTCAGGAAGATATTTGCCTATATTAAAAAATAATCTTGACAAAGTACTAGAAGAAGAAAAGATATCTTTGTAGAGAAATCTCTTGCTCAAAAAGTGCCCATATCCAGCCTATAATTGGCACCTGAAGACCTCTGTGTGGAATACTGAAGACCTTATTGGAAAAATAGAATGAGAAGAACAAGATCACGAATATTAATGTGAAATCCTCATAGATACATTGCATTTTCATAAAACTGAAATAAAGACATACTTGTTATTAAAAACATTTATATTTTACATTTATTAATTAGTAATGACTGGTAATGAACAATTTATTTGTCATCTCTTATTTTCATTTTTATAAAGAGCAAGATGATTTTATAAATTGGTTTTACTATGTTGTAGTTATCATGATTGTGAAAGTCCAAAAATAATAATAGTCACCTGACACACTGTAAATGTCTCATAAATATTGGTTAAATGAATGAAATTAATGATTGAACCTCGATTCAAATGCAAAATGCTTTTTTGAATTTTTAGCTCAGAGATCCTAACAGCTCCCCAGAAGCACATATTGAAACAAAGCACTGATCATCAGATCCCTTGATACAAAGCTTAGCTTACTCATTCCTATTAGACACAAGGAGAGTAGTTCTAAAGGGCATCGTGACTTTCCCTCAGCTTCCTTTCTCTCCCCAGAGGTATTATTTCCAAAATCTTTTCTCATACTTTGCCTTTGTTTTATCTCCCTTGTCTAATTCAATTTATTGGTTTCTTCTTTTTCTAATATTCCAGCAAAGTGACTCAAAATTAACCTATGCTGAAGTTAAATTATCAACATTACAGAAAAAGCATAAAGATGTAAAACCACACATGATATACCAAAATTTTACCTACAAGTTAATCACAATCAGAGAGGTTGTAATCTTGACTGCTACATGGGAATTAAAATCTGTCATTTTTCTTAAGAAACTTTGAAAGTTCAGTCTACTTTCCCACGTCCTGGCTGCCTCATTTGAGTGATCTCTTTTAACAGGTGTATTCTCAGGGAACACAAACTAATTGCAATTTGACCAGACATAATTAAAATGGCAATTACTCCCTGCCCTACCCCCAATATATAATGTCTTTTTAATTGATTTTTGTCTTATCCGTGCCACTGATTTTCCCTTGAGTAGATAATATGGAGGTAAGTTTATATGGTAACTAACATAGGAAAATAATTATGTTTTAATATTTAGACACCGGCTGAATTGTTTGCAGAAAGTTGAATTTTATCTTCTGTTTGTTCACCATGGCACAGATTCTTAGCCCCACCAGTAAGCAACTCCTAATTCTTAATTAAAGAAAGCAGTTTGATTAGTACTCAACTTCAAATATAAGACTTGACATTGTCACATCTGCCTAGCTCTCTTCTTAGGTCACTTGCTCTGGAGGAAGCCAGCTGCCATGCCAGCAGGACACTCAAGTAGTCTATGGAGACACACTATGGCAAAGAAACATGGCCTCCTGAAAACAACCAACATCCATTTGCCAGCTGTGCCTGTGAGCCACTTTGAAAGTGGATCCTCCAGCCCCACTCAAGCCTTCAGATGCCTGCAGCCCCAACTGACATCTCGAGTGCAATTTCACAAAAATCCCTGGGCCTAAACCATCCAATGAATCTACTCCAAATTCCTAACCCACAGAAACTGTGAGAAAAAAAAAAAAAAGGAAATGTTTTTGTTGAAGCTGCTAAGGTATGGGTAACACAGGCATAGCTATCTAATATAGGTTTTGTTTGAGTTAGGATAACCATTCTTCTATCTATCCATCTTGGGATATCCTCCTGGACTTCAGCCCGCCTCCCTACATGAGATGGACATGGGAAATCTATGGGAGGAGGAGGAGCCCTGCCAAATTAATGCAACTTCAGACAAATCTCTCTACAATTTTTATGCGGTTATATTCCTCTCATTAATGCACTTGCAAATCCCTTGTTAAAAAAAAAAATTTAAAAAAGACCCAAGGAATTCTGCTGTTTATAAATTGTCGGAAGCATATTGCCAAAAAAAATTGTTTTAAAGATATCAAGAAAGGCTAAGCAGAGGTTTATTCCTGGGAGCAAATGCAATAGGAAATAAGAACAGCTCATTGGATGAGAGGAAAATCCTTTCTGTTCAATCTAATAAATTCCCATATTATTTTAGACAGGAACCTTGGTCATTACATTTTCCTCCTCAGAGAGCTCCTTCGTGTGGCACTGAAGAGGGAAAATAAATCAGTTAATGGAAAAAGCCCTTAATCTCTTTCAGAGGCCAGGAGAAAAGGGGAGGAGATCAGGATTCATGGTTACTTTACTGAAAAGACCTTGTAATTTCCTGAGGATGGTGTCATTTGGCTATTGTTAGATTAAAACAGCAAAGCTTACACACAAAAAGGTGATAAATTTAAAAATAAAACTAATTTCAGAGGCTAAATATTAGCTTCATTAAATCCCTTTTTCCAGCTATTATTCAACCAATAATTATATTACATAAAATAATCTCAGTTTACAAGTTTCCGTCTGCCACTAATTTACCACCACTCCACCAATCTCACCAAACAAAAGCTGGTATCCCATCTTTCCCTGTGATCTTACGTTCAGCTCTGAGTCTGTGACAAAGGATAACAAAGACAGTCATGGGAGAATCTGGGCCCTTTTAGGAGGAACATCTACACAGGTGATGAGGGCAGCGAGCAGCTGACACCTTAACGTAGATGCTCAGAGCAAGAACAGCACAAGAGGGGGTGAGGAAGGCCCCTAAGCAACTGCATTTTCGAGGTCCTTTTTTTTCCCAGAGGTTAAACTGAGGGATGTGTGTCATGTGGTCATTTTCACAGCCGAACTTGCCAGTTATTCCTCTGTTACTGACACTCCATGAATCAACTTAATGAGAGGAGGGAGAGTTAGAATTTCATTAAATGCCCCTGCACAGCACTTCCGTACATGCCCTATTACCCATTTAAACCCGGCTGAGACTCGCTTCCTCTCCTCGCCTTTCCCTCCCCAAAGAGAATAAGAATACTACCTCCTTTTTGCCTCCTTTTAATCCTGCTGCTATTTATTCTTTGACTAATCAGTCGTTTTAATATCCATCATCTTTGTATTCTTTTCTCGTCCTCTAATGAATCTAATGCTGGGAAATCAGGAGATTCATAAAGAAAAGGAATTTTGCTACTTTGCATGTGTTGAAGTTTCATTCAACAGCAATGCCATTTTTGGAGAAAAGATATACTTTTCCTTATTAGCAAACCAGCAATGTTTTAACCTACTTTCCATCACTAATACTGCTTTCCTTTTGAAAAATGCTAATATCCAATGAAATTAAACCAAGCCAGCCTGTCTTTTAAGATGTTTTTCCCTTTCACTCACGAAATGCATAATACTAAAAAGCTGATTGCCTGGTTGACTCCATTATTAGATAACCCCAAAATGTCAAATGGTACTGCTTAAATTAGGTGAGCAGAGCACAATTACTAGTCCCACACAGGAAAATTGTGAACCATTATAAAATCAGTGAAAAGAAGCTTGCAGGAATTTCACAGCTTGAAGTTAATAATCAGGTTTCAGCTCCTGGATCGCCCCTTTTTTCCACTACATTTCCATTTGGGTACTGGAAGTCAATAGATTCAGAAGAAGCAATTAAGCTCTTTTGACACTATGAACCTTCCTGCTGTTGGGTCATGACACTGTGGGCATTTAGATGGCCCAATGTAGGTCACTGAAAATATAATCACTTCTTTCTATTTTCTTACCAGAGATAGTGAGTGCTCAAAGTGTTGCTTGCCTGGTTTTTGTTCATTTATTTTTCGTTGCTTGTAAGACCTCCTCAGGTATATTTTCATTATTATTAACTTTATATGAGAAATGAAAGTTGGTTCTGTTCTTTCTATTCACTTGTGACTGAGGCAGAACTCATGCAAACAGATTTTAAAACTAGAATCTTTGCATTAGTGCTATACTACTACTAAGATTATGGGACTTTCCCAAAGAAAATATATTGTTCTAATCAGATACTGCTCATTCAAAGGAGGAATGGTTAACAGGACATATTCTATTCCAGGTGGTTCCAAAAATGCCTGCACTGGAAATGGCCCAGCTAATAATAGAAAGTGAATTAGAAAAGTCAGCCTTAAGAGCTTAGTGACTAGGAAGTCGTGCGTAAGTGCAACTTTGTACCTTAAAATAGTTTCCTAAACAATAGAAATTGTTTCGGCAGAAAAAAGAAGTAGGCAAGATTAAAAGCCTTAAGAAACGTGACTCCAGAGTATCCGTACATTTTCCAAGGGAGTTATTCTAGTCATTTGCTTTTGGCAGTGTTTTCAGATAGTGAACATCCTTTGAAAAGACCAAAATAAAGGGATATTATAATGTAAATTCTAGCATTTGACATTCTTTACATATGAAATAACTGATTTTCTGAGGAAATTCAAAGGGGAGGCGAGGTAGGGTCCATTCCAAATATCACCCTGTCTGGGAAGTCTTTCCACAGCCCCTGTGCAGGGTTGGCTCTCCCTCCCTGGAATTCCTCGGCACTTTTCTCAAGTCTCTCTCTTAATTTTTTTTATTAATTTATTTTTGTTACAGATGTTTCTCCTCCCCCCCCCATTGTTCAAGTCTCTTTAAAGGTACCCTTAGTGCCGTATGATCAATAGTTCATGAGTTTGCTTTCCCCACTAGATAGATGTTCAATTCTTTAACTACAAGACTCGGTATTAGTCATGTTTGTGTTTCCAGAGCCTGATTCAGTACCTAGCACTCATAACATTCAACAACAAATATATATATCACCTATCATGAACTCATATCTAGCAAAAAATTCCAGAAAATGCTTTATTTCTTGCAATTCCACACACATAAATATTGGCTTGCACATGATGCTAGGATATAGGTTTTTTTAAATTATACTCTTAAGATAGCTACCTTTATCAAACAATGGACTTCAAGTGACAGTGTCATAAATGCAGCTAGACCAACACATGAAAAATTAAGGGGTGTGTCCAGGATGAGGGTAAACTTTTCTCTCGTATCTAAAGTGTTAACCCTGTTCAAACTACAAATATTTAATATGTGAACTATTTTTCCTTATATCAATATTAGAAACATATCAGCTATTATTTCCATATGATATATAAGAATAATTCCCAATAGATTTCTGAGTTCTGTTTCATAATCGTAGGGTTATGAACTAGGCCATAAGAGCCTAAAGTAATTTATATATCTTTCTTTCTAACATGTATATTGCAAATGATTCAAGTACATGGAAGTCATTTGAAAATTGTAAAGTACTATACCACTGGGCCCTCAAAATCGGATGAAAGAGCTAAGTTTTAAGTCTGAAACTAGACATGAATAACAAAGTTTCACATACCAAATCCCAGGGAATAATCAGCTATAAGAGTTGATCTATCACTTCAATTCATTTTACAAGTATTGCTATAGATCTTTCACTGAATATACAGCATATTGGCTTGAGTTACTGCAGTTGTGAGCCCTAATTTTTTATGAAAGAAATGGCTTACATTCTAGAAACCATTGTAACATCTCTGGGGAAATCATACAAGATCCCAGCCGTGTGTGAGGAAACATAATCTATACATGATGTAAAGAAAAATAAATATTGTTAATGGTGGGTCAGGTAAGGCTGATAATAAGTTAGAGATTGCCAGTATAAATAAATAAGAGATCTATGGTATTGTTTCATTACAAATGAAAAACAGATCTCACAAGATTTTGTCCATCAACGACTTTCTAGTCAATAGAGGTACTCTACTTGCTCTATTAAATTGGAAGCTGGTGGAAATTTTTTAAGAGACAAAAAAAAAATGTGGAGGTTTCTTGAGGATTTAAGCGAGAATAGAAATTATCCAATGTAATTTCTTAAGTACATGTATCCAAAATTTCTAACTTTTACAAATTAAAAACCTTGTACAAGAAAAAATGGAAAGATATAGAAAATATTTGCAGAGCTGTTTTCTGTTTATTTTAAGCTTGAAAAACATCTCACTATTCATGCAGAGTTTAAGGTTTACTTCCTGGTTGTCCTATCATTTTAACCTCTAGAAGAAATGTTGAGCTTTTCCTTTGGTTGGTGTAACTGATCTCACACCAACAAGCCAAAAACACCAGGCAGGACATGAGCTCGTTGATACCTTTTCCTCTCCTATACCTCAGAGTGGGGGCAAAATAAAGTGGAGAAATTGTATACACATGCTTTCTGATTCAAGTGGTTTATGACATTAAAGATGAAAAATATCAGCAAAGGGCAGTCATTTAGTGCTACATTATATAAAAAATATTTTAAATTTATTTTCCTATAAAGATATCACATATACTTCTAAGTACTGTATGTGTTGCCTACATAATAGTGTATATCATCTATCTATATATAATTATATATTTCAAATTTTATATATATATATATATATATATATACACACACACACACATTTTGTATAAATATATTAGGTATAGTACATATTTGGATACACAAGTATAGTTACGTATAATTCTATAATTCCATATTTTTTACAATGTGTCTTACTATTGTACTCCATCATTACTGTTTCTTTAAAAATATGTTTTTATTGATGTTTTAGAGAGAGAGATAGAAACATCTGTGAGAGAGAAACATCAATCAGCTGCCTCCTGCACACTCCCTACTGGGGATCAAACCCACAACCCGGGCATGTGCCCTGACCCGGAATCCAACAGGGACCTCTCAGTCCATGGGACAATACTCAATCCACTGAGCCACACCGGCTGGGCTCCATCATTACTTTCAGCATTTGAATGTCACAGTTCTACTTCCTATTTCACCACTTTCTCTTTATATTCACTCCAATTAAGTTTTGATCCTATTATTTCACTGCATGTGGTCTGTGCAAGAGCACCTTACATATTTGTATTTGACCATTGATTATCCCTTCTTTCTTGAAATATTTATTCTATTTGCCTTCAAGAGATTCCATACTTCTTGTACTTGCTTTCCCTCCTCACTGGCGATTCCTTCTTAATATCCTTTGTAGAAAACGTAGCCTTGTCCTGGTTTCTAAGTGTTGGCATGCCCAGAGTTAGGTCCTTGAACCCAGTCAGTTTTCTATCTATATTTTCTCTCCAGATGATCTCATACACTTACTCTGGCATCAAATATCTCCTATGGTTAGATGACTACCAAATGTAAATCTTCTTCCCTGATCTCTCCCCTGAACTTTAGATTAGGACAGAAAAAATATTTAAATGACATTTCTATTTGGTTTCTAAAGACATCTCAAACTCAACATGCCTAAAACTGAATTCCCCTTGTCCAGTGTTTGAAATTTTAGTAAATGACATGATCATTTATCAATCCCTCTCTTGTCTCTTCTAACTTATAATCAGTCCATTAGCACATCCTTGTGACTCTTTTTTCTCAATAACACACCTCTAACTATTAATAAATATTCCCAAAATGCCAGGGATCTTGAGGTCCATTAACTTTGGGAAGCACCTGTAGAATGACCCCCTGAGGACTGACCCAGATCACAATAGCAGGGAACTATATAAAATCATAATAGCATAGACTGACCTCTTGAAGGGGTGAGCTCCTGGCAGTTTGCATTTTCTCTCTCCACTTAATTCCCTATCATACCTAACCTTATCATTCCTGTGAGGGAGATAATAAATGAAATGCACACTCCTTAGAAATATTAAAAAATAATAGTCTAATAGTATGCATAAACATTTTAAAGAGTACTGTCTCAACCATTATTTCATTTGATCAAGAAGACAAAAAGCCATTGTTGGGCAACATTATGATAATTTTAAAGATAAGAAATTTTTATATACCTGAAATGAAAAATTTTGTAAAGTCACAAACGAGAAATTTGTCAGGTATGGCCAGCAAGTTTTGTTTCTGGTCCTAAGCCTTGTCTACTAATGCATATGAAAGGTGGTAGCACACCAAGACACACAGAATTGTTATTACCACATTTTATATGGATGCTACCTATTTGCATTTCCCTCCTCTCCAGCCTTATTTCTGTGTACTGTAGCCATAATAGCATCATATCCACTCCCTGCTTCAGGCGTTTTAATGCAACAATGTCCCCCACTCTGGAATACTCTTTTCTATCCTCTTTGCTAGAAAATCCCTTATCAATTGTCAGGTCTGGACAAAATTGTCACTATTCTAGAAAGAAACCCTAGAAAACACAACCATTTGTTCTACCCCACCAGAGAACTAAGACGGCAAGGCAAAACAACAGCCTGGAATCTGGAGAAATAAGCAAAGCCAGAGATTCACCACCAAGATTACGCTAGCTGGAGTAGAAGTTATCCTGTTGTAATTAGCTAGTTATTTATACTAGGAAAGGAGCAAAAGGGAAATCCAGACATTATAGGCATATCATTTGGGCAGCTTTACCAGGAAGCTGCAATTCACTCCCCAGAGACAACCAGCCTATTCCCTTTAAGACATTTGGGGAAGGGATACGACAGAGAAGATAGATGCATGCCCAGTATGTTGTGGTGACCAGAGAAGGTGCCTGTAAGTCAAACATGGACAGAGATGATTGGCCAGAATGGGGGATACACAATCCCCTAAACAAAGGAATTTTCTCTCTTGTTGTACTTGGCACATTTAGCTTATGAATTTTGTTGTTCTTGTTGTACTTGACTCTGTTTGTGGGCTCTTTTGCTCCTACTTCCCAGCATTTGCCCCCATGGTCCACGGCCATGTGGACCCCACTCACAATGGACTAATGGACTGCAGTGAGAAACATGAGCTAAGCTAGCCTGATGCTGTATTGGACTATGCAAAATGGAAAGGAAACTCTGGACACTGGCTCTGATTTTAGCTCTACTGAAACCCTAGCTACATTTCTTCTAGGACTGAACTAAGGGAAATGGGACTTTGGAAACCCAGGGGTGTAATTACAAGGAAACAAAACGTTTACCATATCTCATCCTCCCATTGGGGGCCTCTGTAAATTCTTATTCCAGTGGCACCCCAAGGACCCCACTTCCACAAGCAACTAGAGGAGACGAGCCCGTCTCCTATCCTGTAACAGAAGTTGCTGGAGGCATGAACTAGAAGAAAACTAAAATGATAGAATGATAGAGGCTGAATGTGGACAATCCAGAAAGTGAAAAACTCATGGGGGTTGCAGTCTTAGGGAGAGCTCACACTTTTATGCACTAATGTTACCTCCAGGAACCCACTGGCTTCTCATAATGAAGAGCCAAGAAAGATCTCCTTGTGGTGTCGGCAAGGGAAGAAGAAAAGAAACCACTGTGACATACATCATAGAGTTCTTTATAACAAAATTCTACTTCCCAGGGAAAAAGACTTTACCAGACCCAATCCCACCTTAGGGAAGGGCATTTCTCTGATTCCAGCCTCCTCTTTCCTTCCCATTTCTCCTAAACAGAAAAAACAAAGCTAAGAAACACTTGTGAGAGTCAGCCCAGGGGCAAAGGCCCACTAAAACATGGATTTTTAATCATAAGAGTATATAATGCTTCCCTCCACCACACATTACCATCACACCAACAATAACAGTGGATCACAGCTGAAATAGCTTCAAGACACACTTTCTGGGGAGGAGTACTTAGGAATGATTCAAATCTGCAGGAAAAACAAGAGCAAGAACAGTAACAAAATGTGTGCCCTTTGGTGTCTACAGCTAAGTAAATATAACACACAGCCAAACTACTAGTCAGATTTTTAAAAATCTTCAACCAAAGTTCTATTTAGCTCAATTCATATTACCCAGTAAAACATGTCCAGGAGAAAGTGTGTGCTGACTTGATTAGCAGCAGAAAGAAAAAGACTGGTTTCAATATAAAAGGACTAGTTTGAAAGCCTCCTAAAGTTCTGAAAATCACTAGAAAAACTACTTGTAATGAAGGTTCTAAGATTTGGGGGATCATTTCCACATGAGAATTCACAAGTGTCTCATTAATTTTCAGTCCTTCCAAGATTATTAAACAGATTACGTCCATCAGTACTAAGCCAAGAGTAAAGGTTGAAGTCACCATTGCAGAGGTTTAAATTACTATTTTAATACATTGATTATTAGTTGCTAAAAATATCAACTTCAAATATAAAATCTTTGATGGGTTAAAAACAAAGATATGGAGAAAGATATATAGATACAGATAGATATAGATTATAGATAGATATAGATTAGATATAGATATAGATATAGATATAGATATAGATATAGATATAGATATAGATATAGATAGATATAGATACAGATATAGATATAGGTATAGGTATATTTCAGAAAAAAACAGACTTCATAACAAGAAAAAAATATTAAGAATAAAGACTGTCATCATATAATGGTTAAAAGGTCAGTTCTCAAGAAGATATAAAATTTCTAAACATTTATGTGCCTGATGACAGCATCAAAGTACATGAGGAAATAAAAATGATACAACTAAAAGGAGAAAGAAAAATTAACTATTATAGTACGATATTTCAACATCCTTCTGTTAGTAATTATCATTGACCCTTGAACAACATGGTGTGAACTGGGTGGGTTAACTTATATGAAGCTTATAAGTAGGCCCCCGTGGTTCAAACCCATGCTGTTCAAGGGTCACCTGTATTTTTGATCTGTGGTTGGTAGTCTGTGGATGTCAAAGGACAACCATAGCTATTTGTGGATTTTTTATTTTGTGAGGGGTTGGTACCACTAACCCTCATGTTGTTCAGGGGTCAATTGTAGTAAGATTAAGTAGGCAGAACACCAGCATGTATATAGTTGGCCTGAAGAGCACTATTCAAATTTTTGATTAATTGACACTTAGAAAATGATTCATCCAATAACAGCATATTCTTCTCTAGCTCACATGAACCACTCACCAAGAGGGACATTAATTCTAGTCCTTAAAATACATAACAACAAATTTAAAACAACAGAAACCATACAAAATGTATTTCAGACCACAATGAAGTTAAAGTAGAAATCAATAATAAAACTATGGCTAGAAAACTGTTAAATATTTGTAAAGTACACAATACACTTTGTAATAACCCATGAGTCAAAGAAATCTCAAGAGAAATTTAAAAATATTTTTTACTAAGTGAAAATGAAAAAAGTTAACATTTGTGAGATACACTGAAATTAGTCTTTAAAGGAAATTGTGTGGCATAGCACATATATATTAGTAAAGAAGAAAGATCTAAAATCAATAATCTAAGCTTCTACCTTACAAAACTAGATTTTTGAGAAGTGGAATTTAAGAAGACTAAAACAAGCAGAATAAGAAGAAATAAAATTAGAGGATAAATCAGTGATATTGAAAATAAGTAAACAATAACTACTTCAGTGAGACAACGTGATTTAACATTTAAAATTCACTATAATCCACCAAATTAACACACTAAAAAGAAATCATCTTGCTATCAATTGACAGAGAAAAGGCATTTGAGATAATCCAATACCCATTCATGATAAAAATTCTTGGTAAACTACAAATAGAGTGGAGTTTCCTCAATTTTATAAAAAAATTCCTGCATGTTTGTAGCATTTTTATTCATAATCACCAAAAACTCAAGCAACCAAAATGTCCTTTAATAGGTGAATGGATAAGCAAATATGGTACAGCCATAAAATGGGGTATTATTCACAGACAAAAAAAAGCATATGCTAAGGGAAAGAAGCCAGTGTGGAAAGGCTAACTACTATTAATAGTCCTACTGTACATTCTGGGAAAGGTAAAGCAATAGAGGCAAGGGCTGAGACAGGTTCGACAGGTGAAGCACAGCAGAATTTTTAGAGCAGAGAAATCTCGCGCATGATACTGTAATTGTGAATACACGATACTCTACATTCATCAGAAGCCCCAGAATTTTGCATCACAGAGTGAATCTTAATGTACACAAATTAAAAAATAATTTTGGAGGACACAGTGTCGGGATAGAAAGCAGACAATAACAAAGCTATCTAATTGCGTTACAATCTCACCAAAGGGATGATGAATACGGTGTTGATCTCTAAGTCCTGGTGGCAAACAGTGGAGTCCAAAGTGAATACAGAAACCAAAAGGAGCAGGACAATAAACATTGCACTGCAGCCGATAAACTTGTTTCCCGTGGGATACAGGTAACAATTCTGCTACTGCTAAACATTTACAACGCAACTGAATAGTTAAGAAAATATTGATGGATGGTAGAAGCCAGATTTATCACCATTTTATTTATTTTATTTTTTTTAATTCTCACCCAAGTATATTCATTTTCATTGATTTTAGAGAGGGAAAGGGAGAAAAAAAGAGAGAAACATCAATGCAAGAGCGAAATATCGATCGGTTGCCTTTCGCACAAGCCCCAACCAGGGACCCAACCCACAACCTGGGTTTATGCGCTAACTGGAATCAAACCCGTGACCTTTTGGTGTACATGACAATGCTCCAACCAACTGAGCTACACTGGCCATGGCTGGTCATCCTTTTAAAGGAAGGTTATAGACAAGCAAGGACAAAAGACTGGAATGTTCCATGTGGTACTGGATTAGAATTGGAGACGCGAGGATAAATCCTTGTTCATCTTAATGTAATAGGGATGGTTACCTATTGAAATGTATGCACATACACACACACTTATATCCTTGCTCTGTTAGCTGAAAGGGCTGGAAGTAATAACACCTTAGTTATGGAGCATATCGGTGCTCATATATTGGTTTCTAATATTCTCCAGTAAAAGGAACCAGGGCTCCTTAGATAAATGGATGATTTTATGACTAGGGCTGGAAGTATACAGGATGAGCCTGGAGTTCCCTACAGTTCCAGAAAGAAAGGATGTACTCCATAAAAACTCAATGATGGGCCCTGGCCAGTTTGGCTCAGCAGTTAGAGCGTCGGCCTGCGGTCCAGAGAGACCCAGGTTCAGTTCCCGCTAGGGGCACATACCTAGGTTGCAATTTGTCCCCAGCCCTGGTTGGCCGTGTGGGAGGCAGCCACTCGATGTGTCCCTTTCACATTGATGTTTCTCTCTCTCTCTGTCTTCCTCTCTCTCCCTCCCACTCTATCTGAACAAAAAATGGAAAAATGTCCTCAGGTGAGGATACAAAAAAAAACAACAACAAAAAAACAAACTCAGTGATGGGATGTCAAAGAGATATAAGAGACAATGAAAGAGTTTCTAATCACCAAGAGTAGAACAATTTGAACAACATGATATCGGATTATAAACCAAAATAACCTAGATAAAGTTTCCTAGAGAAGATTTGGTAGGACATTTACATTTCAAAGGCATAGAGAAAGAATACAAGTTCTTCCAAGAAGGATTTTTGTTTCTTAAATTCAGAATTTTATAATACCTACAAGCCTTTCGAGAGGAATAAGGGGGTTGGGTGGAGATTGTAAAAAGAATAGGTGGACTTGGACTTGCTTCTAGAGCTGCCTTTTTGTTCCAGTAAAGACTTACTTTATAAGATAAGGACAGTTTTTAATTCCTCGAAAAATTGGATTGCAACCTGAATGACATTAAAGGGCTGACCGATCCATCCAACTATAGTATCTTCAATTTGCTTTTTTTATATCAGGAAGATCTTCAACTGAGATAGAAATTAATATTCCTGTGTTTGAGCGTTAGAACAATTAATCTTTGGAATGTTTTTCTTTCCCTCTGGGTACATAGCTTAAGGGAGAAGTCCCCTCAGAAGTTATCCTCAGGCTCTGAATATCAGCTTCCAACTCCTGATCCTTGAACTGCTTTTTAAAAAAAAATTCTTTCAAATATCGAGTGAAGTTTCAGCCAAGACAAATAGTAAATAACCCTGGCAGTATTGAACAAACCCATGATCCCAAGAGGTGACCCCAGAGATACTACCTTCCCAAGATTCATGGCCACTCCCAAAAATAGCCAAAAGAAACACTAAGACAATTCCTCTCAGAGCTGGCAAAAATGCAGGACCCCAGCTACAAATGGAGTGCAACCCACATTTCTGACTGGCCATATATGTGGGGCCCCCAATCTGATGGTTGCTGGCGCAAGCTTTCAGACACAACATGAGGAAACAAGAAGGCAATAGCTGTCCCTAGGAGATAAAGAATTGACAAACAGTGGGTACCCCAAAACCCAATTCACAAAAATCTGAATAAGAAAAGGAGAGTAAACTTTTACTTTTCTCTCTCAATTGTGCACTACAGAGATCCAGGGGAGCTGACTCTGGTGGGAGGGGAACTGACTCTGGTAAGAATCCTCACCTTTTGCTGACTTCTGCCAGTTTCCTCAGGATTTCATCAACAGACTCCAGACCAAATGAGGTTTTAAGTAGAGAGTGTAGGTCTACTATCTTCCCCAGTTTGGCACAGTTTTCCATGAATTTGAATTTTAGTTTCCCCTTGGCTATTTAAAGGAATAACTGGTAGCATTTTTCCAGAGAATCCCTCAGAGTCCCGCCAACCCTGGGAGGGGCCACATGGGGGCCCTTCTTTGAGAGGAGATAAGGGGAGTTTGAGTCGGTGTGTAAGAAGTTGACTTTTGTTTATGGCCTTGTAGTCTTTGCAGAATGGGAAGGCAACTCAGGGTTAGTGGGCTGAGCGTTCTGGTAGAGGAGGACAGAGGGGAGCAGTAGGCGTCACGTCAGTCTCACAGTCCTTTGTTTAGGTACCTCTTGTGTCTAATTTTTCATTAACCTTTTGCAATGAATCCTTCAATGAAGCTATTTTGGAGGCTTCTGCATGCAATTAAAATAGGCATCTCATTCTGTTTGATTTAGGAACCCTTGTTCTCAAGTGTGCTTCTCAAATGAACTATCTTGTCTAATTGAAATATTCCCCATAATGGTCATTGTAATTCTAGGTTGTCTTAGTAAGATTTTGCCATTTTATAGATATCTACATCTTCTGGGACTAGAGTTCTTCAACATAAAATAAGGTGTACGTGAAGGTAGCACACTTCATTATTTGAAACCTGGGATTCCCATTAGCAATAGATCCATTATTCCTTTCACAAGAAGATTCTTTTATATAGCTTTTTAAAAAAATTTTTTCTTTATTGATGTTAGAGAGAGAGGAAGGGGGAGGGAGAAAGATAGAAACACCGATGAGAGAGACACATCAATTGGCCACCTCCTGCATGCCTCCCACTGGGGATTGGGCTCACAACCTGAACATGTGCACTGACTGGGAATCAAACCGGCAAATTCTTGGTGCATTGGTCAATGCTCAACCACTGAGCCACACCAGCCAGACTTATATAGCTTTGAATAGTCTGACTTGTGCCTACTTAAATTTTGATGTGCCATTTGTCAAAAAAGTTCAAATTTCTTATTTCCCCAAATCCCTTAGTGTTTGTACTATAGATTTACCTTAAGGCTTTTGTGAATCCCATAATGGCTGCCCTCTTGATTTCTTTAGCTCGAGGGGTACCCATTGCTCTCCCTTGTTAAAATAATCCTCCCTAATTCAACCAGAGTTACTGTTTCTGGTTGCTTGTGCAGTTCCTAAGACCTGTCGGGCCCTCTGAAGGTGCTTAGCTTGCAGATGAGGTCAGCTGCAAACCCAAATGTTGTGGTCTACTAAGCCTCACTGTGAAAAATCTGGAGTCTCCCACACCACAATTTTCCACCCAAAAGGATAGGACAAACAAATTCAAAGGGCTCAGAATAAAAAATAGGGGAAGCTCAATCCAAGAGCCGCTTACCTGAGAGTGGCCAAAGTGACAGCAAATCCAAAGGGCTCTGTAAGTACCTTCACTTGTGTCCAGAAGTTATCCCAGAATCTTTAGCAGCTGTCTTCAGATCCCAAGTCATTGCCCAAATTGTAGAACGACAAGACTAAAGCAATTTATCGATGAGTTTGATATCTATTATTCAAGGGAAAACAATCCACTGATTGGGGAAGGGCAGTGCCTCGCAAGCAGTGGAGCAGGCTTCCCAAGGAATTTAGGGCAAGAGCAAATTTTATAGAGAATTAGAAGAGGCAACAAAGAAACAGGGCATGATTGACTAGGAGGTCAGGAACTTCCTTAGAGGGCCAGCAGGTGCTATTTTCTAGGGCAGGTAAGCTAGCCACAGTTGAGTTGGAGGATTGTGATTGGTATTGGTTAGATTTCCTTGACAGGTGTTTTCTGTAAATGCAGGCTGATTTAGGTGCAGATTTGTAAAGTGGACCCAGCCTTGTGGTGACTTCTATTTTGTGGGTCCTGATACATGAATTAACTTGATCAGATGTTAATCATAGTGAAAATGAATGTGAGGTATATGGGAACTTTGTAGTATCTTCATAATTTTTTCTGTATTCTAAAACAGTATCTTCTAAAATCTAAAACTTCAAAAATAAAAAGATTATTTTACTAATTATTTGTAAACAAAAATGATTAGCAAAAATGACTAAATAATGTTATGGGATAAGAGCCATTTGTACTTAGCTATAAACTTATACAGAACAATTTATAAGCCCCATGTGTAGCTCAAATAAAATTTCAGTTCTGCCTCAGTTCAATGTTGATGAAGACAATCCACTTCCGGTTGAGGCTGGTGTTGTCTAGGACCTGCTGGGCTTCTGTGTTTCTCACGCTGTGCTTGCTACACAATAGTTTGCATAGAATGTACCACTTTCTTGTACCACTGCCTATGTTCTTCATAAAAAAATACCGAAAAGAAAGCTATGGTCTTTAGGATTCTAATCTGGAAGCCGCACGTGATTGCGCACTGAAGCTGCACCAGGCCTGGCTAAGAATGCGAAGGAGGTGAGGCTTCCGCCGAGCTTCGCATCCAGTCTCAGAGCGGGAGCTCCCAGAGGATGGGGTGTGATCTAAGTGGAATAAACGAACACGGTTGCCTCACGGTGGCTTTGTACCACCTTGCTTCTTTGCTGTGCTTTTAGACAAGAATGATTCCTTCAATGTTGCAAATATGCTCTCAAACTGACCACCCTGTGCACCCTCCCAATAAAACAAAACAAAACAAAAACCTTTGTTTTATGAATGTCATATATGAAAAGAATAAATAAAACATATATGTGAAGTACAAAAAATAAAAACAAAATTAACAGCTCATTAACCAGTATAAAAAACCAACACAATTTTGAAAACCACCATGTGCCATTTGGCCGTTGTATTACCTTCCCCTCCACAGAAGAGACTGCTACCTTACATGTTGTTCCTCATTTACCTGGTTATCTTTTTTTTTTGTACGTGCCCCTAGCGGGAACCGAACCCAGGTCTCTCTGGTCCGCAGGCCAATGCTCCAACTACTGAGCCAAACCTGCCAGGGCTACTTGGTTGTCTTAATAATTATACTGGTGTACGTGTGTTTGTATGTATGGTTAATATATTATGTCTATTTATACATTATACATTTTACCCTACTGTCTATATTCTTCTGTAACTAGCTTCTTTTTATGTATTATACATAATTTTTAGTATATACAGCAGTATGTTTATTTGTACTACTGGGTCATATTCCACTGTATAATTGTACCACAACTTTTTTCATCCAATATATATATATATATATTTTTTTTTCCTAATCCAGGTTATTATGAACTTTTTCATTCCTTAGTGCATATGTGCTAAAATTTCCATTGACCATATGCTCATGAATAGATTTATGGCATCTTACACTAGGCTTACTTTTAACTTTATTAGATAGCGGCACATTGTTTTGCAAAGTGTTTTGAAGGAGTATAAGAAACTCACTTTGCCAAATATATTTGCCAACATAATATAGTCATACTTAATTTTTGCCAGTAAGGTACGTGTAAAATGATGTTTTTGCTGACTTCCCTAATTACTAATTAGGTTGAAAATATTTATATTTGTTTACTGGACATTTGACAGTGGAATGTCTGTTCATAATTTTGGTTCATTTGTATTGAGGTTATTGGTTTTTACTTATTTGTAGAAAAATACATACTAGAAACATATTTGTTATCTAAGTGTATATATAAATACTATTTGCACAAATATGTGCATTCTAGATTATATAATCTGTTATGTTATCTGCATTGGAAATCTCTTATTTATTTATTTATTTATTTATTTATAATCCTCATCCCAGGATACGTTTTTATTGTTTTAAAAAGAGACAGGAAGGGAGAGAGAGAACAAAAAATCTATGTGAGAGAGAAACGTCAATTGATTGCCTCCTGTATGCACCCCAACCAGGGATCAAACCCACAACTTTTTGGTGTACGAGATGAGGCTCCAACCAATTGAGCTGGAAATCTCTTTTTAAAATTTTGACTTCTCCTAGTACCTTCTTAACACTGTCTTTTGATGACCAGATATTATTTTTAATGTAATACATATTATTAAATTTTTCATTTATAGTTTCTGCTCTTTGAGTTTTATTGAAAATACTTTTTGCCTGACCGATGTGGCTTGGTTGAGTGTCATCCCATGCTCCAGGAGGTTGCCCATTTGATTCTGGTCAGGCTACATGCCCTGCTTGTGGGCTTGATCCCCAATAGGGGGCGTGCAGGAGACAGCCAATTGATGCTTCTCTCTCTCTCTCCCTCTCCCTTCCTTTCTCTCTCTAAAAAAAAAAAAAATCAATAAAAACATTAAAAAAAAGAAGAAAATACTTTTGTATCATAAAAATACTTTTCTATCACAAAGAAAATCTGCTAGGTTATTTTCTATAATTTACATAGCTTTGATAATTATTTTTAACTCTTTCATCTGCATGGAATTAATATCTTTTGATATGATTCAATATGATCAATTGCCCTATTGTCATTTATCAAAGAAATCGATTTCTCCATATTTGTCATCTAAGGTCTTCTATTCTCTGTTCTAATTCAATGGGTCATATGTCCAACTTTTTGTTAATATCACTATGTTTAGTGATCAATGACAAAAAAAAATTTTAAATAAATCTAGATATTTTGCATGCAGTCTCCTAATCTTATTAATTTCTGTCAGATGTACATTGGCAATTATTTTACTCTCTTGTAAAAAATTAAGGATTAGTATGATCATAATGCTCCAAAAATAATTAAAATATCCTTCCGTGGACATTTTATGCTTGACTTGTCCTATGTTCCTCTCTTCCTTATCTTCCCTTCAGACATGCTTTCAAGCTCCAACAAACTGAAATTTCTTATCTATAATTTGTGCTATCTGATGACACTCCTTTTATCTTAAACTATTTTTAGTTCTTTTTGTGATTAGAGAACATCTAGAGTTGATTGTTTAAGCTTACTTCTTCTAGCTGAGACCTCCTTTTAGCATTCCATACCTGTCATGTTGAATTTATTTAAATTGTGTATCTGTGCTGTCTGTGATGTATGCCAAGGCAGAGTCTCTGCATGGACCTAAGCATATCCTTGATGTTAAGTGGTTAATTATTACTAATAGGAGTATTTTTAATTATTAATAGTTGAACCAGATATATCAAAACATGTCAAGGGCTTTCAAGAATATGATATTCCCTTGAATTGCTGAGGAAATAAACTACTTCAAATTAGAAGTGATGGTCACATTTGTAGGCTTGATCTTCAAACTCTCCTGGAAACACTCCCATAGCTGATTATGGTGTATACACTGGCTTTATTTTAGAAGAGAACTGAACTGAAAAAAGATTATGAAAATGTTGCTACTTGATAAACAGCTTTATCTATTTATATGCTGTATTTGAGTTTTTATGTCACAAGTTCTCATAACAGTAGGGAATATCATAAAGCCTATAAAATTTTCCTAGATTCTCTGAGCCAGACTTTTCTCTACTTTTCCTATGTTACTCTGATGACTCCAGGGAGGCTGTGACTATACACTAGAAGAGTCAGGGGAAAAACTTGAGGAGCAAAACAACAGTAATATTCTAGCAATATCTGATACATCAAATATGTGCATAATTTATTTAATGACAAGAAATAAAAAGTGTTAATTGTCTTTCATGGCTCAGTTCAAGACTTTTCCCCTCGTGTGTATGATACAAAGAAAGTTCAACTTTGATAGTTAATCATATTCACTACAGAAACAGAGAGAAAATAAGAGAGAGATCAAAGCATTGTTCTAGTATTTAGGGAGCTTTAGTGTGGAGACTTCTTTTGTTGACAGTTATTTGTCGATTTTTTTAATCTATTCAAATAATCATTGTTTAGTATTTTTACCAGTTTAATTACATTTCTTTCATTTTCACTCTACCATTTATTTATGTTTAATTTGCTATTATTCTAGTTTCTTAAGATGGATGTTTAGCTTATGTATTTTAAACTTTTTTTCTAAAATATATATCTACTTGTATAAATTCTACTCTAGGCACATTTTCCTACATTCCACAAGTTTTGATATGTTAAATTTTTTATGTATTCAATTCAAAATAGTTTTCTAAATTTAATTGTCATTTCCTCTTTGATATATGTGTTATTTTATAAGTATATATTTTTTTAATTAAAATATTTTTTGTTATAGACTTCTAGCTTAAGTTCACTATGGTTAGAGAATATACTCTTATAATTGAATTTATTTGCCTTTTGTTGAGACTTCCTTTCTAATCCAGTATGTAATCAATTTTTACAAAACCTCTGTGTGTACTTAAAATAATAAATGGTCTGCAAGTGGGGGTGCAAAGTTCCATGTAAGTCAATTACAAGTTGGTTAAATGTGATGGGCAAATTTCCTGTATTCTTACAGCTTTCATGTCTGCATTTATCTGTCAGTTTCTGAGTGAGGTGGTTAAATTCGCCCTCAATTATTATAGATTTTTCCACTGTTCTTTTAATTCTGTCAGTTTTTACTTTATATATCTGGAGGCTAAGTAATTAGATAAATAAAACTTTTGAAATATTACTGCACCTTCCTGATGAATCTGGTGATCACTGACAAAATATATATATATTTGGAGATGTCCTAAATTAAATTACAGCAGGCTGGAGGGTAGAAGAAAGAGACAGAGAGGTTAATTAGTTAACAACTGTGAGCCAGACCAACAGAGTACCGCTTACATTCCTGAATGGATGCTGAAACTCTGAATTAACTTTCAGGTGTCTATTCCTGTGATCATCTAGAGAGGATAGCCAAACAGCCAACCACGAGGTGCCACCTCATCTTGCCTATGCATGAACTTCCAGGCTGTTGCCCACAGCCAACCCAAATGGCCAATATTTCTTCCTTACAGATTATGGACCAATACTAGAACTAGCCCTACGTCACCCTCTTTCATGCCTTTGTGTATAGCCAATGTAAATTCTTTCATAACAACTTATACCTGTCTTCCCTCTTTTCATTACATAAAGGAGCCCCATCAATCCCAGGATGGTGGACGTGTTTTCTCCATCCAGCCCTGCTGCTGTGGTTTAGACTGCATGCCCCAGGACCTGGTCCTTATTCTGGCCAGCACACGGCTCAATAAAGCTTTTGTTTTAGAAAAGATTTCAGCCGTGAACGTTTTGTTTTACAGCATTATGACATGTTCCTCTTTCTCTCTAGTAATGCTTTTTGCCTTAAAGTCTACATTTTTCCTGATATTGATACAATAGCAGCTTTCTTTTGGTTAGTGTTTGCATGGTCTAACTTTTTCACCCTTTTATTTCCAAACTGTAATTTTAGATGTGTTTCTTATATGCTACAGAAACATATTTTTCTTTTATATTGTATAGAATTGATAGAAACTGCCTGGATGAAATAAAATTTTCAAACATATTCCTCTTATTTATTAATAAAATGATAGTAGGCATTATTTACATAGTAGGCAGTACATTCCTAAAATACAATGAGCTGTTTGCTATATTTGTTTTTACCACTTTGAATTTCACTTAGTTTCAATCTGTTTTTGTTTTTAGGAAAACAAATTTTCTTCATTAGCTCTTTTTATAACTCTGATAGCTCTTAAACATTTAGGCTCTGCTGATCTATACAGAACATTAAATTCAGCACTGGTCTATCTTGTATAGAGTGGCAGTGATTTGTTGAGTTATATAGCACAGTAGCTAAGAGCACAAATTCTGGAGTCAAATTCTGTTTGTTCCACTTAGTTGTGTGCCATTGAGCAAATTATTTGGCCTCCTTATGTTTCAATTTTCTGATCTATAAAATGGAGTAATAATGATACCTACCTCATAGAGTTGATGCAAGGATTAAATAAGCTATTATGTAAAAAATGCTTAGAATATTACCTGACATGTAATAAGTGTTCTATACATATTTGCATAAAGCAACAAAATAATAATATTATTAGCTGTAAGACCTAATAGTATTATAATGAGCTCTTAGCTATTGAACTTAGTTTTATGAGATCTTCAAGGATAATTGAAAGGCTTTGGCCTCAACCTCTCTTTCTGGTTAATTCTGTCATGCCTACACATATGAAAGTTCTGCCAACATATCTGGATTTCTCTGTGATTTCCCATATGCTGTTCTCATGGCATAGATACCTCATCCTCTCTGTTAGATCTGAACATTCTTCTTCATCCTCCAAGACCAAACTCACTATCAAATTATTTAAAATTCCTTTTTCAAATTCTTGGACTTGCATTGTGGCTAATCCACGTTAACATGCACCGGAAGTACAAAATGCACCCTGGATTTCAACGCTCAGTTAAAAAAATAAAAAAGGAAAAAGGAAACTATCTCATTGATGATTTTTATATTGGGTTAAATAAAAGGTGTTATTAAAATTATTTTCACCTACATCTTTTAACTTTTTAGTATGATGACTAGAAAACCTAAAATTACACGTGTAGCTGGTATTATAATTCTATTAGATAGTGCTAATCTGACAAAGCATTTCCTTCCCATCTGCATGCTCCCACAGAACTGAAAGATTCCTTTTCCCTGTCATCACACAGTATGTTGTTATATAATTTTCTTGTACTTGCATATTCCCTGACCAGACTATTAGCCTTTTATGGGCAGTGACTATATTTTATTCATTTTTAGATTTCTGGTAAATATTTGTTAAATAAGATAAGATTGATAAAATATTGTATATGTTTCAGTGCAATACAGTAAACAAGTTAAGCTCATAAGGATAATATGGCTGTAAAAGCAGAACAATTATTTGTAATAAATTATTCTATTTGCAAACCCATAGCTCCTCAATTATAAATGTAGGTACAAGTTAAGATTAAATAATTTAGAGACTAGTAGAGGCAGTGAGGTTGGCTGTCCAAAAATGCTAGGCTCATATAACCAGAAAGCACAGAAAGGAGTTGTGTCCTTGGCCATTCTGCCCCAAACCATAAAGAAATATTTGGGAGAAGTCAGTTACCACCCCGCATTTCCCCCACTGAGGATATAAAATCTTTATTGATTTGTAGACTCTTAGAATAGCACTTGATATTTTGTTTAAGATAAACAATCTGTGTTCTTTTAATCTTTTCTAAAGCATCCTATTTTTTCAACCTTGTGATCACTATCAATGTAATTCCATTTAACAAGCTTTCTCATATCTGTGAGGCACTGTGCTAAGTGCTATGGAGGACATACAGTGAAGCCAAGAGGCTGGTTTTAACAAGTTAGTAATATGTAATGAGAACTGGATATATAAAGTAACCTTAACCCAAAGCAGAAAAAAGAATAATAACTTTGTGATGCAAAGCAAGAATGGTAAGTACGCAAGAGAGAGAAAAAAAATGGGGCAGAGGCCTTATCCCCTGCAATTTGAGGACTTTATGCAAAATAGAGCCAGGTTTTAGGAGGACCTATCTGTCCTACAGAGTTTTATCTCTCAATAAAGCTTGGGAAACAAATTGCTGCAAAGTATACATCAGGAAATATGCAGCATCCTTACATATAAGCAATTATCTCGTTCTATAAATAGACTTCTTTTTAAATGTATGGAACATCTATTATATGACAGTCACTATGCTAGCCACAGGGATGTGGAAAGGAATAAGACACATCATACCTCTGAAGACATGAATCCAGACCTATGGTGAAAGAGCCTATAAAAAGCTAGAGTGTCATGTACAAAGTATGATAATCGTTGTATTTATAGTAGTAAGCTATTATAGTTAAATTCCTCTACCTGAATCCTGAACAACCGAAGGTGGTCTAATGAATAGATTAAATATTTGAGGTTTTCTAGTCAATTGTTTGTGGGGTTTTTTTGTTAATCTTCACCCAAGGATACGTTTTTTTCCCCACTGATTTTTAGAGAGAGTGGAAGGGAGGGAGGGAGGGGGAGAGGAGGAAGAGAGAGAGAGTAAAAGAGAGAAACATCAATGTGAGAGAGACATATTGGTCACTTGCCTCCTGCACGCCTCCACACACCCTACTGGGACTGGGGATCAAATCTGCAACCCAGGTACGTGCCCTTGACCGGGACTCAAACCTGTGACCCTTTGGTCCTCTGGCTGATGCTCTAACCACTTAGCACACAAGCCAGGGCTCTATTCAGTTGTATTTATTTTCCATGTGTTTGGCCTTTCCCTTCACCACTCAACTGCTAAGACAAAAAACAAACTCTCACCAGAATTTTTTTCAGTGTTGAGTAACACAATTCTTAAATAATAGAAAAACTTATGTCTGAGAGCCTCTCTTCCTTAAAGCACTTTTCTGATTCTCAGAGTATATGTGATATGGCCTTTGGTAATTTCCCTGCCATTTCCATTCCCAGGGATTCTGATTTCCTGTGAAAAGGCAGATTTGTTTTGTTTTTATTAAAAAGTCTTAGAAAACAGTACCATTTAAAACATGTTTAAGTTCCAACAGATATCTGTTGATTAAAAGACACTATATTTGAAAATAGACTCTTACCTAAGACCTTCTGAAAATGAGTTTTGCCTTTGATAAAATAAAAAGGCCTTGCGATCCTCTGAACAGATTGTTTGGCAACTGTCAAAGTGACAACTCTTTTAACCTCACTGATCTCAGACTGAAGGTTTTCACCCACTGTAGTAGCAAAGAAACAGAATCAAACCACAGACGACACACTAAAGAGGAGTACGTGATGGGAAACAGCCTGTGTGGCAGTGTCTTCGGTGTCATGTGCTAATGAGGTCTGAAAGCCTTCTTGATCTCATCTTTCCTTTAGCAATACATGGGTACTATATCTTCAAGTCTGCAAGAAACCAGAGGCGGGGGTGAGGTTCCTATTGAATGTAAGCTTGCCATGGTTTGCCTGTTTTTGCAAGGAGATGTGCAAAGCCCTGGCTTTGTGTTGTTCATGTACACTAGGGGAATTTGCAAAACAGATTACCTACGTACAGAACTCCAACATTTACTCAAGTGTGCCCCCTTTTCTTCCTTGCAAAATAGATTCCTGAAGCCTAGAGCCTTACAGGCAATATATATTAGATTCCCTTCAATTCTGGGATATATTACTATATATACCTAAGAATTTAGTTTATGATTTGTCCTGGAAAAATCCATGTAAGAGTCGCACATAGCCTTTACAATAGTTGTTTACAATAGCTTCTAAGGATTGCAGTTACTAAGGAGCCATGGAGAAGGGAATTCAAGGGCATGGTGGTCCTACTGGACATCCACAGCCCTTACCAAGAGCTCTGCACACGGCTAAGCAGTAAGTAACAGGCAGACCAGGGCCCTTCGATCAGATCCCTCACCTCTGGTTCAGTTTGTCTATAACACAGACACCAGAGCGGTGTTGAGGCTACCTTTTCACCTCACCTATACACATGCGTGCACACACACACACACCATATGCACACCCAAATACACACACATGCTCATGCATGGCATGCACACACAAAAATTCATGACATACACACAAGCAGTAAGCCAGGCACTGCAGTTTAAAAATGATGGAGTGGCTGCTGCACTGCCCCAGAACAGCTTAGGAGATCTCAGTATTTCTCTCTCGCTCTCGAGAGAGAAAAAGCAGTAAGCAGAAACATTATAATCTTCTATGAATACTATGAAACAATTATTGCCCAAAATACCACAGGGACCAGGAAAAGGTACGAATAGCTCTGCTATCATCATGTTTCACACACTGCTTTGTATTCTAGCTCTGGTTCCTCCGCCGTATCAAGATGCCTTAAAAAGAGGTAGCATGCCTTATTCATGCATTAACTCAGGGAAGTTATATGTAACATCTATCTTGCTAGGTACTTAGCAGGAGTTAAACTATGTCCCTATAATAGCCTAATAGGGAAGAGAGAAATAAAAAGTTCCTTATTCAGTACAGTGCTTGAACATAAAACATTCTTAACACAGAAAACAGAAGAATGTAGCATTAACAATTATTGAACCTATATTATGAGTCAGATACAACTCTAATAGGTTTACCTCAATTCATATAATCCTCTTGACCCTTGGGGTAGCTATAATTACTATACACATTTTACCAATGAGAAAGCTGATGCCAAGGGAACTTAAATATATTGCCTAATGTCACAGAATCAATAAATAGAAGAAATGGGATTTTATTAAAAACAAATAGGGCCTGAAAAACCACACTCATAACCATTAAAATGAACAACCTTTTATTGTACATTAGTTAACACCAGCCCTTAACTTTCTTGTGGCACAGTTTTCTTATCCATAAAATAAGGGTACAAATCAGTTTCTCTCTAATAAAGATGTTTTAAGATGAAATTATATATATATAATATATTATATATTTATATAATATATTATATAATATATAATATAATATATAAATATATATTATATAAATATATATAATATATATTATATAAATATAAATATATATATATATATATATATAATTGGAACAGTGTCTGGCATGTAGGATATCTGGCCAACAAATGTTAATTATTGATAGTAAATATATGTGGAATACCTAATTAGTTATCTCAGGAAATCTCTTAAAGGAGTATATATCATCATCTCACCAGGACGATTGCTCTCGAAGGCAATGGAGCTGTGCCAGACAGTCTTGTAAGATTTCATCTAACCCAAAGAGACTTGTTGAGTTTGGGGAGCTCTGAGTGCCATGTAATAACCCAGGCAAGTGAGCACTCAGTCCTAATGCCTCCAGGCTCTGCCCTGTGCAGGTTACATCATGATAAAGTGTCTTGTCTCTGCATCTGCCAAACATTATAGGTGCCCTAGCTATTATTTATAGCTTCAGAAAGTTTCCTATGTGATTGTCTGTGACAAATATGTCCATTTCAATGCTCTGATTATGCAGTACCTGGCAGAGAGGGCATGCAATGTGTAATATTAGTGCCTCCAAACTCCCCTGGGTAAGGGTTCAGAGCAGTGAATTCTGTCATCTTTCAATGTGTTTCCCACATCAGCCATACTTCCAGGGCACAGATTCCAGGCAGCACTGGACATTTCATTCAGAACCACTGCATACGGACAATAATCCCATTAGTTTTCAAGATGGAAAATGAAGGCCAAAATGTATTTGGGTCAAAAATATCTTCCTTGGAAAGGGTCGGTACTCAGGACAGTTTGATCTCAGTTTATTTAATTTTAGAAAGATGAATTACTATGTTTAGAGGACCTGCTTCTAACACAAAGTAAAAAACTCTCTCTTTCTCCTAAACCAGAGTTGTTGGTTTTTTGTCTCCTATTACCCTTTTATTTCAATGGATATGTTCAAGTTGTCAGAGATAAAACAGAAGGAAGAGTTCCTATAAATGGAACCAACATTAGCATTGGAAATAGCAGTGATAGCTGCAGAAAGAGATTGATAGCCCTGTAATCTCCTGAGTGTCAAGATTAAGACCATGAAATAAAGGGTCTCATATGACCATGTGTTATCAATAACATTCCCATGACCTTTGCCGAAACCAAGTGTGGAGCTCTGGGCAGTATAGTCTATTATTCTATTTACAATAATCTATACTACTAATCTCAATTTGAAGACTATTTACTGACCCAAATTGGAACAAAAATGAAATGTACCTGGTCCAATTCTTTTTAAATTTCTTGCTGTAGTGAAGAAAATGTATCTATCAACCATCTGATTCTAACCTTCAGTGTAGAGCCAGCAAGAGAACTCAGATATTTTATTTGACTCCCAGTCACCACCTTTTCCAGAATTACATCATCTCCTTAATTTATACACTTTAAAATAAGGTCTTGGTAATGCACAGAGAAACTTCAAAAGCCAGCAAAAGATAATCATGACACCTGTCAATGCTGCCATGTAACATGCCAATTACATTAGTGGAGTTAATACAAATGATGCATAATGACATGAAAATACTTCAAGAGACGAGACTCAGTCAAAGATTTAATACAATGTGGATTTTAAAGACTGACAAAGGAATTTATTTTTTTTAAAAAAAGAGGGAACTGTATAGACTTCAGTCAAGAATCAGTGGGAACATCTGAGATATCAGTCATGCTCACTATTGAGTGTCATCGTACCACTCAATCAGCTTCGTAGGTAATTAGAAATACTCAGCTCTCTCTGCTTACTGTTCTAGAAGTGAGGGGAGATCATCAGAAACACTTTGAAAACATAGCAGGATATGTAGGTGAGAACAAGGAGCCAGAAGTCCAGAATGATAGAAGTCTTGGACAGCTATTATTATCAGACAAAAACTGTTAAAACTATATCTGCCCCCCCAAAACAATGCATGCCTCCTCTAATAGTACAGTTCTTGTTGTTTGTTTGTTTATTTCAGAAGTATTATAAAGCAGCAATAGATCTGTATTGAAAAGACTCAAATAAATAAAAGATTGTGCCTTATAAGACCTGATAAATTGCTTAATAACCACAAATATATGTATAGTTTAAAACACAACAACATGTATTTCTTTTGACTCAGATTAAGGAATTACCCAGAAAGAGGAAGTAAACTATCTTATGGATGAAAGTGTTTATTGCAGCATTATATTATTTTAATTTTTATACAAGGTATATTATATACACCACAAAGGATATATATCTTAAGTGTACAGTTCAGTAAATTCTTACCTATGTATAGACCCATGAAATCAACACTCAGATCAAGATATAGAACATGCCCTGGCTGGTTTGGCTCAGCGGTTGGAGCGTCGGCCTGCGGACCAGAGAGTCCCGGGTTTGGTTCCCGCTAGGGACACGTACCAAAAAAAAAAAAAAAAAAAAAAAAAAAAAAATATATATATATATATATATATATATATATATATATATATATATATATATAGAACATTCCCAGAAGTCCTTTGTCTTCAATGCCAATAGCAGTGAGATTCCAGCTGCGTCCCCAAACACCAGGTAACCACTATTCTCATTTCTATCACCATAGATTAGTTTTGTGAGTTCTAGAATTTTATGTAATTTGAATAATATGTAGTTTTTGTGTATGTTCCTTTTACTCTATATTATTTCTGTAAGATCTGCAAGATCTGTTACAGGTAGTAGGTACATTTTTCTTCTCTTTGTGGTATTCCATTGCATTAATAGTCTACAATTTATCCACTCTCTGATGGACCTTTATTTTCAATTTTTAGATATTATAAATGAAACTGCTATGAAACAATCTTTTACATGTCTTTTGACATACAGATAAACTCATTTCTCTTCAGGGTATATCTAGGAGTGAAATTCATGATTATATATTTACTTTTAATAGAAAAAATATATGGTTTGACCTACATATCAGTCAATAAAGAAATCTTTATGTAAATTATAATACTTGCTTTCCAAATATTTTAATAATATAAATTAAAATGTATAGTAATATATACTACGTAGCAACAAGTTAATGCTTATGATACAACTTTAAATTAAGTCATCAGGAAACAAAATGCAATCTATACTACAACACTTCACACCAAAAATATATATGTAATACCATGAAAAGGCAGCAAAAATGTCACAAAAATGAAAATGTTTTATCATAGTCAATGAAACAAGGCAAAATGACAGTGCAATATAAGGGGTGAACAGAGAAGAGACTTTTTAAGGAATAAGAAAAGAAAAATTCAGATGAAAATCAGAAGCAAAAAAAACTTAAGTAAGTGCAGGGAGAGTTATATAGTTTGTGATAGTCTAACTTCAAGGCTGAATTTTAACAAACACATTGATAAATATGTACAATTAGTTAATTATCTTTGATATAAGAAAAAAACATTAGATATAAATTGTATGGAAACAGAAATTTAAATGTTTTGTAGAAGTGGCTCAACTCAGAATAAGTAATGAATACAAAAAAAGTAATTTCTGCCAGGCTGGTGTGGCTCAGTGGTTGAGCATCAACCCAGGCATCAAGAGGTGGCCAATTCGATTCCCGGTCAGGGCACATGCCCGGGTTGTGGGCTCAATCCCCAGTGGGGGGGCATGCAAGAGGTGGCCAATCAATGTTCTCCCTCATGGATGTTTCTATCTCTTTCCCTCTCCCTTACTCTCTCTCTAAAATCAATAAAAAAAAAAAAAAACATTAAAAAAAAAGTAATTTCTAGTTGCCTCTGTCGATATTTACGTTATCTATATGGTAAACTCTGCATAGTTCACGTGGTCCCCATTGGGAATGGAAATGACACTTTGAACACTAAAAGATGTTAAATATACTTTAATCTCTGCCTCAACTTGATAAATGCACAAAGGTTTTGAAAGATGATTGATAAAAGTGAATGAAAACCAAACATATGTAGATAATAACACTTAGTATAAGAGAATATTGGGGAAACTGAGTTGAATCTCCTTATGGACACAGGTCAGAAAAGGAAGTGAATGTGCTCATAGAAAAATTAAGCCTCTCTAGCAACACATATTAAAAGTTTTAAATAACTGCGAGTGGTGGAGCAAAAAGAGAAACTGAGATGGTAAAAGAATATAAGAGATCCCTAAAGGAATATATACATAATTAATATGTTTTATAGAAGCAATCTCTACCCCCACTGAATGGTTTAAATTCTGATGGCCTTCAGGGTATTCATATGCTTAATCTTCTGAAATATTCAATTTTGCAGAAAATGTTGTATGACAAATAATTTTAAAATACCTGAGAAATATGTAACAAGGAGATGTTGACTGAGGTCAGAGGATAGGCAGAGCAGGAAGGGTTACAGCAAGTGGCCTGGAGCCTTTTCTCTACCAATACTAGAGGAACATTCCTGGGGGTGGGGGGAAGGCAGGTGTTCCAGTTGAATTTCTTTGCAAATATGATCATAACTCACCTTAGGGTAATAGACTAATAATATTCACTAGTAGGACAGTGCTTCTCTGAGGAGTGCTCTTTAAAGGATGCCCCTGATTTAGGATTTTTTATGGTAAAAAAAAATCTAGACTCTATGAAATTATGAGGCACATGCTCTTGGAAAATGTCATGAAAGGCCGTAATAGTCTGCATATAAAATAGAGATGTTTCATAACTTGAATGCTCACATTGCATTTATGACATGCATACCTCAGAGGCCTTTCTATTATTGTGTATCTGATACAGGAAAGGGGAACCTAAAGAGCCTCATGAGATATCTAAGACCTCTCCCTGTTGTCTATGCCCTTGATTGCTTGTGTCCTTAACACTGATCCAAAGCTCAGACTCATGTGAGTGTGATACGACTATCAGTTCTTCTGAGTTAGCTCACAGTGAATGAGCCATTAATTTAACTATTACCCTTCATAAAATATGGGATGAAAACAGTCTCATCCTGTACTATTAAAAGGCAATCCCAAACACAAAATTGTAGCCAAATTTCTGACATCATTTTTTTTTAGTGATATCTATCTATCATCTAATCTATATAATTTATCTATCATCTATAGCAAAGTTATGAGGACAGTTTTGGCCCACATCCACAAACAGAAATCTAAAATATTAATTAAGAAGTCAGAGCATATATGTAAATATTGATTATAAGTAATATAAGGCTTTTTCTCATTATCTTTTCATCTCAAGATGATTAACTAGAAGGGAATGATTGATGAAAATGGAAACTTTAAAGCTAAGGGCTGGTAGATTTGTACGAGAGTGAAGTAGCCAGTACCCCACCCCCTCTTAGGGAGCATTTTTGCTGACTTGCAAACCATTCATTTAATCAATAAGCATGTGTTAAGCAGCATCCTCTATGCACCAGCTACTATGCTTTTCCTGAAGGAAAAAAAAAGAAGAAGAAGATCAATGACACATATTACTTTAATTAAGGGGATAATAAAATTACTATTATAATAGTAAAGGAAGGTAGTATAATATGGTACAGCAACAGTTTGAACAAAAAATACCAAGAAATAATTGATACACACAAGGGGGATCAAATGCAGACATGGGGTGGGTGAATGAGAAGGTTTGAGCAGAGGAACACAATCAGAAATCTGTTACTTTACCATTTCTATTTCAAAAGCAACAAAAAATAATAATCTATGTCAAAAGGCTATAGAAAGCAGTAACAAAAGGTAATGAAGGTACTTGCTGAGGCTCACTGCCTAGGAGTTTTTTAGCATTGCTTATCTGAAGAAATAAACAGAATTGAACACACTTACTGGCTTGTTATCAAATATACAAATCATATTAGTACTTTACTTGAACTCTTTCACAGAATCAAAATACAAAATTGTAACAGACTGTAGCACTCTGCTTTTTCTCGTCTGCCTTAATGAATGTACCACATGGAGCTTTTTGAATCAGAATAATTGGCAGGGAGAAATTCTAACCTTGGCACAAGAGGAAGCCTGATGTTTTTAGAAGACACATAGGTATTTTTAGGGATAAAGAAAATAAAATGCAATCTGTAAAATATACATAACCATAGTTGACTAACACTGAAAATTCAGACTGTGCTTTCTCCCATTTCCTCCCCTTATTTCATGATGTAATCATTCTCTTCTGTGGAGTCTTAATTTTGTTGGCATCTATGTACATAGGAAATAAGACAGGTGCTTCTAGTCTTCAAACTTGTAACATTCATATATGTAAAATAACAATTTTCTGGATCTTCTCTGATTATCCACAATCTGTGTTTCCTGGATCTCTGTATTCATTTATAAATAGCTTCAGATGGAAGTCCTAACTCTGTCTTTTCTACAAGAACCCCCAGTTGCTCTATCCAACTCTGAAAAAATGATGAACTCAGTGAAAAAATATCTTGATGTCTAACTAAAGTGGATTATTTGAAAGACTCACAGGTTGACTTGCTGATTTGATAAGTGCAGTGGTACTAGGAATTCAAAAGCATGTTTTGGACTGTTAGATTAGCCAATGATGTTAATTCATCAAAATAAAAAAAAAAAATCTATTGAGTATCTATGTCAGGCATTGTACCATACTCAATACATATATTGTCGCTTTAATCCTTTAAAAATAAAACCCTTTATAACCCCCCAGCTGGTGTGGCTCAGTGGGTTGAGCATCATCCCATGGACTAAGAGGTCCCGGTTTGATTCCAGGGCAGGGCACATGCCCAGGTTGTGGGCTCGATCCCCAGTGAGGGGCGTGCAAGAGGCAGCTAATCGATGTTTCTCTCTCACATCAATGTTTCTATCTCTCTCTCCCTTCCTCTCTCTCTAAAAAATCAATGAAAGCATCTTTAAAAATCTTTATAACGTAAGTACTATTTCCCATTTTACAGAGGAGGAAACTGAAAATCGGAAAAGTAAGCTTTGTCAGTGTATAGCTATTGAAAGTGATAGAGCTGATATTTAAACTTAGGCCCAAAGCACCCCTGATGATGAGCAAAATGTATTTTCTTGAATCTTCCTGTTAGTAACACAGAGAGCCAATTGAATGGATGTGTACACACAAACACCTATAGATGCTGGGAAAATTAAATGATAGATGATAGATAGATAGATAGATAGATAGATAGATAGATAGATAGATAGATGACAATGTTAAGGCTGTTGGGGTAGCATTCCTTCTATATAATCATATTTACATAATCACCTTAATTTTAGGCTTACTGAATAAATCTTTTAAATACATTCTAAACTCTACCCCACATAAAAATAATTGCAGAAAAGGGGCTTTAATGTGTTCTGATTATTATGATGATGGTAAGACATTTTCAAAGGAAAGTACAAGGTATGGTACCTTCCAGCAGCTAATTATAAATAATCTCAGGAACTTAAATTAAACTGCTATTTAAAATTTAAACTGCTATTTGAAGCTTAGTTTCTATATGTAAATTTTTCTATAGCATGTAATGTTCATGAATCTTGAAGGGGTATGGTATTTCATATTCAAATATCAAAATTCTCACAAATTCACAAACCAGGAGCATGAGTGAAATAAAAAGTAGAGCAATTATCTCGAAAACAATAACCAGAATGTGATTTTTAAAACTAACTATAGAAAAACATCAATGATCAATTTTCTTTTCTAGTCACCTACATTACCTCAAGACAAATGGTGTTGTATAATTAAGTAGAGGAAAGTTTACTTTGCTCAGATCCGTGGGGAGCTGTAAATCTTTTACATTTATTGAATTTGTGTTAATTAGGTATCCATGAAAGGCACTGGTTTTATTAAAAATGGTTATAGGGCTTTCAAAAAGAAAAGGACATTATTCAGATGAATTTAGGAATATTTAGTCAAGTATCAAATAAAAAAGAAAAGGGCACTTGTTTCTACACCCTTGTCAAAATAAGCACAAAAGGCAATAAAAACTCATCAGCCTCCAGCTGAACTGACAAGTAGAGACAGCCAAACTTGAACATATGCTAGTGTTACGTGGCAAGAAAGAGGTTTGAAATAACAGCCCTCACCAAGAAGCACAATTTAAATATCAGGATACTTGGAATGAGGAAAATGGCCATTCTACGTTTTTTAGCATTTGGGTCGTGTAGAGAATTGCACTACATGAACCTCTTTCTGAACCTCCTTCTCCTCTTTGGTAAAGAAAAACAAGATACAATATTGCAAGGTTTTTGCCAGGATCACATGAAATAAGGAACGTAAAAAAACACTGAAAAGTATAAGGTGCTATAAAAATATAAGGTATTTTTATGACTTTGTAAAGTGAATATTATTCAGAACTAATAAGAAGCGCATAGCAGTGTGAAAACAAGAGAGGCCAGAAGGGTTGAATAATCAATCCAGTTAGGAAAGCCCACATTTTAAGGTGTTCTGGTCTATCTCCAGGTCAGATTAACACAATGAGGCAGTCACTGGCAGCATGACCAAGGGTATGGGAGTCCTCGTCCTATTTTCTCTCATGCAGCACTCAATGGGCAGGGCCACTCTGGACAATGAAGAGAGAAGCAGATGGGGAAGCCGTTTAGATGCAGTTTTCAATCTGTATAGGCTCCTCTTCACCCTAGAAAATGGAAATCCCAGGTTGCTTCATCCTCCAAACCCCAAAGTAAAAATGGCCTGCTGTGGGCAGGACAATTACACCAACAGAGATTTTTATTCAGTATTACTTATGAATCTCTGTTTCAAGGCATCATCTTAATAGGCAAGTTCCTCTCTTAGCTGAGAAGTTACAAGCACAATGGCATTGATTACAATTTGCGAGTGACATTTGCCCTTAGTAGTAGAGGCATGCCTTCAGGAGCCCATCATGTCCTACCTACCTCAAAGAATCCTTACGTTCCATACTGATTAGCATCATTGCTTCTGCCTCTCTATCCACACCCAAATGAACGATTATATGCAACCTCAACATAGCAAAGGACAAGGGACAAACAGCAAAGAAATACAGTGAAGTAGGACTGGAATTCAGAAAGGGCCACACTAACATACTTTTATATCTCTCCTATATGCCAGGCACTATGATAGTTATTTGACTAACGTTCCTCTTTTCATTTTTATAACAGTCCTGCAAGATATTGCCTTTACTTATTTCAAGCTTTCAGATGAGGAAAATTAAGTTCAGAAGGGTGAAGTTGCTTAGGTAATGACTGCTGGAGTCAGGAATCCAATCACATCCATGGTTCACATTCCTGTCACTGTAACAGACTCTGTGAAGTTTTTGTATTCGTTTTTGGTTTTGCTTTGTTTGGATTGTTACCAGCAGGGAAAATCTCATGGAGAAACTCAGCTGTAACACAGATATACAAGTAGTTAATCTGATTGAGAGGGAGGTCATGAAGAGTGGGCCTTCATGTATAACTAACTCTTCAACACCCCTGCATTTTCCTCTATGACATTTTTGTTCAAAGCTATGTCCCTTTCCAGAACTCAGGAAATCACTCAACTCGCCAAGCTAACTTGTGTCATTTCTCTGGAAATTGGTCTCAGTGATTACAGATGGAGGTGAAAGGGATGACATGAGTAAAATGAAACTACCGAAACAGAGATGGAAGCCACCAAAAGGAGACAAGAATGGGGTCACAAATTAATTTGTCTATTTCACAGTTCAGCTTATAATCAGTCTGCCTTTACGGAACTCAATGTCATTTATGCTAATGATTTAAATGCAAATTTATTTTGACCAACATTCTCTCAAATTATGAATCATACATTTTCCTAGTCACACCTGACATTAAAGAAATGTCTAACTTATAATTGCTTCATTTGTCCTTAAATAAGAAAGATGAATAAATGCATTTTAAAGGAGCCACTAATGAGTAAAACAGCATTTAATTAATGTGACTTTAATTAAAAAAAATAAATTTCTTCACAAGATCCTAAGTGATTTTTCCCTACCCCCTCTAGGCTAAAGAGCAGTATTAAATATTTCAGCCCATTAGGTTTTAAAGTTTAAAGTGACTAAAAAGTTGGATCCTTGAGTCCATATTACATCTTATTCAAAATGGAAAATTAATAGCTCATAAATAAAACTTCTGTTAAAAGCAAATCACATCAAGCCTTTCCCTGAGGCAAGCATATGTGAAAATAGAACTTATTTCAACTTCTGTCCTCTGTCCCAGGTGAGCACAGCCCAATAAAGGAACAAAGCAGCTGCTCTGGACCAGAACACCTTGGGAACCAAAGGCACATGCATCTTTGGCTTCAGCTTCTCATTCACCATCTATTTTTTATCCTGGCTCAGAGCATAAAGTGCCTGAACAAATGTGACACGAGTCCACAAAACTGGGTGAGAAAAATCTGTTTTAAAAAATTGACAGATAGGCCCTGGCTGGTTTGGCTTGGCAGTTAGAGTGTCGGCCCGTGGACCAAAAAGTCCCAGGTTCGGTTCCCGCTAAGGGCAGGTACCTACCTCAGTTGCAGTTTGTCCCTGGCCCTGGTTGGGGGCATGTGGGTGGTGACCACTCGATGTGTCTCGCTCACATTGTTGTTTCTCTCTCTCTCTTCCTTCTTCTCTCCCTCCCACTCTATCTGAACATAAATGCAAAAAAAAAAAAAAAATGTCCTCAGGTGAGGATAAAAAAAATAATAATAAAATAAAATAAAAAATTGACAGATGGGGGGATTCCAAGATGGTAGTAGATTAGATGGAAACCACAATGACCTTCTCCCAGGACCAAACTGGAATTACAACTAAAATATAGAAAAAACATCCTGAATAACCAACTGAAGACTAGCTGGAGAGAAGCTTTATAACCAAGGACTTACAAAGGAGGCCACATTGAGACTGGTAGGAAGTATGGAGGCCGAGAGGACTGACTGAACTCCCACAGGGAGCAGCAGAAGTTCCAGAGGGATATCTCAGCTGCAGGGGTTTCCCCCTGAGAAGTCTGTGGTCTAAACCCCAAGCTGGGCTCCCCAGCCTAGAACATCAGAACTGGCAAAGATGCCCACATAACCTCTGACTGTAAAAAGCAGCAGGGTTTCTGTCCACTAGGGAGGAACAGCTACAAATACAGGCATCCTCTTAAAGGGCCAGCATGCAAAATTTTGTTTGCTATCAGTCTCTTTGGGCTCTGGCAGAGTGAGGACAGAGTAGACTTGACCTGCATGAGGAGAGTTTGGGGTTGGTGGCTCTGGAGAGAGAGTTGAGAGGGTAGCCACCAGGATTCTTATGCTGAGTCACTCCCTTATACTGCAAAAGCCATCATTTTCAGGCAGAGCTTTCCCATCTATGCAGTATTAGCCTGGGGGGAAGCAAGAACTCCATCAGTTGGAGTCCCTCTCACCCCACTCTGTGGAGTTTATGCCCTGCTGAGGATTACAGTTCAAGGCTCATTAATTGACTGCGCCTAACAGACAGCCTGCAGGCAGGGGCAGATCTCTGGGTTCTTTGAGTGTTTGCCTGACCTTCTCCTGGGCCAGGCTAGTAAAAGCAGACCTTGGTGCGCAGCTTGGTCCTTTCCACTGCACCCAGGCCAAGCAGAGGAAGCCACAAACCATGGATTACTGATAGCTCCAAACAGGTTGCTCAGGGCCAGTTAGTGTCTGACATTGGACTATACCAGAGTCCCTCCAAACATGCTCAGAACCAATACACCCAGTAGCCAGCTTCAGACAGCAACAGAACAGGATCCAATAAGCTTCACAAGCAGCATATCACAGATAGATATTGGCAGGCACCAAATCTTGCTGAGGCGAATTTGGTTTTGTGTGATCAGTACCTGCACAACAGCCTGCATGATATGCTGGGGGTTGAGCCTCACTGTCAGCCACCTGAGGGATGAGCTCACACATGAACAGGCCAATTGCAATCAAGACTAACTACAACAGGAGGGCCCACAGAATGCACACTAAGGACATTCTTAGAGCGCCCAGCTCAGGTGATCAGGAAGACTTTGCCACTGGGTCCCACAGGTCACCTACTACATAAGCCTACCCTACCAAGACTGGGAGTCATAGCAGATCTACCTAATACATAGAAAGAATCACAAACAGGCAGCAAATGGGGAGACAAAGAAGCAGCATGAACTCAATGAAAATGCTAAGTTTGATATGACAACCCAAAGCATTATAATTTGAATTCTTGTTTTCTATCTCAGCCAGTGGTTCTTGAAGTTTAATGTTCATAAGTACCACCAAATGGTGCTAATTTAAAGTGTGGATGTCCAGCCGGTATAGCTCAGTGGTTGAGCATCGACCCATGCACCAAGAGGTCGCCGGTTTGATTCCTGGTCAGGACACACGCCCAGGTTGTGGGCCTGATCCCCAATGGGGGCATGCAGGAGGCGGCCAATCAATGTCCTCTCTCATCGATGTTTCTATCTCTCTCTTCCTCTCTCTCTAAAATCAATAAAGAAAAAAAATTTTTTTAAATAAATAAATAAAATAAAGTGTGGAAACCCAAGCCTCATTCCAAAGCTACTACTTCAATGTGCCGGGGAAAAGGCTTCAAAAACTCTATTTGTCCATGTGATTCTAAAGCAAGTTGTCTGATGACCATGAAGAAACATGGACCTATACATATTTTTTCCTACATATATACTTTAGTAGAAAATTTGGAAAATACAAGAGAAAAAATTCTGAGAAGAAAATGTAATCACTCATAGTCCCACCACTGGACAGAGCTACAGTTAAATCAGTACAATAGCAATGGCCAGAGGACCTGACCAGACATTTATCCAAGGAGGACACACAGATGGCCAATAGACTTATGGAAAGATGCTCAGCATCACTAATCATCAGAGAAATGCAAATTAAAACCACAATGAGATATCGCCTCAGACCTGTCAGAATGGCTATCATCAATGGATCAACAAACAACAGTGCTGGTAAGAATGTACAGCAAAGGGAACCCTTGTACACTGTTGGCAGGGATGCAGATTGGTGCAGCCACTATAGAAAACAGTACAGAGGGTCCTCAAAAAATTAAAAATAGAACTACCTTATGACCCAACAATTCCACATCTTAGTATTTATCCAAAAAAATCCAAAACATTAATTTAAAAAGATATATGCATCCTCATGTCAATTGCAGCATTATTTGCAATAGTCAAGACATGGACACAACCTAAGTGTCTATCAATAGACAAGTGGATAAAGAAAATGTGGTACATATATACAATGGACTATTACTCAGCCAGATAAAATAATGAAATCTTACCATTTGCAACAAGATGGATGGACCTAGAGGGCATTATGCTAAGTGAAATAAGTCAGAGAAAGACAAATACTATATAATTTCATTTATATGTGGAATCTAAAAAATGAAATAAACAAGCAAGCTATATAGAAACAGTCTCATAGACACAGAGCACAAACTGATAGTTGCCAGGTGAGAGGAGGGTTATGGGGGCTGGGTCAAAAAGGTGAAGGAATTTATAAGTACAAACTGATAGTTACAAAATAGTCACAAGGTTGTAAAGTACAGCTTAGAGAATATAGTCAATAATATTGTAATAACTATGTATGGTGCCAAGTGGGTACTGGACTTATCAGGGGGATCACTTCATAAGTTATATAAATGTCTAACCAGTGTGCTTTACACCTGAAACTAATATAATTTTGAATGTCAACTGTAATTTAAAAATTAAAAAATAATTTTAAAAAATCAGTACAATGAATTCTAGGGGTGTGTGTGTATGTGTAAAATTATACAAAGTTTTCTTCATGCTGTGTATATTACCTGTAATATTGCACATCTAATTTAACATCACCAGAGCTTTCCTAAAGTTGTTAAAAAACTGCCTGTGTATAAAATTCTGTGAATTTAACTTTTTTGCTCAAGATTTGAAGGCAGTGTTCCACGGTTTCCTAATGCAGTGTTGCTAATGAAAAGTCTAATGATAAACTTCTGGTTTTTTCATAAGTGACTTTTTTTAATCTCTGAAAATTTAGGGAATTTTATCTTCATGTTTGATATTCTTAAATTTCACTAGCCTATGTTATACAAATAATTAACCTACAAAATTAGAGGGGTTACACAAATGGAATTTTCCATATTTTTGTGTGTTCATTTAACATTAAATTTTAGAGATTTTTTCCATGTTAGTATATTTAAATCTCACTTATTTTAATGTCCAAATAGAATTAAATGTTATGGATATCCCATAATCTATTTAATCCCTCCCAAACTGATAGTTTAAGATTCCCAATTTTACCCAATGAAAATCAATACTGTGATAAACATGCTTGCATATATCTTGGAAACATGTTCAAATATTTGTACAACATGGATTCTTCAGCATAAATTTTGTTGTTAAAAGGATATGTATATTAACATTTTATCTTATTAGGCTGCTGTTGTAAATGTGGAAAACAGACACTAAGATTGTGTTTATGAAACTCACTGGGGGATAGTCTAAGGATTAATACTTATGAGTGAGTGACAGAAGATAAATTGCAATAAAGTTGCAAAATAGACTTTAGTGTAACCGTCTCAGCTCTGGAGCTGAGTCTTATAGCCTTACATCAACCAGTCATTGGATGGGTCAGGAAAAGATCATAATCTTGGCAATGTGGGTTCCTTCAATCCCCATAGAGGCATCCAGCTTTAATGTATCAGCTGCTAAATCTCAGCAGCTAAGATAATGAGTGTTTCAGTGCTTGGGGCAGCAGGGATGTGGCCAGTGAACCAAAGTATCCACTACTGTGCATCCCTTTGTACTGATTATATCCACCTGTCTTGTGTAAATTCTGGTAGCAACTTCTAATCTAATATTCTCCTTTTGTTCAGGAAAATGTATGAGATAAAGATCAGTAGAATGAATTACGGTTCCTCAAGTCACAAATTATCCTTATTATCTCCCTCTTTAACTTTCTTCTAGATACCCTTCACCTTTCATAAGCACCTCCATTGGCCAAGATAACTTACCTAGTAGAGTGACCCAGAACCTTCATCCATGAGGTATCAAAGAGTTCTAGTCTTCAAATAGAATCATTAACTTCTAAAATTTGAGAGCAAAGAACACTGGAAAATCCATAATCAAAATATATATTAATTCTAGAGTCAGTCACCGGGAGTGATAGTCAATAGAGCCACTCCTTTATCTATCCCTTTGTTTCTGACTCCTGTATTCTGCCTGTTGGAGATACAGTACCACATGCTAGTCATTGGTTTGGAGTTTACACAGCATTATAGAAAATGAAACCCACATTCTTAGGGTATCATCTGCAAACTGGTACTACAGCTGCACCTTCACCAGAACTCTATAGATCAGTTTCTGAATGGTGTAGTATGTAATTAAACTAGTGGATCCCTGATCATGTACTTCTACACCACCTTTGCTCTGAAAGAGGATCCTAGATTGGTGTCTATCAAATATTCTAGAAACCTCAAACAGTACTTCTTGCTACAGCCCCACAAGCAGAAAAGGCAAATCCATAAATAAAATATATACTAATTCTAGACAAAATGAATTTCTGCCCATTCTAGGACAAAAATTATCAACGATACCAACATGAACCCATGTGGCTATTTGACTTTCTTGAGGAATGGTGCCATAATGGGGCTCAAAGTTGGTCTTATGTTGGAAATTTAGACCAAGGCTTGATCAAACATGGTGAATGGAAACCCATATTTTGAAGCACATACATAGCCTTTATCTCTGCTCTCATGACAACACTGGAGTAGCCAATGTGAGATGTTTTCTAATGCCAAATGGGTGAATTATTTTGTCTACCTATATTGTTAGGGCTTCTTTTACGGTGAATGTTTTTTGATGAATATTAACATACGTACAAATATCTTCATACTTTATGCCTTCTTCACTAAGTCAGTCCTCATGCCTCTTCCTCAGACCTCTTTGATCTCCATCTTCTAATCTTTTTAATTCTCTGTTCCACTGACCAACCAACAAAGCCATCTACCATTTTCTCTGTCATTCAAAGGCTACTTTTCTTTTCATACCAAGTAGTTAACTAGGTACCCTCTGCTGAAAGACTGTTGAATCTGGTCACTCAATAATGGGGTCTCGAATGAGGAGATTGATATACTCCTCACCAAGGAGCTCATGGCCAGTTACTATGACCATGGAAAGCCCAACAGGCAATTCCACTGGGGGTTCCCATGGTGGAAGCCTCTGTTCCCTCCACTTCTCTTAGTGGTCCTGCAGATAGGCTGAAGGGCCTATTTAGACCTCTAAGCTTTAAAAAATAAAGAAGACAAAGAGTTATATGCATTCCTTTGTCTCCTGAAGTAAGCAAAAGTTCTATTCCAAAGTCATGGTTCAATGGGGAGACAGGAGAAATTTGTACTTCTTGGACCTTTCGGAGACCAGTAAATAGGTGACTATGATTCCCACAACTCCTGACACCAGGATGAAGGGAAAACAGACAACACCTTCCAATGCTGGATCTGAGGCCACTATAATCAGAACGCCCACCCAGGTCTGACTATATACAAATCACTTCAGGCCCCTACAAGCTCCCATTGTTATGCCCCCCGCCCCCCACACTACTGAATGTATTATCAGTGTATAGATGTATTGTGTTTGTTCGTCCCTACTGTCCTTTGCCCATAGACCTGACATGAATTGATACCGTTAAGGCCATCTTACTGCGGCACAGGGAAGACAGTGAACTTATCCCGCTACTGGCATCTAGTGCCATGGTGCCCTCAAAATTAACCACCCTCACTGCCAAACTTTAGGAAGCCAAAGTCCTTCATGAGACCATTCCTCCACTCAGTAGCCACATCTGGTCTGTACACAAATTTCAGGTACCTATAGACTCACCTTTGACTACTAATAACTCAATTCCATAGTCCCATCCTTGACACATGGAGTACCAAATATTGTTATTGTCATAGAGGCTATTGCTCAGGTGGAGGTAACTTAGTACACAACAGTTGATACCACAAATAACCTTTTCATCATCTGTCTCCACCTCAATGCTCAGGATCAATTTGTATTTATGTGGAATGGCTTATAATATGCAATATACTTTAATGTCTTCCAATAAGCTTCCTAAATCCCCTGGTTTTCTGTCATCAATAAATAGGCAATAACCTAGAGAAAGTCTCACTTCTAGAGAGAACAGTATCCTTCCACTACATTGTTGATATCTCCTGGTGGGCCCAGTCAAAGCCATCACCTACTAAGGACTGGATGCCCTCTTTACCCACATGTGACAATATGACTGGGTCATTAATACAGATAAGCTGCAAGGACCTACTAGTATCCACATGAAATTCTTGGGCATAATCTGGAAAGAGGCACAATGTCTTGGCCTAGAGAAGACAATTACAAAGCATTTGGCTCTCCCTGCCCCACAAAATAAAAGGAGAAGAGCCTTTTTGTCTAAATTTCTCCCCCTGCCCAGGCCCCATCAATTATCATTTTCTATTTGAGTTATAGGTTTCAGTAACCTCTCAGTTTGCCAGTTGGAGTTTATGACAGAAGGACACTGCCATAGGTTAGATAGAGGTGCCCATGGGCATTGGGAGTTGTATATTTTCAGAGTCTGCTTAAAGGAACATATCTTTGATAGACTATTCTTGGCCTATTATTGTGCTTTGGTGGATACTAAGTTCATGACCCATTGCTATGAACTATTGTAGCAACCAGAAATCCCAATCACGTTTAGGTCCAAACAGAGTCCTCACATACCTGGTAGGGCAACTAAGGAGTTCTCTCTAGTAAAATGAAGTCAGTACATACATAACTGGGTAAAATCAGGCTGGGCCAGGGTCTCACAACACAATGCAAAGATCACAGGAATGTCCCTCTACTCCCAAGGCATATTTCTCAAGAAGCTACACACTCCCTGGCTCAGTAGAAACTCTCTGGGCCACATATTGGTCTTATTTTCTTATGTCTCTTCATGGTTAACTTCCACTAGGATGGAAAAGTATACAAGTGCCATTCAACATGAGCAAAACCTGTCCCTTACTGAGAACAGTAAAGGATGCTTGGCACAATGGTCAGAGCCTCATGAGGGATGGTTGGCTATCCAGGCTATCCTAATAAATGAGATGTGCTATATTTCATTGACCCTTGGGGTTGTGGCTAATGGACTGGCTGTTTGGTCAAGCCACTATTAAGTCTCAGATTGCTATAGAAACAAGCCCTCCAGCTCCCTGTGGGGATAAGACATTTGGATAAAAGTTAGCTCTATTCCTAATAAGCTTTTTGTTACCTGTGTATATGTTCACCAGAGAAGCTCTGTCTAAGGGCAATATAACCAATGTGCAGACCATGTTTGTCCACTAAACATAGACACTCTAACCTAGAACAAGCAGATGTGTGACCTATTGCCTCTTAGATCCATGAGAGTTCACAGAAATTTAGATACCACCCTAGAATGGCCTGCATGTATGGACTGTCACTGTGGCCTGAATATGTCAAAGCAGCATGAAAAAGCTGTCCCTCTGTGGCCAGAGTTAAAAATACTGACCAGGGACAAATCTCTTGAATCAATGGGCCAGGGAGTTTTTGACAAATAGATCACATTGGGCTTTATCCCATCCAGAGCATTCCAGTAGATCTTAACTATAGTTGACACTTTCTCCAGGTTTGGCCTAGACATCGTGTGCATTCCAATGACTTGAGTCACACTATTCAGGTCACACAAGACCCTATTTGTTTCTTGTTCAGGTTTCCTGAGCACACTGTGTCTCATAATGGCCCCAAATTGTAGTGCAAGTTACACATCAGTGGGCCCAATCACAGGGCATACAATCAATTCTTCATGTTCTATATCACCCCCAAGCTGCAGGGGTGACTGAGCATTTTAATGGACAATTAAAAGAGAGGTTTAAGTGGCTGTTGGGAGGGGTAAAGATAATTCCAGCCTGGACTACAAATCTCAGGCAATCAGTCTGGGGTCTCAATGCACCAGTTCCCTGAAAGGGTACTTCTCATTTGCGCTATATAATTTATCAGGCCATCTGACCTCTTCCTTCAATTGTACATCCTACTTTCATAATTATTGACAGCTTAGTCTCAACAAGGGAGCCTGCAAGAGCCCTTCATCCCCTTTGACCCCTACCTGAAGATTCAAATCAATGGGATATTACAATGGCTATTAAACATTAGGAGTGTAAGACAGTAACCTCCTACTCCATTTATCACCCAGCTACAGAGGATGAATTTTTGCCAACAAGGACTTCAAAAATAATGACCATCAATTTGAAGTCTCTAGTTCCACATTTTTCTTAAGGTGTCCCTAACATTTGCTCCATATAGCCCCATGAGATCAATATCAGTATATAAAATAGAAATATTTATTGAACCTCAAAAGGATCCAAGCCATAAAATTTGGAGACATCACCCCAGAGGATAGATTCAGAGTGCTATCCTTGATCATGGTATAGGAAAGACTGTCCACACCACAGTCAATGGGGAGAAGTCTCCTTGACTGTAGGGAAGCCTCAAGAGCCCTCCATCCTCTCTGTCCCCCACCTGAAGATTCAAATCAATGGAATATTACTATGGCTATTAAACAATAGTTGTGAGCACCTTCAAACCTAAGTGTCTGTGTACAGAACAGGGAGGGGAAGAGGATATAATCTCTCTTCCCTTTCTTCTACAAAATAGAATGTGTGATTCGTGCTTGCTGAATTTGTTCATAAATCTGCCCCAGCTAGTTGTCACTGCCCTGAATCTGATAAGCCGTTGGATATGTCACCCACTGCTCAACCCCACAGATAAACACTTGATTGCTGTGCCACTGAACACCAGGAACAGACATTTCTCTAACCACAGACCTGATACTTCAGGTACCTCAACCTTATTAAGTTGCACTGATGCTTTGCCACAACTGGACTTGACAATGCAGAAGTGAAATGCCTCCCTAAATATCCCTAATATCAAGTTGTTCCTATCAGAGGTAGGAACAACTGGAACATCTAGGAAAGGGAGCATAGGATTCACTGTTGAGGCTATATAGGCACGGAGCGTGGCAGTCTTCTCCTATACTCACTCCAGCCCTACACAGACGCTTCAAGTCCACTCAAGAATTCTGCCCACCAGGGGGACTTTTAGCTGGTTTATGCTCATAGTAGTCACTGATTCTACCCTCTCAATCCTTTGTGTTCCCTCTTGGGATATTATTTTGTTTGCAAAAACCAGACCTTCACCTGTCTTCCTCTTACCAATGTAACAGGTACAAGTGAGGCATTAATAGGAGACATCCAAGTATTCAAAACAAGTCCTCCACTATTCTGAGGTAGGTGGGAGCTCCAAAACCAGGCAGATCCAATTACTTGAGGGAACTGACAGGTGACATGACCAACTCTTTGATCATAAGTGTGCTTTATATGGTTATCCCCATTGTCAGGGACCTTCAATTAAAAATGTTTTACAAAACATGTCCCTGACCTTCACTGAGATAATTAATGAAACTACTTCAGCTTTGAGGGCACAAAAGTCCAGCCTCAATTCTGTGGCCCAAGTAATATTAACTTAAATAAAACACATAGCCCCAACTTCTTGCTGGTCAACCAAAGATGGGTAGGTTTGTGTGATTTACAACACCCCATTTTTCACCTGGATCAAGGAAATTGGCAAAGTAGAACAGTAAATTGTGAGACCCTCATGGGACTCATATATAGGACATCTTTTTCTAACTTAGGAATGTTTGGGGTTCGTGGCTATGTGCACTCCTCCAGGGAGGCCTGATCATCCTATTTCAAGTGCTTTAGATCATGGCTTCAAGTCCAACCCATTTGGGCTCATAATGGGATAACCTGTCTTTCTTGCTCTGGCCCAGAAAGATCAGGGGTGGAGTTGAAGAGTCTGGCTCCAGCCAAAATCCTAAGTGTCATTTTTTTTTAAGGCCCTATTTTGAGTTGTTGTTTTTTTGTTTTGTTTTTTCCCCTAGCAGCACTGAAAAAATATGCATAATTCAGGAGAAAATCTCATGTATCAGCTGATATGTATAGACTTCAAACATATTTCATGTGTGAGTAGAGGGGAACATTTGCCAGGTTATTACTTTTTCAACTAGGTTATTATAAAGCAAACTTGTAAACACTGAAGTTCTAAGAAAACTTTGACACTATCTCTGACCTGAGGCTGGTTGACTTTGTTAACTATCTGTCTTTATCTCCATGGCTGCCTGTCCTATTTGCTATACTGAAAGCGTTTCCTCTACCTATACGTCAGGAGTCCTTTCTGACTTCAAAAGGCTCTGGGGAAGTTCTGCTTCTTACATGAGAGTGCAAGAAACTCAAGGGATCTGGTTTCTAATGAAACTGATAAAAATTATTTTAAAATCAACTATCTGAAATCTTTTGAAATATTACAATACACAGCAAATTTAAAAAAGTTCAAGAAAATTTACTAACGACCTGTATTCTCGTTTCCCACCCTTGCTTTACCGATATGGAAACTCCCCTGTAGGCTGCTGCAGCCAAGAGGTCTATGACCTTATATATTGGGGATTGAAACTTTTATTATATATAATATCGCCTTTGTCCCATTTAATGTTTTAGTCTTAACATTCTATTTTTTTCTGATTTCAATATTATTTCTTATACCTTATTTGTCAGCATTTATCTAGCACATCATTTCCATCATCCTTTTCCATCAAAAAGCATTTATCTTAGGTGTGTTCTAATAAACAGTATATGTCTTCAAGGTGGGATAATTTTTAAGAGTTTAGCCAGAAGAATGGATCCTGCCTAGATCTATTATATATTCTGTGCTCTGGTTGCTCAATCAATCTAATCTCTCTGACTAAGATCTAAAATGTCTTAAAATGTTCTGGTCTGCTAATGGTGCCCTGTCTTGTTTCTGGTCCCATGATATGGGTGCATTCTAGATGGGAAGGAAGACAAGCAGATAAAAATATGTTCATCCTAGATATAGATATGTAAAGTCACAGGGATTTTCTCTGTTGATTCAATGCATTTGGGATGAGAAAGGAGAAACTGGGTGTGCTTACTCTGTCTTCTTGATCTACTCTCTTAGCTCTTCCTTGAAAAATTATGACCTTAGGTTCATGGAGAATAAGTGATTTGTCCAAACTCACAGAGCTAATTAACATCAGAAAGAAAACTAAGGCACTGGGCTTTTCATTTCTTCCCAAGAGCCCTTCTAACAACAGTGTGTTTTTAATATTACATTTTAAAAATTTATGGCACATAAAGAATTAAATAAAAACATAATGGTTTTGAAAAAGCCCTTCTAAATGACTTTTATAAGTAATGCTTAGAATTGAAACGTAGGAATTGTTATAAATGCTTTCCACTTATTAAACTGGAAATGGCTCCCTCTTTAATAAAACCAATGCATCGGAAAGTCAATATGTATCCTATTGATGTGCTCATTAGAAGTGGAGACTGAGTTACAACGATCAATCAACAATTATTCAATGCAGGATTTCAAATGGACATCGCTGGCCCAGCCTCAGCACACAAATCTATAGGTTCTGCCTCTAAGTCCTCCACAATGCTCAGACTTTTGTTTCTTCCTGAATTAGCTAACCTTTCCTCGGTGTTTCACTTTATTTTTAATCAAATTTCTCTTCTATTTATTTCTAACCTGTTTATTGACCCTGAGTTTTTAAGGCATGACTCAGATATGACTGAAAGTGAAAGCTGTGGGAGGCTACAAAGTTGGATCATTTTTATTGGAGCGTTCAGAAGATTAACCACATGACCCTGTGATTTATAATAGCAGTTTATAAGCCAAGGAGTTTCTTACAATTGGATAGATTTCACAAAGATCCTCCATATCAGAATTCACAAAGGTGGGCTTTTTCTACTAATCATTTTTACTGGTAAAATTATTGTTAAATGGGCAAATAAAAGGAAAATTACATTGAGATTAACATGCCAGATTTTAGCGCTAAGCTTTTATGTTCCAGAGAATAAACTCGCAATATAAAAATCGGTTCAGCTTTAAAGTATAACCAGTGTACACAGTGAATAAATAAATAACCTGAGTAATTTTTCCTAAGAAGGATCTAGAATAGGAGTAAAATTAAAATGACCTTGTGAGGTTGGAAAATGTCCTACAAAAGAAGGATACGTTTAGAAGGGGGAAAGTGTGAAGAGATCTTTTTAGAAAAAAAATAACAAAATACTGTATAACTAAAATATAATCTAGGAAAAAATTATGAGTCAGTCCTCTTTTAATATACTATTGATGTCCAAAATATAGAGAGAGGAAAAGAATGTACTTTTTTATGGAGTAATATTATACATGGTCCTTATGTCCCCATGTCAGTTCACAGAGATATGGGACTCAAAATAAAGCCAAAGTTAATTTACACACATATATAAAGTAAAAATGATAAAACTACTGCAAAGTTATTTTTATTATTTCAAATATTAAAAAATTGACTCAAATTTGCAATATATTTAAGTAAAGGTAAATGAAAATAGGAAGTTTCACAGAGCACAAATAAATGGTTGTTATTGTTTATACTTGTCAGTATCGTCCCTATTTGCTAAAGGACTGAAACAACTTATAAGTCACATGTAACAAAACACTGTAAAATACTGATGGAATCATTTTTGCTCAACTCTCTCCTCCTAGCCTTCCCAGAGATACTCACCCTGTAGAACAGGAGTTGTACTGTTTAGTGCAGGGACAGAAAACTGTTTATTACAGAGTGACTATATTCCTGACGACGAGTTTGAGGAAGCCCACTGATTCCTATGAGACTGAGCATGCTTCTGGATTCTGTAGAGGCTAAAGCAGATTTTATGTTTAATACCATGAGACCAATGGAGGGGAAGAAGAAAAGGTTTTGAAAAGAAAGTATTCTAGTAGGGGCAAGGAGTATAGCTCTTAGTCCTCTCTTGCCTTCATTCCCTCTCTCTGGAGAATGGGAAACAGTATCAGATATGTATCTCCTGATGGACGGGGTGAAGTGGAATGTAGAAACTGGGGTCTGCTTCCCCTCTGGTGATTTCCGAAGGCTGACAATATATTATTCCATGGAAGGTAGCAGAGAACACAGTACTGCCCAGGGGGCTACTAAGCCAAACACAGCAAGACCAACTCAGAGATTTTTAAGGGTATGTTGCTGGCAGGGTCTAAATGGAGACATGGCTGTCTCTTTATCTTTCTGTAATGCAGAGGGCCAAGGCAAAGCTGCCAAAGGAAACATAGACCAGCGCCTAAACCAAGATAACATCCATAAGATCAAACCAGACCGAGTAGGAGGATCTCCTTCCCTACCCACTGCCCATCACATGAGCAAATACTTCTTTCCTTCCTGCTGTCCTACATAAAACAAGGATGAAAATGATACCAGGAGTATACAGAATCAAGATGAAGAGATGCACAAGTTCAGAAAAGAGTGAGATTGAAATCTGAAGAGCGAGTAATGATTATATCAAACATGTTACCAACTATATACCCAAGAGAAACGTAAATTTTAATAACTGGGTCAGTTGTGGCTATTATCATGATGGATGGACATTTCATCAAAAATAGATGAAAAGAGGAAGGATTCTGAAAGTTGGGTGACATTTTTAGCTAATTACACTGAAACAATAACAATATATAGACTCCACCAATAGCTTGAAACTTCCAAACTTAGATTTCATCCAATTCTCAAGAATAACTGATAAAATAAGAATATACAAAAGGACCTTACAGAAAGAATGTTTATTACACGTCACTGCACATAATTAAAAGCTCTCTTCCCTTGTCAGACTGAAAGCTCCATGAAGGCAGAAACCATGCTATCTCGTTCACCTTGTTAAAAGATAAACTGAGGCATATTAAGGACTTTAAGGGTTCATTTGAGCAAAGATCTATTCAAATGAGGCAGCACGAAATCGAAAGTGGTTAGGAGTTCTCCACCTCCAGGAGCTCTGAGAGTCTTTTATAGAAAAAAGGAGGAAGCAAAGTAAGAAAATTATTGATTGGCTATAGCTTAATGCTTAATTGGCTGTTTAATTGGTTGTCCTTAGGTTTCAATTTTATAACCTTGAGGCACTGATAGGCCTGGATTTTAGTGTGCTTACACGGGCGGCCATAGGACCACAGCGACCTCAGACTAATGGCCTCCAGGCTTAATTAATTTCATAATCTCCTTCATAGTACTTAGGACGGTGCCTGGCACAGAGCAAGTGCTGAGAGAATATTTTTAGTGTTGAAATAAATTGAACTTAACTGAACTGAATTGAATTAATTAAGAGAATTGAGTGTCTGTTCACAAATTGTACAGAGATCTTTCTAGGCCATGATGAAAGCTTGTAATACAAACAATTTTTTTTCCTTTCTTCCTTGTTCTGGTTCTGGAGAAAGAGAGAAAATATGAGAGCCTCTAGCTATCCACACAAAGTCATAAGTCCAGGCCTGAAATAGTAGCAAGACCTGCGTGCGTGACTTAGCCCATGGTCACTGAATTGGTTCTCCGACATCCTCACTTGGACCTCTCTGACCGCCTTAGTCAGCCTGGCTGCCATAACAAAATGCCGTGAACTAGAAATTTATTTCTCACATCTGGAGGCTATTAAAAATATGCCTGATGGGTATACATACACAAATACCCTTTAGATTAAAAATATAACAGACTATTGAAATGTGTTACAGGTGTAGATGACGTGCACAAAATAAAGTAATAGGCAGATATGGATGTGCTGGATCATTGTGTTGTCAACTCCATAAAGCTGGAACTGTGTGTTCCGAGATTCCCTTCCCTGCATGGAAACACGTTGGAGGTGGGCAGCAGAAGAAGCTGCATCCAATCTGAGAGGCAACAATGTAGCATCGGCCATCACTCTCCCAAGGACTTCAGGGATTAATACCGGTGGGACAAAAGTAGGTTTACAGTCATTCATATGGAAAATAATACAATACTTAATAAATAATAACACAAGGATAAACTCTGTGTTTTGCATACTCACAACTGTACACCTGCCTTGGCCCCGCCCTGTATTGTAATGGACAGACACAGAGGTGTCCACCTGGATCCAGCTCACCCTCCTTTTCCATCATTGTGTCTAGCTTTTTCTCCCCAGCTTCTGGCCATGCTGACCAACAACAGCCTCAGCTCACCACCAGCTGCTTGCCCATGCACCCACAGAAGTGTGAACTGCCCAGAGCTCTCCACAGACCCATGCCTTCTGATGCCTCCATACAGCAGCTTGCTTGTCAGATACCCTGAAAGTTCCTACTTCTCCGCCCATTTCAGGGCTTTAGGAAGTAAGTCAATAACTTCCCTCTGATCTTCCAGCTTCTCCATTAGAACTGTACTTCCTCAACGCTTCCTACATTGTATAATAAATCTCTTATTATATATTACCCACAGTGATTCTGCTTCCCGACCTGGGTCCTAACTGATGCAATGGATTTCTGACGCCAGACACTATATTATTTGCATACATCTCTCTGTCAATTTCATCACATTAAAAATCAATAGGTGTGGATAATGGCAATTTTATCTTAATTTTCAAAGATTTTAGAATAAAATCTGCTATCCTTTCAGACAAAGACCATCTGCATTTATATTCAGATACTAAATAACTTCTGGAGAACCTTTATAATACTATATATACTAGTAATATAAAAATAAATTGAGACCAAAGGTAATTCTATTTATATGATAATATCAAATGTTATCATTTTATACTCTTAATTTCTATTTTTTAAATATTTGCCCTTGTGGTTAAAGTATAGTAAACAAATGTGTTTTATATATAACACTATATTAAATTTATATTAAATAATATGACTGATATAAGAAAAAATATGCATGTTTCATATTTTCCTCTTTCTAATGTCTTCCTAGAGAAGAACAGGTCCAGAAACATAAAAAATAAATATTTAAATAATCAAATTATTTGACCTAAAAGAGGCTCAAATGCTAATTCACCATATCTGTGTTCTCATCCTCATAACTGCATTCACTCATATACAGATATATATTACTGAATAGACATTTTCTCAAGAGCATAGTTTTTTGAGAGTAAGGATTGTATCTTATCAATATTGGTATTGACAGTGAAAAGCTCAGTAACTGACACATAGTTGGTGCAACACATTTTTAATAAATGAAACTCTTGGCTACCCCTGCCTTCTGTCAGGTACTTTCTTCTAGTTATTATGAGTGCATAACAAATTACTCCAAAACTTAGTGACTAAAACCAAAAGTACTCAGTTGGTATCTCTCATTGTTTTTGTGGTTCAGAAATTAATGAGCAGCTCAACTGGGTAGTTCTGTCTTGGGAGTCTCTCATGATGTCAGAGTCAGACAGTGGCTGAGGCTGACGTCCTCTTAAAGATTTCGTCATTCCTCTGTGTGGAGCCGTGTCTGGGGTTGGGGCACATGGAGCTCCTTGAGCATCTTCTCTCTATATCTTTGAAGTGTCTCCCTGTGGATCTCCCTAATATGATGGCTTCCGTGTAACCAGACTTCTTAATGTTGGCTCAAGACTCTCAAGGCATGTGTCCTCTCATGGGAGGAGGTCAAAGGACTCAGGGACGGGTTGCAAACCCTCCCCCATATATACCTTATACATTTTCATCCAGGCTAATAGCTAATGCTTCCTTAAATCACTCCCTCTGTCAGTGTAGATACTTAATATTTAATGTAAAGACAAGGGTCTATATTTTCTTATTAAAATTTTTCCAATATATTTATAAGCCGAGAAAATGACTATCACCAATATAACAATGGGTTTAGCATATATCCAGCTTCAACTTTCCTTTGTAAACAACCAACATTCTTCTGAATGTCAAAGTCCTAACCCTGTGGTTTGGAGGCTTTAAAGTAATATCCAGGGTCACTGAAAAGTAGGTGTCTGTAAGAGGGAGTTCATATGTTGCTCAGCAAAGTTTTAAGACATGGATGCATGTCACTTCGGTTGGATAGTTAACGAGCAACAATGCAGGTTTTTGTTTAACAGAAAGTCTTCACCAGAGAGCAAAGAAAAGATTTTCAGGTAACCTGCGGAACTTACTCCAATGGCTCAGAATAGTTTTCAGTTACTGAATCCACTCGGTGTGCTTCCCTACATAGGAAACACACTGTGTTGTGTGTTCTCTCAAAATTCATTTCCCCATCTCCAGATGGCCCTGTGTTCCCTATGCTTAGGCCCGACCAATCTCCATCTCCCACATATATCCTCTTGTCTAAGCCTAGAACTTAAATTCCCAGAGTGAAGTAATCTGTACCTTTAAAATTCTCTTTTCCATTTTATAAAATCAATGCTATCCTCTACTTACTTTACTTAGTGACTTTGCTTTTGACAGTTGAGAGCCTTTTCATTCATTAAACAAATACATATTAATTGCCATCTGCATACAAAGCACTACTCTACATATTTGTGACATGTCAATGAACAAAACAAATAAATATCCCCACTCTTGTCATTCTACAATTAACATAATGAAACAGTAAATGATATAGTGACAAATGCTGTGGATAAAATATAAAATAGAGTGTAAGCTGGCTAGAAGTAGAGGAGGGGAGGGCAGGTGGTATACCAAAGTTTTGCTTTCAGAACTATTTTCATTGACATGAGCTCCAAGATAAGGATATTTTAGAGTTTTTCTAAAGCTAAAAAATTGCTATACTTTTTTTTTTACCCTCACCTGAGGACATTTTTTTACATGTATCTTCAGATAGAGCGAGAGGGAAAGAGGGAGGAAGAGAGAGAAACATCGATGTGAGAGAGACACATGGAGTGGTCGCCACCCACATGACCCCAACCGGGGCTGGGGACAAACTGCAACCGAAGTATGTGCCCTTAGCAGGAACCGAACCTGGGACTCTCTCTTGGCAGGCCGACGCTCTAACCGCTGAGCCAAACCAGTCAGGGCATACTTCTTTTTTATCACTCCTGCAACTCCCCGAATTTTTTTCAAGGCATTGTACTGTCTGCACCTGCTGAAGGCAAGGGTGTTTGCAAAGAGGTATGGAAAAGAAAAACTCAAAGATTGATATTTCAGCATGCTCTCTCCGTATACCAATAGTACAGTTTACAAATACCAAAGGGAAGGATCTCCTCACAAGTGTTAATTCCCTCATTCACGCTCACTAAGACATACTATTATTTTTTAGGTAACTCTTAATGAAAACCTGACTTATTAGTAGGTGACTATATACTGCATTAACCTAATCACTTGAAATAGCAATAATGCTCCATATAATGCCATCAACATAAAGAAAGATCTGTTAAACAGATCTGAAATCTGCCCTGGGCATTTGTTATAAACTCATTCTGAAAAATAAGCAAAATAAAAATTCGAGCACAGAAATATCTTGAGCAGTGAAAAGGACTCAGAGGATTGTTTTGAAATGTAGCACTCTCTTTACAGACCATTGTAAGCTAGAGGGCTGTGTTGGAAACATTTAGTGAAATGGAAATCTTTTGCCCTCACTCTCACACCCCACCCATTTCTACTTTGTAACTCTTGGCCTCAGACATGTGGCGTGAAGGGAGGGAAGAGCACAAAGAACCTGGAGTCAAAGGTTGTTGCTTTGTTTTAAAATTTCCTTAGCCTTTTTACAAGAAAAAAATTAAGTGTGTGTGTGTGTGTGTGTGTGTGTGAGAGAGAGAGAGAGAGAGAGAGAGAGAGAGAGAGAGAGAGAGAGAGAGAGAATGTGTGTGTGCATGGGTACAGGGAGGAGAGCGAATGGCCCTGGGATGTGGGTGATAATGCAAGAGTAACAGGGACCCAATAGCACCAGGTTTTGACAGCACACTGATAAAGGACAGAAGTCAGAGGGAATGACTTTGTGATGTACATGAGAGTCAGATTTAAGGGGAAAAGTCTCAATATCATCAAATATTTTATGCCATCAATGTTAAGTATGTCAAAATATAATTTTTAAAATGTTAAGAAACATAAATGTCACACAAATAAATAGGGAATGTGCATCAGCTCAATAATGAGGTTATCATCAAAATGATAAAGGATGATAAAGAGACTCACGCACACATAACCAAAGAAAAAGAAACAGAGAGTTCCAGAATAACATCGCTGAATTACAAAACCACTTAGTGTTTTCTTTCAGGACAATGAAAAGCAATCTTTAGAACTACTTTCTTTATGAAACAGAAATAATTTGTCTCTCTTTACAATAGAATATTTCATCTTACTGGAAATTTTATAAGATACCATCTATTATTATGAAGTTATAAAAGTTCCAATTCAATAGGAACCACTAAATCAAATAAATATACTTTCTCTGGAGGATCAGAAAAAAACCTTTTTAAAGAGACTTGCCTTGAGGTGGTAAACACACATTACAATACACAGATGATGTATTGTAGAATTGTATACCTGAAACCAATATAATTTTATTAACCAATGTCACTCCAATAAATTCAATAAAAAATAAATTTTTAAAAAGGAAACGCTTTTTATAAAAAGCCCCAGCATGACAATGAAGGTCACATAATCAAATTTTTGCCTTACTTCCAAATTTGCCTTGCTTGTCCTTTACAGGTAGAAGCTATGGGAATAGCTACAGGATTAGGTACCATGGGGCAGGTCAGCAGAAAGTACTTTAAAGATGTCTAGATGGACAGCTAAAAACCTTGGCACAATCCCAGGAGCAGGAGTTGAAGGAACTCCAACTGACCATTGTTAACTTTTCCACAAGTCAGGCAAGATAGGGATTTGGATATAAACTTAGCAAAGAGTAATAACAAATAAATGTGATATTTTCTACAACCTAGTTTTATGTCTAAAATAAATTCTTAATAACATGATTATATGCCAAAGGTTCACAAGAAAAACGTAAGAACCCAGAAGAAAATCTATGTAAAATTTTGCCTTTCTTAAAAGTGATGGTATTTATTATAGACTGTGGTTGTTACAATAATAGTGAGAACTGAATGAGAACGAATTGGAGGAAACACTGTGATATGATAAAAGCAGTCCAGCCTATCAGAGGTTGTGAAAAGTTTGCTTCTTTGATTCTGGCTTAAGGCAATATAGCCTGACACTATGATAGTCAAATCCATCAGGTTGCCAACATTTTCCACATGTCGACTGACTAGACAAGCTTGATGCTGATTTTAATTCCACAAAGTAAAACTAAATCAAATGTTTGAAAGCATATTTTTGAAGAACACAAAGGTTGGCTGGAAAAAAATAAAATATCTGTAGTCAGAAAAACTCACTAGATTCATGGGGGAGAGTGTTTTAAAAATGAAACACACACACACACATAACACACACACACACACATCTCATCTAAAAACTCACATAAAGATAAATACATTAACTCGGGGAGTAGGGGAGGCACAGGGGAGGCACATGCATCTGTTTTATCTGTTTTGCCCAGAAATATTTGGATGTAACACAGGAAATTCCAGATCAACCCAGACAAATAGATAAATGGGGAGAATTAGATTTTTTCAGTCCAGCCTGACTTGAACTACTCCTTTAGACAAGTCCCTTGTGTTTCGCAGTCACGGATTTCTCTAGGGGGAAGTTTCTCCCCACTATTTCATTTGCAGTAAATATACATTGTCTTCCCATCGGGGTTGGGAGGCAAGAGGTAAGACAGCCTGGTCACCTTTCAACACTCCTGACTGCAAAGGATCTTCTGTAAACATCAGAAGAAAAGAAATATTTAGCATTCAGCAAAAATAAATAGGTAAGTAAATGATGATGATAAACAACGAAGCTCGTGTTTATTCTGCAGCCCCTCGGGAGTTTCTGAGGACCAGGTGATCTCAGTCATCAGAGAAACTGCAGGCATACAGGGCAAGACCTCAGGACTGCACACCTTCCTTGAAGGAACTTGAAATTAAATGATAGCTTTCCACAGACACAGGAGCTCTGACAAACTCTGCAAGTACAGAAATGTATTAACTCTCAGGGGTATATTTTCAATGCAGTGTGCACGCAACTTAGCTGCTTGACTCCCACAGATGTTAATGGTGGCTGTGCCTTTAAATTCTAATCTGCCACTTTCGACCTGGACCCTATAGCTTTCTTTTCTTGCTATCGAGGGTTAGTGCATTTGTTGCTGATGGGGAGAAAAAAAATGAAAGGAACCATTTTGCTTGCAGCATCGGGCATCAATACACTCAACTGATACCCATTTTAAAACTTAGAAATAGCTGTCTGTGAATTTTTGCTGAGGCCAAATTGTGTAAAACATTTAAAATATATACGTGTTTTGTTAGACCAATGAGTAAAATGTTTACTTATTTTCTTAGCATCCCAGAATTTGAGAAACCAATTTTTAAATATTTAATCCACTGGTTGGGCAGCATCTAGATTAATACTTATATCAGCGCATTTCCCACTGATCCTTTTAGAGCTCTCTGCTTCTTCTATGTCCACGAAGAGCAGTCCACTCTGTTTCCGGAAAGAGGCGCATATATCCAAATTTGGTAATAGAGTTTCATAGGATTCACAAACTCCCTAAACCCACTCATGGATATAAATCCCAATTTAAGAATCCCTAATCTAACAGGTCCACATAAATATTATAGAGCTTCTTTCCGCGTTTGCAGCATAAGAGCAGTAAATGTGATTTGTTGTATTTGAAGGAACGGTGCTAAATAAAGCTATTGAATTTTCTATTACAGTTGCTTTCTTCATGTAACGAAGTGGACACCTCAGTGTCACCATGTTGCCTATGGCATAGTGTATGGTATCTTCTTAGGTAAGAAATGTGGCCACTTGAATAAAATGGATTAGTCTGCCCATGAATTCAGTAACACAGCCAGCAAACAGAGACTTAGCCACTACTCATTTCATTCAATTAACTCACCAAAGATACTTGTTCAGTGGACACTGTATTTGGTAATGCCAATTCATATCCTCTGCAAGCACACTGCCAAAATCATTCTCAGGGCTCTAATTTCTTATGAAACAGTAAGCAGGCCATCCCCTTCAGCATCTCTAGTATCAAGCCACCGAAACGACCAGTAAAGCACACACCTTCCGGCTTGTATAGTATGCTATGTCAGAGGCAAGGCCTGCATACCTGGTTAGCATTTGCCTTTGACTGCATTCCCACCATGTCCAGGGCACTCCATAGCGTCAGAAACGGGAGTAGAAAATGTTATTTCTGCCTTTCAGCATTTTTACAAACAGTTTGGCAAGTGCGGGTGGGATGGACAAAACCAGTAGAAATATAAATACACACCTACAGGCGTAGAAACACAGTCACAGTCTGCCACAGCTGTACAGAGTATTACACAAAGATTAGGTAATGAGCTCGCCGGTTGAGCGTTGACCCATGCACCAAGAGGTCGCCGGTTGGATTCCCGGTCAGGACACATGCACAGGTTGTGGGCCAAAACCCCAGTGGGGGGCATGCAGGAGGTGGCCAATCGATGTTCTCTCTCATCGATGTTTCTATCTCTCTCTCCCTGTCCCTTCCTTTCTCTCTAAAATCAATAAAGGAAAATTGAAAAAAAAAAAACAAATTAGGTAATGAGGGATCTGGGAATGATAACAGCACACGTGTCCTGAACAAGTATTGAGAACTTTGGAGGGGGCACAGGGCCTTATTTAGAGTGGAACAGTTTAAAAAGCATTTCATTTAAAATGTTACCTCGAAGTCCTCAAAGTTAGAAAAGTCATTAAGTGTTCGAGCAACGTACTTATTTGAGAGAAATTGAGAGTATAACTGAAGAGGTCACTAGAAATGAGGATGTTTTGCATCCATCACTGTGAAAGGTCCCATATCTGACCGGTAACTGTGTTGTTCAGGTACCATGCCCTGGATGATGTTTGTTCTGTCCATGCTGATCACGAAGATATTGACAGCAAAACACTGATTGACCAGATTTATTAGGTCAAACACTCTTACTGAAATCAGAAGAAAATTTAACTTAGAATTTACCTAAACAGCTAAATGTCAGAACTTGGTTTGCATTATTTATTATAAACATTATTTTAATATGTTAACAGTAACAGACATATATCATTATATAGACATAAACATATATTTGGTCATAGCTTCCAATTCACTTTCATTAGACTGTTGGTGAGACTCTTAACTAGATATGGCTTGGCAACATTTTAATTCTGATTCCAAACTAGAAAGTGTGAGGTTCCCAAATTGGAAAGATTCTAATAAAAGTGACTCTGAAAATTTCCTTCCTCTCTGAGCCTTTTTCTGAACTCCCAGAATACTTTATTAACACTTCCCTTGTAGGATTCATCCCAGGGCTACTTCTTGCTCAGAAACTTGCTTTGTCCACTCAGCCCACCAAAAGACAAAAGGAAGCCCATTCTAAAGCATGAGCTAGGGCCCCAGGGAAGGTATTCTGTGTGACAGGAGACAGCTTTCAAACAAGTAGTTGACATCATACTTCATTATTCCTTATGATGGTCAAGGCTGCATCCATGGTGAGTAATAATCACTACATAAACAAGTACTTATAGCAAAGAGTGTAAAATCTAAGCAGCTAGATGTTCTCGAGAAGTACTTAAAATAAAGAAGTAATTTTTCATATCCAAACTATGCATATGCTATGTTTTATGCTATGTGGAGAAGTATTAGTTCTTAGCTCTGAAAAGAATCTTAATGTCAGTTCAAATGACATCAACACCAAAAGTATGTGTTAATAATGTCATTATGTGAAGAAGATGAGTAAAGAAAAATTATAGTTAGGTGATTTCCCAAATATTATTATGAAACACACAATGATTTTCCAAAGGTAATTGATTCTCTCGTTCTCTCTCTCTCTCTCTCTCTCTTTTTTTTTTTACCAATAGTGATAAAATGTTTCATACTCCCCCAGATTTACATTATAAAAGATAAAGCAATACCTTTATTATTGCATAGGAAGCAATGTATAGCTCATTCTCTCTTTAGAAAATTGTCTTGCTCTAGCCTTACTTCAACAGAAGTAAGACATACAGGAATTTGACATACCAAGTTTATTCATCAGAATATAAATTGCCTCATAAATGCGCTAACTGATTTTTTGATTGGCAGATAGTACTGTCCAAGGTGGTCGGAATTGGTGAACATCAAATGTCAGGAAGTGGAATAATATTTGATGAAAACTAAATTCTTTAATTTTATTAAATTTCCAGAAGGTAGAGATCATGTTTTATTTATCTCCCAAGAAACCTATCTCTGTCCTTTGTCCCTTAAATATTTGTTTTATAGTTTTATTCACAAGGAAGACTAACCAGAATAACTATTTTTTTAGAACATATTTCCAACGCAAGTAACATAACTTTATCTCAAGAAAGCAAGGAGGCCAGCTATCTGTGGTAAAATAAATATAACCAGAGAGTTATTAGAGTGATTATTTATAATGATAATAATGATTAAACATCTGCCATGTAAGTCAAGATTTATTTGGCTGTACGTAGAGTCCCAGAACAGTTTGAAACAGGAAAGAAAGGGACAATTACTAATCCACTGATCATTAACAGAAACAAAATGTTAAGTTTTAGCCTTGCCCCAAATTTACTACCTACCATTTTCCCCACTGGAATTAAAGGGATTGAACATTATTAAAACTTAATTAGAATTTGTATCCTCCTCTGACCTATGTTTTCATACTTGTTTCCTGGCAGACTATTGACTGAAGCTAATTGGCAAGTATTTCAATGAAGACAAATCCTTTACAACTCCTAGTATCCATAAAATCAACTGAGGTTACCTGCTAAGAGTATGGTTTGCTGAGCTCCACGGTCAGAGATTATGATGTGGTTGTCTAAAGTGTAGGTCTAGAAAAATTTTAAAGCAATCCCTTTTAAATAAGTGTCTATGTCAAATACATTGAGAAACATTTATGAAGAGCAGCTCTTAGGTACTGGCTACCTGTAAATATAGATTTACTGCAGAAAAATGCCAATAGCCACTTTTCAGAATTTCCTAGGCTAACACTGTCTCTAAATCTCCACAAACTCCTCAATGCTGAGAGAATAAAGAGGAGTAAGTTCCAATATGTAGAAGAATCTATATACAATTCTGCTTACTTACCATGAAAAGGCTTTGTATTGAATTTGCCCAGTTAGATGTACTACCCAAAAGATGGCAATTTGATTGATGTCACCATGAAAACATACTCTGAAAAAGCAGATGCAGCCATGAACATCATGCTGCTTTAAAGACACTTTCCATCATTCTGTACCCACCCCAACAGGAAAAATGGTGTTTTTCAGATAAAGTGGAGCCATGGACTATAAGAAAATCTAGAATTAAAATTGTCCCATGTTGTCTACTACCTACATTCTGTCTAATAGATCATAAAAAGCAGTTAAAAGAAAAAACTGTTCCATTTAAATTAGCATAAAACAATAGGTAACAATATCCTTAAAAGACCACCCTCATCTCTGTGACTTCCTGGGTGATGAGGTAAAACTCATCAAGAAGATGGGGGACCACCTGACTCACCTCTGCAGGCTGGTGGCCCCCAGGCTGGGCTGGGTGAGCCAGCGTCTCTGAGTGTCTCTTCGAAAAGCTCACCCTCCAGCACGACTAGGAGCCTTTGGAGCCCAGAGGCCTTTGAGGGGCCCTTCTGCATTCCCCTGGTGTCTTTTGCCTGAGCCTCTCCTAGAAACCACTAGGTATGCCCTGGAGCCCCCTCTCATGCATTGGACCAAATGGAAACAATAAAGCTTTTGCAGGGGGGGAAAAAAAGACCCAGTATAAAAACAATAACCATCTAAACAGATTTCCAAAGAACAAAAGCTAGAAATACTGTTTGTGCCGCAGAACTTATACATGACCTATTCAAGTCTGACTAGTTGTGTGATGATGGAAACATTTGTTTCTTAACCTATGATAAACTGAAGCTCACAGAGATCAGGGACTTGGCTCATTAGCACATAACTAGTAAGGAGAAGAACAGGAAATTGCATCTAGATTTTCCAGCTTCGTATTTTACTGGAAATACACAATTCAAGATCTAGAAATTTCTAAACACCTAAAGCAATAGTTCTTAAGTACAAAGGTGTAACCCGCTAGCATGACTGCATTTTATGAATAATTTACTTCTTAAATATATTATGTCAGATTCAATCTTATTTCTATTATAATGGCAGTCTCAATTACATATGTTTTCTTTATTTGCAGAAGCAAAGACGGATATGCAGTTAGAGTGGAGGGAACTGCAGCTGTGCCAGGTCAACCCTATCCTAAGGGGTCATCCACATGCATGTAGAGAGCAGTTGCCCTGATATAGCCTCATATGTCCACTTAATGTTTAAACTAAGCACTTAAAAAAGAACCACAAAAAGTAGCTCAAAGCTATACCTTGGATATAAGGAATAAATAACAAGAACAACAATAGTAAGCCTAGTTAAAGAGAAGAGTCTCTCCTCATTGCAGATTACCATCTGTCTTCAAAAACTTGGGCATGTCCCAGGCAGTATTTTTTTTTTCACAAAAAATTTTCTCCTCTAAGTTTTCAACAAGAAAGTGGAGCATCTAGAAGAATGTTTGCCACATGGTAGGTGTTCAATAAATATTAGTTACATTCTTGAGTGAAAGATTTCATTGACTTCTTAAGAGATAGAAAGGAAATGGAGAAGATAAATGTTTTTAATACATTCAATTTGCATATGACGACCCTGAGGGTTGTGGAAGGTGAGTAAAGTCACACAGCTTTAAGTGATAGATTCAGAATGTGAACCTAGGTGGCCCAACCCCAAAGTCTGTATCCTTAACTACTGCTTACACCATCTTGTTGTGGACTCTTCTTTTGTTGGCTGAATTGTTTAAGCTCGCCTAATGTTCCCTTAAGGGAAAAGATGAGGGATAGCTCCAAGGGTTTTGAATCATTTTTAAAGAACAAAGTCTACTCAGAAAATATTGGAATGTTGAAAAGGATCTCAGATATCATCTAGTCCAGACCCACCAACACCCATTTTGGAGCCATTGTATAAAAGAGCAAAGAGCCTCAGAAAAGTTAAGCTATTTGTTACTGTCCTAGACCAGCGATTTTCAACTGGTGTGCCACAAGAATATTTAAAACATGCAATACCTGACTATTTAGGCAGGGGCACTGACCTATTTTCCCTTAGATTGTCAAATTAAAAAATGACAACAGCCGCCCAGCCAATGTGGCTCAGTGGTTGAGCATTGACCCATGCACCAAGAGGTCGAGGGTTCCATTCCTGGTTAGGGCACATGCCCAGGTTGTGGGCTCAATCCCCAGTGGGGGGCATGCAGGAGGCAGCCAACTGATGTTCTTTCTGATGGGTGTTTCTATCTCTCTCCCTCTCCCTTGTTCTCTCTCTAAAATCAATAAAGAAAAAATAATTTTTTAAAAAATGACAGTAGCCAACACAACAGCCATCAGTGTGAATGAATCAAAATGATACCTTTTTTTTTGCCAGATCAGCAAAAAATATATTTTTGGGTGTGCTGTAGAATTTTAGTAATTAGTTGATGTGTGTCATGAGATGAAAACAGTTGAAAACCTCTGTCCTAGAGCAAGTTGGTCGTCATCCTGGAACTGAGAACTAGAGGCAGCTGACAGTTAATTTAATCACTATTTTCAGCTCTCCATGGGCCTTTATTTATATACTAGCAGTACAGAATCCAATGTGGCACTCAGTTATATATATCAATGACCCTACGGTTTCTAAATTAATCTTTAGCTGCTCCTGTTGGCTGTGATGTTGAAAGAATTTTTACGATATAGAATCATAGACCCCGCCCCGTACTGTGAGGGATCCCTAGAGAGCTTAATATCCATGTCCCTACTTCTAATAATCAAGACAAGGCTTGAGCCCTGGCCAGTTTGGCTCAGCGGTGAGAGTGTCAGCCCAAGGACTGAAGGGTCATGGATTTGATTCCTCGTCAAGAGCACGCACCTGGGTTGCAGGTCTGATCCCCTGCCCTGGTTGGGAGGCAACCAATCGATGTGTCTTTCACATCAATGTTTCTCTCTCTCTCTCTCTCTCTCTCTCTCTCTCTCTCTCTCTCTCTCTCTCTCTCTCTCCATCCCTCCCTCCCTCACTCCCTTCCACACCTAAATATCAGCAGAAAAATATCCTTGGGTAAAGATTACCAAAAAATAAAAATAAAAAGACAAGGCTTGATCCTACAAAACATTCTCTACTCTGGACAACCTTAAAGTAGACAAATACAAGGGTCTGAAAAATTTAACACATTACACCTTGATGTCTGATGAAAATGTAGCACCCTTGTTTCTTTCTATTTCACCCAGCCCCATACCCTTCTCCCCTTTGGCAACCATCAGCTTGCTCTCTATATTTATGGGTCTGTTTCTGTCTTTTTTTTTAGTTTCCACATATAAGTGAAATCATATGGTATTTATCTTTGTCTGACTTATTGTTTCTTACTAACTGATCTAATCTTCCTCCTGAACCTTAAACACAATGGAGTCGGGGGCACACAGAGGGAAGCTAACCATTAAATTTGCTGGAAAACAGCATCTCATCTATTCCAGTTTAAAGAATCTTCTCTAGTCAGTCACTTCTTGGTAAATTAGTAGTTTTGTTGTTTTCTTCCCTCTCCCCTATCTTTCTCCCAAATGGTATAAGATGGTACTTGGACTGTAAAACAGTCTGTACCATCACAGATGCTGGGGTTCATGCTGAAGGTGTTTCCTGAAGACCTTAGCCGTCTTAACTACAGAGGGCTGTTCTGCTCCTAGAACTGGTGTTTTAAGGCTATGCTTCTGGAGGTCACCACCTTGAGTGCAGGGGTCTGTAACATGTTGACACTTTTATGCTTACCCCACGCAGCATGGAACTGCAGATTCTCCCAGCTCTCCCGCATGGCCTGCCTGGCCACCAGGAGACTTCTAAATTCACCATGACCCACACAGCCATTCAGCGGAAGAGAGTTCTGCTTGGGAGTCACTGTGCTCAGTTATCTAGCCGCCTCTGTTCCCCAAAGCTCTGTTCTCATGCTTGCACCTGTTGTGAGTTACATCCTCTTGTAACTCCATCCTTGCAGGGGGATCTAGAAGCCTGAAGTCTCTCCCAGACTGTGCCTAGGAACATGTCCTCAGCATCCATCCTGAGAGGAGAAAGCAGAGCCACTGACCCCAATCCTCCCACCATACTTCACTGCCCTTCTTTTCACAGCCCCCCAGGACCAAACTAGGTGGGCTCCTCACTCACACTTATGAGGAAAAATTCCTAAGACATAGTCTCAGTTTTTTCTATCCCCGGTTTATTGTAGGATTTTCTGATGGAGTCTCTCAGGCATAGTTCTTGATATACTTGGGAAAGCTAAATGAAATTAGAAAAACCTCCTCTCTTCCCAATTCAGTTCATTTTCATGACTGTCATCATCTTGAGGACTCAAAATTCTACCCTGGATGATAAGAGCTAAATATTGACTTTATTTAGCATCCTTGCTAATACAATCCCCGTCAGTCCCCGAGTTAAACAAACGCCTCTAGCTGAAGAGAGAAAGATCAGGAACAAAGAAATGAGGGGAAAAAAGGACATTGATATATTTTAGAAATAGTATTACTTTTACCCAAGGAGTGAGTTTCCATTTCAGGCTGTTAGTCAATTTCAGGAGAAATCATAGTTTACTCTAAACTTTATGCACCTTTCTCTAAAAAGCCATGGAGTGACTCCATAGCTAGGTTTCCAGTGTCTGAGAAAGTGTACATTTCAAGGCTAGCTGCCATTCCCTGCCTCCTGACCACAGTGGCCTCAACCAAGAGGAACCAGAATCCTTCACTTGAATCTTTGCGGAATCTCCTAGACCTGAAGACACTTCTACAACTAGGTCTCAGATTTGATCATTGGCAGGTAGCGCATTTGTCACTCTTCATTCAGGCTTTCAGGTGAAATGTGAAATTTCCACTACTTTTCTACAAATATAAGGATATATAAGTGCTTGAGTCCATTTATGAAAGATCCTCATTACCCAGACCTTTTTTGGCATCCACAAGCATGTTTCAAACAGGATACTTGTAGTTTAAATGAGTCAGAGCATCGAAAATTTTCATCACCTCATTAAAAAACTGCCACATTTTGTGCCATCTCAAAATGAGGGGTCAAGAGGATTCACCTTTTGTTTTGTATTGAAACAGAGCAGGTTAAGGACTTCATTTTGCCTAGTCTTTTCCTTGCGAAAAATCACCGTAGCCCCCTTTCCTTTAATAAAATTAATTTAATTCTACAAAACTAATTTTTGAAATGAAAAAATGAAGTATGTGGTTTTTTCCTGTATTAAAGTATTTTTAATTAGAAAGATACACTCAATAATTTTTAAATTAATCGTTATTGTAGAAAGTGTTACAGATGTCCCCCATTTTCCCCATTGCCCCCGCCTGCCTTCACCACACTATTGTCTGTGTGCTGAAACTGTCAAATGCTTGAGCTCAAGGGTACAGTTTCTAGCAGTGAAGCCTAGCGCGGAACTGCGGACCTAACATTTGAGACCCAGTGCGTGCGCTCAGCATTGAACAAAGGTAACACCAAACCAATTTCAAAATAAACAATCTTTCATATATTTGTAGTAAACAATTTTGAAACATTATTGCATCTTTTGATTGTAGCAGCAATACCGCTTATTGTAAGAAATTCAGAACTTAGAGAAAAACATATAAAAAATAGAAACTAATTGAAATCCTACCTCTATGCAACAACAGCTCTTAATATTCTGATATATGTCCTTTTACACTGCATGTAATATGTGGTTATTTATAAGTGGTGTTTAAATTACATAAGATCATACAAAATTAGCTCTAGAGAGAGTGTTCACAGCTCATGCTCCCCTCCACACTCCACCAAAACCGATAGATGTTTGTTATCATAGACACTACACTTCCTCAGTCTTTTTGAGCCTTTTATGACACAGAAAAACGAAAGTGAGTAGAGAGAAGCAAAGTTGAAAGAACAAAACAGGTGATTTGCTTCAAGGAGATCCCAAATACAAATGTGAAGCTGAAAGGAGCTGAGAAACCAGTCATCCTCCAGGACCAGGGACCAGGTACCATTCAGCTGGAGGATAGTAAGGGTGCTGACGTAGACTTTGAAGATATGTTGCTGTACATTGAGAATGTGCATTCCACGTTGTAATTAAATTATAAGTCTTCTACTGGACTTCTGTAATTTGAAGCAACAGTGCTCAAAATAGAATAAATTGGGACTCATCTATTTAGATTATTTTAAATGTTATCTTTTTTAGATAACATAACACCTTGTCAATAAACATAATCCTTATCATCTTTAAAAGATACATAGTATTCTATCATGCACATATTAAAAATTATTTAAACACCTCTCTTCTTTATTTTTTTTAATCCTTACACGGGGCCCTGGCCGGTTTGGCTCAGCGGTTGGAGTGTCAGTCTGTGGACCAGAGAATCCCAGGTTCGGTTCCTGCTAAGGGCACATACCTTGTTTGCAGTTTGTCTCCACCCTGGTTGGAGTCCTGTGGGTGGCAGCCACTCAATGTGTCTCTCTCAAGTTGATGTTTCTCTCTCTCTCTTCCCTCCTCTCTCCCTCCCGCTCTATCTGAAGATAAATGAAAAAAAAAAGTCCTCAGTTGAGGGTAAAAAAAAAAAAAAAATCCTCACATGGGGACATTTTTCCATCTTTGTTCAGATAGAGTGGGAGGGGGAGAGAGAGATAGAGAGAGAAACATCGATATGAGAGGGACACATCGACTGGTTGCCTCCCGCACAACCCCAACCAGGGCCGGGAATGAACCACAACCGAGGTACGTGCCCTTGACCAGAATCGAACCCTTGACTTATCAGTCTGCGGGCCGCCGCTCTAACAGCTGAGCCAAATCAGCCAGGGCTAAACACCCTTTTTTGACACAATTTTAAGATGTTTCCAGTTTTCAAAAAGTATACACAATGAACAAATTTATATACAAAACTATATTAGTATCCCAATGATTTTGCTATTTTCTAGAAGTACAATTTATGGGTCAATGGTAATACATTTATTTGATCTCTTGATACGTGTTGATTAATCATCCTCCAAAAAGATGGTACATTTCCATAAACCACGAGTGAGAGGGTTAAGTTTCTCACACCCACATCAATGCAGTTACCATCAATTTTGTTTTTAATGTGCTCATAGGGTTGGAAAACAACAGCAGTGATAAATATTTTTTAATACCATTGCTTGATAATGGCACAGGACATCTTATTATAACTTTATTGACCAAGAAATATCATTGGCATTAAGATGCACTGAAAAGGCCAATAACTCTCATTACAATTCTAGAAATTATTCTTATTCTTATCATTTGCTTAAATAGCTTAAATGAAAACCTTGTTAAAATAACATAGTTAAAAGAATGTACTACAGAGCACAATAAAGTCTAATAGATTGCTAACCTTTCCAGATGAATAGCTCTATTAAGAGAATGCTTTTTATACATTAAATCATTTTTACCAGAATAATAAAAACTGCTTAAATGAATATCTATAAAGAAAAAAATAGTATAGTAATCATTATCAAAATAGATCTCCTTGAAGTTCAAAGAGCTATATATTGAAAAGAACCTACTTTTTTCATAGGGCACAAAATAAATGCTTCTAATATATCCTTTTAACAAACGGTTCTGTTTTATAGTCTTTAAAGTCCACTATTTTTTAACATGGCAATTACATAGAAGTAAATACTTTTCTAATAGTTTTTACTATAAAAACAATTCACCTAGCCCAGCCGGTGTGGCTCAGTAGTTGAGCACCAACTCAAGCACCAAGAGGTCACCGGTTCAATTCCCAGTCAGGGCACATGCCCAGGTTGTGGGCCCAATCCCCAGTGGAGGGCATGCAGGAGTTGGCTGAGCAATGTTCTCTCTCATCGATGTTTCTGTCTTTCCCTCTACCTTCCTCTCTCTCTAAAATCAATAGAGGAAAAAAAATTAAAAACAATTCATCTCGTTTTTCCTTTTCTAGAATGTTCAAGCCTTCATCCAGTTTTGGCAAAATGTGTTAAAGAACACACACTGTGACAATATTACCTACATACAATGACAGGTCCTCAAAGATATCATTATTTCAAGAAGTGGAGAGAAAACATTGTTCTTCTGCTGTTTCAAAAGCCTTATTATTTGTTTTACTTTTTGTTTCTAGGAAAGATGATAGTCATACATGTAACATATCTATTTTCTATGAGTTAAAATAATGCAGAATTTTTAACTATAGCTGTCCCTTAAATGTTGATGTTATCTAGAGTTCCATTCTTAACCCTCTGTTTCTCTTCTCTGTGGTGATCTTATTTATATTCCACACAACATAGTTAATATGTTCAAAATAAGCTCATACTTTCTTTATTACCATCACACACACATACACACACACACATCAGCTCTTCTCCAAAATTGTTTTCTTGAACATTCACCCTGTTACAAACAATAAAGTCATCCTAGACTTGCTACATCCCCACATTGAATCTGTCACCAAGTCCTATTGATTCTACTCCCTAAATATCCCTTTAATCCATCTTTCCCCATTCCCATCGACACACCCTTAATTTAGATCTTGATTACTACAATAGCACTCCAAGGTTTTTTTCCCTGCTTCTAATCTTCTGATCTAAACAGCTAGCCCTTCCCTAATCAATTCTCTTTAAAGCTATCAGAAGGATCATTCTAAAATTTAGATCTGATTTTATCATCAAACTTCTAAAAAGCCTAACCATAGATTTTTGAAACTTTTTGGCTTGACACGCAAGTCTCCATGTATTGTGATGCCTGCCCTGCACTTTCACCTCCCACCTCTCACCCACACACATTCCATGTGGCAGCAGCTCCGAATGACTACACGATCCCTGGACTTACCTCTCTCTCTCCTGTGCACTTTTCTGCCCACATATTCCCTCTTCTTAGACTATTCTCTCTACTCCTCCCTTGATAACGCACATCCTTCAAGACTCAATTAAAAATCCACCTCTCCCAAACAAGATTTTCCTAAAACACAGCAGTAAACTGGGTATTCTTCTATCTGATTTTACTGGAACCTGTGCTTACCCCTTTTCCTTTATTAAAGAAAAATCTTGACAAAAAGGCCTCCTTCTTCCATACATGTGTCTCCAGCACTTAAGACAATGTCCATTCAAAATAAGCCCTCAAAAAATGAATGTATAAGATAAGGTGTTCCTGCCCTACAAGCATTTAGGCCGGCCTGAATTTTCACCTATCAAAAAGACAGACAAAGTTGAACAGGAGCAAATCTGTTTAGAACATTTAAATTCTATTGCACATATGTAACTCAATCAACAAAATTACCGAAACAGTGTGAATGTATTTAGTATTGTCAGTGCTAAGTAGTTGCTTGGTGGGGGATTACTTTTCTCCTACCCATACCATTAGTCCCTCAAAGTCATCCTAAAGCAAACATAGACTAAGTGAAAATATTATGCTTCATTAAAAGTACAGCTGTTGGAAGACAATTCTCTACGGGTCTCTCTCTTGCTTTTACACTTCCCGTGAGCAGAGGCACCGACAATCTTTGCTCCAAACTATCTTTCCAGGGACATTTGTGTCATGAACAGTCATGGAAGACAGAGATAGTGTGCCCCACTGGAGGCAAAGGGTAAGTTTGTCTACTGCCCAGTATAATAAATGTAATATCTCCTTTCAGAACAAAAGGCAGGTTTGCTTACGGTCCATTATAAAATATCTGAGTTCCCTAAACTTGAGTCTCCTCAGGTGTGATGAAACCCACCACATCGGCAGCATTTTTCTGGGGCCTTTCCCATCACCTCCATGGCGGACAAGAGGAAATCATATAAACACATACTTCATGTGGCTGGCTGTGCTTTGGGTAATGAAACCCTTTGTCTTATACTAGGTGTCTTATTCTCTCTTCCAGTATCCATGAAACACCATAGCAAGCTAACTTATTAGAGGGCAGTGGGATACATTCTCAGGCCCACCACAGTTCTTGAGAGTCACTTTAACATCAACACTACCCTTCAAACCAGATTGCTATGCCAAAGATTATTCTGCCAAAGAAGAAGAAGGAGAAGGAGAGGGAGAGGGAGAGGGAGAGGGAGAGGGAGAGGGAGAGGGAGAAGGAGAAGGAGAAGGAGAAGGAGAAGGAGAAGGAGAAGGAGAAGGAGAAGGAGAAGGAGAAGGAGAAGGAGAAGGAGAAGGAGAAGGAGAAGGAGAAGGAGAAGGAGAAGGAGAAGGAGGAGAAGGAGAAGGAGAAGGAGAAGGAGAAGGAGAAGAAAAAGAGGAGTTCCTGAGTAGTTTCCATTCACAGATCACCATGAAGAATCCTTAGTTAACCAGCTGCATGGTTGGCCCTAACACCATAAACATCCAGACACAGAAAATAACCATGAACAAGCAACTTCTTTTTATCAAGAATGGTGCTCCTGTTCTACTGTCCCTTTATAAATTAAAAACCATGATTCTTACCCTTGACCAGCTCAAGTTTCTTACTTTCAGTCTAACTGGTGGATTGAAAAAGGACTTCCTTTCTTCTATCTTCTCAACAATACTTACAAGTAGCAGCCTGTGCTCTTAGAGAATACAGCTGAGTAGGTCTACAAATTGTCAATCATACTCAGCATTTGTGCTTCACAATCTTCAACTCTGACTTGATTAAATTATTTTTGGAACATGCCTGTGTGTGGCTCATTGATGCCAAACTCACAAATCGGCTAACTTTATTTGCTACAGTGCATAACAATTCTTTATTATTAGAAAGTACTAAGTAAATCTTTGCTTAAAATAACATGTAACTTAAACTGAGGTCAGCTTCTTGAGGACAAGAAGTAAGTCTTCTTTGCAAACCACGAGATTTTAAATAGAAAGTGAACTCTTACTGATTAACTGGTGAGCAAGCAGTCCAGCACATTGACTACCAAATTATATTGATAGACAATATAATTACTCCAGATGCTATGCTTATTAATCAGAATCCCTGGAAGCAGGGCAGAATAATCTCTAGTTTAAAAACTCTCCCTTAGCAGAAACTGAGAAGTAGTAAGAATTTGAACTTGTTGCCATACGATTGTGACCATAAACCCTTTAGGGAATAATCATTATTATAGCCTATATTCAATTAGAACAGTTTGTGAACAAAACAAAAAGTGCTTCAGATGGTGGTAACTAATTACCAAAGTAAAAATTAAATTTTACAGCTATGGTTCTCATGTATAAGTGTCCCTTCTTACTGTCAAAAAATTTGACTGACCCTAATAATTGTGGTTTCCTTGGACATTAATTGAATTATATGTAATAACTAAGTTATTATTAATATAGTAACCTTTTAAAAAGTTTTACTTGCTTGACATACCTATATATATTTGAAAAAGTGTATGTGTATATAAGTGTATGTGAGAGAAAGCATGTCTATTTAATCTGTAGTTTATAGGTGGTCCACCTAGAAATTCTCTGAGTACTTGGACTATTTCTTCCTGCTTTTTCCAGGTATCTGAAGACACAACACAGCCATTTTTCAGGAGAATATGGTCCACGTTGAAAAATGTAATCTTTGGTGTCAGTTAAAAATCACTGGGACATTAGTTGAAAAGTCATTATATAATAGTCTACTTTTCTTATTGCAATACGTAAATACTCAAACTTTATACAACATTTTTTAATTTGTTCTTATCACACACCTCTCAGATAGATACTAGTTACCCTCGTTTTCTAATTGTGGATACTGAGATAAAGAGAGGTTAAGTGACCTGCTTCAGGCTTTCAGAAGAGATAGCTGAAAATTCCAAATGCCCTGACTGGCAGCTTCTTGTCTGATACATGAGATAGCACTGCCCCTCCAAGGCAGCTGAAGGTATACAGAGAGAAATGTTAGCATGCTGGAAGCATGCCTTTTGACAATAGGGTTTGTGCTTGATGACTCTCTCAAGGTGGTAATATTGATCTCTTATGGGGCTGTGTACTTAAAGAGTTAACTACAGTGTAGATAAAAGAAAGTTAATCACAGTCAGAAGAAAACAGTATTTGGGAGAGGAGTCCTAAAGATCAAAATAGTCAGAAACTTGCTATAGAGCTATGAAAAAGGAGCTTAAAAGCAAAGCTGAGCCCAGCCGGTGTGGCTCAGTGGTTGAACGTCAACCCATGCACCAAGAGGTCGCCGGTTTGATTCCCGGTTGGGGCACATGCCCAGGTTGTGGGCTCAATTCCCAGTGGGGGGCATGCAGTAGGCGGCCAATCGATGTTCTCTCTCATCGATGTTTCTATCTCTCTGTCCCTCTCCCTTCCTCTCTCTCTAAAATCAATAAGGAAAAAAAATTTTTTTTAAAGCAAAACTGAGCCCTGGCCATGTTGCTAAGTGGTTAGCACATCGGCATGTGAACAAAGGGTCATGGGTTTGATTCCTGGTCAAGGGTATATACCTGGATTGCAGGTCCGGTCCCAAGGCCCAGTCAGGGCGCATGCAGGACGCAACCAATCAATGTGTCTCTCTCACACCAATGGTTCTCTCTCTCTGTCTTTCCCCCTCTCTCCCTCCCTTTCTCTCTCAAAGATCAGTGGAAAAAATGTCCTCAAGTGAGGATTAACAACAACAACAAAAAGCAAAACTGATATTATAACATATTTTAGGGACTGTCAAACTAACCCACCTGTTACTGGGTCCCATTAAAATTCATATGTTGAAGCCCAGACCCCCAGTACTTCAGAATGTGACTATGTTTGCAGATAGGGTCTGCATTTACTTCTGATTAAGTTAAAACGGAGCCTTCAGGGTGAGCCTTAATCCAATCTGACTGGTATCTTTATAAGAGAGGCAATCTGAACACACAGAGGGGCAACTTTGTGAACAGGCAGCAAGAGAATGGCCATCTGCATGCAATGGAGGGAGGCCTGGAGAGAAACTACCCTGCCAGCACCTTGATCATGGACTTAAAGCCTCCAGAACTAGGAGAAAATAAGATTCTATTGTTTAAGCTTCCCGGTGTGTGGTACTTTGTTATGGCAGCCCTAGCATACTAAGAAACCACTCATTTTATAAACTAATCTATAAAAGTGAAAGAATGTGCCAAAGGCCCCATAATGGTGCACTTGTCCATTGCTGTACTTCTGGAGTCATTTTCTGAGCCACACACCTGTAGCTGTCAGTGCCTCCCCTTAGCCTCCTGAGAGTCACCTCTGCGCAGGAATGCTGACACCTAAGATTCTGTGTCAGGGTTTGCTTTGTGACTAGGAGTTCCATCTCAGCCTACATATAGGGTACACACAACGCATTGAAGAGTTAATGCTCCGGGGAGGGCTCTCAATAACTAAGGATTTGTTGGATAAACACTCCAGCTTCCTCACTCCTGGGTTGAGATATCTATGAGGCTTCTTTCTATAACATCTCCCAGAATTTTCTAGTGGAGTTCAGCTCCAATTGCCAACAGTAATAGCTGGCTTAATAATGCACATCTTTAGGGGGTGCCTGCCCTCTCTGTTATACTTTCCCACTTCCCATCAATGATTTCTAGGATTATCTCCCAGATTAAACTCATATCTTTGCTTGAGGTCCACTTCTGGAAAAACCCAAACCCACATACTGTCTCCATGTTGCTCTGGCTTAAATTATCATTCCCATTTATACACTTGAGATGAGGCAACAGACCATTCCTAAGCGATCTGAACAATCTCTGATGCCTCTATTACGCAGACAAAGTCCTCTTTTAATAAATATATATTCCTCTCAACTGAGTCATAGTTCTAATATTTAAATTATTTTTCAAGGTATGTTTATTCTGTTATTTTCTCTCTTTGTTGACCTTTTCTTCTTGTTCGATAAATATGCTGTTTGTCCCCTTCAAAAAATTAACCTTCCTTCACGCTGTGGCTGCTCTAGTTTGCTGAAGTCATTGAAATTCTCAGGCAAAAATACCCAATAAGCACACTGTCAAATCTAACAGACAATTTTAGTTTTCACCTTATATGGAAGCTTTAATGAAGTTTAAGTATTTTCACTTTTTTCTTTATAGTTGAGGGGTTTTGACATCCTTTGTCACTTCAATATCAGAAATTATTTCCTCTATTTTCTTAGAGTTTTCACATTTGGTTTTTACACTTAAATTCTATTTTAGTTGAAAGTTATTTTGTTTATGGCATACAGGTCTTCGTATACATGACGGAGTTGGAGCATTTACTTCCAAAATGCTTCCACCCGAGCTTCTTTGACTTTTCATCTGACTCACCATCTACATTTCTAATCATGCATTCATGTCTGATTTTTGTGTTCTCTGCCTACTCTGGGAATTCCCCGAAGGCCTGACCCTTGGTCCACTCTACTTTTCATATAAAAGTCTCCTTTTTGACAATCTATCCCCAGTTTTATATTGATTCTCTTCTTTTGTATGTATATACTTCCTACTGCACAGGTACCTGAAAACCAACAAAACCAAAAGTCAGACTTATTTTTTCCCATCCCACCTATGAAAATTCCTATTTCTCCAATATCCTATTCTAGTCTGGTTAATTGACTACCATTTACCCAGTTATACATGGCAGAAATCCAAAAGTAGGCTTAGATGCTCTATTCATTCTTGCTTCAAATCACACTTCAGTAAATCAATCATCAAGTCTGATCACTTTAATTCCCAAATATTCGTGATATCACCCTCCTTAACCTTATTTACATCTCTACTAAGCTTGTCAATGCATTCATAATATTTTGCCTAAATCATTTAGATAATTTCTGGTTTCAGTTCTGTAGTACTCAAACCCATCCTCCTGACAGCCTCCAGAGTGGTACACCATGGCAGAAATGACTACTGCTCCCTAACATTTCAAGTTCTTCTTCCACGATTTACAAAACAAAAATCCTTCAGCCTTCACAGACCTCTTAGAGTTGAGTAGGGCCATGTGACTTCTTTGGACAATGGTTATGCAGGGAAGTGATTTTTTCCAGGTGAAGGTGAGAAAAGTTTATGTGTGGATTTCCAGTCTCTAATCCCCTGATTTGTCAACCAAAAAGGTGGTAAAGACCTGTTCACCAAGGTTCCTCAGTGAACATTTAGGTCTGAATCCCCAGACAAAGCCACAGAGATTTGGGGATTAATTTGTTACCTTGGCTTAGCAGCCTAGTATGACTGACAGAACATCTTAAACAGAATTTTGATCATGTCACTCTCCTACAGAAAATCCTGCAATAGTTTTCTGACTATTCTTGAAGTATGGTCTAAACATCTTACATAGCAAAAGAAGGACTTTCAACTGTGTCCTCTGCTCATCCTCATCGCTTATGCTCAGTACCTTCACTCTATGTACTAATATACTGAATGCTTATTTTTAATTTTTTAAAAAATTCTCATTCAAGAATATGTTTTTTATTGATTTGAGAGAGACAGAGGTTGAGAGAGAGAGAAACATCAATATGAGAAACATGGACCGGTTGCCTCCCTTATGGGCCAGATCAGGCATCTAACCTGCAACCTGGGCCTATGCCCTGATTGCACACGCCCTTTGGTGTATGGAATGACGTTCCAGCCACTTGAGCTACACCAGCCAAGGCCTGGATGCTTATATTTTTATATCCACACAATTTATGTCTTTACACCTTTGTCCATACTGTTATCTCTATCTTGAGTTCTCACTCTTCTATTATTTAATAACTTCTATTCAAACTTTAAATTTTCATTCAGGTGTCAGTAAACTTTCAAGCTGATTATAAACTTCTTCAGAGAATGTTTGATATTTATCTCTTTTATCTTCAGCTTCTAACACACTTAATAGGCACTCAATAGGTGTTTCTGGAACTCATCTTACAGAATTATTCCAAGACAAATAATTACCAATAAAAGATTTAATCATTTAATCAGATTTATTTTCTTCATAAGGACAAGGTGCATCATTTTTATTCATAAATGGATTGAATTGATCAGTTTTAAATAAAATATAGTTAATAACATTAACTTCTTTCAGTATATTTATGCTCTTTGTTTAACTACCCATTAATTCAATACAAATTAGAAAGAAAAGATCACTTTTAATGAATCTTACTAAATACTGGGAAAAATTTAGTCTCTTGGTCTGAGGAACCATAACTATTTCCTACAGCGACTTCTTTATTTGTTTCCCATTTCTATCTTTGCCCTCATATTTTTTCTTCCAGAGACCATAGTTATCCTTTTAAAAAAATTGATTAATCATGTCTCTCTTCAGTTAAAAAACTGTCCAATGGTTTTACATTTTATTAGAAGCAAAATCCAATACCTTTATTATATTGCATCATACTACACATGATTTGAACTTGCTACCTCTCTGATCTCATCTCTTTCTATCTCTCCCTTGCTCACCCTGATCCAGCAACATCCTTTCTTTGAAATCCCTCAAACGTACTGTTACAGACCGAATTGTGTCCCCTCCAAAATTCAGATGTTGAAGGCTAAAAGAGGTCATAAAGGCAGGGCCCTAATCCAATAAGACTGCTGTCCTTATAAGAAAGAGATATACCAGGGATACACTCTGACAAAAGGCCATGGGAGGACACAGAGAGAAGGTGGCCATCTGCATGATAAAGACCGAGGCCTTGGGAGAGACCAAACCTGCTGACACCTTGGTCTTAGACTTCTAGTCTCTAGAATTATGAGAAAATAAATTTCTCTTTAAACCACCCAGTCAATATTTTTATGGCAGCCCTAATATACCAGGGATACTGATACCTTTGTATTTGCTATTCCCTCTGCCTAGAACAATCTTATCTAAGCATATTCATGCTATTTTGCATGGCTTTCTATTTTGTCATCGTTCTTTGCTCAAATCTGAACTTATCACATGGATATTCCCTGACAAACATCTATAAAAGCATATCTCTACCATTCTTTATCTCCTTTCGCCTGTTTTATTGTTTTATAGATCTTATTACCAGTTTATATATACTTATTTGTATATTGTTAGTCTTTTCCTACTAGAATATAAGGTCATTTCCCACTAGAATGTGATGTTTCTTTATGATAGCATTATATCTTTTTTCACTATTGTATCTTTAGGCCTTAGAGCAAATTCTTGTACATAGTAGGAACTAGTAAATATATGTTAAAAGAGAGAATGCATGAATTAATTAATTAATAAGACTTTTTGTCAAAGATATTTTAACTTAATGGAAGGGATACAGTGAAAATTTCTTTTATGAATATCTTATATGTATCTAAGCAAAGTGCTATGATGGTAAAGAATAATAAGCAGTATATTATAACTAGCAGGTTTAATTACTAGCTACCAACACTATGGATATAAAATGGGAACAATTTCCTCTCGCTTAGTTTTTTTCTTTCTTGTAATCTGGCCACTCTTTGTCTCTCATTTTGCATAATTTCCCATTATATTACTGATGTGATTTGGGATTATGCTCTGATAATTTAAATCTAAATTTAACCTCCTATGTGCATAATAATTAGAATGGGAGAAAACATTTCCTCTTTTGAAGTTTTTTATCATACTCAGTTTTCTAAATATATGATACACAGAATCATGGCATTTTATACCTAAAGAGAGCGTAGGCTCCTTCTCATTTCATGTATCTGGAAACAGTCGCACTAGGGAATTCCCTTTCTGTATCAAGCATCATGATAAGGACCTTATATACAAACATTTTAGTTATTACTCTTCATGACAGCCATGCATATTAGCATATAGATCTTCCAGAAATATTTATGCTTCTCCTTTTGGGTAACCAGAACAAGATACAAAGAAATGAGACATTTTATGTAATGAGTGTTATTTGAGGTGTATCCTTCTGACCCACCACAGAAGTAGGTTTTAGTGGCCCAGAGTGAAGCCAACTGTTGAGTCAGCTTGGCTGCTGTCACAGAATACCAGAGATGGAGTAGCTTATAAACAACAAACATGTATTTCTCACAGTTCTGTAGGCTGCAAAGTCCAAGGTCAGGGCGCCAGCAGATTCAGTGTCTGGTGAGAGCTCCCTTCCTGACATGCAGAAGGCTGACTTCTTATTGTACCCTCACATGGCAGAGAACAGAGAGAGGAAAAAGCTCACATGTCTCTCCTTATAAGAGCACTAATCCCATTCATGAGGGCTCTACCCTCGTGACCTGACTGACTCAAGGCCCTCAAGGCCCTATCTCCTAATACCATCACAGTTGGAGTTAGGATTTGAATATATGAATATTGTGGGGGACACAAACATTTGGTCTATAACAGCAACTTTCATGTTTAATGATGAAATTTATTTACCCCTCCTTCACCTACTGAGTGGGTTTTTTTCTCTAGTTGCCACCGAGTTCCTAGAATCTACACATTCCCTCTCTACATATCCAACTATCCCAAGACACTATTGATCTAAGGGGTATGGAACAGTGAGCATGGGACGAGAGCACTCACCAAATCCCTTACCTGGGTACAGCACAACCCGCCTACCTCCCCCACTTCCTTCTGGGGTGATATGTGCAGTTTCTCTTGCTGTTACCTTTAGTGTGTCCTTCAACCTTCTTATTAGGTATTTTTGGTTTAATATACCCCCATCCTATTTTTCTAAATATTATATATTATTTAAACCCCTATGTTCCAATTCTGTGAAGAAACTGAGACTCTGAGAAGTAAGTATCCCAAATCACCCAGTTCTTTACACAGTAGGTCTTTCACTCTGTGTCAGACGTCATACTATTTTACTCTGTCCAAGGTTAGAGATGGGATTTAAATTATAGCTCAGGTTCCTTGGATGCCAAATCAGTGCAAAGAGATTCATATACTCACAAATGATTCACAACAAACAAAACAAAGAATTATGTTCACCCAGCCTAGCTAGCCTATGTTAATTTCACAAGGTTCTAAGCATTAGTGGCCATGACTAAAAATAGAGTAAATGAATAAATCTCTTTTCTTTTCTGACTTCATGAAAGGACTATATTTTAAATTGTTGACATGTCAGTTTATAAATCTGACTTTAGCAATCAATCACAAGTCTGTATATGTTGAAATATGAGAAGATATTTTTCATAAAAAGCAAGATAATGAAATTTTTGACATTGTTATTTTATCCATGTGTTTTTCCTGGATCATTTTCCAAAAATGCTGTTTTTTTCTATTAAAGAAAATTATGAAGAAGACATGTTTCTATTAAAGTGATGTACTTATTATCACCCCAGCATCTAATTTATCATGAAGCTATATTGATATTTCTAAGTAAAATTTAAAACATCATTTTAACTGCTCTGCTATCACCCTCATTTGAGTTCTAATTATGTTATATGCAAGCCATCAGGCTTGGAGTTATTGCAAAAGCCAAATATATATAGTTATAACTAATACTGATACAAACTTACCCAAATCATTACTTAATTTATAAAGTTTTGACATTATGCACTTGTAGTGTATATTAAAAGATCAAGTATAATCACACATGAGGCTCTAAACAGTTTCTGAAAATGAAAAAGTGCACAGCCAAAAGATTTGGAATGACTAATGAATATCATTATAGTTAGTTCAAGGTGAGCTCTTTACCATTTCCCATTTAAATTAAAAAAATTACTAACAATTCAAAAGTTTATCAACTGTAGAATAAATAAATACATTTTGGCATATTTGTATAATGAAAACAAGCTCCATGCACAACATAGATAAATATCACAAACATAATGCTGAGTGAAGGATGCAAGACAGAAAATAATTCTGCAAGAACTACTCTCCAGAGGTTTGGATGATGGTTACCTTGATAGAGGGGAAGGATTAGGAAATCGCATGAAGAGGCCTTCTGGAGTGTTATCATGTTCCAGTTTTTGTTATGGGTACTAGTCATCCAGGTATGTCCTTTTCGGTAAGTTGTATTCTTATTATCTGGGTATATTTAGATGTTTTAAGTTTCGATTGAAAGAGCTTACAAAAGTCATTGGCTGATCTAAATTTATAAAGTACCTGTTTGAACATGTTATTTTTAAATTTAGGGAGTCTAATTAATTAATCTTCTGAATCAGAATACATTTCAGAGTGAATAATGATGCTATTAATAATTACAACAGGCCCTGGCCAGGTTGTCTCAGTGGTTAGAGCGATGACCCGCGGACTAGAGAGTCCGGGTTCGGTTCCCGCTAAGGGCACGTACCTCAGTTGCAGTTTGTCCCCAGCCCCGGTTGGGATCGTGTGGGTGGCAACCACTCAATATGTCTCTCTCACATCGATATTTCTCTCTCTCTTCCCCCTCTCTCCTCCCACTCTATCTGAAGATAAATGCAAAAATGTCCACAGGTAAGGATTTTTAAAAAAGAAAAAATAAATAATAATTTCAACAGGACTGGCCTAGGCAAACCAGGACATGTGGTCATCTCACTAAATACCCTGAAAGGGTCTTTCTTTCCTTTAGTTCTGCCATAATTATTTATGAACACAATTTGTCAACTTTCTTCTCACTTCTTTTAAGCTTTTTGAGGCCAGAGGTGTGGTAATAGCTTCTCTAAATGCCTCAGAGTAGCTAGAAGAGTAAAATTGATGGTATCAACATAGCAAATTAAAACAGCAATGCTTGCTCCATTAAGATCAAAGCCTTTGACACCCAAGAATGCTCAAAACCAAGAACCCCCAAAACACTGATGGTGATAATGGAGAGTGGGGTCAAGACAGAAAGCAGCATATCATAAAACCTACAGAGGAAACAGGCCCATAGCAGAAGACAAAGAGCAGTCCCATTGGAAAAATATAAAACCACTTCCAAAGGAAAAAAATAAAACCATGTCTTTGCATATGATTTTCAAACAATAAATGATCCTGTAAAAAACGAAACACATTTTAGAAGACCATTAGTTCTCAAGGATGTAAGAGTGTGAAAATCTTTTTGCTTAGGAACTGTGTTCACTCTTACAGCTTACCTGCTAATCAGCCTAAAGGTAGCAGATTATGCAACATCACAGGAGAGAATACATTTTTGAACCAAATTTTCAGTTATTAATTTCTCAAGCATTTTTATACCAGGTGGGAGGTGATAATTGAAAGAAAAATTGAAAGAATTATACTTTAGTGATCTAATAGACTAAGTCTACAAAATGAAAGACAATATACAGATTAAAATGTGTATGGTTTTCTATTATCTGGCTAATGTACATTGGTAGAATTAAAAGGGGATAAGAGTAGGAAGTCATTAAAGCAGATGATAGCCCTGGCCGGGTGGCTCAGTTGGTTGCAGTGTTGACCTATACACCGAAAAGATTGTGGGTTCGATTCCCTGTCAGGGCCCACACCTAGGTTATGGGTTCGATCCCAGTTGGGGTGCATATGAGAGGCAACCGATAGATGTCTGTCTCTGTCTTTCTCTCTCTCTCTAAAATCAATAAAAACATATCCTCAGGTGAGAATTTAAAAATAATAAATAAAGGTAAAAGGGCAGATGACAGCATTTTAATTTGCCATGACACACAAACAACTAACTTATTGCAGGGAGGAGGCAGCATGAGAACAGGATCTGGCTAGGGAAAGTCTTAAATTCTCATCCTTCCTCATCACTGAACTTCAGCCTACAGTGCTGCTCCTCACACTGGTTCCCAGTCAGGGTAGGTTTCTGGAGAACACTCCCTTCCTTCTGCCTCAGCAGCCTCGGCCTTCTCACCCGCAGCCTTGAGACTCATCAAGGACAACTTTAAAAAAATAATAATGGTTCAACTGATCTCTTAATAGCTGATGACTTATCTTCTGCACGGGCTGTAAATCATTGTAATGCTCAATTCCTTTTCACTCTTGACCTTTAGAGGCCTGACTTCACATTGATTTTCACCATTTCTGATGTAATTGGAACGAGAGTGAGTCCAGCAGGAGCAAAAGCCTGTCCACAAGAGCAGCCTTTCAGGTAGCTATTTATGGCTCACCTGCACAAAGGCTCGATGTGAATCTGATTATGTGAATCAGGAAAATCCCTTTCCTTTTTTCCACTTCCCCAAATAAATACAAACCCCCCTCAGGGAAAACCTCCAACAGGCCTTATCTGTTCCCACAAACTCTTATCTCTGTGGATCCCAGGCTCAGTTAACAACAGAATATTTCACTTCTGGAGACATCACTTATCATTCCTTCCAGCATAAAAATCATGTAGAAAGTGAGCACCTGAGCTGTGCCCCAAGGCAATATTAAACATTCTCTTTCCTACTAAATGATTTTCTGTCAGCTGGCATGTTTGGCACCCTTGGGAAAGGCAGAGATTCATTTACAAAGGGTTATGCTTCACAGTCATCAATTTAATCCACCAAATCAATAGCATTTAGATTTTTTAAAAGATAACCAAGGTGCTATCAGTAAGGAAAAAAAAAAAATCTCTGTTCTTTACGGTCAGATCATTTCCAGAAATCTAATTATTTGGCCATTGAAAAACCCCAGTGTTATAATCCCAACTGGATATGTTAAAACATTACAATGCAAAGCCTCAGAAACTGTCAATCAGAAAACGTCCGAGAACGATTCATCACCACTTTCAGGATATGATGTTGAAGATAGTTTATCTCTATACCCCAGACAGGAAGAAAGCAGATAAGTGGCTCTACACTGGCTGCAATGATGATCAGATAATACTGTACATTCACTCCTCTCTGTCATGAATCACAGAGTTTTATACCATCCACTTAATACCCTCCTGCGTTTTACAGCCTGACGCAGTAACGTCAAACATTTTAATTCGCCAAAGGACAAATGAATTATAAATGTTACAATCAGACACAGGTCTCAGTGTTTATAGACATGCTGGGGTGGCAGAGACACACCTTCATTTAAAATGAGAATTGGATTTCTGACTGATAACGCTTTTGACAGAGAACTCATGTCTCTCTGTGCTGCAAATGAAAAATTGTTTCTGTCACAGGTGGTTGGGAATGGCCACTTGCAGAGACCTATCTTTAAAGGCTATTTCTTCATCCCCAAAGATTTCGTGGCCAGTTGGGTTCTCAATCTCAGTACTATTGATCCAGACATTTTATGGTACATTTGGGTATACTGACAAAGAGTGAGAAAAAAAATTGTTTTTTAGCTGTCAGTACAGAAATTTCTTTCTGTGTCTCTGGTCTAAAGCTCCACACTGAGATTTGCGGTCTCTGCAGCCGCATTTGCAGTTTGGGTGAGGGAGATGAATTGTGCCATTAGAAGAGTTTAGGCAGGATCACAAATTACAAATTAAGCCAAGGGAATTTCTGCACAGCCCTCTTTAGGTGAAGGGTGATCGTAGTCTGTGAGATTCACAATTTACATCCTCTCCTGGAGTCAGAGAGCTGGGTTTCCTCCTCAGTAAACTGGGGATAACACTATCATCTATTTCAAAATATGAGAATTAAATAAGAAAATGTTAACATGTGCCTACCTAAAAAAAAAGAACCCAGCACACTTTGTCATATGAGAAATGGAAGTTGTTATCCCTGCCATCAATATAGGCATTAACCAGTTCAATTCTCAATTATCCAATCTTGTTCCAGCAAGGTCTGTTGTTTCCCACAATGTGATGTTAAGAAAACAAGTGCCCGCAGCAAACACGCAGCACTCCGATTCTGTCCAGGAACTTCCGCTGCGAACGGAAATTGTAAACTATGGTTTAAGTGCAATAAAGGAAACTTTATTTGCTTACTGAAAGTCCAGAGAGTCTGCCCAGTACATGTGAAGAAATTGTTTTATAGATGAAGTGAGCTCTCATCCTGTCCATTTCATTTGAGAGCAGAGATAGAAGTGGAACTTGAGGCTAGCGCCCATGACGCCAAGCCCACCTTGAACCTAAGCCAAGCGAACTCTTTTAGCCTAGGTTCTATGGTAAGCAGTCTGCGGGGGACATAAAATAAAATAAAGACTCCTACATTTCTAATACTGCAAATATTTTAATTGGACTTTAAAGGATAAAGAGAAAGAAAAGAAAGGAGGAGTTTAAATATTTTTTTCTTTATTGATTTTAGAGAGAGAGGAAGGGAGAGGGAGAGAGAGAGAGAGAGAGAGAAATATCAATGAGAGAGAACATCAATTGGCTGCCTCCTGCATGCCCCCCACTGGGGATGGGGCCCACAACCTGGGCATGTGCCCTGACCAGGAATCAAACCGCGTCGTCTTGGTGCATGGGTCGTTGCTCAACCACTGAACCACACCAGCCGGGCAAAAAGGAGGAGTTTATATGAAACTTGAAAGTAGAGCTGGAAACAAAGTGAAAAGAAGGCACCAATTCCCGATGTCACTATTTGTCATTCACTGTTTTACATATGTGAGCTGAGCACCTATAAGCTCCGCACTCTGTGCTAAGCTTTAGTGAAAAGAAAATGAGAGACACCACTCTTGTGCCCAGGGAGCCCACATTCTTTTGTAGCACAGAAATATTTCAACAGTTGCCCTAAGGATAAAGTTGTGGGATGGCGGTGCCCTGCTGGGAAAGAGCAAGGTGGGAGATACCGCTCTGCATTCAGGAATCAGGGACAGCTTCCAGGTGGAGGGAAGGTTTGAAAGGGAAATGTGGGTTCACTAGAAAAAAAATGACTGGGAAAGAGGGAGAGATGGATAATCAGACTCCAGCAGTTGTGAAAGAGGAGTGTGCCAAGCACAATAATGAGTTATTTGGTGTAGTTGTACCGTATTGGGTATGAAAGGAAAAAGGGGGGCGTTGGTGAAAGCAGAAAGAGGTGAAGTTAGAAAGAAAAGAAGGGCTTAGGCTTAAATCACAGCAAACCCCAGTTGAAGGTATAAACAAGCACAAGCCTGGGGAAAGAAGAATGACAATAGCTAGAAAAGATTGAAAATTACCAACAATATCACTCTCATTATGTGGCTCAGCTTCACTGCAGACATAAAAATCTCTATGATCAGGCAGCACAGAATAGGAAACAATTATCTGTCCAATATTTAGATAAAAGAGAGAATGTGCAGTAATAAAAACATCTCAGGGATAATCCAGTTTGAGAGTAAAGATTGCTAAACTAAGTATTATCTAGGTTTCTGTCAAACAGAGACGTGGGTCCCGGCACATCTCCTAATCTCATATGCACATGATCAATCTTTCATAACCAGCTCCATCAGCCAAACCATATCAGCACATTATGAAGAAGCACTGCTTTGAAAAAGAAATAAAGTAAAACTCAAGTTGTCACTGATGGTTACATAAAATGAATAATTCTAGAGAGAAAAATTAAAATTTTCCCCAAGCATACACTTTTAGAGAAAGCTTCTGCTATTACCAATTTAAAATACCTCTTCTGCTTTCAGCTTTTAGCTCTGACATGTAAAGAGCTTGGAACTCTTCCTGCCCATCCTTAAAACAAGAAAAAGCTGGGCAAACTGAAAATCAATGACTATGTAGATCTATTGGAGAACTGAGGTTACAGGATCCAAAAAAAAAAAAAAAAAAACAGCCAAAATTTAGACAGACAGGTATATCCAAAGAGATACAGCAATAGAAAGTTGCTTATTTGGAATAGAAGTCACTGAGGTGATAAGTTAATAGAAACATAAATTGAAGCCATAAATTAATAAATTCTAGGAAGCTGAGTGTGGACCAGCATGAGTGAGAAAATTCATGGGGTATAGACTTAGGGGCACCCCTACATTATTTGTGGTCTTTGCCACTAGGAAATCACCAGGTTCTCATGGTGAAGATCCAAGAAAGAGTCCCTCTGGGCCATGGCAAGGGGATAGAAAGAATACCCATTGTATGATATGGCAGCGCCTTCTCCATAACAAAAGCCTGATCTCTATGGAAGAATATATTTTACCAGAACACAATTTTGAAACATTATTCCAGTTAAAGGAAGGGAACTCCCCACAAGAGATTCCTTTAACCTTCTTGTCCCCTCTAAGGGGGAAAACACACAGTCAATAAGAGACTGGGTTTCAAAGAAATAGATTAGGAACACAGTACCCAAGAAGAATAGGAAGCAAGAAAGTGTGAAGGGAGATATATCAATGCAGAAAAAATTATGAGGGTCACAGTCCCAAGACACGAGTTCACTAAAAATCTGAAACATAATCAAAGAATATAAAAGTGTTCCTTTTCCCCTATATTCTCACATTATCTCAAAAAGTATAATAATAGTGCATTACAATTAAAGTTGATATAAGACATAGACACTCTCTAAAGAGGATTTCTTTCAGTGGCTGCTTTAATTTTTATGGTGATAAAATTGGTATACAAGATTACATACATTTGAGGTGTACAACATTATAATTCAATATTAGTATACACTACACACTGCTCACCACTGTAAGTCTAGTTACCATTCATCACCAGAGTAATGATCACCTTCACTTATTTCACCCTTCTCCCAGTGCCATTCCCCTCTGGTAGCCATCAATCTATTCTATGGAGTTTCTTTGTTTCATTTTATTTGTTTTTATTTGATTTAGATTCCACATAGAAGTGAAATCATGTGGAATTTATCTTTCTCTATCTGACTTGTTCACTTAGCATTATATCCTAAATGTCCACCATGTTATTACAAATGGCAAGATTTTCTTCTTTTTAGATAGCTGAGGAGTAATTTCATTGTGTGTGTGTGTGTGTATATCTATATCTATATCTATATCTATATCTATCTCTCTCTCTCTCTCTCTCTCTCTCTCTCTATATATATATATATATATATATATATATATATATACCATGTCTTCTTTATACATTCATCTATCAATGGACATTTAAATTGTTTCCATATTTTGACTACTATATATAATGCTGCAATAAACTTAGGAGTTCATATATCATTTCAAATGAGTGGTTTTATATTCTGATAAATATTGAGAAGTGAAATGCTAGATCATATGGTAGTTCTACTCTTAATTTTTTGAGGAGTCTCCATACTGTTTTTCATAGTGGCTGTACCAGTTTACATTCCCACCAACAATGTATGAGGGTTCCCTTTTCTCCACATCCTCACCAATACTTATTATTTCTTCTTTTTGAAAATAGCCAATCTCACCAGCAGTATACTAGAGTCCCCTTTTCTCCACACCCTCGCCAACACTTGTTGTTTGATGATTTGTTGATGGCAGCCATTCTGACAGGTGTGAGGTGATACCTCATTGTTGTTTTAATTTGCATCTCTCTGATGATTAGTGATGTTGAGCATTTCTTCATATGTCTTTTGGCCATTTGTATGTCCTTTTTAGAGAGGTGTCTATTTAGGTCCTCTGCCCATTTTTCAATTGTGTTCTTTGTCTTCCTTTTGTTGAGTTGTATAAGTACTCTATATATTTTGGAGATTAACCCCTTATCTGATGTATCATTGGCAATTATGCTCTCCCATACAGTGGGTTCCCTTTCCATTTTGATGGTTGTTTCTTTTGCTGTGCAGAAGCTTTTGAGTTTGATGTAGTCCCATGTGTTCATTTTTTTCCTTTGTTTCTGTTGCCTTAGGTGATGTATCAGTGAAGATTCTGCTGCATATATGTCCAAAATTTCATTGCCTACATTTTCTTCTAGGATTTTTATGGATTCACGACTCTAGTACACTGCTGGTGGGAATGCAGACTGGTGCAGCCACTATGGAAAACACTATAGTGTTACCTCAAAAAATTAAAAAATTGAATTGCCATTTGACCCAGTGATCCCACTCCTAGGAATATACCCTAAGAAGCCTGAAATACCAATCAGAAAGAATATATGTACCGTATATTTATAGCAGCACTATTTACAATAGCTAAGATCTGGAAACAGCTCAAGTGTCCATCAGTAGATGAATGGATAAAAAAGCTGTGGTACATATACACAATGGAGTAATATGCAGCTGTAAGAAAGAAAGATCTCTTATCCTTTGAGACGACATGGAGGGACCTCGAGAGTATTATCCTAAGCGAAACAAGCCAATAAGAGAAAGACAAATAACACTTGATCTCACTTATTGTGTGGAATATAATGAACATAACAGTCTGAGGAACAGGGTAGACCCAGAGATGTGGAAGTAGGGTACAGACTGACAACCCTCAGAAAAGGGGGTGGGGGGAGGGAAGAGATAAACCACAGAACTTATATGCATATATGTATAACTGATGGACATGGACAACAAAGCTGGGGAAGGGGTGGGGGGGATGGGGAGGAGGGTGTCAATGGGGAAAAAAGGAGAAACATCTGTAATAAAAATAAATAAAGTAACACACACACACACCAAAAAAAGAAAAGAAAATAGCCAATCTAACAGCCAATCTAATGGGTAATATTTCATTATGTTTTGATTTGTAATTCTCTGATAATTAGTGATGTTGAACATCTTTTCATGTGCCTGTTGGACATCTATATATCTTATTTGGAAAAATGTCTATTTAGATTCTCTGCTCATTTTTTAATTGGTTGCTTGTTTTAATGTTGTTTAGTTGTGTGAGTTCTATATGTATTTTGGATATTAACCACTTATCAGATATATAATTTGCAAATATCTTCTCCTATTCAGTAGGTTACCTTTTAATTTTCTTGGTTTCCTTCACTGTGAAGAAGCTTTATATTTCGTGTAGTACCACTTATTTATTTTTGCTTTGGTTTCCCTTGCCTTTGGAGTCATGTGTAAATCAAAACATTGCTAAGACTGATATCAAGGAATTTACCACCTATGTCTTCTTCTAGGAATTTTAAGGTTTCAGGTGTTACATTTAAGTCTTTAAACCATTTTGAATTATTTTTCTATACATAGTATCCTATCATCTGCAAATGATAGTTTTACTTCTTCCTTTCCAATTTCAATACCTTTATTTCTATTTGTTTCCTAATTTATATAGCTAAGATTTTCAATAGTATGTTGAATAACAGTGACAAGAGTGGGTATCCTTGTCTTGTTTCTGATCTTAGCAGAAATGGTTTCAGCATAACACTGTTATATATGATGTTAGCTGTAGGTTTGTCATATATGGCCTCTATTATGTTGAGGTATGTTCCTTCTATATCCACTTTGTTGAGAGTTTTTATCATAAGTGGATGTTGAATTTTGTCAAATGCTTTTTTAGCATCTATTGAGATAATCATATGATTTATATCTTTCATTTTGTTAATGTGGTGCATCACGTTGATTGATTTGCTGATGTCAAACCATCCTTGCATCTCTGGGATAAATACCACATGATCATGGTGTATGACCCTTTTAAAACATTATTGAATTTGTTTTACTAATATTTTGTTGAGGATTTTTGCACTTATAATTGTCAGAAATATTAGCCTGTAATTTTCTAGGGTTTTTTATTTTGTTTTTTGTTTTTGTTTTTTTGTATTTGTATTTGTGTCTGGTTGGTTTTGGTATCAGGGTAATGCTGACCTTGCAAAAATGAAGTTGGAAGCTTTCTCTATTCTTCAACTTTTTGGAAGAGCTTGAGAATGATTTGTATTAAATCTTCTTTAAATGTTTGGTAGAATTAACTAGTGAAGCCATCTGGTCCTGGACTTCCGTGTGCTGATAGTATTTTTTTTATTTTAATGATTGCTGAATCAATCACCTTAGTAGTAATTAGTTTATTCAGATTTACTATTTCATCATGGTTCAGTTTTGGAAGATTGTGTGTTGCTAGGAATTTATCCATTTCTTCTAGGTTGTCCTATTTGTTGGTGTAGAATTGTTATACTGGTCTCATGACCTTTTGTATTTTTGTGGTATCAGTTGTAATTGCTCTTTCATTTCTGATTTTATTTATTTGAGCCATCTCTCTTTCTTGGTGAGTCTAGATAGAGATTTGCCCATTTTGTTTATCTTTTCAAAGAACAGCTCTTGGTTTTAATGATCTTTTTTATTTTTTGCCTATATTTATTTTTACTCTGATCTTTATTTTTTTACTTTTTATTTTTGGTATATCAGATCTTTATTCTTTTTTTAAAATTATTTTTATTAATCTGTTTTTGTTACAGATGTTTCTCCTTTTTTCCCCATTGACACCCTCCTCCCCACCCCCCCGCCCCATCCCCAGCTTTGTTGTCTATGTCCATTGGCTATGCATACATGCATATAAGTTCTGTGGTTTATCTCTTCCCCCCCCAACACCCTCTCTTCTGAGGTTTGTCAGAAAGAAAGATCTCTTATCATTTGAGATGACATGGAGGGACCTGGAGAGTATTATGCTAAGCAAAACAAGCCAAGCAGAGAAAGACAAATATCACATGATCTCACTTATTTGTGGAATATAATGAACTAAACAAACTGATGAACAAAATTGACCCAAAGACATAGAGGTAGGGTACAGACTGACAAACCTCAGAAGAGGGGGTGATATTTATTATTTTTGTCCTTTTACTATTTTTGGGCTTTGTTTAGTCTTCTTTTTCTAGTTCCTTTCAGTGTAATATTAAATTGTCTATTTGGGATTTTTCCAGGTATACAAGACTTTCAATATTAAAATAATCAGTGTAATCCACCACATCAATAGGCTAAAGAAGAAAAACCATATGAATATTTCAATCAGTGCAGAAAAAAATGACATCCATTTATGCTAAAACACTCTCAACAATTTAGATATAGGGACTTCCTCAACTTGATAAATAACATCCACAAGAATTCTATAACTAGTGTCAGACTTAGTGGTGGGAAACTGGATGTTTTTTCTCAAGATAAGGAGCAAGGGTATACTCTCTAAAGGTTTCCATTCAGCATTGTATTAGAAGTCCTAGGTAGTGCAATAAGACACACACAAAAAGGAAATTAAAAATATAGACTGGAAAAAATAAATCAAACAGTTTTTGTTTGCAGACAATATGATTGTTTATATAGAAAATCCCCAAGAATTGGGAAAAAAAAAAAAAAACCCTGGGAAAATAGATGCAATTATAGCAAGGTTGCTGTAAGAATACAAGTTAATACATAAAAGTTAATTGCTTTCCAATAAAAATAAGAATTTGAAATTTAAAAACCACTTAGAAATTACAATAGCACCAGAAAAATAAAACCTAATATAACTTTTAAAAATATTTAAAGGAACTAGTGCTAAAAACTATAAAACTCTGATGAAAAAATTCAAATAATATCTAAGTAGAGAAATAGTCCATGTTCATAGATTGAAAAACTCAAATTGCTAGGATGTCAGTTCTTCCCACTTGATATATGGATTCAATACAGCCTCAAACAATATTCCAGCAAGCTATTTTGCAGATATCAGCAAACTGATTTTCAAATTTATATGGGAAGACAAAAAGCCACGAAAAGGCAATGCTATACTAAAGAAGAACAACAAAATTGAGAGACTCAGATTTCATGATTTTAAGACTCACTATAAACCTATGTAATGAAGACAACGTGCTGTTGATGAAAGAACAGACACATAGTCCATAAAGAGAGCCCAGAAATAGACTACATGAATATAGTCAACTGATTGTTGAAAAACAGTACAGGCAACTCAATGGGGTAAGGATAGTCTTTCTAACAAATGGGTTGGAACAACTGGATGTATATGTGTGTGGCAAACAAAATAATTCCCCCTACAAAAAAGTTTTTGTCCTACTCCCCTGTGAATCTATGACCTTATATGATAAAAGGGACTTTGCAACCGTGATTAAGTTAAGAATCTTGACATGGGGAGATTACCTTGGATTATCCAGGTGAGGCCAAGTAATCACAAGTGTCTAATTTTTTTAAAATATGTTTTTATTGATTTTTAGAGAGAGAGGAAGGGACAGAGAGAAAGAGAGAGAGACAGAGAGAGAAATATCGAACATTTGCCTCTCGAATACACCCCAACTAGGGATCTAACCCACAACCTGGGCACATATCCTGACCAGGAATCGAACCGGTGACTCTTTGTTGCATGGGACAACACTCAACCAACAGAGCCACACTAACCAGGGCAATCACAGGTGACTTTTATAAGAGGGAGGATGATGGGTGAGGGTCAGAGAAAGAAACATAATAACAGATGCAGAGATTATATTTGCTGTTGCTTTGAAGATGGAGGGATTGTCCATGAGCCAAGGAGTTCAGGTGGCCTCTAAATGGTAGAAAGACAAGGAAACAGATGTTTTTCCTAGAGCCTCCAGAAATAACAGAGCCCCCAAAGTCCATTTTGGATTTCTGATATCAAGAACTGTGAGAAAATAAATTTGTGTTATTTTTAAGCCACTAAATTTGTGGTAATTTGTTACAGCAGCAATAGGAACTAATTACTATGCAAAATAATTAATCTTGATATAAACTTTACACCTTTCACAAATATTCAAAATGGATCATGGACCTAAATGGAAAATTACAAAGCTTATAGGGAAAAAAAAAAAAAAAAAAAAAAAAACAGAAAAAGCTCAGTGACATTTGGTTTAATGATTAATTTTTTGATAACTATACTGAAAGCAAATCTATTAACGAAAAAAAAATTTTAAAAACCTTATTAAAAATTTCAAAACTTCTGCTTTGAGAAATATACAGCTAATAGAATAAAAAGAAAGAATCAGATGCTGAATTAGGCCCCCCAATGATGCCCTCATCTTAAGCTCCAGGTCTTGTGAATATGCTACCTTACATGGCAGAAAGGATTTTGCAGAAATAATTAAGGATCTTCAGATGGGCAGATTATTCTGAATGATCAGAGTGGTACCAAAGTAAACACAAGGGTTCTTATGAAATAAGGAAAGGAGAGTCATAGTTGGCGAGAGAGATGGTAAGATGCTTTGCTGCTGGCTCTGAAGATGGGGAATGGAGCCATTAGCCAAGGAATGCAGGCAGCCACTGGAAGCTAGAAAAGGGAAGAACATGGATTTCCCCTTATAGCCTTTAAAAGGAATACAGCCTTGCCAACACCATGTTTGTGGTACTTCTGATCTCCAGAACAATAGCAGAATAAAATAGTATTGTTTACATCACTCAGTCTGTGGTGATTTGTTATAACAGCAATAAGAATCTAAAACCACAGACTGGAAAAACATTTTGCAAGCAAATGTCTAATAAAGAGCTTCTTTCCATAATATACAAAGAACTCAAAACTCCACAATAAGAAAATAAGAACCCAAATCATAATAATGGACAAAAGATCTCACCAAAGAAGACAAACATATGCTTTTAAAGTATATTTACAAAGCTGAGCACATTAGTCATTAGGCAACTACAATTGAAAACAACATAAATTGCCACTACACATCCTAGTAAAATGGCTAAAACCAAGGAAAAACTGACTATTACTAGCAAGGATACATAACAACAGGAACTCTCATTCATTGCAAGTGGAAGTGGTACACTTATTTTGGAAGATAGTTTAACAGCTTTATTCATAATAGCAGAAAACAGGAAGCAACCAAAATCTCTTTGACTGGTGAATGGTATAAACAAATCAGGATTCATCCACACACTAGAATTTTATTCAATAATAAAAAGAAAAGAATTATAAATCTGAAAAGATACAGATAAATCCTAACTGTATGTTGCTGAGTGAAAGAAGCTAGTCTGAAATGATTACATACTATATAATTCTAATTAGATGACATTCAGAAAAAGATTTTTAAAAACTATAGAGCTGGTAAACAGAGCATGGGTTGCCAAGGACTTGGAGAGGTGGTTGAACAGGTAAAACACAGGTGACATGCTTAGGGCAGTGAAAATATTCTGTATGATGTGTAATGGTAGATAAATTGTACTATTAATTTGTAAAAACCTATAGAACTTTACAGGACAAATGTGACCTTTCATGTATACAAAAAAATTTTTTAATCATTTAGGAGGTCAGGTTATCTCAGGATGGAACGCAGACTGTGACAACATAACTATACTACAAATAGATGAAGCAACTTCATTGAAAGGGGTGGGGAAAATAATGATCTAAATACTAATGAAATTAGTGGAATCTGTAAGACTAAAAGCAACAGGAGCAATAGTTAAGTACTGTAATTTAGTTAATACAGTTTTTTTTTCCCCCATGGGTGAGGGTTAAAATTTCGGAGACAGCTCTAAATTTATATTGGAATTGATGTAATTAAGTAATTAGATGGCAGATGGTGGGAACCATGTTTCTCACTGTTGGAGTGGAGACTCCAGACAAGAAAGGGCAGGAGGCTCAAAGGATCCATACGGTACTGGGTTAGAGTTGGATACACTCTGAACTAATAATTAGTCTAATGTGGATAGAGATGGATGTATGCAGATATCATAATAGGTATATATTTACACTGGTTAGTATACACACATGTATTTCCAGGCTCTGTCAGCTCAAAGATCTAGACTTAACGACATCCCAGTAGCAACCAGCACACCAAGAACCTAGATCATTGTCTCTACTACCATTCTCTAATAAAAATAATCGGGACTTCTTGAAGAATTGGCTGATTCCAGGTCAGAGACAGGAATCAACAAGATGATCCCAGAGCATCTTTCCATAAGAAAGTACTCAGAATCCAAAATGACGTGGTAAGTGAGAGACAAAGGAGTCAACCAAACGTGCTCACAATGTGCAAAGTTGGAACAATTTGAGAAAAAAAAAACCACACAGCAGGTATTGTGTTATAGCACAAAGTATAAAGTAAATATCCTATAACCCAGTCTAATCATGAGAAAAACATCATATAAAACAAAATTGTAAAATAGTACACAATGTCTGAATACTGCTCCTCGACACTGTCAGGGTCTTCAGAAACAAGAAAAGTCAGAGAGATTTTGAGAGTCAAGTTGAGCCTGAAGAGCCATGACTAATTATAATGTAGTATCCTTAATATAAATGTATGTGCACGCGTGCACGCGCGCACACACACATACACACTTCGAATGGTTAGCATTACATTTAACAGTACAATGCGTTAAAACTACTATTAAGTTCTGGACAAAGTTACATTTTAAAACGAAAAAGAGATTCTATTATTGGCAAAAACTGATCTAAACAATTTAAATAAAACCATTAAAATTATTTTATAGGCCACTGAAGTAAATGGTTATTAAAAAATACAACTAATTTGCCCTGGCCTGTTTGGCTCAGCGGTTAGAGCATCGGCCTGTAGACAAGAGAGTTCTGGGTTCGGTTCCCACTAAGGGCACGTACCTCAGTTGCAGTTTGTCCCCGGCCCCGGTTGGGGTCGTGTGGGCGGCAACCACTCAATGTGTCTCTCTCACATTGATGTTTCTCTCTCTCGCTCTTCCTCCCTCTCTCCTTCCTGCTCTATCTGAAGATAAGTGCAGAAATGTCCTCAGTGAGGATAAAAAAAAAAATACAACTAATTTATGTTGTAGCAATAGTGAGAAAATACATGTGGAAACAGTTTTGATCACAAAAGAATATATAGTATGATCCTACAAAGAATTTGTTTGCTCTATGTGAATAAAGTAAAGAGAGAAGAGGTTTTCACATACATTAAATATGCCAAGCACTGCGCTGGGAATTTCACCTGTAATACCCTCCGAATGATCCGGTGAGATGGGCGTTATTTTCTCTTTCACAGTTGCTGGAGGCGAGGGCCTGGTAACTAGCTTGCAGAGGGTCACAGTATCTGAAATGTTTGAACAAGACTCACATCTTGAACTGACAGTTCCAAGGCACATGTTGCACTGCACTGTGCTTTAGAGTTAAAGTCATCCTACAGTCTTTGTATAGTAAACTATTGAAACGAATAACGAATCATTTGATTTTTACTAAATCGGTGGAAAAGAAGGGTATTGGTGCTTTTGTGAACCCCTTCTTTTCCATTTTTTGGGGATTCTTTCTACAGTTAAAATCCTAATATTTTCTCTATTTTTTTCACATAATGAAATTTTAAGATAATTATTCTATAAATTAAATGTGCATATTCTTTTCATCCATTACTTCATTGTCCTGGTACTCCTGTTCTTGGTGTCTCACTTCTGGTGGGCATTCAAGAAGATTACTAAGTTTGGGGTTGTTATTTTATATATATATATATATATATATATATATATATACACAGCAAATGTGGTTTTTTAAAAAAAAAAATGTTCTCTTTATTTTTAGAGAGAGAAGAAGGGAGAGGGAGAGAGAGATGGAAACATCGATGACAGAGAACATTGATGGCTGCCTCCTGCATGCTCCCCACTAGGGATCGGGCCCACAACCTGGGCATATGCCCTGACCGGGAATCGAACTGGCGATCTCTTGGTGCATGGGACGACACTCAACCACTGAGCCACACTGGCAGGGCAGCAAATGTGTTTTTAAACAATGTTTAAACAACATGTGTTTTGCATATGTTTTAAAATATTTCTCTATATGCATTCCAAAATGGCTATCACATCCATTCCCTGAAATAACACTCCTCAAAGTAGCATTCACTTAGCACTCACAACTATCTTTATCACATATGCTTTAGAACACTTCTCTACATGCATTATTAAATACATAGCACACTCACAACCTTTAACACCTACTGTTCTCAAGGTAGAAAGCAGGGATGATTCTAAGAAACATCTTCATTTTTTTTGTTTGTTTGTTTTTTATCCTCACCGGAGGACATTTTTCCATCTTTGTTCAGATAGAGTGGGAGGGGGAGAGAGAGACAGAGAGAAACATCTATGTGAGAGGGACACATCGACTGGTTGCCTCCCGCACGACCCCAACCAGGGCCAGGACGAACTGCAACTGAGGTACGTGCCCTTGGCCGGAATCGAACCAGTGACTCATTGGTCTGCAGGCCGACGCTCTACAGCTGAGCCAAACCAGCCAGGGCAGAAACATCTTCATTTTTAAACACTACTCTTCAATACTACTGTTTGTCCTCACATTAAATATTTTCTTTAGATTCTGTTTAAGTAAGAATATCTTTCTTTTGACTTCCTGCATTAACACAAAGTTTAGAACTTTTGAGTTACAACCTTTGTCCTAAACAGCTCATTGTCTTTTTTTCTCTAATATTCAATGTTATTACATAGTCAGAGGATGAATTGGTTTTTGTTCCTTTGTGTTTAAAGTGGATTTATGTTTATGAGACCCTTTATCAGTTTGAAGAATTTACTAGATTACACCTGATGGTCGTTATTTTTTATTAGCTTTGCCTTTATTTTATTATTTTGAATTATTAATTACTTACTAAATTTAAATATATTTATGATTGTTTTAGTTAATTGTTCTATTTAGCCTTTATTTTGATTTAGAACATTTTTATTAAGTGTTTTGCACCCTAACAGCACTATAAGAAAAGTAAAAGCAAAGTGGAAAATGAGAAAAATAAAAGAACAAGGGATTTATTGCCAGGATAAGTGAAAAGTTCAGATTCCAGTTCTGCAACATAATAGGAATGTGGTTTGGAGAAATCATATAATTTCTAAAATGTACTTGCCTTGTCTATAAAATGATCATTATAATCCCTCCTTGATAATTTATGTGAATTAAAAATGAAACCAGATATGATTGCATCTAGCACATTGCCAGGTCTGAATGCCCAACCATTAGTGACAAGGAGGAAAGACATTTTAAGCATGAATTACTATAAGTAAAGAATTTTATACTATTAGAATTTAATACTATTAGAAGATTGCTGAGAAGTCTGTGAGAAAAACTATATTAACATACTTCGAGAAAGTCAAGTTTTATTCTGCCTTTTAAGACCATCTCTTACTTTGTTCTCTGAGATTTTGTTTGGTATGTGACCATAATTTACCCTCATACTTCAATTATTATATAAACAATTGTTAAAAGATTATCTGCCTTTTTAAATAAGGAAATATAGTTATTTTCTTCTCTGTGAAATATAAATTCAAGTGTCCTTCAAGCCTCAGATGTACTATACTGATTCAGTTCCCATTGTATTCTTACCTATTTTCACCTATGGAAGGAAAAGCTTTTTTTTGAGAGAGAGAGAAAGGTGGAGTGAGGGAGAAAGAGAGAGGTCAATTTGGTGTTCCACTTATTTATGCACTCATTGGTTGATTCTTGTATGTGCCCTAACTGGGGATTGAACCTGCAACCTTGGTGTATTGGGACAACGCTCTAACCAACTGAGCTACCCAGCCAGGGGCAAAGCTGTTTTCATTCAAAACAACAGGAGAACAAATACACCAATCCTGATATCTGGTGCTGTCATTTTACAACACTGTAGTCTGAATGTATTGTCGTTTAATAGCACCAACTAAATTGATCTCTAGTTTTATAAGTTGAAAAAAATTTATACTAACAGGGCTTGAAGCCACGAAGAATTATAGTTTGTAATGACCAATTTTAACATGTTTTATAATCCATCAGAATGGGAATATTACCTTAGGGTACAATTTATTTTTTCTTATCATAAAATTCTACCGTAGTTAGAACAGTCATATAAATAAAAAAATGAATCCCTTGCAGAAGTAATGAAAGGAAACCCATTCAATCTTCTTCCTGATGTTTCATTCTGGCTTTTTGACAGCTGAAGACACCAAAGTGCAATCAAACGCCTTTAGCACAGTGATGAAAAATGTAAGCATTAAGCAAATTTGTCCACATGAAATAATTGACAGTGGTATAAAGAGATTCAATTCAGTGGTTCATAAAATATCAGAATCTGATCTGAATTAATTTGGAATTACAGCAACTGAGAATATATCCTAGTTGGCAAACTAAGGAAATGGATTTATGTGTTTTCTATTTGTATTTATATTATCTATATTTATTTCTTCTTAGAAATAAAAACACAAAGCATGTTATAATTTTTAAAGAATGTTCTTAGTCCTTCTAAAGGTATACAGTCCTGTTCTCTGAGAACAAACAACGTCTACATAAGAAGCAGGAGGCCAAAGAGAAATGAAAACAAAAACATGGAATACTGATTTACTAAACTACTAGATTCAACTCAGCTTTTCCTGGATGTCCCTTGATTACAATTCAACACGAAAGCTTATTTGTGCAAAGGCAAAAGTTGATTTGAATGTAAGCACCTTTAAGGAAAAAGTTTATTTTCTTAATAGTAATTTTTTAAATTTACTGACACAGCAACACAGAATGCGGATTTTTTAAACAATGTAAATAATATACTCAATTATTAAATCTACTAGATTTTTGATGGAGTCTTTAGGGTTTTCTATGTACAGTATCATATCACCTGCAAATAATGACAGTTTCACTTCCTCCTTTCCAATTTGGATCCCTTTTATTCTTTCTTCATGTCTAATTGCTGTGGCTAAGACTTCCAGAACTATGTTAAATAAGAGTGGTGAAAGGTGGCATCCTTGTCTTGTTCCTGTTCTTAAGGGAAATGCTCTTAGTTTTTGCCCATTGAGTATGATGTTGGCTGTAGGTTTTTCATATATGGCCTTTATTATGTCAAGATATGATCCCTCTATTTCCACATTGCTGAGTGTTTTTATCAGAAATGGGTGCTGGATTTTGTCAAATGCTTTTTCAGCATCTATTGATAAGATCATATGGTTTTTATCTCTCATTTTGTTTATGTAGTGTATCACATTTATTGATTTGTGAATATTGTACCATCCTTGCATCCCTGGGATGAATCCCACTTGGTCATGATGAATAATTTTTTGGGATGTATCACTGGATCCAATTTGCTAATATTTTATTAAGGATTTTGGCATCTGTGTTCATCAGTGATATTGGCCTGTGGTTTTCTTTCTTTGTAGTGTCTTTATCCAGTTTTGGAGTTAGGATTATGCTGGCCTCATCAAAATGAGTTTGGAAGTCTTCCGTCTTCTTGGATTTTTTGGATTTAATTAATGAATTTGGCAAAGTACCAGGATACAAAATTAACATCAAGAAATTTACAGCATTATTATACACCAACAATGAACTCACACAAAGAGAAACTAAAAAAAATCCCATTTACCATTGCAGCAAAAAATTTAAGATGCCTAGGAACAAACTTAACCAAAGAATTAAAGGACCTCTTTGCAAAAAACTACAGGTCATTGAAAAAAGAAATAGAGGAAGATATAAAAGTGGAAACATATACCTTGTTCATGGATTGGAAGAATTAACATTGTTAAAATGTCCATACTACACAAAGCAATCTATAGATTCAATGCAATCCCCATCAAAATACCAATGACATATTTTACAGAACTAGAACAAATACTCGAAAAGTTTATATGGAACCAAAAAAGACCCCGGATAGCCACAGCAATCTTGAAAAAGAAGAACAAAGTAGGAGGGATCACAATATCAGATATCAGATTATACTACAAAGCCACTGTAATCAAAACAGCCTGGTACTGGCACAAGAACAGGCATATAGTTCAATGGAACAGAACAGAGAACCCAGAAATTGACCCAAGTCGTTATGCTCAATTAATATTTGACAAAGGTGACAAAAGCATACAGTGGAGTCAAGACAGCCTCTTCAATAAATGGTTTTGGGAAAATTGGACAATTACATGCAAAAAAAATGAAGCTAGACCACCAACTTACACCATACACAAGAATAAACACAAAATGGATAAAAGACTTAAATGTGACTCATGAATCCATAAAAATCCTAGAAGAAAATGTAGGCATCACATGCAGCAGAATTTTCATTGATACAATGTCTAAGGCAAGAGAAACAAAGGAAAAAATGAACACGTGGGACTACCTCAAATGAAAAAGCTTCTGCATAGCAAAAGAAATAACCATCAAGATGGAAAGGGAACCCACTATATGGGAGATCATAATTGCCAACGATACATCAGATAAGGAGTTAATTTCCAAAATATATAGAGTGCTCATACAACTCAACAAAAGAGAGACAAAGAATCCAATTAAAAAATGGTCAGAGGACCTAAACAGACACCTCTCCAAACAGGACATACAAATGGCCAAGAGATATATGAAAAAAATGCTCAACGTCACTAATCATCAGAGAGACGAAAATTAAAACAACAATGAGGTATCACCTCACACCTGTCAAAATGGCTGCTATCAACAAATCATCAAACAACAAGTGCTGATAAGGGTGTGAAGAAAAGGGGCCTCTAGAACACTGCTGGTGGTAATGCAGATTGGTGCAGCCACTATGGAAAACAATATGGTGTTTCCTCAAAAAATTAAAAATTGAATTGCCATTTGACCCAGTGCTCCCTCTTCTAGGAATATATCCTAAGAAGCCTGAAACACCAATCAGAAAGAATATATGTACCTGTATATTCATAGCAGAACTATTTACAATTGCTAAGACCTGGAAACAGCCCAAGTGTCCATCAATAGATGAATGGATAAAAAAGCTGTGGTACATATACATAATGGAATATTATGCAGCTGTATGAAAGATCTCTTATCCTTTGAGACGACATGGAGAGTATTATCCTAAGCAAAACAAGCCAGAGAAAGACAAATATCACATGATCTCACTTATTTGTGGAATCTAATGAACAAAACAAGCTAATGAACAAAATAGACCCAGAGACATAGAAGTAGGGTACAGACTGACAAACCTCAGAAGAGGGAGTCTGGGGGAGGGAAGAGATAGACCAAAGAACTGATATGCATGTATGCGTAACCATGGATATAGACAACAATGCTGGGGACTGGGCGCCGGGTGGGGTGTGGGGGTGGATCGGGAGGAGGCTGTCAACAGGGCAGGAGGGGTAAGGAGAAATATCTGTAACAAAAATAAATTAATTAAAAAATTAAAATAAAATAAAAATGTACTCAACAACTAAAAGCATGCAAATGAAAGTCACTCTTTTCAGTTTAGGACTCAATGTGAAGAGAACAATAGAAGTTTGCACCGTGGGATTTTAGGCACATCGAATATACATAGAATTTGTTTTTACACAGCCAGGATTATGTTTTTTGGATTGAGATAACTAATTCCTCTGTCTGTATAAAATTATACTCACTCTAAAAGCATAAGAATTTTTTTTAAGCAATTGTTGAGACACTAAGTAATTCCTGCTCATTTCAACATGATAAAAGAAAAAGGCAAATACTGAGGAGCGGGAGGAGGGGGTCAACAGGGGAAAAAGGAGGGACATCTATGATACTTTCAAATATAATGATAAATTAAATCTAACCAAAAAAAATCTGTCTTCTTTAAATAAAATGTAAAAAGCCAAAAATCATACTTTATTTACAACAAAAAATAAAACACCTGGTTATTTTCATTATTTGCTGTTGAAGTAATAGTAAGTGGCTAAGAGAAAACTCCTATGAGATATTTTTCTAGTAACTCTTCCATCTATAGTGGAGATTTTGCATTGCTTTTTTTGTTTGTTTGTTTTGTTTTTGGCATTATATGTCAATGACAAATATGTTTGAGGAGTACTTAAGCTTTCATTATAGCAAAGTTTCCCAGAACTTTTTTTATTTGAAATCTTTTGTTTTTATCATTTGTATAATTTCTTAATGTCAGTAGCTTAGGGGTGTAACAGATGCTTTTTGTTGTTTTTGTTTATTTGTTTCCTTTTAGTTCCTATTGGAATTCATCTAACCAAACAAAATATTGTGAATATTTGCTTAGCATTAAGCCCACCAAAAATGTTTAAATATCTTTTTACTTCAGGTCATAAAGAAAATATGAGCCTGGCTGGTGTGTCTCAGCAGTTGAGCATTGACCCATGCACCAAAAGGTCACTGGTTTGATTCCTGGTCAGGGCACATGCCCAGATTGTGGGCCTAATCCATAGTTGGGGGCATGCAGGAGTCGGTCAATCGATGTTCTCTCTCATCGATGTCTCTCTCTCTCTCTCCTTCTCCCTTCCTCTCTTTCTAAAATCAATAAAGAAAAAAAAATTTTTTTTAAGAAAATATGAGAAAAAAGACAGAGTGGTAGATAAGACTCAGCTCATGTTATCAAGTAGGTTATTCTACAAGGGTGAATAATCTAGGGGAAATAATAGAATTCCAATTACATTGTTCAGTGATAGGACCAGTAGATGACACAGTCAGAATTTAAATATACTTTCTTTCACTCTAAATCCATGCTCTTCTTTATTATAAATTTTTAGCAACAAAAATATAAATCCCTGAAAGTAATTAAAAATTAACAGTAATGAAATGGTTTAAGAAATGCTGGTGGTTTCTATACAACTAAGGTCAAATTAGAATAAAAACATTGCTTTTTTATAGCTTATGAAAAATCTTACAGATGTTCATGTAAAATAAAAATGGAAACACCTGAGTTTTCCATTTATGAAACTGAAAACACATATGAAAGAAATTGATGCTCTACAATATGTATTGTTTTAACTGGCAATATTTATGCAATATTACTTCATTTTACCTTGAAGTGAATCTATCAGAAAAATTACCAATTTTTTTAAAAAGATTAAAGTTAAAAAATATACCATTAAAAAAATAGGTGAAATTGATACCATTGTAATTAGCTAGTTATTAAAAATAGGGAAAGGAGCAAAGGAGTAAGACAGACATTATAGGCATGTCATTTGGGCAGCTTCACTAGGAAGCTGAAACTGCATTTCCCCGGGAACCACCAGCCTATGTCCTGCAAAACACTAGGGGAAGGTATCCAACAAAGGGAATACAGATGCATGCCCAGTAGTTTGGGGGTGACATAGGGAAGTTACTTGCCTGTCAGTCAAACCTGAGGAAAGAGATCATTGGCTAGAATGGGCATGGCCACTGCAATCACACAAAAATGTGCAGAATACATAATCTAAACAAAAGAGTTCTCTCTCTTGGTGCTCTTGTGTTCTTGGCTTGTTCTTGCTTCCTTGAACTTGCCCATGTTCCCTCCAGAGCCAAGTGGATCTGTGGACCCCACATGCAATGGACTGATGAACTGCACTGGAGAAACACAAGTTAAGGTAGTTTGATGCTCTGTTGGATTGTGCAGATATGGAAAGGAAATTCTGAACATTGGTTCCGATTTTAGCCCTACTGAAGTTCCAACTATGCTTCTTCTATGACTGGACAAAGGGAAATGGAACCTTGGAAACTCAGTGATGTAATTCCACAGAAATAAAAATCACTCATTCTCCCATGCGAGTTTCAGAAAAATCTTTTTTTCTTGGGATATTGCAAGAATTCCACTTTCATGAGCAACCAGGGAGACAAGGACCTCTTCCCTCTACTAACAAAATCATTTTATTTTTTTTTAAATCTATGTTTAATTCCAAGTGTAAGGAAAAAGAGTTATTTGCTGTAAAGGTCATTTAAGGATTAAAGGCTGAAATCCAAATATTTCTTCCAAATCCAACTCTAAGATTTTATGTTTTTCTGAAGGCTAAATAGTTAGTCTAAGATATCACAGCTGAAAGCATTGCCTTTTATTTAAAAGCACATAATGTAGTTGCTGTATTAATGCTCTTCAAGAAGGATCACTTGGTATTTCTAGGAGGTTTGGAGTCTTGTGGTCCTCTAAATGTGAAGTGCATTAAATTGAAGCTATATTGGGGTAGATAAGCAAGAGTAAAGGTCAAGTATAGGGAGTAAAAAAAAAAAAAATGAAATCATTCTTTGGGCATCTAAAAACTCTAATTTGGGTCCATAATACACAACTCCCCCCCCCAAACACACACACATGTTCTGTGGCTTTGAACAAGATTATTTAAATTTGATGCACTCTCTTTTCTCATTTGTAAATTGAAAGGGCAATACTACCTTATTTATAAAGTAGTGTGTGAGCCGGGCCGGTGTGGCTCAGTGGTTGAGCGTCGACCCATGCACCAAGAGGTGGCCAGTTCGATTCCCGGTGAGGACACATACCCAGGTTGTGGGCCCAATCCCCAGTGGGGGACATGTAGGAGGCGGCCAGTCGATGTTCTCTCTCATCAATGTTTCTATCTCTCTCTCTCTCCCCATCTCCCTTCCTCTCTCTCTGGGGTCAATGGAGAGAGAGAAAGGTAAATAATTAAAATAAAGTAGTGTATGAAGAGCCAATATATATGAACACATTTTTAATTAATATAAAGCTTTCAATATGCATTGAAATGTTATTATAATAATATGGAAGTCTTAACTCACATGACCTTGTAAATTTTAAATAAGTTAATTGTGAGAAAATTCTGTCATTTATTCATGAACAAATATTCATTCAATCAACAAATGCAACTGAGTTCCTGTAGTATATTAGGTCTTATGTTAGAACTGGAAATATATAAAATAGGAAGTTTGGTTTTTGAACTCAAAGTCTAGCATGGGAGAGAGACAAGAAAGCAAATAATAAAAACGGTTTGCTAAATGCACTGGTGGTTTACCTGGCCAGTGTGGCTCAGTGGTTGAGCATAGACCCATGCACCAAGAGATCACCGGTTTGATTCCTGGTCAGGGCACATGCCCAGGTTGTGGGCCAAATCCCCAGTGTGGGGCATGCAGGAGGCGGCCAATCAATGTTCTCTCTCATCCATGTTTCTATCTCTCTCTCCCTCTTCCTTCCTCTCTCTCTAAAATCAATAAAGAAAAAAAAGTTTAAATAAATACACTGGTGGCCTTAGAACCACTTAGAACTGGGAGATCTCACATAAGAGGTAATATTTGAGCTGATCTTAAAGAAGGAAGAGGTTCAGGAAGGCACAGAAATGGAGAAAGACCAAATCCATTTCAGAAAACAATATATACAAAAAGGCATGTAGCAGAAGAGATGTTGTATCATCTAAAGAAACCACATAAAGTTCAGCAGAGCGGAAGGAAAAAGAAGTAAGCAGACACTAATTTGTGAATCAGCATGCATGTCACACAAAGAATTTGGAACTTTACCTCGAAATGATTGGTTGTTACTGAACAATTCTAAAGAAAGAAATGAAAATTCGATTTGTGAAGTAGACAAGATTGACTGCGTAGGAAAACACCTGGAGTTTTAAAACCAGCTGAAAAGCTACTGCAATAAACAAACTGTAACATAATGAAGACCTAAACCAAGGTATTAGCATTGAGAGAAAAGAGAAGGGGTAAGATTATAGGAAAATCAGGATGGAGAATCAATAGGAACTAATTGGATTGGGGAAAGGAAGAGTCAAGGGTGGTATAAAACCACCAATAAAAAGGATACATGAGTACGCTTGAACCTATCTCAGTAGAATGGACCGTGTTTAATTTACTGATCACTTGAAACCTAAATGTAATGCATATATATGTAATATTATGCATTTTGTTGCTAACGATGACTTTTATGTCTTTTTCACTACAGATTGGTTATCTAGATTCATGAAAATTTTCCTGCCTTGATCCTATTAGACTCAGTGTACTTGTTGCTTTTGTAGTCTCATTTTACCTCATTCTTGATCTTTTTGTCCTACTCTGTGATTTCTAAAGATTTACATAATAAAATTTTTTAAATATATTTTTATTGATTTTTTTTTTTTTAGAGAGAGAGGAAGGGAGAGATAGAAATATTGATGTGAGAGAGAAATATCCATCAGCTACCTTCTGCATGCCCTCTACTGGGGATCAAGTCCAAAACCCGGGCATGTGCCCTGACTGAGAATCGAACCAGGACCTTTCAGTCCATGGGACAACGCTCAATCCACTGAGCCACACTGGTCGGGATACAAAAAATTTTCTTAAATTTCTATTACACATATTCAAATAAAGTTTAAAAATATAATTGTTCTTTCCTGCAAGAAAATATTTCTGAAAAATATCAACTCTGCCACACTATTCCAGAATGGGCTCCTCTGCTACGTATGTAATCAGATTTCTTCTGTACCACTTTGACATATAGTATTTGGAAGGAGTTTTATTTTACACCCTGAGTCTTGGCAGAAAAAGAATAATTTCCAGTTTGAGTATGACCTTTAGAAATCTCTGCCACATCATAAACATCATAAGCATCAAAACTTAGCCAGTGATGATGTGATTTCAAATGTTCTCTCAAGATGCAGCTTCTTGGACTTTTGAAACTTAACAGGTTCACACCATAAATCAATGTGGCAGTATTATTAATATTCTTTCATAGTGATTAGTTTTTGACACAAAAGTACTTTACATAATCAACACTGCTAAATATATTTAATATCACATTTTGTTAACTTTTCAATGGAGTTGAATAGCTTTATAAAATAACTAACACATAAGTGTATAATAAATATATCATGATTTAATTAATGTTGATATTGTAAAACTATTGGTCATTTTTATTCAGGCAATTTAATGTGTCCACATGACTCCATATAGTCATAATTTTAAAATCTGAGGGGAATTTATCAAGTCATAGCTCTAGCTGATGAGTAATAGATACCAACTCTGGTTGTCTTAAGCAGTGTTCACACAATGAAAGGCAGGCTTGGAAAATGAGAAGGAACTAAGACAACTTTGGGGTGATTCAGCAGGAAGAGAATCAGTCTACATAGCTCCTGTGCCGTGTGCCACTATCATTGCTTGACACAGCCACTGCCCCTGGACATCACTGGAGTACCCCAAGCTGCTATTGCGGGCTACCCCAAAATTTTGCTCATTTCCTCCTCTTTTTTCACTCATTCACATTATAAGGGGAGAGGAAAAGGGGAGAACTCTCTGGAAAGAACTTGATTGGTCGAACATAGGTCATGTGCCCAAACCCCGGCTTACAGAACTCTTCTCAGGGGAGATGGGTCACTGCATCCACTAGCACACATAGTAGAGATCATGAATAAATGGGACGGCGATAGTATTGTAGGGTATGAGGAGACAGTATGCTAGGGAGATAATTATAGGGTGCTCTGTGCATGTACAGGGTGCAAGTTGAGTTGTAGGAAATTCACAGGATAGTAAACCATTACTGGAGCCTGTTTTGCCCTACTAATTATCAGAATGAGTCATGTTAAGGTATGTCTGTTTCCTCAAGTCAGTTCCTTCACATCAGAGAAGATACATGGACTTTTTCAAGAGTGATATTAATTATATTAACTAATAATAAAATAGCCTACTACTCCTATACTTGATGTATAGTATATATGCTCAATTTTATTTAAGAGTGCAAATATATGTGACTTTAAGATGTTCTTTTGGCATTTCCTAATTACCTTTTTGTAAATTCAAAAATGGTAACTCCTAATCAGAAAAGACTTAAGAAAATTAAGCAAAGATTTTATTTTATTTGCTTCACATAATCTACATCCCCAAATGTCTTAGGGTCATAAAGCCCCAGAAATCTCAACATGCCAACCCCATGTTGGAATTCTCCCCAATAATCATTCCCACCTTAACACCAAGAACTAGTATTTTAGTCCCCCAGGCCTGGTAATGCTCAGGCTAGGGCCTTTCACTGTCTTTTCTATTGTGGTGGTTTTTAATAAATATACATTATCTTTACATCTCTACCAATCTTCTGTTTAAATTGTTGTTTTATATTTGTGATCCGTATAAAAATGAACAGTAGGACTCAAATCATATTTGAGAGCTCAAGGTTCAACCAAAAATTCAATTATGTAAATTAGAAAACAAATGCCAGTGAAAACAAAGCTAACCACTCCATGCTCCTTACCCAGGTAGGGGGTGGGGGCCTGCTGTGAATAAGGAGAGGAAAAGAGCTTTGCTGTACCAGGGGGAGGAGGATAAATATTTTGCACATTCCGTCCTGTGCAAAATATAAGGATTATCATCTACAGTACCTCCCATCCTAAATATATCTGTAGCCATCATTTGAACCATTGATCAGTAAGCGTGCTTTATACTTTCGAGGTGGCAATGTTTCACAAAGGGCCCTGTTCTCTCATCTGTGTGGGAATAGATTTGTACTGCTGAACAAACAAAACAAGGCAGAAAGCAAGCAATCAATGAGCCCTGTGGGGAGGGCTTGAAAGACAGACAACTGGGTGATTCTTGAACATTGGCACAGAGGCTGGAGGGTTTATTTCTATAAATGCACACTTCAGTTTGAGGGAAAAAAAACCTTTGGAAAACTGGTTTGGGAAGGAACCTAAGAGATAGCTGCTTTTGTTGTTGTTGTTGTTTTGTTTTGTTTTGTTTTAATACTGGCTTCTATGGATTTTATGAGATTCTATAGATGTATCTAAGGATCTATTTCAGGGGATGAAAGCAAAATAGGCTAGAGTTAGGCTGGCGTCCTCGTCACCTTACCTTCACCATCACAACATTTCTTGTATCTGTTGAACACATTCGTTTTCCACTTAACTGAAGAATAGCTTCCTCTGCTAAGAAACTATTTTTTAAATCACTGCTCTATTTCAAGTGAATACTTTATTTTACAGTTGAACAAAGAGAGGCCAGAAAGGTTAAGTTAGTAGACCAAGGACCACAGCCGGTATTAATAGAGCTGGGACTCAAGTCCTATTCTGCTTTCCCATCCTGTGTGTTTACCACCAGGTCAAGTTGACTTTTACTCAATTCACTAAATTCTAGTAATTTAATCCTTGATAGTTAACCAAAGCACTCCCAGCACACAAATTTTGGAAAAGATTTTGAACTCTGAGTTATTTTAAATAATCTAAAGAACCTAATGAGGATAATTGATAACGGTAGAATTATGAATAATTTGTGAAAGATACATAGATATGCATAAAACTCTTGTGTTAAAATAAGCAGCCAATGACTCTCAAATTTGCCTCAGTTACACTTCAGGGAAAGCTCAATAAATAAAGGAATATTTCTAAGTATAAAGAATAATGGCTAAGTAAAGGGAAAATGTTGCAGACAAAAGAGCATGCAAAGATAGGAAAGCATGTTAAGTGCACTCGTGTGTTTATCAATGAGAAAAGAAATTATAGTCAGTATCTGATTAAAGTGAATGTGTTCAGATGATGTTGACATACACTTTGGAATACAAGGCATGATTCATGTAAGGTACTATCTTATCATTGTAAGAATGTTAACATATGAGGGAACTGTCAACTCCCAGAATGCTTTTTCGTTCACAGGTATAATGCCTGAGGTCTTGCTGTATAAGGAAAAGTTTAAGTGAGATTTTGTAAGCAGTTATTTCTTTACTATAGGACCATAGCCATTTACCAGCCAAGAAGACAGTTCATGCCTCTGCCCTCCCTAAATCGCATGCATATTTTACGACAAGCTCTTGCCAGTCTGTCTGGTTTGTCTTAGTAACTGATGTACCTCTGAGCCCAAGCATCCATGCCAGTCAATTTTAGTTAATCAGGTTCCATTTTTCATCCTGTTTTCAGGTCACATTTGCTTTATTTAAAGCAGCTGTGTTGAATCAGCTGAAACTCAAAGCACTCAATGAAATCCTTAAGCATTTGACTACAGCTTCGCATAAATATCTCTGACTCGAAGCTTTCATGGAAAGCTTCGCACACACACCCACATTCAATGGGTAGACAGCCCAGAAGCACTGCTCAAGTAGATAATGGTTGTTTGTGCTGCGAAATCAACACAGCAGGTCATTCCGAATAAGGTCAAACCAGAAAAGCCATCGTGTTGTTCCTTTTTTTATGGTAAATGATTACAAGCTAAAAAATAATCCTGGTAATATTTTAAAAATAAAGAACCCATCTCTAGATTCTTCCGTTTGTCCTTTACTGTAATGACACAAATCTAAAAAATGACTCGGGGAATAACACAAAACTACTGGTCTATAAGAGTATTGTAGTAGCTTCACATATTGCCATTGCTTGAATTATTAACTGCTTGTCCTGAGCACATATATTGAGATTAAAAAGCAATGTCACAACACAAATAGTTGAAAAAACAACAACAATGTAGCATTGAAGAACTACATGATGCTGACTTTCTTTAAATTTATTTTTTATCATCTTTATTGTTGAGAGTATTACACATGTCCACCCTGCCCCCTTTTCTTAACAAAGCAGTGGGCTTTATCAGCCGTCCGATATCACACTGGGCATCACCATTAGCAACATGACTGTGACAGCCACAAAGCAAAATCTAACAGAGTAGAAGGCAGACCCCGAGTACAGGACTAACAGGGAATTAATTTAGTAGCAGCCCAGAAGAACCCATCCGGGGACAGTGATAAATTTGATATATGTCTAAAAGACAGAGATAAGAGGGAACTTTGTGGTCTTTGCACTTTGTTATTGATCTGCTTGCTGGGCTATTTAATGTGTCTGGTAATAATATATTATTTCCCCAGCTTCACACTTAAAATGTGATAGTAAAAATTAATAGAATAAAGACTATTTTTCTCCTTTCTTGTGCATTTTTACTATACTACATTTGTCATGGGAATAGTAAGAAGTTACACAAATTAAATAGCCCACTTATGAACTATGATGATTAGTAGTTTGAGCATCAGTAAAAGGGTGTGGATGATCCTAACAATTTAACACAGCCATAGTCCACTCTCCTGAATTCTAAGCATCCTTGACTGCATGCATTTGTGGAGTGAATATAGGCTTTGGAGTCAGACAGACCAAGCATAGGCAAGTTATTTAACCTCATTGAGTGCATCATAAAATGGGAATAATAAGACGTAACTCACAGGGTTACTGGGAGGATTATAATAATGAAATGTTGTAGAGAAAGTGCTTAACAAGTACCTGACACACGAGATGGTAGCCATCATCATGCCTTAAAGAAGCAGACTGTAAAGAATAAATACAGGCATACCTAAGGAGGTACCGCAGGTTCAATTCTAGACCACCGTCGTAAAGCAGGTATCGCAATAAAGTAAGTCGTAATCTTTTTGCTGGTGGAGGCGACTTGCCTTCAATTTGTAAAAAAAACAAAACATCTGTGAAGTGCAGTAAAGGGAAGGGCAATAAAAGGACGCAGGCTGTCTGTATAAATCAGTGTCCTAAATCCTGCCTGTGCATCAGAATCACCAGTGGAACTATTTTAAACTACAACCGCCAAACCCCATCCCAAAAGATACTTATTCAGTAAGCACAGTGTAGTCATGTCTATTATTTTAAGAACTCCCTGGGTAATCCCTCTGTTCAGCCAGGACTGATAGCCACTCTTATAAAAGTATTTTCCATAGTCAAAGAACTCAAAACTTTAGAAGTGAAAAAGACTTTAATAAAGAATCCACAACTCTTCTGCCTTCCTGCCTATTGCCATCCACTATTATATATATCACATAGAAAAGCGTGTATATACAGAGAAATACTGACTATGATTCTACAACTGATACATAGTTGCATCAAGTAAAATAGTTTTCTAAATGGAAGATAAATAAGTAAACTATCAGCCAACTAAGTGGGTTCATCTCTATATCACTGAGCATTGCTTGCTCTGTTTGGACTGCCATCCAAGATACAAAAACAGGAGCCTGAACTCAGACCATCTGGCCTGTGCTTCTGCCTTGGATTCAAGAATTGCAAAATATGATAGGTGCATATTACTCATGCTCGCCCTGCACAACCTGCCTCTCTACATCCGCTCCACCCTCCCTCCCATTATGTTTCAGAAGAGCACCTGGAGCCTGACCAACTTCATAACCATGATCACAGTAAAGAGAAGCCAAAATGGAAAGGAATCAAACTGTGAATCAACGTTAAGCTAAATGCCGCCATGTCTCTCAGACTACGATAATGGGACACATCGGAACTGAGTGCAGGGTGATGCGTCACGCGAAGGAGAGCTCAGAGCAGCTGAGATCAACCCTCTGATTTAAACCTGAATCAAGAGGTATGCAAACAGATTAGAGCAATGTTTTGGCTTTTCTTTCTACTGTGTATTCTTTTTCCCCATGAAATGAAGAAAACATTTCAATTAAATATGACTCTCTTTGGATGCTGTTAGAAACAACATTTGATTAAGCCACTGCCATAAACATGTCAAAACAAACCTGTCAGAGCCTTATGAATGTTCTCCATTCAGTCATTAATGAGAAGAAAAATGGTAGCAATCACTTACCTAATGCTTACTATGTGCGAGGCACTGTTCTAAGTGTTATTCAGATATTAAGTCATTTCACCTTAACAACTACCCTATGAAGTAAGCAATTTGGTAAACCCCTATGTGGTGTGCCAACAGATACTCCTTCAGGAAGGAAGGCCATATTCCCCTCAGCTGGGAGACGGCCCTCAGCTGTGAGCTGTCTTTGGAGATTTCTTTGACTAAAAAATAGTGCTTCCCTCCAAGGACAGCCTGATCCAGTGATTAATCTGCTGTGGGTGTAAAGTCCGGATCCCCTTTCTCCTAGGTAAGAAAGATGCAAAGCTGTCCCGGTTCCAGCTCTCCATGGGGTTGGCTGAAAACTCCTTTGGAATTGCATCACAGCTCAATTCTTCCTCTTGCCTAGTCCTGCTTCCCAGCCTTCTCATCCATATCCCCCCAAAGCACTCCCTAATCAATGTTCTGCACACTCCTCTCTAGCTCAGTCTGCTTCCCATGGGATGCCATCTGCAACAAGCTGCTTAGCTAATTTGATCATCTTGGCAACCTCTTGGCATCCACTTGACATATGCTAATGATGCTGCCATACCTGTCACTCAGCATTTCTCACCGTCTCCTTCCTTCTCTACTTCTCACTCCCCTCTAAGCATATCACTTCATCTTCCACGACCTCTATCACTCCTGGAGTCAGAAATTTTAACATCTGACTGGTTACTTAGTAACCATTTAACAGGTTTTTCTCTATAAGACAGACTGCATTTGGAGAGCCTGGTATTCCTATTTCTAGCCTATAAACAGTTGCTCATGCTAAGAGTTCAGCTTTCTAAGTCCAATAAGTCTAGCCAGGTTAACAGGAACGCAAATAGGACTGAGAACTTATGCAGAAGTAACTGTGTCTCTACTGTATTAGCTCGACGAGGAATTTTGGATATAACTGGAATTTAGGTTTTCTTGGATTCACTAATTTGCTAATTTTGAGATTGTAGTAAATCACTTTCATTGTTTTCCATCCATCTTCCAAATTCCAAGGAGTGGTAAAAATGTAACTTACTCTGCATAATCTCTTCCATTGACTCTGCCCAGACACTGCCTTCTGCTGAATCTTTTTTGGCAAACTACTTCTCACTCATATACAAATCTTAGTAAGAATTGATCTGTGGCAGGCCAATAAGATTTCTCCCCAGCATTTTCCTACCTGGAACTGAGAAAGAACATTATTCTAGCTGTAACAGCCATCGGCCATCAAATTCTTCAACTCATGAAGCATGTTGGTCTATAAGTGAGAGGATCAAGCCTATGAAAATAAAAGTACCAAAGATGATAAATACCTACTTAATTCCAGTGGTTTCTAAGGCCCAGCTATGGCTTTCTTTCCCAAAATGTACTTATTGAACCTTGATTTCATTAACCCTCCTATTACCTCTCCTTAAGAATCGATCTCAAGCTTCTTACCAAGATATGCAAAACCCTCCACAATATCTATCTAATCTAATTATCTAACTTCGGCCTTACCATCCATTATACTCAATATACTAGTAATATCATTAATGTCTGAATGGTGATTCAGGATTCAGCACAAACTGTGCCTTTTCTGGAAAAGACCCCTCAAGTCCTCCTGTCAGAATTAGTCATTGATCTCTCATGTACAGGTGACCCTAACGCCAGGTATTAGTGAGTCTGTGTCCATTGCTATTTATGGGTCATAGACACTGAAGTTCGAAAACAATATTGACTCTGAATGGAAGAAAATTACAAGGAAAGATGCCTTATACATATTCTTTCACAGGCTCTATGTATTCAGCTCTACACAGACAGTGGTTTTTATATGTCCAAAAATACCAAGAATAGAAGAATACTTGGATACACTAACAGCTGCAAGTGGCAGTGCCAAGGTGGTACTTCACTTCTACCATGAAATCTCCAGTCTTTATCAGAGCGATTACCTGGCACAATTGCTTATTGATACCATGCATTGTTGCTCACTTTATTTCCGTTTTTGTTTTGTTTTGTTTTTTTGCTTTAGGCTTAATTTGTACTTCTTTCTCTAGTGTCCTCAAGTAGAAACAAACGTTATTATAGATTTTTCTTTTTTTCTAATATAAACATTTAAAACTACAAATTTTTCAGTACGCAATGATTTCACAATATTCCACAAATTTTAAAAAGTTGTATTTTTATTTTAATTCACTTTAAAATGTCTAAATTTCTTTGGATACTTCTTATTTGACCCAGGTATTATTTAAAGGTGAGTTGTTTTTAATCTACAAGTATGTGTGGTTTTTCCAGATGTTGTCTGTTATTAATTTCTAGTAATAATTTCATCATAGACTACTTTTCCTCCATAAGTAACTGTTACCATCATCATCACCACCCCAGCTTCTCTGAAAATTCTTTTCTTTGGCCTAGGTTTTCTACAGTTTGAATATGATAGGCCTACATGTAACTTTCTTTAATATTTATACTTGTGGGAGTTCTTGAGACTTCCAGGATTTTTGGTTTGGTATCTGTCTTTACTTTTGGAAGCTTCTCCGCCATTAATACTTCAGATATTTCTTGTGCTCCATCCCCTTTTTATTCTCCTTCGGGTATTTCAATAAGATTATGTTACATCTTTTGATGTTGTCTCACAGTTCTTGATGACCTGTTTTTTCTTTTCTTTTCTTTTTCTTTTTTTGTCTTTTACTTACAGTTTGGGATATTTCTATTGACCTATCTTCAAAGTCACCAATTTTTTCTTTAACCACTGTCCACCCTACTGATGAGCCAATCAAAGGTATTCTTCATCCCTGTTATAATTTTTATTTGTAGCATTTCCTTTGGATACTTTTTAGAGTTTTCATCACTCTGTTTACATTATCAACCTCTTTTGCTTTTTCCATTATGCCCCTTGACAAATTAAGCATAATTATTTTATATTACGTGTCTCTCAACATCTATATTATATCTATGTCTGGTTCTGATGTTCGCTTTGCCCCTTTAGACTGTATTTAAATTGTCTTTTGGCATGCCTTGTAATTTGTTGTTGTTGCTGCTGAAAATTATACATATTGCATCGAGTGATAGGAACTGAGGTAAAGGGCTTTAGTGTGAGGGTTTATATTAATCTGGCTAGGAGTTGTGCTGTGTTTAATGTTTACTGTTCCTATAGGTGCTAGAAGCTTGAAATTCCTCTAATGTCCTTGTTTTTGTCTCCTCTCTTGACTTTGGACTTCCTTAAGTCCTTCTCCTTAGGGAAGGACTGTCTCTTTCAGCTCTTTAGGTGATTATCCGCTGTTGTTATGCTGGCACACTGTTGGTGTGTGGATAATCTGTCAATCTGCTGAGTAAACAGCAGTCCTGTGAGTGTGCGTCTTGGGCTCCGGTGGGCACAGTGTTGCTCCAGTGGGTTAGCTGGTGGGCACATTGTGGCTCCAGCAGTCTGGCTGGTGGGCACAGTGTGGCTCCAGTGGTCTGGCTGGTGGGCACAGTGTGGCTCCAGTGGTCTGGCTGGTGGGCACAGTGTGGCTCCAGTGGGTTAGCTGGTGGGCACATTGTGGCTCCAGTGGTCTGGCTGGTGGGCACATTGTGGCTCCAGTGGGTTAGCTGGTGGGCACAGTGTGGCTCCAGCAGTCTGGCTGGTGGGCACAGTGTGGCTCCAGTGGTCTGGCTGGTGGGCACAGTGTGGCTCCAGTGGTCTGCCTCTATTCCCGCCCAACTCCCATCCCCGGCTGCAGTGCTCCTCACTAGCTAACTCCTCACTATTTTCTGAATCCTAACGAACTCCTGGTGACTTGTTTTTTTCCTCTCCTAGGTGAAAAAGGAAGGCTGAAAGGAGCTAGAATGAGAGGGACCCCCTTCCCTGAGTTAGGATAAATCTCTCACAGTCGTTTACCCTGGAGAGTGGGTGTGTTTCATGGAGAAGGCTGAGTATATTTCATAAAAAGTAGTCTTCCTTACCCCTGCTGAAGCTATAGGGACTCTGTTTCTATCAATAATGAACCTGGTGTGGTTCCAAAAGAAGAATCAGAGGGGATTTTTAAATAAATTTGCCATTTCAAAGGCCATGAAAATATGACAATGGGAAGTTAGATGGGGTAAGGTACTGCCGTGGCTATGATTCAGTTTTCTTTAAATATTCATTGCATCCTAAATCAGACAACTTAATATACCATCATTCTGTGGTCAATATTGGTGCTTATTATTTAATATGAAATTAAATTCATATGTATATATTTAATGTAAAGGAATTTTGGTTTTTACTTTTTTTAGAAACCTTGAAGAGTATGTCTTAGTTATTTATAATAAAACATTACTACCTGGTGGTATTAATTTCAAACTACAGGCAAAAGTTCCTTTGGGTCTTCCATTAAACAACTATTTCCCCCACACCTTCTCTATCCTCTCCTACAGACACTGTGCCAAGAACCATTGCTGTAAAAATAAAAACCTCTTAGGCTGATTAATTTACACTCTAAAAATGAGATAACGAAACCATTATAGTATGACAAATCACCCCACTACATTCAATAAAGAAGGGAAAAAAGATAAAGGCTATAATAGAAGTTGGTAATATAACCTATTTATTGATTGGTTCAGTTGATATTTATTAATACATACTATGTACCAGACATTGTTGTAGAAAAAGGGAATGCACCATTAAATAAGACAAGCAAAAGCCCTGCCTTCAGGAAGTTTATGTTCTAGTGTAGAAGAAGGTACAAAAGGAATAAAACATGATAGTTTAGTGTGTCATATGGTAATAGGAGCTGTAAAGAAAAATGAATCAGAGAAAAAAGACAGAGTGCTAGAAATAAAACTGTAAAAATTAATACACTAATCAGGGAAGGATATGTTGATACCTTTGCTGACATCTGAGCAACAACCTGAAGGACATGAGAAAGTAAATCCTACAGCTCCCTGAAAGAAGGCATAGGGAAGACCAAGTACAAAGGCCTTTGAGGAAGAGCTTCTCTTGTATGTTTGAGGAATGTTATAGCTGCCCACTTGGCTGTACTGGAGTGAGCAAGGGGAAGAGAGAAAGACATTCATAGAGATAACAGGGAACACAGAATCTATGAAGCCATGAAGGCCATTTAAGGACCAGACTTTAAGTGCAATGTAAAACCCTTGTGAGGGTCTGATATGATCTGTCCTGAGTTTTTGAAATTACTGCTTTGGCCTGTGATAAGAATAAAATACAAGATGTAGAAGGCCATAAGCAGAAAGACTTTCAGGATAGTGATACGCAAAATGCCAGTTCACAACTAGTTATGAAGTTTGCACCAAAATATAAAAATATGCACTTCCAACATCATAAAGGTCTTACCATGGGAAAAAAATGATAACTGAATCATAAATGTACTCATATAGTTCATTTATATTATGGCATAAGCTCTTTATTGTCTTGTAGACCAACGGGCCATTTAATGGACCATAGTTTGAGAAACTCTGCTTTAGGATATTATTACAATAAGCCAAGTAGAGATGATGGTGTTTTAGACCATGCCAGTAGTATGGGTGAAGAGAAGTGGCCCACTTACATATAGATAGAGATATATATCAATATGCCCACACCCTCACAGGATTTGCTGATGTATTAACTAAGAAGAAAGTTAAAGAGAACATCAGTTACTGAGCCAGAGAAACTAGAGCTGCATTTACAGAAATGGGGAGCACAGACAGGACATAGGGCATATTAAGTGGGAATGTCCAAATGGAGATAACAAGTAGGCAGTTAGATATATGATTCTGGGATTTGGGGGCAAGGTCTAGCTAAGTACATACCTATTTATATGCAATTAGCATATATATGGTATTTGAAGCCTTAAAATTAGATGAGATCTCAAAGGAATGAGTGATCTCTATTCTATTTACTAGACGAGAGACTTGCTCTAAGGACTCTGTGACTTAGAAATCGAGAGGGGTTGGCAAACTATGGCCAGTGGGTCAAATCTGCCTGCAGCTTATTTCCATGCAGCCCACAAGCTAAGAATGGTTTTTACGTATTTCAAGGGTTACAACAAAAAAGAGGAGAAGAAGAATATGCAGCAGAGACCAGACATGGCCCACAAAGCCTAATCTATTTACTATGTGACCATTTTTAGAAACAAGATTGTCTGGCCACTGTTCTAGAAGATGTGAGAAGGTGTGATCAGTGAAATAGAAAATCAGGGAAATGGGGAAGTTGAGGAAGGCAGAGTTATATAGACAAAGGGAAACTACCTGTGTCAAATGCTGATGATAGATCAGGATGGAAACTTAGAAATGACTATTGGGTTTTGCAATATCTATACTGGATATTGGAGACCTTAACAAGACCAGTGTTCTAGGAGTCATGTGAATCAAATCCTGACTGGGATATGAGGGGTGGGAATAGCAAATAGAGACTACTTTTCTGAAGAGTTTTTCTGGAAAGGGACCTGGGAAATGAGTCAGGGACTGGAGGGGTAAGTGGATTTAAAGTATATATAGCTTTAGTATATCTATCATATATTATGTGCTATGTATTATATATTATATATTAAAATAAATAACTATTTAAATAGATCTACTTTTAAGGTAGGAGAAATGACAGCTTCTTTTTTATGCCTATGAGAACATAAAATCAATGGAAGTTTTGATACTGCGGTGTGGAGGGGATATTTTTATAGAGATTCTCTCTAGTAGGTGAGAGATAATGTGATCTAGTGATACATAGAAGCTTTAAATAGGGCATGGGCAGTCCCACCACAGTAACAGGAAGAAAGGGAGAAGACAATCTATGGGCAAGCATGCTGCCAAGTGAGAAAATGTTGTGGCAGAAGTTTGCAAAAATTATATTCTGATGGATTCTATTTTCTCAGCAAATGAAAGAAGGGTCATCAGCAGGAAATGAGGATGAGAGAAGAGATGTTGGAAATTTTAAGAACAGATGAAAATATCTGTTCCCAAGATTGGGAGAGTGAATGACTAGGAAATATAATATTTTTGCCTTCCAGCACTAAGGATCAATTTAAAGTAGCTGGTCATAAATGGGGACATATGTAATAGTGTCAACAATAAAAAAAATTAATGCATTAATGAAAAAATAAATATCTAGTCTGATAAATTGTTTTAAAATTTTTTAATAAAGTAGCTGGTCATAAATTGAAAGTAAGATAGTCATTATGGTTTACTGCACAGGAGAAGGAACTGAGTGGCAGAGAGCTTAATTTAACCAGGGTTTGAGTTTTGTGAATTGCATACAATAAATCAAGAGGGCACACATTAGTTAAATGGGTTGAAAGAGAGTGATTGCAATAATGGACCATGGAATCTAAGCTGAGTTAAAAAAGAACCATGGACATGAATGAAATATATAAAAATTCATTGAGTTATACTCACGATTTATGCATTTTTCTGTACATATGTTATACTTCAGTAGACAGATTACCTAAATCTTAAAAGTAAAAAAGGAAGTAGACTTCAATAGGATAAAATATGACTACAAATTAGACAACATGGAATGTAGACATGCCAGTTAGGAGGTTATGAAAAAAACAGACCAGGTGAGGACATGGGCAATGAGAATGAGGAATAGGTTCTAAGGAAGAACCTGAAATCATAAGACTAGAAGACAAGTTTCAGAGAGATTTAATAGAGAATGACTCAGTTCATTCCGGAAATTATACATATAATACATTCAGCAAAGGTAATCATAGTCACATCAACAATTGAACTAATGGGAAGGAAACCAATCATATTTCCCATGTTCACAGAAAAGAATGCAAAGAATAAGAATTCAAAAGAATTATCGTAAGATAGAGACAAATGAAAAGAAAACAACAAATTCAATTAAGCTACCCTTGGGAAGAAAACCTATGTGCAAATTAAAGGGAAAAAATAGTTAGGTGAATATATTATAAAAATGATCCTTAGGCCCAAAGTAGATGAAAGTTGAGTCTTACCTCATATGTAAGATGTTCCTGCAACAAGTAACATATAAATCCAAGAACACTCATCCAAAATCCAAAGAAAATCTCTATCCACTGATTCAGTACTGTCACATGATAAATATGCGGTGAAAAAATGGGAAGGAATGGGTAAGTCATATTTGCAGTGCACACAAGAGTGTACAGACCATGATAAGAATTCAGGCCTGCCCGGCTGGTGTGGCTCAGTGGTTGAGCATTGACCCATGCGCCAAGAGGTCACCGGTTCTATTCCCTGTCAGGGCACATGCCCAGGTTGCCGGACGCATCCTCAGTGGGGGACATGCAGGAGGTGGCCAATTAATGTTCTCTCTCATCAATGTTTCTATCTCTCTCTCCCTCTCCCTTTCTAAAAAAGTCATTAAAGAAAAAAATTTAAAAAAAAAAAAGGATTCAGGCCTTCTCCCACCAAACAGTATGGAGGGAACACTGATAATCAAAGTTGGCCTCATGACAATAAGATAGGGTTTCATGAGGAAAAACTAAAGAAGCTAATCTATTCTTCCAGAAGATTAAAAAAATAAGTGGTTCTGAATGTTGATTATTAAATACAGGACAGCATCTTCTCAGCCTGTCTGTGTTTAATTATTTTTGCCCCTTCTAAAGATAGAAAAAGAAGTGAATTTGAGCTTCAGTTTGCAGAATTAACTAGAACTATCAGAATAGGAAAGAAGATAGAGAGCAGCAACATCCTGGTGGAACAAGAGCTGCCTCAGCTTTGTTTCTCTCTACTTCAACTTCTAATAGGTATCGTTTCCTATGACTAGAAATGAAAGTGGAGAGCATATTATGTCGCCAGCAAGCCAGAAAGCAATTCCTCCCACACTAGTCTGGTTCACAGTCTGTTCCAGAAACAATAGCTGCAGCTGCTACCCACAGGGAGTTTTTGTATGTGGGGCCTCATTTCCTTGCCTGCTGGGCAATGCCAAGCTTCTCCTGCCAGGGTAGACTTCTTCCTGCTGCTATTTCTCAGCTGTGGGCACTGTTACGTTGCTTCACACTCTGCTTCCTTGTGGATTTGGAGCTTTCCTTCTTCCTGTTCCCTATGGCTGGCTGGGTCTTCACACACATCCTTGGACACCCAGGACAAACAACAACACAGATCAGAGCGTGATGAACCTATCTAGAGAAGATCTACAGTCCAGCACTTGCTGTGTGTAAACCTCATCCTCCTAAGAACTGTGAAGAAAACCATGAGTTCATAAATCTTTCCTGGGATTAATCAAATAAAATTTGAAGAAGACACAATAACACATCTTGGACACCAGGAAACCAACAATCTGAATTTCATCAAGTTAAAGATGTCTCCTAGACTTTTGCTAGACTGAAGTTGGAAAGCACATTAAACAGGCAATTGTCCCACTTCCACTGGCTTTTCACTTGCTTTGCTTCTAGTTCGAATCATTCAGCACAATAAGTTAATTGAATCGTTCAGAGCAGATCAATATCCCTTCTTATGGAAGAATATCTCTGTGACAGAGGCTAAAGGGAAATCCATGGGACAGTATGATGTTTGTATTTCTGTATGTTATTCCTAAAGGTCAAGGATTCTACTTTGCAAATATACCTTGATTCAGCATCAACCTATATAAAATCTAACTCCCAAATAATCTAGAAGGGAATATCCGTTCTCACTCACAAATACTTTCCTAAGTTTTCACTACTCTCCAAACCTGTAACGACTCCCCTAGTCAATTCCCCTGGCTTTTTACATTATATACGTTCAGATTTTTTTTAATTGTTGAATGTATATGGTTTGTCAGATTCCATGCTCGGAAGTCCCTGTGCATTATTTGATTTCATCCTTAAAACAAACCTATGAAAAAAAGAACACTATTCAAATAAGCCCATTTTTAGATGAAAACACATGAGCCTTTCAGAATGGATAAATGATTCTCCAAAGGACCCACAGTGCCAGAAGGCAAGTCTTTCCATCAAAAAACACTCCTCTCACCTATACATTTATCTAAACACTTTATGAATATATTTAAATATTCTTCATGTATCATTCCTGTGGTTTTTCATTTTTATAAAAAATTTTATTTTTTCCTATGTTCACAACTTGCCATATTTAAGAATCTATTGGGGGTTTTGAGTGTATGTGTGTGTGCTATGTTAAAAGATTTTTTAAATTGATTTTTAGAGAGAAAAGGAGAGTGAGAGAAAGAGAAAAAAAACATCGACATGTATCGAAACATTGATTGGCTGCCTTCCGCACGAGCCCCTACGGGGATCAACCGTGTCAGGCACCCTGACTGGAAACGACAGAAACTCTTTGGTGCATGGGACAACACCCAACCAACCGAGCCACACCAGCCAGGGCAAGAATCTATTGTTTCAGCAAAATTCTCATTTAAACTTGCCATTCTTTACAATATTATTAAAGTTACAAGTGCCACTAACACAATCTTCAGTTGCTAGGAGACACTAAACTTTTGGCCTTCTATGGTCAGAGCCAAATAAGTGAGAATCTGCAAAGAATAAGTCTTTCATAGAATACAGTAAAGAGAACTGAACACACTATTCAGTAAGAGAAAAATAATTTTCCTAATGATATTAAAATTAAGGGCTAGTCAATCCAGAGAGAATTATATAATAATTTTAATTTTATATTTAATTATTATTTACACCATGGCCTGTATCATTTCTAAACATTTTAAAGGGATATTTTTAGGATCAAATGGTTCAATGGAATAATGTATTATCCCTATATTATAAATAATTAACCAATTCAAAGGTATCAAAGTAATAAAATAAAGTTTTTCAAAAGAATCTCATTTATTTAACTGCTACAATAAGACAGGGATACACTGTTTCTTAGCAATATGCAGTGGGCTACAATTATTATCAAAATATTTTCCCTTTGTTTCCCAAAATATTCTAAATGTAGCCAAAACTAAAAAAATAGACTACTCAATCTAAAATAGAATCATGTTTAGCAAAAGAAAGATATTCTCTGAAGCAAATATATTTATTATAGTTTAAAATATCATTTTCTAATGGAAAAATTACTAAGATATGTAAACTTTTCATGTGAAAAACATTCACTAAGCTATCTAGATATATAAATATCTAGAACTCAAAGTCATAGAAGTAGATACAACTTTACTGATTTAGGTCAATCCCTTCTTTTAATAAGGTATTCTTTTTTAAAAAATATATTTTTCTTTATTGGTTTTAGAGAGAGGAAAGGAGAGATAGAAACATCGATTGGCTGCCTCCTGCACGCCCCCTACTGGGGATCTGCCTGAAACTCGGGCAGGTGCCCTGACCGGGAATCCAACCTGGGACCTCTCAGTCCATGGGATGACGCACAATCCACTGAGCCACACTGGCCAGGTAATAAGGTATTCTTTTAAATGGGGACCCAAATCATTCAAGGTCAATAGCTGACTAGTAGTTGTGTATGGATTAGAACAAGTTACCTAGTGCAAAGTCTAATGGTAGCTCAGTCCCAGACTATCTTTTATTGATTCATTTATGAATTCACTCAACAAATATTCATTGAGCAACCAATATCTGCCAGACTAGGCTTTGGCACGGGAGTTGCTATAATAATAAATAAACAGGCACAGCTCTAACTTCAGGTAATTTTTAATTTAGTGAGAAGACAGGCACTGAACAACTTATATATATATTCTTTTAGTACTTGGCTTCCTTAGTTAAGGCTTGTGTTTGTTTGTAATAGCATTTTAAATAGCAGTAGATCAGTGATTACTAGTCTTAAATTGTATAATGTAGCACTATTTATTTGTTCATTCTACTATTGATAAAAATTTGATTGTTTCCAGTTTTGACTATTTTGAGTAATGTTTCTATCAGCATTCATGTACATCTCCTGTGGTGCACATATGCATGTATTTCCACTGAATATAAAGATGGTAGTTGAAACACAGGGTCATGGATTATGCATATGTTTAGTAGAAATTGCAAAAAATTTTCCCAATAATTGCATCAATTCACTCACCAACAACAGTTAGAATGCTAGTATCTCTACCTCTTTGCCAACAACTGGTATTATCAGTACTTTTAATTTCAGCCATGTTGGAAGGTGTACAGAGGTATCTCATTGTAGTTTTAATTTCATTAGCCAGGTGACTAAAGAGATTGAGCAACTTTTTAGGTATTTATTGAAATTTAAACTAACCCTCACAAAAAGGTCAAGAGAATGAAAAAGTAGTCCATAAAAATAAACCAAAAATCAAAAATAATATTCATAAAGCATGATAGGAAACTAATAAAATGCTAAAAATAAATACAACCTCTTCATCAGCTTCACTTCAAAGGAGGAAAAAAATTATTTCACCATGTCTGACAAGAATTTTGCAAAAAAAAAAAAAAAATTCAAATCATCAAGAAGATGATCTGAAATGGTGATTTACTCTCACTATTTTAATTATGACCCCACTTTAGTATATAGTGTGTCATTAAAGATTAACTAATTCTTGTAAAAGAAATATATATATATATATATATATATATATATATATGGCATAAATATAGCTATATGGGGTATAGGTACTTGTTTTTGTCTTTACTGTTAGAGGTAACATTCAAAAAATGTTTAGAGATCTTTACATTCTGGTCCTGTTGTACACCATAGGAACTAGATGGGGCTACCTCTGCTATCGGGCTTGTTTGATGTTGATCAGAATGCTGTCTGGTTCCTTGGTGTAATGCCTTTCCCTTGGTAACTGTCCCTCTTGTTAGACTCCACCACCAATCCTCTGCCAAGGCTACCAATAATCACATCCAGAAGTCTAGTGTTCAGATACCACACTGCACTGGTAGGACTGAAAGTCATCCCCAAACCTGCCAGTGAGTTTGCCCCAAGATCTGCATCCCTCACATAGACATGCCAGTTTCCCAGGTTGCTGTTCTCTAGTCTAGCCTATCTAACTAAATTCCTCAAGCTCCTGTTCCAACAGCCTATATTTTAGTTGACATTTACAAAATATAGTGAAAATAGTTTATTGACGGGCAGATGATAAAAATCATCCCCATTTAAAATGTCTAGCTTTTTAATTTCACTTCAATTGAAATACTTATAAAACATACCTCAAGGTTAATATTGATTTTTCAGACAACTGAATTTGAAATTAGCATTGGGTCAGCAGTGGGGATATCCTCCGCATTTTCATGGGAAAGCACAGCAATAAAATACAGTATAAATCCACTCATCTAGATTTGTGAATAATATAGTAATTTCCCTGCTTAATGTGATCCCCCAAGTAGATGCATTTCATTTGTGACTTTGATTCACAATCCTGAAACACTTTCCTCCAAAATCATTCTTTCCCTGAAGTAGTTCTGGTTGTATTAGGGCAAAACTATGATGGATTTTAAATAACTCACTCCTAAAATTTCAGGGAATATACATTCAGATCTCTCTGAAAGGTGTCGCTAAAATGTCTTGCTGAAGTCTTATTTTCTTTGTAAATAAGAGATGAATGAGAGATTTTTTTCTTTTATAAATATCAGAAATATGTTACAATTCACTAAATACATCTATAATATCCTCTTACATACACCAAAAAGCTGAGATGTGCAGTTTGACTCCCTCCCCAGTCCATTATCCACAAAAGACAGGATGTTGAATTATGCTCCCTTTTTTAGCCATAAACTCTTAGTTTTCAATTTGAGCACAATTAGGAGTGTTATAAAAGATTTTTACGATCTTTTTCCTCCAGTCTCAGAGCCAATTACTGTGCTCTTTGTATATGCAGCAGATTATTCAAGTATTAGTCATTTTCCTAGTTATTTGCTTCTTGCTCAAATTGTGTTACAATAAATTGTGGTTGCATTTGCAGTTAGAGTATTTACATTCATTTCCCATAATGCAGCTACAAGTAATCAAACTAAATTGCTTAATTGGTGGCAGTATAAGGGTAGAGTATTATTCCTGAGAGAGGTAGCTTCTGGGTCTGAGTCAAAAGTGTTCATGGTCAGGTCCGAATGTGGCAAAAAGTTGCTTTGGTGCAACCATTGGAGACACAAAGAGAATGTTGCTAAATCAGATTTTTTATAACCTTAAAGCCCAAAGATATAAATACCAAAGGGCTTGGGGTTATTAAAGTTGTCCCATAGTTGCAGACTACATAAGCTTGTGCAATGTAGGGAGGCAGAGTTCAATTCCGAATCTCTTTCAGTTATCCAGGTTTGAAATATAAGTACCTAGACTTGGGTACCAGCAGCTGCAGTAGGAAAGAATAGATGTGAGAAGTGTGTTAAAAATAAAAATTGTCAGTTGATTTTACTAGGAACAATGGTTAAATTAGGTTCCCAGTCTTGGGGGTGTAGGGCCTGAAAAATTATGATATCATTAACTAAAATGGAACTCAGAAGGGAGAGGGATGTATTAAGAGGGGGGATGGTAAATTTTCTTTAAAAGTGTTGTTTACAGTGTCAATAAGATATACAATTAGGAATATCAAACAGGCATTTATGGGAGCTGGAGAGGACAAAGAAATAATAGCTAAGACAATTTCCTTTTCCATCTTGATGTTCAATATACAAAGAAGAAAACTATCAGGTACAAATATGTGCTTGTGCACAGCTACATCCCTTCTTCGAGTCTGAATTAGGGGTGTGACGTTTTCTAATTCCTTCACTCCTTGATTTAAAAAGGATTTATTCAACACATGTTACATACCAGGAATGAAAATGGTAAAGAACAAACATATTTAAGAAATATTGCAGAGGTAAAACCAGCAGAATTTTGTTATAAAATAAGATTTTAGGCAAAGCTTTTCAGATTGAAAATTTTTCGAGATTAAAAATCTCATGCTTCTTAATGTACAGATAAAAATAACTTTAGTAGGTGACAGTCAAAATACATAGAAATTTAGCATTCAAATTCTTGGAGACAAACTGTCCAGAGCTATTACACCAGTACTATGATACCCTGAGAGGAGCTCTTATCAATGGCAGTCTTATGCTTATTCTGGAGACTACGGTATTTCAGCAAATCAAAATAAAATAATTCCACTTCAGGTCATTCATTCATTGTGCATTCAACAAATATTTACTTCATGACCATTTGTGCCAGGTACTGTGCTAGGTACTAGACATGGATTGGTAGACCAACAGAAGGGATCGCTCCTCAGTGGTGTTTACAGTTTTGTACATCCACCTGTAACAGGTCAAACCCTCTCTCAAGAGTACTTCCAAATGTAGCTAGTCACTGGACACTGCCTGTTACTCTTTCTGACTCCCTGTTTTCATCCGCATTACCTAACCATTATTTAGATATGTACAGATATGTCAACATCCTATTAGTTGATAATTATTTGTCTTTCTGAGATTGGGAATTCAAAATACTCACTTACAGAACTTGAGATGGATGAGTATACGCTGCCTACTGTGTGTCTTAGAAATAGAAAAACACTAAATTTTATGCCGCTGATTTTTTATTGTTTTTGTTTTTGTTTTTTCTCAATAGCTCCTCATACACTGGTACCATGACCCGAGAATTTTTTTATTAAAGCAGATAGGCTCTCTAACATTTCAAAGTATTAAGAAGGTAAAGACTTTGAAAAACCTGCAATTTCATGGAAGGGAGCTTTGTTGCCAACCAAAATTGGTAGGAATGTATATTCAGACTTCAAAATAAAACTATCCTATAAGGGGGCTTTTTTTCCTTCCTGAAAACTTATATATTAGTACAATTTGAAGGCAAGTGTCCACTGACATTTTGGACAATAACTCTTCTACCTGTTTGTAGACTTGACTGAAAAATAATCAAAGAGAAACAGTAAACTAACGTTTGCATGCCTGTAGGCAAAAGATCATCCTATTCAGGGAAAATGACCACTGAGTAAATGGCTTTATCTTTTAATTGATTAAATTCCCAACTGTTTTGATATGGGGTACCCTTCGTAAAGGTTAGAACTTCCATCTGCCTATCCTTTCGTCTGAGACTCAAGAAAGTCTCAGCTGCAGATGTGGCAGTCCCAGGGCAAAATGAGGGCAAGCTAAAGCTGCTTCCTTTCCAGTCAAAGAAGGCAGCATGTTCTTTACAAAAGCATTTTTTTTCAGCCAGTCTTTTACAAGCAGCACACTGGTTCCATAAATAAAGACCAGCATCCTCTATGGACTGGTCTTTCCCGTTAGGTGACCTTGTAAGAGCATCTCACAACAGTCCATTCTCTGATTTGTGTATCTCCTGAGACCAATGAAGATCCCTTCTCTTTTCCTTCAGTTTCAGTTTTCACAAAATTTAAAAATGAAGAAATAATTCGTAGATGACATCTGGATCATATCCTTGAAATATTTCTTTATTACTTCATTCCCAAACTTTAGAAATTGAGTAAATTAATCCCAAGTCTGAAATTGCAGAAAGCATAACTTCTGAATCCCAACAGGAGAGAAATGCTACTTGGTCTAGAGTTGTGACATGACTGAGCCAGACACCTGGCTCACAAATCCAGCTTGGACTTCCTCTTTGCTCAAGAGGAAAAGCATGAGATAGGGTTGATATTGAGGAAATCGAATCATTATTTTAAATATAGGAAAAAAACAGATGAATGACTTATATTGAAAACTTATAAGAATGGCATATATCAGTTATAAGATATACAAAATTGGAGATTATGTATATTAATACCCTGCAGTGGCCATCACAGTAATAGGACTACAGTGGTAATGGCTAATAAATATAAATGAAACAGTATAAGGAAGGAGAAGGGAAAGGATTATAATTTCTCCTGTAGTCTGGTGGAAATAAACACCACCCCCAGATAAAGGACCATAAGTAACTGTGTAACAGTGCTATAAGGAGCTCCTATCCTTGTCAAGACCCAAGATTGCCAGAAGCTAGTACTCTAATAATGTGGATACATGTGATATTCCTGTTGTAGTGAGTGCAGTTTCAATCAAAGATAAGAAACTTCCTGTTGTTTAGACCAGTACTTGCAATTATTTTCTTTGTTTTCAGAAATATGTAATAGGAAAAATGACCCCTGAGAGTCTGGGAGGATCTAAACTTAATCTTAGTAACCAGGTGTAAGTTAGAATAGAAGAGATGTGCTTTCGAATAAAAGCCACAGAGAAGTAAATGGTATCTTCATCCAACAGTCTTGATAGTTTCATTAAAGTAATATTTGTGATTTGATTATATCAGATTCAATTTATTTGGAATCAATTTAAATGAATAAAATACTTCTGGGCATCAGTGGGCCAGATGAAGTTAAATAGCTTGAATATGTAGAGATTCATTAAGAAAAACATGACTTTTTCAAAGATATATAAGCTAAGAAATACAAGCTAAAAGAATGATGAGAGTAGGGATTGAGGAATTTCTAGGCATAGAAGAGTACCAGGGAGGCAATGGTACCTGTTAGCAAGCACATTATGAGGATGACTTACAAAAGAGAGAGAGGTGGTTGAATCCAGGAGTAATAAATTGAAACAATAATGAAAAAAGTGCTGTGAATATAAAATATAGATATTCATTTATCAAGAATAAGAGGGAGACATGAAAGGCATAGAAGTGGTTATAAAAAGAACGATAATAGCCCAGCTGGCGTGGCTCAGTGGTTGAGCATGGACCCATGCACCCAGAGGTCACTGGCTTGATTCCCAGTCAGGACACATGCCCAGGTTGCAGGCCGATCCCCAGTAGGGGGCATGCAGGAGGCAGCTGATCAATGTTCTCTCATCAGTGTTCCTGTCTCTTTCTCCCTCTCCCTTCCTCTTTCTCTAAAATCAATAAAGAAAGAAAAAATTTTTTTAAAGATCTATTAAAGAATAATAGATCTTAAAGGTTAAGTGATTCTAAGGACTGAAGAGTGTGTGTACACACATTGTTGGTGTCAAAATTTACTAAGGAATTACACAACATGCCAAGCTTTGTGCTATACTTTTAGCAGATAATTGTTCACTTGATTCTAGTAACAACTCACTATAAAGATACTCTTCAGTAAATCTTACATGTGAATAAGGATTACAGAGGACAGCTTTCCCAAGACCACCTTTTCTAATATAGGTCTGTCTCACTTCAAAGTCGATATTCTTTATCGCAAAGCTCTGTTCCACTCTCTATGGCGATGAGAATAAGTTGCCAGATGTGGAGTTCTGGAGAACATCATCACTGCTCAAGAATTTTGTATAACTATGAGACTAAGGACTTTAAGAGTCAGCCACATGAATGCAGGGGTAGGAAAAGTAAAAACTGCAAAAAGGGGAAGAGTGAAGAGACAAGTGGTGACCCCCTCCCCCCAAAAATAGATGCCATAGGCAGAGAAATGACATTCAAAAGGTAACAGTTAAGCATTATGGCACAACAGTGACCCAGAAGTAGAGATAAAGCAAAGATTATGGTATGAGTGCCAGAAGGCATGGGGCAAGTGATCTTCACTGGAGAAATAAACAATATAAAAGAGAAAGAGAAAACTTAGGGATTCCAAAGATTCTGTTCACCAGTAAAGGGGGGGGTTCCACAGACCCAAGTAAGAAGTAATGGGATGGAAGCAGGCATGCTGAGAAGAGTAAGATTGAGTTGGTTGATGGTGAAATTGTGACCTCAGGACTCAGACAGACCTGTGAAGCCTCACCCCTGTACTTTACCAGGTAAAATGATAATAAACAATACTTCAGCCCAACAGACTCTGATCTCAGAACTCTTATTTGCTCTATAAGCACCGCATGCTAAGAAAGATGGAACAATGTAATATCAGAATCTATACCCTCAGCCTTTGGATTGCCTCAGATCCCACCATTCAAATTACAGTCCTCTTACAGTCTGTTTCAGCAGGATGATAGCACATAAAGTTTATTACACTATTGTCTTTATTGTAGTACATTCATATGAACTTTCCCAAAATAAAAAGTTTAAAAATATATAATTCCCTAGAATCCCATAAATCAGCAACATCCTCTGAAAAAAAAAGCTGCTGGCACAGATTTCTCCCCTCTCAGAGAGACAAAACCTAGCGTTTTTTTTTTTGTTGTTTTTTTTTTATCTTATGGTTTTCTAGGAAAGATGGTTTTATAAATGCCCTAGTTAATGTGTTTGCTCTCAGTAGATCCCACTGTATGAATCATAATGAAAGAAAAATGCTGGGCGTGCCAAAAACCTGAAACCAACTGTCCACTGCTGAGATGCTAAGTAGGCAGGATTGCTATTCATTGTGCTGCCTTTGTCTTTATAGAGGTCACCATTATAGGACACTCTGAAAGAGGTGATACCCACCAGTGAGGAGTGATTATTCAGCGTCATAGCGTGAAGGATCACATACACCATGTGAACATGAGCCAAAGGTGCTGATTATAGCGTGGTGTAAAAATAAAATAGGTCAGAGCCAAAAATATCTCAGCAACCTAGAGAATAAGACTGTGCTCACTTGGATGGTTTGTTCTCTTAGTTCTTTCGAAAGGAAACGGTTCTTTTATTCATTCATTCACTGAGCCAGTTCAATAATCACTTGGGGAGTGGCTTGACATTGTTCTGAGTGCTAGAAATACTCTACTGAGTAACACTGACATGGTGACTGATACTGAAGGAAAAAAAGTTTATTTTTTAGACATGAAGATGGATATTAAAGAATGCGGCACTGTGGTTTGAAGGGGCTCAATTAATAATAATGCTTTTCCCAGCCCTTGTGCAGAAATAGTAGAGAAGCAGATAGGAGTAAGGCAGATGAAGGTCTAAATATCAACTCCATTTCTGATATCCCTGATACATGGAAGCAGATGATTTTTTAATACAGCATTGATAGGCATAGATATAACAGGAACAATCACAGGATTCCCTGCCTATCTTCCCTAGTTGGCCTACCCCTGGAAATTTTGTGGCATGGAGCAACAGAACAGAGTCCTGAAGTTTACTATGTAATGCAATATTAATTGCCAGGGTTAATTGTCAAGGTCTCAATTACATTAATGCCAGCAGTGTAGGAGAGCTCCCACTACAATTCATTTTCCCAGGCAGTGTGGTATACTGACTGCAGTCAGCACTTCTCCTGGTACTCATGTTCTTCACAATATGATTCTGAAGCTCCACTTATCAAGAGTCTGTGTCTCTATTCCTTGAATCTAGGTTGGACATAAGATTTACTTTAGCTGAAAAAATGTGGCAGAAGTGATGCAGTGCTATTTCCAAGACTAGACTTTAACAGGTCATAGGTGTTTCTGCTTTCTCTTTTAGGAACCCTGATAGTGCATGGGAACAGATATGAGTAGAAGCCCAAGCCAGCCTGCTCAGGATGACAGGTGAGGCAGAGCAGAGCTGAAATTGCCCTGATGACACCCTCTACTCCATCCAGTCTCAGCTCACTGACAAACCCAGGAGAAATCAGCTTAGCTTGGGGCAGGTAAGCAGAACAACTAAGCCAATCTCACAAAACCAGCATTAAGTTGCTAACGTTTTAAGGTGTTTCATTACACAGAAATAGTTCACTGATACCTTGCTATTGTCATACTTATTTTCTTTAATTAAAATGTGGTAGCTTTGGCCCGGCCAGTGTGGCTCAGAGGTTGAGCGTCGACCCATGCACCAAGAGGTCACCGGTTTGATTCCCATTCAGGACACATGCCCAGGTTGTGGGCCCGATTCCCCAGTAGGGGGCATGCACGAGGTGGCCAATTGATGTTCTCTCTCATCGATGTTTCTATCTCTCTCTCCGTCTCCCTTCATCTCTCTCTAAAAGTCAATAAAGAAAAAAAAATGTTCTTTTAAATGCTAAGAATCCTGTTTTTTTTTAAAAAAAAAAAAAATGTGGCAGCTTTGAAATGACTCACATATGTGTTCACCAGGAGACATACACAAGAATGGTCATACCATAATTGTTTTACAATAGCAAAATAAATAAAATAAAAGCAACTAAATGTTAAAAACAAAATAAGGGATTAAAAATGTATAGTATTTTGACACATTTGGAATATTATTCACCATTAGAAATGAATAATGACAGATTTAGGTACAGTTGTCCCTCGCCACTTCACGCTTCAACTTTCGAAGCTTCACGCTCTCCTGGTTTTTTCAAATACGTTCATTAAAAAGTTGATCGAGGCAGTGAAAATGATACAGTGCGCACTCGGTTGTCGGAGTCAATTATACATCCCTGTATTACAATTACAATTAAAATTACTGTACGTATGGACTGTAGACCTATATATTCGAGCACCCCCGCAAATCCTTCAATGCCAGGTGCAACCGCTCGACCACTCCTGTGTGTGGACAATAACTTTTTTCCAAAAAATTGGGTGTGGTGAAACCAAGCCAATCAGAGCATGCTGTTCACTGATTGGCTATCCTATCCTCTTCCTATCCTGGCCACTGATTGCATTGGCTCAGCCTCATGCAAATTCATTTCTCTCATACACGCTTCTACATGGCTATGCATCGGAAGCATCTTTGCTCTTATACGTGTTCGTGATTTCTGAGAACTTTTATCTAAGCCCCACGATGGCTCCTAAATGTGCTGCTTCTTCTAAGCCTTCTGACGATGAAACTAAGCACCGGAGGAAGATGCTTACCATCCAGGAGACGGTGAAACTCTTGGATATGATCAAAGATGGCAAGAAAATTGTGGAGGTTGCCCAACATTACGACTTGAATGAGTCTACTGTTTGCTCCATCCGTAAAGATGAAAAGAGCACCCGTGCAACGGCTACTGTCTCTTTCAACAAGGAAGCAAAGTGCATCGTGACAAGTCGTAATAAGTTCATCGTGATAACGGAGTCTGCCCTAGCCGTTTGGATCAGCGACAGCCACAAGAAAAACATTCCGCTGGATTCGCTGATCATCCGGGAGAAGGCGAGGCAGCTCTATCAGTGTTTTATGGTGGACAAACCTCAACCAGGACCCTCTTCTGCAACGTTCATGGATTTCACGGTGAGCAAGGGTTGGTTCAAGAAGTTCCAGAAGAGGTATCATCTGAAGAGTGTCGTTCTCCACTGAGAAGCTGCCTCTGCTGACCAGCCTGCAGCAGAGGACTACGTGAACAACACGTTCCAGAAGATCCTTGAGGAGGGCGAGTATCATCCAGAACACGTGGATGAGCTGCTAGAGACACATTCGGATCCCTTAACTGATGAGGATCTGGTGGAGATGACTAAGTCTGTAAGTGAGGAGGAGGAAGAGCAGCCAGAGGTTCCTCGGGGTCAAAAGGAGGAAGCTGGCCTTACACTTGAGCATCTCTTGCAAGTCATGAGAACTATTAAGGTAGTACAGGACATGATTGGCGAATGGGACCCACAAATGATGCGCGCATTGCAGTTCCGGAATGCACCTGATGGAGCGATAGAACCATGCCAAAGCCTCCTCACGCATATGAAAAGACAGCGCCAGCAACTGCCTATCACAATGTTCTTCAGCTGCGCACCCAGACACCCACTGCCTACTCCTAGTACTCCTTCAGCGGCAGATGACGATGCACCTGCTGAAGATACTGCACCACCTGCAGACTCTCCTACTGAGGCCGTGCCTTCAGAGGAGCAGTAACCTTGCTCTTCTCTGCTGTGCAGTACATCTCTTCATCTTCATCGCTTCCTCATCGAACAAGTTGCACTATTTTCATAGGTTAGTGGTTATGTATAAGAACTGTGTGTGTAATTAAATGTACAATAATAATATGATATTTGTAACCTCTAATATGTCTTATTTTCTCTTATTTTGTCTAATATATTGGGTAATACGAGTGTAATGGTGACTAAAGGGTGTTATTTCATGTCTAGAGGGCTCTAATAATGTTAAAAACATATTTAGAAGGTCGTAAACAGGTTTTCTATGCTCTAACTGCGAAAATGTTCGATTTATAAATAAAGAATCCTACTTCATGGAAATTCATTTATCGCAGTAGAGTCTGGAACTGATTAACCGCATTAAACGAGGGCCGACTGTATTATCATGGATAAATTTCAAGTAAATATTGTTGAGTATGGGTGAAAGTCACAAAATAATTTAAAAGTTGGACCCCTTTTATAGATGAACAATAACAGATAAAGCTTAAAGATTATATGTAAAGATGATATATGTGTGGTAAAACTTTTTTTTTTTTTTTTTAAGACAAGGAAATGATTAACACAGAATTCAGGATAGTAGTTACTTCAGGAGGGGGAAAGGGAGAATATATTTGGGTGGAACATGCCAAGGTTTTGAAAAGTCCTGAAAATTTTCTATGGTGTTATGAGGTTACTGTATGGTTTTCATTAATACTATATCCAGGAGATAGATTCTTTGTATGTTTATTTTACAATTAATAGCGTTTTAAAGGTACATTGAAAGGGGAGCAAAAATGAAAATGAAAGAACCAGTTAGGAGGCTACTCTAGTAGTCCACATGAGATATCATGATAGCTCAGTATTTTATATTAATGGTGGAAATAGAAAAATGTAGATTAAGTTAAAGATATGCAGCTCTCCCACTTAGCTACTAGTCATGTGACTTGGGACAAGCTACCTAACCTTTCTACTCCTGATTTTGTCTGTTAAAATTTTTTTTAGGGAATTTTCATAATGAGTTAAGAGATGTAGAACTCTTAAAACAATGCTTAGTACACTCTAGGCATTTAATAAAGTTTGCTATTACTATTAAATAATGAGTCATCCAGCCTAGGCTCAAGCACTACATTGTAAGAATATTGAGAAGCTGGGATGTGGACAAATTATGATGACCAGTATCTCCAAGACCATGTCCTTGAGACAAGGATGAGGAATTGGCCTCCAATAGTTACTTGGAGGAATTCCTCCAAGTTCAGGAATGCATGACAATTTTTGTGTGGTCCTAAGGGCTAGAACCATGAGCCAGAATTAGATTCCAAATGCAGAACTTTCCAACAAGAGGAGTAACAGATAGTTAACAGAGAGTGGAGTCGATCTGCCTTATGAAATAATGAGCTTCTTAATACTGGAAGGACTCAAGATAAAAGTGAATACAAATTCAATGGTGGTACTATAGAAGGAAGGAGGGATATCTGTGCAAATCCAGTGGACTCCAGTGCAGTGTTCCAGAAGTAGAAGATAGTGCTCAGGCTTAGAGAAATACATAAGGAAAATTTAGTCAGGGGCCAGGGCCTCCATCAGTGAGGGTATAGAACTAGTCGATTAGGGACTGTAATAAGAGGAAATGCAGCGGATCAAAACTAAGGACTGGGAACCAAAACAGAAGACCCAACCAAATAATTGAAATAACATTCGAAAGAGGGAAAGAAGATACCAAGGAATATGTTCCTAGGGACTGTAGTGGTACTCACAGTTTCAAAGACACCATCTTTAATCTGGTTTTTGGCGAAATCTCTGTAGTCATCACAGGGTCCAGGGAATATGTTTAATCCCAAATGCCACACCTGGGATAAACCAAAGTAGAATGTGAATACTGGCTTTTAAGTATGGACTATATCTACTCCAATTTAGATGACAGATCAAGGTGGGGGAAATGCACTATTCCATGGCAAAGAAATACATGCTTCAATGATCAGTAGCCTCTGACTAGAAGTCTATTTTTAGCTAAGCCTCTCTATAACCAATTACATAATTTTATGGTACACTGATTTTGTGATATCCAAAGTTCAAATGATCCAAGTATAAATTATTACCAAGCAATGTATATAACTCAATAAACCAAAAACATGCTCAGAAATAGATTTTTTTAAGAATAAAATTTATATTTCAATTTATTTGCTTTTTTAAAATAAAGAATTGTGGTATAATATTACAAACTACTACATCCCTAAAAGCTTTGTGTAATTAGTCTGCTCTATCCCTGAAGACTAGGAAGCCTCTATGAATGTTTTGTACAGAACCCCATGAATTTGGGGTTTGAGTTTACCCTATGAGTAAAAACTGTATTTCACTAAGATCATACTATGTTTTCTAATATTTTCAATTTGTATTTTTAAATTTATTGTTTATATCAGGTATAAATTATTTTTCTGGGATTTTAAAAGTATAAATATTTTCAATGATCTTTGTTATTTTTATCCAACTATATTAAGTAAATATGTATTGATTGACAATTTTGTGTCAAACACTGTATTAGGCATTAGGGATTGAGCAATAAACAACAAAGATGCAATCCCTGCCCTAAAGCTTATAGTCTGGTGGAGAACATAAATAAGACATGTGATGAGTACAATGAAATCATGCTATTGAAATATATTACAAGGATTCTAATTGGGGCTTAGAGAAGTCACACAATTTTCCATGACTAAGTGGTGAAGCAGGCATTGTGAATCCAGTCTCATATGATAAACAGAAGTTAAGCTCTTTAACTAACATTAGTGTTTATTATATGAAATTTAGAAAATGCAGAGGTATAAAATCAAATGTTAGTATTTTGATTTTGTAATTTTAAACCTTTATTTTGTTTATTTTTTAACTAGTTAATACAGGATCATGATAAAACAACCATTCTTTTTCATGGTTTGAAACAGTAAACAGCAGAATATCTCCCTTTCCTGTCTTCCAGTCACCCTGTTCCTTGCCCAGAGGCACTTGCTGTACACATTTTTCTTAAATGCCCTTCCAGAAATATTCCATGCATTCCAAAATATTTCTTCCATATATATTCATTTTTATAAACACTAATATCAGAAATACTCTACCCAGTACTTCACACCATACTTTTTTTTTCCTTTATTAATTTTAGAGAGAGAGGAAGAGAGAGGGAGAGACAGAAACATCAATGAGAGAGAACAGCAATTGGCTGCCTCCTGCATGCCCCCAACTGGGGGGTGGGGCCCACAACCTGGGCTTGTGCCCTGGCAACCTCTTGGTGCATGGGTCGACACTCAACCACTGAGCCACACCGGCAGGACCACACCATACTTTTTGATTACATTAATATATCTTGGAGATTTCATCATATCGGTAAATAGATATATGATAGGTAGAGACAGAAAGAAAAAAGAAGGAAATTTTACCCTTTGTGACAGCATGGATGAAACTGGAGAACATTTTGCTAAGTGAAATAAGCCAGTCAGAGAAAGATAAGTACCATGTAAGTTCACTCGTATGTGGAATCTAATGAACAAAATGAACTAACAGACAGACTCAGAGATAGAGAGCTGTAGGTGGGGGGAGGCTGGTCAGAGATGGTGGGAGGATTGAGCAAAAAGGAAGAAAAAGAACTCATTGACAGGGACAACAGTGTGATGATTACAGGGGGTAGGAGGGTGAAGGTGGAAGAGGGTATGTGGGGGTAAATGGTGATAGGAAAATAAATAAATTTAAAAAAGAAAACAAATATACAAAAAAAGAGAAATAGAGATAGACGTATAATTACTATAGATTGAATGTTTGTACCCCCTACCTCCAAATTCATATATTGAAATCCTAATCCCCAAAGTGATGGTATTAGGAGGTGGGCCCTTTGGGAGGTGATGAGGTCATGAGAGTGGAACCTTTATGAATGGGATTAGTGCCCTTATAAAAAGACCCCAGAGAGGTCCCTCACCCTTCCACCACGGGAGGTTGCTATGGGAAGACCCCTGTCAATTAACCAGGAAGCAGACTTCACCAGACACCAAACCTGCTCACAGATTGATCTTGGATTTTCCAACCTCCAGAACAGTAATAAATAGATTTCTATGGTTTATAAGCCACCCAGTCTATAGTATTTTGTTATAGCAGCCCAAACAGACTGTGAAAATAATTATTTTTGATAGTCTAGAATTGAATCTTCTTTACAAGTCTTCTATTGATGGACATTCAGGTTGTTTATAGCCTTGTGGTCTTATAAAAGAATTCTACAATCAAAATCCTGAACACACATGTAAGTAAGCCTGAAGATTGCATACCTAGAAGTGGAATTGCTGATTCAAAGGGTATTTGATGCACTTTGTATTTTGAAAGAAATGGTTAAATCTCCTCCATGTGCTTGCATCAGTCAATACTCCCACCAGCAATGCAAGAGGTTCCCCAATTCTCTATACCCTCACTAATTCAGCATGTTCTCAGAATTTATACTATTTGACAAATAGGTGAAAAATATGATCTTATATTTCTAATATTACAGGTGATGTTAAACATCTTTGATTTGTTTAAAATGTAATTTATTTATGTTGGCTGTTAAATCCCATGCCATTTAAGTATTAGCTGACGTTCTCACTGCTCTTGATTTGAATGAGCTTGAGATCTATTTAATACATTAGCTTTTTGTCTATGACATTAAGTAGACATAGATTTTCCAGACTTTCTTTTGTCTTTGATAATGGTGGTTTATATAATTAGAAATTCTTTTTAAATTTTTTTCAATACAATAGTCCCCCCTTATTCATGGTTTCGCTTTCGGTGGTTTCAGTTACCTGAGGTCTAAAACTATTAAATTGAAAATTCCAAAAATAAACTAGTCATAAGTTTTAAATTGCACATCTTACTGAGTTATCTCAGTTCATCTCATCACATAGACACTGTGTCATCTCACATCATTACACAATGGGTAAGTGCTGTACCATAAACTATTTTGAGAGAGAGACCACATTCATGTAACTTTTATTACAGTATATTGTTATCATTGTTCTATTTGTTAGTTGTTGTTAATCTCTTACTGTGCCTAATTCATAAACTAAACTTTATCATAGGTATATATGTATAGGAACAAACATAGTATACACAGGGTTTGATACTATCCATGGTTTCAGGCATCCTCTAGGGATCATGAAATATATTCCATGTGGATAAGGGGAGACTACTGTATTCACTATTACCAGTCATTTCTTTTCTGGACTCTGTCATTTATCTCTTAAATAAAACTTGCCAGCTATAAGAACATTAATAATTCTCCCATGTTTTCTTCTAGTACTTTTATAATTCTTTTATATTTAAGTCTTTGGTCCATTGGATAGTTATTTATGTAGAAGATGAGAGGTAAGAATCTAATTATATTTTGTTCAAATGGCAATTATTAAATCTATTTATTCTTGCTCTGTTGTAAAATGTACTAAATTCTCATATGTAATGTGGTATATTTACAGATTTTAAAATTTCACTCCACTGATTGGTTTGCTATACTTGTTCTGTTAATGTCTTTTAATTATTGTATCTTTGTAATAGGATTTAATATCTGAAATGTTAGTTTTCCTAATTCCTTCTTTTTCTAAAGTTTCTGTCTATTCTTCCACATAAACTTTAGAATTCTCTTACTTAGTTCAAGAAAATAGATCTTGTTGGTATTTAAATGTAATTATATTAAATGTATAGATTCATAATTATATTTTCATATGAATATAATTAAACTTCTAAATTTGGGGGGAGAATAGACATTTATATAATACTGAGACTTTCTATTACCCAAAATATCTCTCCTCTAAGTCATACATGCTCCTATGTTCTTCAATACAATTTGGATCTACACAGAGCTTCCAAAATATTTTTCATGTATTTTATATGTTGGTTATTATTTATTAATGAGAATGTTCCTGTTATTCTAAAATAATTAAGTTGATTTTTCCAGGAATGGAGAAAATGGCGGCGGAGTGAATGGAAGCTACACAGATCATCTCCCAGGACCAAACTGGAAATACAACTAAAATAAAGTCAAACCGTCGGGAAAAAGCAACGGAAAAGCAGCTCGCGAGGACCATACAACCAGGGACACTAACTTGATCCTGGTAGGATTGCGGAGGCGCGAGAGGGGGGCTGGGAGCCCACAGACAGCAGCGGCCTTAGCCGTGAGCAGCGCCCGCCCTCGGGGTTGAAGCCCGAGCCGGCTCCACTGCGCAGAGCCAGGACAGAGCGCTAAAACAGCCACAGCCACTCACCTCGGACTCCGGCGGAGGGAGGGCGGACTGGACTGGAACTGTGTGGGGACACTCGGGATTTGGAGGGCGCTCAGAGCTTTTGCTGAGTTTCGGCCACGCAGGACTGTGGCCTGGTCGAATTACTCCATCCCAGGGCTCTGGGGAGAGGCGGCAGCCCCTCCCTCGGAGATTCAGCCACACCCAGTTGGGCCATTGAAATGCAAATCAAGGCTCATTAACTACCAGCATCTGCCCCACCCTCAGGAAATCCTCTCACGCTGAACACCTGAGGGAGGTTTTCATTCAACTGAGAACCCAAGGCTCTTCAAGTAACCAGGACTAATAGCCTCTAGGCAAAAAGCTAGAGGATAACTGAACCTTTTCTGGGCTTGCAACTCTACCCAGAAAAGTAAGACTCGACAGTGGTGTATAACGTGGGTCCTCTCACGCTCATCCAAACCCAGTACAGGGAGCCACAAACAGCAGAACACCAACATCCACAGGGAAAATTTGGCAGGCTCCAAAAACCACTGAGCTAGCCAAAATGGTAAAACAACGAAACAGATGCCAAACAAAAGAACAAGAGACCTCCAATGAAGATGAGATAAATGAAATGGAGTTAAGCAAGTTAACAGAGCTAGAATTCAGAGCCATGATCTTGAGGAAGCTCAACAGCATGTGTAAGGACATCAACACCATGAGCAAAGACATTGAAATATTGAAAATAAATCAATTGGAAATGAAGAATGACATAGCAGAAATGAAGAACACAATGGAAGGGCTAAAAAGCAGAGTAGAAGAAGCTGAGAACCGGATCAGTGAATTAGAAGACAGGGTAGAAAAAATCAACCAATCAGAAAACCAAAAGGAAAAAACAATTAAAAAACAGGAAGACAGCTTAAGAGAACTGTGGGACAACTGGAAACGTAATAATATTCGCATCATAGGAGTCGCCGAAGAAGAAGAAAATGAGAAAGGGTTAGAGAATATATTTGAAGAAATAGTGACAGAAAATTTCCCTAATTTGGTGAAGGAAGAAGGCTTTCAAGTTCAAGAAGCACAGAGAGTCCCAAGTAAGAAGAACCCAAACAGGCCCACACCAAGACACATAGTAATTAAAATGCCAAAAATTAAAGACAAAGAGAGAATCCTCAAGGCAGCAAGAGCTAAGCAACAGGTTACCTACAAAGGATCCCCCATAAGGTTATCAGCTGACTTCTCCATAGAAACACTACAGGCCAGAAGGGAATGGCATGAAATAATCAAGGTCATGAAAAACAAGGATCTGAACCCAAGACTACTCTACCCAGCAAGGCTATCATTCAAAATAGAAGGTCAAATAAAGAGCTTCCCAGACAAAAAAAGGCTAAGGGAATACATTAGCACCAAACCAGCACTGCAAGAAATGTTAAAAGGACTGCTGTAATTAGTAGAAGAAATAGAAAGGAAAATAGAAACACACTAAACAAAAATGGCAATAAGTAAGTACATATCGGTAATCACCTTAAATGTAAATGGACTGAACGCCCCAATCAAAAGACACAGAGTAGCGGATTGGATAAGAAAGCATGACCCATATATATGTTGTTTACAAGAGACCCACCTCACAACAAAAGACTCACATAGGCTGAAAGTGAAGGGATGGAAAAAAATCTTCCAAGCAAACAGAAAGGAAAAAAAAGCTGGGGTAGCAATACTCATATCTGATAAAATAGATTTTAAAATGAAGGCCATAACTAGAGACAAAGAAGGCCACTACATAATATTGAAAGGATCTATCCAACAGGAAGAGATAACCTTGGTAAACATATATGCACCCAATACAGGAGGACCAAAATACATTAAAAATCTTCTGGAAAACTTCAAAGGAGAAATCGACAGCAATACAATCATAGCAGGGGACTTCAACACCCCGCTGACATCACTGGATAGATCCTCTAGACAAAAAATTAACAAGGAAACACAGACTCTAAATGAAGCACTAGACCAAATGGATTTAATAGATATTTACAGAGAATTACACCCCAAAACTACAGAATTCACTTTCTTCTCAAGTGCACATGGGACATTCTCAAAGATAGACCACATGTTAGGACACAAACGAAGTCTCTACAAATTCAAGAAGATTGAAATCATATCAAGCATCTTCTCAGATGACAATGGCATGAAACTAGAAATCAATTGCAACAAGAACATGCAAAGACATTTGAATACATGGAGGCTAAATAGCATGTTATTAAACAATGAATGTGTTACCAAGGAGATCAAGGAAGAAATTAAAAACTTTCTGGAAACGAATGAAAATGAACACACAACAACACAAAATCTGTGGGATACAGCGAAAGCAGTTCTGAGAGGGAAGTTCATAGCACTACAGGCCTACCTCAAGAAACAAGAAAAATTTCTAATAGACTATCTAACCTCACAACTTAAAGAACTAGAAAGCAAACAAAAGGAAAACCCCAGAGCAAGTAGAAGGAAGGAAATAGTAAAGATCAGAGCAGAAATAAACGACATGGAGACCAAAAAAACAATTCAAAGGATCAATGAAACAAAGAGCTGGTTTTTTGAAAAGATAAACAAGATTGATGGACCCTTAGCTAGACTCACCAAGAAACAAAGAGAAAGAACCCAAATACACAAAATCAGAAACGAAAGAGGAGAAGTAACAACTGACACCACAGAAATACAAAGGATCATTAGCAAATACTATGAACATTTATATGGCAACAAATTCGACAATCTAAGTGAAATGGACAAATTTCTAGAAACATATAGTCTCCCAAAACTGGACCAGGAAGAGATAGAAAACTTGAACAGACCAATAACAACCAAGGAAATTGAAGATGTAATCAAGACTCTCCCAGCAAACAAAAGTCCAGGCCCAGACGGCTTCACAGGGGAGTTTTACCGAACATTCAAAGAAGAACTAACACCCATTCTTCTCAAACTGTTTCTAAAAATTCAAGAAGAAGGAAGACTTCCAAACTCATTTTATGAGGCCAGCATAATTCTAATTCCAAAACCAGAAAAAGACACTACAAAGAAAGAAAACTACAGGCCAATATCCCTGATGAACATAGATGCCAAAATCCTGAACAAAATACTAGCAAATCGGATCCAGCAATACATCAAAAAAATTATTCACCATGACCAAGTGGGATTCATCCCAGGGATGCAAGGCTGGTTCAATATTCGCAAATCAATAAATGTGATACACCACATAAACAAAATGAAAGATAAAAACCACATGATCATATCAATAGACGCTGAAAAAGCATTTGACAAAATTCAACACCCGTTTCTGATAAAAACACTCAGCAATTTGGGAATAGAGGGATCATATCTCAACATTATAAAGGCCATATATGAAAGACCTACAGCCAACATCATAATCAATGGGCAAAAACTAAAAACATTTCCCTTAAGAACAGGAACAAGACAGGGATGCCCACTTTCACCACTCTTATTTAACATAGTACTGGAAGTCTTAGCCACAGCAATCAGACGTGAAGAAAAAATAAAAGGTATCCAAATTGGAAAGGAGGAAGTGAAACTGTCATTATTCGCAGATGACATGATATTATACATAGAAAACCCTAAAGACTCCATCAAAAATCTACTAGACCTAATAAATGAATTTGGCAAAGTAGCAGGATACAAAATAAACGTCAAGAAATCGACGGCATTCTTATACACCAATGATGAACTCACAGAAAGAGAAACTAAAAAAACAATCCCATTTACCATCGCGGCAAAAAAATTAAGATACCTAGGAATAAATTTAACCAAAGAAGTAAAGGATCTATTTGCAGAAAACTACAGGACATTGAAAAAAGAAATAGAGGAAGATATAAAAAAGTGGAAGCACATACCTTGTTCATGGATTGGAAGAATTTACATCATTAAAATGTCCATATTACCCAAAGCAATCTATAGATTCAATGCAATCCCAATCAAAATACCAGCGACATATTTCACAGAACTAGAACAAATACTTCAGAAGTTCATATGGAACCAAAAAAGACCCCGAATAGCCACAGCAATCTTGAAAAAGAAGGACAAAGTAGGTGGGATCACAATACCAGATATCAGATTATACTACAGAGCTACTATAATCAAAACAGCCTGGTATTGGCATAAGAACAGGCATATAGACCAGTGGAACAGAACAGAGAATCCAGAAATTGACCCAAGATATTATGCTCAACTAATATTTGACAAAGGTGGCAAGAGCATACAGTGGAGCAAAGACAGCCTCTTTAATAAATGGTGTTGGGAAAATTGGACAGCTACATGCAAAAAAATGAAACTAGACCATCAACTTACACCATACACAAGAATAAACTCAAAATGGGTAAAAGACTTAAATGTGACTCGTGAATCCATAAAAATCCTAGAAGAAAATGTAGGAAACAAAATTTCAGACATCATACGCAGCAGAATCTTCACTGATACATCACCTAAGGCAACAGAAATAAAGGAAAAAATGAACACATGGGACTACATCAAACTCAAAAGCTTCTGCACAGCAAAAGAAACAACCATCAAAACAGAAAGAGAACCCACTGTATGGGAGACCATAATTGCCAATGATACATCAGATAAGGGGTTAATCTCCAAAATATATAGAGTGCTCATACAACTCAACAAAAGGAAGACAAAGAACCCAATTAAAAAATGGGCAGAGGAACTAAATAGACACCTCTCCAAACAGGACATACAAATGGCTAAGAGACATATGAAGAAATGCTCAACATCACTAATCATCAGAGAGATGCAAATTAAAACAACAATGAGGTATCACCTCACACCTCTCAGAATGGCCGCCATCAACAAATCGTCAAACAACAAGTGTTGGCGAGGGTGTGGAGAAAAGGGGACTCTAGTACACTGCTGGTGGGAATGCAGACTGGTGCAGCCACTGTGGAAAACACTATGGTGTTACCTCAAAAAATTAAAAATTGAACTGCCATTTGACCCAGAGATCCCACTTCTAGGAATATACCCTAAGAAACCTGAAACACCAATCAGAAAGAATATATGTACTCCCATGTTCATAGCAGCACTATTCACAATAGCTAAGATCTGGAAACAGCCCAAGTGCCCATCAGTGGATGAATGGATAAAAAAGCTGTGGTACATATACACAATGGAGTACTATGCAGCTATAAGAAAAAAAGATCTCTTATCCTTTGAGACGACATGGAGGGACCTCGAGAGTATTATCCTAAGCGAAACAAACCAAGCAGAGAAAGAAAAATATCACATGATCTCACTCATTTGTGGAATATAATAAACATAACAGTCTGGGGAACAGGGTAGACCCAGAGATGTGAAAGTAGGGTACAGACTGACAACCCTCAGAAGAGGGGGTGGGGGGGGAGGGAAGAGATAAACCACAGAACTTATACGCATGTATGCATAACTGATGGACCTGGACAACAAAGCTGGGGATGGGGTGGGGGGATGGGGAGGAGGGTGTCAATGGGGAAAAAAGGAGAAACATCTGTAACAAAAATAAATTAATAAAAAATAATAAATAAAAATAAAAAAAAATAAAAAAAATAAAAAAATAAATAATAAATAAAAAAAAATAAAATAATGAAGTTAATTTATTTTTACATATTTATTTGATATATTAACTTGCTTAATGATCTTATTTCTAACAATGTTTTAGTTACCACTCTTTGTTTTTAGGAAGGCTTTTATATTATACATAAATACAGATATTTGTATATTTTACTTTTCAATGGTTGTAGTTTTTAATTTCTGGGTTTTTTTGTTGTTGTTGTTGTTGTTTAATTTTTTCTTTATTGATTTTAGAGAGAGAGGAAGGGAAAGGGAGAGAGAGATAAAAACATTGATGATAGAGAACATCAACTGGTTGCCTCCTACATGCCCCCCACTGGGGATCGGGCCCAAAACCTGGGCATGTGCCCTGACTGGGAATTAAACCAGCAACCTCGTGATGCATGGGTTGATGCTCAACCACTGAGCAACACCAGCCGGGCTTTAATTTCTGTCTTATAACTGAATAAGTTGTCTATGACTTTTTAAACAATAGTAAAATAATAGAAGTGAAAGAAAAATCCCTGTTTTATGCTTCAAGGGAAGTATATCTAGTGATTCCATATAAACTCTGGAATATATAAATATAAACAGTATTATGTTTTAGAAATACCCTTCTATCACTAGAATGCTAACTTCATTTATTTATTTATTTATTTATTTATTTATTTATTTATTTATTTATTTATTTATTTTTATTTATTTATTTTTGTTACAGATGTTTCTCCTTTTTCCCCAATTGACACTCTCCTCTCCCTCCCTCACCTCCCCATCCCCAGCTTTGTTGAACATGTCCATTGGTTATACGTACATGCATATAAGTTCTCTGGTTTATCTCTTCCCCCACCACCTCCTGTTGTGGGGATTGTCAGTCTATACCCTACTTCCATGTCTCTGGAACTACCCTGTTCCTCAGACTGTTATGTTCATTATATTCCACACAATAAGTGAGATCATATAAGGTTTGTCTTTCTCTGCTCGGCTTGTATCGCTTAGGATAATACTCTCCAGGTCCCTCCATGTCGTCTCAAAGGATGAGAGATCTGTCTTTCTTACAGCTGCATAGTACTCCATTGTGTATATGTACCACCGCTTTTTTATCCATTCGTCTACTGATGGACACTTGGGCTGTTTCCAGATCTTAGCTATTGCAAATAGTGCTGCTATGAACATGGGGGTACATATATTCTTTCTGATTGGTGTTTCAGGCTTCTTAGGGTATATTCCTAGGAGTGGGATCACTGGGTCAAATGGCAATAAAATTTTTAATTTTTTGAGCTAACACCATAGTGTTGTCCATAGTGGCTGCACCAGTTGCATTCCCACCAGCAGTGTACTAGAGTCCCCTTTTCTCTACACCCTCGCCAACACTTGTTGTTTGATGCTTTGTTGATGGCGGCCATTCTGAGAGGTGTGAGGTGATACCTCATTGTTGTTTTAATTTGCATCTCTCTGATGATGAGTGATATTGAGCATTTTTTCATATGTCTCTTGGCTATTTGTATGTCCTGTTTGGAAAGGTGTCCCTTTAGGTCCTCTGCCCATTTTTTAATTGGGTTCTTTGTCCTCCTTTTGTTGAGTTGTGTGAGTACTCTATATATTTTGGAAATTAACCCCTTATCTTATGTATCATTGGCAATTATGCTCTCTCATACAGTGGGTTGCCTATCTATTTTGATGGTTGTTTTTTTTGCTGTGCAGAAGCTTTTGAGTTTGATGTAGTCCCATGTAATCATTTTTTCCTTTGTTTCTGTTGCCTTAGTGATGTATCAGTGAAAATTCTGCTGTGTATTATGTCTGAAATTTTGTTGCCTACATTTTCTTCTAGGATTTTTATGGATTCACGAGTCATATTTAAGTCTTTTATCCATTTTGAGTTTATTCTTGTGTATGGTGTAAGTTGATGGTCTAGTTGCATTTTTTTGCATGTAGCTGTCCAATTTTCCCAACACCATTTATTAAAGAGGCTGTCTTTACTCCACTGTATGCTCTTGCCACCTTTGTAGTATATTAATTGAGCATAATGTTGTGGGTCAATTTCTGAGTTATCTGTTCTATTCCATTGATCTATGTGGCTGTTCTAGTGCCAGTACCAGGCTGTTTTGATTATAGTAGCTTTGTAGTATAACCTGATATCCACTATTGTGATCCCACCTACTTTGTCTTTCCTTTTCAAGATTGCTGTAGCTATTCGGGGTCTTTTGTGGTTCCATATGAACTTTTGAAGTATTTGTTCTAGTTCTGTGAAGTATGTTGTTGGTATTTTGATGGAGATTGCATTGAATCTATAGATCGCTGTAGGTAGTATGGACATTTTAATGATGTTAATTCTTCCAATCCATGAAAAAGGTATGTGCTTCCACTTTTTTATATCTCCCTCTATTTCTTTTTTCAATGTCCTATAGTTTTCTGCAAATAGGTCCTTTACTTCTTTGGTTAAGTTTATTCCTAGGTATCTTAATTTTTTTGCCACGATGGTAAATGGGATTTTTTTTTTAGTTTCTCTTTCTGTGAGTTCATCATTGGTGTATAAAAATGCCATTGATTTCTTGATGTTAATTTTGTTTCCTGCTACTTTGCCAAATTCATTTATTAAGTCTAGTAGATTTTTGATGGAGTCTTTAAGGTTTTCTATGTACAATATCATGTCATCTGCGAATAATGACAGTTTCACTTCCTCATTCCAATTTGCATCCCTTTTATTTTTTCTTCATGTCTAATTGCTGTGCCTAAGACTTCCAGTACTATGTTAAATAAGAGTGGCGAAAGTGGGCATCCTTGCCTTGTTCCTGTTCTTAAAGGAAATGCTTTTAGTTTTTGTCCATTGAGTATGATGTTAGCTATAGGTCTTTCATATATGGCCTTTATTATGTCGAGATATGGTCCCTCTATTCCCAAATTACTGAACGTTTTCATCAGAAATGGGTGCTGGATTTTGTTGAATGCTTTTTCAGCATCTATTGATATGATCATATGGTTTTTATCTTTCATTTTGTTTATGTGGTGATCACATTTATTGATTTGCGAATATTGTACCAACCTTGCATCCCTGGGATGAATCCCTCTTGGTCATGGTAAATAATTTTTTGATGTATTGCTTGATCTGATTTGCTAGAATTTTGTTCAGGATTTTGGCATCTATGTTCACATTGATCCTTTGAATTGTTTTTTTGGTCTCCATGTCATTTATTTCTGCTCTGATCTTTACTATTTTCTTCCTTCTACTTGCTCTGAGGTTTTCTTTTTGTTCGCTTTCTAGTTCTTTAAGTTGTGAGGTTAGGTAGTCAATTAGAAATTTTTCTTGTTTCTTGAGGTGGGCCTGTAGTGCTATGAACTTCCCTCTCAGAACTGCTTTCGCTGCATCCCATAGATTTTGTGTTGTTGTGTGTTCATTTTCAATGGTTTCCAGGAAGTTTTTAATTTCTTCCTGATCTCCATGGTAACCCATTCATTGTTTAATAACATGCTATTTAGCCTCCATGTATTCAAATGTCTTTGCATGTTATGTTGCAATTGATTTCTAGTTTCATGCCATTGTGATCTGAGAAGATGCTTGATATGATTTCAATCTTCTTGAACTTGTAGAGACTTAGTTTGTGCCCTAACATGTAGTCTATTTTTGAGAATGTCCCATGTGCACTTGAGAAGAATGTGAATTCTGTAGTTTTGGGGTGTAATTCTCTGTATATATTTATTAAATCCATTTGGTCTAGCGCTTCATTTAGAGTCTCTGTTTCCTTGTTAATTTTTTGTCTAGATGATCTATCCAGTGATGTCAGCGGGGTGTTGAAGTCCTTTGCTATGATTGTATTGCGGTTGATTTCTCCTTTGAAGTCCTCCAGAAGATTTTTAATATATTTTGGTGCTCCTATATTGGGTACATATATGTTTACCAAGGTTATATCTTCCTGTTGGATAGATCCTTTCAATATTATGTAGTGACCTTCTTTGTCTCTAGTTATGGCCTTTATTTTGAAATCTAATTTAACAGATATGAGTATTGCTATCCCAGCTTTTTTTCATTTCCATTTGCTTGGAAGATTTTTTTCCATCCCATTACTTTCAAATTATGTGAGTCTTTTGTTGTGAGGTAGGTCTCTTGTAAACAACATATATGTGAGTCATGCTTTCTTATCCAGTCAGCTACTCTGTGTCTTTTTATTGGAGCATTCAAAACCATTTACATTTAAGGTGATTATTGATATGTACTTATTTATTGCCATTTTTGTTCAGTGTGGTTATATTTTTCTTCCTATTTCTTCTACTAATTACAGCAGTCCTTTTAACATTTTTTGCAGTGCTGGTTTGGTGCTAATATATTCCCTTAGCCTTTTTTTGTCTGTGAAGCTCTTTATTTGACCTTCTATTTTGAATGATAGCCTTGCTGGATAGAGTAGTCTTGGATTCAGATCCTTGTTTTTCATGACCTTGATTACTTCATGCCATTCCCTTCTGGCCTATAGTGTTTCTGTTGAGAAGTCAGCTGATAGCCTTATGGGGGTTCCTTTGTAGGTAACCTGTTGCTTATCTCTTGCTGCCTTTAGGATTCTCTCTTTGTCTTCAATATTTGGCATTTTAATTATTATGTGTGTTGGTGTGGGCCTGTTTTGGTTCTTCTTCCTTTTTGGGGCAATCTGTGCTTCTTGACTTGAATGCCTTCTTCCTTCACCAAGTTAGGAAGGTTTTCTGTCACTATTTCTTCAAATATATTCTCTAAGCCTTGCTCATTTTCTTCTTTTTTGGGGACTCCTATGATGCGAATGTTATTACATTTCCAGTTGTCCCACAGTTCTCTTAAACTGTCTTCCTGTTTTTTAATTGTTTTTTTTTTCTTTTGGTTTTCTGATTGGTTGATTTTTTTCTACCTTGTCTTCTAATTAAATGATGCAGTCCTCAGCTTCCTCTACTCTGCTGGTTAGTCCTTCCAATGTATTATTTCTGCTATGTCATTCTTCATTTCTTCTTGGTGGTTTTCAATGTTCCTATAAATTTACTCATGGTGTTGATATCCTTACTCATGCTGTTGAGCTTCCTCAAGATCATGGCTCTGAGCTCTACCTCTGATAACTTGCTTAACTGTATTTCATTTATCTTATCTTCGGTAGAGTTCTCTTGTTCTTTCATTTGGGATTTGTTTCTTTGTGTCACCATTTTGGCTATCTCAGTGGGTTTTGGAGCCTGCCAAATTTTCCCTGTGGGTGTTGGTGTTCTGCTCTTTGTGGCTCCCTCTACTAGGTTTGGATGAGCGTGGGAGGGCCCACATTAAACATGACTGTCAAGTCTTACTTTCCTGGGTAGATTTGCAAGCCCAGGAAAGGTTCAGTTATCCTCTAGCTTTTTGCCTGGGGGCTATTAGTCTCAGTTACTCAGGGCCTTGGAATGTAGCCCTCTGGTGTTCTTTGTAAGAGGATTTCCAGAGGGTGGGACAGATGCTGGTTGTTAATGAGCCTCAATTTGCATTTCTTTGGCTCACCTGGAGGGGGATGAGTCTCTGAGGGAGGGGCTGCTCTCTCTCCCCAGGGCTCCAGGAAGGATCAAGCTGGCCACAGTCCTTTGTGGCTGTGACTCAGCAAAAACTCTGAGCACCCTCAAAATCCCAGGTGTTTCCACAGAGCTCCAGTGCAGTCCGCCTTCCCTCTGCCAGAGCCCAAGGTGAGTGGCTGTAGCCAATCTAGAGCTGTGGAGTGGGCTTGGGATTTTAACCCCGAGGGCACTGCTCACAGCTAAGGCCGCTGCTGTTCATGGGCTCCCAGCCTGCCACCCTCTCATGCCTCCGTAGAGCCTACCAGTGTCCCTGGTTATATAGTCCCTTCCCGCTGCTTTTCTGTTGCTTTTTTCTGACGGTTTGTCTTTATTTTTTTGTAATTCCCATTTGGTCCTGGGAGATCGTCTGTGTAGCTTCCATTCACTCCGCCGCCATTTTTTCCCTCTAGAATGCTAACTTTAATTCAGGAAAGGACAGTCAGGTTTTTGTTTTGTTGTGTTTTGGACATCTAGTAAAAGAGGTGCTTTTTCTCCTTTTACATATTAATGTAATAAAATTTAAAAATAACTGTAAAGGGAAAAGAGGATTTATTAATATTTTATGTTCATTTAGTTTGTCACAATTAACAGATCATTCCTTATACAAATATTTATTTCATGCATATCAGGTGTGTCTGTGTTCATTAAATATCCAATGACATTTGTCAAGAAGAAAGTTAGAAAATCTTTCAAATAATTCTACATTATCCCCATTCTTCCATCTTCCTAATGCTCCCAAATACCTAGATGAAAACTGTCAAAAAAGTACAGTGATTGGCATATTTTTTGACCTTGTACATTTTTTTTCTGTTAATCCTCACCTGAGAATATTTTTTCATTTATTTTTTAGATAGAGTAGGAAGGAGGGAGGGAAGAAGGGGGGAGGGAGAGAGAGAGAGAAACATCTATGTGAGAGAGATACCTCAATTGGTTGCCTCCTGCGAGAGAGATACCTCAATTTGTTGCCTCCTGCATGACCCCAAACCTGCAACCCAGGTATATGCCCTTGACCAGGAATCAAACCCGAGACCCTTCGGTCCACAGGCAAACGCTCTAACTGCTGAGTCAAACTAGCCAGGGCAACCTTGTACATTTTTTAATTAGTAAATTTATATCTGTTGAACCCTTACTCTGTGCGTGGAAGTACAATGGTGGAAATAGCAGAAAAGGTCTGAAAAAAGACTGCCTGCATTCTAAATTCTAGTTTTCCCACTTCCGAGATATCATACATTTTATCAATCAAATTATGCATTTTTTGCATATTTTGATATATCTTAAATAGGTTTTCTTCTTGAAATTAATGTCATAAGTCATAATTTAAATGCAATAGGTTTTTTTCTTACAGTGTTAACATAAAAAATGATGCATCTTATAAAGAATGGTACAATAGGTTCAATAAAATATGGTGACCTTGGATATGTTATTTAAGTGTCATTGCTTGTAAAATGTAATTAATGCAACAGTCACTTATAGACTTATGGTTAAAAGAATTAAATGTCTTCTTAGATATAAAGACATTCACAACTGGAAAGGCATTTAATAAGTTCTCAATAAATGTTTGTTATTGATTGAAGATTAAAGGTCATGTGTACAAAGTGCCTAGTCCTGTACTTGAGATACCCTATTAAGTGCCAAGCAAGAAAAAGCTAGATACTTTTCTATATTTTCTTAAGTTTAGTCCACACAACAGCATCATAAAACATATTATTATCCCCAGGCAACAGGTAAGAAAAGGTAAATATATAGAAAACCACTTTCTGAAAATCAAATAGTGAATGTAGCAAAACAATGTTTCAATTGCAGGTTTTTTTTCTGATTTCAACAGTTAGGCCCTCTCATATCTTAAAAAAATTTGCTTAACATATATAATGATTATAATAAAGGAATAAAATTCCTCAATATGTCTCATAATGGCATTCTAACTAATTAGAACAACAAAATGCCTAGAAATTGTAAACACCAGTAATACCTTTATGCCTTCTTGCTCTGATACCATATTCATAGCTAAAAGATTAATTCATTTGCGATAATCTATGACAAATTCCAATTAAATCCAAATAATTTCATTTTCTAAAACATCACAATCTCAAAAAAATTTTAAATCTTAAGTGTATTTTGAAACATACATATGTATGTGTGTATCCTCTTCTAGTACACAACTGACTAACAAACTACAGGCAACACAAATATAAATGTTAAGGGCAATTTTCTTTGATTTGGGCGTAATCAATTTGGCCAATTACAAAGTTCATCCCTGAAGGATGTCGACTGATTGCCTTTACTATATAAATCTTGATAAAAAATGGTATCCTATTTAATATATCAAGTTTACCTAAAATGCATTTGTCTGCTGACACATTGTGAAATAGATTGCGAGGATCGATAACAATAAGAACTGCTGAAAGGCTGAATTCCTGAAGTCTCTGAAATATTCATCATCATTTTTTTAATCTGCGACTCAGTAATCAAGCTCTTACATTGTGGTGGCCAGACTGAATACGTAATTCATGGGAGAATGAAATGTCAAGGGAAAATGCAGCCAATGACTTGCTTATTGAAATAGTTTCATTAAAAAGTGACTCTTTAACACTTGTTTATAAAATTCTAATAATGACTGTCCTAATTGTCTGTCAACATCTTAACAGCCTTATATTTGTTACCAAAAATTTAGCTGCTTCTAATAAATCAATCTTCAAGAGCCCTCGCATCTAATTAGATAGTTGAACTTACTTAGTATATCAACTTACAATGGAGATGAAGCCATTAGAGCAAGGAGTTCATTACAAGCTCAAACACTTAGCAATCATAATTCATTAGTGTAGCAAGCAGAACTGATGCTCAAAAGAGGACAAACAACAATACCAGGTCATGCCAATTCGTGGCCTCCTAATGACAACTTTGAACTTTCCCATTCAAGCTCCAAATCCTGAGCCAAGGTTTCAAATCTTTTTAAATTTCTGCTTTTATTCCCCTTCTGCCAACAGGAACTCATTATCTACCCACTAAGTAAAACGAAATAATTGCACAAAATAAACAGGGAGATAATTAATTAGTATAATAAATATTAAGTAATTGCTTTAATGCACTTAAATAGCAAGGAAGCCATTCTGTCCCTTTATTTCTAGTTGAAAATTTCTTCCTAAAGAAGGACAGAAATGTACTTTCCGTAACGTGAGCACAGACAGGCATATCTATATGATGAAATTGGACCTTACTCCTGAGATTCATGACCCACAACCCTGAGTTTTCCCTCGTTGAGAAGCACCTCTCAGTGATATTTTGCTTCTGTTATTACTTTTCACTCCTAAGTAAATTCATGAAAAGACTCCTCACCTGGGAAGGAGAAATATTCTAGGCAGAGAAATGAATTTGGGAAAGCTGAATTTTCTGACACTTATCCTAACCATTCTCTTAACCTAAGGTTTCACTGTCATTCTCTGAAAATGAGGTGATTGGAAATTTAAATTGTCAAGGCCCTCTCAGTGCTAAAAAAGAAAAAGTTTAAAATTTTAGTCTAGCTTCTGAAGAAATGAGTGGTTGGAATAAAAAAGATCAAGAAGCAGGAGAGGGCATCAGAGATTAAATTTGGGTGATAAATCCTGGCTGCAACAAGGGAAGGAGTTACAGTTTGGGTTTGTAACATTTTCAAGAAGACTAAAGAGTAAAAGACATTTTATATAATTCAAGAAGTATCACCTTCAAAACCAATGATGCTGAGTGTGTTTGGGAAGAGGAATGTCATTAACACTGAGCCACTGCTAATTTTATATTCTGGACAAACAGCAACATAACTCATAGCTGTGTTATCAAAATCACCTCTAGCTCTCAGGAGTGGGTCATCTCTTATTCCTTAATAGTTTACTTTGAGAACCTTGTAGCACAAGAAGAAAATCTTTAATTTTTGTTTTCTCTAAATACCATTAATGTTTATAACGTCTTGCAAATACTTTTACAATCATATTAACTCAAAGAGAAATATTTTTTCCACAAGAGACACCAATAAGAAAAGAATTCTGCTACAATTAGTATTAACTGTATAAAGTTCAGGCTACCAATTAAGGAAAGCCACCAAATTTCAACGAGGATGTGGAAACAATTATTTAACTATCTATTTAACATGACATGAGCACAGCAATTCATGAAAAGCATGCAACGTAGTTGGTAGCTTTAATAAACAATCAGGAAATCCGTGGGCTTGAAAAACCTCTTTTTTTTTGTTTTATAGAATTGTCTGCAGAACATTTCAGGAATAACAAGAATAACTTCTAACACAAATAACTTCTCCACTACTCTTCAGACTGTCTCATCTCAAAATTATTTGATAAAAGGTAATCTTGTATCTGTGGCAGTAACAGGACAAATACTGAACATCAAAACTGAGAATGTGACAAATATTATGACACAATTGTACAATCACAGTGACATGTACAATAAAGTAGTAGAAATAAAGAAAACCACTCTGACAAGGATGTCAAGTGTAGACACTTTCACATCAAAAGAGACAACAAAATACAATTACAGTATTGGAAGAAAAATTTTTAAAGGACAGAGAACAGAAAGGCCTTGGAATAAAATGTCAAGATTTCAAAGTGAATTTACCAAAAAAAAGACTGAAGTGCCTTTGGCTGCAATGATGGCAGTGACATAATTGATACACTCTTGGGGGAAAAAACTAATCAGTTTGATCAAGCAGAGGAGGGGGAAAAAAGTCATCTAGAAAGCAGCCAACTACGGTCAGGGTAGATGCCCGGCCATGGACAAAGAGTAAGAGCCTGCTCTGGCCACGAGAGGGCAAGAATGTGATCACATATTCCTTGGAACAAGGGACATACAAGACACCCACAGAACACCATCACCTAACATGTTTCTAGTGCTTTTCAGTTGAGAAACTGAGTTTGTATATATTACTTTATTCACGTTGATGCAGATTTCTGGGAATTAGTATCAGGGCAGTTCTCAGTTGAAGTCCCTCTCTAGACAGCAACAACAGTGCTGACAGTTTGGCTGTGTAGCTTTGTGTGCCCCATCTATATAACAATCTATAAAAAATCATTTTTAGGGGGAAAAGGGACAGTGATTAGCAGTTGACATACTAGAGGCAATATACTCAGGAATTTTAATCCGGTACTGCTCTTACATATATGATAACCCCTCATCTATTAAAAAAAAATTGTCCAGCTATAATTTATATAGTGTCTGTATATAAGTTTAGGAAGATAGGCGTGAGGGGGCTAAGGTTAAGGCATATCATCGACCATTTTAACTATCTTTATTGGACTAATAATTGTGAAGATGATGGATCAGGTCAATATTAAAATAAACAAGATAGGTTATGGTTATTAGAGAATCACTGAAAATGCATTTTCCTGCTGCAAAATAGTGTCTTACGCTCTGCTACCTTCCCTAGTAAAATATAAACTTTGATTCCCAACTCTATTATGGCTAAAGTAGTTTGAACTAGAGGGTTCTAAAGTGGAGAAAAGTACAAATACAATGATCTAGCAAAGTTTTAATGGAATATTAAAGAAATAAAATTGAAAATATTTAAAATCACTGGAAACTCAAGAACAAAATACTTTCATTTACAAGATAATCATGATCATTATGAGAAAGAAAGTCAGCCAAAATCAATGGGTCTTCAGTTTCTCTTAATCTCTTTTCTATTTAGATTCAAATCATAAATGCTGTGTCTCCCTCTCCTCTACACCATATGTATCCTGCCTTTTTGCTTCTGAGTAAATGGAAAACCTCTTTCCATCATCAGAAAGAATTCCACCTTCCTTGGAGCTAAGCAGAAAAACCTGAGGCTGAAAGATACAAATGTTTCCTTATTCTACCCCTCAGATCACCTCCCTGTTCTACCCCTCTTCATCTTGTGGTTCCCCCTATTCCTCCCCTGGAAAACCCATTTTAGCCTGGTCCTCGTGTTCTTAAAGTGCATTACCTCTGTGGCAAGCAGGCTTTTCTCCTGCCATTATTAATCAGTGTGTATAAAATCCCTTTGCTCTCTCGTTGTGCAATAAACCATTTGGGGTAAGATTTAGAGGAGACAAAGGAGTGAAAGAGGCATACAACTTCATGTTTACCCTACCTGCCTCTCACTTAGTGAGATGGTGTTATAATTGATTAAGATTAAGGGGGTCAGATACATGGTGCAAGACAGAGACTAGTCTTCAGGTGGTGAGCAAAGTTGTATACCTGAAATTTATATGATGTGATTGACCAGTGTTACCCCAACACATTTAATAAATCAATCAATCAATAAGTAAACATTAAAAAAAAAAAGACTACGATCACTGAAAGCAGACTTCCTGGGCTCAAATCCAGGCTCCACTCTGTATTATTTGTGTGACTGTTATTTGTTTATTTTTCACTATTTGACATTTATCAATCTCAGTTTCCTCATCTATAAAATGGAGATGGCTCCTACTTCCACGGAGTTATTGTCAGGATTAATGAGAAATTACATGCAAAATGCCCAATGCTGTCCCAGCACCTAAAGAGTCAGGTTAAAATTAGTGTCGCAGGGTGTTACACAGGACTCTTTCTTACTGGCTTTGAGTTTGAACTGAGCTTTAAAAGGCTATGAACATTATCATAGGTGCTCAGTACCCCACATCCTAAAATAAGGTACTAGACCTTCATTAAGCTGGATTGTGGCACTGGTTCTGCCCGCATGACTAGCCCATAGCCCACTCCCGGGCTGCATTAGGGAAGACAGAGAAGACTTCAATTAACGTGAATTGCAGCTAGGATTTCTTTAGAGAGAGTTTGGGGAGGACTGTGGCAGGAAAGAGATGCTTGTCTACACTAAGCCTCATAAGGAGACCTTCAAAGAAATATGTAGAGAGCTTGACACATGTTCCTGGGGGTCATGGGGATCTGTTTGTACACAAGTGGTATTGACTTATGACTATTGAAGCCTAAAAGGTAAGAGATGGCCTGGAGTTGGCAGAAAAAAGAGAAAGGGTCATAGAAGAACAAAGTGCCAATTAACTAATCACAGAACTTCAAGTGCCAAATATGGACCCCACAGAATGGACACGACAGTGCTCCATCTTGAACAATACAAGAGAGCTCTCCAGCTGGGGTGAAGTGGGCTCAGCAGAAGGAGGCTGGAGGTGAAGCTGAGCATGTGGATTCCGAGGCAGAGGCCATGGCCCAGAGCCAGAGAAGGCACCACTTGTACCAGAAACTTCAGCAACAGCTCCCTGGGGTCTGGGGGAGGTGCTGCTCTGAGACGTCCTCAAAGGTATTCCCTGGAAAAATAATCCCAGCAGATGTGCTTCTACCAAACTCAAAGCTCTAGTGCCAAGTTACTGTTGTACCCACTGAATGCAACATTTTCTGCCCTTTACCTCTTCTTTCCACTCTCCTTAAACCCCACCCTCCCACCCACACACACTATTCCTGAGCCTAGAATAAGACAACCATATGCCCTGTCCTCGTGTGCCAGGGCCAGTCCCACTTTATGCTTGTGGTGTAGGTGTGATGGCCAATAATGCCCCTTTCCTCACAAAAGTGGGCCAGTATAAATGATATGCTATGCAGTTACTTACCTGTGGAGGAGAAAGAAAAGCTTCTGAGAGATGTGAGAGATGATGAAGAGCCAAGAGTAAGGTAGGAAAACTGTGAGCAGTCTACCATGTCTCTCCTTTTATCCTTTCCTACTATAGACCCCAAGGATGAATCATGCCCACCAGGGCAGCAGAGGGGTTTCCATTAGATGAGGATCTAGAGTTTTAATATAAAATTAGCGTGAGGTTTTTAGTTCATGAAAGTGAAGGAAAAAGCTATTGGACCTGATAGAGATGTAATCCATGGGGGGTAAGAAATTCATGGAATAGGTTTGCAAGGGAAAGTAAAACAGCTTTCTACTCATACCTCTGTATCCAGGGCCTTTAGTAAACAATTTCACATGACATACATTATTAGGTATTTAACACATATTTACAGAGAAACCTCTGCATGCCACTGGGATATAGGTGTGCACCAGACAGGCAAGATCCCTCCTCTCACAGAACATACATTAATTGATAGAGATGAATAATAAATTAAAGTACAGTATATTTGCAAAGAAATAATTATAAACATAAAAATACCGAATAGTGATCATTGCTTTGTACAGATATAAAATAAGTGGCTATGACAAAGATGAGTAGGTTGGTACTTTACTTGAGACACCAGGGAAAGCTTCTCTCGAGACTGTAATTAGCTGAGGTCTGAATGTGAAAGGGAAGAAGTTATGTGAAAATCTAGAAAACCATATCAGCAAGAGGATAAACATTCCTGGGGAGAAACTTGCTTGGCATTTGTAGGGATCTAAAAGCAGGCTGCTGTGGCTGGAGCATGCTGGAGAAGGAAGAGGGAGGGACAGGGTGTGTTTTTGTAATCTCAGGTTCAGGCTGCATGGCCTGTAGGTGGTGAAAAGGAAGGAATCTAAGATAACTTCTGAAGTTTTAGCTAAGCTCGGGGGTAATTTGCATTTACTGAGATGCAGAAGATGAAGGAGAATCGGGTTTGGAAAAAGAGGAGGTATTGTTAATTTTAAGGTTCCTATACAATAGTCAGAGTTTTCATGCCATAGTTAGAAGGCATAGGCCTCTCTCTCTCTAATTAAGAACAGACAACTAAGTATCACTAGGTACCTGGGAAAAGTCTCTAACTTAAATAATCCAAAAGAAATGATAAATTAAATTTGGAAGAAAAATCGACTGTTCATAGAAAATAAAACATTAAAAATAAAATCACAATTAATATTCCCAGAAAATTAAGATATGGCATCCATGAACTAAGAACAGGATGCTAAAACACACACATACACACACGCAGTGTATTGGAAATTAAGATATGGTCCCCCAAAACGAAAAATCGAAAAGCAGCATTGGATGACACATATAATGAAATTTCCTAGAAAGTTGGGCAAAAAGACAAAGGCTGAAAAATAGAAGACAAGAGATAAGAAATTTAGAGATTCTGCTCAGAAATAATAAGATGTCCAGGACAAAGTGAATGAAGGAACCAGGAGAAAATCACCCAAATATACATTCAAGGGAATTTTGCCTAAGTGAATTTACAAAGCTAAGATTTATTAAGAGCTTAATATATGCCAGTTACTATTCTAAATGCTTAACTCAGAGTAATTAACTAAATCCTCACAGTAATCTTGTGTGATAACCTAGTATCATTATCATCCTCACTTCTGTACAAAGGATCAGGTTTCCAAATATAATATTTACAGAAAATAGATGAAGACAATGAAATCTACAAAAGGCAAAAGGAAAACTATGTCTAATGTTGACTTTTATATAATTAATATAAGAATAGAATAAAATATTTCAGACAAGCAAGATCTTGAAAACTTGAACTTCTATCACTCCTTTCTTCACAACTACTAGAGGTTGTGCTCCAACAAAATGAGAAACTCAGGAGAAGGAATACATGGAATACAAGAGTAGGGGTCTTACCAGAATAAAGGTGGAAAGAGGCTCTGGGATACTGGTAAAAGGAAACTCAGAATAATTACTCTGCACCTGTGTCATGGCAAACAGAAGATTAAAAAGCTTGGAAAATTTGAGACTGACAAACTTTTAGATCATCTGATGATACTGAGGAGAGATTTAGACAATTGACAGAGGGTTTGGGGTAGAATTAATGATAAGTAAATAGAAATTATTCTATATGAAACAATTATTAATTTATAAGGGGGGGGGAGATGGACTATGTAGAAAAAAAATAATCCTAGGAAACATCATGGCTCTGCTATGACTAGTGTGTACATAGTCAAAGTACCATAAATATGGAATTGGTCTGACTGAGATTACAACATAACAACATTGTGAGAATAGGAAAGGAAAGGATTATTTCATGTGTAGCAGGGGTTAGTGGTGAATGAGTGTGAAAAAGAGAAAGACTATATTCTCATCTTCTGTAGTAGTCAATAAAAAATAACCTAATTGAAAAAGCATTGTGTTACTATAAGCATGATATTTAGGGGGAAATATTCCTAAATATTTTAAATAAATTTAAGAATAAAAGGTTAAGCCAAAAGAAGTGAGCGTTTTTGCCATGGGTGGGGGTAGGGGGGAAAGTGGGGGAGGGGCAGGGTGAGAGCTAAGAGACTGAAGATTTTTATAATAAGCCTTGTAAAATTAGTTGGCCCCTTAAATAGTATGTTGTGTAACTTCAGTGAAAACAGAAACCAGAAAGGATAAAAAGGATGAAAAGAAAGAAAGAAGGCAGGGAGGAAGGAAGAGAGAAGGAGAGAGGTTCAAGAAGCTGGTTACTTGTGCTGATAATTTTTCCAGCACACAATTTAGTACATTATCAGATCAATACATTAATATATGATTTAAATTTTTTAAATGATGAAATACCCTGAATTACCCTCAAAAGCCTAAATCCATTATTTTTTGTTATTTTTCTATTTTCCTGATGCTATTAAACATTATCAATCCCTAAGAAAAAAACCTTTGCTCAGCAAATACCATTCTTGAGTTAATTCTCTTTGTTCATTGTTTCTCTACCCATCTGCTACATGTCAATTCAAGTTAATAGGACTTGTACAACTAAAATTTCCCTCAGAAAACAATTCCCCTGGCAGGCGTTACCTGTAAAGTGCATGGCTTTACCTCTGATATCATTACATCTGTCCCTCATAGAAGAGATTCCTTCACTCAAATGTTCCAATCCCAGAGGCCACTGAGCTGAGTAGCAAAAGGGCATTAACTAATGAAGACACAGCACTTCTACCCCAAGCTGAAGGCAAACACTAGCAAAAGTAGAAAATAAAATTGTTTGGGAGCTGCAGACCCTCCAAATAAATGTTTTAAAATCTGATGAATGAACGACAAACATCTACTGTGGTTGTGGAGCGCACATGTCACGGAAGAGCAAGGAGCATGAAGAGCAACAATGCCAGTGCATGTTCCTCTCAGAGTAGGCAGTACACATCCTAATCCTTGCTCTCAAGGCTTCTATTTTCTAAGTTACTCAACTTGTGAGTTGTACAGAAAAAGCTACAATCCTCAAGTTCACCACTAGATGGGCTCAAATTCCAGGGGAGCAGGTATAAAAATTAAGAAGGTTGCACAAATGAAAGTGAAAAACAGTCCATTTTAAGAATTCTGCCCTGTGTTTAGGATCAAAAAGGAGAAATACACAGGCTGTACACCATTTGTCTGCAGCATAAATACCATCAACGTGGTTCAGTCATATCTACAGCATTCCATCTGCCAGCTGTGAGGGGGGAAAGGAACGCAATTAAGCATATTATTAATCAAGGCTGGAACGAGTAGGTTCAAGCACAACATGATTTGTGACATAAAAAGAAAGATCTAGATAACGTGTTTTCTTTCTTTAAGTGAAAAACAAGTAGAAACGTTTAGTATTTTTTAAACTTTCTACTTACTTATGGGATAGAATGGCTGTCAAGAGTTACATGCCAAATGTATTGAACTGGAATTGCCTTTTCCATCAACACACATGCCCACACTCCATTAATAGTTCTTCAACTGTCTCCTTTCCATGCCACCACCAGGATGCTTCCCCTCACCCCCACCCCATTGCTCTCATATGGGAAACTAGATGAAGCACCAAAGACCAAGGGCTAAAGAAAGAAAACAATTTTCCTCTTATAATTACCAAGCCTAGACGGGCAAGTAGGTGAATACCTACTGGCATGATATCAGTATTACCACCTCGAAAATATCTGTTCATGTATCTAACTGGACAACAATTATGTCTTAATTTGTTTGGTTGAAATAAAACATAGGCTCTGCTTCCTATTATAATACAAATGTCCATGGGCAACATTATACTTTAAGCCTCCTCAGTCATTAGTGAAAAGCTTATTTTATTTCACAAGAGTTGATGTTGAGAGAAAAGAGAGAGATAGAGGATGTGGAAACATCCAGGGCTGAGGGAGATATACTATGGAAGAAAGATAGGACACAGAACAAAAATTGTAAGTTGCTAAACACAGATATTACCATGGTCCACAAGACCCTGTGCTTTCTGGCCCCTTCCTACATCTCCAGTCTTATCCCATTCTCCATTCCTGCTAACTCACAGCAATCTAGCCATTGGGACTTTCTTTTCAGCTCCTCAAAGTTTCCAACTCCTAATCCTTTTTGGACTTGTCCATATGTTGTTATTTTATTGAGAGTGCTACCCCTCACCCATGTACCTCTTACCTGGCCAACTTCCAATGATCCTTCAAGCCTTAAATGTTTCCTTCTCAAGGAACACTTTTCTAATTCCCCCAAACTAAGTTAACTCCCTTTATTCTTTATTTTGCAATCTCATATTTCCATGTCTGTCACCTTCAAAGCACTATGAAAACTATAATTAAATTGCAACTAAAATTATAGTAAGTATATTTTCATAGTAGTTATATGATAAAATAAACATTTGACTACTTTCGGTTTAATATACATCTCCTCCAATGGGATACGCATTTAATACACCAATGGGGATGATTTTAGTGCCAGCTTATTCCCAGTGATTGGCCTAATGCTCAACATGTAGTGTTTAGTCAATAGATAAAATATCTTTAACATTTTGTAGCGGTCCAAGTTTTTTACTTCCTTAAACTTGAGAGAAAACTATATCAACAACTAAAACCCTAGTCCAATATTTCATGAGAAATAATCCTGAAATAACAGCTAGTGGGTTAGGTAGCAATGTGTTTTTGAGATTCTACTCTATGAACAGCATATTTCTAGATACATGATTGATCTGTAGAGTTTCTGACCTCTTGGTTCTGCCAGTCAGATATGGTAGACATAAAGCCTCCAACAGAGAATTTGAGCATATCATTTGACCTCTCTGTGAGTCATTTTCATTATTAGTAAAATGACTATAAGAAAAATTCCTCCTTTAAAGCTAAAATTTATTGAGTGTTTGCCATACATAAAATGTATATTGAGTGTTTACCATATATGTATTTCTCAGCCCGAAGAACTTTATCTAAAAAACTAAGGAAATGTTAAAGTAAATGGATTTACCAGAAGCTAGAGGAATCAATCAGAAAAGGTGAATGAGAAGGTAAATTTGAAGAAAAAATTTGAAGGTGGATGGTGACACATCTTAATATAATGTAAGAGTACATTTTTAAAAGGAAATAAAAGAAGCCTGAGAACCCAGGGATAAAAGTAACTAGATGCATTTACATTTAGATAAAAAGAAGGTTTAGTCTGTGTGAATACATACATGTACTATGGACAGTAAAATGAGCAACAGGAGTTGAAGGCCCTGGGGCAGATGCTAAAGACTTTGATTCAAGAGCTAATTGAGAGCTACAATAGTTTCCTGTGCAGAGAGCAATCTGATTAAAATAATTTAGGGAAATGATCATTGTTGTCTTAATTAGAATGGATTAAAAAGGAAGAGAAATTGTCCAGCTATGATGTGATCAGCAGCAGAACTCACAAAGAAGACTGAAAAGTGAGAAGGTATGTTTCTGGGAAGAGATACAACAGAATTGTATTATAGATTGCTAATGTATAATAACAGAAAGGATATAATCTAACAAAAAGAATCAGGATATGCTTTTATGCTTGTTTGTAATATAAATACGTACCTTATCAATATTTAATGCAGTTTATAATTCAATGCTCTGATATTTTTGTTGAGAGAAGAAAAATCTCCTCAGACCAGTGTTACTTGGTAACAGGACACCCCCGCCCCATACTTTTTTATCCAAATTGTTAGAGTAGCTCACAATAACTGGTGACAAATTAGACCTCTCAGACATATCCGCTACTTTGAAGACATGAGCCATTAGGAGCTCAGCTGACTGACTGAATTCATTTTACATAGCTTACCAAACAGCTGTCAGCCTTCCATTTATTTTGTGTCACTTGAAAACCAAGAACTTAGAAGTTAAAAGAACCATATCACAAGGTTGACACCTTAATCTTACTTACCACTAGTTCTGTGACTGACATTATGGAGAGATTAATGAGCACTTGTTCAGTGATATTTTTATGTCTTATGAACACTGTGTTCACTATCAATTCTACTTTATCATCTGTACATTTGGTCATTTTCAATTATCAAGTGACCTATATTCATAAAAATACTGCATGCTTGGAATATCTTATCTATAAGATGGACAAGCTTCTATTCTTTTGGTGACAAATTATATCTAGACACCTGCCAGGAGGAAATAAGGACAAAAGTAACTCGCATTGAGTACAATGTATTGAGTTCCAAGATCTGTACAAGTTGCTTCACACCTTATTTTCTTTAATCCCTTGTTGAATTCTATGAGATTAAAAATAACTATTCTTTTTTTTTTCTTTTTTCAGGTGAAGACACAGAGGCTCAGGAATACTGAGGAACACATTTAAGGTCCCATGGCTAATAAATGTCAGAGTTAAAACATGGAGTTCACTTTGCAAGCCTTGGATGCTTTTACGTCACACTGCCTCTCTCCTCTTCCATGTAGCCCACTTCTAACATTCCTAGTCCTCAGAGCATGGTCAAATGCCCCACAATACCATATTTACTACCCAACTTCAACCAGCCAGGGAAGATGACCAGCCAAACGCTCAACTAAGGAAACCTAAAATAAAGGGAAGTAAGTAGCCAGACAGAAATGGACTGGCCTTTTGCTCTAGAGAGCAGTGGAACTTGCTCTTCCACCAATTGTATGGCTTTGTTACTGTTTGCAACACTCTGCCTCAATGCCTGTGTGATGTACACATAAAGATGGCATAGTCCACAATCCCCAAAGCTTACAATTTGGTACATAAGACATACTGCTAAACAGTGGACCCACACAAGAATGAATGAGAAAACTGCTATTCTGGAGAGTAGACGTGTTTTCTGTAAGAGGTGCTTTGATGAGAGAAGATTTCATTACAATAGCAATAGAGGTAAGAGCTTACTTAATAAGTACAGAAAACAGTAGAAACAACTACCACAGAGGTACAAAATGACTTGACATGTTTGGGAAGAATAAACAGGCCAATCCAGATGTAGTGTAAAGTCTGCATGTGTGTGTGTGTGTGTGTGTGTGTGTGTGTGTGTGTGTGTTGTAAACTGGAAATAACAAATCCCATGACCCTGAATCTATACTATTGAATTTTAGCTTTCTTGCATGAGCAGAGTGAAGTCATTAAAAGCTTTTATACCAAATAGTGACATAGTAAGAACTATATTACTATTATTACTATTACCCATCATAGTAATAGTAATAAATAATGATAACTTTTGTTAAATGCTTATGAAGCATCAGGCACTTTGCTAAGCACTTATGCATTTTTCATTGATTTCTTACACTGGTCTTATAAATAAAAAATAATTTTATTTCTGTTCAGTGATGATGGAAACCAAGCCTCAGAGAGATTATCATTTGCTCAGGTTTTCACTGATGGCAAGAAGCAGCTCCTGGTATCCCACCCACGATCCGTCTTTCTCTAGCAATCTATGCTTAACTACTTGGCTCTTCTGTCTCTGCATTCCATATGAAAAATGAGGTACATCGAGGGGTAAGCTAGATCTCAGTGAGAGTTGTCAGAAAGACTGGTTGTTCGCCAATTGGTATTAGGTATTTTCATTTCCTTCCTGTCTTCATGAAAATGATTACAAAAGCAATTTGAGCCTTTTCCTCCCTTTTCTATAGTTTGATATTCATTTCCTTGGTTTTCTATGTACTGCAACACTGAGAAATACACTCCTTGGAGAAGAAAGGGGGAAAATTGAGATTTTTTTGATATTTTGCTTTCCACTACATCTAAGGATCTCAAAGCAATTTACCACCATTACCTCATTCATTCTTACCTCATCTCTGTTAGTGACACAAAGAGCAATTTCACTGACTAAAGGACGCTGTTTCTCCTAACCACAGCATTTCAGGGGCTGAAAGAAGACATACATGAGATTCTCTAAGGTATGGTGAAAATCAGTAACACTGTTGACTTTGAAACCCAGGGCTACAAATTACAAGTCAGAGCTTTTAACTTGTTTGATAATACACAGGAAAAAAAATCTCTTGACTGAAAAAGAACAACAGTGAAATCACATTCTGGTCAGTTCCTAAAGGGCACAGTTTTACTTTTTATAAGATTTCACTTTGGTCCACTTTTTATTCTTGACACATGATACTCAAGACAATGGCAGGATGGGAATGGAAGTGGCCATGTGGACAAAGGTGATGTTCTTAAGAGTGGATGAATAAGAGCTTCAGTTTTAGCCACAGATCTGCCACTTATTGGCTGTGTGATCTTAAGAAAATCATTTACCTTTGCTGATCTTACGACACAACTATTAAATGAAGACATACATGGAAGTCAACTATTTCAAAGTTCCTTTTCAGTTCCAATGTTCATTATACCCACTATGCTATAAATTGCTTTTCTGGAAGAACTACTAACCATCTTTTGCCCATTCATTTAAATTCAAGAAACATGCATTGCAAATGTCAGTATTTTAAAACATCTAGAGTAAATATATGATAACAGGGCATTCATGGTCCCCTCTTAGACTTTCAAGATCACATTTTTTTTTTTTTAAAGACCATATGTGAGTGAATCAAAGGATATCTGCAGGCTAAACCAAGTTCTAGTTTTTCCCATGCAAAATTTAGATATTTCCTTTGATCACTCAACCGCTACTTGCATCTCTACTGTAAACTTTTGGGGGGTAGGACCCTCATGTCACTCATGTGAATTCAACTATGTATCCCTAGCACCAGCCATCATATCTGTTACATGGTTAATACTCAAAAACTACTGCTTGAATTAATAATAAACTGTATAACCAAGCACTATTTTAGGTGCTTCCATACATTTAAACCTGAGTTTGATGATAACATCCCATTTTTTAAATTAAGAATCCAAGGCTCTCAGTATCAAAGACCCTGCCTTAAACCATGCCTTCATTATTTTTTATTTATTTAAAAAAATTTTTTTCAGTTTACATTCAAGATTATTTTTTATTAGTCTCAGGTGTACAGCATAGTGGTTAGACAATCATATACTTTACTAAATGTTCCCCCTGATATTCCCAGTACCCAAATCATGCCTTCTTAATGTTGGTGATACTGCCTCCAAGTGGACAAAAATTATTTCTTGGAGGAAAGGGTAAATATCTTAATAATTAAAATGACTCTCTGTCAAAATCTCATCCTTTCATTGAGTTGTCTTGAGTATCGCATAAGAACAAATGACATTGAGTTCATGTAATATGTACAACATGTACATAATATTAGTGCTACAAAACTATGAATAGATGGCTGTGATTGAGGGACTTTCTCTAGATTGATTTTGCACAATTTTAAAGTCATATCATGAAGGCCTGGGCAGGTCCGTTGGCTGCTACTGGCTGCCTGATGGATGTTAACAGATACTCGATGCTTCTGTGTGTCACTTGGGCCTTGAAAATAAAATAAATAACAGTATATATTTTATTATTTAATTTTACAAAAGTTATTCAACCAAACGTTATTTTACCCAGTGCTAAAAAGAAAAATGTTAATAATATTTGAATAAATATCTAGCAGCTAGTTAAAAGTTATTTTCTCATATCAAGCAAAATTAAACTTATGTTTACTAAAGTATTTCTAGGAATTATTTTTCACTATTTCATTTTTGTTGGAAAAGTAACTGGTTTGAATAATTTTTCCAAAATTTGATTATATTGTTATTATTATTATTATATGTTTACATAAGTGGCTAATTTACATCTATAATTTGATACATTATAATTTATATAAATAAGTAAATTACATTAAGAGCCCCAAAAAATCCAGTTAGAAAGCTAAATTTTAATAGCTTTTCAATTTTTTTAACTTACAAATGTTATTTAGTCTTTCTTGGCCCTGTATTGAATAAAGAGTAAGCCTTCTGCTTACTCTTTCTGTGTATAAAGAACAGTGTACATACATACAGTATATAAATATTTACAGCATTTCTGGCATTATTAAAATTTCATGGAGCAGCAATTAGGAAAACATGTCAAAAAAGGTTTCTTCATGGGACCATAATGAACAACAAGGTTGAGAAACATTGTTTTAAATCACAAAGGAAGTGTAGAAGCCAGAATTCAATCCTGTTTTGTAGCTGCAGATTCTTTTTTTTTTTTTTTTTTTTTTTTTTATCCCAGCTGGCTCCAGGCAATCAGAAATCTGATGGAAAAATCATTCTACCAAAAGAGCATGTTGATTTTTTCACCTCCGCCTGGGGCCCCCGGTGCCTTCTTAATGGCCTATGATTCTTGCTCAGCACCAAAGCATTTTCTCCCCAGACATCCTGGGAAATGCTCCTCTCAAGACCAAATACATTGCAAATCACAACAGACCTAGAGCTTGACTTAAATGTCTGCAATATGCTTTCCTGCCATCTGTGCTGATTAAAAGACTGTTTAAATAAAGTGAGTTCATATTAAAAGGGGGATCACCTACAGGTAGACCAATTAACTCTTCTAATGAGTATCTAGGCCTGAAAGGCTGCCCACTGGACAGGCATTACAAGATATTCACCGACAACACAGGTGAACATGGTTGACTCCACCCTTGTAAAATCAAACAAAAACCTTTATGCTTTATGTAGAGGCCAGAAACGCCCTTTCATTTATCTTCCCCTCTTCCAAAAAGTTTTAGTGTATAATTATAAATCCCTAGTAGCTCTTCAAAGAGAAGCCAACAAATCATAGACCCGATTCAGTCATTCTCCCATGACTTACACAAAATCACACAAATGTAATAGAATCATTTACCCCTTTGTAAATAGAAGTAGCTAAAAATTACTAAACAATGAGATATTATCTAATTAACACAATGTGAAAGACTCACAAAACAGCAAATTGCACTCTAACAAGTAAGAGTGAAAAACACGTAACTCTAGGCCAAGGGCTGGTATGGAATATTTGGCCAATCTGGTCAAACATTATGAAGTAAACATCATGCTCTGTTTGCAATTACACTGGCAAGTAGAGATTTGTAATGAGTCCTCTGAAACAGAGCACCCTAGGAAACTAGATGGTGAACATACATTGTTTTAAATTACGTATGTCTCTATTTCCTAGACTTTGAAGAAGATTTATCCTTTGGGACAGCGTGGATGGACCTAGAGAACATTATGCTAAGTAAAATAAGCCAGTCAGAGAAAGACAAGTACCATATGATTTCACTCATATGTGGAATTTAATGAACAAACAGAACTAACAAGCAAAATAGTGACAGACTCACAGATAGAGAGCAGGCACATGGCTGGAAGGCGGGGGTGTGGGGGGGGATGTGGAGGAATTGATTAAAAAAGAAAAAAGAGAGAGAGAACTCATGGACATGGACAACAGTGTGGTGACTGCAGTGGGGGAGAGAGTGGGGGGAGGTGGAAGAGGGTATGGGGGATAAATGGTGATGGAAAAAAATGAAATAAAATAAAAAGAGTTGACAATATACAACCTCCACTGTAGTAGAACTAATTAGGAAGACTATGCACTACAAAGTAATTTCCTTCACAAGAATATTAGAAGAGAGAAATGTAAGTATTTCAAGACAGTTCAGAGCATCAGTTTTGGTTTGTTTTACTCTTCATACAAATTAAATAGAAACATTGGCTTTCAGGCATTCTTCTGGGCACGGAGGCTAGAAGGAGCCTTACACACACACACACACACACACACACACACACACACACACATACATACACACGGAAATATATAGTTCTTCAAAACTCACAGCTTAATGGGATATAGAGTCATAAAAGTTAATAATAAGACCACATTTAAAATCTAAATTAATCCATAATAATTTAAATACATGGGGAAGAAGAGACAAATCCCCCATGTAGAAGAATTCATAAAACATTATATAAATATTCTACTCTCAAGAAGATGTAGCCCTGGCTGGTTTGGCTCTGCGGTTAGAGCGTCGGCCTGCGGTCCGGAGAGACCCAGGTTCGGTTTCTGCTGGGGGTGCGTGCCTCAGTTGCAGTTTGTCCCTGGCCCTGGTTGGTCGTGCGGGGGGCAGCCACTCGATGTGTCCCTTTCGCGTCGATGTTTCTCTCTCTCTCTCTCTCTTCCTCTCTCCCCCTCTCACTCTATCTGAACAAAAAATGGAAAAATGTCCTCGAGTGAGGATAAAAAAAGATGTAGACAGGAGGCAACCAACTAATGTTTCTCTCACATCAATGTTTCTCTCTCTCTCTTTCTCAAATAAATTTGAAAAAATACCCTCTAGTGAGAATTTAAAAGAAGAAGAAGATGTAGTTTCACTCTCCACTCCTTACATTCGGGAGATGTACAGTGACTTTCTTCCAAGAGTATAGTATGGAAAGGTTGAAATGATAGTGACTTTAGTGGAGAAACCTCACCAACTCTACCTCAGCCAGGTGATTAAGGTCAATGTCAACAGTGATAAGTCTGAGAAATTTTCATACCCAAGAAGAAGCCTAAAAGGAGACATGACCAACTAAATATAATTGGGTAATATGGGTGGGATCCTGAAACAGAGAAAAACATTAGGTAAAAACTAAAAAAAAAAGAATAAAGTATAAACTTTAGTTAATATTAATGTATCAACATTTATTCATTAATTGTAACAAATGTACCATACTAATGATGTAAGATCTTAATAATAGGAGAAAATGGGTATACGTTTTATAATAACTCTCTGTACTATGTTCGCAATTTTTTTTAATCTAAAAATTAAAGTTTATTTTTAAAGTATGAATTGAGCAATCTTTCATGTATAACAACCAGGTCAAAAAAAAAAAAGTATTTATTCAGTAAAAATGGTTTGACCAGTCAGTTACAGAGTCGTCAGAAACAGAGTGCCTTGAAAAACTGGATGTTTCAGTCTAGTCTCACATTAAGCAAAAGTAGGACTTCGTTACCTTCTATAGTTACATTTTCTCAGATTAATTTTAAAAGTATAAACCCAGCCTCTGAGAGCTCCCAAAAGTAATGATGTGTAGCTTTAGTCATTTCTCATAGCATCTTTCTGATTAGTGTAATTTCTAAGACAAAGATGATTAAAACAGAGAAGCAAGAAAATGGCATTCTAGTGCCACACAGTTAAAATCTAGAAATGTAAAATCAAAAGATTTTTTTGGGTCTATAAATTCATAGGGGGCAGGTGACCATTTCCATAGGTCCTATAGATTAACCCACATATCATCAAAATAAAATGTGAGTAGTTTCAGTCAGAGAAAAATGTCAGACTCATTTTTCAGTTATATGTGGATGACAAACATATTCTATGTTTTGGGAGGTAGTTTCAAAATAAAGTATTTTCTACTATTGTCTCTATAAATAATTGAAATATTATAAAAATGTAATATTTTGGCATCTTACTAATACCTTTTGGACTGGAATTTTTACCTGCAGAAACATAAAATTATTTGATGGAGCATGTATCCTTTTTAGAAGATATAAAGGAAGAGTCACTAGTAGAACTGCATCCTTGAAATTTACTAAACTTTTAGCCTACTTTCCTTTAAGAAACAAACAAAAACAAAACATTTTACATTGAAATAGTACACATACAGAAAATACATAAAGTATACATGTTCCCATTATTAAATTATCATAATTACCAATATGAAACCACAACCCCGTGAAGAGATTTAGAACATCAACAGCATCCCTGAAGTCCTGAGCATGCTGCTTTCCACTTACACAAGTCTATTCTTCTCAAAATATAATGATTATTTTGAAATCATGTTGATAAACTACTTGCTTTTTTAAAGAGTATCAGCTTATCAGTGTGTGTCTAATATTAAAGATTAGTATTTTTACAGTATGTATTACACCTGTTTTTTTCTTCTAATTCTTTTATTGAAAATTATGTCTGTGGGATTCATCCTCATTGCTGTGTGCATCTGTAGTTCATTACTTTCATTGCTGCATAGTATATCATCATATGAAAATATCACAGCTTGTTTAATCATTCTACTGTTCAAGGACATATGCATTGTTTCCAACTTAGGGTTATTATTACTACTTTATCTATTCTTGTGCATATTTTTAATGCATACAATTATGTATTTCTGCTTGTTATATACCTAAAAGTGGAATTGCTGGGTTTATAGACATGCTTATTTTCAATTTTAGTAGACACTATCAAACTATTTTCCAAAGTGGTTGTCCTCATTTACACCAGCTTCAACATTGTTTGTGATAATTCCTGTTGATCCATATCTTGTAAACATTTATTTTTATCAGTCTTCTTTATTTTAGCCATTTTGATAGTAGTATCATATTGTGATTTTAATTTGCATTTCCCTTATAACTACTGAGGTTGAACACAATTTCATTTGGCTACTAGGACATCATATCCTCTTTGTGAATTGGCTGTTCATTCTTTCACACACTTTCTCTAGTGATTTATCTGTCTTCTTCTCACTGATCTGTAGGAATTCTAGGTACGAGTCCTTTGACAGTTATATATGCTGCAATATTTTCTCCCATTACATGGTTTGCCTTTTCACTCAATTATTACATTTGGCAAACAGAAGTTCTCCATTTTTCTAGAGTCAAATTTATCAATCCTCTAATTTATCAATCTTCTATATGTTTAGTGCTTTATGTGTTCTGTATAAAAAAAAATGCTTTCCTGCTGCAAGGTCATGGAGACATTCTTCATTCATCTTCTAAAATCTTTGTTGTTTTTCCTTTAATAATTGGAATTGATTTTTGTATATAGTGGGCGATAAGAATGGAGTTTCATTTTCTTCCAGGTGGATATCCATTATTCCAGCATTTTTACTGAAAAACAGTCCCTTTCATACTGCTCTGTATTCTAATCTTTATCATAAAATAGGTGTCTGTAACAAATGAGTCTAATTCTGAGAGATCTCTCTTCTGTTCTATTCTTTTTTTCGGATATGTCTTTATTATTGAAAGTATCATAGATGTCCTTCCCTACCCCCCCTCATCGACATCCCCCTCTCCAACACCCCCCCCCCACACACACACCCGCCTTCATTGCACTGTTGTCTGTGTCCATTGGCTATACCTATATGCATATAAGTTCTTTGGTTTTCCTCTTTCCACCCCCACCTCCAGCCCCTTTCCCTCTGAGGTTTGTCAGTCTGTTCCCTGCTTCATGTCTCTGGATCTATTTTGTTCAACAGCTTATTGTGTTCATTATATTCCACAAATATATGAGATCATGTGAGCTATTATTCTTTTTTTCCCTCTCATTGTGAGCTTCCCTCTAATTTCTGTGGCTTTTGTTAAGACTTGATATCTATTAGAATGAGCTTCTCACCTTTTTACTTCCTTACGTAGTGTCTGCTGTGTATGGTATCTATAGAGATAAATAATTATTATTATTATCAGAATAATTCCATTATGTTCCCCTAAAAGTTAATACTAGAGATTTGATCAATGAGATCATTCTGGAGAAAACTGATGTCACTTAAGGTCTTACAATCTATGAAAATTATATCTCTCTTTTATTTAGGTTTTATTTGATTTTTCTCAATAATGGTTTGAACTTGAAAGATAGTAGAAGAAAAAATCTTATAATCGTCCAGATAGTAAAAACAATTTAGCTATAAAAAGGCTTCAGATTTGTCTTGAACAATACAACACATACAAAGAAAACAGAGAAGTATATTTTAATAAAACATATTTTGACACAAAAGTTTTATCTATGAAGTTGTTATTCATGTGGGAAAATTAGACATGTGTGCATATTGAAGGCCCTAAAAACAACTACTCATATCATCCAAGAAAATCTCTTGTAGATATATTCTAGCTGGTAGAAATAGAAATTAAAATCAAGAACTCAAGAAAAAATAAGTCAAAATTAAAAATAATACTAGGCATTGAAACCAATCAAATATCATTTAGATACAAATAACTACTAAAAATGTGATTGAAAAAGTAAAAGATCCTGAGAATAGTTCTTGAAATCTAAGATTCTTGTGGTAACAAATAATCCTATTAACAATAAGAAGTAAGAAAGTAAGTCAGAAAGGGGAAAAGACATGGTAGATAAAGAAATTTCTCCCCTCAATATGGGTAAGCCAATCATTTTTTCATATTTAGTGACTATGATAATTAAGAAACTAGAAACAAAGTATCTTTAGTAAATTTAAAAGCAAGTATTAGTTTACTTCAAAATAATTTCAGAAATAATATCTAGCAAAACACAATCCCCTCCTATGTGATAAAGCCCAGTAGGAGTTGGGAATAGAGTGTCTAATATGACCTAGTTTCCTGCTCTTAAGAGTAAAATAGTCTAATGATGAAAACAGGTAATTAAATGTTACCAATGTCTTTTTGTAATATTTTACATTATCTAATAGAATAACCTAATATTTTCAAAACAAAGCAGTGATAATAATTGTCACCATTATTCCTCGTTGAAGCTAAAGGGAATGCCTTTGGTTTCACTTTGAAAGCACAATACTGACATTTAGCTTGATATATAAATGTGAACATATTTTGAAACATCATAAATTTATTCTTGGTCTAACAAGATTTATTTTATTTGTTATATTAAATTTTAGCAAATAATTTTTTCACATAGCTTTTTAAAACTTTTGATTAGTTAATATGGTCATTGCAGTTATATATATTCAAACACTGAACCATCCTTCATAGCTAAAACAAACCACACACTGGTTTTGGTGTTTTTTTAACTGACTGCACGTTTCAATTACTAAGATATTGAGATTTTAGTATAAATGTTTACATATTCAATTATTTGTGTTTTATTTGTTGTATATATATATATTTTTTAAAAACACTATTATCTGATGTTTACATGGGAATTAATTTTGTTGATCTTGACAAGAATGGAACACAGAAAATGCTTGTGCTTGCCATTACAATACAGAAGGGGGCTCTTTTAGATAACTCTCGCTGTCTTACTAGCTATTTATTTTTCTGATTTTTCTCCATTTTCTTCCGTTAATTTTGATAATTTATAGTTTCCCAGGGATAGAGTACATGGTATAAAGAACAGGTGAGCTGACAGTGGTTAACAAGTAACCATGAGAACAGCAGGCGCAGGTAAGGCCTCCAGGAGACAATGAAGGGAAGGGTATGAAGTGAGAAGTCAATAAACAAAGATACAGTCTTTTTATCACTATGAATCACTATATCATAATAATAGCCAACACTTCCAGATACTTAGAGCTACTTTTATGTGGCGGTACTGCTCTAAGTAGGGTAGCTGCTTGTGGTTGCTCAGGCAGTATACTGCACAACTCCTGGGTCACTGTTTACATTGCAGTCTCCATGAGTGGTGCTCTTAGACCTGCTGAGGTTAAATCCTGAGAGCCAAACACAATGGCCTTCTCTTGAGCACTTTATATTGTAACATATGTGACCCTAAGAAGTAAGTGCTACTATTATCTCATCTTATAAAGAAGGAAATAGAGGCAGAGTACCTTGCGCCGGACCCCACAACTAAAAGGGAGAGAGCCAGGCTTTAATCCAGCTCCCGACACCACTACACAGAAAATACATTTCTATGGAATGAAAGTAATCTGTATAGAATTACAAACACGTTTTTATGTAGGCAAAAAGGAAAGGAAGAACTCAATTCAGAGCAGGGTAATGGGAACAGATCATTGAAAGAGATAATATAAAACTGTCTTGAAAGAGTGAGTACAGTTAGATGAAGAGGCAGGGCTCTTCAGAAGGATCTCACTCATCACCTTAAGTAAAAGCTCAAACCTTATCAATGACCTACCATTAAACACATGGTCTCCACCACAAATGCATGCCCTTGCTTCAGTGCACCCAAAATAACCTTTATTATTCAATCCATATTCGTCATTCTCTCCGGCTTTTCTTTTTATAAAATGTATTGCATCAATTGCTATTTTTAAAAATGTATATATGGTCTGGCCAGTGTGGCTCAATGGTTGAGCATCAACCCATGCAACAAGAGGTCGCCGGTTCAATTTCCGGTCAGGACACATGCCCAGGTTGTGGGTCTGATCCCCACTGGAGGGCATGCAGGAGGTGGCCAATCAATGTTCTCTCTCATTGATGTTTCTATCTCTCTCTCCCTCTCCCTTCCTCTCTCTAAAATCAATAAAAGAAAGAAAAAAATTTTTTAAATATATATATATGCATATTGTGTTCAACTACCATTTTTCTTGCTTTAACTTTTATGTAGTAACCATAATTAATTCCTAAAGTATGTGTATGTGTGCATAAAAATATACTATGATTTATGTAAATTTTGAGTATTTACTTGTTTCACTTAATATATTACCATGATATATCCATTTTGCTGTTATACCACTTTTGTTTATTTTTTGCCTACTCCATAATATTCTATTGTATATTGATATAACAGAATTTACTTACCAATTTTTCTATTAGTGGATAGCTAGATTGTTTTCAGGTTTTATTAATAAAAGCGGTGTTGCCCTGGCCAGTTTGGCTCAGCGGCTGGAGCATTGGCCTGCGCACCAGAGAGTCCCGGGTTCAGTTCCTGCTAGAGGCACGTACCAAAAATAAAAAATAAAAATGGTGTTACTTTGAAAATCCTTGTACACAACCCTTATAGTCCTAAGATTTGGTTCTGGATAAATTACCAAGAATGGATTTCTTAGGTCATAGGTTTTTGGGTAGATAAATTTAGGAGGTAATGCCAAACTGTTTTTCAAAATGATTCCATCAATTTACACTTCCATTAGTAATGGATTAGAAAGTCTTTGCATTGGCATCCTCCTCAGTGCTTGGTATCCTCAGGTTTTTAGATCTTTTGCTATTTGAATGAGTACAAACTAGATAAGAGATTAATCTATTTTTCTGACTACTGAATAAAAATTATTTTATATTTTATTGCATTTTGATTTCAGTTGAAGAGCTTTTTATGCCACTAGACCTGGGCACGTATTTGACATGGGTGGTAAATTTTAAAAACAAAAGGAATCTAGGATTTCGGAAATGGCGGTGGAGAGAATGGAAGCCACACAGACGATCTCCCAGGACCAAACGGGAATTACAACTAAAATAAAGACAAATCGTCAGGAAAAAGCAACAGAAAAGCAGTGAGAGAGGATCATACAACCAGGGACACTGAATGAGCCTGGTAGGATCTGCGGAGGCACGTGAGGGTGGCGGGCTGGGAGCCCACGGACAGCAGCGGCTTTAGCTGTGAGCAGCAGCGGTGCCCGCCCCCGGGGTTAAGAGCCCAAGCTGCTCCACAGTGCAGAGGGCCGGGACAGAGCGCTAAATAGCCACAGCCACTCACCTGAGGCTCCGGCAGAGGGAGGGCAGACTGGACCGGAACTCTGTGGGGACACCTGGGATTTGAAGGGCACTCAGAGTTTGTGCTGAGCTGCGGCCACAAAGGACAGTGGTGGCCAGCCTGCTCCCTCCCGGTTACACAGAACAGCAGCCAAGTTTACTCCTTTCCAGAGCTGTGGCAGCCCCTCCCTCGGAGATTCCCAGGTGAGGAAAAGAAAGAGGTAAAGAAATGCAAATTGAGGCTCATTAACAACCAGCATCGGCCCCACCCTCAGGAAATCCTCTTACACTATAAACACCTGAGGGAGTATCTCATTCAACTGAGATCCTATGGCATTTCAAGTAACTCAGGCTAATAGCCTCCAGGCAAAAAGCTAGAGCATAACTGAACCTTTCCTGAGCTTGCAAATCTACCCAGGAAAGTGAGACTTGACAGTGGTGTTTAAGGAGGGCTCTCCACGCTCATCCAAACCCAGTAGAGGGAGCCACAAATAGCAGAACACCAACACCCACAGGGAAAATTTGGCAGGCTCCAAAACCAACTGAGATAGCAAAAATGGTGAAACAAAGAAACAGATCTCAAATGAAAGAACAAGAGAACTCTACCGAAGATGAGATAAATGAAATGCAGTTAAGCAAATTATCAGAGGTAGAGTTCAGAGCCATGATCTTGAGGAAGCTCAACAGCATGAGTAAGGATATCGACACTATGAAAACCAACCAAGTGGAAATAAGGAATGACATAGCAGAAATAAAGAACACATTGGAAGGACTGACTAGCAGAGTAGAGGAAGCGGAGGACCGGATCAGTGAATGAGAAGACAGAGTAGAAAAAAATCAATCAATCAGAAAACCAAAAGGAAAAAACAATTAAAAAACAGGAAGATAGCTTAAGAGAACTGTGGGACAACTGGAAACGCAATAACATTTGCATCATAGGAGTCCCCGAAGAAGAAGAAAATGAGCAAGGCTTAGAGAATATATTTGAAGAAATAGTGACAGAAAACTTTCCTAACCTGGTGAAGGAAGAAGGCATTCAAGTTCAAGAAGCACAGAGAGCCCCAAGTAAGAAGAACCCAAAGAGGCCCACACCAACACACATAATAATTAAAATGCCAAAAATTAAAGACAAAGAGAGAATCCTAAAGGCAGCAAGAAATAAGCAACAGGTTACCTACAAAGGAACCCCCATAAGGCTATCAGCTGACTTCTCAACAGAAACACTACAGGCCAGAAGGGAATGGCATGAAGTAATCAAGGTCATGAAAAACAAGGATCTGAATCCAAGACTACTCTATCCAGCAAGGCTATCATTCAAAATAGAAGGTCAAATGAAGAGCTTCACAGGCAAAAACAAAAGCCTAAGGGAATATATTAGCACCAAACCAGCACTGCAAGAAATGTTAAAAGGACTGCTGTAATTAAAAGAAGAAATAGGAAGAAAAATATAACCACACTGAACAAAAATGGCAATAAATAAGTACATATCAATAATCACCTTAAATGTAAATGGATTCAATGCTCCCATAAAAAGACACAGAGTAGCTGACTGGATAAGAAATCATGACTCACATATATGTTGTTTACAAGAGACCCACCTCACAACAAAAGACTCACATAGGTTGAAAGTAAAGGGATGGAAAAAAATCTTCCAAGCAAACAAAAAGGAAAAAAAAGCTGGGGTAGCAATACTCATATCTGATAAATTAGATTTCAAATTGAAGACCATAACTAGAGACAAAGAAGGTCACTACATAATATTGAAAGGGTCTATCCAACAGGAAGATATAACCTTGGTAAACATATATGCACCCAATATAGGAGTACCAAAATATATTAAAAATCTTCTGGAGGACTTCAAAGGAGAAATCGACAGCAATACAATCATAGCAGGGGACTTCAACACCCCACTGACATCACTGGATAGATCATCTAGAAAAAAAATTAACAAGGAAACAGAAATTCTAAATGAAGCACTAGATCAAATGGATTTAATAGATATATACAGAGAATTACACCCCAAAACTGCAGCATTCATATTCTTCTCAATGCACATGGGACATTCTCAAAGACAGACCACATGATAGGACACAAACTAAGTCTCTACAAGTTCAAGAAGATTGAAATCATATCAAGCATCTTCTCAGATCACAATGGCATGAAACTAGAAATCAATTGCAACAAGAACATGCAAAGACATTTAAAGACATGGAGGCTAAATAGCATGTTATTGAACAATGAATGGGTTACCATGGAGATCAGGAAGAAATTAAAAACTTCCTGGAAACTTATGAAAATGAACACACAACAACACAAAATCTATGGGATGCAGCGAAAGCAGTTCTGAGAGGGAAGTTCATAGCACTACAGGCCCACCTCAAGAAACAAGAAAAATGTCTAATTGACTACCTAACCTCACAACTTAAAGAACTAGAAAGCAAACAAAAAGAAAACCCCAGAGCAAGTAGAAGGAAGGAAATAGTAAAGATCAGAGCAGAAATAAACGACATGGAGACCAAAAAAACAATTCAAAGGATCAATGAAACAAAGAGCTGGTTCTTTGAAAAGATAAATAAGATTGATGGACCCTTAGCTAGACTCACCAAGAAACAAAGAGAGAGAACCCAAATACACAAAATCAGAAATGAAAGAGGAGAAGTAACAACTGACACCACAGAAATACAAAGGATTGTTTATATGGCAACAAATTCGACAATCTAAGTGAAATGGACAAATTTCTAGAAACACATAGTCTCCCAAAACTGAACCGGGAAGAGATAGAAAACTTGAACAGGCCAATAACAACGAAGGAAATTGAAGATGTAATCAAGACCCTCCCAGCAAACAAAAGCCCAGGCCCTGACAGCTTTACGGGGGAGTTTTACCGAACATTCAAAGAAGAACTAACACCCACTCTCCTCAAACTATTCCTAAAAATTCAAGAAGAACGAAGACTTCCAAACTCCTTTTATGAGTCCAGCATAATTCTAATTCCAAAACCAGAAAAAGACACTACAAAGAAAGAAAACTACAGGCCAATATCCCTGATAAACATAGATGCCAAAAGCCTTAACAAAATATTAGCAAATCGGATCCAGCAATACATCAAAAAAATTATTCACCATGACCAAGTGGGATTCATCCCAGGGATGCAAGGCTGGTACAATATTCACAAATCAATAAATGTGATACATCACATAAACAAAATGAAAGATAAAAACCATATGATCATATCAATAGATGCTGAAAAAGCATTTGACAAAATCCAGCACCCATTTCTGATAAAAACACTCAGCAATTTGGGAATAGAGGGACCATATCTCAACATTATAAAGGCCATATATGAAAGACCTACAGCCAACATCATGCTCAATGGACAAAAACTAAAAGCATTTCCCTTAAGAACAGGAACAAGACAATGCCCATTTTCACCACTCTTATTTAACATAGTACTGGAAGTCTTAGCCACAGCAATCAGACATGAAGAAAAAATAAAAGGGATCCAAATTGGAAAGGAGGAAGTGAAACTGACATTATTCACAGATGACATGATATTATACATAGAAAACCCTAAGGACCCCATCAAAAATCTACTAGACTTAATAAATGAATTTGGCAAAGTAGCAGGATACAAAATTAACGTCAAGAAATCGACGGCATTCTTATACACCAATGATGAACTCACAGAAAGAGAAACTAAAAAAACAATCCCATTTACCATCGCAGCAAAAAATTAAGATACCTAGGAATAAACTTAACCAAAGAAGAAAAGGATCTATTTGTAGAAAACTACAGGACATTGAAAAAAGAAATAGAGGAAGATATAAAAAAAGTGGAAGCACATACCTTGTTCATAGATTGGAAGAATTAACATAATTAAAATGTCCATACTACCCAAAGCAAGCTATAGATTTAACGCAATCCCCATCAAAATACCAACGACATATTTCATAGAACTAGAACAAATGCTTCAGAAGTTCATATGGAACCAAAAAAGACCCTGAATAGCTACAGCAATCTTGAAAAAGAAGGACAAAGTAGGCGGGATCACAATACCAGACATCAGGTTATACTACAAAACTACTATAATCAAAACAGCCTGGTACTGGCACAAGAACAGGCACATAGATCAATGGAATAGAACAGAGAACCCAGAAATTGACCCAAAACATTATGCTCAATTAATATTCGACAAAGGTGGCAAGAGCATACAATGGAGTAAAGACAGCCTCTTTAATAAATGGTGTTGGGAAAATTGGACAGGTACATGCAAAAAAATGAAACTAGATCATCATCTTACACCATACACAAGAATAAACTCAAAAGGGATAAAAGACTTAAATGTGACTCATGAATCCATAAAAATCCTAGAAAATAATGTAGGCAACAAAATTTCAGACATCATACGCAGCAGAATCTTCACTGATATATCACCTAAGGCAACAGAAACAAAGGAAAAAATGAACACATGGGACTACATCAAACTCAAAAGCTTCTGCACAGCAAAAGAAACAACCATCAAAGTGGAAAGGCAACCCACTGTATGGGAGAGCATAATTGCCAATGATATATCAGATAAGGGATTAATTTCCAAAATATATAGAGTGCTCATACAACTCAACAAAAGGAAGACAAAGAATCCAATTAAAAAATGGGCAGAGGAACTAAATAGACACCTCTCCAAACAGGACATACAAATGGCCAAGAGACATATGAAGAAATGCTCAACATCACTAATCATCAGAGAGATGCAAATTAAAACAACAATGAGGTATCACCTCACACCTGCCAGAAAAGCCGCCATCAACAAAGCATTAAACAACAAGTGTTGGCGAGGGTGTGGAGAAAAGAGGACTCTAGTACACTGCTGGTAGGAATGCAGACTGGTGCAGTCACTATGGACAACACTATGGTTTTACCTCAAAAAATTAAAAATTGAATTGCCATTTGACCCAGTGATCCCACTTCTAGGAATATACCCTAAGAAGCCTGAAACACCAATCAGAAAGAATATATGTACCCCCATGTTCATAGCAGCACTATTTACAATAGCTAAGATCTGGAAACAGCCCAAGTGTCCATCAGTAGACTAATGGATAAAAAAGCTGTGGTACATATACACAATGGAGTACTATGCAGCTGTAAGAAAGAAAGATCTCTTATCCTTTGCGACGACATGGTAGGACCTGGAAACTATTATCCTAAGTGAAACAAGCCAAGCAGAGAAAGACAAATATCATACGATCTCACTTATTTCTGGAATATAATAAACATAACAGTCTGAGGAATAGGGTAGTCCCAGGGACGTGGAAGTAGGGTACAGACTGACAATTGCCAGAAGGGGGGGGGGAGGGGAGCGATGAACCACAGAACTTGTACACATGTACTCATAACCAATGGACATGGACAACAAAACTGGGGACGGGGCAGGGAGGGAGGGAGAGGAGGGTGACAATGGGGGGAAAAGGAGAAACATCTGTAACAAAAATAAATTAATAAAAAAATAAAAATAAAAATAATAAAGTGGGTAGGAAGCCATAAAAAAAAAAAGGAATCTATATTTTTCTGCCTAAGAGTATTTAACATGTCAGTCACAGTATCATTGAATTTCATTTTTACATATAAATATGCCACAATTAGTGTTAGCTCTGTGATGTATATGAAAATTTAAGTTTAGAATAAATGTTCTACTTCATGAATCAAAATGATCAGTGAGATGACTGATTACATTCATATATATCTTAATCACATAGCTTTTCATGCCTCGAAGATTCCACTGAAACTTAAAACCCAAATTATTTTTGAGATGATCACATTTCAAGTTGATGTAAAACTGTAAAGTAGTAAAAACAACATCAACTATAAAATAAAGGCATATATATATAAATATATATACTTATATCACACATTTAAATGCTATAGAAATTATTTCATTATGTTGTGACAAAGAGCTCCTTGTTGCAGAGATTATGTGATCTCACCCCAGACAGCTAAGTCAAAATATAAAATTTAATAAAATATATAAAATAGGTGATATCTCATAGTCATTTTAATTTGCATCTCTCTAATGATTACTGTTGAGCATTTTTTCACATGTTGTTTGGCCATTTGTATGTCCTGTTTGGAGAAGTGTCTATTCAGGTCCTCTGCCCATTATTTAATGGGGTTGTTTGTCTTCCTTTTGTTGAGTTGTATGAGTACTCTATATATTTTGGAAATTAGCCCCTTATCCAACGTATCACTGGGCAAATATGTTCTCCCATACAGTGGGTTCCCTTTTCATTTTTTTTAAACTCATCTTTATTGTTGACTATTACAGATGTCCCCCCGCATTTTTCCCCATTGACCCCCTCCTCCCCAATCCCGCTCCCCTTCTGCCTTCCCCACACTATTGTCAGTGTCCATTGGTCATGCATATATGCATAAAAGTTCTTTGGTTTATCTCATCCCGCCCTCCTTCCCCCCTTCCCTTTGAGGTTCGTCAGTCTAACAACCAATTTGTACTTCTTAATCCCTTCATCTCTTTCACCCAGACCCCCAGCCCCCACCCATCTGGCAAGCACCAAAAAGTTCTTTGTATCTATGAATCTGTTTCTGTTCTGCTTGCTCATTTTGTTTGTAGATTCAATTGTTGATAGATATGTATTAATTGCCATTTTATTGGTCATATTTTTGTACATCTTCTCCTTCAAGAAAATCCTTCAACATTTCATATAATACTGGTTTGGTGGTGATGAACTCCTTTGGCTTTTTCTTGTCTGGGAAACTCTTGATATGTCCATTGATTCTAAATGATAGCTTTGCAGAATAGAGTAATCTTGGTTGTAGGTCCTTGCTTGTCGTCACCTTGAATATCTCTTGCCACTCATTTCTGGTCTGCAAAGTTTCTTTTGAGAAATCAGCTGACAGTCTTGTGGGAGCTCCTTGTAGGTAATGAACTGCTTTTCTCTTGCTGCTTTTAAGATTCTCTCTTTGTCTTTAACCTTTGGCATTTTGATGATGATGTGTCTTGGTGTGGACCTCTTTGGGTTCATCTTGTTTGGGACTCTCTGTGCTTCCTGGACTTGTATGTCTGTTTCCTTCACCAAGTTAGGGTAGTTTTCTGTCATTATTGTTTCAAATAGGTTTTCAATTTCTTGTTCTCTCTCTATTCCTTCTGGCACCCCTATGATGCGAATGTTGGCACGCTTAAAGTTGTCCCAGAGACTCCTTACACTATCCTCATTTTTTGGATTCTTTTTTCTTCCAGCTGATCTGATTAGGTGTTTTTTGCTTCCTTATATTCCAAATCAATGCTTTGCTTCTTGTCTTTACCTACTCTACTATTGATTCCCAGTAAATTATTGTTTATTTCACTTAGTGCATCCTTCATTTCTGACTGGTCCTTTTTTATGTTGTTGATGTTCTCACTAAGTTCCTTGGAGGTCTCCTTAAGTTCCTTGAAAGTCTCACTAAATTCCTTGAATGTCTCACCAAGTTCCTTGAGCAACCTTATAATCTGTGTTTTGAACTCTGCATCTGATTGATTGCTTATCTCCATTTTGTTTTGTTTCTTTCCTGGAGTTTTTTTCTTTTCTTTCATTTGGAATATGTTTCTTTGTCTCCTCATTTGGCTGCTTCCCTGTTATTGTTTCTATGTATTAGGTAGAGTTGTTATGTTTCCTAGGCTTCATAGGGTGGCCTATTGTTGTAGGTATCCTGTAGGATCCAGTGGCACAGCCTCCCTGAGAGCCCCAGCTGGGCCCTTGAGGTGCACCCCTAGTGTGGACTGTATACCCTTCTGTTGTAAATGAGTCTTGATTGCTGTTGGCACGTCAATGGGAGGGATTTACTGAGGCTGGTCAGCTGCAAGGATTGTCTGTGCCCACTGACCACTGGCTTCTGACTATCTTGGAGGATCAGCTGTGTAGGGGCCCACCACACAGAGCAAGACTTACTTCATCAGGGCTCTGGTACCCACTGAGTCCTTTCATTGAGTGTGTCACTTGTGGAGGTGGTTGGGTGGTGGTGTTTCAATGTGGTCTGAAGCTGTCCATTGGGTATGTTGGCTCTGGGACAAGGTCAACCACTGCCTGTGTTCTATCTGGGGCCACCGGCATAAGCTATAAAGAGATCTGCAGATGGCTGCTTCTTGTACTGGGCTTGGAGGTACCCAGGAAAAGCCAAGTTGTGAACCAAGGCTGGTTGCTTCTAGGGCTAGGCCTGAGGCCACTTAACGAGAGGTATGGGGCTCACTGAGACCAGATGCTGCTTGCTTGAGAGATTTTAGGAAACTCTGAAGCAGGATCCAAGACAGGCCAATCCTATGGTAAAGCCTTTGGAAACACCTTGGGTGGACCCAAAAGTGGGGGCGGGGGGGTCTCAGGGAATCACCAGGGTGGGGCAGTGTGAGCTAGGTTGCTGGAGTCCCAGATATGGCGGCCATCTGCTGCCCCAGGGAAGGGCTCACCAAAGGAACATCAGCCTCTGCCAGCACATCTGTCCAGGAGAAAGCCGCTTCTCCAGCCCACATCCCAAGGCCAAATAGCTCAATTCTTCCCTGTATGTCTCTGGCACCCCTCAAGCTGCTTTCCCTGCAAGCTTAAAGGGAGCAAGTCTGAGTAAGTCCGTGCATGGGCCCTTTCAGAGGAGCTGCCTGGGGCTCCAGCAGCTTCAGTTCCTGCTGGTTTTTACAGCCAGAAGTTATGGGGACTTCTCTTACTGGCACTGGAACCCTGAGCTGGGTGCCTGGTGTGGGACAGGGACCCATCACTCCTCAGGGAGGACCTTCACAGCTGAGGTGTCCCTCCTGATTTTTATCCACCACACGCGGGTGTGGGACCAGCCTGTCTGTGCCTCTGCCCCTCCTACCAGTCTCGGTATGGCTGTTTCTTTAATTTCGTAGTTGTAGGACTTCCATTCAGCGCAATTTCAGGCGGTTCTGAATGATTTCCTTTTCATTTTGGTGCTGGTTTCTTTTGCTGTGCAGAAGCTTTTTAGTTTGATATAGTCCCATTTATTAATTTTTTTCTTTTGTTTCTTCCCTAGGCAATGTATCAGTGAAAATTCTATTACATGTGATGTCTGAGATTTTGTTGCCCACATTTTCTTCTAGAATTTTTATGGTTTCATGTGTAACATTTAACTCTTATCGATTTCGAGTTTATTCTTGTGTATGGTGTAAGTTGGTGGTCTAGTTTCATTTTTTTGCATGTAGCTGTCCAATTTTCCCAACACCATTTATTGAAGAGACTGTCTTTACTCCATTTCCTCCTTTGTCGAATATTAATTGTGCTTAATGTCTTGGGTAGATTTTTGGGTGCTCTGTTCTATTCCGCTGGTCTACATGCCTATTCTTGTGCCAGTATCACACTGTTTTGATTACAATGGCTTTGTAGTATAACTTGATATCCAATATTGCGATCCCTCCACTTTGTTCTTCTTTTTCAAGATTATTGTGGCTGTTCAGGGTCTTTTTTAGTTCCACATAAACTTTTGGAGTATTTGTTCTAGATCTGTGAAGATCACCTCACACCTGCCAGAATGGGTGCCATCAACAAATCATCAATCAATTGCTGGTGAGAGCGTGGAGAAAAGGGGCCCTAGCACAATGCTGGTGGGAATGCAGACTGGTGCAGCCACTATGGAAAACAGTATGGTTCTTCCTCAAAAAGTTAAAAACTGAACTTCCATTTGACCCAGTTATCCCACTTCTGGGAATATATCCTAAGAAGCCTGAAATACCAATCAGGAAGAATATATGACCCCTATGTTCATAGCAGCGCTATTTACAATCACTAAGATCTGGAAACAATACAAGTGTCCATTAATAGATGAGTGGATAAAAAAGCTGTGGTACATATACACAATGGAATACTATGCAGCTGTAAGAAAGAGAGATCTCTTATCCTTTGAGACAACACAGAGGAACCTGGAGAGTATTATGCTAAGTGAAATAAGCCAGTCAAAGAAAGACATGTATTACATGATCTCACTTATTTGTGGAATATAATGAACAAAATAAGCTGATGATCAAAATAGATCCAAATGGAAGTAGGGTACAGACTGACAAACCTCAGAGGCAAGGGGGGAGAGAGATAAACCAAAGAAATTATATGCATGTATGCATAACCAATGGACACAGACAACAGTGTGGTGGAGGCTGGGGTGGGGGGTCACAAACGGGGAGGAGGATGTCAATGGGGAAAAAAGAAGGGACATCTGTAATAAAAGAATTAATTAAGCCCTGGCTGGTTTGGCTCAGCAGTTAGAGTGTGGGCCCACAGTCCAGAGAGACCCAGGTTTGGTTCCCGCTAAGGGCACGTACCTCGGTTGCAGTTTGTCCCCAGCCCTGGCTGGGGTCATGTGGGTGGCAGCCAGTCGATGTGTCTCTCTCACATCAATGTTTCTCTCTCTCTCTTCCTCCCTCTCTCCCTCTCGCTCTCTCTGAAGATGAATGCAAAAGTGGCCTCAGGTGAGGATAAAAAATTAATTAATTAATTTACAAAAGAAATACATATATAATAAAAATGCAATAGGTTTTCATAAAGGAAAATTGCAGACTAAAAGACCACAGGGAGAATAGACCTAATTCTTGGTGAATGTGAAACTATAACTTGCAACAGCTCTCTCTTGGCTAAAAGGGAAAGTATAATGTCCATAGTCTTGACCACAAACATATCTCCAGCTATATCTTCCATCAGACTTCTCACTCCAGTTTCTGTGTCACTCAATGTCCAGCAAAAGCTTTTGTGGTTTCAGGTCTTCTTGGTTCTGCTCATTTTAACTGAATTAGAGATGAGATGCCATGTAAAAATGATGTCTAAGGTCAGACCACAATTTTTCCAGCAGATATCTGGTTCCATTTCTCTGCTATTATGAATAATTCTGCTTTGCACATACATATATGTACAAGTTCTTGCATGCATATGTGTTTTCATTTCTCATGGATATATATTTAGGTGTGGAATTTTGAGATCACGTAGTAACTACCAGATTGTTTTCCAAAGCAAATGTACTATTATATATTCTCACCAGCAATGTACCATAGTTCCTATTTGTCCACATCCTATCCAACACTTGTAATTATCCATCTTTTGATTACAGCCATCCCAGTGGGTAGGAAGTGATATCAATGTAGTTTTAATTTGTGGAACAGGTGGGGGAAGAGGAGTAACATTCTCAAGCAAAGGAGGTTTTCTAAACAGCATATGAACATTCATACACACATGCACACATGCCAATACACACACACACTACTTAGAAACTTCATTAGCAGTCTTTTCAAGTTTTTGACCAGTGGTTTGCGTGACTGAACACCTCCAGAAAAGTAACTCACTATATCTTAAGGTAACACTTGCTTTTTTAAAAATCTCTAGTAATTACTAAATATATATATATATTAAGCTGAAATATGCATATTTGCATGTCTGTCTTGATTAGCAGGATTGGATCTTATACAATTCTATACACAGTCTCTGTGAGGCTTTTGCATCTGTGTCTAGCGGTGGAACGTGAAGTCTACAGATAAGGTAGTAAGGAAGAAAAGATGTGAGGTAAGGAAAACAAGAACAAACAACCTGTGAGGATGTCCTGGAACCATAAAGACGGACTGGAATTTCCACCTGTGTCTCACATCCTCAAAGCCCCAACATCCATGATGGGTTGATCTTGAGAAGCGGGTACCCTGCATCATGTTGTTAAACATAGATCTGGATTGGGAGTCAGAGGAGCTGAAAGAAGAGATCTAGCAGGAGCCGAAGGAGCTGTGATCCTGCTGCTGCCCCGGTCAGCAAGGTGAGACGTCAGATAAGCATCCATGAGGTTTAAGCTGGTGCTTCACTTCCACCTGCCAAACCTCTCTCAAAATACCTCTTGTGGCCCATGCTAGCCAGGAGCTATTCAGGGAAGGCAATTGTAGGGTCTATGGTTCCAGCTGAGCAAGGCTGACATAATGCAAATCTGCTATTTATCCCTTTTTATTATTAAATAAAAATATACTCTTCATTCTGAAATAGCTATGCATGCATATCTTTGCCAACTTTTCACAAAAGGAATAAATTTATTTCATGGATCTTGAATGTTACATATTCCATAAACAGTCCCTGTGTGATGTATCAGTGTCCTCAAGTCATAGAACAACTAGTAGACCTAGGAGAGACCATGCAGATCATGTATCCCATTCCACTCTTTCTATTTCAGTCAAGGAAACAGACCCAGCAAGGGGAAGTGACTGAATACAGATACATAATCTTTCTTAGTCAAGAGCCAGAACTAGAAGCCATATCTCATTTCTACCAGTCCAGTGTTTTGATATGTACCTCATATTTTTTGCAATTTATAAACTTTAAATATAAAAATGTAATATTATTATTACTTAGTACCTTTATTATTACACAGCCATTTTTGTTTTCCCCACTCTTGGGTTGGATTTAAGATTGTCTCTACAGTCCTGGCTGGTGTAGTTCAATTGGTTGAGCTTTGCCCTGTGTACTGAAAGGTCGCCAGTTCAATTCCTGGTCAGGGCACATGCCCAGGTTCAATTCCCAGTCAGGGTGCATGCAGGAGGCAACTTATTGATGTTTCTCTCTCTCTCTCCCTTCCTCTATCTCTAAAATCAATAATATAAATATAAACATATTTATCGGAACAAACTGATAAATTGGACTTCATCAAAATGAAAAAGTTCTTGTACAAAAAAAACACACAAAAAGATTGTTTCTACAGTTTTTCCAAACTATGATAATTTTTAAGACTTCCTCTATAATAATTTATTCTTCAAGGTTTCAAAACCTTTTTCTTATGTATGTTTAACTTATAGGGTTGTTTAAATTTATCAACTAAATTGACTCATTTGTTTCTGTTTTGAAATCTATGTTAAGAATAAACTAGTATCAAGAGAAAAAGAAAGACTCGTGGACACAGACAACAGTATGGTGATTGCTAGAGGGAAGGGTGTGTCGCGGGAGGTAGAAAAGGGTAAAGGGGGGATAAATGGGGAAGGATGGAGACTTGACTTGGGGTGGTGAACACACAGTTCAGTGTATAGGTGATGTGTTGTAGAATTGTACACCTGAAACCTACATAATTTTATTAACCAATGTCACCCCAATAAATTCAATAAAAGACATATTGTGTTATTTAAAAAAGAATAAATTAGTATCAACAAAAGCAGTGTGCTTTCTTGTTTATCTATAGAATGTCTGGCTTCTGATTGGGGAAGAAGTTCAGTTTGTATTATTGCTGTAGGCATAAAATTCCATTGAAAAGGGAAGCACAGTTTAATTAACTCTGATCTAAAGCCATTCCCCTGTACAAACTATTTCAGCACTGACAGTGTTTTCTGCTGTATAAGCTGCATCACCATCCTTGTTCAATGCATCCTTGACTGAAGTACCACCTAAGCATGGCAATTAGTGCAGAGAGACGTAACTGTGTGAGCAAATAAGATAGCACCCAGGAGAGAAAACAAGTCCAATTTATAAAACAAATATGCACTTATTGTAATATAAGAAAATTCTTATTACTGCTTCCAACGTGTGTTCAAATCCATTATGGTTCTTGTCTACCAATATTTAAGAATTAGTTGATGTTGCACCGTGATTGTGAAGGTGAAATGGATAGATTAGGAGTGGCACAGCTGTTTATGGTTTTGGTTTATAGTTCTGGGACATCCCATTCTAGAGACATTTCGTTCCAGTTCATTTTAACAGTAATTAGAAGTACCCCCATAACGAGGAGCTGGCTGTTGAAACAACTTCATTAGTTTGGGTGATTTTATTGGTTTCCTTTAGAGTGAGGAACTAGAACTAATAGTTGTAATTTAATAGGAAAATTACTGAAGCAAGAAAGATTCCAGTGAATCTTAAATGAGGCATTAGACAGACGGTTCCCTTCCAAATAATGAAATATAAGAGACCTGTGTATACTTAGAAAAATTTTTATATGGATGCATATAGATTAGTATGAAAGAGCCATTTCTGTTAAATGTGTAAATATTGCTTAAATAAAACATGAAGTACCCATACTGAAAAACGCAGGTGAAACTGGCATACATTTGTCCATTTAAGGCATTTTTCTTCACACGTTATTTAAAATGAGGTAGAGTCAACATAGTTGGCCTTTAGAAAAAGTGTCTCCTTTAGGTATAGTGGCTAATTCATTTTTCTAAACTTGCTTTTCCTCTTGTTTCCATTCTATTATTCTCGTCTCTTTCATTCCTCACACAACAGCTCCCTAAGTAGCAACATTGTCTTTATCACTAAAAGGATTAATGGGTCAGTATTATCACCCCTGGTACACACATATTTCCTATCTGTGAAATAGTTTATAATCATTTAGGATTCTTTCCTCCCACTTCCAATACAATATGGCTCAGCATTACTTTCAGTATTTTTAGAGATAACAAAACAGACCCAGAGTAGAACTTAGCCAAGACTTCAAAGCAAATCAGTAATGTGCAATGTAACCTTCTCTGCATTTTTAAATTGATTTTAGAGAGAGAGGAAGGTAGAGGGAAAGACAGAAACATCAATGAGAGAGAACATTGATTGGCCGCCTCCTGCATGCCCCCCACTGGGATTTGTCCCAAAACCTGGGTATGTGCCCTGACCAGGAATCGAACTGGTGACCTCTTGGTGCATGGGTTGATGCTCAACCACTGAGCCACATTGGCCGGGCTTCTATGCATTTTCTTAGAGACTACATCATCCTACATTGTCATCCTTTGGGAATGATGCTCATTATCATAAAGGTATGTGTTAAAATTTCAAAATGTATAAAGTTCATTATGACTGGGTCCTAAAAAAGAGAGCAAATATAGGAGAAAGTTTGTATTTTGGTTTCAAGCCAGCTCTCAGGTACAAAATGATAATCTTCTATGACAGGTGTGCCTCAAGATCTAGGAGTTGTGAACTCCATGGAGCAGGAACTGCGTCTGTCATGCTGATATTTATAATCTAAGAACATAGCACAATGCCTAACAATGACTAGTTTTCTGTAAATATTGGTTGAATAAATATTGGAAAAATAAAAGAATTAATAAAACAAAGTACGATCAACCCTACTGACCTTCAGTAGCTAGAGTTTTTCTCAATTTGCTGAAAAGTGTGGTGTCTGGAAACATTCTTCCCACTTCATTTCTACAGTTAACATTCTAAATCATCACTCCTTATTACAATGCAATTTCCATCTCCTCCATCTCCTCTTTCCCTACCGTGCATGGCTCAGGAATAACAGATTCTCCCAATGACCTTTGTTCACCTCCAGAAGGTGATTTCTCACTTTGAAATTTCTCAGGTCTTGGATCAATAGGCATCATTGACATTGAGTGGAAATCTACATCACTATTTTAGTTTAAATGATTTAGATTTCAAAAGAAAAATATAAAAAAGTGTAAGCATTTGGGAGAGATAACTCCCTCCCTGTGGGTCAGAGTACTAAGAGTAGTGTTTCCTAAGGAAGTGGGTAAAGATTTGAAGTCATGCAAAAACTAAAAAGGAGGGGAAGAGAAAGAAGAAATTGGGGACCACTCAGAAGAAGATATATTTTGTGAAGAGACCAGCTACTTTGATGTTTCCTCTTTGAGGACTTAGGCAAAAGATCATGTTCTCTATATCTTTAACTGTTCTGAAGCCATGTTATAATACCCTTTTGGAATTATCACAGGTCTTCAGTAAAGAGTTTTAAATACTCTCACACAACCTATTACTATAATCCTGGCATGCCCAAAGGGAGAAGATTATAAATGGGAAAGGGAGACTCCCTCCATTGTCCCATCTTCACACTGACCCCAGTAGAGAACAAACATCATTCTTGAAGCTAATTTAAGAAACAAATCAGCACACCAGAAATGGTAGTCTCAACAGAACTGAAATTTCTCCAGTGTGTACAACTCAAAAGAACTAATATGACAGAAAATGGCAGTTATCTCTTAAAATAAATTATTAATTCTTAGACCTATGAATATGGTAGCACTGTGTAGAACACATGAAAAAAGAAAATTTGAAGTCTGAAGAAAAAAGAGCAAGGAGAATTTACTTGTAGCTGAGTGTCCATCCTGAATGTCAGCAAAATGAAAGCTTCTATGTGCAATGGGTAACAGTAATAACAAATTTCCATTAATATGTAATTTCAGGTGGTCTAGTATAAACCCCAAAAATAGGCAACCGTGTGCAGTAAGTGGCTTGCAGTGAGTTCATGTAGCTATTATATAATAAAGATAATTCTACTCTTTTGTTGTTGTTAATCCTCACCAGAGAATATGTTTTCAATTGATTTTTAAAGAGAGGGGAGGGAGAAAGGAAGGAAGGGGGAGAGAGAGAGAAATATCCAGACCAGGGGTCAACCTGCAACCCAGGTACTTGCCCTTGACCAGGATCGAACCCATGACCCTTTGGTGTGCAGGCAGATGCTCTAACCACTGAGCAACACCAGCCAGCGCAAGATAATTCTACTCTTAATCACTGAACCTTTAGAACTAAGGGGGTAAATGCAATTCATTATTAGAACAGTAATTCTAGAGCATCAATCTAAATTAAGTTCCATACAAATTCAAACTCTACTACATCACATGTCAAGGGGTGACATGATAGGACCCTGTACTTATTTGCCTAAAAATCTAAGCATCTTAATAAGAAGAAGAAGGTTACTAAAACATTTTAATTCTCTCAACCATTCCCCAGATTAGTCTATAATTCCAAATACCTCTCCCGATTTTATAAATTTGATAGACCAGTCACTTATTGCCACAATAATTTTGAATAACGAATTACCTTAAGACATAGTGACAGAAATAAGTATTTCTTACTCAGAAGCCTGCAGGTTAGCTGGGGTTTGGCTGTTCTAAACTGGGCTTAGAAGAGTTGCCTCAAGGCTGTGGGCTGAGTCCACAACAATTCCATATGTCTGTCATTTTCCTTTGATCCATAGTTACCTGAGTCATATTCTTCTCACAGTGAAGGTCAAGAGCTCCAGAGGGCAAGCCCAACCATGCAAATCCTTACAAGCCTCCATGTAAGTTGCATCCTTTAACATACTTTAACCAAAGCAAGTCACATGACCAAGCCCAATATCGATGAGGCAGAAAGGTATGCTCCTTCCATGAAGTATTTCCTGATCAATTACTTAGTATACCAGCGTGAGGAAAGAATTCGCTAGTGAAAATATCTGTGTCGCAAACTTAGTAACTGAGGAGGCTTGAAACTTCAGGAAAAGAAGGATTGTTAAAAATAGCAGAGAACAGTTTTCCTCAAAATGGGCATATCTCCCTTTAGAAACAACCAAGAGCATTTAGAGTAAAGGTTATAGTAAGCAGTAAGTAAAATGAAAGTTGCATTAACTCAATACATATGCAATGAGCACCCTAGTGTGTATCAAGCTCTTTACCACCCACTGAGGAAAGAAAGATGAAATGCATAGGAGCTTCTCTATGGAGTTGAGAGCATAAGGAAATGGTGAATTGTGATTTCAGATCTGGGGCCTGAAATGACAAATAACACAACTCAAAGAGTGGTTGAGACACCTGTATTCATAGCAGCATCATTTACAGTAGTCAAGATTTGGAAGCAGCCCAAGTGCCCATCAGTAGATGAGTGGATGAAAGAGCTGTTGTGGTACATTTGCACAATGGAATACTACTCAGACATAAAGAAGAAGGATATCTCACCTTTTGCGAAGCATGGATGGACCTGGAGAGTATTATGCTAAGTGAAATAAGCCAGTCAGACAAAGACAAGTACCATATGATTTCCTTTATATGTGGAATGTAATGAAAAATATAAACTAACAAACAAAATAGAAACAAACTCATTGATACAGAGAACAGACTGACAGCTGTCAGAGGGGAGGGGTGTTGGGGGCCTGGGTGAAAAAGATGAAAGGATTAAGTAAAGAAAAAACCTCATAGACACAGATAACAGTATGGGGATTACCACAGGGAAGAGGGGATAGGGAGAGGTAGAAAGGTTAAAGAGGGGATAAATGATGGTGGAGGGAGACTTGACTTGAGGTGAACACACAATACAATATATAGATGATGCATTATAGAATTGTAAACCTGAAAACTAAATAATTTTATTAACCAATGGCACCCCAATAAATTCAGTAAAAAATAATGCTGTTTGAAGAAAAAATAGTGGGTAAGAGCAAGTGGAAGAATAAACGTTAGTTCTACCAGGATTCTCAGGGCAGGATCAGAGGTCAAAGACGAGCACCTGTGCAATATGACAGGTATGAGGTCATGGAGAGACATGTAAGATGACATGTGTTACTGCAAGGTCTTTGAGCCACAGAGATTTGAGAAGACTGAAGTCCCAGGAGACTGTTCTTGTAGGAGACTCTAGTTCACTTTCAGCATGGAAACAATGAAAACAATTGTTATGTTTATTTTCATTTATATTCAGAAAATGTAATATTTCGACTCACTGACTTGAAGAGAAAGTGCTGGGACAGATTTCACAGCTGCTTTACTAGAATAAAACTAGAACAGTATAATTTTATTCTCTCCATAGATAAATGTACAAGGGGAAACATGAATATTAGGCTATTTTCCTAGACATAGAACAGGTTTGCTATGAACTCAAAGGCTCCTTTCCTGGATCCTATGTAATAATATTTTTATTATTGTCATCATCATCATCATTACTGACATTTTTCAGGGTATCAGATACCATATTAAGTGCCTGACTTGTATTAGCCCATTAAACTCCTAAATAAGTGTATCAAATCTGTATTATTAATTATATTTCCTGAAGGAAATGTGTCTCAAAATAACTTGTCTAGGATGACACAACCAATAAACAGGAAAGTCAGACTTTGAACTTAGGTGAAATAAGTTTTAAAATTATAAATTTTGCAGTCAAATATGATACAATTATTGCTTGGATTTGAGTTATAATTAGATAATACCATTTGTCAAGGCAACAAGTCAAGCTTTGACAAAATATGCACCACACTGCAGTGAGGGGAGGTGAGAGTTAATGCACTCTCTAAATTTAACATCTGATACTAACAGACATTTCTCAGACTATTAAATGGAAAATGAAGCTCATAGAATGACAGTTGTCTTTCATTGATCAAATAATATGTCATGATGATTCATACAGGTGTAATCACATGCTTTCGTGCACAATAAAAGACAAGTTGATATTATATTGAATAGCCCACCCTGATGGCTAGCTCAATAATATGCATTTCTCAGCCCCTTCATTGATAAGAAATGTCAGAATAAATTGAAAGGGAACAAAACCGTAATATAATAAAAAGAAAATAGAGAAATTATGCCTAAATCACATGTAATAAGGATTCTATAAGGCAGCATTTTGTTACCTGAATAGTAAAGCAATACAGGAAAAAAACTGAGAAAAATGATGTTTGATCCTTGTTCAAAAGAAGGAGATGAAAGAAATATGCAGGTCTCTTTTTGGCATATCCTTCAAGTCTTAAAAATTCAATAATTCATGTTTGAAATAGAAGGAGTTGGTTTCAGTAGTAAAACCTTAACTATTTGACTTCAGCAGCAAATGCTTAGCATATTTACTCCAAAAACATTATGAATAGACTGCAATAAAGTAAAAATAAATATACATCTTAAATCAAATTTTAAAAAGGTATTGAAAGATTTCAGAAATAAAATATACTCATAATTCTGTTGTTTACCATTTGCTTTCTTTTTCTTTAACATTTCTTCATTAGTCAACCTCTTGTTACATAGGCATAACTGCTACTTGAACTGTTGAGCCCATTTTCCCCCTTATGCATTCAAATCCACATATTTACTGAGTTTAACCCTCACATACCCTTCCTGATGCTTCTCTCAAATCTGATTCTTTCTTTTAGGACCATTCACCAACAACTTGAATCTTTCCACGTCTCTTTAACCATCGATTCTTGCAGTGTCATTTTTTATGGGCAATCTGGATCATTTCTACTACCACCCCTATCAGGTATCAATGAAGTCTTTTTCTGTATCATTTTCCCTATTTTTCTATGAGTTTTCTTGACCTAAATAACTTAAAACCACTTTTAAAATTTTTTATTGATTTTTTTTTTTTTTTTTAGAGAGGAAGGGAGAGAGAGATAGAAACATTGATGAGAAAGAGAAACATCTATTGGCTGCCTCCTGTACGCCCCCTAGTGAGGATGGAGCCCACAACCCGGGCATGTGTCTGGACCAGGAATTGAACTGGAATCTCTCAGTCCATGGCATGCTGCTCAATCTACTGAGCCACACTGGCTGGGAAACTTAAAACCATTTTAAAGTTCTTTTTGTTTGTTTGTTATTATCACTACACATCTTCTCACAAACCAATTATTATAAAGAACAAACAACAACAGAGCAACAATAGCAAAATGGCTCTGACTTTTCTTACAGCCACAGAATTTTAGGTTTAGCATTTAGAACCTTCTGTATTAATCAAAGCTCACTCACTGGTAAATGACAGAAGTTCAACTCAAACTATGTTAATAAAAAATAATTTTATTGTTTAGCTGAGTCATCCAGAGGTAAAACTGGCCTCAGGCAAGTTTGAAACTGGAGACAAGGATGTCACAAGACCTCTCACTCTCTCTCCTTCTCCCTCTCCAACTGCTCTTCATTTCTAAGCTCCACTTTTCTCTGTTATGTTGGAATTATATGTGCTAACTAAAGACAGAATTCACTTACACAGCTAATGAGGATGATCACTGGCCATTCTTTAATTTCATTATCCAGCTTCCAACCTGAACAAAAAGATTTAGAGGGTTTTTGTAGTTATTATTGATCCAACATCTATATATCAATACCAAGAAAGTTCTACGATTAGTCAACCTGGGTCACTCAGTGCCATGTATTAGACTACTCACTATAGCAGAGGCATAGGATATTATCACTGGCCGATCCTAGGATCCATGCCTGGTGGAGAAAGAGGATATACTACCTTAATAGGTAATCTCATTACACTTATATAATGAGGTTAATTGAATATTACTTTTAAAAAATGAAAGAAAGAGCCTGGCCAGTGTGGCTCAGTGGATTGTGCATCATCCATGGACTGAGAGGCCCCAGTTCAATTCCTAGTCAGGGCACAGGCTTGGTTTTCAGGTTCAATCCCCAGTAGGGGGCATGCAGGAGGAAGCCGATCAATGTATCTCTTTCACATCGATGTTTCTATCTCTCTCTCCCTTCCACTTTCTCTAAAAAAAAAAAAAAAATCAATTAAAAAAATGACAGAAATGCTGAGTGTACAAAAACCAGCATTTTTTCACTATAGTCCACCTTATAATTGTCCAGTACCTATATACATTCTGTCCCATAAATATAATCATAGAATATTCTTCTCACCTACTACAATAAACTATTACCTATTTTTAAAAAAGCAAATAGAATAAGAAAGAAGGTCAAGCAAGACAGTGACACAGGAGGTTCCTTTCACAGACACATAAAATTTAGAGCTATACATGGAGCAACTTCCTCTGAAAGAGATCCAGAAACTAGCTGAGCAACTCCTACACATCAAGTCAAAGAGAAGATATCCACATCAAAATGGGTAGGAAAAACTGAGACATATTCTTGCCACAAACCCCAGCCCCAGCACAGCACCAAGTAATCAGGAGAGAATCACTAATTCCCATCTTTTCCGTGAGCAACAAAGATTTTGGAACCCATGTCTAGTGTCCAAATTTTAAAGACCTCCACCAAAAGAATGTGCCTCCAAAATACCTAGCTCTGAAGGCCAAAAGGGCTTGTGTCCACAGACCCCATGAGAGTATAGCAAACAGAGAAGCAGTTCTCAATGGGCACGTGAACCACCATGGCTACCCCCAGGGCTCAGCACAGCAGGCAAAAACACCCATCCCTTTCAAGATATCCTTTGTCCAATGCAAAGGATCACAAGAGACTACTGTGAACAATTATACACCAAAATACTGGACTACATAGAAGAAATGGATAGATTCTTGGAAACATGAGAAAGTTACCAAGACTGAATCATGAAAATAAAAAGTCTGAACAGACCTATTACTACTAAAGAGATTGATTTTGTATTCAAAATCCTCCCGACAAAGAAATATCCAGGACCATCCTGGTTTCACTATTGAATTATACCAAATATTTAAAGAAGAACTAATACCTATCCTTTTCAAACCCTTTCAAAAAATAGAAGAGGATGGAACACTTCCAAACTCATTTTACAAAGCCAGCATCACCCTATTACCAAAGCCAGACAATAACACTACAAGAAAAGGAAATAATAGGCCTATATTCCTGATGAACACTGATGTAAGTACCCTCAAAAAATATTCCCAAATCAAATTAATCAGTACATTAAAAGAATCATATAACATGATCAAGGGGAATTTATTCCATGGAAGCAAGGATGGTGCAATATCCATGAAACAATCAATGTGATACACCACATTAACAAATGAAGAATAAAAATCATATGATCATCTCAATAAATGCAGAAAAATCATTTGACAAATTTAACATTCTTTTATGATAAAAAGTCTCACAGTCTCGCTGGTGTGGCTCAGTGGTTGAGCATTGACCCATGCACCAAGAGGTCGCCAGTTTGATTCCCGGTCAGGGCATATGCCCAGGTTGTGGGCCTGGTGCCCAGTGTGGGGCATGCAGGAGGTAGCCAATTGATGTTCTCTCTCATAGATGTTTCTATCTCTCTCTCCCTCTCCCTTCCTCTTTCTCTAAAATCAGTAAAGAAAAAAATACTTTTTAAAAAAATCTCACAAACTAGGTATAGTAAGAACATACCTCAATATAATAAAGGTCACATGTGACAAGCACACGGCTAATATCACATACAATACTAAAAAGCTAAAAGTTTTCTTCTACTATCAGGATACAACACAAGGATGCCCACTCTTGCCACTTTTATTTGACATAGTATTGGCAGTCCTAGCCAGAGCAATTAGACAAGAAAAAGAAATAAAAGCTATCCAAATCAGAAAGGATGAAGCAATATTGTCTCTATTTGCAGATGACATGATCTTATATGTAGAAAACCCTAAGGACCCTACCAAAACCAAACTGTTAGAACTAATAAACAAAGTCAGTAAAGTTGCAAGATACAAGATCAAAATACAAAAATCAGTTGCATTTCTACATACCAACAACAAATTTTCAGAAAGCAAAATTAAGAAAACAATCTTGTTTACAATAGTATCAAAAGCAATAAAACTTGAAAAAAATGTAATCAAGGAGGTGAAATATTTGTACACTTAAAACTATAAGAAATTTATGAAAGAAATTGAAGATTACAAAAATTAATGGAAAAATATTGTACATTCGTGGATCAGAAAAAAATAATATTGAAAGATCTCTTATCCTTTGAGATGACATGGAGGGAGCTGGAGAGTATTATCCTAAGCAACACAAGCCAATCAGAGAAAGACAAATGTCACATGATCTCACTTTTTTGTGGAATATAATGAACAAAACAAACTGATGAACAAAATAGACCCAGAGACACAGAAGTAAGGTATAGACTGACAAACCTCAGTCTATAGGCGGGGAGGGAAGAGATAAACTACAGAACTTACATGCATGTATGCATAACCAATGGACATAGACAACAATGCTGGGGACGGGGTGGGAGGGTATCGGGAGGAGGGTGTTAATGGGGGGAAAAGGAGAAACATCTGTAACAAAAGTAAATTAATAAAAATAATTTTTTTAAAAAAGAAATGTGCATACTATCCAAAGTAATCTACAGATTCAATGTCTATGAAAATTCTAATAGTATTTTCACAGAAATAAAAAAAATCCTAAAATAAATATGGATACACAAAATACCTCAAATAACTAGAACAATCTTGAGACAGAAGAACAAAATTAGAGGCATCACACTTCCTGATTTCAAACAATCTTACAAAGTTACTTTAATCAAAACAGTATGGTACTGGCATGAACAACAATGAGGTATCACCTCACACCTTTCAGAATGGCCACCATCAACAAATCATCAAACAACAAGTGTTGGCGAGGGTGTGGAGAAAATGGACTCTAGTACACTGCTGGTAGGAATGCAGACTGGTGCAGCCACTATGGAAAACACTATGGTGTTACCTCAAAAAATTAAAAATTGAATTGCCATTTGACCCAGTGATCCCACTTCTAGGAATATACCCTAAGAAACCTGAAACACCAATCAGAAAGAATACATGTACTCCCATGTTCATAGCAGCACTATTTACAATAGCTAAGATCTGGAAACAGCCCAAGTGTCCATTAGTAGACGAGTGGATAAAAAAGCTGTGGTACATATATACACAATGGAGTACTATGCAGCTGTAAGAAAGAAAAATCTCTTATCCTTTGAGATGACATGGAGGGACCTGGAGAGTATTATCCTAAGTGAAACAAGCCAAGCAGAGAAAGACAAATATCACATGATCTCACTTATTTTGTGGAATATAATGAACATAACAGTCTGAGAAACAGGGTATACCCAGAGATGTGGAAGTAGGGTACAGACTGACAACCCTCAGAAGAGGGGGTGGGGAGAGGGAAGAGATAACCCACAGAACTTTTATGCATGTACGCATAACTGATGGACATGGACGACAAAGCTGGGGATGGGGTGGGCGGGATGAGGAGGAAGGTGTCAATGGGGAAAAAAGGAGAAACATTTGTAACAAAAATAAATTAATAAATTAAATAAATAAATAAATAAGTAAATAAATAAATAAAAAACACATGGATCAATGGAAGAGACTTGAAAGCCCAGAAATAATCTATGCATACATGATCTTTTAATTAATGACAGATTTAGTAATTAAAACCAAGAATACACAATGGAAAAGAATAGTCTCTTCAATAGTATTGGGAATATTGGATGGCCACATACAAAGGCATAAAATAGATCCCTATCTTATGCCATATACAAAAATCAACTCAAACTGAATTGAAATTTAACATAAGATCTAAAACTGTAAAGTTCCCAGAAAAAAACATAGGAGGTAAACATTCTGTCATTGATCTTGGCAATGATATTTTAGACTTTTATACTAAAAGCAAAGGAAGCAAAAGCAAAAGGAAACAAGTGTGACTACATGAAACAAAAAAGCTTCTACACAGCAAAAGAAACGATCAACAAAATAAAAAGACAACCTACAGAATAGAAGAAAATATATTCAAAACACTTATCTGATAAGAGATTAATATCCAAATTGAACTCATACAACTCAATAATGAAATAAATTTTAATAACCCATTTTAAAAATGGGCAAAAGACCTGAAAAGGCATTTTTCCAAAGACAATATACAAATGGTCAACAAGTACATGAAAAGGTTCTCATTATCACTAATCCTGCAAATCAAAACTAAAGGTGGAGAAAAGGGAACACTTGTACACTGTTGATAGAAATGTAAACAGTTATAGCCACCGTGGAAAACAGTATAGGAGTTTTTTAAGAAATTTTTAAAAGAACTAGCAAATGATCCAGACATCCTACTTCTGGGTATATATCCAAATGAAACAAAATCATTATCTCAAAGATGTATCTGCACTCCCACCTTAATTGCAGTATTACTCACAATAGCCAAGATATGGAAACAACCTAAGTGTCTGTCAATGGATGAATGGGTCAAGAAAGTATGGTGTATATATGCACAATGAAATGTTATTCAGCCATAAAAAGGAAGGAAATCCTGTCATTTGTGACAACACGGATAAGCCTGGAGAGCACTATGCTAAGTAAAACAAGCCAAACAGAGAAAGACAAAAACTGCATGGTATCAATTCTATGTACAATCTAAAAAATAAGAATAATAAACCAACTCGTAGAAACAGAGAATTGAAAAGTTCTTGTCAAGGGATGAGGGAGTGGGGAGCAAGGGAAATAGGGAGAGGCTGGTAAAAGGGTACAAACTTACAGCTATAGGATGAATAAAACCTGAAGATCTAATGTATAACATAGTGACTATAGTTGATAACTGTATTGTATAACTGAAATTTGTAAGAGAATAAAATAAATTATCTCACCCGAAAAAAGTAAATATGTGAGGTGATGGGTGCATTAATGATGGGAATCCTGTCACAATGGAAATGTATATCAAATATTATATTACATATTCTAAATATATTATAATTTGTATTTATCAATCATACATCAATAATGCTGAAAAAGAACAATGAAAAGGAAAAAAAGAAAAGCAACTAATGGTTGGCAACCCAAACTCTCATCCATTACCTCATCCAGAATCACTTATGCTTATACTTTCCTTTTCTTTTGAGTTTGGAATTGAGAGATAGACACAGGAGTCAAACAAACATTAAAAATATATATATATATATATTATTACTGATTAAAAAGTAATTAGACAATGTATTTTTTAGCTCTGAGTCAAAGGACTTGTTATTATTTCTCCCCTGAATTAAGGACATTTTGAACTGCTCACACAGTCCCAAGGAGAGTCAGGCAACAGCAGACCTTCCCTGGCAGGTATACGATCTATATTTCCCAGCTTACCACACGGCTAAGAACAAGCCCAGAGGTCCTCCAAGATAAAAAATATCACACCAAGAGGAGAAGGGAAGAGGATGAGGTGTGCATGCCCAATGTCTTCAGCCAATCTCATTTTAATTAGCTGGTTCTTCTGCCCTTGGAGGAAAAATGATTAAGTTGACAAAGAAAATGTATGAGTGTTTTCACTCTAACGACAGTGACTTCATGTGGAAATACAGAAGTGGGAAATACTTTTCCCACCCCCAACAGTGAAGAACAAATGTTGTTACTCCAAGAGCATCAACCTATGACTAATGACATCTGGAAAGCAGTAGTAAAGGGAATTTGTAAGAGGATATATCAGTCAAGATAGGGTAGGTTACTCTAGGATAAGAAATAACCTGAAAATCCCCATGGCTTAAAATACCTTTAGTTTCATTTCGTGATCCCTCTGCATTTCCATCAGTGGTCAGCTGGCAGGTTGGCTCTGACCCCTGCTATGGTCATGAATAGGAGGTCCTAGGAATTACCATAGGTGTTGAATATCCATAGGCTCATGTTTTCCCAATTTTGGATTTTTGCATTAATCTATTCAATTTCTGGCAACATTAGTTAATAAGCCATAAAACTTAGATGATCCTTACCTTAGCAAGAAGCCATGAGCTTCCTCCCATAATCCTAGACTAATGACTTCCATCCGGGCTATGCCTCCCACAATGCTGTGCTGAGGCTTAGCCGATTTGCTCCTTTGCTCCAAACTGCATCCAAGTGGAAGGTACTTTACCGTGAGAGGGATTATAAACTCTGCCATGCAATAAGTACACCACAAAAGGTACAGGCAAAAGCCTGCACTATCATTTCTTCCATTTCTTTGGCTCTTTCTGGGTCCCATTCTTATTTCCTACTGTGATTTTCATCTTCCTCTATTTCATTGCGCCAGCTTCAGAGTGGGAAAGTGAATATGAATTTTGCAAATATTTAGCTTGTGATTATCTGACCCTCAATAGTTTGAAGTTACTGGGCAGAGACAGGAAGGGCTTTTCTTTACAAACTTAAATGCTTTTTTCTGCTTGCAATGGTTCAAAGTTAGTCTATTTCTTACTGGAATTTATCAACCCCAAAGAATTTGCTAGCACGCACTAGCATCTTTAGGTTTTTCAAACATATACCTCAGAACTCTGGCTTCCATAAATCTAATTTCCAAAGTATGAGAAGTGGTTCATTAATGTACCACTTAGATCAGTGGTTCTCAACCTTTCTAATGCTGCAACCCTCTAATACAGTTCCTCATGTTGTGGTGACCCCCAACCATAAAATTATTTTCGTTGCTACGGCATAACTGTAATTTTGCTACTGGTATGAATCGCCATTGGAAATATGTGTTTTCCAATGGTCTTAGGCGACCCCTGTGAAAGGGTCGTTTGACCCCCAAAGGGGTCGCGACCCACAGGTTGAGAACCGCTAACTTAGATACTGTATATGAAACTTCCCAAGCAGACTCTCTTCTCCCTTCTTTCTCTCTCCCACATCCCACCCTCCCTCCCTTGACACATTGTTTGCTTTAGGCTTCATTCTTTTTTTTTGTTTTTAATTTATTAATTTATTTTTGTTACAGATGTTTCTGTTTCTCCTTTTTCTTCTTTTTTTTTTTGTTTCTTCTTTTTCCCCCATTGATACCCTAATCTCGATCCCACCCTCCACACCCCAGCATTGTTTTCTATGTCCATTGGTTATGCGTACATGCATTTAAGTTCTGTGGTCTATCTCTTCCCTCCCTCCCCCGCCCTCTCTTCTGAGGTTTGTCAGTCTGTACCCCACATCCATGTCTCTGGGTCATCAGTTTGTTTTGTTCATTATATTCCACAAATAAGTGAGATCATGTGATAGTTCTCTTTCTCTGACTGGCTTATTTTGCTTAGCATAATACTCTCCAGGTCCCTCCATGTCATCTCAAATGATAAGAGATCTTTCTTTCTTACACTGCATAGTATTCCATTGTGTACATGTAAAATAACTTTTTTATCCACTCATCTATTGATGGACACTTGAACTATTTCCAGATCTTAGCACTTGTAAATAGCACTGCTATGACCACAGAGGTACATATATTCTTTCTGATTGGTGTTTCAGGTTTCTTAGGATATATTCCTAGGAGTGGGATCACTGGGTCAGATGGAAGATCAATTTTTAATTTTTTGAGGTAACACCATATTGTTTTTCATAGTGGCTGCATCAGTCTGCACTCCCACCAGCAGTGTACTAGAGTCCCCTTTTCTCCACACCCTCGCCAGCACTTGTTGTTTGATGATTTGTTGATGGCGGCCATTCTGGCAGGTATGAGATGATACCTCATAGTTGTGTTAATTTGCATCTCTCTGATGATTAGTAACTTTGAGCATTTCTTCATATGTCTCTTGGCCATTTGTATGTCCTATTTGGAGAGGTGTCTATTTAGGTCCTCTGCCCATTTTTTAAATTGGATTCTTTGTCTTTCTTTTATTGAGTTGTATGAGTACTCTATATATTTTGAAAACTAACCCCTTATTTGATGTATCATTTGCTCTACCATATAGTGGGTTCCCTTTCCATTTTGATGCTTGTTTCTTTTCTGTGCAGAAGCTATTTAGTTTGATGTAGTCTCATGTGTTCATTTTTTCCTTTGTTTCTCTTGCCTTGGGCATTGTATCAGTAAAAATTCTGCTGCATGTGATGGCTGAAATTTTGTTGCCTACATTTTCTTCTAGGATTTTTGTGGATTCATGAGTAACATTTAAGTTTTTTATCCATTTTGAGTTTATTCTTATACATGGTATAAGTTGGTGGTCGGTCTAGCTTCATTTTTTTGCATGTAACTGACCAATTTTCCAAACACCATTTATTAGAGAGGCTGTCTTTACTCCACTGTATGCTCTTGCCACCTTCGTCAAATATGAATTGAGCATAATGACTTGGGTCAATTTCTGAGTTCTCTGTTCTGTTCCATTGACCTATATGCCCATTCTTGTGCCAGTACCAGATTGTTTTGATTACAATGGCTTTGTAGTATAACCTGATATCCGGTATTTTGATTCCTCCTATTTTATACTTCTTTTTCAAGATTGCTGTGGCTATTCAGGGTCTTTTTTGGTTCCATAGAAACTTTTGGAGTATTTGGACTAGTTCCATGAAATATGTCTTTGGTATTTTAATGGGGATTGCTTTGAATCTATAGATTGCTTTGGGTAGAATGGAAATTTTAATTATGTTGATTCTTCCAATCCATGAACAAGGTATATATTTCCACTTTTTTTTTTTATTAATAGATCTTCCTCTATTTCTTTTTTCAATGTCCTATAGTTTTCTGAGAACAGGTTGTAACTTCTTTGGTTAAGTTTATTCCTAGGTATCTTAGGTTTCTTTGCTGCAATGGGAATGGAATTGTTTTTTTAGTTTCTCTTTCTGTGAGTTCGTTTTGGTGTATAAGAATGCTGTAGAGCCCTGGCCGGTTTGGCTCGGTGGTTAGAGAATCAGCCCGCAAAGCAGAGAGTCCCAGGTTCGGTTCCCACTAAGGGCACATACCTCAGTTGCGGTTTGTTCCCAGCCCCAGCTGGGGTCGTGTGGGTGGCGACCACTCGTTGTGTCTCTCTCACATCGATGTTTCTCTCTCTCTTTTCCTCCTTCTCTCCCTCCCACTCTATCTGAAGAAAAATACAAAAATGTCCTCGGGTGAGGATAAAAAAAAGAATGCTGTCGATTTCTTGATGTTAATTTTGTACCCTGCTACTTTGCAAAATTCATTATTAGCTATAGCAGATTTTTGATGGAGTCTTTAGGGTTTTCTATGTACAATATCATGTCATCTGAAAATAATGACAGTTTCACTTCCTCCTTTCCAATTTGGATCTGTTTTATTTTTCCTTCTTGTCTAATTGCTGTGGCTAAGACTTCCAGTACCATGTTAAACAAGAGTGGCGAAATTTGGCATCCCTGTCTTGTTCCTGTTCTTAAGAGAAATGCTTTTAGTGTTTGCCCATTGAGTATGATGTTTGCTGTAGGTTTTTCATATATGCTCTTTATTATGTCAAGATATGATCCCTCTATTCCCATATTACTGAGCGTTTGTTTCTTAAATGGGTGCTGGATTTTGTTGAAAGCTTTTTCAGTGTCTATTGATATGATCATGTGGTTTTTATCTTTCATTTTGTTTATGTGGTGTATCACATTTATTGATTTGCAAATATTGCACCAGCCTTGCATCTCTGAGATGAATCCCACTTGGTCATGGTGTATAATTTTTTTTTGATATATTGCTGGATCCAATATGCTAATATTTTTTAAGGATTTTGGCATCTATGTTCACCAGGGAAACTGACCTGTAGTTTTCTTTCTTTGTAGTGCCTTCATCTGGTTTTGGAATTAGAATTATGCTGGCCTCATAAATGAGTATGGAAGTATTCCTTCTTCTTGGATTTTTTTGAAATAGTTTGAGGAGAATGGGTGTTAGGTCTTCTTTGAATGTTCGGTAAAACTCTCCCATGAAGCTGTCTGGGCCTGGGCTTTTGTTTGCTGGGAGTTTCTTGATTGCATCTTCAATTTCCTTAATTGTTATTGGTCTGTTCACGTTTTCTATCTCTTCCCTGTTCTGTTTTGGGAGACTGGTGTATTTCTAGAAATTTGTCCATTTTGCCTAGATTGTCCAGTTTGTTGGTGCATAGTTGTTCATAATATTTTTTAATGATCCTTTGTATTTCTGTGATGTCAGTTGTTACTTCTCATCTTTCCTTTATGATTTTGTTTATTTGGGTCCTCTCTTTTTGTTGCTTGGTGAGTCTGGCTAAGGGTTCATCAATCTTGTTTATCTTTTCAAAGAACCAGTTCTTTGTTTCATTGATCTTTTGAATAGTTTTTTTAGTTTCTATGTAATCTATTTCTGCTCTGACTTTTACTATTTCTTTCATTCTACTTCCTCTGGGTTTTCCTTTTTGTTTACTTTCTAGTTCTTTAAGTTGTAGGGTTAGAAAGTCAATTGGAAATTTTTCTTGTTTCTTGAGGTAGGCCTGCTATAAACTTCCCTCTCAGGACTGCTTTCCCTGCATCCCATAGATTTTGTGTTTGTGTTCGTTTTCATTGGTTTCCAGGAAGTTTTTAATTTCTTCCTTGATCTCTTTGATAACCCATTTATTGTTTAATAACATGCTATTTAGCTTCCATTTATTTGAATGTTATTGAGTGGTTTTATTGTAATTGATTTTTAGTTTCATGCCATTGTGATCTGAGAGAAGATGCTTAATATGATTTCAATCTTCTTGAACTTGTAGAGACTTCGTTTGTGTCCTAACATGTGGTCTATCTTTCAGAATGTCCCATGTGCCCTTGAGAAGAATGTGAATTCTGCAGTTTGGGTGTAATTCTCTGTAGATATCTATTAAATCAATTTAATCTAGTGCATCATTTAGAGTCTGTTTCCTTGTTAATTTTTTGTCTAGAGGATCTATCCAGTGATGTCAGCCAGGTGTTGAAGTCCCCTGCTATGATTGCATTGCTGTTGATTTCTCCTTTGAAGTCCTCCAGAAGTTTTTAAATGTATTTTGGTGCTCCTATGTTGGGTGCATATATGTTTACCAAGGTTGTATCCCCCTGTTGGATAGATCCTTCCAATATTATGTAGTGGCCCTTTTTGTCTCTAGTTATGGCCTTCATTTTGACGTCTATTTTATCAGATATGAGTATTGCTACCCCAGCTTTATTTTTTTCCTTTCCATTTGCTTGGAAAATTTTTTCCATCCTTTCACTTTCAACTATGTAAGTCTTTTGTTGTGAGGTGGGTCTCTTGTAAACAGCATATATATGAGTCATGCTTTCTTATCCATTCAGCTACTCTGTGTCTTTTGATCGGAGTATTTAATTCATTTATGTTTAAGGTTATTATTGATATGTACTTATTTATTGCCATTTTTGTTTATTCTGGTTATGTTTCTTTTCCTATTTCTTCTGCTTATTACAGCAGTCCTTTCAACATTTCTTGGAGTGCTGGTTTGTTGCTAATATACTCCCTTAGCCTTTTTTTGTCTGAGAAGGTCTTTATTTGACCTTCTATTTTGAATGATAGCCTTGCTGGATAGAGTAGTCTTGGATTCAGATCCTTGTTTTTCATTACCTTGATTACTTTCATGCCATTCCCTTCTGGTCTATAGTGTTTGTTTTGAGAAGTCATCTGATAGCTTTATGGGGTTCTTTTGTAGGTAACCTATTGCTTATCTGTTGCTGCCTTTAGGATTCTATCTTTGTCCTTGATTTTGGCATTTCAATCATTATGTGTCTTGGTGTGGGCCTGTTTGAGTTCTTTTTACTTGGGGCTCTCTGTGCTTCTTGAACTTGTATGCGTTTTTCCTTCACCAAGCTAAGGAAGTTTTCTGTCACTATTTCTTCAGATACATTCTCTAACCCTTGCTCATTTTCTTCTTCTTCTGGCACTCCTATGATGCAGATGTTGTAATGTTTTAATTGTCCCACAGTTCTCTTAGGCTGCCTTCCTGTTTTTTAATTGTTTTTTCTTTTTGGTTCTCTTATTGGGCAATTTTTTTCTACCCTGTCTTCTAATTCACTAATCCAGTCCTCCGCTCCCTCTAATCTGCTGGTTATTCCTTCCAATGTGTTCTTTATTTCTGCTGTGTCATTCTTCATTTCCAATTGGTTGGTTTTCAATGCTTCTATATCTTTACTCATGCTGTTGAGCTTCCTCCTGATTATTACTCTGAACTCTCCTTCTGATATCTTGCTCATTTCCCTTTCATTTATTTCATCTTCTGTCTAATTATCTTGTTCTTTCATTTGGGCTTTGTTTCTTTGTTTCACCATTTTGGCTGTGTCAGTGGGTTTTTGAACCTTCCAAATTCTCCCTGTGGGTGTTGGTATTCCATTGGTTGTGGCTCCTTCTACTGGGCTTGGATGAGAGTGGGAGGACCCACATTAAACACCACTGTCAAGTCTTACTTTCCTGGGTAGATTTGCAAGCCAAGGAAAAGTTCAGTTATCCTCTAGCTTTTTGCATGGAGGCTATTAGTCTCAGTTACTTGATGAGCCTCACATGGGGCTCTTGCTTGCTCATTAAATTGAGATGTTAATGAGCCTCAATTTGCATTTCTCTGGCCTGGCCTGGTGGTGTTGGGTTCCTGAGGGAGTGGCTATTGCTTCTCCCCAGGGCTCTGGGAAGGGGCTCTTTGAGTAATATGGCTACTGTCCTGTGAAGGAGTGATTCAGTACAGAACTCCCGGCATTCACCCCTCCCGAGCCAGGAGCCCTGGACTTTCTTCATTCAGTTCCAGTCCAGTCCACCCTCCCTCTGCTGGAGCCCAAGGTGAGTGGCTGTAACTGGTTTGGTGCTTTTTAAAAACTCCTGCTTTTTCAGCGGGAAGTGCACACCACTAATACAGCTCTCTGCTACCGTCTGTGGGCTCCCAGCCCGTCCCTGTGCACCTCCACAATTCCTACCAGGCTTGATTTGGTGTCCCTGCTTGTACTGATTCTGACCAGCTGCTCTTCAGTTGGCATTTCCTGATGATTTGTCTTTATTGTAGTTGTAATTTTAGTTTGGTCCTGGGACACGGACTGTGTAGCTTCCATTCACTCTGCCACCATTTTTCCAATCTCCATTCTTTTAAATGTTTTATCTTTATTGGTGAGAGTATTACAAATGTTCCCCCTTTATTCCCCCATTAACCTCCTCCTCCCCACTCCCACCTCCCTCCTGCCTTCCCCATATTATTGTCTGTGTCCATTGGTTATGCATATATGCAAATAAGTTATTTGGTTCACCTCTTCCCATCCCACTCCCCATTCCCCTTCCCTCTGAAGTTGGTCAGTCTGTTCCCTACTTCCATATCTCTGGATCTTTTTTGATCATCAGTTTATTTTGTTCATGATATTCCATAAATAAGTGAGATCATGTGGTACTTGTCTTTCTTTGACTGGCTTATTTCACTTAGCATAATACTCTCCAGGTCCCTCCATGTCATCTCAAAGGGTAAGAGATCTCTCTTTCTTACAGCTGCATAGTATTCCATTGTATAATTGTACCACTGCTTTTTTATCCACTCATCCATTGATGGTCACTTGGGCTGTTTCCAGATCTTAGCTATTGTAAATACCACTGCTATGAACATAGGGGTACATATATTCTTCCTAACTGGTGTCTCAGGCTTCTTAGGATATATCCCAAGAAGTGGGATCACTGGGTCAAATGGCAATTCAATTTTTAATTTTTTGAGGAAACACCATATTGTTTTCCATAGTGTCTGTACCAGTCTGCATTCCCAACAGTAGTGTACTAAAGTGCCCTTTTCTCCACATACTCGCCAGCATTTATTGTTTGATAATTTGTTTATGGCAGCCATTCTGGCAGGTATGAGGTAATACCTCATAGTTGTTTTATCACTGCTTCCTCCATGAACCTTGAGAAAAGAGCCACCAACTGTTCCAAACTAATAGTGGCAAACCCAGCAAAGATCTTCTTCAGGCCAGCAGATGTACATCAACTCCTGGATATGGTGCTCACTACCCTGCTGTGGTAAGTAGAATGATGGCCTCCAAAGATGCCCTAACCCCCAGAACCTATAAATATGTTCTCTTAAATAACAAAAGGAACTTTTCAGATGTGATCAATGTTAAAAGATTTTATACATGGAGAGTATCACAGTGAGCTCAATATAAATCACATGAGGTCTTAAATGGAAGAGGAAGGTGAATAAGTGGGTCAGAGAGAGGGCAGTGTGAAGAAGACTTGATCCCCCTTTACTGATTCTGAGTTATAAAGGCAAGTCTCTAGAGGTAAGGGCAGCCCTAGACTGACAACTGGCAACAGACCTGAGAGTTCAGTCTTGCAAATGGTTGAAAATGAATTCTGCTAACATCTGAATAAGCAAGGAAATGGATTTTTCCCTAGCCTACAAAAGGGAACACCTTGATGTGAGTTCAATGAGACCTGTACTAGATTTCTAATCTACAAAACTATAAGATAATACTTTTGTGTGTTTTAAGCTACTAATATTGTATAATTTGTTACAGCAACAGTAAAGAATGAATACACCCACTTGGTTCCTGAGCCCCATCTTGGACAATTACTCTTTGCCATACAGATTGGTCAAGCCTAGTTTACCTGCATATCCCTGTAGGCAGAGAGATGTAGAATATTACTATTGACAGCTCAATTAAAAGTACAAGAGATGGGGAAGTGGGGGAGAAATAAAGACCAAGCCAAACAAAAAAAATATCCCACTTCTTCACTATATTTATGTTGTCATTTAATCTATTAATATATATTGCTACTACCTTCACAATGTTTTTTTGAAATGTGGCTTTTTCTTCTCATCTTTACCAACAAATGGCTAGTCTGTATTGATTAGCAGTATTTTAAAATGATCATAGAAAGAATGATAAAAAGAGAGATAATTGTTACACATCTAATTTTGATCTGAGTTTAATATCCGAAATAATATTCAATTTATAAATATTTCATTTAGTTTTCTATATTATAGAATTAATAACTAAAGCACAGCCTTGAAGTTAGAATAATCAATCTCTCCTAGAGTATTAGGTCTTTCATATCTATGAGGAAAACACAGTCGTTCAATATTACAGCTCTTGGTATAAATCAACTTTGACAGTGGTCAAACAAAATACACTCCCTTGTACAACAGTGTATCACCCATTTATTGAGCCTCATCCCTGGTGCACAGTTTCCACAATAAGATCTAAACAGTGGTACCCATATAGCAGAAGCTAAGCAGATGCAGCAGATAAAGATAATGATGGTAATAATGATAAAAAAAAATAAAAATGGTCATGTCTGCCATATTGCCATATTGTTCCTTAGTTACAGCTGCATTTCAAATTCTAAATAACATTAAGTCTGGCCTCATTGGAAAAATAGACAGCCATGGATTTCCAACTAGAGAACTTCAAAAGAATTATCACCACTAGTGCAGAACTTTTTTTATATTGTCATAAAGCTAAGAGAAGTCAATTAGATCTAGTACTTCATTAATGATTTCCACAAATCACATTCACAGCCAGCCCCATATCCAGTGTGATACGAAGAAATGTCATTTACAAAGACAAGTTTTGACACCCTTATATTATGGTATTGCAGAAACTGTGAGGGTAATTAATTTTTACTTGCACTGCGAAGAATCCAAGCAAAACTCTAAAAGTCATTTGGCCAATTACTGACTCTTTAGGGCAATGAAGCCTTTGACGCTTGAGTTTATATTACTGGTATGATCAAAGCTTTAATGACATTGCTGCATGGCAGAAACTACTGGACTATTAAGAGAAAACCACAAAAATAAATGAGTGCCTAGCTCTGATTCTCCAAAAAAAAAATGGGAGCCTTCTGGTTTTCTTTGATTGTCTATTAATTTCTCATGATAGAGCCCCATGTGGTATTCCTCTGACAAATTTCACTAAAGCATGCCTTCTCTTTTGCAAATTAATAAAGCAAAGTCCTGCATGTGATCTTCCTAATGGGGCTTTTTATCCCACTGTTCTTTATTATTATTTTAAGAGGAGTAGGTGTTTTCTCATTCTCGTGAGTAATGACTGGACTAGTTGGAGTTCTTTTATGGATATCACATATATAACCCGATAGGTGTCAGGAAGCATTCATGCTGTGTTGCAGCTCCACAAGTATTTATCTACCACTAAGACTTGTTGTAAAGCTCACAGTGAAATCTAAATGGTACAGTAAACCAAGAATTTAGTGAGAGACTTAACTGTCTATTCTCCCTGAATAAAACCATTACCGACTTGGGTATCATATAACTCTTTAAAACAATCATTCTAAACAGCTCATTCACAGGCCCAGCTCAATCAGTCACTTCCTTTCCTATACTATCTTTGAGAAACACAGTGGCAGTACTGATTAAGAATGCAAAACACAGTGAAAAGAAAATATGAACCCATAAACTTGAATTTGATCATTAAAGTTCTAGGTTTCTGTTGGTTCTACTTTCAAAATGGATACAGGATTTCACCACTGTTTACTTCCTGCCCAGATGCACCCCAAGTGCAAGCCACCATCATCACTTACCTGGATTATTTCAACAGCCTTCTTCTCACTGATCACACGCTTCTGCCCTGCTTTCCACTTCCGACAGTCTATTCTCAACAGAGCAACCAGAGTAATACCATTAAAACAAATGGACATTGACAACAATACAAGGGGGCGGGGGAAGCAGGGTGTCATTGGGGGGGGGAGGAGAAACATCTTTAACAAATATAAATTAATTTTAAAAATTAAATCATGTATCGCCTTGGCCTCAAACTATATGATGGTTCACCACTTCACTGGCATAAAAAGCTAGACTCCTCACAATGATCTGCAAGGTCCCATATAATCCATCCCCCTTACCCTTCTACTGTGTGTTTTTACCAATCTCCCCCTCAGTCAATCCACACCAGTCAGACAGGCCTCTTCACTATTCCTCAAACAGGCAGGCATGCTTCTGCCTCACAGCTCAGTCTTCCTCGCCGTACCTAGGTGTTTTACATGTGGCTAGTTCTCTCAGTTATTCTAGGTCTTTGCTCACATATTATCCTTCTAATAATAAAAGTATTCCTATACACGCCGTTATAAATGTCAACCGCATTCTGTGCACTTTCTTTCTCTCTTCTCTGCCTTAGTTTTCTTCATGGCACTTACCATCATCTGTCATAGCATATATTTTCCTTATTTATTTCATGTATTATTGTTATCTCCCTCACTGCTGCACTAGAATATAAGTTCCACAAAAGAAGGGATTTTTGTCTGTTTTATTTACTGATATATCCACAGTAAATGAATACAATCAGCAATAAGAAATCTAAAAATATAGCTCTTACATTTCATAACTGTGAATCCATCTTCATACAAAATAAAAGAAACCCAAATGAAAACTCAACACTCAACCTGTTTATTATAATACCTAGCAATCTAGGGATACAGTGATGTGGACTGTTACCAGTCTTCATGGAAATGTATTCGATGGTTTGAAAATGTATTGAATTAGTCATTTTCACCACTTGTCATTGAAAAAAAAATCTAAAATGTAAGAAGTATTTCCCCTTGCTGTATCCTAAAACATCAAGGTTTTCTCCTTCAGAGACTGTTGTTGCCTAGAAAGAGAAGCCAGTCACCCAAAGAAAAGTCTGCTCTATTGTTTGAGAATGAGAGTCCTATTCAGAGGAAGAAGAAAAAGCCTGGTTCTGAGAATTAAAGGGAAAAGAAGATTTAACCCCTGAGATAAAGTGTAATTTGGAGACATTTGCACATTTTCATGAATATTGGAGATGTATATCCTTCTTGCATTTAGTCCCCAACATTAGACATGAGATATTGAGTGTGACGTAATTTAGCACCAAAGTCCTGAAAACTAGTGAAGTCCTACACAGCCCAATTATCAGGCAATGAAAAGGACTGCTGTAAGGAGTATGTTTAAACACATTCACTAATCAATGCCCATATGATGACAAAGGACCAGCCTCAACAGTGGCATCAAGCACCAGATGGAGCAAATTAACAACAAATGCCACCAAAGAATAAGAAGTTTCTAATTTGCTTCATAAATGTTCTGCTAACTGCCTCCCAATTCCAGGTTGTAATGAAACCTAGGCAATGAGAAAGCATCTCTAAAAATGAAATTTAGTTCTTATATACCAATAATTATCTTTTATTCTCCCTGCATAAAGAGTTTAAAAAGTCAGTTATTAGACACTCCCCATTCTAAATCAGTGACCACACAATGTGTTCAGGATCTAGGCTCCCTAACCCAAGGACCTTAGTATGTATTACATGATAGAACCTAAAATAAGAAACTACAAAACACATAGAAGATAAAATTCCACCCTTGTTTCTGTCATCAGACATTGTCTGAGAGATGGCATCTCATCAAAACATGCTGGTATAGAAAGTGGATCAAGGATATGGGGGGAACAAGGACACAAATTTGAAGGGAAATATTTAGCTTCTCCATAACCAATAGGGAGTAATGAAGAACCACAGCCTACCTGCAGAGATGAGAGGTCAATACAGGGCACTGGTGATGGTTTGTCCCTACACACAAGGACTTGAGAGCATCCATGGTGTTCTCTGATAAGAAATTTATAATCATTATAGAAAATCCTTTGGAAGGAAAACTTTAAGTCTACTCTAAGGAAGGTGGAGAACCAGGCTGGACAGTGGAATCATGTAACACAGAAATTATGGTACCCATGTGACCACTGCAGACTAAGAACCAGGGACATCCCCACTTTCCAGACAGCATATTCTAGTAAAGCATCAGAAGAAAGGAGGGAGGCCCTTAAAACATAAGTGAGATGAAATTTCTCATTACCCTGGAGAGAGGGCTCAAAAACAGCTTTTGTTTGCTTCAGATCAAAAAACATAAGATGACATTGATTTCCCTAAGTTTTAAGGAACACATTCCACCCATGACAATATTTATTGGCACTCACTTCTTAAGTAATAACCCAAGTGATTTTATATTATTGTTTGACAATTATATAAAGAAGAAATTCTTTTACTCACAATTTTAACTATCTGAAGGGAAAATAGTCTTAATTGATAGCATTTTTCCCCCTCAACAAATACATTTGAGAAGCTCCTAAATGCCATGCACTGTGCTCTGTACCTGGATAAAAGTGTGAGCAAGCCTACCTGGCATCTGCCCTCAAGGTGCTTTCAGTTTTGTAAATACCCATCCACACACAACGTCCTGGTTCAAATGTCTGAGACCTTTTTCATTTATATATTTTCTTCACTGCCATTCCCTAAGTTAGGCTGATTAGTTTAGATAAACTCTAATATGATTTAAAAAGAAAGAAACAGCAGCAACTCTCCTTGGTTCCTTCAGCACTCAAACATTTATGAAGAACTCACTGAGTGCCAAACACTGCTTAGAGACTGAGCTGGATCGGTGAACAATGGCCAACTTCCTTTCTTCTTGGAAGTGGTGATAGTACAGATAGTTTAAACATAAATAAGTAAAATATAAGAATATTAGATAGTAACTACTGGGGAAAAGAAGAAAACAAGAGACTTCCATTTTGAAGGGCAGGAGGTGGGGAGGGGTCTCAGGAAAAGCTCTCTGTAGGTTTCATTTAAGCAATGATCTGAAAAAAATGAAGCATATTATTGCTTAAAATTGCTACCCATGATGGTAAATGCTATACACACTTCATCTCATTATTTTCTTATCTCACCCCACTATTTTTTTAAAATAAGAATATGCATTTATTTATTTAACAACTATTAATTGAGAGCTTGACATGTGCCATACCCTGCTCTAGACACCAGGCTATGTCAGCAAAAAAAAAAAGTATTTATTTTTTTTGGTTGTTGAATGAAACTGATACACTTGAAAAAGTTTAACTACTTTGACCAAAGTTGCACAATAAATAGCAGAATCATATTCAAACCCAGGTAGGTCTCACTCTGTGACTACTCTTCCCTCAATAACATGATGCTTCTCTTATTCTGAATGATATGGAGAAATCATATGAAAATTTGAGATGTGGCAAATCTTTGCAAACATCATGATAATATTCCTTGTTTCCTGAAAAGGAATTTACTAGTTGAGCAATTAGAAGCTTATTAAGAAGTACATCGAACATCGAAGTTGGTGTTATGGAAGTGATGCCATGATTAAGTAGATTTTCCATTTCAGCAAAAATGGTGTTTCACTATTTTTCTATATCCTCTAAGTCACTATGAGCAAAACTATATTTGGAGATGTGCTTTATGTCCCATAAAGAATGATGTACCCAGAAGGAATTTATAGGGACACATGAGTTTTACTTAAGAGTTCACAGATGTCTTGCTTTCTCTACATCACTTTGTATGTGATTTCTTTTTTCTATTCAAGGATTGATTTTAATCATAGTCTAGACAGATACTACAATCACCTACCTATATAAACGAATTTTGCTAAGTCACGAAAGAGAAAGCACTGGTTCTAATTTGCAAATAAGCATAAAAAAACAAAAATAGAATTTGAATCCAATCTTTCAGTTCTGACAATAAATTCAAACTCTGTACAAATCAATCATTTATTCATTCATTTACCAAATGTTAATTGAATGTCTGCCACATGGCAGGCAATTTACTAAGCACTGGAGATTTAGCCATTAACCACACAGATGAAAGTTCCTGCTCTAATGAAGATTTCATTCTACTGGGAAGAGACAGAAAGGAATAAAATAAATAATTAAACTCTATTGTATACTGGAAGTTGTTAGTGGTTCTGAAGAAAAATAAAGCAGAGAAGAGGGACAGAGAGTGCAGGGGGGGATAGGCTGCAACTTAACCAATCATTTTCTGAGGAAATAAAGTTTTAGCAAAGACTAAACAGAGAGGGAGTAGTCATATGAATATCTGGCAAACCCGGTATTCCTGCCAGATATAGAGGGGAAAGAAAATGCAAAGGCCCACAGGTGAAATCACGCCTGACAGGTTAAAGGAAATCAAGGAAGCCAGTGGGAGCAGAAAGAACAAGAGGGAGGACAGGAGATAGGGAGGGACAGCAGGGAACCCAATCATATAGGCTGTGTCCTAGGGACTTGGGCATTTGAGCTGAGAGGGATGGGAGCAACCACAGGCTTGGACTACAGTTACAGCATTTGAGGTATGAGAAATAATCAGGGTCTAGGTATATTTTGATGGTACAACCGAGAGGTTTTGTTGACAAATCATGTTAGAGGTATAAGAGGAAAAGAATCTCTCAGAATTTCTTCTATGTATTTAAAGGCTATATAGATAACTGTGACCCATTCTTCCTAATCCTAATATGTATGACAATATTGAGTTACTCTGTAAAGCTATTCAGCAAGAGAGTTGAGTAAACTTCTATCAAGACAGATTAATAATGAGGCCTTCATAATGACAAGTAAAAACAGACTTTTCTCCTGTTGCCTGAATCTACTGACAAGACCAGACTTAGGCCCTTCAACTTCCCTTTCTTTGTCTCATGATGGATTAGTTAAAATTAGAACTTTTATCCTAAAGAAACTAGCTAACCCCATAGAAAAACATTTCCTATTCGATAATATACTATGGCTTCCCCTTCTTGCAAAACAACCCAAATTGTAAATTATCCCATTTGTTAACTGGTTTATCTCTCCTTCAAAAAGTTTAACATACTGCCTAGACACACCAATGTGGGGTGTTTCCCTTATACTAACAGCCTGGATAAAAACAGTCTCTTTCCTTGTCCAGTTTTTGTCATTGATGTTTTGGTGCCATGACTCAGATTAATCTGGAAGCCCAACTCTTGGGCTTTGTCTTCTCCACCCTCCTGAGCCTGTTCAGTGTTTTCCTAACCTGACTGGCAATTCAGGGTTCCCACCCTGAATTGTACAGATCTTGATCCCTGTGCTTCAGATACTTATCTTCTCATGGTAGCACAAAGATTTGGTTTTGATTTTTTTCTTAGAGCATTCTTCCGGTTTGTTTTGTTGCCAGTTTTTGTTTACCCTTGGTGCTACAGGAAATTTTCAATCCTCTTCTCATCCCTTTCCAAAACCTCTGCTAGTCATAATTCAAAGTTCTTTACTTCCAAAAATGGCTGAATTTTACTAAGAACAATTTAGAACTCTAGTGGCCTCTTTGGAGTACCTAGGAACTTTCTAAACTTGCCTATCTGTGAGGTGCCATGGCTCTGATATCTCTTTTCACCAATGATCAGATTACTTTGGTAAAAGGAGGCTAAAAATTTAGAAAATGTCCCTAAAATATCTCAGCTTATACCATCCCTTAAGGAATGTTTCTCTCACCATCAATACATTTCTCCAGCTCCTCTTTTACCCCCAACAAAACCTTACAACCTCTTTCCTTACGCAGAATCCTCCATGTGCGTCACTCCAGCCCTTTCTCTCACCCACTACTTCTGCTTACTCTGTGAATTTCCTTTTCCTTCTCCCTCTTCAGTCCCCACACCTCTTCTTTATTCCTCCCTGTCTCCATTGAACTACCTTACTTCCTAATTCCTCACCCTAACTGATGACCCTTCCCCACCTGCAGCTGAAGGTCATTAACTTGGGTTCCCATCTGAACAAGTACTCTAAAATTTTGTCACAGTCAGATTTATATACTATTGTTAAAGACATTCTGAATCCTCATAAGAATTAGAAGAATTTATTAATCAATTCAAAGTCTACTTGACAAAGGGTTCTTAGTCCCCATGTCCAGTCTCTATAATACCCCCATCCTCCAAGTAAAGAAGACTTTTGGCAAAGATACTGGCTAGTCTATGACCTAAAAGCAATAAACAGAGTCATACCATGGTTTTTCAGTTTCTAATGCTAATATCATTCTGGCTTCTATTCTATCCAACCCAATACCATTCATTTAGAGTCATTACCTTATGTTCTGCTCTTTTTTTTTTTTTTTTTTTTTAAGTATACTTCTTCACGCTGACTCACAATATCTTTTTTGGTTTCTATGGAAAAAATCAACAGTATGTGTGATGCCCCAGGTGTTTACTGAAAATGCTACTTATTTGTTTTGGACCCTAAATGCAAACTAGAGAAACTTAACCTTATTCTAAAATTCTTATATACTATGTAGAAGACCTCTGCTTACCTGATTTTGACAGCTTGCTTTTCCACATCCAATATTTACTCCAAGTACTTGCCCACAAGGGACATGAGGCCTCTAAAGACAAATGCAATTATGCAGCCCTCAAGTGCATTATCGAGGACATGGTATCTCCCTTGAAGGGATATTTATCCCCTAAATGCATTAACACCATCATCAATTTCCCTATCCCTGTAACCAAAAGACAACTCCAAGGGTTTATAGGATTAGTCAGCTATTGCTGGAATTGGATTGCTGACAGTTCCACAATTAACTTCCCTTTATATACCATTCCTAAGAGTCCATCTCTGAACCTCTTAATTGGAACTCTCCTTCCATGTCTGAACTTCAAAACCTCACATCCTCTCGATTCTCTTCCCCCACTTTGGATTCTCCCAATTACTCATCGTCTGTTTACCTTTTTATGCACAGAGAGGAAGGACATGCTTTACGGGTCTTCACTCCAAATCACAATGGAAACCAAAGGCCTGTTGCATATTTTAGCCTCACTTTATTTTTTTTCCTTTATTGATTTTACAGAGAGGAAATGAGAGAGAGAGAGATAGAAGCATCGATGAGAGAGAACATCGACTGGCCACCTCCTGCATGCCCCACCCCCAGGGATAGGGCCCACAACCTGGGCATGTGCCCTGACCACGAATAGAACCAGTGACCTCTTAGTGCATGGGTTGACGCTCAACCACTGAGCCACACTGGCCGGACTAGCCTCACTTTAGACCCTATGGTTCAGGCATGGCCCCTTGCTTGTACAAATTTGCCACTACTTCAAAATTAACTGAGATGACTGCTGACTTAGATCTGAGTCATTCACTCAGTCTATATGTACTCTCATGCAATTCGGATCCTACTACTAACTGAGAAGACCCAACATTTTCTGCCTCCAAGTCATGTCCTATGAAATCCTACTGCTTTCTCCCTCTCACATCACTATCTACCACTGTCTAAATACCAATGCATCTGGTCTTCTTTCTCTCTGGAGGAACAACCTCATAACTACATCACCATGACAGAGTCTATAATTCTTTCTCATCCAAACCTCATTAAAACTCCTTTCAAAGACCCTGATGTCACCTTCTTTTCACACAGTACTTACCTCAGGCATACAAATAGGACATTTCCAGGAGGATATACTATCACAGATTTTCCACAACCCACTGAGTTCAAACACCTGCCTGAGGTTAATTCAGCCAAGTTGCTGAACTCATAGCTTTTACCAGTCTTGCAAAGTAGCACAAGACATCTTTTTTATATACATTATTTTTGTATGGTATGGAAACAGAAAAGGTTTATTAAAGCTTAAAGGACACCAAAAAAGGCATCAAATAGAACTTAAGCAGCTAACTTATTAAAAACTTTACTACTACCTAAGGAATAAATTATTCTCAGAACTAAAGCTCACACTAGTAGCCAGACTCTCAACACTAAAGTAAACCTCTTGTCTGAAAAGTATGCTAAGATAGATGCTTCACAAGAAAATTCTTCCTCAACCACCTGCACACCTTATTCACATTAATTACTCTCCCTTAGAGACAGAAATTACTGCTTAAAGAAATTATAGGACAACTGCTAGCGCCTGAGACTGAAAATCTGCTGGAAACAAGCTGGATATTTTATCTACTCATATGAGCTTTGGAGATACCCAAATGGCCACTTGTCTTTCCTTGGCCTTGCCCAGATTTAGCCTACAGCCTCAGCAAAAGTCCCCAGCAAAGAAAATCTTGAAAATCTCTACAAATACAGGTGTGAATACTCCAGCCCTCATGTTGTACAGGTGGCCTCAATATTTCCTCTCTGCTATGAAAACACTTCTGGTAAAGAAAAAAAAATGTAAAGGTAAAACAAGGATGAGGGTTATCTCTTTCTGGTCCCCTTTTCATTGACAAGTGGATTTTCAAAGTTCCATAGATATGAATATGCTCTAACCACAGTCTGCATGTTTTTGGATGGTCAGAACCTTTTCCCTACAAACAGGCTACTGCACTACTATAGCTAAGTTGCTACTAGAAATAGTTGTCCTCACTTGGGGAATACCTTTGTCCCTCTCTAACAATAGAGGAAATCCCTCATTACAGGTAAGGTTATTCGGGATATTCAAAGAGTACTTCCACTTTCACAAAAACGGCACTATTCTCACTACCTTCACAGCCCTAGAAAAATGTAATGAGACTCTAAAACTCAAAGTATCAAACTTTATAATGAACTCAATCTTTTTTGGCTGAATGTCTTACCTTTAGCCTTAATGATCCTTCAATCCTCTCATCTCCAGTCAATTTTAACTACCTCCTTATGAAATAATTACCAGCAGGTCAGTGAGGATTCCTTACTCCTCTTAGACTTTAGGAGACTTTAATCTGATCCAATATGATATCCTTAAATACTTCCAAGGCATTGTTAAGTGGCCGCAGACTTATAATCAACAGGTCAACTCTGCCTTTCCCCAAAAAATTCCACCATAGCCCTGACATCATCTTTGGGTCAGAGACCTAGCCTTCTGGAAGACCACACTAAAAGACCAATCTTGAACCCAGGTGGAAGAGGCAGTATTCTGTCCTCTAAATCACCAATACCAACCCAAAACTACAAGGAACACAACCTTGGCTTCATGTTCCATAATTTTAAACATACAAGTTTTATTCCAAGTGGAAATTCACACCAATAAGAAATCTTAACCTGAAGCTCTTGTAAGAGCTTCCAAAGATGACAACACGAAGTACACTGCTTCCCCAGAAACTGAAACCAAAAAGATGACATCACGAAATTGTCAGCTTCCTCCCAAGGCACTGGCACAGGATCACCTAGATCCTCCTAGTCAATACCCTCCAGATTCCTCTTCTGTCTCTTCATTATCTTCCTTTAATACTTTTACTGACATACAGTTTACCATTAAATTCATCATTTTAAAGAGTACAATTCAGTGGCTTTTAGTATAACTACAAGGTTGTGAAACAATCACAACTATCTAAATCAAGAATATTTTCATTACCTTGAAAAGAAACTCCCTATTTATTTTCAGTCACTCTCCATTTTCCCTTCTCCTCAGCCTCTGGCAAATACTAATCTACTTTCTGCTCTATGAATTTGCCTATTTTGCACATTTTATATAAATGAAATTAGCCAGTATATGGTCATTTGTTTCTGGCATTTTTCACTTGGCATCATGTTTTCAAGGTCCATCTATATTGCAGCATAAATTAGTATGCCCTTTCTTTGGATAAATTATATTTCATTGCATGGATATACCACTTTTTGTTTATCCACTTATCAGTTATGGGCATTTGGGCTGTTTCCACTTCGGGGCTATGCTATTATGTATAATGCTACTATAAAAATTTGTTTATAGGCTTCTTCTGTGTGAACATATGTTTCATTCTTTTGGATATATATACCTAAGAGTAGCATTGCTGGGTCATATGGCAATTCTGTGTTTAACTTTTTAAAGATCTGCCAACCTATTTTCCAAAGCAGATGCCCCATTTTATATATACCCACCAGAAATGCTTGAGAGTTCCAATTTCTCCATATTCTTGCCAATAGTTGTTTTTGTTTATTTTTATTATTATTATTATAACCATCCTACTGGGTGTGAAGTGGTACCTCATTGTAGCTTTCATTTGCATTCCCCCAATTGTTGATCATGTTAAGCATCTTTTAATATGTTTATTGGCCATCTGAATATCTTCTTTAGAATCTCCTTTTATGTTTCTATCACTCATTTGTTTTAATACTTCCTTGAGCCATGTCCTTCCTTTTCCTTTTGGCCCTCCCTACTGCTTCCTTTTTCTCCATGTCTCATTTACCTGTCAACATTCAAAGCCTCCGAAACCTTTGGATGATATTCACTAAACTGATTACTCAGTCCTATAATCTTTTTTTTTATCCTTTTCTATAATTGTCCTTATAGTTCATTGTGTTGCCTCTTTACTCTTGGTTCAGCCATCTTTCCCCAAATTTCTCTTCCCATCCTTAAAACCTCCATAGGTATTAATTTAGCTATTGTCCCATATACAATGTAAGAAAACTCATTATATTTTATATGCATTAGATGAAGATCCAAATCCAATCTGGACAGCTTCTAGAAGAGGTATACTCACTTCTGTCACAATTTCACAGATGGCCCTTTTCTCAGTTCCAGTTTCTGTTAATACACTTTTTATGCTGCCAACTCTGGTGACTGTTCTTGTAATATTCATCATTTTCTCTCAGAAAATGCAACCTTATATTAAACAACTTTACCATGGGACACCAACACCTAGCGGCACTAAATTTTTACATATTAAAAAATCTCAATCAGCATATTTTTCTTATAGCCAAAGATAACCTATGACAAACCTACTTCCATTGCCCTTAGTTGGCCCCCCAAAGGTGCCTATTTTATTTGTGAAAACTGAGCCTATTGGTATCTCCCAAGAAACTGAACAGGCTCATGTTACCTAACCAATGTTGTTAGTCCTTATCAGACCTTTAACTCAACCTCTTTATTAAGCTATGTAAATGCCTCTCTGTCCTCTTTACTACCCCATCATCAATCTCAATAGTTTACTAGTAACTACCACTCAAACACATTGAAATGTATGCCAAAACATGAAATGTAGTCTTCCTTTTACTTTGGATTTGAAGACATCCTTAAAAAGGAAGCTTAGTGCTTGGGAGGACTTGAGTGCTGCATCCAACTACATGTGGACCACCACTGTGCCTGGAGCACCTGAAGTATTACAATATGAGCCACTCAAGCAGTGAAATTAAACTCTTGTGTCTTCCATGTCCCATTATAGGAAATAATCATTACTATGGACAACTTGACAAAGAACATTGACATCCTCCCTCAAGAACTTGAAGAGAGTCAATGTGCAGGACTCCACAACCAGCACCTCATACGATCTTAGCCTCCAGAAGGAGTGTAAGTGCTGTGGTCAGAAGCACTTGCTGTATATTTGTTCCAACAACTTCCCTGCCCTCTACATCATACACAAAAACATTTGAGATACTAAGAAATTCACTGTCATGCCTCCACAGTCTTTATCCTGTCATCGAAGACCTTTCCACCTCTGTTGCCTAGAATCCACTCAAATGGTTGCCAGCTTGCTGCTAGTCTTGGTTTTCTTCCTCAGTTTAGCTCTAACAATTGTTTTTCTGCTTCTTCTAATAGGTCTCCCCTGAGTTAAATACCTTGTCTCCAGAATCCTTTTTGAATTGCAGACAACTGTCAGAGCATAGCGGATGGTTCAGCTACTTCTCCAAGAACACAGCCAACGAGAAACTGCTGAGTATATGGGCAATGTCACCCAACCTTGACTAAAAGCCCAGAAGAAATTATTGGAGTTCCTAAGGTTATTCTAATATAGACAATGTTTGTCTTGAACAAAAGGAGGAATTGATAAGGATTAACCTAGTTTTTTCCTCTTTTCCTTGAGACTGCTGACAAAGCCTTATTCAGACATTCCAACTTCCCATACTTTGTCTTATGATTGATTAGTTTAGAGCTAGCTAACTAAAGAGAAAAACATTTCCTATTCAGATAGCTGACTCAAGTTTCTCCTTCTTGCAAAACAACCCCAAATATAAATCACCCCATCTGCAACTTGCTTATCCCTCCCTATAAAATCTGAACAAAACCACCTGCTGAGACACTCTGATCTTTGGATCTGCATAACCTGAACAATTCAGTCTCCTTACTTGTTCAGTTTTTATTTTCATAGTTGTTGTTATGTAAAAAATTTTACCAATGTGATCAATGTGAGAAGTATATCTATTAGTAACCACTTTCTTACCTCAATCCAGTTATAACTAAGTATGAAATTTGTTCCGAGAGAGAGCAAATGGACATTATTACCAAATAAAATTTATTATAATGGGGTACTATTAATGTGTACCATTAAGACAGTACTATGTAGCCCTGGACAATTTGGCTCAGCAGTTAGAGTGTTGGCCCATGGACCGAAGAGTTGCAGGTTCTATTCCCAGTCAAGGGTGTTGCAGGTGTGATCCCCAGCCCCATCAGGGTCTTGCAGAAGGCAACCAATCAATGTGTCTCTCTCACATCGATATTTCCCTCTCTCTCTCTCTTTCTCCCTTCCTCCCTCCAACACTATCTAAAATAATCAATGGAAAAATATCCTTGGGTCAGGATTTAAAAAAAAGATAGTACTATGTAAAGGACCCAGGAATACTGAAACTCTGCCTTTACCATCTCATCTCTCTTCGCTCCAAAATCTCCAATGGAGATATATCATAAACAAAGCAAGGCAGAAAAACATGTTATTATCAGAAGAAGGTATGGCCCATGCTCTGTTGTAAAACTCAGGTAGTTTGGCTGACTGTATAAAAAGCTCGTTTTCCCTATGTATAAGTAGGTGAAATCAAAGCAGACCCTAAATTTGCTCTGTTTTGGCCTCTAAAAGCCTAAACTCTATTCTCTGAACTCTCCATTACAATGGGACACTCAAGCATATATCAGTGGATTAAAGAGAATGATTATTTTATTTCATGAGAGCCTATGTATAACTCTAAGATATATCTTTTATTTTTAAATTCTGGCATAACAAGTACCCCAGAAATTAACTAAATCTACATCAACATTCCTCCTTATAGGTCGTGAAGAAAAAAGGGAGGGAAGGAAGGAAAATAGAATCCTTACTTTCCTCGTGCCAACTCCAGTAGTAGACAGGGAATGACCCCTAAAGATGAAATAGAAACAATTTTCACCACTGACCTCTTGTTGTTTCTGTCTGGTAAGTTAAAGTTAAAGTTAATAGGAAACTCAAAAGACCTAGAAATGAAAGTCTTATAATGCAATAGAGGATTTCAAAAACCTAAATATAAGCTCTATTACTTTTACTTAGAAATTATTGTACTTTATTCTATTTTAATTGACTTTGATTAATGTGTGTTTATCATAATTCAATCATTAATATGAAAAATTTATTTGCATTTATGGAATTCGTTTATTAGGCACTGAAGTAATAGTCATCTTTTTTAGTTGTGGAAATTTCAAAGAACCAAACATTAATATTCATTCAATCTTGGAACAGAATTTGGAAGAAAAAGAGAAAGGTGTTATAACTTTTCCTCCCAACTAGGAGAAGTGTGGAAGTCAGTTCACGGGGCAGTTTGCAACAATCAGCTCTCAAAGACTGTTTTCTAATCCAGGCAGAAATACAAGAAGTTTAAAGTCTAATGCATGACTGTAAGTGTGATGTGATGATAGAGAATAAGAAAGGATTTAAGTAGAATAAGAAAAAGGCAATGGAGCTCCTGAAGCAGTAAGAAATATGTCTTTGCAGATGAAAGAGGATGCCTTACATATAAATCTATAACATTTCAAGTGGTAATCATAAAGCAAAAGCAAAAATACCCAAAAGGAAAAACAGGAAAATGACCTCTGTGCAGATAGAAAAACCTTTTCTAAAAAATTTTCACTCCATTCAACGCAAGCGGAGAAACAGGATGCCATAACCACCCAGAGTCAACTCTCCAGGCTCATACCTTCATCCAAATGAATCAGATACTGAGGAAAAGCAGCCTGTAACCCTAGGGTGGAAATCTACTTTTATATCTCAAAAGCATACTGTAACAGGATATTTTCAGTGCTATCATTCCATGATGCGATCTTTATAGTTTGCAGGTGATTTTGACTATACATATACCTTCAATGTCCTCCAGGAGGAAATGAGACATCATTTACACAGACAAGTGAATCCCTTATCCTCCTTAGTTTTCTTAGGAACACTTTAAGCCTGACCTTTGTCCAGTGGCTGGCAAAGTATACAAACAACTCATTTAAAAATTATATGGATCCCAGGTTCTTGCCATAAAATATAACCCTGAGTTATCTGTTGTTTAACCCTTGTCAAAAGCCTGATTGCCAGACATAATATTTATGGATGATGATCTACTCTTTTATCTATTGTAAATTAGTACTGAACATCAGTACTAATGTTTAAGACCTGCGAATGTGTACCACATTCTGACGTAGCAGCCCCTTAGAGAACTACTGCAACAAGTTGGGCTTTTTCTTCATATCTTTGGACTACAGCTCACTCAGAGATAGTCCTAGCACAAGAAAAGACATGCTCCTCTAATAAACTGATTGACTTAATTTATGGACACACTAAATCTTGTTAATGATTTTATTTCCATCTTTGTTTTGCCTGGTAAATCTGAGGGCCAAATTTGCATCTCACTTCTACCAACTGCACAGAAACATATATTGATCTGTGCTAATCTAACACAGGGTTCATTATTTTCCTCTCGATTTGTTTCCCTTTGACCCTATTCCTCTCAATTACCTTTAGTTGCAAAGTACAAGAAGCTCTTTAAAAGCAGAATTGTTATTATTGGTCTGCCTTCAATTGAATAACATGGAATACTAATTAAAGAAGTTTTTCAAAATATAATTTTCTGGAAATATTCAAATGTACAACTGATAAATTATCATTTTTCATGTCTGTCTTCAGCTTTTCCCTTTAATTAGCAGAGCACGCAAGTCACCTGATAATATCGGATCGTTTTAATGCGAATGTTCTTGTGCAATTCATATTTCAACACATTGGGAATAAGGGTTTCATCTTGAACAGTGCTAAAAATATTGTTTTCTTGGTGACATAACTAATGAGCCACCAAAAAAGTATGTCTATAACCAGGAAGGATATTAAATAACAACTGACAGAGTCAAATGATAAATTGCTCTATTTTGACATCTAAAGGATTATTTTCAATTATTTTCCTTGGACAATTAAGCTTATTCAAATTCCATAATGGGTTGTGTCAGTCATCATCATACATAAAACACTTTAATGGTGTACAGTAAGCTTTTTCTACTCATAAAAATATCTTAGGACCTGTAATTACAGCTCATTAAACCTTGGTACCATAATTTGGAAATCCCATTCATAATATTTAGTCTAAAATTGTACTAAATAAATAAAGTGTATTATCTCTAAAGCACATTCATGAACTTGCTGTCTACAGGAGAATATTTTAAACTGCATAAATTAGGTAGGGTTTCAAGCATTAGTATAAGAAGTGGATGAAATGAAATGACGGGAACATTTTCTTTTTTCTATCATAAAGAAAGTGTGCTGATTTCTTAGTATACCTTTTTATAAGCATTTCCTCTAATAGTAAATCTAAAAGATATATTTGTTACCTTGTCTAAATAATTCATCTAAGGCCCTGGCCGGTTTGGCTCAGCGGTTAGAGCCTCGGCCTGAGGACCAGAGAGTCCCAGGTTCGGTTCCCACTAAGGACACGTACCTCAGTTGTGGTTTGTCCCCGGCCCTGGTTGGGGTTGTGTGGGTGGCAACTACTTGATGTGTCTCTCTCACGTCGATGTTTCTCTCTCTGTCTTCCCCCCCTCTCTCCCTCCCGCTCTATCTGAAGATAAATGCAAAAATGTCCTTGGATGAGGATAAAAAAATAATAATAATAATAATTCATCTAAGTTAGTTAACCCAATGTTTTACTCAATGCTTATTGTGATCATTGAATAGATAAAATTTGGAAAGTATAACATGCTAATAAAATACATGGAAGTGACTAAGATATTACTTTACTTGCAAACTAAAAAGGGAACATGCCACAAGTTTACAGATGCTGGTCGCCTCAGTCAGAGACAAAGAACTTTATTGTTGATATTATATTCAGTAGCTACAGTATCAGCATTTTTTAAATTCCCAGAACCTTAATTTCCATAGTTGACATAAAGAGAGATAGGTATGCCTGTACCCACATCAGGTTGCATTACAGGAGAGGAACCCAAACTTAGGAAATCTGCATCTGTTATAATGGCTGGTAAACCTGCTTGATCTCTGCCCCAGAGGGAGACATCTTTATTACATTGGACAAAAAATAAACCTACCCTTTGCTCCAGTGGGAGACACTATCTCTATCTTCAAAGGCTGTTCACCATACAAACATCCTTGGAAAGATAGTCCAGAACAAGGACAGTCAATGCCTATGAGCACAAGACACGCAGAAATGTGAGAGACCCATGGTGAGTTGTCTCTCAGCATATGGAATGTGTCAAGTCCCAGTAACAGCCTTGACAGACTGTTTCCAAAATGCATAATAGAATGAGAGTAATTTTAAAAGCTAAAAGTTTTCACAATTTTTTGTATTTCTCTGAAAGAGGAAAGTTTGGAAAACCAAATTTTTCTGTTGGTTTATTTTAGCTATCCTACAAGTTGGCTAGTTTCCTATTCTAATTAAAATTGCACATATGTTCAGTAACTCTCTGAATGAGGATAGCTGGTAGAGCTTTTGAAAATACAGATTCCTGAGTCTTATCCCTAGGGATTCTGCTATACAAGTTCTGTAATGGGACATGAGAACCTATATTTTGAAGTTTCCAAGGTCAAAAAACACATTAAAAGGTGTTCAACTTTTTTATCAGGGAACACTAACTAAACCCAGAATGCAATACCACTATATACTCAGCAGATTTTTTTCAGAAAAAGAAAAGATAGAAACCAGAGCTCAAGATAGAAACCAGAACTTGTGACAAGGGCAAGCTGTAAGAACTACTTTGGAAAACTGGCAGGATCTTTCACTGAACCCAGAACATGGCAGTTCCTATGACATGGCGATTTTACTCCTAAGTGTATAACCATAGAAATGTGAACCAATGTTTACCAGAAGACATGTACAAGAGTATTAACAGCAGGACTATATGTCATAACCAAAAACTAGAAACAACTGAAAGTATAGAATGAGAAGATAAATTTTGGTATAGTTGTTCAATAAAAATGTATACAACAATGAGAATGACTCAAGTACAGCTGAACACAAGAACATAAATGAATCTCACAAACACAGTACGGAGTGAAATCAGCCAGACATTAAAAGACTACCTACTGTATGATTCGATTTATACCATTAAATAACATTTGTCTAATATAAGACTGAAAGGAGATTACTATTTATAATGCACAAAAATGTTTTTTACTAATCAGTAAGCAAAAACCTTAACATAAATGTGTGATTACACAACATACCTAAAAATATATACAAAAAGATAATATGCCCCAAAAAAGATATTCAACAAAGAAATGTGAACATCTGAGAGATCATGTTTCACTCACTACACTTGGAAGGATTTAGATATTTAACAAAACCTAGAATTGTTTTGGGTAAACAGGTACTTTTCCATAAAGTTGCCAGATGACTACATTAGTATATTTCTGGAGGAAATTTTGAGAATGTATATCATATCATATCATAGACATAACTATGAATCCACTAAAGACAGAAATGTTTTATAATTGAATTACTGTTATGTTTAAGTATCTCAAACAGTGACTGACACTTGGTTAGGACTAATGTATGTCAAATAGATAAATTAATAAACTCAACTAAGGATAGGACAAAATTTTAAAAATGGAACAGGAGTGTTTTCTATAGCACTGTTGATTCTAGAAAAGAAATGAAAATAACCTATATATCTATCAGTAAGCATATAGAAAATGAATGTGATATTAGATACAAGAGAGTCCCATATCTACTGACACAGGAAATGGTAAAATAATAATGTATTGAGTCAAAAAGCAGGTTCAAACATTATATGTAACATACTAGTTCATGTAAAATTATATGTACATATTTATATGTATATGCGTACAGAGAGATGTATCTGGAAGGATAGTAAGCAAAGTGTTCATAATGGGGTTTTATTTTAGAGATACTTTACTATCTTCTTTGCCTGTTCTATTATTTGAGTTTTTAAATGATAAGCATGTATCACTTTGTAAGTAAAGTTGTTTTTTTTTTAATTAAAGCCAAATTATATTAAAATTATACTTACCGGCACCTTCCAAAGCATCTCTCATTGCCATCAAGTTTAACATTGACAAAGTTTTACTGGGTGTAGAAATTCTAACAGCCCTAATAAAGACAATGCCTAGCATTAACAACCATCTATTTTATTTTAGAGCTTAATTTACCATCTGTTACATTCAAACTTTTCATCTCTTTACAATTCCATGTATATTGTTGTGGAAACTAGAAATTCAAATATATCATACAGAATATACCATAAGTGAAATGTCCAAACATAAAACATTTACTCAAACTGAATGTGAATACCCACAAACATCTTCTCAGATTAAAGTCTTTTTCTTTATCTTAATCTGAAAATATGAAGATTAAGTACTCTCTACTTTAAATGAGCAACATGCCATTTTATTTATTTATTTATTTATTTATTTATTTATTTATTTATTTATTTATTTTTAATCCTTACCTGAGGGTACTCATCCATTGCTTTTTAGATAGAGTGGAAAGGAAAGAGGGAGAGAGAGAAAAAAACATCTACGTGAGAGAGGCACACAGATTGGTTACCTTCGGGAATCAAACCTGCAACCCAGGCACACACCCTTGACTGGGAATTGAATCTGCAACCCTTAGGTCCCCGGGCCAATGCTCTAATTGCTGAGCCAAACCAGCCAGGGTTCAACATGCCATTTTGATTTGCCACAAGATGGGAAAGGGAATTGCTGAGGAAACACTTTGCAGCCTAGCCTACATACAATGCTTCTCAATAGTGCTCCTGTGATGCCAAAATGGAGATTGATAGAAGTAGGTTTTTATTGCACACAAAGAAGGTATCAGGTGTAGTTATCTATGATTTATCTGACAAATACAGGGTACCAACTGTGTCCTCAGCCTTGCATTAGATGCTCTATGAAGGACAAAGTAAAAAGCATACGACAAAATCTTTGTTCTTGAGAAGCTCTCAGTTAAATTGAAGAGATAAAATTCTTAGATACGTAAAAAATGGGAACAATTCCAGACAGCCTATAATCAGGTGGTAGACAAAGAGTGTGTGTGTGTGTGTGTGTGTGTGTGTGTGTGTGTGTGTGTGTGTGTGTAAATTAATGTTCCCTGGGATTTCAAGACTAGAGATGCAAAAGCAAAATTAACGAAATATGAACAAGGACTAACTAAGACAGTTAACACAGATCAAAGCAAGTAGAACTTAATTAATGAAGCCCCATATCCTCTGCACTTTTGAGTCTATACCAAACATAAGGTAAGAATACAATTCTTTACCGAGTACTCACAATGTGAATATCTAAGATTTCATTAACAATAAACTGAAAGACTATAGATTCTTTTAAGAAACTATATTAGTTAGGGTTCTCCAGAGCAACAACATTAATAGATGTACAGGGTGGAGCAAAAGTAGGTTTATAGTTGTTTATATGGAAAATAATGCAATAATTAATAAATAATAATACAAGAATGAACTGCGTTTCACATACTCACAACTATAAACCTACTTTTGCCCCACCCTGTACATATAGAAAGATTACAAGGAATTGGCTCATGTTATTATGGAGGCTGATATATCCCATGATCTATCATCTGTAAGCTGAGACCCAGGAAAGCTAGTGATGTAATTCAGTCCAAGTCTGGAGGCCTGAGAACCAGGAGAGCTAATGGTATACGTTCTCACTCAGATCTGAAGGCCTGAGAACCGGGGATGCTAAGGGCAGATTGATATCCTAGTTCAAGCAATCAAGCAGGAAGGGATAAATTCTTTATTCCTCTACCTTTTTGCCCTATTCAGGCCCTCAACAGAGTAGATGATACCCACTCACATTCTGGAGAGCAAACTTCTTTACTAAGTCCACCAACTGAAACTTGAGGGCATTGTGCTAAGTAAAATCAGAAAGAGAAAGACAAATACTGTATGATCTCACTTATATGTGGAATCTGAAAAAAGTCAAACTCATAGAAACAAAGAGTAGAGTGGTGGTTACCAGGGCTGGGGGTTGAGGAAAATGAGATGCTGGTCAAAGGGTACAAACATTCAGTTATAAGTTGAATACGTTCCGAGGGTCTAATGTACAGCATGGTGGTTACAGTTAATTGTACTGTATTTTTTATACTTGAAAGTTGCTAAAAGAGTAGATCTTAAATGTTCTCATTTCTGCTCTACACCCCCCCCCAAAAAAAAACAATAATTTTGTTATGTGATGGAAGTGTTAACTAACACTGGGTTAGCTATGTCAAATGCTAATTTCATTCAAAAATACCCTCTAGATGCAACCAAAAATAATGTTTAGCCACAAATGTGGAAACTCTGTGTTCCAGTCAAGTTGACAGATAAAATTTACCATAAGAAGTTTATCCCTCATCAACTTGGCAACTATATGTGTCTCCTTAAACTGTACTTAATGTCCAAATAGAAACAACCAGGGTCATAATTCCGCCTAACATGATACAACTACCGTTTGTACAAATGAAAATGTGCTAACCCCTTCCCTGAAAGAGTAAGTAAATTTCTCAAGTGATATTTACTCTTCTCCTTAATATCTCAAAACTCAAACATTATAGTGTAAAGTCAAAACATTTTATATTACATAATAGAGAATGAGAGGAAAGAAAGCATATGTATAAAAACATACACACAGATGTATTTATAACAAAAAAAAGAAGGAAATACTCATGACAATTACAGTTCTTGTTTCTGTAATCGGCCACATGGTTGTAGCTGGTATTTATAACTACCTTTTTCCACTACCCACTCTGCATTCCCTTAGCCTTCAGCAAGCGCATCAGCTGGTCATTGTTCTTTATCTGATAGAATGACCCAAGTCTTCATTCCTGAAGGATCTGGACCATTAGTAGACTTGTCTGGGCTGGGTTGTTGCAGTTTTTACCTTAATCACAGGGCATGGTAATACTTAGAGATTCCTAAAGGGATTTCATGTGATCCAGGTATACTCTTCCTTAATTCCAGTGTGGAGTACTACTCCAATTTCCATGGTAGTTGACATCAATTATCCCAGACAGTACAGTACCTGCCTTCTTTGTCTGTTGATTCAGAGGCATGAGAAGACCCAAGTGGCTAGGTGGCAGTCTTAACTTCCAGTTTAATGTAATAACTGTTGAATCTTCTGGTGAATGTTCCTCCCTTTGGAAATAAGACCCTCAGGCAAGTAGAACATAAAATAAAGGGGAACAGGAAGCAAAAATATTGCAAGTGAAGTCACTGGGGTAAGTAATATAAGAATTTTCAGTACCAGTTTCAGTGGGAGCAAGAAGAAGGGGCGCTTAATTCAGACTATAGGAAAAGGGATTGAGAAGAAACAAATGAGTGAGTTGAGTCTTAGAGAAGGACTCACAACTGGCTAGATAAGGAAATTAAAGTCCAGAAAGTACGACTGTCTATGCTGGTTATTTGCCTATTGTCTTTTAGCCCTAATGTCCATTTGACCATATGACATTATGCTCTGAAGAACTAGAGCTTGGAGTACTCAAATTGCATTTTCCAGACGCCTTTTCCAGCTGGCTTCCAGTTGCCTTCTGTCAATGGGGAGTGCTGAAGGGATATTGGAAAGAGAAAAAGGGAAACATCTCAAATCCCACGTCTTTCATGTGGTAGCACCTCCCTATGGCACTAGTTTCTGAAGTTGTGACCTTCACATTCACAGTTCCAGTTACTGCAACAGTAGCCCCTCCTCTGAGAAGCCCATCTCCTCCCTCCCTTTTGTTTCTTTAGTCCTAGAGACAGTAGTTCCTCCTTGCATTTATTTAGTCATTCCTTTTTTGCTCTTCCAGCCTTTCAATGTCTGTGTACTAAATTCCCTGTATTAAATCCCCTTTTCTGAATCAGTGTGGTTTCTCTTTCCCCTACTAGTGTCTAACTGACATGTACTTAGTAACAAGCTGGGATTCTTGGATTAGATTGCTTACTTTTTTTAGCTTAAATGCAGTGAAGACCTCTTTATCAAGGTAAATTAGGACACTAGTAATCTGTGATATGCAATGACATCATCCTTATTTAAATTATGCGTTTTCTTAGAATGAAGTGTCTACTAAAGGCAAGACTTTGGGAACCAACGTGGTGTTACTGCACTTAACCACTATAATAGGAATGATGATCACCAGAGCCTGGAGTTGTTGCGTTATTTCTGAGGGCTCTGGAGAACATACAGAAAATAAATGATAAGTTCAGTAACTTAACAATCTCAAACTATAAAAAAATAAGCAAATCTCTTAACTCTTATGTCTTGTAGTTACAGAATAAACATGGTAGAATATCAAATCTGATGAAGTTAAAACATTTGAATCCTGAAATTTTCCTGATATTTTTGAGTGATATTTATAGCATCCTTTCTAGTACAGTGGGCCTTTGAACAACACAGATTTAACTGGGGTGGTCCACTTACACACAGATTTTGTTAACTAAATACCATAAATGTATCTTCTCGTCCTTATAATTTTCTTATTAACATTTTTTCTCTAGCTTACTTTCTTGTAAGAATAGAGTCTATAATATATATAACATTCAAAATATGTATCATTCAAATGTTTAAGTATTGGTATGGCTTCCAGTCAACAATAGGCTATTAGTAGTTAAGTTTTTGAGGACTCAAAAGTTATACAAGGATTTTTCTGCTGCACAGAGAGTCAGTATCCCTAACCCCTGTGTTGTTCAATGGTCAACTGTAAAAGCATATCTTCTTTCTCTAAATGAAGAGACTGGTTTCCCATTGCTTGAAGACACTGCAGTGGCCTCACCTGAGATAATTAGTTTACAAAGAAATTCCTCAAGGCCCCACCCATCACCCTTCATTCATTGCTTCTAATCCTTAAACTGGAAAGATATAGTTTATAATCCTAAACTTCAAAGACTTTAAAAATTTTATCGACGAGTTAGTCTTTCAACAAAGGATGCTGGAGAAACTGAATATATTCAGCAATCTGCTCTAAAGCTGTATTCCCTCCTCCATGGTTTAACACTCTAAGAATGCAATTATATACTGTACTTATAAACTATTTTTATTGCTACAATTTATTTATCCATATATTTGCATATATTCTACTTTGCAGGAACTCTGGACCAAATGTATTACTCAGAGAAGGAGAAGGAATGTCTCTAATAGTTTACTTGATTAGTTGATAGAAATGTGGACTCAGCAGTAAGCTACTCTCAATGAAGTTGAGTCACCACTCCCTGACTTAGTATAAAGGAATAAATGAAAGGCTTAGATGAGATAAACCAAAGAAGTTGTATACATGTATGCGTAACCAATGGACATAGACAACAATGCTTGGGGGGCAGGGGATAGGGAGGAGGGTGTCTGGGGGGAAACGGAGAAACATCTATAACAAAAATAAATTAATTAATAAAAATAGAAAAATAAATAAAATTGCACATTTAAAAATAAATAAATAAAAGGCTTAGGAAGGTCACAATGTTGGAGTAGGGTTAGCATGCACAGCCTGAATATTCACATCCCTCTCTGTCCCCATGAAGGACAATAGGGCACTTCCTTAACCAAGACATTAAGAAATGCCTTAATGAGGGAAGTTGCATCCATTAGAATCTCTGTGGTGCCTTGTCTCTGTTGGCAGGAATGATAGTGGGAGATGCTGCCATTGTAACCAGATCCCTGATGGTAATAGGAATAGTGGATCTCAGAAAGGCAAAATCTCAGTGTCATTACTTAACTCCAGTGGCAAGACATGCAAATTAGTATAATAGGAAATAGGATCTTACTAAAGTATTACTTGATCTAGAAAATTAAATAAATTCTAGTTCTAGTGGGCACTGTAATGGAGACTAACAGCTTTTTGCTCAGTTATCCAATTTAATGGGGGATCCCCTTGAGGAAGGAATCTACAGTGCTGCCCAAGAATATACTGTAAATATCATTCCAATCTTGCCCCAAAAGGGACCTAAAGCTAATTATTCAGGGTGGCTCTATAGAAGGGAAAGGAATTTTTCAGGTATTATTAGATACTGGCTCTGAGCTGATGCTAACGAATGAGTATTCACAACATCAGAGACGTTCACCAGCAAAGTGAGGGATTATTGGGATGAGATGATAAAAACTATTTTGGCACAAGCCTCACAGTGTACAAAGTAATTCTGCAAAACCAGTGTGCGTCTTATCTCCAGTTCCTAAAAGTGTGATTTCAATAGACATATTTGGCAACTGGCCAAACGGTATGGAGTAAGAGCTGTTATGGTGGAAAGAGCCAAGGGAAATGCCCTAGAAACATTCCGTCCATCCAGACAGACAAAAGCAAAGTGTCATCTGTGGTGAAAATGCTACAATTAGTGCAACCATCAAAGTCTTTAAAAATGCAAAAAAAAATGATTCCTATCACTAATTCATTTTATTTGTCTGTTTAGCCTGTCCAGAAAGTAGTTTTCAGTTGTAGAATAACTGTGGATTATTGCAATTCTATTCAGGTCGCAACCTCAAATTTAGCTGCTATTTCAAATATGATATGTTTCCTGGAAAATGTCAACATAGCTTCTAACACTTGATTTATTTAGCTATTAATCTGAAAAATGCTTTTACCCTCTTATATCAATTTCTCAACCAATCAAAAGGGTTCATTTTCCCCTGGCAGGGACAACAGTACACATTCACTATATTGGCTCTGTGAAAGAAAAATTGCACAGGACAGAAAGTTAGTTAGTTAGTTAGTTAGTTAGTTAGTTAGTTAGTTAGTTAGTTTGTTTTTAAAAAGACCAAAGAAGATTTTGTTTAAGACTATGGCAATAAGAATCTAGGTTACTGCAATGGGGGAGAAAGACTGAACTCAACTCCACTGAAACAGAAGGCTGAAGAGTGTTTAAATGTTGGGATGAATTAATGGAAGTTAGTGTGTGTGGTTTTGCCATCTGTGTTTACAAATTGGTGCTCATCACAGTTAGGCTCCTACCCTCCCACAGAAACTGGAAGATAGGGCATCTGTCTTCATCTTGATGATTACATTTCAAAGGGATAGCTCCTGGGTTCTTGATAAAGTCATTCCTGAGTTGTAGAAGATTTATATCTCAAAGGTACAAAGAAAATTTATAATTTCAATTTTTCTAAGAAAGGGGAGCTTAGGAGCCTAAAGTCAGGGAAAAAAATATATATATATAATGTTATATAATATATATAACATTCAAAATATGTAGCAAGGGAGCAAGGGAGCAAAACATACATACGAGCTTGAGTAGCACAGGAATACTTTCTTCCTATTTATTTAGTATATATTTAATTGTATTCATGATTTTCCTTTCTTCTTCCTTTTCTCTAATATGTTACAAAAATTGCTTTGGCCCGGCCGGGGTGGCTCAGTGGATTGAGTGTCCTCCCATGGACTGAGAGGTCCCGGTTTGATTCCTGGTCAGGGCACATGCCTGGGTTCCAGGAGGCAGCTGATCAATGTTTCTCTCTCACAATGATGTTTCCATCTCTCTTTTTTCTTCTCTCTCTAAAAAACAAAAACAATAAAATATTTTTTATGCTAACAATAATTTAATCTTTAGTTTATAGAATATTTAGGTAAGAATGTGACTAAATTAGTACAGGGTATATGTAGATTATATTAATTTTGAAAATGAAACATATTTTAATAAGCACTGACTTTATAATTACACTTTTGGGGGGACTCCCTATTTAATAGGGTCTGTTAGAACTTTTATTTTTGAGGAAAAGATAAAATTTTTATTTTAAAGATTAATTGCATCTTCGGTGGAAATATAAAGTTACAACTGTTTTCTAGATGCAAGTTGAAATGTGAGTAGAAAATGCACTGAAAGGGGGTGAACTGTGTCTGTTATGTACCTATCATTTTCAGTCTCATACCCGACCTTATTAACCTGGTCTTTTGTGCTGGGGCTAAGAGTGTATAAACCACATTCCCAGACTCCTTTGCCAGATCATTAGGCATTAGGTTCTGCCACTAGGAGGCTCTGGAAGAATTTTTAAAGAAGCAGAAGAGGAAAAGGAACTCATTTCCTACTTCCAGTTTCTGTCAGAATCCCTCCAACAGCAGTAAATAACTGCAGGTTCAATATCTTTCAGCACTTCTAGAACAAGCCACATGGCATGACCTCAGTGGACTAGCAAAGGGACATTCCCTCTAATGTCTCAGCAGCAGCTGCCTGACCGGTTCAGACATCTGATACTGCCATCATGGTCCCAGTCTCTGAAACCGAATCCCATATCCACTGTCTCAGCTCCTTCAGTGAGAACTCCTCAGGCAGTCAGAGCTTTCCAGGAAGTGGCTTCTAAGTTGTGGTATCAACCTCTCCTCCCTGTTGTTTTCCCAGATTTACAGATAACAGAGCTTCCTGCAGTGACTATTTTCTCCTTCTTTTAGCTCTTCCAGCTTTCCAACACCTGTATAACCAGTTTCCTGGATTACACCTCCACATCTTGACATACTGTGCATAGTTCCTTTGTTCCTGAGCAGAAGCTGACTAAAGCAATGGTCAAGGGCACAGGGTGTTTTTTTATGGGATGAGAATCAGTGATTTACACAGTAATCATTGAACATATTCCATTGCTTGATGTGTGCTTCCAGGAGTATGTGTACCTCAGTAGAGAACAGCATTGTTAAGTCGTTACTGCCATGTAATACAATTAAAAGTACATCCATGGTGCACTGGTAGCATGTGCAAAGTAACAAAAGAAAGAACGTGAAGAAGAGACAAAGCATCTCTAACAGTCTAGTAGTGATGGCCTCAAGACTACAAATTTACCCAAGATGTATTGTAGTCTACTCAAGAGTGGAAATGAACTAGAGTGAGAGACCTCCTAGAGAGAGAAATGGAGGGTCTTAAAAATACAGAGAAGGAGGGGGAAGTAAGTGCTGCAATATGTATTCCATTGCAAGCCAGAAGTTTGAAGTCAACTTGATCAGGGACGTAGTTCCCTCTCCTCTGTTTATCTGGATATTACTTTCCCAACTCAAACTTTATATATCCCCTTTATATTTTATTGTCTCCATTTTAATACCAGGGTATAGTTAATCAAAGCTCAGATTCTTAAAAAGTTTGTCATTCTAGTATTTCCTGGATGTTATTTAAAATATAGGTCATTGGGGGGTGGGGGAGGCCAGGGGGAACATCTGTAATACTTTCAACAATAAAGATACATTTTAAAAAATAAAATATAGATGTAGACAAACACATAGACTAGGACATACACATAGATATTTAATACCTAAATAATGACTGACAGTCCCCATCTGACACATCAGCAGCCTACTGGATGGACTACAAATTTACCCAAAATGTATTGTTCAGTTAAAAATTATGTATAGACTTTCAGTTTTTACATTGGAGAAAATGGTTTACTTGTAGTCTACTCAATAAGATGCTAAAATTGCTATGTTTTTAATTAAAGCATTATATAGTAGGACATACTAAAAAATTGAAATTAATATTCTACTAAATCTGGCTACAGACTTCCTTCTAGAACACCTACAGTGAGATGGTTCATTAACTTAGGATTTAGGGAAATACGTTATTAATAGTATATTATCAGTCTTTTCTTAAGCTAGCCATGGTTTTCTATATTCTTGCCCTTTGCTATGAATTGCTTTACTTTAGCTTCACTGATGCCTGTTTAGTTTTCAGATTGAGCAAACAAGGGCAGCAAGATGATAAAGTAGTCAGCAAACACTGAAGTAACTGTGGACCCCACAAGTGGATGATTTTATGTATATATTATATATATACCCAAGAGGTTTAGGATTTGGATCAAAAGACAATCAAGAGTAAATAGAGTGAGCCCTGGCTGGTTTTGCTCAGTGGTTAGAGCGTCGGCCTGCGGTCCAGAGAGACCCGGGTTCGGTTCCCGCTAAGGGCATGTACTTCGGTTGCAGTTCGTCCCTGGCCCTGGTTGGGTCGTGCAGGAGGCAGCCACTCGATGTGTCCCTTTCACGTCGATGTTTCTCTCTCTCTCTCTCTTCCTCTCTCTCCCTCCCACTCTATCTGAACAAAAAATGTCCTCAGGTGAGGATAAAAAAAAAAAAAAAGAGTAAATAGAGTGACTGTATGAGTTCCATCTTCAACATTGGGGAAGAGGCAATTATTTTGTCTTGGACCAAGTCAAGACAGTTGCATGGACTGAGGTGGTGATAGGTGTGTTAACTAAGGAGCTGTCACTATGGCAGGAGAGCAGTAACCATGCAAAGAACCATCAGAGGTCCAGAGTTTCCAGTTATTCTCTTTCTTCGGTCTTTTTGGAGCCTTTATTTCTTTTACCATTTTGAGCTAACTTATATGTGTCTATTTATAGACTGTCTCTTTGATAGGTCAATCAGTCAACAAGTAATTATTGAAAGGGGCTAGTGCACTCTAACGTGGATCTGAGTATGTTGTGAACAGGGTATTGGATGATAGAAAACCAAAGCCCTGATCCAGAGGCCATGGGACAGACCGTCATTGTATCTCACTAGCACAGATGACAGCTCAAAGAGGTAGGATAAATGAGCCAAAGTACATTTGATCACTTGAAAAGTATCAAATGAATGCATTAATAAGTAAAAAGATTCAAGAAATATTCTCTTTAATTTATTAATCATATTAACTATTAATATGAAGAGGCTACAAGAAGGGTACAGATTCCAACACGCAGAATTCATGGTGTAGATTCATCCTAGACTCTATTTCTTTTGTAGGACTTCCCTGCCCCCTGGCACTTCAGACCAGTTAGCCCTGTGCTGTCTCTCTCTCTCTGGCCAGATATTATTACTGAAGAAGAGGATTTCACTGCCCTAGCAACAATATCCCCTCCTGCTTCCTCAGCAGCAAGAGTAAGGCCAAAAAAAATTAGCCAAAGAGTAAGAGCCCAGAGACACAACCTAGGCTTCCAGAGCCCTTTGGATGCAAGGGTCCCTTGTGGACTCAAGGGAGTAAGGGGTTACTAAGGGGGTAGGAAAGCATAGTATATACCTTGTCGAGTATATGGAAAGGATTATATGTCTTTTAAATTACAAAGACGAGATATCTGCAAAGAGCTGGAAATTTAGTCCTGCACTCAGCTGATTTGTTTAATTATAGGAAATCTAAAGTATCCCATTAGTTCAGGCTTTCTTGTATTATTAAGGGAAGGGTTTTAGGGATGGAAATGTCTCCGAAATATGAGAAGCCTTTCGTGATGCTGTTGGTGGACTTATCTCCCAGTCATCATCTTCCCAGCTCAGCTTTACTGTCTGGAGTCGAGTTACTCCAGACACAACAGTTATTTAATCTCATTTCATTTTTCAATGTCAGGGCACATTAATATTTTATAAATAGAAACAAAGTCCATAAGCTAAATTTCTGTCTTCTAAAAATGCACAGATCTTTTTTTTAAAGTGACATGCTTAGTCTTATCATTATAATTTTATGTTCTGTTAAAGCATCCAACAGTGGAAAACTGAAGGTCTTCTCTCTATTACATCAGATTTTCCAGTAACATTTGGCACATGGAAACCAGCTATCTCTTCAATTCATTTAACAACAGAAAATATGAAGTGCCGTGCTGCAAGGAAGGAAAGAAACTAAGAAAAAGAATATTTCTATAAATAAAAATAAAAATTTAAGAGTTATAGCTTAAAATTATTCAGAGTAAATGCATACTGTCACAATATTTTATCTCTTTACAATTTTCCTAAAATGTTGATATTTAAATAGATTTGGGGTTATCAAACATTAATAATTTTTAAAGGAAACATGAAATAATAATTGCAAAGGACTTAACTCATATGTCCTCATTTCACATTTTTTTCACTCCACATGGTAGACAACTTATTGTGTTTCAACTATCAAAGAACTCTATGGGACAAATATATCTCTTTTATGTTTCTGATGTTGTTCTTTGGTTGGTTGGTTGGCTTTTTATTGAGGTATAATTGACATATAACATATTAGTTTCAGGTGTACAACATAATGATTTGATATCTGTATAGACTGCAAAACGATCACCCCAGTAAGTCTAGTTACTGTCCATCACCTTATAGTTACAAAAATTCTTTTCTCCTTGTGATGAGAACTTTAGATTTACTCTCTTAGCAACCTTCAAATATGCAATACAGTATTATAAACTATAGTCACCATACTGTACCTTATATCCTCATGACTTATTTATTCTATAATTGTAAGTTTGTCCCTATTGCGCCCCTTCGTCCATTTAACCCAACCCCCAACTCCCACCTCTGGCAACCACCAATCTGGTCTCTGTATCAAGAAGCTTCTTTGGAAGGGGTTTTTGTTTGTTTTATTTTCCACATATAAATGAGATCATATGATATTTGTGTTTCTCTGTCTGACTTATTTCACTTAGCATAATTCTTTTGAGGTCCATTTATGTTGTCACAAATGGCAACATTTCGTTCTTTTTATGGATGAATAATTTTCCATCATAAATATCTACATCTCACATCTTTATCCATTCATCTTTCAATGGCCACTTAGGTTATTTTGATATCTTGCCTATTGTAAATAATACTGCAATGAACATGGGGGTGCATATATCATTTTTAAGTTAGTGTTTTTATTTTCTTTGGATAAATACTCAGAAGCAGAATTGATGGATCACATTGTAGTTTTATTTTTAATTTTTTTAGGAAACCCCATACTGATTTTCACAGTAGCTGCACCAATTTACAATCTTACCAACAGTGCACAAGGGTTCCCTTTTAACTTCATCCTCACCAACATTTATTGCTTAGGTTTTTTTGATGATAGACATTCTAACAGGTGTCTATCTTATTGTGATTTTGATTTGTATTTCCTGGATGATTAGTAATGTTTTATAGTATATAGTTCCCATGTCTGAAAGTGTAGAGCCAGTATAGATCAGTGACCCCAAAAGTCCAGATTAGATACAGCATAGTTTTATTTCGCTGGACACTCATCATTCAAGGGGTTTTCTCCCACCTGCCACTGGAAATATTCTATTAATCAGATACCATCATCACTGCATTTCTTCCCAAAGTACACTCAATATATATTTTTTTAAACTAGTAGCACCACTACCCACCAACAAGCATAATACCCACTCCCTGGTTGTTTTTAAAGATCTAGAACTGCATCTTCTCATGTGTTAGTGAAAAGAAAATATCTTAGCAATGGTCTGAGACAGGTGTCTCCAAGCTGTTTCTCTAGGCCCTGGGCTTCCATGGTGGAGCCTCAGTGTCCACTGCAAAGGGGGAGAACAGAGTCCGCTGAGGCTGGAATGCTGGGACCAGGCCCTCGACTTCATCTCTGCTTGACCCAGATTCACTGCTCTTTCTCCCCCTTTACTTTGAAGTTCATGACAGCACGTCATTTAAGAGGATAGTTAAAAGGTTCTACTGTTTTTACAAGTTTAAAAATCCTACTCTCAGCCTAATTATATCTTGTGAAGGAGATTTTCCTTTTCTTTTCTGGTGTCCTAACTGAAGAAAACGTGTGTGTCGCATCCGGCAAATAAGAGAACAAAGGTGGATGAGTATGTGTGAATCATTTATTGCCTAATACATTTATTTATTAAATTGTTAATCATTTATTCCCAAATAAATTATAAGTTTCAGGAGGGCTAGAAGCTCTCCTCATACTGTTATTCTTTGGAGCATTAATACAGTGAAAAGAAGACAGTACAAACTAGTTGGCTTTTTTTTTTTTCTTTTATTCTCCATCAATATTGAAAGCACCTTAAATTCAGAATGATGTTTATTTTTGGATAAGTATGCTCAAATACCTGCGGTCCTTTGTAGTATCTACTTACTGGGCGATTTAAAGCACCCTTTCAACAGGATTCTGAAAGTGAACTGTGTTTTTTGCACAGTGAGTGAAAATCAATGCTCTGTCTATGCCGATCACAGCATGTCACGCCTCTGATTGAATCTTTTCAGCCTGCTTATCAGATATATGGCACAGGGATAAATTTATCTTTATACACTTTATGTGTGTCACCAAAAATAGCCTCAGGATCACTGTAACCTAATGACCTAAAAAATGTCCGATAAATGATTAGGCTCTGGTTGACAGTTAAAGCGCACACTCTGTTCTTTATTACAAAACACACAACTTCTAAGGAGAATCTAGTTCCCCAGAAGTTCCTCCTAAGTAATTATTTTATTCTTGCAAAAGTAAAAGACTCTAGAATCTGTAAGTACCTGAAGATCCATTGTTTGTAGATGAAAACAGTTTTATGGTCCTAGTCTGAGTTTATAGAAGGTAAATAGTATGCTCTACTGTTATTACACAGATAAGAATCAAATTATAAATAAGCTTTTTGTAAGTCAATATATAACTTATTACGTAAGTGGTGGCAGTCAAGGAACGTCATTTTTTCAAGGCACATAGAAATCACAAAAGCTTTCTGACATTCAAGAACACTGAGTTAATTCTAATAACTTTTCTAGGTCTGTGCTGGTGTTGATGTGCAATGTCGCATCATGTTAACCCTGGAGGGTTGTCTGTCACTTTATTTTTAAGCAGAATATAATAGTATAGAAAAATGAAACTGAACTTAAGTATATGATAAGCTGCCTTGCCTTTGTGAAAGTGAAGTTATTGGCTCACCATTGCTAGCATACATACAGACAGCTGTTGTTCCATGAATGGAAATTGATTTGGGATGATCCACACACGCCTTCTCATCTGGTTCCCTTTATAACCAAAGTCATACATCTGCAGGGCAAGTAGTCGACATGCATGTGGCAACCTCTGGCTACAGATACAAATAAAGCAAACTAGTCCATAAAAGAAGAAACTTACTGCTTTAGCCTCATTGATGGTATGTCCTAACCAACCCAGCAAACCAGCTTGACTCAAGGATGCAAACGCATACATAATATGAATCTAACACAAAATCATGTTTTATTGCCAACTCTAAGGAGATCTATCGTCTAGGGAAAAATCTTAAATCACTAGCAAGATATCGAAGACCCCCCTTGAACTGATGACATTTTACTTCTTGCTTCCTCCTCAAAAATGTGCTCATTCATTAGCAAGCATATGTAGCCAGGGGAGGCTAAGCCAGTACGGTAGTAGATATAGTGGGCAAAAAAGTAAACAAGTAATCATTTCTGCCCTCGACGAGCTTTAAGTTCAGTGAGAGAAAAAGACAGGCAATAAATAATTTTTAAAAATAGCAGTGCAAGATAATAAAGTGCTTTCTGTTCACATTGTTAAGAGGGTATCAGTAAAAGACATCTTAATCCAATTGGGGAAAAGGTTGGGTTCTCAAAGAAAACATTGAACCATGATAAATGCTTAGGAAGTAGCCAGGCATGGAAGGTCAAAATTTCCAGGCATTCAGCTGTCTGTTTAGACTTTCAACCTCCCCTCCTGGTCCTTGAGGCCCCAATTGTGCACCCCATGTATGCTTCCTAGACACTTTTAAAATCTCATGATAATACCACAATTGTAACTTCCTCTTTTATTTACTTCCACCTATCATTCTACTCTGTAGCTTCTCTTTATTTGCTTTCAAATCCCTGTAGCCTATATAACGGGGAAGAATGCGTTTATCATTTTAATAGGTGTAACAATCCCCAGTATCTTGAATTGTCATGGCAAAAAAAAGCAAGAGCTAAGTAAATCATGTTGAATTAAAGCTGAGGGAAGACACAGTTTGCGCAAAAGCACTAATGTGTGAAACAACATGACAAGAAGTTGATATGTCTAGAGGAATATACAATGGGATACCGGATAGAGATGGTTCTAATTCTCATCCATGACAAAGCTGTGACTGTTTTGTTGCATAGAGTAATGGGTTCAATTACAGCTCTGAAGCTAAACTGCTTAGATTGTATCCTAACTCTACCATTTACTATTTTATATTGGGAAAGATATTTAATCTCTCTGTGCCTCGTGTTCTTTATCTGTAAGGTACCTTATCAGGATTTTGTGAAGTTAAAGTAAATTAATCTATATACACTTAGAATAGTACCCTTCACATGGTAAGCACTCAGTAAATGTTAGCCATTATTTCTAGGCAAAGAAATCTGCCATTTTTCCTGAAAACTATGAAGAGATAAAAGAATCTTAAGCAGCAGTGTGATATGGTCGTCTTCATTCTCTATCAGTCAGGATTCACTGCGGGAAATGGAAACCATCACTTACCACCCTAGCTGACAGTGAGCTGTCTGGAAATCTGTCTTCAAGTTTTGTTCCTCAAAAGCATGGCCACACTTATTTTTTATTTTACATCTTCCATATATTCTGGCACATAGTAGTTCCTCAATAACATTAAATTATTGAATAAATGCCTTTGGAATGAAAAAGAAACTTTTATCCAAACCTTTTTATTCTACTAAATTCTTTCTAAAACCATTCCTCTGAGAGTGAGTAAAGATCATTGCTATATCCTCTCGTGCCAATAGTTGATGCCATGCAAAAAGCAGCCTACAGTGGTGGAAAATATAATTCAGACACAGATCCACACACAGTTGGAAGAGATTTGGAACATAATGTAAAGCAGTGCCATGGTTTGTGGGCCACATTCCTTTGCCAGTAAATTCAGAACAAGGAAGTAGGAACCACACATAGACTCATCCAAAACCACTGTAGGCATCAGCCTCCACTCCAGCAAGTGATCATCCACATTTTTGCTCTTTGAGTTCCAGGTGTGTAATTATCAGCTTGTTTATTTATTCAGGACACACACCTGCCAACAGCTTTTTCCATAATAATCCAAATAGCTTTCTTTCAACAATTCTGGTTGTCCACAATCAATGATATGTTGCTGCATATGCTAAGTCTCTCAGGACAACAAACAAAGCACGGAGCAGCAATGGATAAATATCTTACTCCCAACCAAACACAGCATGCTAAGCATGGCAAGCCTGAGTTTGTCACCCTGTGACCAAATCTTGGCAGCTGGATGTGGCTTTGTACCCCATTGGTTCTAGGGATTCTTGCTAGAGTATAACTTACAGGTGAGATCATTTCAGAAGAATACCCACTGAGTCCTTCAACAAATCAACTTTATTATATTGCCTACAGAGAGACCTTAACTGCATTTAGAGAAATTCATGTTAAAGATGTTCTTTTATATTAAAATCTGCCTCAAGAATCAGTCTCTAGTACCTGTGCATAAAGTCCAGAACAACAATGTGCAGTGAGTAGGAAGCAATCCGAAGAACAGATTTAGAGTAGTTAAAACAACCATGGTAGAGACCGATCTTCTCAAGTCCTTACAGAAGAAAATTTCATTTCCTGGCTCAAAATAGAGAATTTAAAAGGAAATGTTATGCTGAGCCAAGTGTCATGTACCTATGTAATCCATGGAGGAAATCCTTGCTCAGATTTTCTTTAAGAGAACCTGTTACAGGAGTGAAGTTGACTGACAGCTCCAACTGCTACACCTTTAGATCCACTGCAGGTCCTCATGGCGGCTAACAGCTAATGACAGAGCACACTGGGAACTAGAACATGACATCGGTGCTCAATGCAGGGTAAAAATCTGGCTCTGGAACTTCTCAGAACTGAGCTTCAATATGAGTCCCATCCTACCCAACCCTTCCCGCCATCCTTTTACACGTGTCAGACCTATGTTTGTCTGAAAGTTCTCCTTACCTGCCCTCTCCTCCCTTATCTTTCACAGTCATTTCCTCCAATAAATCTTGTGCATGTCTAATCTCATGTCAGGTGTCTGCTTCTCGGCAGACTTGAATAGTCAAAATGTGTGATGATATTAAAAGCAGAGAATCAAGCCTAATTGTTGCTCAGGTGGCTTGCAATTTAGTGCAAGCATTCATCTGTCCATGTTTTAGCATAGCTGCTAATGTTTTGAGTCTCTCTTCTGTTGTATCCCTTGAAGATTCAAATTGTCAAAGCATTCAGCACAGAAAATGCTCAATTTCCTCCCCTTCAATACTCTCAATAAGAAGAATGTGTTCAGCATTTGTTTTCAAGGACCTCAGACAATTTTCATTAATTAAATACTCCAAAGAGATTTTATGATCCCAAAACATAAACTGGTCAATAAGTATGTGGGTACAGACAGGGATGCCAGATATGTAAAGGGAATCAGGATGTCTAGACACTACTAAGGATCACACTAGAAAAAGCAAGTTGCTCACCTTCCCACAGACCATTGTTTGGTGTCATTGTCAAGGTCACACTACACACTGATTGTCAGAATGGATCATAGAGTTGGCAACTTAGTTGGTGCCATTAGCCTTGGAAATATTTTATAGACCTTTAGTACTAAACAATAATATGAAAAATATTATTTGAACAATAATATGAAAAATCACATTTCAGTAGGATACATTATTATTTTGTCAGTGTGGGCATTCAGACTACTGATTTGGAGCCCATTAATTCACAATGAGGTCACTTTTTGTTTTTCCTTTTTTACTTTCTCGCTATAATTATTAACCTTTGTTCCCTCCAGATATGTTTGATTTCTAGACAGGTATTACCACATTGATATTAATAGATAAGAGCAAAATATCTCCCCACCACCTGAAAGCATGCTTATGTGCATAGTTTGTAGAGACTCTCAGCTTTCTTTTTTGTGTGTTTAGATTTTATCACAGCCTTTTAGTTTCTGATGTTTCTACTAATTTTTTTTTCCCACTTCTTAAACGAAAAATGTGCTGGGTTCTATTCCTTTACATGTTATCACTACTTACTAGCTATTAATAAATGCCTAACCCTACGTCAGTCACCTCAAAAACAACTTAAAAGGGCATAAACCTTGGTATATAGGATAACATTTTTGTTTTCTAAGTGTATGAAACATACGTATACGAAGCTTACCTGGCATTTCCAGACCACCCCAATCCCTCCCTCATCTTAACTCTACTCATCTCATCACACATTTGTATCTAGGCATTTAGTTCCTTGAATCTTTAACTACAATAGATTGTTTCATCTTATCTCCCTTCTGAATTATAAATCTTTTTGAGAAGGTACTACTCATGTACTACTGCATATCCTCCACTCGGAAAAGCGGGAGTGATTTGTTACTTATACATACTTAGGCAGGAATAAACCTTGTTAAGACTTCATCTGAATTCCCACCATCTCTCCCAATGTAGACTGACCAAAGTAGCCGGACTTGGGAGCCGACCATGGACTTTATTCCAGGAACTGGATTCCTTAGGGCCAAAATAAGGGTAGAGAATGCCTGAAAGGATGTCCCCATTCCAAAAATAAAAAATAAAAAATTGCCTCCAAAAAATGCTCTAATGTACAGCATGGTACCTATAGTTAACAATATTGTATTATGTACTTGGAAGTTAATAAGAGATTAAATGTTCTCACTACAAAAAGAAAAGTATAATTATGTAAGGTGATAGGTGCATGCAATAACCTTATTGTGGTCATCATTTCACAATATATACATGATGTCATATGTCAATCATATCACAGTAAAGCTGGAAAAAAATGCTCTAAGTCATTTTCAAATACCACATGTTACTTTTTAACTCTTGCTGTCGTAGTGTAGACCACATTGGTCTGTCACCACATGGGTCTAAATGTGCTATTTAGAGATGCAGCAACTTTCCCAGGTTTCTCTGCTTAGAATTATTTTCCTTGAAATGCAGATTCCTATTGTTCTGGTGATTCCTTTTAAATACAACAGATTTATTCTCAAATCAAAGTTTCCAAAGAATCTCATTTACGCTCATTAAGTTGAGAGAATGTACACAGCTGGGCACATTTATGTCCAGGAATGATCAAATAATCACCCATGGCCACTGATGCTCAAGCTTGATTCTCAGTGTATTCTAAGGCATCTAAAAGTTCTTTATGAGATGGTCACATTTTATTTTCCATTTCAATAATAACTAAAACATTAACATAACCACATCCAGGATATGCACTGATGAATATGGTAGACACTTCACATAATTATTTAAATTTAAATGTAAATTTATTTTACTCAAATAAAATTAAAATTCAGTTCCTCAGACACACTAGTCACATTTCAAATGCTTGTTAGCCATACGTGACTAGTGGCTACCATAGTAGAATGCAGGCCTAGGACATTTCCATTGTTGCAAAAAGTTCTATTGGAAAGTGCTACTCTGTATCATTTAAATAATGCTTTAATAACACTGTGTGCATAGCCACACAGTGTTCATATTTATGCTTACATTTACTTGTCATCATATAGTGCTACTTAATTATTGTAACCTAATAAAAAAGTAACTGATGCAAATTAATGTGTAAAAAATATACATGACATTGAGAGCTTTATAGAGATGTTGTTTCAGTAAAGAACTGGGCAAGGAGGATACTCACATGTGGAATTCAGAAGAATATTCCCCAGAACACTTTAGTTTGCCATTTCCATTCAGAAAATCAACTTTATCTAACAAGTTAAATTAATATCATTGGAATTTTTTTATTTAATAGTTGCTTTTAATTAATTTGTCATAGTTTTAGTTTTCAAAGCCAAATATGAGCCATAGGTATAAAACGTTTATAGCTACTTAATGTTCACACATATTTAAATAACGCCAAAATAAAAATTATTTAAGTTAATAGTGAAGGTACTCAAAAGTGTACTCTTTGTTTAAGAGAGCTCTGTCCATTACTGTACATAAGTGTAAGAAATACTGAACATGCGAAGGATATTAATAGCTGAGAGCAACTTTTGGACTGTACACAATTAGCAATCCATACAAACTGGTACCCAGCAGCTGTGTGTTACTTTGATACTTTTTCTTCAAGGCATTATGTACTAGTCTTTGTTTATTCAATTACGTTTGTTGAGTCTATATCTTCTATTTTGTACTCAAGCTTCTATTTCAGCACTGGAAGTGATGAAACCCATAGTCTAGTTAGAAAAACAGAATACTATACACCCCAGTACAAGGTTTTAAAACCTACTCTGAATAGCAGAGAGACTGAAATTTCCTCTTCTTGAGGAGGTGAAAAGGGGATTTAGGGGAAGAAGGTGTCAGGGTTCTTTCTGGACATTTCTGATGTCTAACTAACACCTTCCCTTTGAACCTGATGTAATTAGTTGCATGTTCCGTGTTCAGCCTCAGAGTATTCAACCATTTTGCTTAATTTGTGCATTCTTTCTTCAACTTCATTATCAAGCATGTGCAGCTAAAGATAAAATGAGTCACCAAACCAGGCTTAATAATTTTCCACAAAAACTCAGAGGTTACTCCTAAGTTTTTTGCACATCATTGTTCATACAAGTCATATTTTATGGGTTTTGTTACTGGAAATATCACTGCACAATTTCATAAGTCAAGCAAGGAAACTTAATGCTTTTATTTATTTTTTAAATTGATTTTAGAGAGAGGGGAAGGGAGAGGGAGTAAGACAGAGAAGAATTGATATGAGAGAGAAACATCGATCAGTTGCCTCCGTATGCACCCCAACTGGGGTTCGAACATGAACCTGGGTATGTGCTCTGACTGGGAATCAAACCCACAACCTCTCAGTGTACCAGATGATGCTCCAACAAACTGAACCAGTCTGGCCAGGGCTTGCTTAATGTTCTTATATTACGGTCCCATTTTGGACTTTTCAGAATAAAATGGAACTCACAGGAAAGCAGAATATAATATTCCATAAGCTTAGTTCAAAGAAGTAGGGTGGGGTTTTCACTGAAAAAAAAAAATTCTGTTTTTGTAAAAATGTATCTGGCTATGAAGATAATATGTGTCACAAACACACTCACCCCTATAGCCATACATAACTTATCTTACGTGAGAAAACAAAATAATGTAGACATGTTTTACTTTATAAATTACATATACATATGTATGTATGTTTAAATATTCCTGGGTTTTCTGAGCAACCATTAGACTGTTATATTAATTGGAGGTTGCATAATGAACTTTGCCATTCATTAGTTTTGTTTTTCATCTTGGGTTCAATTAAATACAGTCCTAAATATTTGTGGGCAACCTCACATGGGTTTTAATTATGATTTAATGTAAAGATCCCAACTACCTCTGCCTTTCTGCTTTCATGGTAATTAAATCTTGATAAAGGTTTTATGCAGAGTGAAATTCTTTGAATATGCAATCACTGACCTACTGAGTATTAATAGGTTATTTGCTTAAAGGTATTTCACAAACTGAACTGTGGAGATAGTTTATGCAATGCCATCATCTAGACAGACTGACTATCTTCACTGAAAGTTCAAGATGAAATCATTCTAATTGTTGCGAAATACTCCCAAGTCACAAAAGGCTGGGTTTTCTGCACAGTGAGTTTTGAAGACCCATTACAGACCCCTCCTCCTTGCACCCCAACCACTGACCCACCCCCAGTCCCACCACTCTGTGGGTTTGTATGTTTTGAGCTTCTACTGGCTTGCAAGAAAGAGGCCATGAATATTGTCTTGGTGGCTTCAGGGTTGGTATCAGGTAAATGTAGATGTTCTTATATGCAATGCTTCTATAGCTAATATTGTTGTTTTTCTTTTAATCCTCACCCGAGGATATTTTTCCACTTATCTTCAGATAGAGTGGGAGGCAGGGAGGGAGGGTGGGGGAGACAGAGAGAGAGAGAAACATCAATGTGAGAGAGACACATCGAAAGGTTGCCTCCTGCACGACCTTGACCAGAGCCGGGACCAAACTTCAACAGAGGTACGTGCCGTTGACTGGAATTGAACCAGCGACTCTTTGATCCGTGGGTCAACGCTCTAACCACTGAGCCAAACCAGCCAGGGCTATAGCTAATATTGTTAAAGATAACTACTAATGTAAACTGACTGAAACAGTACTTGTCAATTTAGAGGTAAGGAATTTTCCAGTCATCCTGCTAACCAGCCTATAAATTATCTTGGAAAAAGTTACATACATATTTAATGTGGTCCTAAAAGTTCACTTCATGCTCTTCTAGTCAACCTACATACTTAATTCTTCTAATAATATTTATCTTTTTTTTAATTTATTGTATAAGCTAAGAGAATTTAGCTCTTCTCCTTCATAAACGTTAAAAATAGATTTACTGAATCCCACATACTCCCTAAGTCTGGTGGTTTTGCAGAATCAAGACCCATCTAAAGGGAGAGAAGAAGAAATGTTTTTTAAATAAAATCTTCTTTCTGATCCCTATGGGCAACTTCCTGAATCGTAGACTTCTTCCATACTGATTTTTTTTTTTTTTTTTAACGAGGCAGTAAGTATGCATCTGTATTACTGGAGAGTCTGGTTAGCAACTAAACACAAGTCCAGACTCTAGAAGTGTCAAACTCTACAATCAACTCTGGGAGAAACAAATCTCCAATTACATTTAAAATTGGAGTGGGGCTATTGGGAGGCAGCCAACAAAAGCCATAATAAGTAATTTTCTAAATCTGTGTGAATAATGAGAGGAGAAAAAGCTCAAACTTATTTTACTTCATTTTCTCAAAACATTAAGATTTCCTTATCACAGCTTCCTCTTCTCACATTTTGTTTTTCTTTTAGAGGAAATCTGAGCCCAGCCGGTGTGGCTCAGTGGTTGAGCGTCAACCCATGCACCAAGAGGCTGCTGGTACACATGCTGGTCGGGGCACATGCCCATGTTGTGGGCCCGATCCCCGGTGGAGGGCATGCAGGAGGTGACCAATCTATGTTCTCTCTCATCAATGTTTCTATCTCTCTCTCCCTCTCCCTTCCTCTCTCTCTAAAATCGATAAAGAAAAAAAATTTTTTCTTCTAAAAATAAAGGAAATTTGAGGATCACGTGTAAAATACCACATGAAGACAAATGTGAAGAATAGGTTCCTAAGGTGCAAACTCCAGACACAAATCACCTCCTTTGGCTTTGAAAGGTAGTTACACAGCATCGTCACCTCTGAGCCACATTCCACATCACACACACATGTCCTCGCCTCCGGGAAGGTTTCTGAAAGGAAGTCACACATATGGACAGAAGGGTTGGCAGCAGGCAGGCTCCTTTAGAACAGGGAAGGAAGACCAAGCTTGTATTTGCTGGGTGCCTTGCATGCCAGCTGTCTCACAATCCTCTCCACAACAGCCTGCACTCATACCAGTCTTAGCACGTACCACAGGAGGGCGATTATCTATTTATTCGCCCATCTCCTCTACTGGGTTGTGTGTTCATCGAGTGTAAGATCAAATATTATGTATTATCTGCCGGTGACCAATCATTGCCTGCCAGTGACCAGCACAAAGCAGGCAATCAATACACATTTACTGACTGAGTGAACAAGCGAATGTGCTAACAATTAATATTCCCATGTGATGAATAAGGAGACTATAGTTCAGAGTGACTAAGTGACTTATCCAGGCCACAGAAATAAGCCAGGTTGGTAAGTGACTGAAGGGACACACAAATCGCAGCTGGCTTCAGAGAACCACACTTTCTACTGCCCAAGCTCCTTCCTGGAAGCAAAAGTGGAACCAAGCCCCAGAGAAAGGCCTTAGATCTTTTACAGAAGGATGGCTGTGGGAGAGGAAACTTTCACACATCCCTACCTGAAACTAAAAGATCTCAGCGAAGTGAAAATGGAAATGGTAATTTCATGCCCGGATACAGTTCAGACTAGGATGAAATCAGAGCATTGGGGTGGGAAAGTCTCACATTTGTTTCCTGGCAGCTTCTTCAACAATGGCTTTTCCTTTCCAACAGCTTGTGTTGGTTTGCTTTTCTCTTTTTTTCTTTCCTGTCTCTCTCACCACAGCTTCTTTTCTTACATGGTTCAAAATTCCAGGGAGACAGTGCTATCCAAGGATCGGGAAAAGCAGCCAAGGGGACATGGGGAGAGCACCCACCAGCGCTGGAGTCCAGCGGCCACAGTCCCAGCTCAGCCCGTTCTAATCAGGTGACATTGGGCAGATCACTCAACCTCTTCTGTCTTAGTTGCTTCATCTGGGGGATAAGGCTATGAATAATAGGACCTACCTATCGCTGTAAGAACTAAATGCGTTAACACACGTCCATTGCTTAGCACACGTTCCAGCACGTGGTAGGGACGTAATGAAGGGGAGCCATTACCATGTCCTTGGCCCTAGAATAGGACCAGAAGCAGCAGCATGCATACCAGAGCTCATTAATCCCCGAACGCATCTGCCATATTCCAGATTAGGCTTTGTACATAAGGATATGACATAAAACTCTTTTCCCAAAGGCAGCAATGAAGTGTCACTGGAAGTAAATGAAAGCAATCTCAATAATTTTTTCTAACACCTCCTGATCTAAACGGCCAGTGGCTTGTGAAATAGGCAGCTGTAGTTGGGTCCTCTCTCCATACTAGGCACTACATGTGAAAGCTTCTCCTGTGTCCAGAGAGAAACAAAAAGAGAAGTATTTTCTTATTCTTCTCCAGCATGTCTTTCTAATAGTATAATATCATCACAAGTGCATTTCAAGCAAGCATGAATCCCCCGATCCCTCCACCTGGAGAACCGAGGCCTAGAGAGAACCTGTATAAAGCAAACAAGCCCAACTGATTTGTAGCCATTTACTTAGCTGTGGGTCATCATCAACAAAAGCAGTGATTAGGGCAAGAGAGGAGTAGGGACTAGACTAACTAAATAAAGGTTTATTTTTCTCATGTAACAATATACCCAGAGGCACTCAGTCTAGGGTTGGTGCAACTATTTAGAGTTCTCAAGAACTTCTTCTATTCTTCCACCCTGCTCTCTTTAAGGGAGATCTTTCAATCTTTTAGTCCACTATCATGCCAGTCATTGGGCTGAAGACCAGAGAAGGAGAAATGATAGAAAAGGGAAAAGGACAGAAGGTTGAACAAGCAAGTCAGCAAAATATAGCTCTTTTAAAATAGCCTTCCCAAAAGCTAGTGACTTGTATGTAGCATCTTCGTGGCCAAAACTATTAGGTTCAATCACATAAAATTGCTGATCATCAACTATGCTTATACACATAAACAAATATAACATATGATTCAATCTAACATGGCATATGGCAACCAAAAAGGCTGGAAGCTAAGGTGTTTTGTCTGGATCTATTGCCACTGAACAGAATTGGAGTTCTGCTAGTAAGAATAAATGGCTAAATACTAAGGAACTAGCAATGTCTCCCATGTTCAGCGAAGTGGAGATCTATATTAATATCAGAAAAAAATAGATTGTAAAAAAGAAATCATTCCTCAGGACAAAGAGGACATGGAATATCATCTCAACATATATCAAAGAATTGGTATAAGCAGACCATGTTCTCTGACAAAGATGCAAGTAAGTCAGAAATTAATTTAAAAAGTTTAAGAAACAACTTTTAAGAATCCATATGTAGACAGATTCATTTAATGTAGTTCTTAAAAATTCATGAATTAAAGATGAAATCATAGAATTAGAAAATACATATAATTAAATGGTACCAAATATGATACACATCAAATATAGTGGTATACAGCCAAAGGAGTACTAAGAGTAACATTCGTATACTTAAATGTATCTATTAGAAAATAAAAATAGAAAATCAGAGAGCCAAATATTAACCTTAAGTTATAAAAAGAAAAGCAGAAAAAAAATCAAAGAATAAGAGATTAAAAACAAAAATTAATTTTCAAAATAATTTTTGAAATACTAGAGAGTAATTTTAATATTGAATATTTAAAGACATAAAATACTCAAATATTGAAAAATTATACTGACAAATAAGCAAGAAGGCAAAATTAAATATTATACATACAGTGAGGGGTATATTACAGATAGCATAGTTATTTAAAAAATAAGGATACTATGCACAACTTCATGCCATCCAAATTGAACATACAATTAAAATTCATTCCTTTCTAAAAAACATATAATTTATAAAAATGAATTCACAAAGAACTAAAAAACTTGAAAAGGTTCATAATCATTTCAAAATTTGAATTGATAGTTTAAAATCTACACACAAAAACACACATGCACATACTTCACACTAAGGCCAGTTTTACAGATGCATTTTACCAAACATTAAAGAATATATAATTTCCATAATGAAGAAACTCTTAAAGACAAAGAAAATGCAAGACCATTCCCTTCATGAAGTTAGCATTTTATGACATTAACATAACCTTATTACTGAAATCTAACTAGAAAAAGAAACAGAAAATAAAATTAACATTTAATATAATTATTGCAGAAACCCTACAGGCATACTTGAAATTAGTGGTCATGAATTTAAAGTGAAATCACACGATTTGTATTTCTCAGCTACGTTCATTTCATGAATGCAGGAGTAAAGTATAGAGAGAGTTAGATTTAACCAGGGTGGAGGTTTTACCAAAAACTTGCAAGAAGCAAGAGGAGTAAGAGGATGAGAGCAGCCCGGCCAGTGTGGCTCAGTGGTTGAGTGTCAACCCATGCACCAAGAGGTCGCAAGTTCAATTCCCAGTCAGGGCACATGCCCAGGTTGTGGGCCAGATCCCCTGTGGGGGGCATGCAGGAGGCGGGCAATTGATATTCTCTCTCATTGATGTTTCTGTCTCTCTCCTTCTCCCGTTCTCTCTCTCTAAAAATCAATAAAGAGAAAACAAATTTTATTTAAAAAAATAAAGAGGATGAGAGCATACAAAAGAGAATGCTTACAGTGACAGGTCATGAATTTATTCTGAATAAGGAAGTAATAAAGGATAGCAGAGTGATGAGGGATGATTTAAAAGGCACTGAGATCAATGAACTGTAGTACCTGGTGGGGACAAAAAATTTTGATTTTGTCAGGAATCCTCATAAGTAGGAAGGCAATATAAGCATCACATTTATGCATGGTGAAACTGAGACTCAGATATGTGGTGGACTTTTCTAAGCTGAGTATAGAGTAATTAGTAAAGCTTTCACTCTGACCAGAAAATTCTGTCTCTCAAGCCTTTCCTGGTCCTGCTATATTATTCTGCAGCCCTGTCCTACAGTGAGTTACAAATCTTCCTGATATTCCTAGGTACTGCTATTTCTCGGGTGTTAATTCTCATCTAGGGTAAACTCTGGGTTCCCACATTATCATATTTGTTAAGGCTCAGATTTTAGTGTTAGTTTGATAGTGTTTTAAAATCTAATTTTCTAAAAGAAATATTTATTTTCAGAAGAGAGGAAGCAGCTCTTTAAAAAATAAAATTAATCTATTGCCATAAAATGTCCATACTCAATAAAAATGAAATTTGCAGCCCAACATTCCCCAAATCCATTTTATATTCTATTACAGTTTAATTTTCCTTTACTCTTTCTCCTCCTTCTGTAACCCTTTCACAATATAGCTTTGCTCCTTTTTGGAATGTAAAATTTTGAACACACTATTTACTACCCACAGTTTTGCTGTTTCTCGGTTCTACGCCACTGTTTGACTAAAAAGTGCCAAGAGCCCTGGCCAGTGGGGCTCAGTTGGTTGGGCATCATCCTGCACACTGAAAGGTTGCCAGTTGCAGCTTGATCTTCAGTAGAGGGTGTGCAGGAGGCAGGCAGTCGATATTTCACTCTCACATCAATATTTCTCTCTCTCTCCCCCTCCCCCTTCCTCTTTCTCTAAAAATCAATAAAATATATATTTTTTTTAAGTGCCAAAAATCTTCTTTCTTACATGCCTATAAATTTCCTCATCGTTTCCTCCCCCTTGCTAATCTTACCCAAAATTTCTTCAAGGTCATCAAACTTGAAGTATGTATTTATAATCACTCTCTGATAAGATCTTCAGAAGGGAGGACTAGTTTGCACATTTTATTTTGTATACATTGGCATTTATTCTTCTTCCAGTATCAAGAAATAAGAACAGGTACAATTTATGTATGTGTCATCATTTAGGAAATTGACAAAAATGACTAGAGAGTTGTTTCTTAAGTAAACCAGTTATCATCTAGTATTAGGGTCAGAAAACGTGTAGTGGTTAGGTTGACTGATCTTCTGGTCATATGCCAGCTTCTTTGTGTCATCAGTAACATACCAACTTTCAGAGACATACTTCAGGCTCAACACCACAGTGCATGAACGTCTTTGAGGGTGCTCACAACATATGTAAAAATATAAATCAAGAGCAATTCTTCCTAAAATTATGTTTCTAAGATATTATTGTAAAGGAACAAAAGCTACCCTACAGAAATAAAATAAAACATTTTATAAATTGGAATGCAGAATTCTGACTGTGCTCAATACTCAAATTGCCATCCTAAGGAGAATCTCTTTAGAAAATACAGTTGTTATCTTGATATTTCCTCCTTTTTTCCTTCTTTTTATTACTCCTAAAAAGCCTCATTTCCTCTTTTTTCCCTTCCCCATTTCACCATATAATTTTCTCTTACACTTATTTACTTTTTATTTCAGTAGTTTACCTACTTGATTTCTATACAATATTGAATTCCTGCCAGTTCTGTAAAACTCATTTCATATTGCTTTAAAAGTGTGATTTTTCTCAAACCCGAGATGCAGTAAATGTGAAACACTGGGCCATGTGGAAATTACAGTCAGTGCATTTGTTTGGTTAGGACAACTTAATTGCTTGCAGAGACAGCTCCAGCTTCATCTAGTAAAACAAATTCAATGATCATTGTAAATAAAGTGAGAGCAAAAAAGAAATATATCATCTGCCTGCCAGTGGCTCTTCATGGCACCTATCATCACTAAGGAGTCAATGTTGAAGGGAAGGGTGTCAAAGAGAGTGAGAATGGAAAGTTTGACAACTAATGTTCCTATGATATATTGCTGAACTAGAGGTAGAAAAATAGTATCAAGCAAACATTTCAAACAAGAGACAGCTGCATACAAGAGGCAATTCTGAGAGCTTTTATCACACACACACACACAAATTTTTTTAAAGATGGGACAGTCTTTCTTCAAATTCCAAGCCTCTAAAGATTTTAGTCAAAGAGATCTGGTAAGCTGGGACTAAACTTGACATTGCCCAAGACTTACAATGTTTTACGTACATATTGTTCTGAAATCTCATATGCCTCTTCTCCAACTCAGAAATTTATATGGGGTATCTAGGAGAAGACCCAAGATTACCAAATGAGTAGCAGCTTAGTTCAATCCAACAAAACCATGGCTGTTCCAGATTTGGAGAGGCATAAAATGGATGTTGGTGAGAGAACCCCAATGTCCACTGCTACCTTATATCTTAAGATCATCTACATATATGTAGGAATTTGGGGAAGTAGTGATAACTGCAAGAGAAATCTTAGGAAACCAGGATGCCCACTTGGGGCAAATAATGCAATTTGGGTTTTGGTTTTGTTTTTTAATATGCTTTTATTGATTTTAGAGAAAGAGAGAGAAAAAGGGAGAGAGAGAGAGAGAGAGAAACATCCATCAGCTGCCTCCTGCATACTTCCTATTGGGGACTGAGCCCATAACACAGGCCTGTGCCCTGACCAGGAACCAAACTGGCAACCTTTTGGTGCATGGGACAGTGCTCAACCAACTGAGCCACACCGGCCAGGGCCAAATAATGTGTTTTGATGGGCTTTGCAGATTTACTTCCACTGAAGGTCATGATCAAAAGAGACCATAATGCATGAATGAGTAATACTGGCAAGAACTCTACCACCTAGGCCAAGTGAGAGCACCATATGCCTTTGAGATAATACCCAGCAGTCCCTAAGGATATTATTTTATCGCTATCATCTGGTTGGACCTGTGAAAGCCTAGAGCATTGGAGTTCCCTTTTGAGGGTGAGGTACATGAAAAATGAATCAAGGAAAATCCAAAAATTCTGAATCTAAACTGAATAGATATTAGATAGCAATTTGTAAGCTATTCACAATACTCTCTTAAAAAGATAGTTCAGAATAAAAAGAACCCAGTAACTTATATTGTAATACATACAGAAACCCAAAAAACACGGGAGAATTGTCTCCCAACATTGCCTTTCACTGAATGACTACCCAGAAGATTAATATTTCTTCAAAAAAAATATCCATAGGTTAAAGCAAGAACCCCCCATCCTATACTTTCTATACCCTCAGAGAGAGGTTTTTCTCAAAAACAAAAATTCCAGATGCAGTTTCCAGGGCCTGATGCAATTTTTTTCTCCTCATGCTTTTATCTACTATTTTGCAATATCTGAATGACTATTTCACAGTAAAATGTTCCAGAATATTTACTGAGTCTTTTTATATGTCAGGCATCTTGCTAAGCACTCTACATGCCTCACATCATTTAAGGCTTGCAATAAGCTTATAAATGAGATACTGTTGTCCCTATCTTACAGATAAAGAAACAAGACGTCCAGTTAGGACTGTATGGTAAATTCTTTTTTTGTTGTTGTTTTGAGGATATTTTTCCACTGATTTTTAGACAGAGTGGAAGGGAGGGAGGGAAAGGAGGGAGAAAAAAACATCAATGTGAGAGAGACACATCAACTGGTTGCCTCCCACATGACCCTGACCAGGGCAGGGGATCGAACCTGCAACCCAAGTACATGCCCTAGAACAGGAATTGAATCCATGACCCTTTGGTCTAGGGGCCAGTGCTCTAACTGCTGAGCCAAACATCACACTTACTATTAAAATAGTAAACACTTTGTCACTACGGTCACAAAAATAAGGCAAGTAATCTGCTCTCAGCCCAGGTTGCACTGGGGTTCTACCTGATGTAACATTAAATTTTAAATAAAAATCATAAAATATGTGAAAGAAAAAGTAAAATTGTCTTTATTTGAAAATTAAATAGATGTATAGAAAATCCAAAAGAGCTATCCAAAAAGCTACTAGATCTAATACATAAATTTAGTCAAATTTTAAGATACAAGGCCAATATACACACTGCATTTGTTTACACTAGCAACAAACATGGGAGACTGAAAAAAAATTTAAATCACTACATTTTGAAATAGTGTGAAAAAATCCAAAACACTTGACAATAAATTTAATAAAAGACATAGAAGACCACTATATAGAAAACTATAAACCATTACAGAACACTGCTGAGAGAAACTGTGAGAAACCTAGATAAATGAGGAGATATTGCCATAGCAATGCCATAGCAATATGGGTTAGAAGACTCAATATTATAAAGATGTTATTTGTCCCTATATTAAGCCATAGATTCAATAAAATTCCATCAAAATTCCAACAGGTTTTATATAGAAATTGACAAGCCATTACAAAAATATATGTCGAAATACAAAGGACCTAGAATAACCAAAACAGTCTTGAGAAAGAAAAAAATTGAAGGGAATACTGCCTATTCTAATAGTTACTATAAAACTACAGCAATTCAGATGGTATTGTATTGGCCTAAGTATAGAACAGAACAGAACCTGGAAATAGGTGGGAGAGATAGATATGGATTTTTTAAACCAAATCCAAAGAACACTAAACATAAAAGAAAAACCATAATCTGTACATGAGAAAAATTAAAAACTTCTGTCCATCAATAGTCATCATTAAGGAAAAAGAAAAGACAAGGCAAAATGGGAGAAAATATCCACAACATTCAGTAATGTAACTTTCACAAATCAGTAACTAAAAAGACTGACAACCCAGTTAAAAATGGGCAAAAGTATTGGGACAGATACCTCAAAAAACTGGGTATACAAATAAAAGATGATATACAAGTGAAAATATGTTTCATATCATAGATCATCCGTGAGATGTAAATTAAAACCATGAGCTACCACTACATACCCATTAGAATGGCTACCATTAAAATGACTGACCTCAACAAAAGGATGTGGAACAGCTGGATCTCTCATATATTGCTGGTGGGAGTATAAAATGGTGTAACCACTTTGGAAAACTATTTAGCAGGTTTTTAAATAAAAGTATATATACACTATGATCTAGCAATTCCACAATTGGGTATTCACTGAAAAAATTGAAAACTTAGGTCGGTAAACATATGGATTGCAGCTTTGTTCATAATAGCCAAAATAAGGGGACGGGTGGGGATTGAATATTTGTCAACAGGAGAATGTGGTGTCCCGAAATCCAAGTGAAGAAAATATTAGAAGTAGTAATCAACTGTATCAAATTCTAATGTTTCAAGTAATTTAAGAACTGAATCAACCACTGGACTTAAGTAAGTCACTGAAATCTAAATCAATAAAATTAAATAATTTAAGATTAAATATAATCTGCCCTGACTGGTGTAGCTCAGTTGGTCGGAACATCATCCCATACATGGAAAGGTCATGGGTTTGATTCCCAGTCAGGGCACCTATCCAGGTTGCCGGTTGGTCCCTGGTGAGGGTGCATACAGGAAGCAACCAATCAATGTTTCTCTCTCACATCAGTGTTTCTCTCTGTCTCTCTCCTTCTCCCTTCCTCTCTCTTTAAAATCAATAAAGTAAAAAAAAAAAGATATAGCCATGACCAAATAAAGAGACACTATTCTTCCAAAAACAATTAACTATAATCTTTTAAAGATATTTTATTATTGTCAAATAATGCAATTAAGAGTAAAATTACATCACAATCCATTTTCCATTTTTCTGCCATGTTATTTTATTTCAATACACATTTGGGAAACAAAAAGGATATAATGTTCTTCCTAAAATTAGCTAATCTACAATTTTAGTGTTTCTATAATACTCAATCCATTTCCTAATGACTCATGGAAAGTTCTACATATAAAGAATATAGAAAGATTTTTCATTTCATTATAGATATATGCCTATGTATGTTTTAAAGTAAAAATTTCAGATAACAATATAAATCCAAATCAAATTCTTTGTTCACTTACTAATGCAGTTATGCAGATAAGATGGTAACTTGCATGAGCACATAAACATACTAGAAATCACTTTAAAATGCTCATTTAGCTATCTGGCCTTCCTAAGAGCAAGTGTACAAATCAAATGAGACCTGGATGGAGAGTTGGTCGGAAGTCCCAGTGTGTGGAAGACCTGAAATGTCATCATAGAAATTTGACCTAAAGCATCAAGTGAGTGGTTAAACTAGATGACCTTTAAATACCTCCAACTTTGAATGTTTATAGCTCTGTGGTTCTCAGTCTATTTCTCTCTGGGATCATTACTCAGATGAGAAAGGTGGTGTATCAGTTCCAGCAAAATTTCACTAAGCACTTAAGGAAACCTTCCATCAAGTATTGCCCCCTTTAGAATAGTCCCCAAAGCATTTGAAAGTGAAAAGTTGCAATTTTTGCCCTTAGTACCCAAGAAATCTGAGTAGAGGATAAATAAGAAAGTCAATGACTTTATAATGATTTTTGTGGTTGTTCTGTCCCTTGTATTTGAGCCAGGTGCATCTTAAAGGAATCAGTCAGTGTACTACAAAGTTGATTCCTTCCATACTGCTCAGTCATCAGCCTTCCAGGGCCTGGTTCCTGCCATCAGGACCCTGAGGCTGCTATAAGCTTGAGACTGAATCCATCTGCACACAGAGGGTCAGTGTGGATCAGAAGAGCCCTGAGGCTCATAGTACTATGCAACATTACAGAACAGCCCTCAACTGGGAGCCAGGAGAACTATATTTTAGTCCTCATAAATATTTGTTTTAATAGAAAAGAACAGCCCTGGCCGGTTTGGCTCAGCGGTTAGAGCGTAGGCCTACGGTACAAAGAGACCCGGGTTCGGTTCCCGCTAAGGGCATGTGCCTCGGTTGCAGTTTGTCCCTGGCCCTGGTTGGTCGTGCGGGTGGCAGCCACTCGATGTGTAACTTTCACGTCGATGTTTCCCTCTCTCTCCCTCCCACTCTGTCTGAACAAAAAAAAAATGAAAAAATGTCCTCAGGTGAGGATGAGGATAAAAAAAAAAAAAATAGAAAAGAACATTCTCTGAATCTCAGTTAACTTGAAAACTTTTTTTCACACCTTTTCTTACATGTCTTCAGTTCCCACAAGCCTTTGAGTTCCTTGAAAACAAGAACCATGTTTTTTGTTTTGGTTTTTAAGATTTTTTTTAGAGAGAGAGAGAAAGGGAGAGAAAGAGAGAAACATCACTGTGAGAGCAAACACCAATGAGCTGCCCCCCTGCACGGTCCCTACCGGGGATCGAGCTGCATCATGGGCATGTGCCCTGATTGAACCAGCAACCTTTCAGCCCCAAGATGACGCCTAACCAACTGAGGCACACTGTCCAGGGCAAGACCCATGTTTACTTCATCATTTTCCCTTATATTCTAGCACAGTGTGTACTTGGCTCTTTGCATGCGAATGGAGTAAAGAACAAAACAGACATTTACCCCCAACTGGTAAGTTAATAATAATAAGACGTGATAAATGTTAAGTTAGTAAGACAATATGTCACCAAAGCACAAAGCTTCACCAGACTCAGTGCAACTTATCCCTGACAATTAGCCTAGCATCTGAAATTGAGTTGAGGGACCCTTCTCCAAACTTCTTACCTTTCTCTGTGCGTACTTATATCAACGCATTGACTACATGTTATTGGAATTGTCTCCTTATAATTCCTTTTTCATCGGACTACGCATTTTTGAAAGACAGGGTTTTGTTTGTTTGTTTTTTTAGTTTCTGTATCACCCAGAATGTATCACAGGGCCTGACACTTTGTAAGTGCTCAAAATACCTACTTAACACATGCTTATTTGTAGTTTCCCAAGACCACAATCACCTTCTAATATATGAAGTACCTGCAGAACATTCAGGTGATGATACTAAGTAGACATTTGAAAACATAGCATAAAAGATCATGATGGGCTCAGGAGTCAAGTAAAAAATGGAGTCATAAAATTTGAAAACTATTATCCAGGTAATGTCTCTACTGTTATTTTCAGATTCTTACACTATACACCACCTATGTAACGCCTCCCTTAATAACTTCAGCTTGGTTTGTTGGTTGTTTGTTAATTCAATCTCCAGTCTTTTCTGTGTGTCCTACTGAGTTATATGCTTCTGCATTTACTTGATAAGAATTAGATCATGTATAGACTTCTCTGCATTTCACTTTTATATATAATAAAATTCATTCCGTTAAGCTTGAATGAATACAATGCCTTCTTATTAGTGGTTATATAACATTCCATGACATGTTATTTATTAAACTAAACCAGACACCTAAAAAGTTCAATGACCAAAAAAAAAAACAAGAAAACAAAAGAACCCAAAAAACTTAATTTTTCTTTCATCTATTACTTCCAGCCAGTTGCTCCCTGTCCACGGGCAGCTTTGCTCCACCCAGTTGTCCAGGGCCCCAGGCTGATGATGGTTCCACTATCCTCAACATACAGCTTCTAAGGTTGCTCTAATCATTGCCATTCCCTCCCTGGAGTGGAAACCCAGCAGGAAGGAACACATGTGGGAGGTGCGTGGGTCACCCCTAGAATTGGCACACATCACTTCCATTCATACTCCGTTGACAAGAACTGATTTACAAAGCCACACCTAGCAGCAAGGGGGCTGTGGAAATTCCTGGCCAGGCAGCCACATCCCAGCTATGACTTGATTACATGCAGAAGAAGAAAGTAAAGTTTGGTGGAAACTAGCACTTTTCACCTCAGTATGGATTTACCAAAATTTGTTAAGCCTTTTCTCTAATGATAATGGGTCTTTATTTTTCATCTGTACTTACTAGTGTTTTTTTTTAATAACGATTCCAAGAAATGGAAGTATAACAATAAATGCGGTCACATTGCTTTTCCAAGTGCACTGTAATACTTAAATGTCCACTTCCTCACCAGGTGTGCTCCAGCAGTAGATATAATCATTCTTTATTCCTTTGTCATTCTATTGAATGTAAAGGAATAGCTCATTGTTAACTTTAACTTGCATTATCCTGACCACTAGAAAACTTTAACCTCTATTACATAGTTACTGGTCATTTGGATTACTCTTTTTCTGAATTAGTTTTTTTTTATATTCTTTGCCTATTTTTATTAGGATATCTGTCTTTCTGTTACCAATTTTATCTTGCTGACTTCATATTTTTAAAAATGCAAAGATATTTGATAGCCCTGGAAATGTATATTTTTAGATTTATCTTTTCCCCTAACCCTTTCTCTATTTCATAAAAATCATTGATCTTAATATATTTCAAAGAGTAATGTTTCAAATGCATTAGAATGTTTCCAAGTTCCCATATAAATCTGAACATACGATCCTGGGCTTAACCTGTTCTTTAAGAATAATGAATAATCGATATTGCATGCTGATATTTCATTTAACCGTTTTAAAATATGCTCACAAAAGTTAGGCATCAACAAGTCCTTTGTCAAGAAGTACACAATCCCCTGCCTACTAAGCTCCTGCCCTGCCATTCGACGCCGTGTGGAAGAGCTAATTCCTTTGGAGAGAAGATTGATCATCTAGTAAATAAAACACCATGTCCCTGGTTCAAGTACAGTGTGATTTGAAATTGATACTGAGGCATTTGATGGGCTTAATTTGCTCCCCAGTGATATGTAACCAACATTACAAAACCTCTCACACATCCCTGGGAAGAATTTGGATAATCTTCCATTTTGCATTCAGGAAAACCCCTCAGCAGAGTATATCTGTAAGACCAAATCACTATGTCGACCCTTTTTCAGAAAGCTCAGAGAAGTTTGCAAGCAATAATTAAGGCCGCGAACACTTATAAGGCATGGAGAAACTATTGTTTTCTTTTATACACAAAAAGCAGGATGAGAACAGTTAAATGACTGAATGGAAAAGCTAGTTGAAGACAAAATTTCTGAAGTGCTGATGTCAGGATAATACAGGAGCCACTAGACCCTCTGCCCAACTTGTTATTTAAGAGGTCTCCTCTGGTCCTGGTTTAGCATAAAGAACCCCACACGGGGGCTGGTCAGCAGATAAATAGGATAGTTTCACTTTGCTGAGCTGCCAGACTTTACTCTTCACAAACCTAGGCTGTATCATACAAAGAAATATGAAAAAAACAATTGAAATTTTTTTTGTAGAACTAAAGATATGTTCTTTTAAATTTACGACAAAATTTGTCAAATTTTAAATAATATAAATTGGATTTAGAATAATTTTACTAAACTATGAAAGTCACTTTACTTTTTTTTTTCTTTATAGATTTTAGAGAGAGAGGAAGGGAGAGGGAGAGAGAGATAGAAACACTGATGAGAGAGAACATCGTTTGGCCACCTCCTGCACGCCCTCACTGGGGATTGGGTCCACAGCCTGGGCATGTGCCCTGACTGGGAATCAAACCGGTGACCTCCTGGTGCATTGGTGGATGCTCAACCAGTGAGCCACACGGGCCAGGCAAAAGTCACTTTACTTTCTTTATTAAGGCATTTTAAAAAGACAGGTTGGCATAATTCAAATAAAAATATTCTTTCTGAAAAATGTATCTGACTAGCAAAACAATGATTTTCTGGACTTCCGGTCAAGATGGCGGCGTAGGTAAACGCGGTATCGCGTCCTCCCACAACCACATCAAAGTTACAGCTAAACTACAGAACAACCATCATTCAAAACCGCCCGAAATCAAGCTGAACGAAAGTCCTACAACTACGGAATTAAAGAAGAAGCCGCATCGAGACTGGGAGGAGGGGCAGAGGCACGATGGGCTGGTCCCACACCCACGTGTGCCGGATAAAAATTAGGAGGACACCTCGGCTGGGAAGGTCTTCCCTGAGGACTGAGGGGTCCCCGTCCCACACCAGGCGCCCAGCTCAGGGTTCCAGTGCCAAGAAGAGAAGTCTCCATAACTTCTGGCTGGAAAAACCAGCGGGAACTGAGGCTGAGGCGGCTGGAGCCCCCCCGGCAGCTCCTCTTAAAGGGCCAGCGCACAGACTTACTTGGACTCGCTCCCTCCAGGCTCCAGCGTGGGGGAAGCAGCTTGAAAGGCACCAGAGTCATATGGGGAAGAACTGAGCTGTTTGGCATTGGAGCGAGGGCTGGAGAGGCAGCTTTCTCCTGGACAGACGTGCTATCAGAGGCCTTTGTTCCTTTGGTGAGCCCTTCCTTGGGCCGGCAGACGCCGCCATATCTGGGACTGCAGCAACCTGGCTCACACTGTTTGCCCCGCCCTGGTGATTCCCTGAGGCCCCGCCCCACCCAACTTTCAGGCCCACCCAAGCTGTTGCCAGTTGCTTGACCATAGGATTGGCCTGTCTTGGATCCTGCTTCAGCTTTTCCTAAATTCTTTCAAACAAGCAGCATCTGGTCTCAGCTAGCCCCATACCTCTCGCTAAGTAATACATAGAAACAAACACAGGGAGGCAGCCAAAATGAGGAGACAAAGAAACATGTCCCAAATGAAAGAACAGAACAAAACTCCAGGAAAAGAACTAAGTGAAATGGAGTTAAGCAACCTAACAGATGTTGAGTTCAAAACACTGCTTATAAGGATGCTCAATGGACTTAGTAAGAACCTCAGTGAACTTAGTGAGGGCCTCAAGAGCATAAAAAAGGACCAGTCAGAAATGAAGGAGGCACTAACTGAAATAAAGAATAATTTACACAGATTCAATAGAAGAGTAGGTAAAGCCAAGAAACAAACCATCGATTTGGAATATAAGGAAGCAAAAAACACCCAATCAGAACAGCAAAAAGAAAAAAGAATCCAAAGAAATGAGGATAGTGTAAGGAGCCTCTGGGACAACTTCAAGCGTGCCAACATTCGCATCTTGGGGTGCCAGAAGGAGAAGAGAGAGAACAAGAAGTCGAAAAACTATTTGAAACAATAATGGCAGAAAACTTCCCTAACTTGGTGAAGGAAACAGACAAACAAGTCCAGGAAGTGCAGAGAGTCCCAAACAAAATGAACCCCAAGAGGCCCACACCAAGACACATCATCATCCAAATGCAAAAGGTTCAAGACAAAGAGAGAATCTTAAAAGCAGCAAGAGAAAAGCAGTTAGTTACCTACAAGGGAGTTCCCATAAGACTGTCAGCTGATTTCTCAAAAGAAACTTTGCAGGCCAGAAGGGAGTGGCAAGAAATATTCAGAGTGATGAAAAGCAAGAACTACAACCAAGATTACTCTATCCTGCAAAGATGTCATTTAGAATTGATGGCCATATAAAGAGTTTCCCAGACAAGAAAAAGCTAAAGGAGTTCATTACCACCAAACCATTATTATATGAAATGTTGAAGAATCTTCTTGAAGAAAAAGATAAAAAAATATGAACAAACAAAATGGCAATGAATACATATCTATCAACAATTGAATCTACAAACAAAATGGACAAGCAAAACAGAAACATTCTCACAGATACAGAGAACTTCTGTTGGTTACAAGATGGGTGGGGGCTGGGGGGAGGGGTGAAAATGTGAAGGGATTAAGAAGTACAAATTGGTTGTTAGACTGACAAACCTCAAAGGGAAGGGGGGGTTGGGGGGTGGGAAGAAATAACCAAAGAACTTATATGTATATATGCATAACCAATGGACACAGACAACAGTGTGGGGAAAGGTAGGAGGTGGGGTGGGAATGGGGAGGAGGAGGGCAATGGGGGAAAAATGACGAACATCTGTAATGCATTCAACAATAATGATAAGTTAAAAAATAAATAAATAAAATAAAATGTAAAAAAAAAAACAATGATTTTCTTCTTAAGTAATTTTAGTTTTGTCACATTTAAAAATGATAATAAAATGATATTCTCTGTGGCATTTGAGGGGTTACTTAGGATTCTTCTCTCAGCTTGCACTGTTTAGCTGCTGCTATCTACTCTACCCATTAGAGCCCTTAGTGTATTAACCATAGGTGTTTCACATTTATGGTCTGATAACTCCCAAATCTCTGCCATGTCTGGTTCTGATACTTGCTCTATCTCTTCAAATTGTGGTGTAGGGTTTTGTTTTTTGTTCTTTGCCTTTTGATGTGCCTTGTAATTTTTTCTTGATAGTCAGATGATGTACTGGGCGATAAGTAGCTCATTTGTAACGTGGTGTTGAGCTGGCGGTGGGGGGGGGGGTCTTCTATAGTCCTGATTTTGTCTCAGTCTTTGAAAGAGCCCATGCCTCTGGAGAGTAAACTTCACAAGTGTTTTCAGCTTTTTTTCCTCCCCACTTAGGTAGGAGAAGGTGGCTAGAGAGGCCTGGAATCGGGTATTCCCCTTCCCGCAGGTCAGTTAGGCTCTGGTTAAGTAGTTTCTCCTGAGGTGAGGCCTTGTTAAGAAGAGACTTAATTGAAAATGGCTGCTTTGCCTTCCCCCTGCTAGAAGGAAGCGCAGGGGTAGGATATGGGGAGGATATTTCTCTGATATTTACTATGAGAAATTGGTCGAGCACCCAGACATAAATCTCAGAAAATCGTGGGGGCCCACCTACTACCGGGTACCAGTGGGAGTTAATCTCAGACTTCGCCGCACCCAGCCCCCAGGGATGTGTCCATGAGGGTTTGGGTTTCCCTGCCCCAGCTTTGGTTCTGGGGGAGCTTTCTGCTCCGGAAGCCTGACTCCCTGTATTCACCTGTGTCCAAAACAGCCCTGTGTCCTCACCGCTCGCACTGATCCAAAAAGTGCTACTGATTTCTCAGTGAGTTCAGCTTTTTTACTTTTTCTTAGGACAGACTGGCAACTTCCAAGCTCCTTACATGAGGAAGCAGAAACTGGACGCCTGTTCTTTTTTTTAAATATGTTGACATACACTGTTAGTGTGATGTACAACATAGTGATTCTACACTTTATACCCTATGAAGTGATCATCACAATATGTCTAGTAACCATCTGTCACCATGCAAAGTTATTACAATATTATTAACCATATTCCCTATGCTTCATTTTACATCCATGTACCTCATTTATTTTAGAACTGGAAACTTGTACCTCTTATTCCCCTTCACCTTTTTCACCAATACCCTCCCCACCCCCTACCCACCCCCTCTGGCAACCATGATTTTGTTTTCTGTATCTATGAGTCTGTTACTGCTTTGTTTTGTTTGTCTATTTGTTTGTTTGTTTTTGAATTCCACATTTAGGAATTCTGTTCTTTCCATCTTCACAAAGACTCTGAAAAGTAGTTTATTGTTATTTCCGTTTGACAAATGAGGACATGTGGTAAATGAAACTTGCCTAATGTCACTCAGTAAAAGATAGATTCAAACATTAAGAGCTGGTTCTGAATGAACATACAGCCCATTTTTTACACTGCCCCTCAGCAAATATTTTTATAGATATTAACATAATATTTACATTATCTTAAAGGCTTTATATACTAGTATAAAACTTCGGAAAGAGAGAATATATCTTTCAGTAGAATAAAGTCTCCCTCACACACACGCACACACACACCAAACAACCCTGCATTCCAGCTGCAAATCAGGGAAGACATGCAGTGCTCACTGGCAATAGCACTCTGAAAAAAATTGATATTTTATCTGAATTAGCATCCATCTGCTGCCCAGCAGTTCCACAAAACCTAAGGCCTTCCTGAAGTCTTTCTCCAATTCTTCTAAACAGCAGTAGATTCTAGAATATTGACAACTTGAATTGGAAACGGCCTCTCTCAACCTTCACACTCTCTTCGGTGTCTGCAGCCAGTGGGTACACTGGCCGTGAAGAGTACATTGGGGCCCGGCCGGTGTGGCTCAGTGGTTGAGCGTCAACCTATGCACCAAAAGGTGCACAGCTTGATTCCCGGTCAGGGCACATGCCCAGGTTGTGGGCCTGATCCCCAGTAGGGGGCATGCAGGAGGCGGCCGATCCATGTTCTCTCTCATCGATGTTTCTCTCTCTCTCTCTCTCTCCCCCTTCCTCTCGCTCTAAAATCAATAAAGAAAAACAAAATTTAAAAAAAGAAGAGGATTTTGGGGCCTCAGGCTCTCTGGGTGCTCCGTAGAAAGGCTTGATAGATTTTCTCTGCCCCGGGCAGGAAGAGAGCCTGGGAACTAACGTTACAGGGGCTCAGAGAAAGGATACTGAAGCAGCGGGTGTGCCCTCGATGGAGTGAAGGAGAAGCTGAATAGGTGGGGTTGTCTAAATCCCTATGGCTGTAAAGTTCTGGGATGGTTTCTCCTAGTGCCCTTTAGGCCTGGGACGCTGACAACACACCTGCTGCTATCCCTCCAGCCCAGGTGAGCAGACCCTGTATTCCAGCAGCCACAGCTGTAGCCCCACTTCAGATAGCCTGACTTTTCAACATTAGCGATAGAAGCTAGTAGTTAGTGAAAAAAAATCTTCGATGTTCTGCGAGAATAACTCTCCATCTGGAATTCTGTGCCAAACTACACTCTGTTTTCAAGAATGAAGAAAAATAAAGATATTTTTACACAGGTGAAACTAAAGGATTTTATAAACAACAGACCTTACCAAAAAATTCTAAAGGATGTTATTCAGTCAGAAGGAAAGGAATTCTAAATATGAGATCTGGAGGACAAGAAGAAATAGCGTGCAAAGATTTGATAAATACATGGGCAAACTAACATAAGCACCTAAAAATAGTAACAATGTCTAATTTGTGAGGAAAAAAGGGGAATCAGCATCCACCCAAAGGATTTGACATATTTATAGCATATGTATTGAGAGGGTAGTGGGGTGAGTCAGTGTTTGCTTAGGAAGAGAATAAAGACCTTGCTTTACTTCAGAATTTGCCAAGGGACAAACAAACACAGGAACAGTAACTTCCGAACAAGTGGGGTGGAGAGTTGTAACAAGGAAAGAAAACACAGAAAAAAATTGACTATCCAAAGAAAAAGAAGGAAAAAACTTTAACAGAGAAGAAAGAGCACAGACCAAGATTTTATTTTTAAAAATCCAAATACATTAGTAATATCAATACTTTTAATTACTTCAATTATAAGACAAATATTATCTTTGGCATTTAAAGAATTTTAGCTATATGTTATTTCAAGAGACACTGAAAACTTAAGAAAACAGAAAATGTTAAACTGAAAAGATGGAAAATATATGCAAGTTAAATTCTAACCAAATTAAAGTATATTATATGCTATAATAGACTTTTAACCAAAAACAGTAATAGAAATAAAAAGACATCTATGTAACTTCAGGGTTTGACTTACAAAGAAAATAGAGAGCAAGAAATTATTTGTAACCGAATAATAATGAAACTACTATCTGTCATTATTAGACACTCAATATGTGCCTGAATACCTGTAAAAATAGTATTTTTTCAGTAATTTCAGATATTTTTCCATGACAAAATAATTATGGCATAAAATTCCTTTAACTTTTTGTGACCATATTTAGCCACTGTGACAAAATCATGAGTTTTTATGAAATATATGAGTTAGGAGAAATAGGAAATATGTATGATAAACAAAGTTGTCAAAGATCACACACACACACAGAGCAGAACATGAGAGACGACAGCACAGGAATACACGCACTGCCCAGCTGCAGAGACCTCCACTGGGCCACGCTGAAGCTCCCCCTGCTCCCCCGTCCAGCTGCCCTGTCCACCGCAGTCTGTCAAAGAGCATGCATTCAGGGTAAGACACTTGAATACAACTCACATTGTGATGCAATAATAATAAAACATGGGTTACTTAAAAATCCTGTCTTTATGTGTCAAAAATTCCCAATTTTTTCTCACAGAAGTTACACGCTCCACCACTAGTTCCAAAGCTTTTGTCTTACAACTCTAGTACTGTCTCCCCAAGATCCCTGTGGTGTTCTCTCTTCTGGGTTACCATGTACTTGTCTCAGAGAGTGTGAGTGTGTGTGTGTGTGTGTGTGTGTGTGTGTGTGTGTATTTTTTCTCCCATTATAAAACGAACTTTTTGCTAGCTGACATCATCTCCTAATCACGTTTGTATATGAAGTGTCCAGCACAGTGCCTAGCACGTGACTGGTGCCTGAAAATTTTGTTTCATAAATTCAATAATGTATGAATTATTTCAAATTTATATAGGATCTCATTTAAAGGGGGAAACATCTCTTTTTCCGCCTATAAAACTGAGTTTAACAATGAGGTGATGTATAAAAAGTGCTTAGCACAATAACAGCCATTCAGTAAGCACTTAAACATGCTGGTTTCAGAACTTCTGACATCATTGACAATCAGAGTGACAGATGGCAGAAATCTTTAAGCTGGTCTATCAACTACATTTAATGAAAAAAGGGATTTACATACAATTTCATAAAAATGTAAAGTTGACATGTAAAGGGAAACATTATGAATCCTTTATTACTCCATAGTTTGAAACATTATCTAATTAAAATCCAGTTTCTCCAGATGCAGAAGTGAGATGTTCTTGATGTCTGGCGACCTGTATTAAAGATATTGTAAGAAGAGTTTATTACATTTGAAGAATTAGGATACAACATATGTAAATGTGTATGGCAACCATTAAATAAATCAACTTATGCAAAATTAGAGTTTTTCCACCATCTAACCACGTCTTCATATTCTTAGGCATCAGAAATTTCTGAAGCCTTTGTCATGAAAAAATAACCTCTGTCTGTTTCTCTGCAGAGATTTATTTAAGCCACTGAATCAACCAATTAAGTAATAATTTTTTAAGATTATTTTTCTGAGTTATGGAGCATCCTAAACTCATTCACAAGGGATTGTCAAAATTTGACCCACAAAACAAATGAAAGTACTCTAGAGATACATTAAAATGTAGAACTTTCCTGACACATTAAATTTTATAGCATCATGTAGTGAAAAACAGACAGGCTTTAGGATCATGCCGAGTTGGATTCAAATCTAAGTCTGTAGTATCCTCATCAATAAAAAGGGTGTAATAATACCTCATTTCATTGATTTAAAAATGAAATGAGTTGTATAAAGAACTAGGATACTCTCTGAGATATAAAATACTTGGAAAACTTGGTAGCTTTCCTCCTTCCAATGGAGCAGTAAACCTTTTCCATGTAGAATTTTATGAATTTTTTCTCTAATATAGCGAAGTATCTGGGCTCCTTTGAGATTTCTGTTCACGTTAGCATCTTAACTTCCTGAGCCAAAGTGTTTGGTCCTCATTTTCAGAAGAATGTCTTAGGGACTGACACAAGGAAAAGTTCTCTCTCCTTGGTTTTATTTTGGGCTCTTCACAATTATTTTCTCATAATAAAGGGTTCCTTTCTCAGGACCTGATATGCTTGACTCAAATTCAAGGTTTTTGCTCTGACCTGATGTAATTTAATTTACTACAATTCCACTATCAGCATTATTAGACAGGAACATTTCATTTTTCAACATCTATGTAGCCATTTTTAAACTTTTAAATGCTTTAACAATTTTCCTTTAAGTAATGATTTCCCAGAATAGCCCTTTGTAATAGTTAAGCTTTATTTGAAAGAATGTGGAGAAACTGGAAAAGGTTCAAAGAGGAGCAGGAAAAATGATTAAAGGGATAGAAAATAAATTATCTCAGAATACGTTACAGAGTTGGACTTAAAAAGAGAAAGCAACAGTGTGATGTAAAGTGTCTAATTCTCTAAACCCTCATACAAATCAAAGTTAGTGGCATTGAAAAGTTAGTGAAAAAACCAGCACACATTACTTTTGAACCACAAAAATACAGAAAATCTTCAAGGTCTGCCTCTAGTTCCAGCTCCTGATTCTGTTAAGCCTTTTCTGATTGCTCAACACACTTAAAACATAAATCAGAAACAGTAAATTGGTTGCTTTATATGAGCTAGCGCTAATCAATTGGTTGATGTTTTGAGGACTATGAGTACATTTCTATAACGAGTAGAGCCTCCTTAGAAAATTTGGGGATTAACTTTACATACAGCTACGACTTATCAAGAGACCAGGATCTATGAGAATCCTGTGAGAACTAGTACCTGGGTCATCTGAGGAAAAAGCTATCCTATGTTCTCACTTTAACACCTGTTTTTATTCTCAGAAAAAAAGGGATGCATATAGTTCATGACACTCTCCTAGGATCTAAATTCTAGAATCAGTGCCTATATACCGACTACCTCATAAATGCCCTCTGCTCTTTATCACCATGTTCTGTGACCTCAAATGGTCTTCATTCCTCCTGGCTTTCATTTGGTTTCACTCAGTGGGCGGTACTGGCAGATCAGAGGGCAGAAGGAGAATGAGATCAGGATATTTCCTTGTTGACTCACTCCCTGCCACAGAGCATGGGTTAGCGGAGGCTCCACCAAAGCCCACTGTTCCTTTTAGGAGATGTTCCCATATGGCTCTCTGGTAACCACTTCATCTCCTTGGCAACACCGCTCTAGTTTATTAGGCATAGGGCACTGTATTCTTTCTTGTTGGTTTCTTTAACCCTGGTCACAACTTTGTAAGTAGTCCCTTTGTTAAACTCTGCTTCAATTACCCAGTTTGGAGGTACCACCTGTTTTCTTCTAGAATCCCAACCCATAAAATTGTACATATATGTAGTCAGTGAATATGGATGCTTGTACAAGCTTTTTCTTAAGCTCCATAATTGAGATTAGATATAGATATAGATATAGATATAGATATAGATATAGATGATATAGATATAGATATAGATTAACCATTTTAGCACTATATATATATATAAACTTGACAATGTTGTCTAATTTTTTAAATTTATTGATTGATTTTTAGAGAGAGAGAGAAAGGGGGAGAGACAGAGAGAGAGAAACACTGGTTTGTTGTTCCCTTTATTTATATATTCATTGTTTGGTTCTTTTATGTGCCCTGACTGGGAATTGAGTCCGCAACCTTGGCATATGAGGTCAATGCTCTAACCAGCTGAGCTACTCAGCCAGGACCTGTTTTCTGGTCTTCCACTAATTCAAATTTCAGCCCTCATTTTATTTTGTATTTTGCTAGATTATTTTGTTTATAGAGTTGAGACCATCATTGGTCAGTACAGTTCTGTGACTTATAGTCTTTTGAATCATCTGCTCAAAATTAGTTTTGATTTCCAAGGGTTGAGCAATGTATGGACACCTTAGAAAAACACTCTTGTGTTTTCCTTTACTCTCACACTCACAATACTTCTGACACCAGATGTGTGGGTCTTTTCCTCTCACCAACCAGTTCTCCAACACCAGCTGTGTGTCGTACAATTCACTTCAGTCCTGACACTATCTACCTGGAGTTAGTATCAGATTCCAAACTTAAGGGCTCAGTCACACAAGACTCCTCCCACTTCAGATGCCAAGCCCAAGGCCCAGACTGTCACCTGTACTTCTGACTGACCAGCTATAAACCCAGTTTGCCATGACTTCCTCCTCAGGTTCCATCATTTGCTAGAACAGCTCACAGAACTCGGGCAAACACTTATGTTTATTAGTCTCTTATATAATAATAAATGTGAAAAAGGATACAGATGACAGCAAAAAGAAGACACACAGGGCAAGATGCAGAAGGGTCCAAAGCACAGGAGCTTCTGTCCCCATAGAATTGGGTTCCCTGTCCTCCCCACATGTGGGTGTGTTCACCAACCCAGAAGCTCTCCAAATCTCAGACTTTGGAGATTTTTATGGAGGCTTCCTTATGGAGGCATGATCAATCATTAAGTCACTCTTCAGCACCTTCCCCTCCCCTAAGGATGATGATGCTAAAAGTTCCAGGCTTCTAATCATGACTTAGACTTTCTAATGACTGGCCCTCATTCAGATGCCCACCAGTCATCACCTTGTTGTAACGTGTCAGCGAGATAACCAGAGACGCACGGCCAAGTTGTAAAGGAGCACTTTATTACACCGGTGGGCTGTTACACCGGCGGGCTGGGGGGGTATAGCTTCCCCAAATCCTCAGCCTCGAACCTTCTTTGTTGCCTGCTTTTAAAGGCACAAACTACAGAAAAAAAAAAAAAACTACATTCTCTTGGCGCCATTTTTGGCACCATTAAGGGGAGCTGATAGAGAGAAGGGGGGGACAGGAACAGGGCAACTATTAATCTCTTTTTTCTCATGGTTTCTCTGAGTTTCCCAAGGCCATCCTCAACCCCTTATCTTTACAGTTTTCTTTGGGTGTCTCAAGGCCCTTATGTTTACAGAAAAGAAACTGTCAGGGTGTGTACGTGCAGTAACTGAGGGTCAGAATGGAGTTATTACAACCTCATTAGAACAAAAGACAGCCCCATCACCCAGGAAATTCCAAGGGATTTAGGAGCTGTGTCAGGAAAGAGTCAAAGACCAAATTTTAGGAACAGAAGATGCTCCTTGTGACTTTATCACTCAGGAAATTACCAATTAGATGTTAGGAGCTCTATGCCAAGAACTGGGGAAAGAGACCAATGTATAAATATTTTCTATTATTTACACTAGACTATTTTGCAAACTTTCTAGTAGGGTTAAGGCAAAGTTCTCTGAACTCCTAATATTACCAGGTAATATACTACCAGTGGGTGTAGTGACGAAGTGAGAATCCAGAGCAGAATAAAATGAGTCACTTTTCCTGTTCACAATCTAGTAAATGAGGTATACATATAAATCATCAACATAAGATAAACAGAATGAAATAGTAATTCCATATTCACTCATTGAACATTTAGCAGGCAAAAGTGCTAAGAACTGAAGATTTAAAAAATGAATGACAATGGCCTCTACTCTCGAGATGCTCACAATCTAGTAGGAAACCAGACACATTGCAATTCCGTGTGATAAGTACTTAAAAAGGTACAAGCCAAAAAGGCAGTTAATTCTTGTCATGGAGTATATGAGAAGGCATCATGAAGGAGATGATATTGGAGGAAGATGAGGGACCTGCCTAGGTGAAATCAAAGAAAAATGAAATCATGTGGAGTGTTTGGAGAATAGAAAGGAAAACTGGTATGAGTAGAACAGGAGATGGGGGTGAGAGAGGCAAAGGACAATCAGCATTTGGGGTCTAGACCCTGGAGGAATAGATGGGATGGATAAAGTGACCACCAAGGAGATTGTCACTGCACCATTGTAGCAGTTACAGGAAAAGTAGCAATGGCGTGCATTTAAATGAAATCAAAGTGAGACAACCCAGCAAACAGATTTTTCCTTCCCTACTAGAGTTCCCTTCACTCCTGCCTGACTTTTTTCCTACTTTGTAAAGAAACAAGTTTTTTTGTTTGTTTGTTTTTAAAAAGCAAGTCATGGGAGCAGGGTGGAAGGGTTCAATGGGGGAAGTAGGGGGAGACAGCTGTATTATTTTTAACAATAAATTTAAAAAAGAAAAAGCAAGTAAAAGGCCGGCACATGTCCAGATGAATGATTCTGACTTCAATTTGACAAAAATCTCAAAACCCTACCATTTCTGAAGCACTATGCTAGGCACTGAAGGAAATACAAAGGGACAAGATACCCTCTTGCCCCTTTCTAGAAGGAAAAAGGAGAAGAATGCTGTGAAATCACTTGTTCAAAGTCATTCAGCCATGTGAAGTCAGCCTTAGTAATGTTCCAACTACCAGGTATTGCAGATACCATCATCTTGCTTCCCTAATTTATTTGAAAGTATCTATATATTATAAACAACACTTGTCAGGAAATTGTACCAGTCCATCACCTCTGATAGTGATAAATTAAGACTCCTAAAACTCTTGCAAGTTGATGAATATTCTGGGTGATTTTTTAAATTACCACACTAGGTTAATTTTTCCTTGCAGATACTGTCATCAGCCACAGAAACCCTCAGTCAAGGACAACCCAGAACAATACAACATTCAACATTTGCCCTCTGTGTTAGTCAGTGCCCAGCCAAAATCGACAACAAACAAAACAAAATTACAACAGGTGATTCAACACAGAGAACTTAATAAGAGAAGTTAATTACAAAGGTTTTTGAACTGCTGCTGAAGGAGTGGCTAGGCAGAGGCGAGGCGACCCTGAGGTCAGCAACTATACCAGGACACTAACGGCCGCTAGAGGGACAAAGGAAGGTGGGGGAGTTACTGAAGCTCCGAAGCTTGGCCACTGGTGGAAGCTAGATTCTCTCAGGAGCTGAGAATTGAGAGGAAAAGGCTACCAAGAAAGAACTGGAACCTCAAAAGAGCTGTAGTAACTGCCAGAGATACCCAAGGCAGGGAGAGGGAGACAGGGAGAAGGGAGCTAGAGAGAGAGAGAAAGAAAGAGAGAGAGAGATGCCTTCCCTTCTTTCCATCATGTGCTTATTCTTAGAATAGTGGGTATCACAGGTATTACTCTATATTATAATCACCCATTTATCTGTTTTCATTATCTAGTTATCTATTTTCAGTGCTTCCCAGTGAAAAGCCTAACTGGAAAGCAGCACAAAGCGCCCTGAGAAGTGTAGTTTGTAATGGTCAGATCAAAACAGAGAAATGGATCTGAGATCAACAGGCCAATGTCCCGCACACTCTAAACTCTCACCCTTGCTTTAGCACGATGTCTAAATCTCTCCCTGTTTGTATGTCTTTCTCCAAGGAAGGTCAATGTTTGTGATCTCAACTACCCATTTGTGAGGAAACACTTGGTACCTTAGGAATACAAGGGTGAGCAAAAATAGGTTTACAGTTGTTCTGATGGAAAATAATACCACAATTAATAATTAATAATACCAGAATAAACCCTGTGTATCGTATATTCATAACTGTAAACCTCCTTTTGCCAACCCATGGAGTATACCTAGAGAGAGGTTACTGTAGAAACAATGGCGTGAGTACTTGCAGTCTTCACAAAGAATGTTTCATAGCATCATCTAGCTATATTTGGTCCTCAAGCAATTGTTATCATTATCTCATAGATTCAAAGTCTTAAACATTGTGTCCCCCTTTTTTTGTGAACTATTTCTTAATGCTACCTTTCAGGTACAGTTGACCACTGTCTCCTGTGAACTCTGTCACCGTGATGGTATCATAATCCCTGGCATTCTCTGAGCAGTTTCAGAGTACCAGGTGATTGGACTAAGCACTTTTATGAATTGTTTAATGCTCCCAAACTCCCCATGAAGTCGGTGCTAGTAAAATACACTGTCTAGAGATAAATGGAGCGAGAGAAGTTTAAATGAATTATCCAGGGTTACGTGGCTTGGCCTGCTAAGACTCTAAGCTGGGATTTAAAAACACTAGAACCCTCCCTTTTAACCATCATGCTGGCGAGTAAAACGCTGTACAGCATTTTGTTTGCTTATCTCGCTTCTCGGATGGAAAACAAGTCAAAGGGAGGACTCTCTTATGTATCCTCCTCATCCACCAAAGTAGTCCTATTTCATGGTGTGTGTTGAATGAATAAAAAATCGATGTGCTCTAATTTTTGTACAAAAGTGAACGAGGCCAAAGAACAACACAAAATAATGCATCCTCACCAAATATACAAACCCAAAATACTACAATTACTGTCTTAATCTCACGATAGATTTATTCTAAAACTCAATTTTCTCTTTAATAACTCTCAAGCCACCTAATATTGAAACAGTTAAAATGCATTTAAGTGCCTATCTGTGCATTTTAAACCCAAGCTCTGCAGATCAATAAAACTCAAATTGCTTTTTAAAAAGAGATTCTGAGACATTTTTAAAATACTTCAAAAGCAAGATCAGAATTACAAATTGAGTTCAAACTACAGAAAAACACCAAGAAATATCAAAGAGTTTTCCCAAAACAAGCCAATTTATGCTAGGAAGTTAAGAAAGATGAACATTGTTAATTAAGTAAAACAACAAGCGTAAGAGAATATATGCATCTAAAAAAATAGGCACTGCTTTTTCCAGTCTTCCTCTGGAATTCTTCACATTTAATTCGGCTCTGCTGCACTGTTGACATTATTTTTTAACTTCTTCCAAGCAGTACCTTCAGACACACACACAAAACGTTCTTCTCACCAATATTTAGCTCACTATGCACGTCCAGTCTTAGTCCCTGGGATCAGTGACCACACCTGGTTCACCACTGTATTTCCCACAGCCCACAGGGCACCTGTGAGTTACAGTCAATGTTTGTAGAATAAAAAATAAAGAAATGAACACATCCACACCTGAGAAAGATTGAGGTGTCTTTCCTTCTGAATCCAAACAATGGTATAATTTGATAGATAAACTGGCAGGCATCCACTAACTCATCCTGACTTTCATGACAACGACCCCTGAGGTCAGCACTAAGTTCCCTTACTACTCCCATAGCAATTTGAAAAATAATGTCTCCCTTGTTGAACCATGATGGTCATCCCATTCAGAAAAGTGTCTGTGGGGAGCTTTTAAAAAGTTAAAGAGCTTTACACATTCCTAGACCTACTAATTAGAACTTCATAAGGCAGTGATAAGAACTAATAATCTGAAACATAAAGATTTGGAAAGAGTACTTTAACAATGGTGACTATTCTTGACTGTTTTCCTATTGTCCTGGCATAGTTATTTGCCATGCTTATTTTACTCTCAGAAGTATCTTGATTTGGGTGATTAATTATATCATTGCTCCATTTTTAATTCATTAACAATTCAGAACATCCCAAATCTCCTTTTTAATGAGTCCTGTTCTCACTCTATATTTGTAAACTGTTTTCCTACTGTCTTCCTCTCCCACTTTGTATTTATTTTGCCATTACCAAAGTGAACGAGCAATGAAATAAATACGACTTATTATTAAAACAGATTGCCAAAGCACACGTTTTTTAGTAAATAAAAGTGGACCCTTGGCCTGTTTAAGCCTGAATAAACGAAGATCATAAAGATAATATAATTTTATGAGCTCCAGCACAAATGAAAACACTCATTAGAAAATACAGCATCAATTTATGGCCAAGAGAGTGGATAGCTCACAATCTGTAAAGATTTCTAGCTTCTCTTAAGCAAAGTTTTTTATTCAGTGCTACAATTTTAAGGCCAATTTTACCACAAAATTAAGGAACCCACAGCACAGTTAGTTGATCCATTCTTTTCAACTACCCCAGCCAGCCATGCAGATCACTCTAAAGTCAATGAGGCCATGAAATTAGTATTGATCATAAAGACAATTGAAATTAATAAATCAAGCTCGTAAGGAGATTACACACATGACCTTGCTTCAGTGAAGAAATAAATATATATTTCTAATGTGTCTCCACAAAGGATATATCATAGGTCTTTGGTAAGGAAGAATTTTTTCTAAACCTGTTCAGTGACAGAGAGTGTAGTTCATTCCATTTGTTCCCATTTGTTCCTCCATTCTCGCATAAACTCGAATTTTCTAAGGCCATGAGAAGTGCCCCGCATCGTGTTACACACTGAAGACAGCATCTGAGAACTTAGTGTGGCAGAGAAGACAGACACACAGAGAAGTACTAGGTGCATATGAGGTGAGACGGGGCCTCAAAGAGAAAAACACACATTTCCTTAGTATTGAGGGTCCTCCTTGATCTGCCCAGCTTTCTGCTCTATCTTCATCTAATTCTCTTCTCTTTCCTGCAATACCACATCACTGGCGGTCTCCCAGACAGGCCATGCTTTTCCAGTTTCCCAGATGTACTATGCTATGTGGTGTATCCATATGCCATGGCTTTGCCCAAGGACATTCCTCTGACTGCTGTGTCCGCACCCAGTTCCTGCCTGAGGAGCTCCCATATCTCCAATAAGACCCAGCTCATGCCCCTCCTGACCACCAGTCCTGAGAAATTCCAACTTAGAAATGTTTGCATTTTTGTTGTGTGCTTTAGGGTAGGGTTTGTGATGTATTCATCTGTGGTTCCCTGGTATCTTACACATTGCATAATAAATATTTACTGAATTAATAAATAAAATTTTGAACTAGATCTTAATGGGCACCACAAAATAATTAAGTTAAAATTTAGCCCTGGCTGGTTTGGCTCGGTGGTTAGAGCATTGGCCCACAGACCAGTGTCGAGGGTTCAATTCCCAGGCATGTACCTCAGTTGCGGGTTCCATCCCTGGCCCCGGTCAGGATCATGCAGGAGGCAACCAGTCGATGTGTCCCTCTCACACTGATGTTTCTCTCTCTCTCTCTCCCTCCCTCCCTTTCTCCCTCCCACTCTATCAAACAAACAGACAAACAAACAAAATCAATGGAAAAATATCCTTGGGTAGGGATTTAAAAAATTTTATATATATATATAAAAACTTTATATATAGAGAGAAAATGATATATATCTCTTATATACATACAAATGTATGCATTATAAAATTATATATAGAGAAAATTATATATATATATATATATATATATATATATATATATAATTGATATATTATATAAACTGACCACTTGACCCAGCAATTCCACTTCTAGCTATTTACTCAGGAGAAATAAAAATACATGTCCACAGAACAAGAACTGCACTTTATTCATAATAGACAAAAACTGGGCATAACCCAAATACCTCTCAAGAAATACTACTCAGCAACAAGAAGGAATTAACTATTGATTCTTGTAACATCATAGATGAATATTGAAAATGTTAAGATGAGCAAAAGAAGCCAGGCAGAAAAGAGTACATACTATGTAATTCAACTTATAAGAAACTTTAGGCCCTGGCCAGTCTGGCTCAGCGGTTAGAGCATCGGCCTGTAGACCAATGAGTCATGGGTTCAACTCCAGTCAAGGGCATGTGCCTCAGTTGCGATTCGTCCCCGGCCCTGGTTGGGGTGGTGCGGGAGGCAGCCACTCGATGTGTCCCTTTCACGTCAATGTTTCTCTCTCTTTCTCTCTTCCTCTCTCTCCCTCTCACTCTATCTGAACAAAAATGGAAAAATGTCCTCGGGTGAGGATAAAAAAAAAAGAAAAAGAAAGAAACTTTAGGAAAGACAAGTCTCATCCATAATGACAGAAAGCATCCTAAGGCTGGGGCGAAGAGTATTGACTGAGAAAGGGTACACGGGAACCGTTAGAGGTGAATACTCTGTAACTTGATTGTGGCCATAGCTACATGGATGTTTACACTTGTCAAATATCATCAAACTCTATGCATAAAATGTTTGCATTTTATTGTATGCAAATTATACCCCTATAGAGTTCATTCGTAAAATCTTTATGATAATTTGAATATACAGGGTCATATCAGATTTAGGGACCTGAAGCTTATAGAATTTCAGTAGCCTCCTTACTAAGAAATACAAAATTTGGTTAAAAGCTACCATGTATTTAGAATGAGAAATGAAACTACCACAACTTACAGATATGAAAAACTGGCAATTACTTCAAATATTACAGATATAGAAAAACAAAATAGATACTTCTCTAGAGCACATTTTTCTTGCGTTTTTGTCTGTATGCTCTTTAATTCTTCGCAGAATAATAATTTTGAAATATTGTCTATGGAAAAATAAGAAGATCATTCAATCTTTCCTATAGCCTAGTTGATTAAAATTTTGTTTTATTATTAGTGGTTTATAAAAGTTTCTTTTAGTATCAAAGCATATTATTGGTAAGGTCATATGACCTTTAAAAAGTTGTCAAATTTCAGAACTTCCTCCACTATGCTACTTGCATCTATGAGCTGTGACAGGTGTACCCACTGTTTATAGTGATGCTAAGTGTGTGTGCCTTTATGAATTCTAATAAATTCTATTTTATGAAGTTCTCATTTAAAAATGAAAAAGTAACCTTGGCTGGGTGGCTCAGTTAGTTAGAGCATCACCCCTACATCAAAAGGTTGTGGGTTCAAATCCTGATCAGGGCACATACCTAGGTTTCAGGTTTGAACCCCAGTCAGGGCACATATGGGAGGCAACTGATTGATGTTTCTCTCTCATATCACTCTCTCTCTCTCTCTCTCTCTCTCTCTCTCTCTCTCTCTCTCCCCCTCCCTCTCCCTCTCCCTCTCCCTCTCCCTCTCCCTCTCCCTCTCCCTTCCTCTCTCTAAAATCAATAAACATATCTTTGGGTGATGATTTAAAAAAATGAAAAAGTATGGTATATTTATAATTATATATCCCATTAGCAAATATATTACTGAAAATAGTCATTTTGACTAGTTATCAATGAGAAATGAATCCTCTACTTAAGGTTTTACACATTCTGATGTCTGAAAAAATGACCCCCAAGTTAGCTTCTAGTTTCCACTTTTAAAATTGTGTGACCTCTGCTACCCGCACACTCCTGGTACCAGGCACTGTAGGGAACTTTCATATCACCATGAGATCTCTAGCACTGGGTTTTCCTAACATAATGCTAAGTTGGCATAGAGGCAGGAGTAGACTGAAAGCCATTTCTGCAGTGACATCTAGCAATAATTTACCTGTGTGAAGAAGCAACTGCAAACCACATAAACGTCCCACCAAACCCAAACTAAATGTGTCAGAAATTCCATTTCCTCCTAGATTCCAAAAATGCCCGCAGCAGTGGTGACAAGTGATGAAGGAGAAACCACAGAAAAAGAAACAGCAATTAGATTTTAGCTGATTGCCCTTTGAAAGTACAACTTTTGCCAAGTTTCCAAAAACAAGAACATAGAGTTCCTTGCTAACGCTCATTCGTTAGCTGCACTGTAAATCCACTTCTAATATTTCTTATTCATTTAGTGACTCAACAAATATTTGTTTTATGGGAAGTGCTAGCCCACAAAAGTTTTCCCTTTAATTTTGATAGTTTGGAAAAAACATAACTGGAAAATATACATGTAAAGTTTATTTCTAGTAAAGGAAAATTGCAAAGAATTCTTTCTGGGCCTACTCATGAACTTGGTAACTCTTAGTGAAATTCAGTGTGAAGCTGTAGAATTCTAAATGGATGATGTCGGTCAAAATGTTTCATATAGGGGACTGAAGAGGACTGAAAAATTAGTTTCTTGGTTGGTTTCAATCAAGATAGTTACATTATATCTGCCAAACATCTGAACATTTCACATGCATCTTATGTCAGACACATAACAGCTTCAAGGAAACATTGAGAAACAAAGTACTTTCTGTGTAGCAAGGGAAATGTATTTTGTGTGATTTGAAATCTAGGCACAATGTTCTTCAAACAACTTAAAGAAAGGAATGACCTGCTTTCTGAAAAGATTTTTCCAGTAAGCACTTCTCAAGAGGTTAGACAGCAATCTATATATGTAATGTATAGATGTACAGACATTTACAAACACTCTTTTTGGGTTGTTTCTGGGGGAATGATCTTTCTCTGAGATTGTAAAGTGGGTATTAGGAAGTTGATGAACTGATTGAGCAGTCTGAGGAAACGAGCATGTGTGAATTGGAGCATACTTGCAGTAAATCATGTGTGTTTTTCTTCAACACTTTCAACTTCCTCAGAGCTCCACTCTGCTTGCTACATATTTTGATGGCTTCTGCAAATATTTTATTTTACTGAAGCTAAAGTTTTGTTTAAAATAACATTTTTTTAATTTAGTAAGCAAATTTTATTGAATATTCTACCTCCAAAATGTGGGTAAGTATTCAAAAATACAAAGATAAAAATGTGTCTATGTCAAATGACATCACAAAATGTAGAAGGTTCATATGTCATTAATTGTCAAGATTAGACAAATATAAAACAGGGCAAGTGGCAAGGCTTTCGTGCTCCATGAGGAATCCCATCTTTGGTGCTTCTCTGTTTCCTTCCACATTCACCCAAGTGATCGACTAGGGCCACTGGTTGTGAATTATGCCTTCATAAGCACCATTCAGTTTCCACTGTCTCCAGGTTCAAACCTTCCAAGAGGGAAAGAAAGCCTTTCCTCTTACTATAAACTCACAATGAGATGGACAATAACCTGCAGTCCTATGCTGGATCAGCAGAATGCCTAGGTGAAATAACACCATAGAATCCCTTAAGAACCCTGGCCCACAGTTCACCCTCCTGAAGAAGGACAGTGCTCACTCATGAGACAGCTGGACTTCTGCTCTCCTCTAGACCCCGAAACCAGCTCTGTGTCTGTCTCACCCCCGCACCACACTCTCATTTTCCTTTCCTTAGGCCTGTAGTCTCTCTAGTAAGGGGACACTAGTTTTATCTCTGGACCAAGCTTATGCACTTGGACTCGTTCTTCCCTTATGACCGAGTCCTTCTCAGACGTTTGCCCCAGTTCTTGTTGCTAGGGGAACATGACATCAGCCTTACAGACATGTCTGGACACACTTGGATCCTGAGGGGACCACAGCTTAGGTTCAGGGACCAACTACATGCCACTATGATTTGAAGTTGAGATAGAGAAAGCTTCCCAACAAATAATTATTATAAACAAGATTAATGAAAGAGAGCTTGCGTGTGTATTTAAAATAAAAGCAATTTATGTATAAAATATTTAAAAGCCTTGCTCTGGCCTATTTGGCTCAGCAGTTAGAGCCTTGGCCCATGGACCAAAGAGTTGCGGGTTTGATTCCCAGTCAAGGACACATACCTTGGTTGCAGGTTCAGCCCCCGGCCCCAGTCAGGGTTATGCGGGAGGCAACCAATCAATGTGTCTCTCTCACATCGATGTTTCTCTCTCTCTTTCTCTTGCTCTCTCCCTCCCTCCCTTCCACTCTAAAAAAAAAAAATCAATGGAAAAATATACTCAGGTGAAGATTAAATAAATAAATAAAATACTTAAAAGCCGTATCCTCTAAAAATAAATAATATGTCATATCAAGAACCAATCATTTTTGTAAAGTACCTGTTTATATAATAAGCATGTACTTGTTTAGAGCCTCATGTACATTACCTCTTCCAAAAAACTGAATGGTATCCCAGAATCCAGAAAGAAATGACTTACCTTCCAATGAGTGGCTAACTCATCTTAACTCAAAGCTGTATCTGATACTTTACAAAAAGACTAAAATCCACAAAAGCTACTGTTGTTTCATTGTATGTTACAAAACAATATTGTTAAGTGATAGAATTCTACTAAGAATAGAAGAATTCAAAAATTGGTTATATTTCTTTTTACAGCAGAAAAATAGAATATGATAATGATATGAAAATATTTAAATTTTTTCTGAGAGGATTCTAGGAATTCTGCTCAATACTGCCATTTATACACAGGAATAAAGATTTCTATAAACTCTGATAATTTATTTACCTTTGGTTTAATTTTTTAATTGGGTTTGTAGCTATTGCCATGTCAGGATAAGGACTATTTCTAGATCTCAGTTTCAAAGAATAAATGAAAAGAGGAATATAGTTATGTAAAAACATGCCATTGTTCTTCTTCCTTTTTTGTAGCGCCTACTGAAATTGATTCTAAGTAGATCAATTACATAATAACATCAAGGACTTATGAAGAGTTTATAAAAACAAAAAGAAATATGAAGGAAATATTATAAAATTAATCAACCCCAAGAAAGGCATAAACTTGCATCCATAGAATATATGCCATGTGCAAGAATCTTTAAGTATATTTTCTCATTTAATTTTTGACACAGTTCTAAAAAATAAGTGAGATTATACTGGATTAACAAAGATAAAATTGGGATCTTAAAAAACATTATCAGGCCCTGGCCAGTTTGGCTCAGCAGTTAGAGCGTCAGCCTGCGGACCGGAGAGTCTCGGGTTCGGTTCCCGCTAAGGGCACGTGCCTCGGTTGCAGTTTGTCCCCGGCCCTGGTTGGGGTCGTGTGGGTGGTAACCACTCGGTGTGTCTCTCTCACATCGATGTTTCTCTCTCTCTCTCCCTCCCCCTTCCCATCCCACTCTATCTTAAGATAAATGCAAAAATGTCCTCAAGTGAGGATAAAAAAAAAAAACATTATAAGTAATTTTCTTTTATTACAGGACTAGAAAATAGCAGAGCAAGGGTTTTGGTACTGAGTGTTGCTTAATTCAGGACACTGGCTTTTTCTTCCACACTGTACTGCCTTTAAAAAAAAAAAAAAATGGACCCCTGGGAGGCAATCAAAAGGTTTTCAAGGTTAACTGTTGTTATGTTTTCATATATTTTACAGGTTACAAAACCCAATAGTTGGCAAAAGCTTGTTTAGACCCCACAATGCCCAGGTTAATAGATAGTTGCTTCTCTGTTGGTTTGAGTTGCATTAATGTGTTGACTTCAGCAAGTTCACTAAATATCCTCAAGTTCCCATGTTAGCATTTGCTAAGTAATGTGTTCAACTCAAAAGTCCCAGTGAGGGTTGTGTGGTACAATGTTCTTATTGATCATTTTTTCTAAAAATAAAATAATGAGATCTCATGGCATTGACATGCATTAGTAAGGCAAAGAAAGTGGAATTGCTTTTTTATTTTGAGAAAACTAACTAAAGAACTTAATAAAAGTCTCATGAGTCTATTTTACTTGTCCATCCATTTTTCTATTCACCCACTCATTCATTCATTTATTCCTTTATTCACTGAACAAAATTGATTGGACACCTACTACATTCCTGGCACTATTTCTGCTATGCATATAAGTAAATGAGACAAACAAATATCTCTGCATAGAACATATCTTAGGAGAGTGAAGTCAGGGCAATTATTCACCAGCTCCTGCCAGATTAAATATGTTGGCTGTGCCCCTCCATCTAAATCTATTCCTTTGGACAACCCTCTCCACACAACTACTTGCTCCTGAGACTAGGTCTTAGTGGTGGTAACTTGCCCTGATTGAGGCTCCTACAGTCTCCTTTGTGGGTTACTTTAATCCTGCCCACATCTTCATTAAACTCCTTCCATGACCCTGTTTGGATGTGCCATATACTTTCCACTATCTTAGATTCTTTTATTCTTGTATTTTTCTGAATTCTGTCTTCTCTACTATCTGCTAAGAATTTATCTGAGGAAGAAAGATGCAGGCTAACAATAAATATGACATCTTCAGGAAAAACAAGATAAAAAGCATGAAGACAAGGAGAAAAGGAGAATGGTTACTCAAATGATAGAATGAAAAAGTCAAAGAAACAAGAAAGTTATGGCACCAATATGAAACACGCTGTCCTGGTTTACTAGCCCCTTCTCAGGAGCTTTTCCTGAAATTGTCAAATAGTCAATGTGTAGTGTGTGTGTGTGTGTGTGTGTGTGTGTGTGTCTCTGTGCGCGCGCGCATGCGCACGCGCGCACATGCCCCCCTCCCCTAATGGTTAGGCCTGGCCTCATTAAAAAGTTCTGGTGTTTTTTCTTTGACAACCATTATAAAGCTGCCTGAACTGGTCAAGGATGTGTCTGCCCTTCACACCATCCCATCACTTCATCTTAGGTCACACACCAGTCAAAATAGAGGAAATACTCCTACAGAAAAATGCCCACCAACAAATATATATGGAATAACAGAATTAGAAAAATAACCATTTTCCAGACCCAATATTTGATTTAGGCAAGGGTTATCAATGGGTACAAAAATCATTGCTAAATGAATTTAATCAAAAAATGGGCAATGGACATGAAGAGACATTTCTCCAACGAAGACATATAGATATCCAACAGACATATGAAAATATGCTCAACATCACGAATCATCAAGGAAATGCAAATCAAAACCACAATGAGATACCACCTCCCACCAGTGAGACAATGAAGACAACCAATAGCAAGTACTGACGAGGATGTGGAAAAACAGAACCCTTATGCACTGTTGGTGGGACTGAAAATTGGTATAGCCATTATGGAAAACAGTATGAAGATTCCCCCAAAACTTAAAAATAGATCAATCCCACTTCTGGGTTTTTATATAAAGAAAACGAAAACACTAATTCGAAGAAATATATGCACCCTTATGTTCATTGCAGCATTGTTTACAATAGCCAAAATATGGAAACCACCCAGGTATCTATCCATAGTGAATCAATAAAGAAAATGTTAGATATATATTGGGGGAAATAGGAAAAGGTTGGTAAAAGGATAAAACTTTCAGTTATAAGATGAATGAGGTCTGAGGATCTAAGATGAATAACGTCTGAGGATTTAATAACATGGTGACTATAGTAGATAGCACTGTACTGTATAATTGAAATTTGCTAAGGGAATATAATTTAAATATGTCCACAAAAAAAGATCAGTATTTGAGGCAATGCATGTTAATTAACTTGATATGGTAACCCTTTTACAATATATATGTATATCAAATCATCATGTTGTACTCTTTAAATATCTTACAATTTGTTTGGCAATTATATTTCTTTCTTTTTTTTTCTTTATTGAATTTAGAGAGAAAGGAAGGAAGAGGGAGAGAGAGATAGAAACATCGATGACAGAGAACATCCATTGGCCGCCTCCTGCACCCCCTCCACTGGGGATCAGGCCCACAACCTGGGCATGTGCCCTGACCGGGAATTGAACCAGTGACCTCTTGGAGCATGGGTTGACACTCAGTCTCTGAGCCACACCAGCTGGGCTGGCAATTATATTTCAATAAAGCTGAAAAAAGTCAATGTTAGGAAAAAAATATGGGAGGACTATTCTAGATTGAAGGACAATTTTAAAAAATAAATAAATAAAGGTCTAACAACAAAATAAAAGTGTGCATCTTGATTGTATCCTGGATTTTTTTAAGCAGCTAGAAAACACATTTAGGGTTATTTGAGAAATTTTAAATATTGACTGAATAATATTATAGAATTATTGTTCTTTTCTTAAGTATTATTATGTGATCTGTAGGAGATTATTATTATTAGGAGATACATAGTGAATTATTTTAGGTTGAAATGTCACAAAGTGCAATTTATTTTCAAATGGTTTTAGGGTAAATATACAGGGGGAGAGAGCAAGTGAAAAAATTATAATTTTGAAATCTAAATGAATGCCCTACAGATAGTTATTGAACTATTTTTTCTACACTATTGTGGGTCTGAAATTTTTTGTAATATGAAGTTGGAGAAAATCAAGAGAGGAAGGATATTAATCAGTAAGATTGTTACTTCTCCTAAGAAGACATGCAAATGGCCAACAGATACATAAAAAGACACTCAGCTTCACAGCTATTAGGAAAATGAAAATCAAAACCACAGTGAGATGCTACCTCACAGCTGTTAGGATGGCTATCATCAACAAAACAAGTAATAAGTGTTGGAGAGGTTGTGGGAAAAAGGAACCCTCATTCAATACTGGTGGGAATGTAAACTGGTATAGCCACTATGGAAAACAGTATGAAGGTTTCTCCAAAAAAAAAAAAAAACAAGAAGAAGAAGAAGAATAGAATTACCATATGATCCAACAAAATTGAAAACATTTATTTGCAATAATATATGCACTCTATGTTCACTGCAACACTATTAACGGTGGCCAAGACATGTAGACAAGTTAAGTATTCTTTGCTGGAGGATCAGATAAAGAAGATGTAGTACATATATACACAATGAAATACTACTCAGACATAAGAAAAGACGAAATACTGCCATTTGCAGCAACGTGGATAGACCTTAAGAATATCATGCTAAGCAAAATAAATCAGTCAGCAAAAACTAAGAACCACATGATTTTGCTCATATATGGGATAAAAATCTGAAACACAAACAACAGTATTGTGGTTACCAGAGGGGAGGAGGACGAGGGGGTAGTAAAGGGTAAAGGGGGCCAAATATATGGTGATGGAAGATGATTTGACTTTGGGTGGTAGGCACACAATAATGTACAAAAAATAACAATAATGAAGCTAATGACCCTATTTCCAATAGTAAAGAGAGCACTGATAATCCGTGGCAAGATCTGGCAATAGAGATATGCAAAACTTTGAATACTCCTATCAACCACTATGAGAAGCAAGAAGCTGGGTAACTGCATATGATGCTTTTGAACATTTTTGGAAAACTAATTAATATAACGAGATCGACTGGTCACTCCTGTTTGCCACTGGACAAAGTGGTGAGAACAAACAGTGAGCTCAGGGATTCGAATTCCTAGCTCAACTGCCATATAAATGATCTGATAACTTAGACGTTGTGAGCGCGGAAAGAGACCCATACATAGAAGCCCAGACATGCAGTGTAAACGAATTCAACAGAAGAAGAATAGGAATGTGCTAAGCACCAGTAGTAACAGCACATGGTTTAAGGACACTTTCCTAAGTGTATATTCAGGAACAATAGTCATGGGATATGTCAGGAAACAAAGGAGTCCTTGGTCAGATGTGTTTATGGAAACTGCACAATAAATTTCTCTTGAAGAACCTCATAATTGCACGTTAATGATAATTGCACATGCATTCATTCATTAATGCTTCATAAATACTGTATGAAGTAACACACTTTACAGTCTAAAAACAGAAGCACATAAAGGTTAAGCCATTTATCCAAGGTCCAAGTTGAGATATGAACCAAAGCAGCCCTGAATCCAGAGCCACTACTAAACATTGCACCAAAGGTTGGGGAAGTTCTACACTGAAGAAGTTTGCTTAACTCGTCAATTTCACACTTGTTAGTTTTTACATCATTTTCTGTCTAACACTCGTTAGCGTCCTTAAATCTCTGAGAAGTTATGTTTTATATTCTGCTTTCAAGGATCATGCAGTTGTGTTCAGGAGATAAGACAACACACATGTAGCAGCAAACAAAATAAAGCATCATCACGCTAATTGATTAATTGTGTGGGACAGGCTATAAAGATTTATAAAGGGAAGATTAACCAAGATATCTTGAACTAGAAAGATATCTTAGAAGTGCTTAATAGCCAAGAAAAAAGGAAGTAATGATCCAAGAAGCATGATTTTAAAATTGACTTTTGAGTTACAATGTAAGAAATTGTGGTGTGTTTTTTTTTTTTTTACTTTATAAACTTTGCCTCAGAATTGATGCCCTGGCCAGTTTGACTTAGTGGTTAGAGCATCAGCCTGCCTGCGGACCAAAGGTTCTCGTGTTCAATTCCCATCAAGGGCACATACCTGTGGGTTGCAGGTTCAATCCCCAGTCAGGGTCATGTGGAAAGCAATCAATCAATGTGTCTCTCTCACATCAGTGTTTCTCTCTCTCTCTGTCTGTCTCTTTCTATCTATCTCTCTCTCTCTGCCTCTCCCTCATTCCCTTCCACTCTCTCTAAAAAATCAATGGAAAAATATCCTAGGGTGAGAATTAACAAAAAAAAAAAAATTGATTTCTGTACTACTGTTGGTTACTGCTTAAATTTCAGCTAAACCAAGCACAGTTGATTCCTTATTTTTAGAAAAGGTGGATTTAACACTATCAAAATGATGATAAAGAAGACCATTAGATACCCTTCATTCAGCAAGCAGAATTTCTTATCTCAACAGCACCCTTATCATCTACTTTATAGGGATGCTTGCCAAGACTGAAGACCAAATAGTGTTTCCAAGCTTAAAATTATACTGCGAGGAAGTGACCAAGAGCACTCTTTTGACATATGTAAATGTATACTATGAGATATCACCTCACACTGTCAGAATGGCTATCATCAATAAATCCACAAACAAGTGTTGGCAAGGATGTGGAGAAAAAGAAACCCTCGTGCACTGTTGGTGGGAATGCAGACTGGTGCAGACACTGTGGAAAAGAGCATGGAGTTTCCTCAAAAAAATTAAAAATGGCTCTGCCTTATGACCCAGTGATTCCACTTCTGGGAATATATCCAAAGAAACCCGAACACTGGTTCAAAAAAATATATGCACCCCTATGTTCATTGCAGCATTACTTAGAATGGCCAAGATTTGGAAGCAGCCCAAGTGTCCACCGTAGATGACTGGGTAAAAAGGCAGTGGTACATTCACACAGTGGAACACTACTGGGACATAAAAAAAGAAGGAAACCTTACCTTTGGTGACAGCATGGATGGACCTGGGGAGTATTATGCTGAGTAAAATAAGCCAGTCAGAGAAAGACAAGTACCATATGATTTCACTTGTATGTGGAATCTATGAACAAAATAAACAACAAATAAAATATAAACAGACTCATAAATACAGAAAACAGACTGACAGTTGTTAGAGGGGAGGAGGTGGGGGGCTGGGTGAAAAAAGTAAAGGGATTAAGCAATAAATAAATAAGAAACTCATAGACACAGACAACCATGTGGTGATTACCAGGGGGAAAGGTACGGGGGTGGTAGGAGTGGGTAAAGGGGAGATAAATGGTGATGAAAGGAGACTTGACTTGGGGAGTGAACACACAATACAATATACAGATGATGTATCATAGAATTGTATACCTGAAACCTATATAATTTTATAAACAATGTTACCCCAATAAATTCAATAAAAATTTTAATAAAAGGTAGGAAGTCAAAAAATAAAAATAAAAATCATCTAGCAAAATAAAAATAATAACTGTATACTAAAACAAAAGTAAGAAAAACACCATGCCTTGAATTTATATATACTCCTTGCCTGTTCAAAACACTCACACATGCGTTCCATCATCATGGTCCAGCATCCTCAGATCCACAACCATGATCACCAACACTGGAAATGATCAGCAGCAGAGAACCAGCTGCTAGTATGAACGCTTTTGTCACTGTGGCATTTTAAAAGCATCATCTTCTATAAAAATAAAAATAAAAATAAAAATAGAAAAACTTTTATTATAATTTGAACCATTGTATCTTTAACAAAGACATTGTTCTAGATCGTGAAACACTCTAAAATTACATACCTACCTTTTGATTTGCTAAACTGTAGTGGAGTTGTGAGCTGTGATACAGTGGTTTCCATTATGTTGTGTTTCCAATTAGTTCTAAATTATATATCGAGTCACTCTCATTTTTTATACCCTTTTCCTTCCAGGACACAGTGTAAGCGACTTTCTTCATCAAATGTTCTCTACTTTCCCTACAAATAAGTTCCTGACACCAGGGATACCTAGGCAAGATTAATATGACTTTTCTACTTAATATAAATCTTTTGATTTGCTGCTGAATGGACTGTTCTTCAGCATTGCTATCTAACTTCAAGGGACAATGCTGTTTATCATCTGGTCCTGAAAGCAGTGGACCACATCTGGATATTACAGTACTTTAAATTCAGAAACCGTGAAATACAAATGTGCTACTATCAGCAGTGAGCAGAAAATAAATGAATCATATCAGTTAGACATCCAAAGTCGTTTACATTTCCTTTACATTCCTGATGTGTTAGTTAAAAATAAAAGACCATTAATGTTAGAAGGAGAGGTATCTGGGGCAGTCAGACTTCAAGCAGAATAAACTCAGGAGACATCATTAAGGATTTCTTTATATTTTAATGTTTGTACACTTCCCCAGGGTTTTTAAAGACGAGAATCTCAGCTAGTCTTTGCTACACACCGCAGCAAAATAGAAGGCAGCTTGCCAAATGTTCATCGTCTAAATATGCCCCTAGATATTAAATTGAAGTCTGATTTTATGAAACTGTCACCTGACAAGATTTAGGTCTGTTCGTTTACATATCCCATCTTTCATTGTCCATAAGAGGATATATGGAAGATTGTCTGTAAGCAAAGTTATGATGTGAGCATTATTTTGCTTTAGTAACTTTTGGTTAAAAGCAACATATGGATAAGAAATTCTCAGGCTATTTGCATATTTAGGCCACAGACTGACTGATTCTGAATGCAGTTCTGAAAGAAGAGTTCCAAAAATGATTTCACTTATTCATTTATTCTTTTATTCATTTCAAAAAGTGCCTGCTGCTGTTTTATGTTCTAAAAAATTTCAAAGTACTTGCCATTATAGAGCTTACATTATGAATTTTAAGGGAGGCAGGCAATCACTTGTAGACAAATTTCCAATAATAGCAGCATCATATTATAGAATCTAATGAGGCTGCTTTGGAGGATGATGCCAAGTCAATGTATAAATTAACTTATTCATTTAAAAAAACCAAATGAGTGTCTGCCATGTGTCAGATACCGTTTCAGACACTTAGAAATAAAGCTGTGACTTAAACAGACAAAAATATCTACCCTTTGGAACTTACACTCGGGGGCGGGGAGCTGGACAAACAAGCGATATTTTTTTTAGACACTGGCAAGTGCACAGGAGAAAATGAAGCCACAGCACAGCTACAGTGTCAGCAGGGAGCAATTTAGATAGAGTGGCCGGAGAGCTCTCACTGAGAACACGACCTGGGAGCACTCATAAATACAGTGTAGCAGAAAGAATGTTAGCCCGGCCGGTGTGGCCCAGGGGTTGAGCATCGACCCATACACCAAGAGGTCGCTGGTTCAATTCCCAGTCAGGGCACATGCCCAGGTTGTGGGCCCAATCCCCAGTGGGGGGCATGCAGGGGGTGGCCAATCGATGTTTCTATCTCATCGATGTTTCTATCTCTCTCTAAAATCAATAAAGAAAAAAAGTTAAAAAAAAAAAAAAAGAATGTTAATGTCCTTTTCCTTCCCTGAAGAGAATGTGTTTCTCACAGGCAATTTAGAAAACTTTTAGAATTATGCTGTTCAAACTAATGCTGAAGTGACATACGGCACACAACTTGTGTTGTAACAACTTTTTCTCTCAATGACAGATTTGATGAGTGTGCTCTTTCAAGCCACCTTCCCCTTCCTCTCAAGTTGCTTTTCTTTTTTTTTTAATTATTTTTTCTTTATTGATTTTAGAGAGAGAGGAAAGGAGAGGGAGAAAGGGATAGAAATATTGATGAGAGAGAACATCGATTGGCCGCCTCCTGCATGCCCCCCACTAGGGATTCAGCCCACAACCTGGGCATGTGCCCTAACTGGGAATCGAACCAGCGACCTCTTCGTGCATGGGTCGATGCTCAACCACTGAGTCACACCAGCTGGGCCAAGTTGCTTTTCTTAAAGAACCAATCCATTGTCCCGGATGCTGTATGTTGTTCACTTAAGCCCTTGGGTATTTTTATTTCTGAAGCAGGAGAGCGAGTGTTGTCCTGAACTGACAAGATATCATAATTGCTTAAACAGAACAGTAGCACCCTCTGGGACCATCAAAAAGCCCCACACATCCGCAGTGTAATATTGTTGGATAGCCAAAGAGACATTTAAGAGTCTACATAATGTCCAGGGATGCAGCCTTAACCTAGTGACCACAGCAGGCAATGGGGACAGCAGGATTGTTGATCCTGACCTCACATTGAACTCCAGCCTGACCAACTGATCTCCTCAAGTCTGTAAGAGTACACTCCACGCTCTCATTGTTCAGTTTTACAAATCATTTCCTTAATTACTCTTGTACTTGGGAAATCCTGACATCTTGTTATTTCCATCCTTTCTAGCCTTTGCTAGTATTTCAGATGTGATGTCAGATGTGGTTTCTTTGACCATTAAGTCCTGGGAAGAATCCGCTCCTGCCTACACATGCAGCTGCTCATTCTATGCCTTTGGACGATCATTTTTCCTGATCAGAATAGACCACAGTCCATTGTCTGGCATTCATTCACTCAACAAGTATCATGTGAGTGCCTACCCTGTGCCAGGTACTGATCTCAGCACTGGAAAGACAGTGGAGAACAAGACAGACCAGGACCCTGCTCTCTTTGGCTTTATCTGCTACTGGGGCTGACATTCTAATGGGGAGAGAAATTCACTAAGCAAGTTAATAATGTAAATGGACAAATAATTTTAAGTAGCAATAGTTGTACAATGAAAATAAAAGAAAATGTGGAAAGAAATAACTGACAGGTGTTTCCCAAGAAATCTTTTGAATAGGGGTCACTTTACCTGAGTCTTTTATGTTCTATCACCCACCAAAAGTTGTTCTTATTATCCTCTTTGTAATCATACCTTTACTTACCCCTAATCCCTCACACTAACAAAGTCTTCTCTGGGTATAGATATATTTATACATCTAGCTAGGTATATGTATCTAGCTTTGGGTTTTTGAAAATGTCATATAAATAGAATCAAAGAGTATGTAACCTTTTGGGATTGGCTTTTTTCACTTGGTGTGTAGGAAATTCGTCCAAGATATCATGAATTTAGTAGTAGAAACATTGAAGAAAATTAAAAATTCCAGTAAGATGTACCTTGTTCATAAGTACAACAATGAAATTACAATGAAATATAAGGATGAAATTATAATTAACTAATAAAGGAAAGGTACCCATTTGTCTCTAGCTCATTCCTTTTTATTGCTGAGTAGTAGTATCCCATTGTACCATGGTTTGTTTAAGCATTTACAGGTTGAAAGAAATTTGGGTTGTTTCCAATTCTTGTGATTATGAATAGAGTTGCTATAAATAATGTTACAGAATTTTTGTGTGAATGTAAATTTTTATTTTTCTAGGGTTTAAATTCCTAGGGGTAGGATTAATGGGTCATATGATACACGTATGTTTATTTTATAAGAAACTTCAGAACGGTTTCTGGAGTGGCTGTACCGTTTCACATTCCCACAGCAGCATATGAAAGTCACAGATGCTCTACACCTTGTCAGTACTTGCTATTGTCAGTGTATTTAATTTGAGCCACTCTAATACGTACAGACTGGTATCCCATCATGGTTTGAATTTTGCATTTTCCTATTGGCTTATGATGTTGACCATTTGTACTTATTTATGGTCCATATATGGTCTTTGGTAAAGTGTCTGTTTAAGTCTTTTGCCTTTAATTGGATTGTTTGGTTTCTTATTGTTGAGTTTGGGGAGTTCTTTTTTTTTCTATTTTTTATTTGAGGAGTTCTTTATATATTAGAATCAAGACCTGAGACTTGGTGCTCAGGGGCCATCCTCTTGGATTCGTCTAAGTTTTCAAAAGGAACAAAAATAGAAATGAAAGAAACTAAATACAGACATTATAATAATAGAAATATTGAAGAAAATGAAAAATTTAGTAAGATGTACCTTGTTCATAATTATAATAAAATTATCATTAATTATAAGGATAAAATTATAATTAATAAATAAAACATGCCTATTGTGTTAAAAATATAACAAAAACATATAATAATTATTTAAAAATCTCAAAAAGAAAATCTATTTGTTAAAGTATACCTAATCCCATCACCCAGAAACAAACACTGAGGGTATTTTGATGTACTTCTATCTAGGTTTATCAACTCTGATTGTATTTTTGCATAGCTGTGTTAAAATAAATTGTGTAAAATTATGCATACGTTTTAATATCTGATTTTTTTCTCATTATAAAGGAAGTACATGTTTATAGCTACAAAACATAAACTGGGGAGAAAAATCTTTAAACTCAGAAACCCACCACTTGGAGATTTCAATAATTCAAATTTTTATTTCCTTATATTTTACTTGTTTGTGTGGTTTTTAATATATTAGATATCCTACTATATATATATTGATTTTAGACAGTTACCACAGGAATATTCAAATTCCTTGTTGGATTATGATATGAAGAAAAGCTTGGTAAAAAATAATTACTGCCTTTGTGTATTTTCTTAGTTTTTACTGATTAAAATCTGCTGTGTAAGATAGGGGAAAAAAGAAAAACATTGTTCAAGTTGCATGGCAAGTAGCTTAGTTGTGTAGCTCTGAGCATTTCCTCTGTTATGGAGTTGTGATAGACATTAGTGTTGACTACCAAATATTTTCTGTTCTCTGCTTCCAGGTACATGGTAGCTTCACAGCTTTTCCTCTCCGTCCTTTCCTCCTCGTAGTTTTATCACTAATTCTAGCCACAAAGCTGTGAACAGAAGTGCATACATCACTTTTGAGGACAACTCATTTGGTGGCCAGTTCCCTACCCTCCGTAGCTCTCCCCCTCTCCCAGGCTGGTCTGCAATGTTCCAGGTGGTGGTGCTCTGACAGCTGGGTCCTGGAGCTGGGACACATGGAACACCGGCCCCAGGCATGCTTTCATGGGCATGGTAGCATGAAAAATAAATGTTTCCTGTTTTAAGCCACTGAGGTTTTGGCTTTATCTGCTACTGTGGCTCAACCTAGATAATACAGAAATTGGTACCAAGAAGTGAAGAGTTGCCATAAAAAAAAAAAATTTAAACTATATGGCATTGGCTTTGGACTAGGCAGCATGTTGTGAGAAAGACTTGAAGGATGACATGCCATGTTAAGGAATAGCAAAACATTGGGTAAAATGATCACCTGCAATCAGTATGTGCTGGAACTGTCTGGTACCCAAGTGAGCTAATTGTGAGTATCTCTTCCCTGCTCCAGGATTCATGATGTCATGTTGGTAACTTGAATCTGGGAGAATTTATACCATGGAAATTGAGAAGCACTATAAATCACAGTGCTTTTTTTAATTCCTGGAGAGCTGGCTATTAAACATTTACCACCACAACACTGAATGCAATAATTTATAAGAGATCCTGCACCTAATAAACGTGTATTTCTTGGGGAGAGTTTGGAATAATAGCAATGTGTCCCAGTTGCTGTTTGTTGCACTTTGCAAAGTAGGAAAAGAGAAGGGTAGCCTCAGAAAAGAGCTGGTCCACTTGCAAGCAGGAGTAACAGAGAACAGAGAGAGTCTACACATTCAGGGACCCAGAGAGTAGGAAGAGACTAGCGTCTCTCAATTCTACATAAGAAAATTTAAAACTAAATCTAATAGCAACATTAAATCAGAGATATGTCCTTACACTTATTGTTAAAATATCTGAATGGATTAAGATGAAACCCAGTAAATCCTTTCAAGTTGTCTAAAATTATTCAAGAAAAAACCCTAAGGTGTGGCTCTCCCTTTGCACATAAAGTATGTCTGCTGCCAAATGGCGATGACTGAAATCAAATAAGTACAAAGCCAGAGTTTTTAATGTCAAATAGATCAGGATTCTGTGAAGGAGGAGAAACAGGGAGGAGAGGGGGAGAAGAAATGAATGAATCTTGAGAACTTAAAATGACCCTTAGACCCCTAATGTTCTATGTGGATGAAGTGTACTGAGAAGCAGCTCAATCGAAGGGAAAGCATATTCCCTAATTCTCATTTTTAGATGGCATCAAGGAGGATATGGGAAAGGAAGAACTTGAGAGACAGTAAAGCTAAGGGCCTAGAAACAATGGACTAGGGAGCCCCTTCTAGGAACCACAATCAGGGCCAAGCCAAAAAATATTCCACATCCCCAGGGTAGCAGGTTCTTGCTAATTCTATCTGGTAGAAGTTCAGAATCGCTATAAATCAAAGACTTCTGTGAGTCTTCCATTTTTTCCACTTTCAAACAAAAATGTTTAATCTGATTGTCCTGCTCAACCATGCTATATTAGGTCTGGGAAAAGCAGTAGCTAATCTTTTTGGCTCACAGATCTATGGCTCAAGATCTGTGGTTCATGTACCTAACGAAGAAACCAGTACGGCCTTCCCCCACCCCTGCAGTTCAGAAACCACCATGAATCATCCAAAGACCCTAGACAATGACTTGATGTTATGACCAAATAGAAATTTTTAAATTTTCTCCCATGGAGAAAAAGAGAGTATATGTTGCTTGCAGAAAAGAATGAGCCAAATATTTGTGACGAAATAGGTAGAATGTAATTGTCTTGTGTAATATTCACTGTATATTTCCAGTCTCTCACCTTCCAATCACAAGTAGGATATATTCCTGGTTTCCTTCTGATTTGGTGAGACTATTAAATTTTATCTGGCAAATGAGTTGGGAATAGAAGTAACACAAGTCACTTATAGGCGAGAACATTTAACTGCTAAGGCATGACCATCCAGCGGCCTCTTTTCCCTCTTTTGTGATGACTGTCAATGTCCCAAATAGTGGCCACTCTGACAGGTTAAGTCCTGGAATGAGATCATGTACAGAAGAGCCTTCCTTGCCCACCCAAGATGTACATGTGGCATGGGTGAGAAATAAAACTTTGTAACTTTAAGCCAGTAATAAATAGAGGTTACTAGTGACTGCTAGCATAAGTTAACATTTCCTTACTGATATATTTTGACTTAAATTCTCATCCCATAGTATCCCAAGTTTGTAAAACTTTAGCTATTTTAACAAGTGTTGTTTTATCGGGTTCTCATTGAACAAGTGAAGAAATTTTATCTAAATTTCGTGGCAACAAATATAACACAAGAAATATGTTTTCTAGAGGTAGGAAATGTGAGGAAGCAGAAGAAGATCAGTTGAGTAAAACCCAAGAGGGCCAAACTTTGCCCAGAGAGATGATTTTAACATGTTTCCTTGCAATGCTTTCCTAGATCACCCATTTCTCTCTTCTCTCACTTTATCATCACCTCTGTGATGCGACTACCCTGTGTCCAGCACTATACACTGGATAACAAGCATTTTTAAATTATTATTTTGTTACCTGTAGTAGATTATTTAAAAAGGTATACACTTTCTGAATTGTAGTATGATGTTTTCCTTCCTTTGCTTTGTAATATTTACATATAAGCCCCTATGATATTTCTTTTCCTCTTGCCTTTCTCAAGTAAGAAGAAATTCTTGACTATGAAAAAGGTATGTAGGTGTCAATAAATTGGTTAACTCTTAATTTGTTTGTTTGTTTTGGTCAAATTGCCTTCTCAAATATTAATACTGAACATATTTATATGCCCAAAAATGTACTCAATTTCCAGGATGTAGCATGCCTCCATCCATAGTGCTGTTAGATTTAATAAACAGAAGACAGAATTTCAGATAATCCCATAACTTGATGCTCTAGAACTCTGAAGCAGTGCAGTTCATGAAAAGCGACAATCTCCATAATTCACCATTTCCAACCAAATTTCTATTTCTAAATATAACCTATTTTTGTGAACACTATACTTCCAAGGATATATGAGACCATGGTTAGTTTCCCTCACATCATGCCCTGTTGTCTACTTGAAGATATAGTCTTTTTAAAAATATAGAAAATGGGCCCTGGCCAGTTTGACTCAGCTGTTGGAGCATTGGCCCGTGGACCAGAGAGTCCTGGGTTCGGTTCCCCCTAAGGGCACGTGCCTCGGTTGCGGTTTGTCCCGGGCCCCCGGTTGGGGTTGTGTGGGTGGCGACCACTCGATGTGTCTCTCTCACATCGATGTTTCTCTCTCTCTCTTCCCCCCTCTCTCCCTCCCACTCTATCTGAAGATAAATGTAAAAATGCCCTCAGGTGAGGATTAAAAATATATATATATATATATATATATAAAATGCTGCCTGGGAATTCAGGGAAAAAATGGGTGAATCAGAGAACTGACAGTCTCAAATAACATACCTTGCCATTAGAGGGACCACTACATAGTTTTCTGGTGGGCATCAATCCAGGTTCTCTGTCCAAATATTGAGATGGGGAAGTATCTTCTAATATTTTTCCAGATAAGGAGGGCTGCTATGTTTTATGAGGCAAGGCATGTGACAGACATAATTCTTTTATCAATCCAGTTTTATAACAAACACTGCTGGTTGTTTATACAATAGCCATTTTCCCATTCTTCATTGCTAAAAGAAACATGGTTGTGCATATATGTGTGTGTGAAAGAGAGAGAGAGAATGTGCCTATCTCTAAACTACTTATTGGTCACAACATTTCTATTTACCCTTGAAAGTGAATAAACTAGGAAGATTTGAGGGGGAAGGAGAAATTTTTCCTCCCTGATAAAAGCAAAGAATATAAGGAAACAGTCTTATTTTTGTCCCTTCCCCTTTCCTTCTTGCTCAAGATAATGTTGTGTTGGAATGTAATGTCTGGAGCTGTGGCAGCTCTCCTGGGACAATGAGATGAAAACCTGAGGACACTGCATGTGGTAGATTTCTCGTCTTCGTTTTGTTTAGTTCTTTTTCTGGAGTTTCGTTCCATTCTTTTTTGGGGACATGTTTCTTTGCTTCCTCATTTTGGCAGCCTCCCTTGTTTGTTTCTATGCATTAGACAGAGCTGCTACATCTCCAGGGCTTGGTGGAGGGGCCTACTGTAATAGGTGTTCTGTAGGGTCCAGCAGCACAACCTCCCTGATCATTCCAGCTGGGCACTCCAGCTGTACCCCCTGAGTGGGCTATGTACACCCTGCTGTTGTAGTTGAATGTTGATTGCTGTTGGCATGTCAACGGCAGGAATTTACTTCCAGGCTGATTGGCTGCAAGGACTGGCTGCGACTAATGACCATCAACCACCATGGAGGATCAGCTGTGCAGAGGCACTGGTTATAAGGATGCTCAGTGAACTTAGTTAGAATTTCAACAGCATAAAAAAGGACATGGAAACTATAAAAAGTAACCAGTCAGAAATAAAGGATACACTAACTGAAATGAAGAATAATTTACAGGGAATCAATAGTAGAGTAGGCAAAGCCGAGAATCAAATCAGAGATTTGGAAAATAAGCAAAAAATACCCAATCAAAATGAAAAAAAGAAAAAGAATCAAAAGAGAGAGAGAGAGAGAATAGTGTAAAGAGCCTCTGGGACAATTCCAAGCATACCAAAGTTCACATCATGGGAGTGCTGGAAGGAGAAGAGAGAGAGCAAGAAATTGACAACCTATTTGAAAAAATAATGACAGAAAACTTCCTTAACCTGGTGAAGGAAATATACATATAAGTCCAGGAAGCACAGAGAATCCCAAACAAGATGAAACCAAAGAGGCCCACACCAAGACACGTTATAATTAAAATGCATAAGGTTAAAGACAAAGAGAGAATCTTAAAGGCAGCAAGAGAAAAGCAGTTAGTTACCTAGAAAAGAGCTCCCATAAGACTGTCAACTGATTTCTCAACAGAAACTTTGTTGGCCAGAAGGGATTGGCAAGAAATATTCAAAGTAATGAAAAGCAAGGACCTACAACCAAGATAACTCTACCCAGCAAAGCTATTATTTAGAATCCAAGGACATATAAAGAGCTTCCCAGACAAGAAAAACCTAAAGGAGTTCATCACCACCAAACCAGTAGTCTGTGAAATGTTAAATGGTCTTCTTTAAGAAAAAGAAGGAAAAAATAAAAAATATGAACAATAAAATGGCAATAAATACACATCTATCAACAATTGAATCTAAAAATTAAATCTAAATAAACAAGCAGAACAGAAACTGACTCATAAATACAGAGGACATTTTCATGGTTGCCAGAGGGAGGAGGGTTGGGGGTATAGGTAAAAAAGGTAAAGGGATTAAGAAGTACAAATTGGTTGTTACAAAATAGTCATAGAGATGTAAAGTACAGCATGTGGAATATAGTCAATAATATTCTAATAACTATCTATGGTGTCAGATGAGTACAAGATTTATCAGGATGATTATTAAGTTATATAATGTCTAATCACTGGGTGTAAAACTGAATTAATATAATATTGTATGTCAATTGTAACTGAAAATAAAAAATGATTTCAATGTAAATAAATACATAAAATTTAAAACTTAAAAGCCTGAAGACAAAATAGCAACATGTTGAGAAAAACAGTAAGAATAAATAAAAGAGCCTGGTTTCTTGATGTTGGGCAACTGAAGTATACAGAGAATACCTAAATCAAGCTATTTATTAATTAAATAGTAAATGTCTTTATGTTTTAGGCACTGTTGGAGTATTATCTTATTTGTAACTAAATCCAACTAACTTATACAGTCACACTTATCCTCTAAGAGTAACTTTCTCCCAGACTGGCAACTTTTACTGAGTTTTTGCTTTCAGTGTTCCTGTAAGGTTTCATCAGTTTCTTAGTGGAGCCCTGACTGGTGTGGTTCAGTTGGTTGAGCATCATCATACTGTGCACCAAAAGGTCGCTGGTTCTATTCCCGGACAGGGCACATGCCCAGGTTGTGGGCTCAATCCCCAGTTATGTGGCATGCAGGAAGCAGCTGATAGATTTTCTACTCTCACATAGATGTTTCTCTTTCTCTCTCCTTCTCTCTAAAAATCAATAAAAATATTTTTTTTTAAGTTTCTTAGTGGAACTTTAGATAAGTTTGCACTCGTGGCAACTAGCAAAATTCCATTTTAAATTAAAATTCCATTGTTCCTCTTCTGATAACTTGACTTCACTTTTAAAAGATTTGAAAATCTCTGAAATTGATTTCCCCCTCCTTTATCTCTATTTCTTCTCTACAGACCATGACTCACATAATCATATTGTTTTTCATGTGGCTAGTGCCACACAAATGAATTTAATATGCATTAATGCATTTGATCCTCAATTCAAATCAATTCAACAAATATTTATTGTATACTTAATAAGCTCAAGGCCCTGGGCTAAGTGCTGTGACAAATACAAAGATTAGGAATCGTTTCTGCTTCCACAGAGCCCACAAGCTAGTTGAGCTGATAATATGTGTACACCTATCTCTTCTATAATTATGACTGTGATATGTGCTTTCTAAGCAAGAAGAAGGAATAAATGAATTCTCCACTGGGAAATACCATCAGGATCATAGCACAAAGTGACATGTCATCCAGACATTAGCCACATCCTTGTCCTCTTTAAGCTACTACCAAAAGATCATGTTCACACACAAGCTGTAATGAACAATGCGAGATGGAAGAGGTGACTCCCACCGCACACATATGAATCCAGGTCTACTAGTTACTGGCTATGTGACTGGACACAATCCTAGTGCTTCTGTAAATGTTTGTTCATCTGTAACAAAGAGCTAACAAATGCTATATTTCAGAGTTTGTTGCAAGGTTCGAAGTAAGAAACATAATGCACTTAGTACACAGTTTGTTTTATGGTGGCTTTTTAAAAATTATTTTTGTGTTGCTGCTGCTGCTGTTGTTGTTGTTGTCATTGGTAATACAGAAACGGGAATGAGATTTCTGTATAACCAGGGGCAGCACATGCAAAAGAATGGGTTCAAAAGGTGAGGGTGGAGGCCACAGATGAGGGATGAAAGTACCAAAATAATGTGCAAAATAAACCAGGAAGATGCACCTTTTGCCTTAGTCTCAATTCAGTCTAAGTTTGGTCGTGCTTCCACACATGTTTTCTGTCACTGGCAAGTAGGTATTTATTCAAACAATTAGAAAGAGTATCCACAGCGCTACCAACACAGGCCGTTTTAGAACCTTCCTTCAGTTACAGCTTACAGCCCCTACCTCTGACCTAATTTAGGAAACCAGAAAGCCAAACTTTTTAGATGTACCCGTTTTAATAATTTTTATAATTATTTAGGTATGGTAAGGCCAGCAGTTCGGGAGATAATTGCCACTGAGAAGATGGTTTATTACTCACAGGTCCCAAGAAGAGAGGGCCTGCCACAGGGTTGGCAGCACCAGGGTCAGTAAAGAGACAGAGGGGATGGAGATACTGTGGGCAAGAGCCTCTCCTGTGGTTTCCTCAGGGAGGAACAGGTTAGGTAGCGTGAGCAGGTTTAGGCTTGACTACTTTGAATCATTCCCGCAGGCTTTGGGGCCTAGGAGCTGCCCTAGTTAACTGGTGCCTGATCCTGGGGTGATTAGGACAGGTGCATAGTGACTGGGAATATCAGAGCTAGATAAAGAAGGTGGCTAAGGGTGTGGGCTCTGGATTGGCTGGGTGGTTCTTGGAAAGCATGCTCCTAGGCAAGTGGTTTGCTATCTCTAAGAATTGGCTAACACTGGGAGGAGCAGAGTCTCCCAGAGTCAGCAAGGCCCCGGTGTCAAAGCATCAGAACACAGAAAATAAAATTAAATTAAAATTAAATAAAATAAGACTTGGTTAAAACAGCATGTGAAAAGGAAATAGATCCTGAGTGTGGGTCACTAAAGATCTTCCCAATTTCCAATAATAAAATGCTTGCGATCTGGCCCATAGAACACTGTTCGGGACATTTTGAGGTTTATTTTCTAGTTCTCTACTATGTTTCAGATGGTAATGGCTACTGGTTACATGAGGTATTTTAATTTAGTGTGTCACTAAAAATATCCTTACTCCATTTCAAAAGACTAGTTCAAATGTGCCCACCTGAAATGTCCAGTGCGTAACTGGTGTGAATAAACTTCCTTAAGTAATCTCCATAGCTCATAAAAGTATTTTTTTTTGTTTTGATTTTCAGCTCATAAGAGTATTTTTGTTAGTTTTAATTGATTTAAGCAAATGTATCCCTGAAATGTTTTAACTAATGTTCATGCAGAAGACCATCTTCGGCCTGAAGCTATTAACATTTTCTTCTTTCACTCATCTGAGGAAGAAAGAGCCCTTCATTGTATCCACAGATAACATAGAAGAGAAGGGTGAGTCAGTCACCCTGAGAAGATAAAATTAGATTTCCAAATGACCCTGGCAGTAGAAGGAGTCAGAAATAAGAATAACTTTCAACTAGTGCAACAGTGCATTTTGAAATGAGAAACAAAGTACAAAAATTCAAGATGAGAGAGACAGCTGACCTTATGGAGCTATAAAGAGAGTCACTGACATAGCCGACCTCAAGCTAAATAGATGTCAGGAATTGTGCTGTTACTGGTGAAAAATAAAGGACGTGTATTCTTGGGATGCATAAACAAGAGAAGCAGTAACATGAAGAATTTATGCAGCATTTCCGGATTATGTAATTCAAGGGAGATGTGTAGAATTTAAGATGATTCAAAAGAGAGCAACTATAATTTTCAAAAATGCTTTTTAAGAGACAGAATACATTATTTTAACCCTGGGAAGCGAGAGTTTTAATTCAGATTCTCAAGTGTCAGCTTCATAGCTACCCAAAAGAGTCAATCACCCAATGGTATGAAGGTGTTCCTGCCTAAAAATACCTTCTGCCCAGGTGCCCCAGTTCTACAATTCTATCATTCCCATATTAGTTAGAAAATCACAAAAGAAGTGATCTAAACCAAACCAGTCCTGTGTGGCTGGGTATACTAGACACTAATCTAAAGCTAACCAATTAGCTTCTGATTAAATACTTCTAGTGATGGAGTATTTACTATCTAATGATGATGACAACAACGATGATGATGATGATGAGGAGGAGGATGATGACGATGACCCCTATCAATGATTGACCACCTGCTATGGGCTACAAATTACGCTCTGATTTTTTAAAATATGATAACATTCAACCCTACTTTCCAGTGGAGAAATAGGAGCTTAACTTGGTCAAAGCACTTGCCTAACGTTGCACAAGAGGTGGGACAGGCAGTTGAAAGTGCACAGTCTAATTTCAGAGACTCTGCTAGAGCTCACTAGACCAAGGAGCTTCCTATCCAACAAAGAAGGAAACCCAGGCTCAGAGAAGTTAAGAAACATTCCAAGGTCACATGCTGGTAAGGCCCAGAGGTTGGCCCGGAACCCGAGTCTGTCACCACCCTGCCACCGTGCTTTCTCACTGACTCGTACGAACAATCGCGTACACTTGCCATGCTCTCCCTCAAGCTTCTACTGTACAGAATTGTTTTATATTGAAGAGCACTGTAGGCTCCTAGTAAGTATTTGTTGAATAAGCAGTGTGGTTAAATGTATGAAATAGCAAGCTGCATTATAAAATCATTATGTGGAAGCTACAGAAATCAAATTCCATTAAGAGAAACAAATCTATCTAAAGAAATAAATATTGTCTTTGACCACAATTTGTTCCCTGAAAAGGTAACCAAATCCAATCCTTTCTAGCTAACTGTGTATCCTTGCTAGGGTTTCCTCTAAACCTGGCCACAGCCTCATGGCCAACTCACTCACGATTTGGTCTTTTTTTATGACGAGAAGATGGCAGGGATTCAAAGCATTGTCAACTAAGAAATGGACAGAAATAGCTAAGTCTACACCTTCACCAGAAAATTGCTATCGATAGTGAATTTCACTCACACACCTTCATTCTGACTGAGGTCTGAGTAATGAAGACCTTGGACATTTATCAGCCATTTGATTCACTTTTGACCTTACTTTAACTATTCTCAACCAAGGTAATCATGTTTAAACATCTGTTAAAATACTCCCTTCAAGAAGAAAAGTGAGAGTCAGGGAACCCTCAAGAAGTCCTAAAAGAAGATGAAGTAAACTGTGAAATTCTCAAATATAATTACAAACTTAATAGTGTGTGTATTCAGTTCTGATTGGTGTAGAATCATTTAACTAATACAAAAAAAAAAAAAAAAAAAAAAAATAATTTGCCATTACAGTTGTTTTGAAATTACATTTAAAGGCAGAATCATAGTGCACCGGGAATTGCAGCCACAGAGCCAGAGACTAGATTTTAGCCAAAAAAAAAAGTTTCTTTCTCTCTCATTTCTCCATTAATAGTTGTTACAAACAGTAACTAAAAATGGAATTAGCACTGAAGTCTTGCAGCAGCAATGACTAAAGGAATGTTGTCACTAGCCTGCTTCAAAGACGAGGGGCTCAGAGACCCTTTGCTAAGCTTGATGATGACTGGTTTGTGGAATTACTTTTTACAAGGACATAAATGCTGAAAATCTTAATCAAAATGGTCCAAATAATTGGGAATTCTGATCAAATTCCTTGATATTCATATTATTTTTGACAAGGAGAGTAGGCCTGTTCAGGAGTCCTCATATTCTTTTTTTTTTTTAACCATTTAAACCATTTATTTCAAGGTATATTGGAAAGATCTAGAATGACCAAAAAGAACTATTGCAGAACTTCCCTGCAGTTCTCTCCGCAAAGACCTGATCTGGGTATTAAATGCACGCTTGACTCTCTCTTCTAAGGATTCTTAAATCAACATACTTGGACATTTCTGGGTTCCCCAACTAAGCTGTAAACCCCATGAGAGAAGAGGATGTGCCTTCCACTTTTGAAATATCTTTGCATTCTGTTCTCCTCTGCTGGCCAGCTGGTTAGAACAGGTGTTTTTTGCACAGGCACTGTACACACACACAGCATCCACAAAATATCGGATTCAACACACAGAGCACTGTCCAATCCACTTGTCTGGCAAACCAGCTGACAAATGGCCACTGGCACAAGTCACAAATCTAAGGGACCAGGCAGCCAAAGAGAAGACAGAGAAACTCAAGATGGAGTCCCATGACCACACAGGCTAAGAATCAGAGGGTCGGATTAGTTAGGGGAGGGCCAAGGGGCCTTCCAATGCTGAGGCTGGTTCTTATTTGAAGACAGAGTGAGCCCGAGGGAGGGAGGTGGGGAGCAAGGTGCATCCCATCAAAAACACTGTAATCACAGGATAAAAATGGCAGAATCTAGTTTCTCTGTCATTCTTTCCAGGGCTTAGAAAAAAAGGAGGAAAGCTTTGTGGGCAAGAAGAGAACTCTTTGATGCTGTTTGCCCTCCGGCATGAAAGGCTGCTCTGGATAGGGGAGTCCTCATTCACTTTTGAGAGCAAAACATCAGCTCATAACCTTGACAAATTAAGGGAATGTGACAAGCAAGATTAACACAGTAGCAGACACTTACTATGTGGTGTAGATTAATGCGTGTACATTTAAATTATCAGTAATTTAGATTATCTATATGGATAAGAAAATATCTTTATGTAAATCTGTATTATAAAGCAAGGTTACTCAACATTAGCACTACTGATATTTTGGGCCAAATAATTCTTTGTTGTGAGGGGCTGTCCTGTATATTGTAGGGATTTTAGCAATCTCTGACCTCTATCCACTAAACGCACTTAGTACACACACCCCTGTCCCATCAGTTGTGACAACCAAAAATGTCTCCAGACATTGACAAATGTCCTTAGGAGGCAAACTAGTCCCTGGTTAAGAACCAATGACGTGAAGTAACATCAGCAGCATAGATAAATTAAAAGGACAGTTCCACCACCTCCTAGCATGTGAGGACAAATTTCAGAAACAATAATTAATTCTAAGTGATTTGAATAGTGGCCATAATATGCTTTAATTTCTCAGGAGAAAAAAATGATTGGTTATTATTATTAGAACTTGAGAGTCTCAGAAATCTATTTATAGACCAAGGCTAACAACTTAAAAAAAAAAAGGACAAGGTTAAAATAATCTGACAGTGTACTAGTCCAGCAGTTAAGGGACAGCCCAGAACGTAGGGGGCAGAAAATGGTGCTTACCTAGTGCTATTTGGTTGCAAACAAGCTGAGCTGGTCCTGCTGAATCCATGTCCCGCTATCCATACCCAACAACTAATTGATGACTGGAGTCAACACTTTCTATTTTTAACTTTAAGCAAGAAAACTGTTAATCACATCATGTCTTCATTTTTAAAAACATAATCTGTTCCCTTAGATGAGGCCAAGTGTGTTCTTCTGGTTTTCCTACCCTGATTCACAACAGGCTTTGATGACCTTGAACTACTTTTCCCCTCATGTTTTATAAATAGAGTAGTAGCACCAGTAAATACGTTTCTCCTTAACAAGGATCACATGTGCCAGTTTTAAGACCAGCTTCATTGCAACTCTAAGGCATTTGGAGGTGTTCAGTGATAAATACAGACATAATCTGCAATACAAAATGATCAAATTACTCCAATGTGTAGAGTTTTTAGAGAAATTCACAGCAAACTACTAAGATATGGCCAGTTTGTTGAAGTGAAAGGTGTTAATCCAGTGTCTTCTAATCAACCAACATGTGACAGAGAAAGTACTCTTGGCCCTGGAAGTCAACAGACCTGGTCCCAATCCCCAGTGGGGGACATGCAGGAGGTGGCCTCGTTCTAGCACTGGCTGCCTGGGTGAGCATTTACCAGCACCTAGCCTTCACTTTCTCGTATAAGTACAAGGGCAAAATCAGTCGTCTCTAAAATAGTTTCCAAGTCAGCGTAGAACAGACTGACAAATCTCAGAGGGAAGGAGGGAGGGGGAGGCAGGAAGAGATAAACCAAAGAACTTCTATACATATTTGCATAGCCCATGGACATAGACAATAGTGCAGTGAAAGCCAGGGGTGGGCCAGAGTGGGGTGGAGGAAGAGGTCAATGGGGGGTGGGGGGAAGAGGGAACATCTGTAATACTTTTAATAATAAGGATACATTTTAATAAATAAATAAATGAAATGGTTTCCAAGTCTAAAAGTTTGTGATCCTTTGTATTTATTTTCTTCTTACTACTTCATTCAACACTACAATTTCAATGGATTGGTGGGGGTGTGAGGGGTGGAGGGGGGAGAGAGAATGAATAAAATGACACTGCCTCTCAAATATCTTGGAGTCTTTTCATCTTCAGTGGCACAGAATGATATATCAGAATATAGCTCTTCTTTTACTAGGGGCTACTGAGTATAGCAGGAATTCAGAGAAAAGAACAACAAAGGCTGGGGTCGTTTTCATGGCTCCTCGGAAACCATGTTCAAGGGGGCAATAAAGTGAGTGCTGTGAGTCTGAGGTCCTAGTGAAAGGGGTGGAAGAGAATACTAGAGAACTAATCATAGTGGGGTGCTAGCCATAGTTATAAGAAATGTTGAACATTCTTAGTCTATTCATCGTGATTGCTTTGTTCTGATTAAAGAAAGCCCATTCTGACCTGGCTGGGAGCTATACACCCTGGGAGTTTATCTCGGGAATGCTGTCCATTCTCCTTACCTGAGAACTGCCCCCCACCCTCCTGCCATCATGGAAAGACTAACAACCTTGGAGTCTTGGGGTGTGCACAGGAGATAGCCCACATTCCCCAGCTCCCATTACTTTCCCGCACCTGTAATCTGTAACTGTTTTACCCACTGTCATTCCCTTTGTCTACTTCCCCAACTATTTTACCCACTGATATTCCCTTTGCCTACTTCCCCATGTAAAATACAATATAAGCAACCGGCTATGGAGGGAGGGAGAGCAGGATGACCCACTGCTCTCCCATATTGCCGGTAACATTGGAACAGATGTCATATATGATTCAACCTGTTCTCTGCTTAATTGGTTCAAGTAGTGACTGGCAGCCTGGACCCATCTATTGTCCGGCTTCAACAGGACTGAAAGGGTTCTCAGAGTCCATGTGCAATGCACACATAAGGAAGGTGAGTCTCGGAGCCATGGCTGGCAGCTTTCAGTGGCAGAGCTAGAACCCAGATCTCTGTCTCTCTGTTCTCCCTTTGTTTCCCCTGAAATTTCTTCCAAATTAAAAGGCTAATAATCTTTATGAAATCATTGACCTAATTATCCAGGAGCATCTATATCCTCATAATTAGTAACTAGGAAGAGACACAGAAAGAGGTGAACTATCTCTTTGGGGGGGGGGGGTAAATATTGAAAAATTAACACGGAGTGCTATTCTGACAATAAGCCTGACGACTTAGTCATTCCTAATTCAATACCCCAGTCACTGATTTTCTTAGTGGAAATGAGCAGAAAATAATCCTCATGTTCTGCTTTCTGCATATTTCCCAGGGAGGCACAGATGAAGAAGTAGAAAATTAAATCAAGTGAGAAAGCACTTATATATCATTGAAGTTAATTAAATGAGTGGTTCTCCACCTGGCTGCACGTCGGAACCCACTTGAACCAGCCACCACCTAAGATCTATAAAACAAGGACCCCTGGTATTGGGTCTGGGAATCTGTAATTTTAAAACTTGAAAAATGATTCTGATGCATGCCCCAGATTTAGAATTATTGGGTTGGTTGATTTTGTTTTGTTTTGTTTTGTTTTGTTTAAGATTTCTTCAAATCTAAGATTTCCTGATTCTTCATAGCTAGGTAGACTTGAGTGAGATTTTACCTTGGTGTCAAGACTGAGGGGGAAATTGTAGTAATTGAGAACCTCACCTGCACAGAACCCCACCTGACTTCGGAGCACCGTTTAGAGCCATTCGGGGTGGTGGAGATACACAGAGAAGACCCTCTGAACAGAGCCCTGTCTTAGGTACCTGTGCCTGCTGAGTTTTCAGAAAAGTCTCTCTTTCAGAACATTTAGGGGGGGAAAGATCATCTGAATGGGTGAAGGTGTTACACCACTTGAAGGTGTTACATCACTTGAAAGAGTAAGCACAGTACCTTAAGTGCCGTAGTGTCTGAGATTCGAGCTCCGGGTTTACCCATTATTTTCCAGCCTGAGGAAGAAGGACATCAGGAAGGGGGAGGCAAGGGGTCTGGGTGATGGAGAGGAACTTAGAAAACAACTGGCATACATAGAGGAAAGTTATGGGTCATGACTAGACAGCCCGAAGACTGAATCCCAAATCTATGTTCTGCTTTCTCCCAGACGGGGAACTGAGCACAGTACTTGAACCGTGTGATTCGCAGCTTTCTCATCTAGAGAGCGTTGAAACTGGTACTGTCCCTATATTGTGATACCTGTGTGATAATTACACGTAAGACACCTGCAGTATTTGCACAAACAGGCAGTCCATCAATGGCCCCACTTACTCACAGTACTGGCACTATCCAGTGAGGTATGACATTGGGGAAAGCGAGGAAGAGCATGCACGACAGGAATGTGAAAGTACCAGCTGGAGTCAGAAAGCGTCCAAATAAGGCAGAGAGGCACTTCACCGATCGAATCCACAGTTGAGCCTAAGCCTAAATGAAAGAACACTCTTAACACGGTCCAGCAGAGATGACCTCTGACTCTCACCCTCCTCTCCCTCTTCCTGTCTTGCTCGGTCTCCCTCCCTCTCCACATGCACAGACACACTTTCCGATAAAGAAATAAATAATGGCAACTTGATAACACCACAGAAAACTAGTGCAGCCAGCAGGAAAGCAAAGCCTTCTGCCGCCAGCATCCCCTGCAGGATGCGCTCGGAGCAAGCATGACCGCAGGGTCCCCAAACAATGCTGTTTTACAAGCCAAATTTGGACGTAACCACGAGCAGGTCAAAGCAAAACAAATGTACCACAAAGAAGAAAGCGCAGCTTTGGGCAGAAGAAAAGCTGGGAAATGTTGGTAGCACTCAGCAGCCAGTCTGGCATACACAGGTCAGAAAGAGAGTTTTTGTTCCAAAGGAAACAACACTCTTTGAGGGGAAAGGCAGGACTTCAAGAGCCACAAACTCCCTCCATGACAGCGTGTCCATAGTCAAAAGCAAGGTGAGCTGCATGGACAGGACTCCTGACACCTACCCACCGTCAGCCACAGCCAAGCGCCGTCTAGCACGAGGGGAAGCTGCAGCGCTAGGCTCTATCTGGGACTATTACCATGCACCAAAATCTGCAGGCAAAACGGTTCTTGGCCAGCTGTCACCCTAGAGAAAACTTCACAATGACTACAGTTTGTTTTGAAGCCTTTCCACTGCCATTTTTACATCTCCATAAAATGTAAGAGTGAGCTTTCTTTGTACATCCGTTATGTTGAAGATGCTCAAGTAAGGGAATGAGGGTTACAAAGATGATTTGGACATTGTCCCCAGCATATCCCCAGTACCCGGACAGATGGTGGCAGTGCAGTGTAAGAAGTACCTGGGGGAGTGAGAATGAGGGGCAAGGAAAGGAGCTCGGTCTGCTGAGGGAATCAGGCAGCATCATGGACTGAAAGGGTCAGTAAGTAGTTACAGCGGACAATCCCCAAAGTGGGCCAAGCAGCAGCCGCACAGTGAGGGCTGCGCCTGGGGGGTGGCCGTGTTCTCTGTGGGATTTAGTCCAGGAGAATGGCTCCCTGGGAGGCAAGAAAAGCCGTCTGGGAAGACTTCCAAAGCCCGGAGTGTGCCCGGGCACTCTGGGCATTACCTGTTCCCTCCTTCACTCCTGCAGGTCGAGCGCTGGCACATGCTGGACAGCACGTGTCACCTGCGGTGGCGGCCGCGCCCAGCTCTTCACTGTCACCTCACCCAGGTCTGTGTCATAACACTTCCCACTCCAGGAAGATCCCGCTCCCAGAGCTCTCTGAACTCTCAGGGAACTATTCCCTATGGCATTAGAAAAGTTAAAAAATATATTTTTTGTAGTGAGATTTTTCATTTTAGGAAATGACTTGTATTGACCCAGACAGAAAAATTGGGGTGGAAAAATTGTGGGGGGTGGGGGCGGAAGAATCTTTCTGACATTCCTAGCTTACTCTTGGGCATCTCTCCTCATTCCCTCCCCTTCCGTTCCCCTTCCCCCTGCCTCCCGCCGCTCCCCCCAGGGACCTACGGTCCATCGCCGAGCTCGAGAGACTTCAGCCTTGTCCCTGCTGCACATCCACACAAAGATGAATTCACGTGTGGAACGCATTTCCAAGAGCAGTTTCTATTAAAACACAAACAAGACCAGCCTGAGAGTCTGTGAGCCTGCTGGGGTGCACCATGGAACTCCATTCCTTACTGCCTCACACAAGACAGGATATTTATGGCGTTCTTGTGAGTGAGTTATAGACATTCACCTGTGCAAGAAGGAAATTGTCAGCCAACGTTGCTTCACTACCAGCATCATATCACGGGGGACATACTCCTAAATGGTCCCACACTCCGGCGTGACCATGACCATCGGAGGAACCACTGTCTAAGTGCCGAACCGAGAAATACAAACAGATATTTCTCAGTAATAGACTTTATGCCAGTACTTCATATGTAGTTTTTGAAAGAGTCCAGTTCACTCGTAGTGAACACATATATTACAAATGGTTTGATCCAAATCATTATTTAACGACAGACATATCGCAGTCCTACAAAGCTAAACCACTAACCTTTTATTCTCTTATGAAATTATCTTTCAATTGGAAAAAATGCTATTGGGGGAGGAGGTTCCAACATCAGCACGTGTTACTTTATGTTAACAAGGGAAAATACATTTCATTTTATTTGTCACATAAGCCAAGATTTTTTTTGGAAAGCTCCAGTTAAAATAATTGTTTCTTTAAGAAACATCAATTAATATTTGTATGTGTGTTATCTCCTTTGAACGAAACTGCACAAGGAACCTCGGACAGGCCTCACGTTCTGCGTTAGTCAGCTTGCTGTAAAACGCAAACAATCCAAAATCCCCGTGGCTTTCAACAGCACACGATTTCTTCCCACTCGTGTGTCTGCATCTGCGGATGGATGGGGCTGGCAGCGCCACTCAGCTCTGCTCTGCTGGTCCTTTCATTCGATGACAGCAGATAAAGATGTCACCCCTCCTCTCGTGTCCGCGACAGGCCCTAAGAACAATCACATTGGAAGCACTGGCTCATCTGTAGCGCATGTGGCTCCTATTCCATTGGTCGAAAAAATCACGTGAACGAGCCCCACATCAATGGGGCAGGTAAATACACTCCGCCCATGCCAGGAGTGGGGGATAAACATTTGCAAACAACAATGCAATCTACCACAGACTACCTTCTGTGGACATTCACTTTTCTTTCTTTCTCACTCAGAATTACCCACTTCCAAGAAACAGACTCAGAAAGTTTCATCCCATTATGACATCAGGTGCAAAGTTGAAGTTTTAAGGGGAGTCTACAAATCAGGTACAAAATAACGCACATACACGCCCATGCAAAATGTTGGAACAGGCACAGAACAACCACGGTAAACATCCCCATTCATGAAAAGGAAGCATGGTGCAGGGCAGCTTTGAAATTCTGCTGATGAACATGATGAGACATACCCTGGGGAGGGAATGTTTCTTGAGCTGGCTTCCCGTCTGTTCTCTGCAGGCAGCTCCCCAGTCCTCCATTCTCTGTGGCTTTGGACTTCATCCTGCAGGATATCTTTTCTTTTTCAGTCTTCTGCTTAGATGCATCTGAGAAGGGGTTTGAAGTTCATGCCATCCTAGGAGAATGAGAAGCTTTCTCAGCCTGCTTCTTGCCCAAGAAAGTTGGGGCACACATAGTTTCAAAAACCCACGTCTCTTTTAACTGAGAATTTGGGTGCTTTTAGAGGTACAACTTGTCAACGTAAAACCTGAAAAAGACCTGTGAAGAATTTTTGTGAGCTTATTTGAGCCAAAACTGTTGACAATTGCCAGAAAGCAAAACCTCAATGGATTGAGATAATGCTCCAGACAATGGCAGTTTTGCACCTTATTTTATACATTACAATCAAAAGAGAAGATGTAAGTGGGTTACATGAAATCCATTGGTGTTGGATTAGGGAGGCAGGAGAAAGCAAAGGGGATTGGATGAAAAGTAAAATGATAGACACATGCTTCTTTTACATAGGTGGGTACAGGATAGTTAACAGTTAACAATTAACATGATAATAACAATGAGAGGATTTGTGGTCTCTGCCCTGGTGCACTGGTTATGCCGAGTGGTCTGGAAAAAAGGAAGTTACCCTGACATTCCAAAGGTATGTTATGATAGATGCTAAAAGACAAAGGCTCAATTAAGATAAAAATTGACCTTTGTCAGGGAAGATACCGGCCTAGAACATGACTACCTGCCATGAACTGGTTTTAGTTTAAAAGTTTTAATTTGGGCTTCTCCAGCAACCGCAGAGTCATACCTTCAGGAAGTGTGGCCACTCATGATTTTATTTCAGTCTCTCTTAATCACTGGTTTTGGCTCAAAACATTTCTCAGTTTTATCTTCTACTAGCTGAAGATTAAAAACAGTGCCATTTTTCAACCCTGAAATCCCAGCTTTTGAGGTTACTTTTTTTCTCTCATCCTTCCCTGCAAATGAACCAGCTGTTTTCTAATTTTGTTTTATTTTAAAATATCTTGTAAACTGCAGCTAATAACAACTAACTCGCATTAGTGATCTCCTATTTAAATACCTTTCCAGCCAACGCCATAGTTTTTCAGGAACACTATCAGCCGCCTACATTATTGCCACTGCAGAAAACTCATATCACATTGGTCACTGCTGTTTTCAGTCTCCTTAGCAGTTTTCTCACCACCTACAGCTTTATCCTGAAGCAATTGCTACCTATTTTTATTTTTATCCGAAAGCACCACACGCCTCATATCAATTTTTATATTAGCTTGCTGAACAAAAAGCCACCCAGAACTCCGGTGCTGATAACAACAAACATAGTTCTTGCCCACGTCGTGTGCCAGCAAGTACCACTTGGCTGTGAGTACCTGGGTCTGCGCGCCCCTTCACGTGCAGAGACCCAGGCCGGAGGGGCAGCCACGCTGCGTGGCATGCATTCTGTCACAGAGAGCAAGAGCAGTCCGAGGGCATTAAATTCCACGGAAGGCCTTTCTGCAAAGTGCTACAGTTACTTCTCACATTTCACTGACCAAGTTCCGCATGATGGAGTGGGAGATATTTTCTTCCTACTGGGAAGAAGGTGGAGTAAATATTTTCAAATAATAATGCCATCTACCACATGCCTTACTGAGAAACCAGAGTTGTGAAATACCAGAGTTGGAGATATGACAGACCAATTCCAGAAAATGTATTGTGAGGGTAGAAAAAATGAATTTTCTAAGTTCTTCTGGCTGGACTAATAATCTAATTAACATGGGACAGACTAACAGGAGAAAATGACCAAAGGTATTACGTATATAACGTGGGGTTTCCATAAGAATACGAGACCCCAGGAAGCACTGGGTAGTTGTGGTTTAACTGCCATTCTGGACAAAGGAGATGGAGGCCAGGTCCCGGTTTTAAAGGGGAAAGTAGGCGATTCACAAGTAGATGGGGAAGAGCTAACATGCCCTAAACAAATTCCTGCTGGGCCAGCCAGAAACAATGGGACACAGAGGGGAGCCCGGCAAACAGGCTCTGCTAGATTTCTCCCTGTCTGCCACACTTAATTCATATATGCTAAGGTGAATGTGCTGAGATTCCCTTCTTGAAGCAGGTTTTTCTATCTGAATGCTTTTAGGCAGGTAAAGGGTAAAGGCCAAAAGGTTTTTCTGAGTCTTTTGTTTATTTAAAATAACCAGGTTCAAATAATCAATATCCCAAAAGGCATATTTTGGGGTGGCAAAGTCTAATCCCCCTCAGAGTGCAATGACCAGGATTTTTATGAGGTCAATTATTTATTCATTAACTTGCAAAGAGAGAGAGCGAGACCAATGAACTCTTGTCTTTGTGCTGAAAAAGTCACACAAAGCTATAGTACCAATGTGGTCAATAAGCCAAAAGTAAAAACATGAGAGGAAAAGCATAAAGTTTCTTAATTTTGTACTTTGGCTATTCTATGAGAATAAAAAGTCTATGAAAGTGAAGTTTGTTTTATGTATAGTTACACAGGCAATCTGGATTTGTTGAATCCTTCCAGTGTACATTTGATGCAGTCAAGGACTTTGCATCACAATCTACAGAAGCATTAGGAGGGGGGAAAGCTCTCCCCCGAATTGTAGGGTGCTTCTGATTATCCTCAAACAATTCACAAACCTTAGTAAATGCAGTATTACCATTTGAATGGGAGCCCTGCTGACCAAAGGTTTCAGAAAGATAACAGAGTGAACAGTGCCCTCTAGTGGTCAATCAAAGCTTTAACTTGTAAACACAACAGTCCAAGAATTTCATTTTCCTCCTTTTCCTTCTTGATCTGGATTCTGAAAAGAAGATAGAATTTTAGAAATATATCAATAACACTCTAAAGCTCCATTGCCCTGTGTCTCACACTAGTTTATTTGATACTAAGAAATATCAAACAATTTAATTCTCCTCACATAACAATAGAAGATATATTTAGTCTGTTACTCTCTTATCCTTAAATTTTCACAAACATAGAATCTATTTTATTTTTAAGAAGAAATAAAACTTTTACCCAGAAAATGGAGCTTGAATAATCTTGAATTTGGATTTTGTTTTGTTTTTTTATTGATTATAGTCCGGTGTAATCACCCAGAAGAAACATCCAACAAGTTCCTACTCCTGATATTTCCAAAATGATTACACATTTTATTAATCAAGGTCACAGTCACCTCATTTTGCTAGTGTCAATGAAAACCTGATGCTACGTGTTAATTAAGAATCACCATGGCAATGAACATGGATATCTTCAATGCTGTCGCTGCGGCGGCTGCTTTTCATATGTGAGTTCTCAGCGTCCCCTGTTGGACAAAATGCAGCCGATGAAAAAGCTGTCGGCTCTATTCTGGTTCAGTCCTCCTCTTCTGAGGTCCTATTCCAGCTAAAATTCCATTAAAAAGACGCAGGAGCTCAACCCATGCAGAGATATAGTATCAGGCCTTAGATTAAAATCTTGGAAGAAAGAATTCATTAATGCTTTCTTCTATCTGTATGAATAACGTTCATATACCATGCTTTTCTTTATTACTCCAATCTCATTTCAAATATGATTGCCTCTGTGAGAAATTAGAAACTATTAGAAAACAAGTCATGGAGAGTATTTTAAAACTCGATTTTCTTTTCGGCACTTAGAGATGTGTTTCTTTCTTTTTTTTCTTTTTTTTTTTTTTCCACTTAACAAACCTAGACTCCAACTTTACACAGGTTTTTCACCCCCTGGGGAGATGTAATCTGCTGGAGACGCTCTCTAAGCTACCAAAAGGGTAATGCATCCACTGTGTAGCTGAACAGTTACCGTTGGCAGTTACCAGCTCAATTTTATGATTGAACATGGCGATATAGTCTCGGAGGAAAGGGGGACTGCCTGTCTCTGGTGTCAGGAGTTAGAAACTGTTCTGCTGTTGGCAGGAGTTATCATTAATCCTCTTGGTCAGACTTCCTTCTGTAAAACTGGGATCTCGTTGTTTTATGAAGCCTGGCCTACATTGCTTTTTAAAATTTTTCTCCTTCTCCTCTGGTCTCTCTAAGCTATTAAAGCCCTAAATTTATTTTCTGGAATTTTAGAAAAATCTGTCTTTAAAAAAAAAAAAAAAATGAAGGAGAAACATAATCTGTGTTCCCTGAACAAGCAAGGCATCGTTTGTCTGCAGCTGCCTTTCTCGCGAGAATTATGAGTTTGAACAAAACGTGAGCTCATAGCCCAGCTCCTGGTAATCAAAAAGAAATATATTTTCAGAAATAGAAATTAGATTGAACTTCTTTCATCAGTGCTTAACAATTTCATTTAGATGCTAAAAAAGTAATAAAAATAGCCCAGCCGGTGTGGCTTAGTGGTTGAGCATCGACCCATGCACCAAGAGGTCGCGGGTTCAATTCCCAGTCAGGGCACATGCCCAGGTTGTGGGCCCGATCCCCAGTGGGGGGCATGCAGGAGGCAGCCAATCGATGTTCTTTCTCATTGATGTTTCTATCTCTCCCTCTCCTTTCCTATCTTTTTAAAAAATCAATAAAGAAAAAATATTTTTAAAAAATTAATAAAAATAATCTAAAAATATGATTACTATTTTGCTTTTCTGCAATAAACGTGTTATGGGATAAATTGTTTTCCTCCCAAAATTCATATGCTGAAGTCTTAAACCATCAGTACCTCAGAATGTGACTCTATAGTGCTGTGAAGACAGGGGGCAGGGGTGTGTGGTGGGTTGGAGGGGGCCAATGGGGGGAAAAGGAGAGACATCTGTAATACTTTCAAAATAAAGATAAATTTTTAGAAAAAGAAATAAGATCTTTAACTGAGTGACGTGAGGTTGCTGGGTGGGCCCCAATCCAATATGACTGGTGTCCTTAAAAGAAGAGGAGATTAAGACACAGACACACACGGAGGGAAGACCACATACAGACACATGGAGAAGGTGGCCATCTACAAGCCAGGGAGAGAGGCCATAGAAGAAATCACCCTGCTGATACCTTGATCTCAAACTTCCATCGTCCCAAGTTGTGAGGAAATAAATGTCAGTTGTTAGACCACCCGGTCTTTGTAGTGCAGCCCCAGAGAACTAACACAAAGGGTGAGGCTGGCATCTTAATGTGGGGACAGGGATGATTCTCTTAGCCTTTCCCTCAGGCTTTTTGCCTCAGGGTGAGAGCCAGCTAATATATTCCAGGTACCATGCCTACATTCAAGACAAGAAAAGAGCAGAGCAAATACTCTTCTTTTTATCAAAAACTCAAAGATGTGGGTTTAATATTTTTTACACGAACTCCTTTGTTGCATGTACCAGAAAACTCAAAGAGTCTCAGACTCCAAATATATTGGCTCAAGAATTAGAGAATCCAGGGGTCATGGCAACTTTAGGTACAGCTCGACTCTCCGATCAAATGATATTATCTGGGGTGAGATTCTTTCTCTCTCGGTTTTTCTTTCACTGTATTGCCTTTGCTCTCCTGCTCCTCGGGGCTATCCCTTGAAATCCCAGACTTTAGCTCATGGCAACGAGATGGATGCTGTAGCTCGAGCTCCATGTTCTTTCAAGACCTCGTCTAGCCCTGGCCGGTTTGGCTCAGCGGTTAGAGCGTCAGCCTGCGGACTGGAGAGTCCTGGGTTCGGTTCCCGCTGAGGGCACGTGACTCCGTTGCAGTTTGTCCCCGGTCTAGCAAGAAAGAGTTGCTGTCTCCAAGCTTCCCTGGGTAAGAACACATACACTCTCCTCCCTTAGCACACCCTCCTGGCATAATCACATACAGTTCTTCTTACTGCTCCTGTCTTAGCCCAAGCCCTTGATAATGCCCACGATCGTCAGCGTTGTAGAGTGAAGGGCTCCTGTTTCGTAAGCACTTACTTCTTCCAGCCGGGCGCTGTTCATTAGCTCCCGGAATCATCACACAACCAAACGAAAGCAACAAGAATGGTTTTCCTCCTTCAAAAATATCGTGGAATATCTGCGTATATTTTTAAATAACTAAGCCTAAGTAAGTCCAGGAACTTGGAACAGATCAGTGAGATAGAAAATAGAGCCAGGAATTTAACACATTTCTTTTGGCTCTAGGATCTCCATCCTCATAGCCAGTTTGCTGCACGTGATTCCATCTTGTTCTCGAAGTCTGAACAGCTCCAGCCCTGTCTCAATTTCAAAAACCTCCCCTATCTCTTCTGCTCACGTGGTTCTAGTAATTTCTGGTTATTAGAGCTATGCCTCTCATCTTTAACTCATGAAAGCCTTTTTTTTTTACCTTCACCTGAGGATATGTGTTTACTGCTTTTTAGAGAGGAAGGGACAGAGAGAGAAAGAAACATGGACATGAGAGAGAAACATCCATCGGCTGTTTCATCACCCCTCATCCATCCCATCGGCTGTCTCCCGGACGCACCCTGACCCCACCGGGGAAGGAACCTGCAACCTGGTTTCGTGCCCTGACCAGGAATCGAACCCACAACAAATGTTCCCCTCTTCCCAACCACTCTAATTTTAGGAAGGAAAGACTTCCCATTAATCCTGGTAAAGAGAATAATTTGCATTCTACACAGTCACTCAACCCAAGCCTTTTACAAACATATCCATCTTTTCAAAAGTTCTCTGATTTTCTTTATCAAGCAATTTTACTTTCCTTAAAGCATATTTAAGAGTCAGTCCTTAAAATACACTGGTGATATAAAACACTTGAAAACAGACATCAGTTTCACCGATAGATAAGGATCAAAATGAGAGCTCCATTTTACCTTTGCCTCCTTTCCACGGAAGATCTATTTGCAGTGCAGAGGTCGGATAAAGTCAATAGTAACTCTCTGCTTAATTCAGACGCGTGCTGGCATTATCAGCAGCCAGCAAAGTATGGTGCTGAGTGCCATCACAAAGAATGTTGACAGATAAACCCTGTCTCCTTCAAAATCTCAAATCAGGAGGATATGCAACCATATTAGGTGGGTGTTTTTCTCAAGGCCACATCAGCTAGGGGGCACAATTTGGAAATAAGATGACGTTAGAATATAATTTAGCCTAATCTGGAGATTTCAGTGTTCTTTCCCCATCTGCACCCCAACTTCCCTCTTAAGGAGAGGTGCCCTTCCTCTGCCATCTTTAATAAACCTGTCACCTCAATATCGTATGCACCCCATTGCATTATAATTTTCAGTTATGGAAGTGTATCCGCCACTAGATCAGACACTCCGTGAGGACGGTGCCTACGTTGTATTCACTGTTATATGAGCAGCACCTGCCTTGGTGCCTGGCATAGAGCGCTCAGCAAATGCTGTGCTTCGAAGTGGGAAGTGCTCCACAAAGACAGGGGTGCACTCTCTGGGCTCCTGTTCTCAGCCACTGAGGTGGCACCAAATAAATCCCATAAGAACCTGCACTGGAGGTGACAAAGGCCCCTGCCCCACTAGCGCTGAAGTTCATGGATTCTCCAGGACACTTCCCAGAAGCGTCCATGCCAGTCTCCTCTGCAAGAAATTTGATCCCAGCCTCTGAGACTCAGTGGCCGAGAGGGCTGGCCCAAAGCAGCCTTCCCAGGGAGTTCAACTCTCATGGCTGCTTTGGGATGGTGTTTCCTTTTTGTTTGTTTCTCACGTTCTCACCATGGTAACCTGGCAAACCAGAGAAGGAGCTTCTGGTCTCCCTCCCTTACCTCGTACAGCGGTTGTAACATACGACATGGAGTCCCTTCCATAATACCTGTCTGTCTTAGAAAGGCCTTTTCTCCTCCATTTGGGTTATTCATCACCCCTCATCCATCCCATTGGCAGAATTTGGTTTGAAGCTCATATTTTACTCTGGATGATTTACTACAGGCCTATGTAGGCATGGACAGTATGTAGATAATGCAAGAAAATTATCACTTGTAGCAGAGTATCCTGGAAATTGGACAGTAGGAGTTGGAAAACTTATGAGAATGCTGTAATGTGTTTCTGGAATCCTAAACTCCTTCAGGGCAGAGACTGTCTCGTTCACCTCCCTAGTGCCTGGCACGAGTCTATGATAGCTCAATTCCTACAGGCAGAGTCTAACATCTAGACACCCTTTCACCCAGTCAATTCCACTCAAGGTGGGACTTCCACATGAAGTCGTCCCCGGATGACTCGCAGCTGAGGTGCTGATCCTGTCCCCATGATACAGGTCTGCTCACTTCTCGCACACCCTCTGCTAGGTTCTGACACAGACTCGCTGACTGCCCTAGAAACACAGAGGAACGTGCTTCAGTGGCAATGGTGGCTTGGAGAAAGTCAGGCAACCACAATGACAATGGAAAATAAGCCCTTGGGTGGAGGGGGTGGGGTACGGGGCAGTGGGCAGAGGGCCCAAGATGGAAGACCAGAGGAACTGTGTGTTGTCTGGAGCAAGGCTGCGAGGACAATGCTGCATCCCGGGAGCTGGATTTATGCATGGCAAGAAAATAGCAGCTTGCATACTCAAGAGGAAGAGATTGCAATGTATAAAAGTGAAATGCAAGCAGCAAGAGTACAGGAATTAAATGAGGGAGGGCACATAAAGTAGATAGGTAGCAGGACCTGCAGCTTTAACATTTGCTATTTAACTCCTAGTTCAAGTCCCATGACCAACTAAAATTCAAGTAACCCTCTGGTAAATAAAATCAACGAAGGGGGAAATACTGTGTTTCACTACAACAAAATCAACATGCGAAATAAGTTTTCAGAAGTTTCAGGTCAGATATACCGTCCAACAGGAGGTGGTCTTGACCCCAACAGAGCAGAGAGACTGGAGTATGAAAGAAGGAGGAATTTCAGATCATTGGTGGCAGCAGGGCAAGTATTTATTACTTTACTCAATCAATATTTATTATGCATCTATTATGCAGGCAGTATGCTAGGTAGGTAATACATAGAAAAAACTAATGTGTAATCTCTCTCAATGTGCTTACAGTCTGGAGTGGATAAGAGAAAGCCAGGTAAGCTCTAATTGTAATACAGTGTAATAAATACTATAGTAGATAGTGGGGAAATCACAGAACACTCTAGGGCAGTGATTTTCAGCCAGAGTGCCGCAGCAGACACAATGATGTACAGCAAGAATTTTTAAAACACACAATACCTGACTATTTAGTCAGGGGCAATGACCTTTTTTCTCTTAGACTATCAAATAATAAAATGACAACAACTAACACAATAGCTGTCAGGGCGAATGAATCAAAATTATACCTTTTTTTTTATCAGATTGGCAAAAAATATAATACTTTTTTTGGTGTGCTGCAGAATTTTAGTAGTTAGTTTATGTGTGCCATAAGATGAAAAAGGTTGAAAATCACTGCTAAGGTTTTGTAAGAGGGGCACCTAGTATAGTCTTAGAGGTTCAGAAAACAATCCCCAAAAGTAGTATTAACTTAGCTGAGACAGAAAAGAGGTATTGGGATTAACTGGTTAAATGTGGAAACATGTGGTCCAAACAGTGAGAGTAGCATGTGCAAAGGCCCAGAGACAAGAACCTAATGTGTTCGCAAAATGAATCTGTGTGCATA